>CM041292.1:59794355-62194355 GCA_023052935.1 Piezodorus guildinii
GGAAAGGAAAAAGGCCTAAAGATGCTCTTTAAAAGTATTTAAAAAAAAAAATCTTAATATTAATAGAAAATATATTCAATATTTTTTTAAAAATAACAACATACATTAACTCAAACTTACCAGTTGTGGAAACACGATTAAAATAAATACTAATAAAAAATTATAAAAACCTAATAAAAAAAACCTTCAACAGCAACATTCACTGTGAGTATTTTTATTGCTTTGTCAACTAATTGTTCGAATAAAAGACATTTCGCTGAGCTTTTAAAAAGAATTTTTTGAATGGAAATATGCTTATTCTATAAAGTCTTAGTTTAAACCAAGCATGTTCATTTTAAAAATTAAAACCGCATTGCTAATAAATAAATAATTATTTTATTACTATAATAAAAATGTATGGTTCATTTAATATCCTACATTTTTGTGCATTTTAATTATAATAATAAAAAAGTGTCAATAACAGTTTTTGTTTAAAATTTGTTATATTTAAATCTTTATATTGTTTAATAATCCTTGTTTATTTATTTAACGTCACTTTATGCTACTATGTGACGATGCTACAGTGGGAGTCCTAAATTTTGCCTATCCAGGTTTTATTAGGATAGGGATCTTTAACGAGTACCTGACATCGCACAGGCTCGGGACCACCTTTTAACGTCCCCTCCGAAGGACGGCGTAACAAAGGATTTTTTACTCCCATTAAAAAATCCTAGGACCACCTGCGGGTTTGAAACCGTGACCTTTAGCATGGGAGGCTGTTACGCTAGCCACCCAGCTACAAGTGATCCCTTAATAATCCTTAATTTTATATTATCGTGCAAATTAATATCATTAAAAAAGAAACAGTTTATTTTTTAATTTACTGTAAAAAAATGTATTAATAGTTTTCCACAACCACTTATAACTTACTGTTTAATTAAAACCCGAATTACTTGCCGATAAGGCACTATTTCAATAAAAACATTAATTATCTTAATTTTAAAAAAATGTTTATATTTATTATTCGAGTTTTCGGTGTTACATTTTATCGTAAATGTTGTGAGAACAATAAGTATTTTAATAAAACATGGAGTAAAGAACACGCAATAATAACCATAAAGTAAACAATAAAAAAACTAATAATGATACTAATACTCCTTTTAAACACAAATATTTACTCATTACTATAATATTTTAATATAAAAACATAGGAAGTAAATGACTATTGATGGTTTCAAGATGTAATTTTTTCTAGTGGCTTACACTTTTTTTTCCGAGCTTTCTCAGATGAATATTCAATGAGTTAAAAGTTTTATATATATATATATATATATATATATATATATATATATATATATATATATATAATATTTTAATTGTTTTAAATTGTACAAAGTGCTGATTTCTATTATTGTGTATTTATTTTATATAATTTATCAAATTTACTTTAATTTTATGATGTTTAATGATCAATGAATACATATAAATTATGTTTATGTTGCCCGTTTGAGCATAAGTGAAAAAGATTCCACGTGGTAGATCGTCCGATTCAGGATTAGCTAAGCTCACCAGAGTTCTCAGTTTATTCTTAACTCAACTTTCTCCATTGAATCTTTTACTCTTTAGTTTTGGTCTAGGTTTATATCTTTTTGTAAGGACCCTCCACTGTGTATTCTTCTAGGAGATAACACAATAGATAATAGAGGAAATGACATGGACAGTTATAACTTTTTTTCTTTCAAGACTATTTCCTCTAACACTAAATTGTGCTCTGAGGAGTGTCATAACAGTTGCATGACATTAATGTCAAGCCTTCAGAAGTTACGGTGTGGCATCTGCCTCAGTCTCATTCAAATTAATACAATTTAAGTTTAAGTAAAGTTTACTTTACTATTTTTTATTATAAAGTTTTTTTTTAATTCATTGTGACAGGCATATTAGTAAGATAATTTAAATATATATTTATATAAGATATATTTAGAACCATGATCTAAATATAAAGAGGTACTTACTGTTTCCACACCAACGGTCGTGCAATACGATGATTAGGCGGAGATCACACTTATGCCGCCAGGTTTTTCTCCCAATTTTTGGTACCTAATTTATAGAGTCTAGATCTTACCCCAGAAGTGTCTCCATACCCTAGGGCCGCCCCTCGGCTGTATTGACAGAATAAATATAATAATTTGACAACAGCCGGTATTCGAAACCAAGGAGCCGGAGAACAGTAGACTAATGCTCTATCCACTAGCCCACGCTGCCCCCTATATAGATATATATATTAATAAAATTTATATATAAATATAATATAATATATATATATATATATATAATATACTATTTTATAATATAATATAATAATATTATATAATTTTAAAAAATAATTAATCCCGCTCTTTCGTATCGAGAGATTTATTTAAAAAAATTGAATAGAAAAAAAAAAGTTTCTTTGTTGTTTATATCCTTATTACATTTCATGTCTGTTTTCTATAAAACCCGATCTTTTTCTACTGTTCTATTTATATTTATTTTAATTATAAAGTACATAGGAGTTCTTGATTTTATTCTTAATAGTGTACGCCTCTTACAATTTTCCTATTCAAGAATATATTCTGAGATTTTATTTTTTTATTTTTTTAATAATAAATTTTTACTTTACTGAAATCCTATATAATATTTTATGTCATATATATCAAGGTATTACTTAACTTTTCTATATATATAAAATAAAACAAGATCCCCCAATAATCAATATAGGTTGTGGAGCTTTACCAAAGGTTTTTATCAATCCCACTTTAATTTAAAGAATAAAATTTCTAAAATCCGTTTTAAATTAATTATGTGACGATTAGAATAAGAAAATATTTTATATTAATTGTTTATTTGTCTTAAATTGTATCCATATTTACAAAGAAGCAGGTATATCTAATTTTATAAGTTTATGAAATGTAAAACCCATAATTCATGAATTTAAAGACAAAGCAAGAGAAAATTAATTAGTATTTCCGCTCGCAGAGTGTTAAAATATGTATAAGACAGCGAGTCTAAGCCAAGTGAATTTTCTGAATTAATTTAATTAAATACCTTACTTCCCTGACTTCTTAGTAATCCAGAATAGAAGATATAATTAACGGTTATTAATAATATCCACCGTGGGAGTGTATTAATTATAGCTATTTATTTAGCTCTGCCTCAATATCAGAGTACTGATTTATTTAACCCTGATGCTCATGTAAGATTAAATTGAATGCATCTGAATAAATAAAATCAATTCCAATGCATAGGATAGATATTACACTGCACGCGAATATGAATGCAGTATATAGATTTACATATCAGATCTTTTTTTTTTTGTTATTTTAATTTATTCCAGTTTGCATTATCGCATTACGTTTTAAATTATTTTGTTTTTATTTTAGAATTAAAGATAGTTCTACTTCAAACATTTTGGATTGAATTTCACAATATTTATTTCGTTTAAATACTTATATATATAGGATCACTTGTAGCTTGGTGGCTAGTATAACAGCCTCCCATGCCAAAGGTCACGGGTTCAATCCCGCAGGTGGTCCTAGGATTTTTTAATGGGAGTAAAAAATCTTTAGTTATGCCTTCCTTTGGAGGGGACGTTAAAAGTTGGTCCCGAGCCTGTGCGATATGAGTTACTCTTTTAAGATCCCTGTTCTAATAAAACCTGGATAGACGAAATTTAGGACTCCCACTGTAGCATCCTCCGATTAGCCACTGTAGCATAAAGTGACGTTAAATAAATAAACAAACTTATATATATATATATATATATATATATATATATATATATATATATATATATATTATATATATATTATATATATTGTAGGACGTGGTTTACTGCTGTAACAAATAATATGTAAGGTACGGTGTATTCCTGTGTCATGAACCCCAAAAACTTACATTCTGTTTGGTGATTGTTTGTTTTTTTTACTTGTTTTATATAGTCTAGAATAACGTTTCTTTAATTTTTTTTCATATTTAATTATTAAGGTCATCATAAATTTAAACTCAACTTTCAGGGAGCCGCATTGCAATTCATTAGCAGTCTACAATTTGTGCATATATTTGTATCTTAAAGATAGGATTATTTTTTACTCTATGGCAGTTCGTATATGCTATTTATTTATTTTAAATTAATAACATAATTCATTAACAAAATAGTCGATGAAAAATTACCAAAATTGAAATTAAATTAAATTCATGATTATTCGCAGCCGCTTATATATATATATATATATATATATATATATAATATATATATATATATATATATATATATTTTTTTTTTTTTTTTTTTTTTTTTAATGCAATATTTATACATATATGCGTGTGTGAATTATAATATCAATCTACATAAAAATAAAAAAATAATCGAACTTTTATTATTATGTTGGTTTTACTAGGTAAATTTGAAAGTATAATAATACACAAATTCTTTTTCTTTTTACAAGTTTATTTTAATCGTCCATTTGGTTTGTTTTCTTTTTTTATTCCTCTTAAAATACAACGTATAGTATTGTAAATCTTTTTTTATCCCTTGGCAAAGTTCCTCCCTTTAGAATGGCACTCTCCTCAGGTATTGTGTTTGTCATGTGGGTGTAAATTCCTTCTATCTAGAACTTTGTATTGTATATTATAGCCGATGTAAATGTTCGAAAATATAGTTCAATATTTAAATTGACTGATGTATTATTTATTGTATATTTTATTTAACGTTAAACAAATATATTAGGCATTACGATTTTTTTTTCTATATTTAAAAATTACAATATGACGGATGAAGTCAAAAGACATTTTAATAGAATAATTTTTTTTTTTTTTAGATAAATAAAATAAATATCATAAAGAGAAATTAAAATACCTAATCTAAATGAGGTATGATTAATTATTTGAACAGTATATATATGCTTGCTTAGTTTTTCGTTAGATTAACAAATATAAATATTTTTAATGATTGTTACTGGTTCTCTGATTAAATTATTAAAAACCAACCTAAGATGCATTCATAATTTTACTATTTTTTTTTTCCTTTTGTTTTTTTATTTCGTGGTACATTTGTCAATAATATATTCATTTTTCGTTTGGAATCAATTCCTAACATTTTTTTGTCTTCATTATTTACTATTTAACTTGGTAGTGTTGTTTTAAATGAATTATAAGCATAAGCGTGAAAAAAAAAAAAATATATCAGAATTTTAAACTCAATGATATTAATAGGTTTTTGCTAGACCCGGTTTCCCTTTAAGAAATTGATTATACGGATTTGAAAAAAATATGTAAAATAAAAAATCGTTCTTTTCTATAGAATAGATCCAAAAGTGTTGAAACGATATTTTTTTATTTTTTTTGGGGCTGTATTTTTTGGATTTTTTTGGACATTGATATTTTCAAGCTTGGGGTTTATAGCTTGTTTTTTTTAATATTTTTTTTTCACCCTCTAAAATGTAAAAAGTAACCCATTATGTCGACGTTTTTCACATTCGTCACTCGGACATACTGTTTTAGAGATATATTGGTTTAAAGGAAAAAAGTCACGTTTTTTCCTACATCTTTTAAGTGCTGGGAATTTTTGTCTCGCTCTAGCTTTATTGGTGTGGCTCGGTTCTCAAATTCACTAAAAACAGTATTTTATTATTAAAAATGTAATGAAGAATATTTTTTGTTTTATAACATTTGTCACTAAAACTTACCGTTTAGGAGCTATATTGGTTTGAATGAAAAAAAAAACAAAAAAAAAAAAACACAGATTTGAAATATTGCCATGATCTATTGTTTTTCCCAATCAGAGAGAATTTTTATACATTGATCTAAAAGAATTAAAATGTTCATACGTCAATTCATAGTCGTTAACAGTCATTTATAACACAACTTCAGTTAATATATCTTAGTTTTAAAATAAAATTTTTGGCCCATACTAGGTATCACGACTTCCATGACAAACTCCATTTCCACTCTAATCCACTAGTTTCAACCCCTGCTTTTTCTTCTATTCCTATTAATCCACCGAGGCCTCTGAATAGAAGATGGCCTCGAGACCTTGTTAAGATTGACTACTAAAGTGCCAATGGGCAGTTTTTCTTAATTATTTTATTTATTTATTTTTTTTTTTGTAAATTATTATTTAGAAGAAGCATATTTACTTTTTTTATTATAATATACAGTTGTAAATTCCAATAAAAATATATTTAAAAAATTTATAAATGTTAGATATTTAAAAGTAATAATTAGATCTTGAATACTTCTTATATATGTTTTCAACTCAAGTATGACAGAAGCAGTACATAAGACTAGTGTACATGGGTCTATATATACTACAATATGACACTCGGTTAAATAACTGGTAGTATTTACGCGATGTTTAGTGAGGTATTTTAATATGATAATCGTTTCTTTTCTTTTTTTTTAAATAATTACTAAGCTGAGATGTGTAATGCTAATAAATTATTGCTAAATCCGTGCATGACTGAGAAGAAGACACGGTGGCATTTATGTTGGCCGGCAATTTGTGTTAAGTGCAATGATGGCCAGCTATAGAACTAAGGAGGAAACGCTTAGGGGCCTTGAGCTCACTTCTATCTTTAGAATTTAGTCATACGCCGACCTACGTGACTTTTTTTATTTCTCTCGGTCGAGCGAGCGCCATTTTGCAAAAAAGTAAAATAATAATTTTTTGGCAGTCCACTCACGCTTTCCGCGCTGAAATATTGTCTGTAATGGTTTATGGTAATCGTCGCGAAATAAATTTGATGCAATGTAGCAAGATTAATTTTCGATTTACATCCTCGTCATGAATGTACTTAGATAAGGACCCATTGTTTGATGGAGGTCATGGAACTAGAACACTGCCCACTGTCTATGATTGCTACGCTGTTAAAACTGGAAGGAGAAACTTATGTCGTAATTGAAATCTATTTAGTAAAATAAAAATGTTTTATTCTTTGGATCATAACCTTTCAGTGTCGTGATGATTAATAAAAATTAATTAACCACAGGTATAATGTTAATACTATCTCAGAGTCCAAGGTTGACATGAAAATTTAAATGTTAACATTTTGTTACCTTATTTAAAAAAACTATTTTAATTATAAATTTTATCTTGAGTCATATTCATTTTTAAATAAAAATTATTTCTACTGATTTGTTAAAAATAATTATTAACATTTTAAATAGGAAGCAGCATGGTCTAATGAATAGTCAACTGTTCTCCGGGTCCTGGGTTCGAATCCTTTTTAAAGTGGGTAACCCAAATTAGGGGAAAAACCTGGCGGCTGAGCGTGATCAAGGCTTAATCACCTACCATTAGTCTAGAAACAGTATGAATCTATATATGTTATATATTTTTTTTTTAATTTATTTTTTTTTATTTTTTAATAAGTTTGAAAATTTTTGTTTTCAATATGTGGTAAATTCCTTGCAAACGTTTTACAATGAAAAAATATCTTCTCATAATGTCATTTGTGTTTTAAGACACAAAGCGTCGTGGGATTTTCGGGTCTATAATAGATAGTTATACCGAATATCCAATACAATTTAATTTTGTAGAGATTAATTTTTTTTTTATAATATCTATTACCAAAAGAATTAATTAATCCGTTTACTAAATATTTTATAAAATACAAATGTATCATTTCAATAATATTTTTGATTGATTTTTTAAGAATCCGTAACTTTGTAATTTGTTTCCCTTAACGTTTATTATTTAAATCAATATTTGTTTGTTTATTAATTAAATCATTTAATATCTGAGATCTTTAAGGATTACCTGATACCGTACTGGGTCGGGACCTGCCATTTAACTTCCCCACCTAAGGACGATATAACCAAGGCTTTTTTACTCCCTTTAGAAAACTGTTAGCCTTTGACCATATGTGACACCTTAAAGTATCGTTTAAATTACTCATTGTTACTGTAATATTGAATTTTCTCACTTACTGTGCAATTTCTGTTTTCACTGCACTAAGAGCCCGATAAAAAATCAATTTTAGTCAAAATCAGTGGTGATAGACCACTTAACAGAAAATTTAAGTCAAATTAATACAATTTATATAATCATATTTATTTTATATCAATTATTATTATAGAAGAGTAAATAAATGACCTATATTAGGATATAATATGGAAATAAATATGATATTTAAAAATCTGAATATGAGGCATAAGGTACCTCGAAACGTAATGTTTTAATAATCATGTTTTATATGTTATGATAAATAAATATATAAACAAATTAGAAGAGACTGTTCCGAATAATATATTCATAAATCATATTTATATATATATAAATACTAATACGATAAACTTATTTTATTTGTTCCGACGTTTCGACCTAAATTGTGGGGCTTCACCAGGGCTGTCTCTGAGAGCGTATTTCGAGAAGTTAATAATATTCATAATCTGATCATAATGGAATACAAAAAAGTTTAAGTTGGAGTACGTTCAATGAAAAGAAACGACAATAAAAAAACTTTGTGTGCGTGTTGACATTTATTTCTAAACTGCCCTTCTATAAAAACAAAACAAAAAAACAACTGTATAAATTTAATTCTTCTATAATCGTTATCATAAATTAAGAATTATCCGGTCTCATGTAACTTTCTTGTAAATTTCAGTTAATACCGTTGGCTCAAACCGAGAGTTATGTCGGTTATTAAACACAACATACTCCAAACTCCCCGAATGATCCTGGAACTAGTATTAGGGTAAAAGCCGATCTTATGGGAAGTAAGGACGGTTCTTCCATAGGATGTAAGAGGCCCCGAGGGTTTAGTTATTGGCCTGCTAGGGATAGAACTTTCCCAATAACGACTGCATTATACAGGACCCGCTCTTCGCTCACGAGTCGCTTCCAAAAACACTTTTCTCGTTTTATAGCTGATTGCCAAACCCAAAGTTTCTTCCCCACCCTACTCTTCCTTTTTTTTTTTTTAGTTGCAATATCTTCCCTATCCGGACCCCTTTATTTACAATTTTGTTATTGAAACCGTTGCTGGGAGCCTTAGAGTCGAGGACAACTTTAAAGAAAGTTAGTTCAAAGGTAGTCTGATTGAAGAGGACTCCAAATTTTCATTGATTATCGAGGACTTACTCAGGGGCCGTCGACGAAGTTATCAACTTTGTTATCTAATCTAGCCGGGGCCCTTTTGAAACTGAGCGGGAAACTGAACAAAAGGCGAGTGTAATTAAGGATAGGTTTACTGTACTAACTAGAGAATACAATACAGTCTCCCTGGGACAGTCACTGAAATGCAGATACCAGCGATTCTCTTGTTCGTGGATGTTGTTTCTGTCTATAGTTTAAAATCTTTATGTATATGCATATTCATTTAAGTATAAAACTAGAAATAATTTGAGCTGGATTGGTACCATAATGATTCATAAAGGTACTGAGTAGCCAACTATTTATTGTACAGCAAACCTACATTTTCTGAGATGGCCCTATGATTTTTTATTAAGATTAAGTCATAGCGACCTTCGGAGTAGACGTAAGAAGGCGGTATCTAGCCAGTACGATGTCAGGTACTCCTTAAATACCCCTATCCTAATTAAACCTGGATAAGCAAAAATCAGGACTCCCACTGTAGCATCGTCCGATTAGCCTCAGCACCATAAAGTGACGTTAAATGAATAAACGAACAAAATCTAAATTTCCTAAATCAACATATAAATCATACATAATATTTCGTTGCATTAAAAAATATTTAAGTGAATTTATGTATTATACTATGCTTTATATGTTTAGTAGTACTGTCTTTGGTCTTACTTTTCTTTTTTATCAACCCCTGTCGAATACATTTTAGATTTATACCTAATATAAAGCTTATTCGATTGTATTCCTAATAACTATTATTAGTAAGAACATATTGTCAGTGCCAAAGTAATTTGGGACGGTCGTTTTTCGTAGCAAGATTAGCAACGTATTTAATACAGTTGGTCTGTTCACCCGAGCAATTTAGATGCATTGTATTTTAGAAACTAGCCGAGAAATATGTTTTAACATGCTTTGTGAGTACCCTTTGTAAGTATTGCTGTGAAAACTTCAAATAAATAATTTTGAATTCGCTTCTTTGTGCTGGCAGGCTTTTAACTCAGGCATAAATCTCCTCCCTTACCCTCTACCTCCAGAAATCAACTGTATGGTATAGCCTAAAGAGGTAGGGTTGAATAAAAATAAAATAAAAACATTGGAATAAATTTAGGACAACCTCCCTCGATAAATTTGACAGCGAATCCAGTCCTCATGTGTTTCAATTAAACGAGTTTGTCTTATCTTTGTAGGTATCTTACATCTATTTCTATCACCTGTTTAGTTTTTATTTTTTTAATACTTGATTTTACTTTGACTAAGTTGCTTATTTTTAATTTTTGCTTTTGTTTGTGTGTTTCAGAGGCGCCATACCCCGCTGTAGGCGAACCCCAAAGGATGCGTTAGAGCCCAGAAGTGATAGCCAGTCCCTGATGACCTAAGATCCCGCATACCGACCCTACACACCCTCACCCTTACCTGTCACTGTATCTCACACTATCACTCTCCGTCGTCTAGTCTTATCTCTTCCTCTCTAAACGTACTTCAAGTACAAACCCATCCTAACACGTACACGACACCACTACACTCACACACTCACACTATTTGTGTCTTTTCCTTGATTGCCAGTTATAAGAGCACCCGTGAACATGGCAATGGTAAACATGAACAACCTCCTCAACGGGAAAGACTCCCGCTGGTTGCAGCTCGAAGTCTGCCGGGAGTTCCAGAGGAACAAATGCTCCAGGCCGGACACGGAGTGTAAATTCGCACACCCCCGGCCAACGTTGAGGTTCAGAATGGACGAGTCACCGCCTGCTACGACAGTATTAAGGTAGGCATTATCACCTTTATTGTTATTATTGTATTTTTATTCATGATTAAATTATTTCATTATTTGTTGAGTATGATAGGAACCATTGGATTATTTATTTGCCATTTATTTGTGATTAAAGCCATTAGTCATAGTCCGTTATACAGTATCCAAAACCTTAGGCCAATTATTCATATATTCATGTTCATATTTAACACCTCCCCCTCCCAAATATGGGCAAAATTTTAAAAACCCATAGCAAAAATTACCCAATAAATCACATAATTAGTTAGGATGGCACTTGAATAAATTGTACCATTTAATTAGAAAATAATCGGAATTGATGGATTTTTTATGTCTATGTTGGTACAGCCAGAACTACAGATTACCGTAGGAAAAACAAAATTGGAGACTGTTAATTATACTTCACTACTGTTTTATTTAATTATAATGTTTTATAGATTAGTATGACTTGAGGAAGTTTTTCTTATTTATCCATATTAAAACATGCACAATTTTGTTCTTTCATCTTCTTTTTTACTATCAATATCATATAATTCGTCAATTTAAAAAAAAACAATATATAAAAAAATAAATAAAAATTGGCGAATTATATAACAATGATAATAAAAAAGATGACGGAAGAAAAAAATTGTGCTTGTTTTAATATAGTTAATTATAATGCTATAATGCCATCTTCTGGAGTAAGAACAAATATGATTTCCTTGCTAATAATCAATCTCAGAAAATACAACATTAAAATTACATTACAACTACAATTTGTTTAATTATAATGGCCTAATTAAAAAAATAAAGAATAACTTTTTCTCTGTTTAAAAAATCACTTTCTTTTAAGATGTGATATAATCTTTTCGAAAATACAGAACGGTCTTCTATTATTTAATGGAAGAAGTAGTACCTGGTCATCGTTTTGATTAAAAAAATCTTTAAATAATTTAAAAAATGGTTGAATTTTATATTTTATAATATATAATTATATATTATATAGTATATTTTGTATATTATATAGTATACTACAGTTAAGACTAATTTTTTACATCAATATTATTTGATTTATAAAATGTTTATATACGTTAACAATGAAGTTTTATTATAAATTTTACATGAATTTATCATAAATAATTTGATTAATAATAAATATTACGAAATTAACTCACTTAATTATTATAATGACAATATCTGATACTTTAGTTATATCCTAAGTTGAGGATAAACTTCAGCACAATTAATATGATGTGCCCAAACAAGGGATGCTCATGGCTAAAACCAAACTATGGCAGATATTCCAAACTGTAGCAACTCCAGACAACGCAAGACAGTTCTGGCTACATGACTGATTATGTAAGATTTTCGCTTATTAGCCAAGTTCTATTCTCATCAATATTTTCCCGCTTTACCAAGTGTTGAAAGTGTAAGTTAAGGCTTTGATAGCTGAATACCTGACTTTTGAAAATCATTTCTTTTTGGGGGGGGGCCTGTAATTTTAATTATTTTCGTTGAGGTTTGAGTAGCGTATTATTTTAATTCCGAGTAAGTTACGATTGAAAGAGCATGACCCAGTATTGCGGTTGGTGTAGCGAAAAGTAATTTCGTGGCTCGGTTTTTAAAGTCTTTGTTATTCGATATCCTAGGCCAACCTTGTTGCGACAAACTTCGACGCTACTATTACGCAAACCGCAATTCTATTGTTGAGGATTTGTTCATTATTTTTCTGTGCTTTTTTCTTTAAACTTTCACCCGAGAAAATGGAGCTTCGTCTACAAACGAGCAATTATCTTAGTTCTAAATTGTTGGTAAAATTAACTGTAATTATTTCACTGCTGACTGTTCTTAGAAAAAAGAGCCATCATTAAATTGTTTTTTTTCTTTAATTCAAAAAACATTTATTATTACCAACAATTTTTTTTTTTTTTTTTTTTTTTAAACATCATTTATTGAAATTTACAACTGTACTTTATTGAAATTTACAACTGTACTTACCAACAATTTAAAAAAAAAAAAAAAAAAAAGAAGTATGAATTCAATTCTTGCAAATCCTTATATTCTTCTTTTATGGAAGATCAGGCTAGGCGTATGTTATCAGCGGATCGATAACTGGTTTATATATTATTAATTTGTAATGAGTACTCAAATGGGATTTTCTGTAGAAGTAAGATGTCTAATTTTTTTTTCGCTTTGTCGATATTTCTATTGATATGATTAGTGAATATTTGTCTAAAGTGAAGTCTACTATACCTGTGACCAAGAATTGAATTTATCTTGATTCGGTCGTTTATTTTAGGCGACGTTTAGTGAACAATATAGGCATTACAATTATGTTTAATTTAATGACAACAGATTGAGATAAAATATATTAAATTTAAATACGACTCTCTGATTTATGGCTCAGCAAAAGAGAACCTCTCACAAAAACTGCAATCATTTCAATAAAAAATTTAAGACTCATAACGACAGCTCCTTAATCAGGCCCTTACGTGAAAATAAAATCCTACTTACGAACTAACAACAACCAAAAGTTGCCCAATATATAAGAACTCTCTATTCGCGTTTTTAATGTAAACTACACGACCCCGACAATAGACATATTAAGCGACATGTCAATAGCTGATATGCCTTTTAGAAGAATACTAAAGAGAAGCTCGATGATCTCCTCATCCAAATTAAAGCCTAGGAAGGAATTAAAACCCCATGTCTATCATGTCTGCTGCTGAAATTTTATTTAGCACATAAGCTTATTGTCAGATAGCGTTTGACAGTTGTGAATAAAAAAATATGAAAGAAAATTTTTTTTTTAAATAAACGTAGTAAAAAAAGAAAAAAAAGGTTCGAAAACGAAACAGATTTTATATTATATTCTATTTGTGATTTACAGACTCGTTTTCTTTATTTTTTATTTTATTTTTTTTAAGACGACAGTTACTGTTTTATTCTTTTCACGTTTCATTTGAGCTTATTTGCTAAACGAAATTCTTCACGAAACATGACGTAATGCATTACATAAGAGAAAAATGAATTTCCAATGACCGTATCGCATTCCTTGACTCGGTTCTTAGGACCTGTTCATGCACTACTTAATATAATTTGATTTCATTACTTAAAAAAAAAATATTTTAAAAAGGTTGTTATTTACCATTATTCAATTGTAGGATCAGCTTTTTTGTCTATATGTGCGGGATAAGAGTGCATTTCGAATTAAAAGGGTAAAAATAAAAATAAAGTAAATATTTTTAGGAGAGCCTGATTAAAATGAAAATACATTAATTGGTATTACCACTTTATAGTTAATAAATTAATCAGTTTGTATATTAATAATATTTCATTTACATATTTTTTTATAATCCAAGTTTGAAGACGATTTCCTTAGGCCGTATGCCGAAGTTCGTTGCTCTATAAAAGTACTATTTACTGAATATAATTAATGAACAATACAATGTCATTAATTAATTACAAAATATTCTATTCAATAAAACGGATTTCCAGGAATGTAACCTAAATTATATGGCTCTTAAAATAAAAATAAAAGAATGACACCGTTGACTTTTATTTTTCTTAAATCTTAAGCTTTCCAACGGTATATTAGGCATTTATATTTCTGTTTTCATGTTATAAAAAAAAAAAAAAAAATTGCATACAATAATATTTTCGCTCTTTTATTCTTTATTTTTTTGATTATCAAATTCGTACAACTTGTATATTTCAGAATATTTCAAACAGAATGAAACCGTTTGAGCCATTCTTGAGAAAATTGCAAAAAGCTCCAAAATGCATGGCGTAAAGTGGTTCTTCTGGTTAGCTGATTTTGATGAAAAAGTTACTGTAACATTTCCAGAGTGTAGTTGTCTTTAACACGATATAATATCATTAAATATTATTTCAAAAAAAAGATAAATGATAATGTTATATCAAAACAAAAAAGTATAACTCATGTTTTGTTTTTTTAATTTAAAAACATCATTTTGAGAAATAAATTATTATTTATAATAAAACATGAAAAAATAAATCATGAACTTTTATAGAAAATACAGTTATTGAATATTTATAATTTGAAAGTATGTGATAGTGTATGATAATTCACTATCTCCAAATCTCACGATTTTTCACCAACCTGCTCATTCACAGTGGAGTCTTTAAAAAAGGACAAGATAGTTACTAAAAAAAAGAGCGAGCTAACGCTTGTGAGAACGACAATTTTTCACAAGTTTTAGACGCTAGTAGAAGACTAGGAAGTGATACAGGTTTTCTTTACACTTTGTGTTATAGTTAGTTTGTATGAAGTTATATGTATTCGGATTATTTGTTAAAATGTTAACTAATTTCCAAATAAATGGTGAAAAATGACATGTTTTATTATCCTGACGCTCGTGATACAAGTAGTTACAATTTATATATTTATGAGCTATGATAATGAGTATAACCCTTGAATAAAAACGGGTAATATCATTTCGATAGGTTGATATTTTCATGTAAAGGTAGTGGCAACCCTGTTGAGAAGTGCGTTGCGCCAGATGAGCCTCTCACCATATTGCATCTATTGAACTTCTGTATACTTAGGTTTCTCAAGACGCAATTCGTCACTTTGGACACCGGACTAATGAATTTAATTAAATGCACTACTTCACCGAGGGGATAATGGCTACCTATTTTCGGTGCTAACGAGGAGTAATATCTGCCTATACATGGAGTGACGTCTGATTTATTTACGAAATCATTGGATCCAGCCCCTGATGGTCCTTAATGGCCTGGGGAGTGTAACGCTTCCGGTTGCATCACTTGCCTGACATAAATGTCAGAGCCACGTCCAAATCCCCTCCTCGGCCCCCCTCAAATGACATGTATTTCGGCTTAGCGGTTTCCATTAATTCATTGCTTTAGAAAAACCCTGAAACCCCAAGTTATCTATAATAATAATGCAACAAATAATAAATTGTGATTCATCTAGATGACAGTCTTGAGATGTAAAATAAAAATAAAAATACAATTCAGGCAGTCATAGGGACTGCCGATAGAAATGAAATTTATTTTTTTAATTCTCGGTTTGCTTTGTTGGAAAGAAGAGTACGTTTCTTAAAGTCGAATGTTGAGGACGCTTGTTTTTTTATTATTTGATTCATTTAATTGTAAATCATCATCATCCTGTGGAGATATATCATCTAGAAGTATGTCATCGTAATCTGAATGTGACTCTAGACTGTATGAGTGGTGGTACACAGGACATTTTTTTTAATGGACCTGTCATTTGTATCAAGGAAATTCAGACATAGTTTTTCACAGAGATAAGCTCAGTTTCTCTCCAAGTAAACAAAAAACATATGTTTTAATTACTAATGTAATATACATTGTGCTTAATTAAAATCTATATTATTAAAATTAATTTAATTTTCAAATGTCATGTTTCTATTCTTATATGATCAGGATATTATTTTCGATTTCACTTTACTAATATTTAAATATTAACATTAAGGTCATCATGATTTTTCCTTCGTATGTTTAAGTGTTTTCATGCAAAATGATGTTTTAATAATATTTACAAATATCGATATTTTAGAGTCTAGAGAATTAAGATATTCATTATATTAACTTTATATACAGTATGAGGAAAGTTTAATAAGACATAGTTGGCATGTCTTTAACTCATTCATTTGGAACTGATTCTATTTTCATTAAACTAATTCAATTGAATACTGAAATAAAGTATTATAAATATCGATATTTTTTTTGCACATATCACTCCGGTGTTATCGATAACGTTGACAGAAATTGATATCGTTATCCTATCTCTAATAGACTTGGTATTCACAGAGCGCATGCGCCAGTCTATAGCATGTTAGCGACGTTACCATGGTTACGAAATCAAAGCTTTTACTCCTGCAAAAAATCGGTAATGTAGATAAAGAGTCCACGTGTGTTCGATATATTGGTTAGCATGTAGGGTTTTGTTGTGAATATAAATATTGATATAAATATAAGTTAGTCTTTTTTCTGTGCCGTATATTTGTGAGGAGTACGTACATAAGTGTATGAATATAAAAATAATATAAGTAAAAAACACTGCCTAGATTCAATTTTCGCCATGGAAAAAAATATCCAACTGTTTGAAACGTATAAATAAACCGATTCATAAATAATTCATGTTTTTTTTCAGCCATTTTGAATTTGCTCATTGAGTAGTTAGGCTACTCACTAATCACAAAGTACCTGATCTAGATTAGCATAGGCTTCGCATACCGAATATTTTTACATCTTCGAGCTCTTATCTGGCCCTTATCACACGGCGAACTCCAAACCAAGCCTAGTCAGCGAATAAATTACTCCAATTTATCACCAGATTAAATATATTAGGAAAATTGTTATCAGGGAAATGTGGCTTGAAAGTCAGCCGCGCAAATTAACCCAGTGTTCATGAAAATTGATAAGGCTAACTAACCAAGGCTTTAATGAACCCTGCGGTTTCTTGGAATGTATCAACTAAATAGATTAGTTTATAGGCCATTAATAATTTCCATTCATAACGTGAATGAATTGATAAATAATTAACATAGGTCGGAATTACCACGTTCGTATAAAACCGCACTAATACACATTTATTGAGGAAATTCAATAAACCTCTACGTCAATGATTAATATCAAAGCTTGATTTTGTAAAAAAGTGATTTAATTAATTATAAATTAAAGCTATGACCTGTATCTATTTATGTATTTATCTATTTTCGGTTATTAATTAGAGAATAAGTTTTAAAATAAAATAAAACTCCCTAATCTTTGATAATACATTTTAAATATATTTTTTTATACTTTACTGTATTCTATTATTAGTTTTTAAAGAAACAGCTTCGTAGCATAAAAATAATCTAAAAAAACAATATATTAGGGAAAATATTCATCTTAATATGTTACTTAATCGCTCGCTTCCTCTCCATCTTTAAGCAGTTTAAGGAGCATCTTTTATGTTTTTTTACTTATTAAAAATTGGGATAATTTGTATGATTCTAAATTAAAATTTTCATTTTTTAATTTTAAACTTACATGAACCATACTTGGCGTTTTTTTTAATGTTTTTGTTTCCGTTCTGTTTTTTTTTTTCCGACCCAAAGTTGTTTTTCCTTTTTTGAAGTTCTTTATTTATTTAGCTACTCGGGATTGTGGCAGATTGTAATAAACTTTGTTTTTTTTTTCAAATCATTAAAAAATTTTAATTAAAAAATATATATGTTTTTATTTTTTTTAAAGAGCAGTCTTCACAAAATTATAATTGGAAGCAGTACTATCGGAGTAACAATTTTTATTAACAGACGCTTTAGAAAATATTCTTGTATGCTGCCAGTAATTGGATACCTCTGTTAGTAACGGTTGGGCGAAACTTGTTTTTGTAGTGAAAAGAACTATTTTTACCGCTAGAGAGATTTACCGAAGCCTGGTATTGCGAAATCAACATTCAACTCCATTTGTTGTTACTTAATTGCTATAGTTATGAACAGTAATTTATTACAGTGAATTCCTCCAAATAACGTATAAATTCTCATTGGCTGGAGGTATTTTTAAACAAGTATTAAACGCAATTTCTCTATACGAGATTTCCAGGATCGGTCTACTTTATCATGGTTATGACAAAATACTTTCACTTTGGGGAATCTCTAAAGGTTAATTCTTATATTAGCGTAGGTCTCAGTGATTTATGGTGAAATGTATAACTTTAAATGATATATTATCGCCACTACATAATTCAATATCAGGATGTTTTCTAATTAAAGAAATAGTTCAAAAAGTTGAAGACTCAGTTTGTTCAACAGACTGACCCAAACTGTTATAGGGACTGGTATAATGCCGTCCTTCGGAGGAGACGTGATATGGTGGTAACGAGGGCGTGCGATCGAGTACTCCGTTAAAGAACCCTTTCCTCATTAAACCTGGATATGAAAAAATTGGTACTCCCATTATAGCGACATCAGCATAATATAATATGATATAATGAAGTTAAATATTTTAATAAATGATAAAACGTTTATAAATTGCTATTTTACTGTGCAACATTTCCTCCATGCCTCCAACCAAGCTTCATGATTTGTTGTTTATCCCGACGAAGATAATGGAAATGAATCTTCATTAAGGAGCAAGTAGGGAGGATGATTAGTCTTCATAAGCATTAAATATGAAAAGCCAACTCACATGTGTTTCTAGACAAGAATAGATGAGTTCCCTGTGTTATATTGTAATTTTAGGGAATAAATACGCTCATTAGTACCAATGATATACTTCTTCCATTTAGTTAGTCGGGATTTTGGATGTTGATGTGTGATTTCTCGGTACGGCCGTAGTCTGTTTTAAAATAAGGTGTAGCAACTTCATGATAATTATTGTATAAATGATATTCAAATTCGTATTTAAATCGATATCCTACAAGCGCAAAAGCTGGATTTTTTTTTAATATTTCTGTGAGAGTTTGAGTTATTAAAAAAATCTGGTGCGCACAATACACAACTTTCCCTTTAAAGATAAAAACCGTAATTTATATGTATATGTACGAAGTTCTGCGCATGCGCGTGAGTATAGCAGTCATATTTCAAGTCGGCTCTCGGATTTCTTGCTTTTACAGTTGGATTTCACTTCAGCACAGTCTTGAAAACATCATCAGACTTCAGGATAACAACAACAGTTATTATTGGAGCAAACAGCGGTAAGTTGTGATATAATTTACAGTGTAAAGTGAATGCTGAGTCACCTCTTCATATCAGCTGATTGCCAATAGCCCGGCAAGGCTGGTCTTGCTTAACTTTTTTTAAGTTATTGTTTTTTTTCCCACATCTGGTTATTATTTAATTACTTTCTATACATGAAATGCGATATTATCATCAAGTAATGTCCTCCAAAGCTTCAACTAAAAGATCTAGATCTAGTGGTTCAATCCCGTCACCTACAAAACAAAGACCCCGCCGTGATACTAATAAAAGATTAAATCTACAAGCAACCCCTTCCGGTACTAATTCAGAATCTGAACCACAACCTGGCACATCGTCACAAGGGATGACTGACGAATCGCCGTTTTTCACCCCAAATCCTTTTCAGATTTTACATAATGAAAAAGAAAACATGGAATCTACTCCTATACCTAGTGAACCACGGCCTCCTCCAATATTTGTCAAAAATATTAGAAATTTCCAGTTGTTGTGTGCGCAATTGAACAAAATTACCGAATCTACCAGCTACTACTGTATGAGTAGAATCAATGATACCAAAATATCTCCTACTACTGCCGAGACATATAGAAAAATAGTGAAATACCTAACTGAAACCAAAGCAGATTTCCATACCTATCAGCTACGCCAAGAGAGAGCTTTAAGGGTTGTAATCAGAAACTTACACCCCTCGACACCAGTTGAAGCTATTAAAGAAGAACTAACGGAGATGGGCTATAAAGTGCGGCAAGTCACTAACGTCCTAAAGGATAAAATTCCTCTACCTCTCTTTTTTGTGGATTTGGAACCAGCTGAAGGAGTTGAAAAAATCTATGACCTCAATAGATTGTACTATTCCAGTGTAAGAGTTGAAAAACCTTACACAAAGAGAGAGATAATTCAGTGCCATAATTGTCAAGCATATGGTCATACTAAAAGTTATTGTCATCACATACCTCGATGCGTGAAATGCGGTGAACAGCACAAGTCTGTGGAGTGTACAAAACCAAAATCAACACCAGCTGTATGTGCTCATTGCCTGAAGGACCACCCGGCCAACTATAAAGGATGCCAAATCTATAAGGAGCTGAGGACCAGGTTTCAAAAACCTCAAGTACTGGATGAAACAGCAAGACAAGTAAGAAACAGAAGAGAACCCTCAAAACTTATTGATGCCAATTTATCATTTGCCCACTTACTTGGAGGTGGGAATCAAAGTACTGAAGCCGTGGCCCTGCCGGAACTACAAAATGTACCTCAATCCATTCCACATATACCTCTTTCTCAAAATGTAACCAATCCTAAGAATCCTAATCCACCACAAATCTCTCATATTCCTCCTCCTTCAAACGCCACAGACCTTACCAGTTTGATGACATCCTTTATTTCCGAAATTAAATCCCTTGTTATGCCCTTAATATCACTCCTTACGAATCTCGTAACAAATCTCATTCCTGCCTTAAAAAAACCATAAATGACCTCACCTAATTCCTTATCCATTCTCCTTTGGAATGCGAATGGTGTTAGAACTCACACTGACGAACTTACAGCCGTACTGCAGGACAAAAATATTGATGTTGCACTCATTACTGAAACTAGACTAACCACTAAACAGTACTTTAAAATACCAGGATACACGACATACCGGACAGACCATCCAGACGGCAAAGCCCATGCCGGTACTGCTGTCATAGTCCGCCGATCCCTCACCCATCACTTACACCCAATTTCCGCCCACGATTACCTACAAGCAACTTCCATCGTTATCAAAACCTTTTCCTTTCCGCTTATCATCGCATCAGCATACTGCCCTCCTAAACATCCCATTTCCTCTGCCCAATTTGGATCCTTCCTCAACTCCTTGGGTAATCACTTCATTTTGGGTGCAGACTTAAACGCTAAGAACCAACAGTGGGGTTCTAGAACCACCAATTCTCGTGGACGGACATTGCAGTCTGCACTCAACTCCCGACGCTTTCATCTCCTACCTCCCGATTCTCCTACCTACTGGCCAACAGATCCTAACCGTAATCCTGACATCCTCGACTTCTTCATCCACAGCGGATTAGGCTCTCTGAATTTTTCCATAGCTCGCCTTGATGAACTATCCTCTGATCATAGTCCATTGATTCTAAATGTATCCATAACACCTATTCCTAAACCTATCCCACCGTCATTCATTAGGGGCCCTGTCAACTGGAACCTCTTCCGCGAAATTCTCACTAATGATATTGACCTCAGAGTGATTCTCAAAACCCCAAATGACCTTGACGACGCCGTATATTCCTTTACAACCGCTATTCAACAAGCCGCCTGGACTGCCTCCTCTCCCAAACAATCCCAAATAATTCCTTACAAAAGCCATTTACCACAACACCTGACAGACCTCATCAACAGCAAACGTCGAGCTAGAACATTATGGCAACGCACCCGCCACCCAGAAGATCGCCGCTCCTATAATTTTTTTTGTAGAA
The DNA here is from genome assembly GCA_023052935.1 of Piezodorus guildinii. Classification (NCBI taxonomy): domain Eukaryota; kingdom Metazoa; phylum Arthropoda; class Insecta; order Hemiptera; family Pentatomidae; genus Piezodorus; species Piezodorus guildinii. The sequence continues at coordinate 59,816,367 of CM041292.1, forward strand.
AATTAAAGCGGGAGTTGGCGATCTTCCGTTCCCAATCCTACAATACCTACCTCTCCTCTCTCTCGACTCGTGACAATTCCCTGTGGAATGTCACGAAGAGAATCCTAAAATCCCACACCATTTCCCATCCTCTCCGGCGCTGTGATGGTTCCTGGGCTGCTTCTGACAAGCATAAGGCCGAGGAATTCGCACAGCACCTTTCCAGAGTTTTTACTCCTCATCCAGAGCTTAATCCAACCCATACTGCAGCAGTTGAAGAGTTCCTCACGTCACCAATACCACTATCCTTACCACCTAAAGCAGTTAATCCCTCTGAGGTCAGATATCTTCTTAAAAAGCTTCCTCTCCGCAAATCTCCTGGATACGATCTCCTTACTCCCCAAATCTTAAGACAACTTCCACCTAAAGCCATTACATTCCTTACATATCTCTATAACTGTATCCTACGCACTACCTATTTTCCTCTCTTATGGAAACATTCAACTATGATCCTTTTCCTAAAACTAGGCAAACCTTCTAACAACACGTCATCTTACAGACCTATCAGCCTACTTCCGATCCTCTCAAAAATTTTCGAAAAGCTCCTACTAAAACGAATCCTAGCCAAATTTCAAAATTTTCCTTCACATCAGTTCGGATTTTGTCCTCAACATTCCACGGTTCAGCAAGGACTCCGAGTTGTAGACCACATTTCCTCCGCCCTTGAGTGCAAGGAGTATTGTTCGGGTGCCTTTCTGGACATAGCTCAAGCTTTTGACCGGGTGTGGCACCCGGGACTGCTCTTTAAGCTCAAAACCCATTTACCTCAATCCTTATACCTAATCCTCCGATCCTATTTATCCAACCGCTCCTTCCGAGTTCGCTGTGGTTCCGAATTTTCCGAACAATATACTGTTGAGGCCGGTGTTCCTCAAGGCAGCGTCTTAGGACCCGTCCTCTACATCCTCTTCACCGCCGATATCCCTACCGACCCCAATACCTTTCTGGCAACATTTGCTGATGACACAGCCATTTTATCATCCAATTCCGATCCTGAAGCAGCATCGCTAAATCTCCAAAAGCACCTTTCCCTTGTCGAAGACTGGTGCAATGCTTGGCGCATTAAGGTTAACGAAAGCAAATGCACTCACGTCACATTCACCCTTCGACGCAAATCCTGTCCAACGGTTAATTTCAATTCTATACCGCTTCCTTCCTCAGACACAGTCCGGTATCTCGGCTTTTTACTAGACAAAAGACTGACGTGGAACCCACATACAAGACTAAAAAGAAAAGAACTCAACCGCAGATTCGGCCAGTTATACAGACTACTAAACAGAAAATCTCATCTTACAGTTGACAACAAATTACTAATATACAAGACAGTACTGAAACCTATATGGACCTACGGACTTGAACTGTGGGGGACAGCTAAACATTCTAACATTAAACGCATCCAATCCTTCCAATCCAAAGTCCTCCGAACAATAGTTAATGCTCCTTATTACGTTACCAACTGTACCCTACACCATGACCTTAATATTCCGTTTGTTTTAGACCTGGTACCATCCAAATTTTACAAATTTCATCAGAACCTTAGTCATCATCCTAACCCTCTAGCACAATCCCTATCCAGCACCACCCATTCCTACAATCCTCCTCGAAGATTGAAACGGCAGTGGCCACGAGACCTATTGTAAACATTTAAACTGGAGTTCTGACAATGGTCAGATCCTCCACTCATGTACGGTATGTCTGTGGCTACAGCGCCCTAACTCAGCCTCCACTGGCTCAGACCAGTGATGCGGCTGAGATAGAGGTGCTGGGATCTCTTGGATTCCGCTTTTTCCTCCACAAGTGGAGGGAAAAGCGCTTGCTGGGGTCCCTTTAGCAATTGTATATATTGTAGATAGTTATGATTGTGTGTAAGATGTTTATTTATTTGCCAACTTTTTATTTATCTCAATAATAGGTTTATGTTTCGATTTGTTTTGTTTTTTATTTATTATTATTATTTTATTGTATATATTTGAATTTATGTTATATTTTATGAAATTTGACCATTATTATTATTTTCTGTATATATAGTATGAATGTGGTCTCTTATCAATATTATTATTGTTCATTTTGTAACAAATTGTAATATATCTCAATAAAAAAAAAAAAAAAAATAATATGTATAATATACCGTTGTAAAGCTAAAGATTTTATAAAAAATATCATCTTATACAAAAACTTTTAAAAGTTAACAGAGAGTGATGAAAGGCCGAACAAAATTAACTGACTGTTTTAGATAATACAATACATTATTAAATTAATTTTCAACATAAACATGTGTTTTATTAAATAATGTATTATATTATCTAAAACAGTTAGTTAATTTTTTTTGGCCTTTCATCGCCCTTCATTAACTTTTACAAGTTTTTGTATAATATAATATTTTTTCTAAAATTTTTAGCTTTCCAACGATAAATTATACATGTAATTTACGGTTTTTATCTTTAAAAAGAAAAAGAAAATTACATTAAAAAATACTTGTTTCTCCTTTGGTTTGGCCCAAATTACATATTGACCCGTTTCTTATCAATGCTAAAAGCATGAAATTGTTAATTTTTTTGGATCTACAAAATTAAAGGTACTTTAGAGCAAGAAATTTTAAAATATTGGCATTTGAGCCCTGTCAGACTATTTTAATCAGAATGAAGCTTATGTCAAATCAAATCCCACTAAATTATTCATCGATAGAGTGAGTTTAATTAAAATCGTTACAGCAGTTTTAAAGTAAATCCTAAAAAGGTGCAAAATGCAAGGTATTGTATAAAGTACCACTTTTGGTCAGCTGATTTTAGTGAAAAATCTTCTGTAACATCACGGGCGTATAGTTTTTTTTAATATGAAATTTCAGTTTCGTACTACTTTTAGTTTTTGCGCTAGACTTATCACATACGGACACAGATCTTTTCTCGCGACCTGGTTATTTGGACTCAGGGATCATAAAACGCGCGTTTTCGTTTAAAACTGGTACATATATCGATAAGTAAAAACAAAAATTAAGAATATTTTTTTTTTTTTAATGATTATATTAATATGTTTGAATATAGCCGGACATTCTTGGCCATAAAAAAAAAAACATATACTTCCACTGGTTTAGGAAAGTGAAACCACCATTCAGTGTAAACGGGGAGAAAAAAAAAACCCAGAAAGGTTGTGGGTTACGAATTAAATGTTATCAGAAAGTGAAGATAAGACCGCGTGGTAACAGACCAAGGCCAAGATATCACCTTCAGCTGTTCCCAGTCTACCGTGACTCTTTCATGTCTGCCGCACCAACTTTGTCTGCACGTCGGGAAGTCTTTGTAAATATGGCTTTTCGTCTGTTTTGTTGTTAATAAATAATTCTTTTTAAGAAGTTTTGTACACTGAGGTGTCTAAACCTGCAAGTATTAATTAAACATCGTTCTGTGCCAAAGACAAAATAACTCGTTTCAATGTGGTCAGAAGATTCAGCAACGTGGGATTCATAGTTACTTTGCGTTATCTTTACGTTTTGTAATTTTAGTTTTGTTTTGTTTGTTTGTAATTTTGTTTTTGTTGTTTTGTTTAAATTATTTGTTGCAATCAACATTAGTTTTATCACATGACGTATAGGTTTTGATACAATTGATAATTAAAAATAACAATTTTACTTATCTAATCTTGCGAACTGAAGAGCTTTGGGATTCGGAAAGCACATTAGTCGAAATAAATTGTTCAATATCAAAATCGCCGGTTTACGTAAGCTTAACATCGTTATGAACTCAATGACTCATTATCATATTTATTTCCATATAAGTGATAACGTTGATTATATTGTTGGAAAAATGCATTTGTACAGTCCGCCCAGCAGACCGATTATTCTATCGTAAATAAAAATAAAACCGCATTTGCGAAAATCTGTCCTTCGTTAAATGTACATACTTATTATTTCACTTGGAAAAAAAACAACGTGTGCTTGTATTCTTTACGTACAAATGAAGTAAAACTTCTTTGGTAGTGTGATAAATGACGATTAAGTTAAAGATAAATCAGTCATGATAGAATTTTTAAAGGATATGTTGATGAAATAACTATAATATATAGAGTAATATATTATATCGAGCGTTATACTTAATAAATACATTAATACAATTATTATTAAACTTTAATGAGCTTGAGACTCTTAATTCAACAATAATTTTGGATCCTTGCAATATACGTCTGAATTAGTAATCTTGTAACTGATTTTTTTCTATTAAACAATATACAGGAAAAACAATTATTGAGCCATATAAGTTTATTAATCCTTGCTTAGAGAATGGGTGATTTACACTCAATTACTTCTTTTTCAAAATTTAAAAACATCCTTTGTAATATTTGAACAGTTTTAATGTTTTATTCAAGCGAATCGTCAATTTTTTCAATAGTTCAAACTGACATTCTTGTATCATCCTCTTTTTATTATGTTAAAAATGGGTTTATTCTATATTTGTTTTTCCTACATTTGTTGTTAGTAAAGGGTAGGGCATGTAGTACATCATGACAATGTGAAAACGATGTGACTGATGGCAAACGAGAAAATCAGCGTTTCTGTTTCATTGATGTCTTCCAAAGCATTCCGTAGCATTCCAGCCAGTCGCGCCTAAATAAGTTTTAAGTGAACAAAAAAAAATTATAATATTAACGTAATGTTCCCCAATTCTTTTCCGTTTTGGAAATTTAATCAAAATTAACTTTACAGTGTGGGAGAATATATATTCTTTATATTTTTTTTTCTTCTAATTTGAAATTCCCCTCTAGATCATAACATATTTACATAAGGAAGCCTACCCCAGGATGTGAAGTATAGGGCTCCAGATGCTGAGAATATTATGCAGTTAGTGATTTGCAGAGGGCTGTGGGAGCGAGAACGGGCAAACAAAGCACTCGTGGGAGGGGGTTCGGGCCAAACCGGTTCTGAGGACTTCGCGTCCCTGCTTAGCTCCTTCCTAATCCCCAGCACTTGCTAACTTCACCTCTGCTTCTCCTTCATCCTCCTCGTGTCCTATCTTCCACTCTTCACTTACGCTGGGGATTCACGCATCAAGACAGTAGTAGATTATAAGTGATATGAACCAAACTAGAGGGTGGATTCGTCCAGTAATTGATTTCTTTAGTCCATAACTTATCAAATTCTACATGAAATAATAAAAATATAGTGCGTGAAATACAGGACTTTAATTTACCTCTTTTTTTATAACCAATTTAGGAATTTTTAAATACATTTTTTTAATTTATAATATTGCTTTATTGAGAAATAATACAATCTGCCACTGTCTAAGGCAATAAGTATTAAGGCTAAAAGAAGTCATGCATTCCATATGTACAGAATAAAACAAAAAAAAATAAACAAAAAATAATGAATAAGTAAAAAATAAATAAAATAAGTAAACTTAAATAACAAATGGAAAAAAAAAAAAATATTTGCCACATTCATACCTATATATAATATTTACATAATGCCCTTGGGAACTCCGAATCGAACCCCTACAACCAGAAGTGGATGAAGAGGCACGACCCCAGGAGTTCCCAGCGCCTCTCAGTCAGCAGCGTCACCTGTCTAGTTAAATACATTTAGAGATGACAATAAATTCTTAAAGAATTAATTAAATTGAATTTTAATAGACACGTGTGTTTTATTAAATAATCTATTATATTATTATCTACTACAATCAGTTTTCAAAAATCTTCAGCTTTCTAACGGTATATTGTACATCTATATTACTGTGCTTATGTTCAAAAACACAAAAATTGCATTAAAAAATATTTTTCCTCGTTTCTCCTTTCATTAGATATAGAATTCCTTCAAATTATACATTTATCCGTTTCTTATCAATATTAACAATATCATATAGTTAATTTATTCAAAATTAAATGTAGTTTAGAGGTAGAAAATTTAAACTATTGGCATTTAAGCCATGTCAGACTATTTCAACTAGAGTGAAACCTACATTATATTAAATTCTATAAAATTCCATATCGATATGGCAAGTTCAATCAAAATTGTTAAAACTGTTTTTGAGAAATCGTAAAAAGGTCCAAAATGCATGGTATAAAAAGATCTTCAGGTGAAGTTGCTGTAACATCTCGGGGGTATAGTTGTCTTAAATATGACACACAGACCTTTTCGTGGGACTTGGTCATTTGTACTCCTGGGACCCTAAAACATCTATTTTCGTTGAAAACTCAAATTCGAATATTTTGGCGATCGCAATACTTTCCCTTAATATATATTTCATATATCGGTAAGTGAAAGTAATATAATACATAAATTCTGATCATTAACATATAAGTCTAATTTGAGCCACGTCTTGGCAGAAATCCAACAATTATTTATGTGCGATGGCAAAATGGCATTAGTCACTTTTTTTATCGAAACGACACTTTTTCTCTTTATGGTGTGTCATTCACTTGTGTCTAGCAGGTGGCAAAAGTCATGATTGCTGCTCTTTCAGTTTATTAGTAAACAACTCTACAAATATACGAACCACCTTCTAAGCATGAACGAATGACACTGCAGAACGTGAAAAACTCTCATTCCTAGAAAAAGTAACTTATACCATTTTGCCATATATATTCCAATCAGTATTTATAATTTTAAGTTATATGAATCACCCCATCATCTCATAAATAAACATGCTTGTAATTTTATACTTTTTAAATAGCAATCAAATAAATCAGACCTTTAAATAAAACTTTGCTTTCGTAGTCACTACTACATTTTATTAATTAATTAGTAATTATAACATTTTCAAAATTCTCATAGTAAGTAATATGAAAATTGCCGTTCGGAAGTTTGTCCAATTAAGCATGATAGTGCTAAAATAATTCCGACTTCCATGCATGCGAAGGGTTTAATTTTACGAAGCTATAAAATTTCAACTTCTGGCTTGTCTATATTCCTCAAGTAAGTTATTTACGTCCTCGTTTCTATTTTAATTGCAAATCGTGGATTTGAAATTGTAATTTTCTCAGATATGAGTTTATCATTCAATTGAACTAATTTACGATTCCCTTTTATGTATGGTATCATATCATAATTTTTTAACAATTTCTTTTAAACTATGTAAAATATATTTTTATGTAATTTAGTGTCTTTCCACTGAGACCTATTCTATACATTTATATTTATCACCACACATACACTACTTAATAAAGCAGTGAAATATATTTAATAGCTAATATTAATTTCTTTAATTTTTTTTTTAAACATTATATTTAACATATAATATCTGATTGTTCAGGTAAAGATATATATTTTAAGATAAATATTATTTTAATTGGAAGGAATTAATCCGGGTGGCGGTCATTAAATGAAACAACTAAATAGTTTCAACTATTTATTGTTTGCCAACGTTTCGACCCCCTCAGTTTTCACTCTCCCACCATGCGCCCTGTTGATGACAACGTTGGCAAACAATAAATAGTTGAAACTATTTAGTTGTTTCATTTAATGACCGCCACCCGGACTAATTCCTTCCAGTAAATCTCAACGGTCAACTAATTACATCCACAATATTTCTTTTAATTTAATTTATTTTGCAATTTCATACTACTTTTTTTCCATAATATATATATATATATATATATATATATATATATATATATATATATATATATATATATATGTATATAATATATATTTGTATATCATATTTACGAATTTTACTATTTCCCATTTTACTCTTTACATAATTGTGTTCATTAAATAATTTCTTCTTATTTATATCAGTTGAGCTGTGACTAAAATGAAGCAATAGTTAAAATAAAAACTAAAATTCTTATTTATTTTCAATTTCACCTCCTTGCTTTGTAATATCACTAAATAATAACAAAAATATTTTTAAAAAAGTTTACTTCGTAGACAATAATTTGAAGTATAAAAATTAAATACGGAAAATTAGAAATGTTAACTTTGGAAGTAATCATATAAATGATTATTAAAAGGACTATAGTTAGTAATAATATAAAAATATAAATTATTAGTGATTGAAAATATATGGTTTTGAATATGAAGAAAAGTTTGAACGAACATGAAAATATTTAAAATTTCCTTAATTTAAAATACAATTAAGAAAATGCTGATCAATGGCTAAAGAGGCATTAGCATTTCATTACATTTTTTTTTTAGATTTGTATCTTTTTATTTTTCAGCTTTTTCGAAGTTTTTGAATTTATTCGATTTGATTGTTTCATTTTAACAGTTTGAAAATCGGCTCTTTTTCATACCAATGCGATTTCACTAAAAAGAGGCTGCTTCATGGACGAAAAAACATCATGCTTATTTCTGCAGCACAGTTTTAACACATGTTTTAAGAATTCTTGAATAAATTATTTATTTTTTTATATTTTAAGTATAATGGTTTTGATTGTTTGTTGTCGGACGATGAGGGAGTCCTAAATTTTGCCTATCCAAGTTTAGTTTGGATAGAAATCTTTAGCGAGTTTTTGACATCGTACATGCTCGGTACTACCATTTTACATCTCCTCCGAAGTACGCTATAATCAAAGATTTTTTACTTCCTTTCTAAAATCGTTGGGCCACCTTAATGGCTACGATGTTAGAGAGTTAGGCCTTGAATGTTACAGAGTTTTCGATCTTCGGGAAGTTATCTATATTCATTTTAGTATTTTCTGACAGGCAGTGTATAATGTAAAAAAATATCCCGTTATTGATTAGCTGGAACGTGACGAGATACGGTGAAATCACCCGCCAGGTGCGATAACGACCTCACGCGTCCGAAACCGTATGGGGGGTTGCTAGTTGTTGGGGTCGGAGGGTAATGGGTCTCTAGGAAATATGTTTTGAGCCTTGTATTGAATGCTCATTTTCAACGCCTGACCCTGGAACTCCCGCAGGGTGTAACTCGATTTCCTTAGAGCCCATATAGGTCAGGTTTGTTTGGAAGGGGGAGTTTCGGCCTGGAGCACAATGGCAGTGTACACAGCAACACATTGTTGCGCTGTGGATCTCCCTTGGAATAAAATGCGTTCTAAGCAGGGCTTTGTGTACCTTTTCCTATTGTCCCGCGAGTACGGGATATTATCCCCTCACTGAGATTAAAGACACAATTAGTACAGAGCAATCGAGTGAGTGCTGCCCCGAGCCGCTCCATATAAATTTCCCGATTCAAGACTTCCCCCCTCCTCCTTTTCGACTTCCTCCCTCCCTTTTCCGGGCTCCCTCGAATTCCTCTTGTTATTGCAGGAATTCCTCCCATCTCTTGCCCAAGTCGAAATTTAAATGGACTACTTTTAATTTCAATTCCTTCCTTGGTGGAATTTCAATTCATCAGATGGCAAAATAAACTGTTGAAACAGTCAGTCCCGGGTGTAAATCACTGGCGATAACTTCCTCGTTACCTCTAAAATATTTTAAAATAAGGACAGACCTTACCGAGAGAAAGAGATTACTAAAAAGCTAATAATCCACGGATAATTATTTATACCCTATAGTAATATGCCATTTTCATAACAAGTAAACTTTTCAAATTAATACAAGTCCTCGGATTTGATTTAAATTTTTTTTTAATATTTTGTATTTATGTAATATTTGTTCAATATTAATACTGTCAATTAATAATTTTAATTTTTCAAAATTTTATTATAAAGAATCATCGCATTATTTTTTATTTGATTATTCTCCATCTACCCATTCGGGTCATGAACGGGCCATGATTCACAACCCATATAGAATTCAATAAATCGACCTATCTCAAAAATTTCAATTAAAAAACGCTCTGTTCTTTATTAACTTCGTTTATGGCAGCAGTTATGTCTTCATGTTGTGTCATTTCACAGTGTGCCTGATGTTACTGTATGCTTTATTTATTAGTTGTTGTATTACAAGTGTCACAGAATGACTGATTCCGACATCTCATTAGTTACGTACGGCATTATTTCATAAAAAAAAATTTAGATAGCTATATTATTATCTTTATTTGTTTATATTTTTATTGTATAAATAATTTATGACTTGTGCTTTTTTTTTTTTTCCAATTTATCGTGAAATACGTTCATTCCCGGGATGTGGAATGTATGGTTTCCTTATCTGACCACAAGGCCGCAAATGAAGGAAGCTAGGGAGAAAAAATTCTAAGTGTGGGAAAAAAGTAGCGATTCTTAAAATGTTGCATTTTATTTCTTTATTTACGAAGATATATCAGGAATTTATAATTTTTCGAGTTCATGAAAAATTTGCTTTTTTAGTACAAAAAATATTTATGAAAAACTGCTAAAACTTCTTCGAATTGTACTTGTAATATAAACATTACAGAAATTGAAATAACGGAGTGTCTATGTTTTTACACCTCACTATTCACATTACTATTTGCAGTTTCACGTGTTAGCTTTGTACAGCTATAATATTTTAAACTGTGTTCTCTTGTTTGTTAGTATTTCGTTCATTTATTTTTTTTTTTAAATAAGATACAGAGTTTTAAGTATTTTTAATGTTTTTTTAAATTAAATGAAGGATTGCTATGAAGTGTCTGTTTGTCCAATGGAAGTGAATAAGTCTCAACAATAGTTTATTCTATTGAACTTACTCCTGTCTACACAAAAGCTACCGAATATAACGAATTTACAAATTTAGATAATTATCTTATTTTCTTTAATTATTTATTTTATTTTTTAGAATTTTAGAAGAAATATATTCTTAATGTTTTCATATAGTTTAGGGAGCGGCGTGGTACTGTTCTCCGGGTCCTGGGTTCGAATCATGGCTGGGGCAGAATATTATTTATTCTGTTAATTTAGCCGGGGGGCGACCCTAGGGTATGAAAGCCCTCCTGGGGCAGACCCAGCTTCTATAAAGTGGGTACCCAATAAGATTGGGGAAAAAACCTAGCGGCTGAGCGTGATCAAGGTCTAATCACCTCATTGCACTGCCGTTGGCCTAGAAACAGTACGAATCTCTATATGTACTGAGCCCAAGACTCTTCATGGGTTGTAGTGGTACAGGTTTTTATTTAGTTTATATCGATATCTTACAGACTAATAGACAATAAAGCTGACTTAATCATTTCTTGTACAGAAATATAAGGAAACTCTATATGGTTAAGAAGTAGGTGGTAGAACGATATGCTTGTTCAAACTCATTACGATTCGTTAGGAATAAGTATTGAAATTAATATATTCCTATTACAACATTCATTGGTATTTTAGTATATGTGATTGTAGGACCCTCCTGGGACATACTTAGCCTATACTAAGTAAACACACTCTTAAAAGAAAGAAAAAGTGTGCTTGATCGCCGAATAATCACCTACCTTTGGTCTAAGCCGCTAGGATACTTAGTAAATATTCAGACCATGGCCTGTGCTAATAGATTATTATACCTCAAAATAAAAAAACAAGTGTTTATTTATAGACTAAGAAAAATAAGTGAATCCATTGCTTTATCATTAAGAGGTTTCCTCTCTTTCTTAAAAAAAATCATAAAACACTACCGGTAACAGAAGTTTCTCTCTGTAAATTTATAAATTAACTTAATACTTAAACTACGTGCCACTAAGCCTATTTGGTCTTTTCAAAGTCCCTTTTTGCTAGAATTCTTTCCATGCTTGAAGCAAGGCGCAGCCACCTGACGGTTTGCGGTTCCATAGCAAACAATCCGGCTACAAATCGACCTCATCCTGTGTACCCTCTGGCTTATGGCCTCCTGCCTTATTGACTTTGGGAATTAATGTCGCTAGCCAAGCCCGTGGCATTTTCCTTCCTTCCCTTTGAAGGGAACACTAACATTCTGCCGATGGCGAGGTGGGACTAGAAGTGGTGCGATATGGAAGTGCAATAGGAGGAGGAATCCATATTAGCGCGGGTGGGAATCCAGAAGGGAGTATAATTGCGGCTCCTGGGCCGCTCCCCGAATTCCGCCGCCCCTCCCCCTCCACGGCCCTCGCCAAATTAAATGTCCCTAGGGCCCTATTATTGCTCTCCCTTTCCAGCTCTCTTATGAAGCTGTCTTCTTCTACTTCTTCCCAGGCACATACTTAGTTCAGTCCCAATTTAAGACAACATTATATTATATTTTTATCACCAGAGTTCTGATATAGTTATGATTTAAAACTAGAAATTCTATATTTTCTAAAGATTCTATCAATGGATGATTTGATTTTTATAGCTATGCTACCTGTTACCCTCAACTATGGTCGCGAATATTTCATTTTTTGTTAATTTAAACAAAAAAGGAAAAATCCTTCACTACCAAATCAGAAGAACAAAAGCGTGGTCCTGGCGGAAAGATGAGGACTTAAGTCCTCGCTGCCTTGAAAACAAATTGGAGAAAAAGGTGCTATGAACTCGCATCACAGCTAGAAAAGCTGGACCACGATAGCAAAAATTAAGTTCTACAATGGATTCCTGCTCAAAATCTAAAATGGAAAAGCGGATAAATAGGCATAAGGCTGAAACCCTTAACCACGTATAGATGCCCCTCTTTGTTTAGACGAGACAAAAACAGTAAACAAGTCTGCGAAAAGACTAATATGGGGCACCAGGCATTCTCAAATCAACCCTTAGGACTTCACGACAAACTTAATAGAAAGGAGCATGATATTCAGACTAAGGACCAACTACAACAGACTAAATTCGCACCTTTACAAGAAATTTATAACAGCCCTAGTTGTATTTAAGTTGCGTGCAAGCTAACTGCTGAGCATTTTCTTCAGAACTGTGCATCTTGTGAGGTGCCTAGGAGAAAGATTTGACCTGAGCCGGAATTGTTGGAAGCCAAGCTCTGCGGGACTCTGGAGGATATGAGGAGGACTACCGATTTCCTTCTTTTTCTGCTAAAGAACGTGACCGTCTAACAGGAAGAACGAAGAAGGATAAGACTATAATCGAATCAGTTACTATTCTAACTATTGTAATGTACAGTGTCTAGAATTATTATTCACGGCTGTAGAACATGTTGAAAAATAGAGATGATCAGCTCAACAGCAATGGCCTAAAAGGGTAGAGGTGTTAACCAAATAAATCATATGTATTCATAGAAAAAAGTGGATTGTATTTATCTATCTATGTGGAGCAGATGAATGTTTGTCTAATCTAACCTTTTTGCCAAGTGCATCCACTGGCGAGGGTGTCAGATTCTCTTCCTTGTTATTCAAGAGAAAAAGCTAAGCTCAGCACTGCGCTTCAACTACAATACTCATACATCTCATTTAAGGTCTGGGAGAATTTTTTTTTAATATCAGATTAACTTTCTAGGTCTTGCAGCATATGACGTCGTATATCCTATAATCACAAATTAAATTTTAGAAAACAAAGCTCATTAAATTACTACGAAAACAATTAATATACAAACTATTTTCTTGTAGGTTTTCATTTTTTTTTTTTTTTTTTTTTGAGTGTGTGTTTTATGCTCTGCTCTATTCGGTATGACAAATTGATACGCTCTTGTAAATAAAGTAATCTGGTATATTCGAGACAAACATTATTATCTTGAAAGACATGACATGGTTTTATGATAAAACACGTACCTATTCTCCGTTCCAGACAAGGTTTGCTGTCTCCGTATTACATAACCTGGAATGAATCATTCTTTAGACTTTTTTTTATTTATGAGTTAGGAAGCAAGGATGCTTCAAGATATTGGCAAGCTCTAAAAATAGTCCCCCGAAGAGGATAGGAAGTGTCGTGAGGGTTTATGAATTACACTTATCTTATCGGCCGCATCCTTGTAAATGTTTGCACACATCCTATGAGCTCTTCAGCGATGAACATTCAACTATAATAAATGAAAAAAAATATTTCCTCCAAGAAAAAAAAATCTGTTGAGCGCAACACAAGACTTTTACTTACCTCCGTTATTTATATCAATTTAAGAATTGTTCAACAAATTTAGGAACGAAAATAAATTGTTAAAGAATTACTTACATTGGATTTTATTAAGTAATCTATTTTATTATTATCTACAACAATCAGTTTGTTTTATCGACATTCCATTACCCTCTGTTAATTTTTAAAATAGTATGTATGAAATAATATTTTTTTATGAAATCTTTAGCTTTCCAACCGTATATTATTCATCTGTATTATTGTTCTTATGTTTAAAAACAAAAAATTGCATTAAAAAAAAGTTTGCTCTTTTATCCTTTAGTAGAATATGGTATTTGTTCAAATTATGTATTTATCCTTTTTTTATCGGTGTTGCAAAATGATGTAGTTATTCTTATAGAATCAACGAAATTGAAGGTACTTTAGAGGAAGAAAATTTAAAATGTCGGCATATAAGCCCTATCAAATTATTTCGATCAGATTCTTCCTCATATTTTCGGCGTACCGAATTTCCTGACGTTTAAATTATATTCGCGAAGTCTATTTTGAATCAATAGTTATTTATCAAGGTATTTCTTGCAAAAAGTTATGGTACTTACTTAAGACAAGATATTTGTTTTGCGTGGAATGTTGCATATTCTGATTCTAACGCAATCCCATTTATTCTGATTTCACTGTAACAATAAAATGACTTTTTCTGTACCGATATAGTTATTAGTACGTGTTACGGAATTTCATGAAATGAATAGTTTTTTGGGAATTAAAAACCTCACTTTTCTTTTCATGAGTGTTTTTATAATCACTTATTGCTAAATTAAAATTGATATAATATATATATATATATATATATATATATATATATATATATATATATATATATATATACATATATATTTTTTATTATTATTATTATTAGCAAGTTGCATTATAAAAACATTCTGTCATTAGTTCATTCGTTTTAAACATTTTTTGAGGTCTATCTCAAAGGGCCTAGCCGGATAAGCATGTGAAATCTGCCCCCGCGTGTATTAGAACCAAATTTATACCATTGAGTCTTACCTATGAGAAACAACCTTACGCAAATTTTTAGCCCCTTAATCCTAACGGGAGGGAAGTTACGGAGGGAGGAAGAAAAAACAAAAAGAATTGTTTTCTCCTGAACAGCTCAACCGATTTTCACGAAAAAAAATATATGTTATGGACTTTACAAATAGGTTTCAAAAAATATTTTTTTAAATTTTTTTCCACGAAAATGCTGGACAAAAAAATTTTTTGAATTTTTCAAAAAATATTTTCTGGTTATGATGGTTTGGTACACCTCCAATTTTTCGTTACTTTATTTCATTGGAGGGTCCTCCATAACATATATTTTTTTCAATTTTATTGCAAGTGTACCCCATGGTGAAAAATAAAAAAAAAACAATTTTTTCTCCTAAACGGATCAACCGAATTTCACGAAAAAAATATATGTTAATGGTTTTCTAAAAGGGTTTCAAAAAACATTTTTTTAATATTTTTATTTCGAAAACGTGAGTCAAAATTTTTATTTTTTTATTTTATTTTTTAATTATTGTGGATTGGTACACCAACAATTTTTTGCTAATTTAATTTATTAGAGGGTCCTGCACAATACATATATTTTTCGAGTTGATCTAAAATGTACCAAATAGTGAAAAATAAAAAAAAAGCAGCATTTTTTCAGCTCTCTGAGTAGTAGCTGGTCACGCATGAAGAGTAGGGATAGAGCTGTAGGATCGTAATGTCATTAGATATTACTTACACACTATGCACATACATACTATTTATTATACCTATTATTATAAATGTGGTCTCATATCACTATTACTGTTGTTCATTTTGTAACAGATTGTAATATATCTCAATAAATAAATAAAAGTTAAAAATAAATTATTATAAATATCTTATATTGGATGGAATATATTTTTTTTGTATTTATTTCATTTTTTTGACTTAGATAACTACTACATAGCACTATATGCTATATTTATACAAAACATAACTACAAAGATTATTTAATATATATTTTTTCATATTATTGTATGTTAATCTAAAAAGCTATGATGTCGGACTTGAATTTAGACGCTCTTAAAATTTTCAAGAAAAAAATCACTATCTTCGTTAACGAATGAAATTATACCGTTCTTTACGAACATTAAAAATTATTTATTCTTTAATTATTGTCTATCTATCTAATTAACCTGAAGTAGCAAAAAATATTGGTATTTTTATTTATTTTTTGAACGATCATTCCATAAATCAGTATAAATAATAGGTATAATAAATAGTATGTATGTGCATAGTGTGTAAGTAATATCTAATGACATTACGATCCTACAGCTCTATCCCTACCCTTCATGCGTGACCAGCTACTACTCAGAGAGCTGAAAAAATGCTGCTTTTTTTTATTTTTCACTATTTGGTACATTTTAGATCAACTCGAAAAATATATGTATTGTGCAGGACCCTCTAATGAATTAAATTAGCAAAAATTGTTGGTGTAGCAATCCACAATAATTAAAAAATAAAATAAAAAAATAAAAATTTTGACTCACGTTTTCGAAATAAAAAATTTAAAAAAATTTTTTTGAAACCCTTTTAGAAAACCATTAACATATATTTTTTTCGTGAAATTCGGTTGATCCGTTTAGGAGAAAAAATTGTTTTTTTTATTTTTCACCATGGGGTACACTTGCAATAAAATTGAAAAAAATATATGTTATGGAGGACCCTCCAATGAAATAAAGTAACGAAAAATTGGAGGTGTACCAAACCATCATAACCAGAAAATATTTTTTTGAAAAATTCAAAAATTTTTTTTGTCCAGCATTTTCGTGGAAAAAAATTTAAAAAAATATTTTTTGAAACCTATTGGTAAAGTCCATAACATATATTTTTTTCGTGAAAATCGGTTGAGCTGTTCAGGAGAAAACAATTATTTTTGTTTTTTCTTCCCCCCTCCATAACTTCCCTCCCGTTAGGATTAAGGGGCTAAAAATTTGCGTAAGGTTGTTTCTCATAGGTGTGACTCAATGGTATAAATTTGGTTCTAATACACGCGGGGGCAGATTTCACATGCTTATCCGGCTAGGCCCTTTGTTAAAGGGTTCTGTGTTCTGATGCAGGCCAATTACCATGTTTGAGTAGTGCGTTTTTTATTCAATCGAATCTCTGTCACAGAGTCTGCTATCATAAAGTATAAAGTATGTATTGACATTCTGAGGCTGTCATATATATATATATATATATATATATATATATATATATATATATATATATTTTTTTTTTTTTTTTTTTTTTTTTTTACCTTCCATGATATGCGCTTAAGTCTTAGTTTCCTGACCGTTTTTTTTGTTTTGTTTTTTATGCGTGGCTGTGAATTTCACTTCATTTTCATTATTTTCTCTATTTGAGTTTTTATTTTTCATTTTTCAGAAATGGTTTTATTTAGCTTTTGATTTTATGATGCAGTAGTTAGGTTGTCAAGTGGTAACTCAATATACGTGGATAAGAGACGCTAATAGGGACTGAACGAGCCTTGTGGCACTCCCATAATGATGATTCATTACTCTAACACTGAGTCACACTTTATTTTAACCCTATCCTTCATAAATGCAACTATTGACTATTATCCTCGATCCAATATTATATGTAGTTATTTCATTGTATCCATATCGTATGGGTGAATTATAGCGAAAAGAAAGAAATTACTTGAAAAGAACATAAAAGTGACTTAAAAAATTGCCTACTGCATTCTTTTTACCAACACACATCTTACTTGGCGTACCTAATTGCAATGCCCTAGCTAAAAACTAAAACTGAAATGTTAAGTGAGGTGCAGGTTGTTAATGAATTGCAAAAAACTCAAAATTTGATTTTTCTCCTTCGTAATATTAAAATCGTGGTCACACAAATTGACATGATTAACTTAAAACGCAGTACCTATAAATCTTTTTGAGATAGTTAATACAATTTTAAATAAAGAAGTAGTGGATTCTCTAGCAATATCTTTCGAGTGCATAAAAATGTACTTTTCCAAGTGTCTGAAACGACATACATATTCGATCGACCATTTTTATTTAAATGATATATTTAATTTTTTATAGTTATATAGAAAACTGTTTTGGGAAACTGCATATCTACTTTCCGTCTGAACCTAAGTACGCTTCCTTAATTTACTTACTCTGCTTGTGAAATAAACGCATTTTCGAATCACCATAGTTGAAAAATTAAGCATAAGTTGCACTTTACCCTTCCTATTTTATTTTATTCAATTTTTTTAAACATATAAAATTTATTTTATCGCCTTTGTAATACACATTATCAATGTATCTGGTACACCAGTTCTTAGTAATTCATAAGACTTTTTTTTTTTTTTTTGAGCTGCATATTTTTTTTTTATTTTTTTTTTTATGTCTTATCATAATTACTTATCAAATAAGGACGTCTTTTAGAAAATTGCTGGGTTAATTTTATTTATATAACTATATTATGCAATTATTTGTCAGTACTCCTGTAATCTTATCTTTCTGGTATTTCACAGATAGGGTGAAGTTAAAGGTTTTTTTTAAATTGTATTATATGTATATTTTTTTCGCTCAAATAAATGTATATTATAATTCATCTAACTTTAATATTTAAAATTATTATTTTATTTAATTATTTATATTGTGAAGTTCCTATTGAATTTTAAAATTAAAGCGTTTTTTAATGGTGATTTCAATAAAAACATGGAAGTTTTGCAACCATTTTTAATCAATTACCTATGACCTATTACATGTTGCCATCTTTCAGGTAATTTTTTGAATTTGGTCATTATCGACAGTTGAAGGATGATAACCCGAGCTCATTGCGTCTTCCAATTCAAAATTTCACTTTCTCCTAAGACATCATCTTCATACACACTGCAAATTTTGTTAACTTTTTATGCAGCGGATTTTCTTTTTCGTAAATAAAAAATCATAAATGGCGTAAAGGATTTTTTTTTTCGCTTTCATTTTGAGCAAGCGAAATGCCACTTAAAGATAAGGAATGTCGTTTGAAACTGATATATAAAAGCAACTTAACTAATCCGTTTTTTTAGAATATGCAAACATTATTAAAAGGATTAAATTGGAATATTTAAAAACACTTCGAACTTATTTTATTACCTAATATTTTATAATTTACCTACTCTTGTTATAATTTACCAGATTAATTTTGATTTTCATCTAGTTTTAAAATAACCTTGTTTTTTCCCCAAATTCGAAGTGTTGGCCCACTTTAAAGTGCCCCCTGCATTAGAACTCCCCGCCGTAAATAATATAACTGCAGCGGAGCCGATTGGGTATGAGTTAAGTGTTTTGTTCGTTAGCTGCCGGCGAAAACAGTCTGGCGCCAGTATCGGTCGATGGCGTTGGCACCGGCTCTTGAAGTAATCCATAATGTTGGCTGCCCACACGCCATCTACCACGGATTAAATTGATTCCGTAATTTTATGAAATATTAGTTGATGGATTCATTTAAAAATGAAAAGAAAAACGTCGAGAAAAAAACCCAAAGTTAAGCATAAGCGTCATAACCTATTTAAATATGTAATAAAATACATGAGATATGATAAATTTATATTATTGCGTTTTGGCCGTGGGGTAGGGAGCCCTCTCGGGACGCAATCTGCCTTTTGAAGTAGGTACCCAAAAAATGGTGAAAAAACTCCGCGTCTAAGCATTTTATCGGCCTAATCACCCAGGCTGGGAACAGTACTCATCATTATGTACTCAACCTAAGACTCTTCGTGGTTTGTAATGGTACAGGTTTATTATTGTTATTTTATTTTTTTAAGGTAGGTTTAAATTTCTTTTGACTATGCTAAAGACTTTTTTTTTTAAATGTTTAGTCTAAATCTTTTGATTGTAATCCCAACAATTATTTCTTTTATCTGAATTGTGATTTCCTTGAATTATTTTATTTTTATTTAAAGAAAAAAATCTTACAATAATTATTTTTGTAATACAAATGTATATAGATCTAAATCGTATCACCATTCAAACGTCAAACACACAATTTAATGTGTCAAATCATTTGTTTGATATTAATAAGTTTTGATTATAAAGGCTTAATAATAAAACGATATTTTATTTCACGAAGTTTCTTAGAACATTATTATGATTTTTTTTTTAAATTTATTTATTAATATTTACAACTGTATAATATTTTTTAAAATCCAAAATTATAAAAAAATAAAAACATTTTCTCTAGTAAAAAACAAAACAAATCCAACATAGTTATCTTAGTTCTAATTTAAATATGGATTCAAATGTTTGAGACCTGATAACATTTTCATTATCAATTCTTAATAATATAATATAATAGTTTATGACCACGGTGCCTCTAACCTTTGTTGTTGTACGCTGCACCTAAAACTGTAATCAAATAAATAAATAAATAAATAATATAATATAAATTATCTTAATTTTTTCGAGTAATATTTTATATGCTTCAAATAAAAATAAAAAGTTTACTTCTAGGGAATCAAAATTTATTTTTATAACCTATTTTAAATTCAATAGATGAGAGTAATGTGTGTATTATTAGACGGCTTAAGATAAAAGAAATAAGCATATTATAGACAAGCATACTTAGTCGATTTATGTAATAGAAAATGATAAAAATCACATAAATTTTAGTAATTGTTATAAATAATATTTACAATTATAATATTAACTTTAAAGATTTATTTTATGCAAGGAAGTAAGCGAATGAGTTTTGATGCGCTTGAAATATATTTCGAATCTATATTTTAATGTGTCATTTAATTTTTAATATAACTCTTAAAAAAATATACATAAATATAAACTGTTTTTTTTTTTCATCAGTATTATTTTCCATCTCATGCAATTTATTTTACCATCGCCGCTTAATAAAATAACTTCAATCTCTAAGCCCGCGGTACCTTTCCCGTTTCAAATTATACCACAGTTAATCCAGAATCCATTTAAATTTCATAAGAACTTACATATTTAAAAAAGCAATAAGGACAGAGCGGGGCCTCTCAATGGCGGCTGTGAAAAACCCTGCAGAAACGTTGGAGCGGTGAAATATACGCAAAATGGTGGATCTTTACTAATAATGGCTCGGCTAACAAATGGCCCCTGGTTCGCAGTTCTTTCTTTTTTAGCAAGGGCCAGGGGTGGGGAGGGTATGCCACAGGTATAACTTCCTTCAATGGAACCTCCATATTATCCCTCCTAGGGAACCCTCCAGTTTGGCAGGCCATGTTCCTTTTAGGTCCTCTGCCATATTGGCTACGAAGAGAATAGAGAGAGAGAAAAAAAGGAAAATTATATATCATCCAGCTATATAGCCAAGTATGCTGAAAGCAAATTTTCATATTTTAGGCTGATCACTTCACAGTCATGTTAAAAATAATTTTAAATAGACTTTGCCCCTTTCTCATTATTACTTTCATTTACCTATATATAAAATATATAGTGGGAGAAAGTAGTGCGATCATGAACATTTTAGTTTTCACCGAAGATACAAGTATTAGGGTCCCCTGATTCCTAATGTCGAAGTTCCGCAAAAAGGTGTGTGTGTAGGTGGTAAGTCAAGCTTAAGAGCTATGAGTTTTTTAAAAATGAAATATCATATTTTAAAGAATTTATGCCTGAGATATTATAGCAAAATTTTCAATAAAATCAGCGTACCAGAAGTGCCACGAATGCATTATATATACCTTGCATTTTGCACCTTTTTACGATTTCCTCAAAAACGGCTATAACGATTTTGAGTTAACTAAACCGATACCTATGTTATATTTAACAGGCTTATAGTTATTAATATCGGATAGGTTTCATTTTGATTAGAATAGTCTGCCCGGGCTTAAATGCCAATATTTTAAATCTTCTATTATAGGTGGAATAATTAGGAGTCAGTCTTTTTCTAAATATTTTAATTTTTCCCACGTTTCAGTTCAAGCTTGTGAGCCATCTTCGGGGCTACAAACATCAGAATAAAAGAGATACAAATTAATGTGATAATGAACATTTTTTGAATGTAGTGACAATGATAAATTTTAAAATAAAACAGCAATTATTTAAATTAAATTCAAAATTAAAATATTTAGAAAATGACTGATTCCTGACTATTCCACCTATAATATAGTTCCTACAGTCGACTATACATCCTCAATATAATTCAATTTTAAATCTTCCTTCTCAAAGGACCATTAATTTGATTGATTTGGAAACATTGAACATTACATGTTGTTAGCATTTATAAAAAACTGTTAACCAACTGAAGGGAAAAAAAACTGCAGAAATATTGTTTTTCGGAAAGATTTTTTTTCCCATACATAAGAATGTTAATATACTGTTGGTAATCTAAAGATTTTATAATTGTTTTTATTATATCTACAAAGTTTGATAATGTAATGTAGTGTTATGATAAGCGGATGAAACTAAATAATTGTTGTATATAATAATTTCTACTGTTAGATTAATTAATATAAAACAAATGTTTTTATCAAAAAATTAGTAGTTTTTTTTATATTAAATTAATAGTTCTCCAAGTGGTTTTAATTACGAAAGTAAGTAAGAATTGTGTGTTGTGCTCGCCAGATTTTTTTTAGTTTACTTTATTTTAAAATGGAAATATATTACAGGTGAGCATGTCGTAATCTTTTGGTGTTTTAAATTTTCTGCTTCTTATAAAATATTCCAAGGTTCTGAAATGAGGTGATCGGTTGCTAATTAGGATAGTGGGTGTCAAAAACATAGGATTTAAATTTTTAAGGTCTACCTTACAAGGTCAATATTATTCTTAAAATATAAACCACAGACGGTTAAAAGATTAGGTGAGTTTTTTATTGTCTCCTATTGAATTAGTTTCTCCCACGTTTAACCTCCGTTTTACAAAAGAACAAAACAAAAAAAAACTTGATATTCAAAGAAACATAACATGATTATTCAGATAATGGTATTTACTATAAAAGAGTTCTTGAAATTGTTAGAAAGATAATGTTGCACCATTTTCAATATTGACAGTGTTGTTTGTATTTTATTTATTCATTTAATGCTACTGTATTTAAGCGGATGTAATTAGGATAGCGATCTTTAATGATTATCTGGTATCGCACAGGATTAGGACCACCATTTAATACTCCATTCAAGGAGCTGCATAACTAAGGATTATTTACTCCCATTAGAAAATCAAAGGACCATCTGCCAGGTTTGAACCCTCGACTTTGGGAATAGAAGGTTGTTATTCTATTCACTGCAATAACCTCAAAACAAAGCAGCGAAATTCAAGCTTCAGTGATAAAAATCTAAGGAAAAAGCCAAATAGACAAAATAATACTGTTATAACTGACGGGTAAAAAAGAAAAATAAATGAACGGATACATAAAAAGGGGAGGAGAAAAGAATCGGTTAAGAATAGAAGAGTATGGTCCAGCGTCTACAGAAAGGCACCTCACGCTGAATGAGGTGGCAGAGAGGATGTTATGATGATGATGAAGTTGGACTTTACACCTCAAAATTAGGTTTATGCTATAACTGATGAATGTTAAGGAGAGCCCGTGGCTGAGTGGCTAGCGCCCTAGTATCGCACGCTGAAGGTTGTGAGTTCGAATCCCAGTCCCGGCTGGACTGTTATAAGCATATAATTAAATAGGGATTCAGTCACAGCCTCTCCCCCGGGTATGTGAGACCCTTCAGCCTACTGGCGGCCATTCACAAAAATTGGCGTAGGGAGATACTCTACCCTAAAAGACTTCATCGAGAAATGTGGTGAGTGTATTCTCCTGGCGGATTACGCCTCGCGGCCAAGAGCTTACACGGCCTGTCGCGCCAGAGAATGATTGTTAAAAGTTGGTGTAGCTAGCATCTTATTATTTGTTAGCGTCCTCCTTGAAACTTATCGTTGTTCCTTACCGTCGAATAATTTAATATATTACTAATAAAGTAAAAATTTATAGCATTTTTTTTTCTTTTTGTGTCTTCCCAAAATGATATGGAATTCCATCTCTAACTAAAGAGAACTTTCTCACTGAAAAATAAAACTAAATTCTTAGAATAAGATGAGCCTTGGGAAATCGAAAGAAGCACTAAAGGGAAGAACCCGCATTAGCAGCGAATAATTCAGTACCCTTCTCGTCCCTACCAATGTTTAAAGCCCTTTGAAGAATTCAGATTTTTATTCCATTCCCTCTACTATTCAACTTGGGCAAGATAATAAATATTTTATTTATTTTATAGATTTTTATTATAGGGAACACCGGATCGTTTCCCTAGCCCGTTCCGTTTTTCAATTCCCTCTCCCTATTCGCTTTTAAATCGTTTTAACAATCCTGATAACGCACCCGTTACCTTTGTCATTTATTGGTCCTTTGAAGAGCGTTTCAATTCTGCTGATAATTTATTACACCTTTTTCACGGATTGATTCGATTTCGTTTGATACGTTTGTTGCCTTTGTGCCATATTAACGGTCCGAGTCATTGTCGGGTACGCTGCAGATAAAATTGTTCTACACCGGCAGTAATCAAACCAGGATTTGTAAACGCACGGGAACGAGGCGAACTCGTTTTTTCCACCGATCGCTTGCTGATTAAAATATTGTTTTATTTTCAATTTATAAACTAGCGAAATTTATTAAAATCCAATACCTTCTAAAACCCGGAATATTTGTGACTGGTAATTGTTTACCAGTTAATTCGTTACTGTGGGCAAAGGTTTCTGAACACCTCTTATTTTCTCGAACTATATAAACGTTTTATAAGATATTTTAAGTTGTTTCTGTGACGAACTCTGATTATCTGTGTATACACCTCACTTTGTATATTAAACCAGGGAATACACAAATCAAATTTAAGAAGTTGATTTAGTGGGATATAAATGTGGAAAAAAAAAGAATAAATGTGGGATATATAAATAAAGTGAGAATAAAAAATGCAGTAAATAATAATAAGTTAATAAAAAATAAAGATAAATAACAAAAAAAAATGAAATATATTAGTTTTAGTCTCAGATTAAAAAATTATATCAGGAGAAAAACTAAAAATTAATAGAAATGATCAGAAAATAGTATCAAAACTCAAATAGTTTTATAATCATTTCAGACAGCCTCCTGAACCATTTTATCCTTTATACTAATCACTCATTATTTAATATTCAATTAAAAAAAGTTGTTGTGAAACTGCGTCTGTAAAACAAGTTAAGGATTATTACTGATATGATTAATAAAAACTTGAATTTCGTAGTTTTTAGATCGAAAAATATATATGAATATTTTATAGTAAAAAAAAATCCTATTGCAGCTTATAAAATATGCAAGGAGCTCAGTAGTAGCCGGAGCAAGAACGATAAAACATCTATTTTATGAATAGAACAAATATTTGTATTTTAGTTAGGATGCTTGCAGAAGCCTCGACGAGATGTGTCGTATAGAGGCTTATTTAAAGCCTACACGGTTGCCCGTCGCATCCTTTATAATACTTTATACTCTCCACGTGTGATACATTGTAAGAAATAGTAGCTATGCCTCTCTCTGTTTGTTCTGATATTACCGCACTTCTCCCTAGTTTAAATGCCCTCTCAGTTGTAAAGAAAATCACTTTATGAATATTGCCCGACTCCTTACAGTTCAGCTATGTCTGCTTCCAACATTGTGGATTCCATTAATGTCGTATTTTTGTTTCTTTCGGTGCGTTTATATTGGAGCAGAAAGATAGAGGGTGTTCGCTAGGGACCGAATGCCAAGCGGCTCGGCCAACTGTGAACACAACTCTGATTGACAAAAGGCTGATGGGTCACCTGTTTTGAATAGGGTGTAGGGAATGCACTTATGATCTCAAATTTTGACTGTTGATTTAGAAAGCACTTGTCAAAAGTGTATGATCGCCTTGGCATTGTGTTTAAGTCCAATTTAAAGTTGTTACATCCTTTAAATACTATTGGCAGTTGACGTTATTACCGATTTTGGAGTCACACACAATTTAACAAAAGAAATTTTACTCTTAGCTATAGATTAATTTTATTTAGATTTTTTTTTCTGTGAAAAGATTTTTTTTTACAGCTACTATATTTGTATTTATTAATCTGTCTTTTTTTTTGTTTTTTTTTTAAATTTTACCAATAAGATCGGTAAAATTTTTAAAAATGTATACTGAATTAAATGTAATTATAATATTCTAAAATTTAACATTTAAGTGTTTTATTTTATTTTTTAATATTTACTTTCTTTTAATACAGTGTAGACATGGTGTTTGGCTCAAAAAGTTTTTATTAAGGTTATGTTTATATAACAAGAACATAATTTTTTATTTATTTAAACATATTTATTGATATTTACAACTGTATAATTATATACAACAAGTAAATGTGATGGATACAAGTAAATGTGATGGATTATTATTTTTTAAAATCATATAATAGTAATAAGGGAGCTTCGTAGTCTAGTGGATAGAGCGCTAGTCTACTGTTCTCTGGGTCCTGGGTTAGAATCTGGGTTTTCACAGGACATTATTTATTCTGTTAATTTAGCCGGGGAAGGAGGGTGACGAGGGGGGGGGGGAGGGGAGGCGACACTAAGTTATGGAGACCCTCCTGGGGCATACCCAGTCTCTTTAATGTGGGTACCCAAATAGGGGAAAAAACATGGTGGCTGAGCGTGATCAAGGCCTAATCACCTCATTGCCCGGCCGCTGATCTATAAATAGTACAAATATCTGAATATACTGAGCCCAAGACCATTCATGGGTTGTAGAGTAACATGTTAAGGTTGATAGTAATAATAAATAAATAGCATAAACTGATGACAATAACAATCGTTTTTATAAAATAAAATAATATTATTCATATTTTTTAAATGTATGTTTTTATAAGTCTTAATAGAATTACCGCTATTCCACTACCGAAATGTGCATTATATTTATATGATAAAATCATCCGAATAAATAAAAGTTTATTTTAAAAATCTGGATTAGTACATAAATCTGCGGAGTCGAATACACGCATAGTAAAGTAAAGCACATTGTTGAGTGTTTTAACATTTTAACGTAATACATTTTTTTTTTTTAAATTATATTTTAAATTGTTCATTTGTTGTGTAGTATAAGCTGCTTTGATTTATAACAAACTTTACATGTTATAAGCAGATGTAGACTGCACACACAAACACATTTTATGGTAAATGGAAGAGATGTTTACACACAAATGAGGATTTTTGTAATTTACAAAACGTGCTTGAGGATTTAATTTTGGACATTATGAAACAAATCATAAAATATTACTGAATCTTTAGTCGATTAATTAGTTTTAATAGTCATAGTAACATGATAAACAAAAGGATATTTTGTATTTCATTTATTGTTTTGGCTGATGTATAATTGTGGAATTATTATTTTATTATTTTTACTATCTCTATTATATAATATAACTATGCATTGCTTTTTGGTTTCAGTATAATATGTTTAATGTGTCCTATAACATTAAAATCTATATAAAATTTTTATTAGAGACTAAAAAAAAAGTATTTGAATCATTTCCGTCTTATGAGATAACAGTGAATAGATTGTTGTGTCAGCGCTATATATAAGGATAATATATTTGTATTTATTGTCGCTATATTCTTAATAGCTATCCTCATTAACCAGGACTGCAATATTGCCTAGTTATCAGAGGAGCCATTGCGTTACCTCTAACCTCTATTATGATAAACTAGTGGTGCATTAAATGCATTATCAACGCATAGATGATAATTAGCTACAGCCAGCGCTGCGTATGCAATATTGGCATTATCATGGAATGTATAATAATCTGTGTAATTTATAATAATTGTTTAAAAATAATAATTCACTAATAGACATTCTATAATTAGTTCATAAGAACAGCTTAAGTTTTATGAGGGTAAATTTGAATATTCAAATTATTAGGACACCTTATTTTTTTAAGGGTTACGTTTTAAGACATATATAGAACTCCAACAACGGATAACAAGAAAAAAAACGTTTGTTTAAATAATAAACGAATAAGTACCGAAAATTAAATTTTTGAATTATTAAATCATTGAATGCGGTTCAGAAATAGGAGAGATATTAGTGTTTTCAAATTAGCAATGGTCTAACTTAATACAGTCACTTGGAAGTAATAAACCATTGTTTAATAATTTTTCAGCTTTTTTCAATAAAATTTATAAAATATTTTTCAAATTATGTCATCATTCTCTGTTATTTTTCTGGCCAAGTCCCGTGTTCTATTAATACGTTCTGTATCAGTTTTGCTAGAATTTTGTCTACTTGTTTACTGTATATGAGTCATTGAGACGTTGATTTCCAAAAGGTACTAAAGGACATTTTTTACGAAATTGATTTTTTTACATATTTGTATTCTCATCATTTAGTTTTATCTAAATATTCTATTTGATGTTATCTTATGAATTCTCAAGTCCTTAAAAAACGCGATTTAGAAATGCGGTCATTTTCTAAAAGTACTAATTACGCATTTATTTTCGTTCCAAATCATTCTAAAAAACTTCATTTCATAACTTTAATATGATGTTATTATTATAGTAAAAAAATAATTCTAAATTTTGAGGCAAAAAGATCCAAATTAGCTAGTTTAATAATATAGTAATGAGTGATTTTCGCGCTTCCTGTAAAATTTCCTCGAATGGATATAGTACCTTTTGGAAATCAACGTCTCAATTGTCGAAAATTGTGTATGGGCATTTTTTTAAATTACATTTTTTTTGCGTGTTTAGTTATAAATTGTGTCACGTTGTATGTTTTGAAAGTTGCCATGTATGATAAGTGGCAATCCATATATTTATTTACATAGATGTCTAAACTTTTGCTATATCCTTAGCATGATATATTAGCTATATATTTCCCAAAGCTTTTGTTTATCCTTCTTACATTTTAGTTTTCTTGGCAACATCATCCTTCTCGCCCAGAATTATGAATCGAAAATGCTTGAAGGGCGAACTGGCTAATGTATACAGGGATCTAAGTTTTGTTAGCCTAAGAGGATAAGAAAAGGAGGGGTTGGAAAAAGTTGAGGAAGGAAGCCTTTAAAAGAGAGATATGGCTCCTGATGGCCCTCATCGATACACAGCTTAGAGTTCCCTAACTGAAACCCTATCGCCAAACTCCTTCAGTTCGGTATTCTTCCTTAACGCTGGGTTTCTTCGAGGATAAAGTAGGGGATGAGCTCCTATGCGGGCCCCAACTCGGCCCATAAATAACTGGGGCTTTGTCTCCCCAAGCCCCCCCCCCCTCTTTGCAAAATATAAAGGGGTTCCCCGGAGGCCCTGGGAATGTTCCAATTGGAGGAAAAATACTGATCCGATGGGGGTTACTTGATAGGAACAAACAACAGGATAGTTGTCGTAGTACTTACTTTAAGGAAGTCGAGACTGATGACAACGTATGACCTAGCCGACCAAGAACTGTGTTGGCCTTTGGAAGTGGAACTTAGAGAGGAGTGGAATTGGCAACTTCTAACAAAAAATCCTCTCCCCCTTCCCACCAAAAAAAAAAAAACACCGCAAAATGGTTTATTATTTCTGAATAATTGTATTATGGTATTACAATATATATAGCTATGTAGACAATTAAGTAATGTTATGTACACACACACACACACCTATATATATATATATATATATATATATATATATATATATATATATATATATATATATGTGTGTGTGTGTTTGTATCCGAGACCTTCAGGTTTAGAATATAGTTTGAGTGCTTCCAATTTGTAGTTTCACTTTTATTTATTTAATAAATGTTTTTTTTTTATTTAAGTTTATTTATTTGCATTTTAACTAAGTATTTTCCTAAAAGAAAAATAAATAACTAAGTTTTAAAGTTCTTAATATTTATTTTTTGCATAATATTTATTTTTTATATACGTTTTGTTTTATATATATAAAAAAAAATGAATCAAAGAGCTTAAGACAGAAGAACCAATACTCTCAATTTATATTTAAATAGTTCATAACACTATGTATTTGCTATTTCTTAACTGATTTCAAGGATTCTTTTTTTTTTTTTTTGTATGGAATTTTATTCTCAATCATCAAATGAAACTATTTGTGACTTGACCCTGTAGGTAATTTTAATATTATTATTATTGTCCACGAATTACTGATCCTAAAACTCTTTATCTAATTATCAATATCTTCAAAAATATCTAAGTTACGGACGTATATAGGTGAAATTTCAATTTATTTTCTTTTTAAAATTAATTTCGATGTATTACTTCTGAAAATCTTTTTTTTTTTATTTCGTAGTTAAAGTCAAGATTTCATTTATTTTATTTTTTTCTGTCCATCGCGGTACCCTGAATCTAAATCCCTGTACATTTTCGTGTATATCTTCAAAAATGACTGTTACGGGCGTATATGTAGGTGAAATTTCAATATTGTCCCTTTATACAATCAATCGCGGTGTTCTAGATAGAAAACTCAATAAAAAAATTTTCCTCTATCTCCTAAAATAATTGAATTATTTTATAAAAATATTTTTAATCGGCCGCTATTTTAAAATTGTTCTGCTGATATCCCCTTCGAGGGTTAGTATCAACTCCCTCTGATGTCCTGGTATTTTTGTACAAAAAATCGATATTGTAGTTTCGGAGAAAAGGCTGGGCGGCGTGCGGCTTACAGATTTTTTTTTATTCATTACTTCGGTTCTACCTATCTTGAAACGTAAGGAATTTTGAGGAAAGGAGTAATTGTTTTTCTTGGTTTATTACAATGGTTCATTTTTTAAAATAATAAACCAAAATCGTACAGTTTTAATAAAGAATAATTAATTTGATTTCCGTTTCCATTATATTAAGAACCCTGGATTAAATTAGTACACTGGTCTCATTATTAATTATGCTAATACCTGCATCATAATATAAAGTTCAAGGAGACCGCTTTAATGAGATGCATACATTGAAAATTTCCTTTCTCCTTTCATTGTGACAAACTCAAATATATTTTCGTTAGCATCATTCACTCTTGCTCTCTGGTTTTATTTTACACTTCGATTAGTCCTAAGGATTATGTAATTTGGAATAAATCAATAAATTTGTCGGATTCATGAAGTACTCTAAAGATTTATTACCAAATTTTCCTTGTCAGAATTACCGAGTTCGCTCAATCGTATTGAATATTAAATTCAAGTATTGAATATTCTATAATTGGACGATAGTTATTTAACGTGGCACATTATTAATTTCGTAGTTACAGAATAGATCTGTGGGGCTCTACTGAACCATTCAATTCTCCTCGTATCCTTACAATCAAAAGTACTACTTACTTTGTAACAATAAACTCGTCCATTAAGAGCTTAATGTTAGATATGTATCTGAATTTGCCCGAACCAGATATCTTTCTTTTCATGATAAACTTCATTCCCACTTAAACTCACTAGTTTCAATCGTAGCTTCTTTTTAAACCGTTAATAATCCTCTAAGGCACCCTTAAAAGAAATGGCCCCGTCACCTTCTGGTTTAGAATATGTTTTAAGTGCTGCCAATGGGTAGCTTCGATACATGTGTATCTTGCATTTTTATATTTATACTCAAGTTTACTTGATGTACTATTTTTACAGTTGTAATTTGCAATAAAAATATATATTTTTTAAAACCTTTATTTGCATTTTAACTAAATATTTTCGTTGAAAAAAAAAGCGTTTTAAAGTTATTTCTCTTCTTCAAATATTGTATTTAAAATTCACTTAAATGATAGAAGCACTATTTGATGAAAGCATAATAAATTAAAATTTATTGGAATTTCCTTTTTATTATTTCTGTTTTTTTAATTTATTCTTGCAAAGTACAACTGATTCCAATAAGAACCAGAAGGTTAATTTTTAATATTAAAAAAATGCCCATTAAAATAAAATGACGCATTATAAATTTTCGGTTGTTAATTTCTGATAATGAAACTTTTTAATTGACCATGAAAACTGAATATTTAACATATAGAAACTTATAATCTGTAAAAAAAATAATAAAATATCGAACCTCAGCCCTCAATTTTATTGTTCATACCTATAAAAGTGATTATTGTTATACGTGGTATTCACATATTAGTTAATATTTTTTTTTAAATTAAAATTAGTACCTATATTTTAAAAAATGATATGAATTATAATTAACATAATCCTAGTTTTTTTTTTTTGTTTCAACGCTTGATTCTTGATTAATTAATTAATAAAGACTCTACAATATTTACTACTAATTCCGAGTTGGCCGGGAGTTTACAAGGTTAGGATCTTGGTATGAGGTGCATCTTGGCCAGTTGGATTGAATTACAGCGGGGAGTTGACACACAGTCCCTGCATAACTCAACCCTAAATGACATTCCTGACCTATTAAATGGGTGTAAGGGGTCGGGGCGTCAGGCATTTGGCAGCAGATATTGCATCCCACTGGATCCGCATATATTGTTAATTAACGCTCTCTAATTATTTATATAATATTCATAATTGATTATGTGGTAGAAAATCATTTGTTTTGCTTCAAAATATTCTGAGATTTATAATATATAAATTATTCATTACCAAACGTTTTGAGGTTTTTATTTTGATATAAATTCTTATATTTTATATTTTTTTAAATCGTGTATGTGTTCAAAGTAGAGCAGGAGTTTTAGAGCGGCCTTTTAGAGAATTATGATGCCCGTAAAGTTCATGGCTAATTATAAAAACTTTTATAATTTCTTAAAAATGCATTATAATTATCGAGTTTAGATTATTAATGTATATTGTCAATTTTTCAATTTTTATTTTATTTATTTATTTTACAGACAATCCCATACAAAGGTGATGTTTACCGACCTAAATTTTTTTTTTTTATATTGATAACTTATTTATCTTTTTTTCTTATTATTATTTACTACGTTCTTTATTATATTTTTATATCTCTATGACCAAGTCACATCTTTATATTTATTTACCTTAACCTTTGTGTGACCCATCTTTTCATTTATATGTTTACATCTTATATATTTTATAAATGATTTGTCTTTATTTTTTATAAAATCTAAATAAGCCTGTTAAAATTATCACATTAACAATAAGAATAATGGTGAAAGAACAGTTCACCGTCGAGCTAATTATAGATGTCTTTTTGGAGGTTTATCATTGTCATTCGTGAAACATTCCATTAATAATTTGTACACATTTTTAAACATTTTATTAAATAAAAATAACAGAATTGAGACTGAACAATCAGAAATCTCACTACCTAAATTACTAAATCTGTAGACTTGCTGTAAATTTTATTCTTCCTCTGATATGTATTATAAGTACTTTGATTCAGTAATGAGAATTAGTTGTTCATATAACTTTGAAAGAAATGAAAATATTAATTTAACGTTTTCCAGTGATGATGCTCTTTGAAATTGTGTTCACGTCCAACTTCATTGGTATATCTGTAACCATTGTTTTTTATTTTTCGAATAAAAATCTATAAATGATTGTAAAATATTCCTGGCACTAAGATAAACAATCTATATAAAAAATATGTTAAATAAAAAGAAATAATAAAAAAAAACAGAATATGTATTTCATAGCACTATTCTAACACACAAGGCTTTTGATTAGATGATTTTTTTTTCACGATACCTATAGAAAACTACATTATAATGAGTAAAAACATTTTTTAAATAATTAATTGGAGAGATTAAAAAAAAACCTATTAAAAAATATAACCTCGTTATCCGAACAAACCACTATTTATCTCATTAATATGAAGAATTCAGTTTTAGCTATATTACAACAAATTACTCTTTGGATTAATACCAAGGCTAAATGCCGCTTTAAATAAAATTTAACGCTATATTTAAAGAAAGTATATTTCTAATCAGAAAAAAAGAAACTAAAAGAGAGGCCTGGTGATCGATAGATATAATAGAGGTATCCATTTATCTTGACAGGTGTAAGTACGGAACAATAAACAAGTCATAAGAGAGACGAAATTGGAGCCACCTCAAATTTTGGGACTCGGTCCAAGTTAGGGGTGTAGTGCACTCACGTGGTTAAAAATACAGTGCAGGAGTCACTTGAGTTCCCTAACTTCCAATGAACCCTACCTGCAGCCAGGTACAAGCTTTTTTTTTATTGCACAACAGTTGAGACATTGGTTAGATTATATGATCAAAAATTAAATATTTCCTATCTCTTGTTAGGGTTACTTCTTCAGATCTACATTTTCTTGAATAACCTTTCTATGGAAATGTATTTTCTTGGTTTCTGGAACCTCGTTGGGTGATTGATAACCCAATTTTCGCTACTGATCACGTAAGGCTCATTTGCTCGAACCAGTAGCGGTGAGTAGGCATAAGATTGTGGTCTGGTTCACTTTCCTTTCTGCGAGGTTCGCTGTTCTGTCTGTGGAATCATTTTCTCCGGAGATACCACAATGTGAGGGAAGTAAGACCAGAACAATGCTTCCACCTAGAGATTTCTTCGTATCTCTGCGAAAGTAATTAATTTTCCTTGACAAACATTTTCAGAAATCCTTTGAGCTATATCATAAAATGAACATAGTTAGTTATTAGAAGTATATGTCTTGTGCTCTTTGATCCTATTAACTATAATTCTGGTAAATGGCAAAGAACTACTTATTGGCTATTTAAAAAAAAAAAATTAATTGATTTAATGAAATTTATAAGTGTATTGATTCAATCCAACAAGAAAATAAGATAAGTATATCATTATAACTTATGACAGTCCTATGAAGAAAATACCCATTGGTTACACTGTGATGTCTGATTTATGAAGGAGGTCTCTTGGCCATATTATTTAAAGTCACCTCGATGGATTGTCAAGAATATATTTTAAAAATATATAATAAATCATATAAAAATATATATGATAATAGGGATATGTTATGGGATATTTAGGTCCTTATAATTGGTTTGATTAGTACCAAAAAAAAAAAAAAAAAAAAAAAGTAAGGATCATTCAATACTTCAAAGGATTTTGGATGCAAGAGGTATTCGATGGTTTAGTGAACCCCCACAACTCAAAGCTATAGATTCGAATATGTCTGATAATGGTTATATAAATGAGTTTTAGTAGTAAATAGGGAGTTTCGAGCATTTATCGAGGTGTTGAGTGTTACTCAGCTCCTACGAGCATTTTGCTAAGCGTTTCAGTCTAGTATGAGGATTTCATGTTAGGCTTTTGTCAAGATAGAGTCCTAGGTAGTGAATCAGTCCAACAGAAGAGGGAAAATTTTAACTTAAAATATATTGATTAGACAACTTCAGTTTGGTTTTTAATTAATTTTTTTTTTCTTTTGAGAATGAATCATAATTTTTTTCTAAGAGTGTAGGTTTTTTTAAATGTTGAAATCGAGGAAATATAACGTCATTTATTATCATTACGCCTTTGAATTTTTGGAGGTTACAAGTTTTCCCTTCAATTCCAACTGAGTCGTTCTCTTAGCTGTTAGGATATCCAGTCCAGAAATAACAGATGTGGTGTAAGACAGAGTAAGATAAGCTCTTCTTAAAGCTAATCTTGGCTCACCACTTTCAAAATATAAACTCACAACTGGGGAACTTCTGTTGAATAGACTTTTAAAAATAGAATCTAGCTTATGGTCCAACTCTATCCCAGTTGTCTAAATAATTATTGTAATTTATAGAATCACTTTTGTGTAATTAATCTCATTGATTGGTGAATAAACTATCGGTCCTAGGGTGAAATAGGAAACACGATGCAATCTAGGGCCGAGGATCGCTGAACTAGTCGAATTACCGCCTGCCCTTCATGCTTTATATTAGCTTCAATTAAAGGGCGCCTAAAACCAAGCAAGCCCTTCTGGCTCCGCTACATGTCCCTCCAAGGGATAGGACTTAAGAACGTACACTATAATTTTTTGTATTTTATGTTTATTTTTTTTTTTATGTTTAAATCATTCATTTAGAACACCCGGATTGAGCTTTAAAAACCGATTATAACAATCTATATTCCTTTTTCGTTAGGAAATTCATTCTTTCGACATTTTAGCCCTGTCAGACTTTTGTAATTGGAACGTTGATTTCCTATCCATTCTTGGAAATTTTAACGGAATCCCAAATCTCACTCATTACTATATTATTGAACCAGCTTTTTGTTTCTTATTGCATTAAAATGTATAATTGTTTTTTTTTTTATTAATAAATCTGTATTAAAGTTGTGAAATGAGCTGTTTCAGTATTAAACTGAATGCGTTATTAGTAGGTTTACAAAATAACTGCATGTATAAATCTCGTTTTTAACAGACTTGAGAGCTCATTAGATAAAATTGAATAGAAGATTTAGATAAAACTAAACTACCAGAATACAAATATGTCAAAGTATCAATTTTGTAAAAAATTACCTTTGATACCTTTTGGAATCAACGTCTCAATTTCCATAATGCCTATTTGATGCTCAAGACCATTTAAATTTAGGTTACGAGTTAAATATAAAATATTCTTCGAGAAATTTGTGAAGTATTATAAAATCAGTGACACTCTAATTATCTATTTATTTATTTTATTTTTAAACAGCAATGCTCCTTAGAGGAGGTACAGTGTATATCCGTGTCATTAAGTGAGATTACGATAAACCATATATATTATGTATTCTTAAATGAAATAAAATTTAGATAAATAAATCTTAATCTTTAAATTGAAACAGTTTTGTGTAATCATGATCAAAAAATATTGCAGTGGAGTTATGCGATTTAATGGAATATCATTATCTCGACAGTTATTAGAATTGATTATTTAATACTTTTCTTTTATCTTCAGAGATAAATGTTTGACAAGTGATCAATTTAATATGCCTTCCGCCATGACAATTCTAACTATTACTTAGTAACGTATATATTATCCTGTTCCTATTTTGTTAAACTAATTATCTTTGAAAGTATATAGCTTAGTGAAAAATATATGATTGCATTGAAGTGAATATGATTAGCAGTGTTAAACAATTGGATTCTTGTCACTATTTAAAAATAATTTTCTAGTTCGTAAATATATTCACATATCTTTAATATCGATCGCACTCTCAATTTTTTCTCATTTACACTCTACTACTCTTAGCCTCTCCCCGATGTGAGACCGTCAGCCAAATGGTGGCCACTCACAAAATTAGGCGTAAGGAGTGATGACCCTACACTACAAAAATGCATCGAGAAACGTGAGTGTAATCCTATACGGCCTGTCACTCCACTGGAAAAAAAAAAATAAATAAATAGATTCCCTATACCAATGGGTTATTGATTTGGAAATATTAATGCTTTTAAATTTAAACACACATATATATATATATATATATATATATATATATATATATATATATATATATATATATATATTATTTTTTTTATAATAATAATAGGCTTACCCGAAGGTTCGATGCGATACCACCAAATTCCGCTTACAGAGGTTCGTCCAATGATCACCGTTCTAGCCCATGCCCCCAAGATCAGCCTTAACGCAATCCTCCCCTCGACGCTTCGGTCTATCTTTCGGACGTTTACCAGTCGATTCAGCGTATACCAATTTTTTCAGAATCCGTTCATCGCAATTCAACGTTATGCAACCTTCTCAGTGGCCTCATCTCTCTTTGGACCATATATTTTACCCAGTACCTTATTTTCTAAAACCTTAAGCCGCTGTTCATGCTTAAAGTAAGCGGCCACGTTTCGCATCCGTAAAGGTTTTTTTTTTAACTCAATAGAATTCTTTGTTGTGATAAGACATTGGATATTTTAATTACTTGTTGGCACAGATTCAAATAAATTAAAGAAAAAAGGAATAAATCGTTCTTTTTTAGAAGTTATAATGCTTTTTATCTGATATCATGTGTAAGTTATAATACGCCTATTTCAGAATTTGATCCCGTTTCCGCTAATAATTTTATGTGCATCATAAATTCACTTGTAGCGGCAATCCGAAAAAAAAAACTACAGTACGCATATCTCTTACAAGTAAAGGTTCAAAATTAGAAATGATGCTTTCAGCTGCTTCATATCAACGAAGCGTTGTAAATGAAGCTATTTCTATCTTTATATACAAGATCTAGAAATAAGCCTGACAGAGTCTTTGAGTCGGGCCATAATGGGATGTGCTAGTTTCTGCCTTGAGAGATTTCCTATCGTTGAATAGACAACGTCCTGAATCTAGTGGCTATTTTCTAGGCCTTTCATTACACCAGTTTGAGGTGAATTCCTCGAGGTTTCGGGGATAATATATTGACGGTACAACGTTGGAGTGTGACAAGAGGTAGACTAAAAGCTCCAAACATTTGGGGTTTCCAGAACAGTATCATTTACTTTCATTAGGGTCTAATTTTGGAATCTCTTAGTTTGAACACTGCCAGTAGAGGTTTTGGCTTTATATGAATCTACAGATTTCCCTTAAGATGAAGTTGTAATTTGGTTTTTGAAACAAACCGTTTATAGCATCTTTAGTTTGTACTAATGGATTCAAATAATGTATTAATTTTCATATATTCTTCCTCTTTCAAAAGAAAGTTATTCGATGAATAGAATTTTTTTTTTTTTATTTTAAATTATATTTTATCGAAATTTACAACTGTATACTACAATACATCAAGTAAATATGCTGATAAAGAATATGTACAAAATAGAAATTAAAAAAAAAAAATCAGACAGACTGTGGTTAACAGACAGGTTGACCTTGCGGTACTCAAACTTCCGTTCTCAGTAACTTTTTTTAATATTCTTATTTTCATTATTTTCTTAGCCGTGAAATATTACTTTCCTAAGCTGGTTACTGTCGAAGGAAAAAAAAAAAAAAAGTTGCATTTTGTTTGTTTCTAAAATGTCAATCCAATTTTTTTTTTTGCTTTTTTTCTTCTTATTTTCGTGCCAATGTGCGTTATTGAATCGAGCATCAAAAGGGTTAGCATTTGAACATTCTTGAGATAAAAGTTATAGCTATCAAACCACTTTGACGTTATAGTTTATGCTTTATTCTTTTTTTTTTTTTTTTTTTTTTAATCATTACTTGCTAATTGCACTTTTCTCAAAGCCTAAAGAATGAAATACAGTTTGTAATTCCTAAAAGAAAATTTTCTGTGTTATGAATAATTATTTTAAAGAAAATTATACAACTGTTTGCTTTTTAGCTCATGAAAAAGCTCAGCTATAGCGTTCATGAAGTAAAATAGCGTCTAAAAATTTAGTTAATACATCGCATCACTTCAAAGGTTATTGTTTTTTTTTTCTTTACAATATTATGAAAATTAATCGTTAATTTCCTATGTTTTTTTTATTAATTTATTAAATTTATATTTTGTTTTATTAACTTCTACCATAAAGATTTGCTGTTTTCGAATTATTTCATTCTGGAAAAATGAACACATTAATTTGTTAAAGCCCTTTCCATTTTTTTTATTTTTTGGAGAGGGCACATGTGCCTTTTTTGCAGTTCATAACTTAGCTTTATCAGAAATCCTTCATTTCTCGAGCCAGCTCTCCCGTACTCTTTTTTCCCCTCTTTTTTCTGTTGGCTTCCGGATGCGCATGTTTTTGTTGTTCGAAAAAAGAAATGATGCATGATCCTTAATTTCCCATCGAGGGACAGGCGGAATAGGCGGAGGGGTAAAGTGGATGTTTAATTGAAACCAAGCCCTCGCTTGAGTGACATTCCTGCAATGATATTTCAAAAACCTAATGCTAAAATATCATTTAAAAGACCTATTGATAATCCGATAATATATACTTAAAAAGTCTCTAGTAATTTAAAGTACATTCTACATTATATTAATATTTTATTTCTTAAAACCTAGCAAAATTTGATATGTTGTTATAAAAATCTTGAATGATTGGATCCTGACATATCTTTAAATACTTCAACATATCTTTAAGGATCAGCTGATTGTATAAGTAGTTAAATTATTAGTAATTAATTACCATTAAAATTTAATAATCAATAACAATTAATTAAGGTACATTTGGTTAATTAACACCGTATTAATTAAATTCTCATAATTGATTATTATATTGATTAAAATTAATGTTATATTTAATTACATCATATAATGTATAGATTGTTAGAAATAATATATATATATTTGTGAATATAATTACAAAAAAATTCATGGCTTTTCCATAATTGAAATTAATTTTAGAGAAGTTTTTATTTCTATTTATTAATTTAAAAAACATTTTTTTTTTTTATTACAGAGAATGCACCTTGAGATGTGATATATTTAGTTTGTATTTTAAAATGTGTCCGAAATTATAACTTCTAACAAATTAAAGTTTTAAATCATCTTAAAATTGAATATCTCCTAAATTATATGTATAGTCGGGGTATTGCGCCAAACATCTTGCCAAATGGCTTTCTCATTCACATAAAAATTAGTGATGTGCTTTTCTTCGCTCCATTTAAGAATAATGACCAAATATAATTACACGATTTTATTTTTAAAATATGTTTCGAGAAAATGAGAAAAAATAAATATAGTATTCGCTTATTTCTCGTATTATGATCCGTTTCTTTGAACTGATGTAATTTCGACATTAAGATCTGATTCAAGCGAGATGTTTCCAAACTTTCTATAGGCGTTTTCCACAATGGTTTTTCCAGCCGATGCTAACAGCAGCTGATTTGCCTCTCATTGTTTGTCGAGGTGGTAAAATCGTTTCGTTCCAATGTAATATTTCATGGAAATGTTTGACGTTGAACTTATTTCACTGTCATTTTTGAGGTCAGGCATAATATTAACTGCCTTATAGGACTTTTTAATTCCATTTAAAAAAATCCTAATTCAAATAATTATAAATTTGTTATTGATTTTGTTTTTTATATACATGTATACATGTTTACACTGAACTCGTCCGGTTGGTTATAGGTTAATCCTAAAATATTTGCAGCAAAACAATTTAACATATTATATGATAATGATTAACAATTATCAGAGAGTAATAGTAAATAAATTATCAGCTAGTAGATGATTATTCTCCCGACCCTCCCATCCTTGACCTCTGAATGACAATTATCCCGGTTATTGGCTAATGAAATTGAAACATTCCTCTCACTGTAACGTCATTTCATTTCCATTTTCTGTAGAATTTTATGTATACAAATTTCATCTTACATATAAAAAAAAACAACATTTTATTGATAAAGTTGCTTCAAAAATTCCATAACCCTATCTAAATAAATTATAAAATCAGAAACAATGGTTGTGTTTAAAATGTTTATACCCAGGTTATATTTTATGTTTATTTTTTAATTTGAAACAAACAGTCAGAAACTGTATTTTATTCTTTTAAAATTAAAACTCAACATAAAATGAATAAAATTGTTAATGTATTTAATTAATGTTTTTATTAGTTATTAAATATTACATGTTTAATACAATATGTTTTAATTTAATAGATTAAAAAATTGCGGAATAAATAAATACTTGTAAGGAAAAAATATAGGGGACATTCATTATAATTTTTGGCTCTACAATGTTGTGGAGCGCAGAAACTGGTCCTGGCGAAATTAAAAAATATTAAAAAAACTGACTCCCGATTATTTCTTCCTGTGATAATTTCAATAGTCGACTATACATCCTCAATATATGTAGGACATATTTCGAATGTATTATAAAAAAAAAAATGAATTTGTTAAAGACAAAAAACTAATATTTATCTAAATACAAAATAAATAAAAAAGTACAATGTATATTGTAAGAAAAATAATATATATATATATTTATATATATATATAAATATATATATATATATATATAATATATATATATATTTATTATAATTATAAATATAATTAGCAATGATATTTACACGTTCGTGTACTCTTGTACTTAATGTCATCAGCTCTGGTCATAAACCAGTTCTGCCTGAGCTGTTCCTCCAGCAGAAGGTCAGAATTAACAAGTTGCCTTTAATAATTAAACATATAGAGGATACGGTAGGAGAGCGGGCTATCTCCATAAGCCCATATTGGCCATGTTACGTAGTGCATTAATTATTGCCGGCCGAGGGCCTGGGTAGAGCTGTCGCTGAGACGGCCGGCGGCGTTGCCGCGTTCTCCCGCCAGAGCCGGCAACGTGGCCCGCCCGTTCTCTCCTCCACTGCCATCTGTATTAGCCTTTATTAATTCGGCCGCTTTGTCCCGTTCACGAAGTGCGTTTGTTGCGTCACTTTGCGCTCATCTGTTTTGTATCCACGTGACGAGTGCGTCTTGGGCGAGGAGTCCGCAGGCAACTCGTTTCGTAGGCGGAGTCATTTGGACGGCTTGTGTCACGTGTCTGATCATGTGGGCCATCTTGTGAAAAAATCCTCGGATCGACTTATTTCTCGTTGGGTATAATTTAATTTTGTGGAAGCCTTTAGATTGTTTAGAACTCCTGATCTGAGACAAAAATGTAAAATAAATACCATAATTATGGTTGGCTGTATGTATACATTAAGAATTAAGATTGGGGGTGCATT
Source organism: Piezodorus guildinii (assembly GCA_023052935.1). Taxonomy (NCBI): domain Eukaryota; kingdom Metazoa; phylum Arthropoda; class Insecta; order Hemiptera; family Pentatomidae; genus Piezodorus; species Piezodorus guildinii. The sequence goes on from CM041292.1 coordinate 59,858,640, forward strand.
TTTAAAAGACCTTGCTTAAGTAAAACATAATTTATTGTGCCAACGTTTTGGCTTAATTAATTAAATATTTATATATACAATATAGTATACAATTTAATATAATGCAATATTAGTATACAACACCATATAGCAATATGGTGGATGACCCAAAATAAATAGAGTTTTACTTAATTAAAGTGATTGCACCTCCAATCAACTTACTAATAATAATCGTTCATATTCTGTTTGTACTTTTATTATTTCTTCACTGTTTGTTAGTGGTTTATATAGTTTATTTGTAAAAGTTAAATAAAAATAATTTGTGTATGAAATAAAACCACCAACAATAGTATTTTTGTAATCATGTAATTTATATACTAATTTTCCATAATTTAGATTTATCGTTTTACTAGCAATTCATTAAAAAAAAGTATAAATTATTTTTATAAAGTAGTTTAAGAAATAATCCTCCCTCATTGTCTTTTTTTTTTTTAATCGTTAAAATTATAGGTATAGAAGACAATTTTAGATAGGTATTCAACGATGAATCAAATAAAAATATTTCTAGGCATTTTTATTATTCGATTTATTTATTTAAAAATATTTATCTAATGTTTTATTTTTGATAATATATATTTATTCTAAATAAGAATGAATACAATTTTTTTTATTTCATCTAACCTTTTTATTATTATAATTACAATTTTCTCTTAACTAGAAATAATAATAGTGCTATAAATCTCATTCATACAATATTTACAGAATAAACAATGGTAGAGTCAGATTTTTTTAAATAAAAAATTAATAAAAAAAATAAAATTGTCCCCCAAAGTCTTTAAGTTACAGAAACTGTAGGAGGTACCTGATTCTCAACTGTTCTGAGCTTTATATAATCTTAATCTTAATCTTATGTTATAATATATAAACTTGATTGCGCTTGATCAACGTTTCCATATAATCTTAATCAAACTACAGAAATTATAAAACAAAGTTTTTATATCGAAAAACATTTAAGAATAGTTTTGGAATTCGATAAAAATTAATCCGTTAACTCCAAAATCTTAAATTATATCTTGGCCTGAAAGCAAAAATATTTATGATACTTATGCTGTAATTATTTTGTCATTTTTAAAAATTAATTATAGCTTCATACATAATTAAAGTATTATGCAATTCTTCAGTAGTATTTTAATGATATTATAATTTACTTTTAATTACGGTGTTTGATATGTGTATTTTATCTAAAAAGTTGGTCATTGTTGTAGTAAACTTAATTTCAATATCGGTCAAGAATGTGTGTTCATGTTCAAGTTAATGTACTAATTGACGATTAATAACTGACTGATTTGAAATCTCATTGTCATGCATACTAACTGTTTTCGAAAACTATCCTTCTAGTTGAATAATCATGGTATAACATCATGCAACATATTTCTTATTATTATGAGTAACTACGGTTACTATCATTATTATTTCTTTGTTTATAATGAACCTTGAGCCCGTGTTGTAGATAAGGTGTGACTCATTGCCTTGAATCACACCGTTGGCGATAGTAGAGTAATAGTCACGCATTGTTTTCAATAAACTTTTTACAGTCGATTGAGTTAGTGGAATAGGCTTAATCATAGGAGTGGAAATTATGTGATGAAACAAAATAAAGTTAACATATATTTAAACATTGAAAAAGTTGAGAATAAATCAGAAAGTTTAATAACAAATGTTTATGAATGTTGGTTTTTAATCCTGTGAAATTATATAGATATCCAACAAGAAAATGGAATTCTATTCCTTCATATATTCGTCACCCTGATTCTCTTCCGATTTTCAAACCCCGTTTATTCTATTACTTCTATATCTGTGATGTTCCCAAGTCCCTAAATAAATTTGCGAAGTAAAAAAATATAGAAACGATAATTTTATTATAATATTTTAGTTTGTGTTGCATTTGTACATCATTATAACTATATTATTTTATCATTATTGACCTATATTGTAAATATTTTTAATTAAAAGTTGTAATTAAGATTTATAAAATATTCACATATTTCTGTTTACATTTATTTTAAGTCTAGCTTTGTTATTAATTTTTTGATATTATTATTAGAAGCTACCTTAAATTTATTAATATTGTTCATCAATTTTTGTTTTATCGCTATGATTTAATTTTTTACTCTAAGGCACCGAAGTTATTTTATTTTAATATTTTGTAATATTATTCTAAGGGGCTTGTCCCAGAATAAATAAAAATACTACACCAATAATAAGTGACATATATTAGTCATATATTTACTTCTTCAGATATATTTGTTCAGAATTCTCTTTTTTATTTTCATGGCGAGAACAACGGCGAATTTTACTTACTTTAGCCTGCGGATTTTAATTATCGATTTTAGGAAGCCTCAGCAGTTTTGCAGAAGCCATACCTCTTTTTCTCCAATTATCTTTTCAGAAAACATAACCTTGTGTTCTTGACTGGGTGTGGTTATTTTCCATTTTCTATGCGTTTAAATACAAATTATCTTTAAAATAATATAATGTCGGAAACTTAATATTCCGATTTTTTGTCTAGAAAATTTACGGTAATATTAACAATAACATATTATTGAAAGTTATATATAATTTAATTCCTTGTATTAGTAATCCCCATTCTTCGTTCTTAAATATTGAATATTAAGCCCTACAGTTTCTTTTGTGATCATCTCATTTTCATTTTTCTCTGACTCGCATATATTTCTGCGCACAGACATACATAAGTCTAGTCACGTTTTGTGACACCAAGGATTTGTCAGTGAGTTCTTTTAGAAGGACACCTAACAGGAGACAGTGTAGGTGTTGGTATTAGGAGGCGGAAGACGAGACATGGGTAAATATTTGTGGATAGATCGTCAGGGTCCTGGCATCGATTCCAAACTTTCCAGACTCCTTGGGAGCATTCGCCTTACTAACAGTCCACGAGAATCTAAAAATTGTATGTGGATCAATGACTTGGTGGTTTGGAGTGAATCTTGATGAATTATTATGTTTATAATAATCTTAGACAGTGTTCTAATACATACTTATATGTGTCGTAAATTCCTGAGCTCGTTGAACACAGACGCTTAAGCGTAGACTTCTTGCAATCCGCTGAGGAGATTTGCCTGTTGTTAAGCACTGCTGTGGCGTGTATTTTCCCTCTTCCCCTCAACCTTGGGGATATATGCTAAAGCTTTAAAAAATCCCAACCGGTTTTTCCTCACAAAATAAAAAATATTCCCCGGGATGAAATCATTGTGTGGGAGTATCTCTGTCCTTTGTTACTTACGTTCTTTGAGGATATATAACATTGATTTTATTTTCCTGGTTAAAAAAAAAGTTGTAAAAAAAAATATTTTAATTATAATTATTATTCCATATCCAACATTATTAGAAACGTAATTTTATAAAACTCACCAAAAGATGCACCTCTGAAACATCTGAAAAAAAAAAATTAAGCCCAACACACTTTCAAGCTAGTTTTTCAATGCCGTATTAGAATGATTACATCAAGAAAACAACAGTTCTTTTAATTCATAATTTATTTAAATATTCTAAAATCATTGTGCCTTTTTAGTTTTAAAAAACATTGATTACCTATCGTTGATTTTAATATTTTCAATAGAGTATTCGACCTTGTTATTTTCGGCGTGTGGTTTTTAATATATTCGATGTTCTTGAGTCTATAATGAGTTGACTAATACCTCTGCTAGGAAGAACGTTTTTGGTAATTGATACTTTTGAAAAATGTTTTGCTTATTTTATTTTATACTTTTCAGACTATAATATTCCTAGTTTTGTATTGTAGTTGATATCTATTTAAAAAAAAAATCTTTTGAATTTTGGGGATATTTTTTTCCTGGTAACTTTTTGAAAAGAAAAGAGTTTTTTTATGTGTTCGATGGGCTTAGATTGTGACATTCAAGTATATATCATTGGATGTATATACATTGAATACAAAATTATGCATAGTATATTATACACTGGAAAATAAATTAAATTGATGTGTTATAAATTATCCTTATATTAGATATTTTATTTTTATTCTAAATTTATATAATTAAATAAATATATTATAATAAAGATGAAGTCCGTTAGAGTGAAGGGGCATATACAGAACTATTTATCAAATGCTGACGTTTCGGTCGAATTTTAGACTTCAGTGCTTTGTATGCTAACACTATTTCGCAAAGCCGAACCTACGATCATTGAAAAAAACGCAAAATTTAACTAATACTAAATCCAATGTCATTCATTTAATTCTGCGCAGGTTGTCTTTGTTGAAGATTATGTCGATATGTTTTATCTTTACTATATAAAAAACATACAATCAATTTATAAAGCTTTTAGCTTACTCGGTGTTGGGAAATCCTTTTCGGTTCCCAATGTTCAATGTAAACGTCTTATTAATTCTACTTAATGCCCCGAGTGATACAGAATGAAAGGCTTGAAGCGAAAACATACGCGATAAAAGTGATAGTTGCTACTTCTTTAAAATGAGGACGATCGTGATTGATGTTTCAAAAAACCTTCCTATTTCTTCATCGAATATAATCTGAAATAGTTTATGCTGTATACATAATTTACCGTATTAGCCACGCCGTAAAATTTGCCTTACTGCCTTTCTTACAATATCTGATATGACATGGGCTCCTATTAATATTGTTTCCCAAATAGAGAATTCAAAACTTGCACCTGAACCTGGATGCAACCTCACAACAGATGCTGTTTATCCTTCAGGTCCTTTTATTATAAATCCAAAGAAGTCAGTGGGCAGACATGATTTGTGTGCGCCAAACCAGCCAGTAATTTTCTTACAGGCTGACATAATTTATCATCCACTTGCAATATGTACCCTTACCGGAGGAAGTAAGGAAATCGCTACGGGAGATCTGGGCTTTATATTATTATGAGACAAGACAGTAGGGCTCCCCTGGGTTGTGCAACCCTGCTTGAATTTAAGGTTGTTGCGCAATGGTTCCAGAGCTAGGGGCTGTTGTAAGCTAACTGGTTGGTTGGTCACAGTTGACAGCTGTTACGTCACCATGTCGATCGCAAATTTAGCTTATACCAGGTCCCTTTAAGGCAGCTCGGTCATGTTCGCGGATTTCGGACACTCACTTGGTTATTTGGCGGTCGAACCCGGTTCAACCTCTATTTGTGTGAAACATATTCACACCTCGGTCGGAGGACACATAGCTGACAAGTGCAATACATCAAATATTGGGACAGGTTGCGGATCAATCAAGTTGTGGTCCAGTCATTGTATCGCTATTAAATTGCCAGCCGATCGTATCTCGCTCCAACGTGACATATTGCATCGATGGTCCGATAAGCTTACCATTGCAGGTATAATATTGATGAGATTCGTATCATTTAATAGGGGCATTGTCTGAATTTTTTTTCTTGTTGAGAAAAAAATTAACTTCATCCGAATTAAAAGTTTTCGTGAACCGGGCAACTCGGGCTCCCGGGACCTAAGTTAGCACAGCCTCGAAATGCCTGATTATAAATTCCATTATCACTTTGAATATAAAAAAAGAACTAAAAAGAGGTTTCATCGTCCAGGATTTCGCCTTTTTATAGTAATTCGCTAAAATATTTCTGTTCATTATTTTAACCAATTTACATATAATTTACTCATTATCGCATTCCATGTCCGTTTTGATTGCATATAATTCACTCACATTTCTTTCCCATCTGTTTCGGCTCATTAGCGCCACGTCCTCTTGGAAAATGATTAGTGGGAGAGGGAGGCTGATCCCGAGCAGACAGCCTGATGTATGCAAACGGGTCAGTGCAGTTTCTCCCCATTTTTGGTGTTAGGATTGAACCCCGGGGCAACCTCACATCCAGCACCAATTTATTGTTCAACACAATCATACTTTTTAAAAGGTTCATGTTTTTCCTTTTCTGTTGTTGGGTATTTTCTTTTCTCTTGTCTTACAAGTACGCAAGTCATTATTTACACGGAATTTATGTTGTGCTGAGCTTATACCAAAAAAATAAAGTTTTGCAATTTGGGATACATCTAAGCGAGAAATTGCACTTTCTCTTGAGAGAGAAATGCTTTATTTATTGGCAATGCTGCCCAAATGCATCGGGTGGCTTGTTCCGCTGCATACTCATCAATCGATATTTCACATATATTTCATCCTAACCTATTCTAATAACTAAATTATTATTTAATTTTTTTTTTTTTCTAGTAAAGGATTCCCTCTATAGCATCGCCGATTTAGCCACAATAGCATAAAGTGACATTAAATGAACTAAGAAACTATTATTTTTTCAAAATTTATTTGCCTTAACATTATTTATTCCTCCTACAAATCTTGTTTTTTTCTCTCATTAAGTCTAAAATTAAAACTTTTTGTGCTCACATTATAAAATCAAAATATTAATTAAATTTACTCTTTAATTGCCCATGCAGGTGATGGTGGATAATCCTCAGGGTATAATGAAATTAATTAATACTACAATTGTTGATTAATCATATTACAATCAAACTAATTAGGATAAAATTAAAATAATTATTTAAATTTTCCCTTTACAATGCAAGGACCAAGATAGCCATTAGCCGCTACAAACACGTGGTTTTCTACCTTAATGTTTTCAGCACTGTCCTCACTCGCCTGATTTATACTCTGTCCAATGCCAGTGTCACTTTGTTTTTCCACCCGATAAAGCTCATTACTTTTCATTCAGAAAGAGTTCTTTCACTAACATTTTCTTTTAAATATAGTTCTTGTTAAATTATCTATGTAGCATATATTATATCGTTAATAATAATATTAAATGCTTAACAATATATAAGTATATTAATGTTTCAGAGTACAAAACTAAAATAACTTTAATTACAATATTATTTATCAATTTTTTTAAAAATTAATTAAAGCTTAAACTATTGACAAATGAGCATGTAGAGCTTAATAACTGGTTTTTCGACAGTCGTTTATTATTTGAATTTTTAAAATAATTATTCATTTCTAGAGGAAATATCTTAAAACGTTATTAATAAAATGTATGCAATTTATACAATATACTAATTTAATAATTTGGTTTGTGTTTATTCTTATGGTAGATGGTCGACTGACACATGGTAGTGTTTTTATAGAAAAAATGATGGAGTCTCAGTTGTTTATTTTTAGTTTTCCTTTATATTTTGTATTTGAATATTGAATATTTATTTAAAAGCCATCAAGGAACTAAGATGGAATTTCTATTTATTTTAATCATAATATTACTTATAATATCGAAATTTTACTATTTTACTTTAAATATTTACTTATATCTGTTCTTTTGTTTTTAGGTGAGTTTCCGAATTTCTCTCTCTGCCTATTAAGGATTTTGGTGAGAATAATTATTTATTTTTTCTGCATGTATAATTAATCGCTTATTTTTATGAATCTCATTAACTTTATCTACATTTTTAAGAAAAAAATATTAGTTATACAATTTTTAAAAAATGCCAGTATTAGCTCTATGTATTATAGGGCTATATTTCTGTTTAAAGTTGTAATATTTACATTCGTAATTTCAGCTGTTAAAAATAGGGGAGGAAGGGTTGGTTTTTAGTGTTAAAAGTATCCCCATTTTAACCCCTTCCCAAGAGACCCTTCAACTCATTAAAGAGGTAACTGATTACCCTCCAGAGAAATATTCCAAATTCCTGGATACGAATACTTCCCACTTTTATATTTAGTGTTAATACCGGGTGTGAACTCATTCCAGCTTTTTTCGTTGAAACAATTTCCATTTTATTTATATTTTTGAACCATTAATCTTTTTTTTAGGCTTTTATCTCTCTAGTTTTAATAGTTTTTACTCTAACTCTCTCCTTTTAATTTTACTTTCACATACCTATGTATGGAATATACTAGGGGTACTCACGACGTTTGCTATAGCAAGCTTTTTGTGCTATTTTGCTAAACCCGTCGAGTTTCTACAACTTATTTTCTAGGGGTACTCACTACGTTTGCTATTGCGATTTTTTGTAGCATGAAAGCCAAGTTCCATCGTTCACGATAACCCTATTATAAGACTATTGTATATTGCTAAAGAGACAAGCCCGTTACCTACAGATGGTATTTGGCAACTTTATACGTTTGTATAAAGTATATACAAATATACCTAGTAATTTAATTGTACAAGAAATATAACTAGTATATTTCTACTGCTGGGCATGCGCAGTCGGAAGACATTTTATTTTTGTAACCTCGTTAGTTTGTAACCTGTTGGTTGATAACTTATAAAGTAGTGTTAACCTTCTATTTGCTTATTTTTCAATAGTTTATTTCACTTATTATGTCTAAAAGTTGTCAAGAAAAAAGATTATTGAACTTTTGGCATATGATTGCTCAGTAGAACTTTTAGATTGTGATTTGGTAGAAGTAAAGAATGAGATTATAGAAGACTGTGTAGAGAATATTATGCTTTAGGTCTTCTTTACCTTTCGAATTGGCTCTATATTAAAATTTAAAGATATGTAAAATTCAGTTTTACCAAATTTAGATGACATTTTGTTTAAAGCACTCTTACAAGTGAATTTCTTTCACCATTTAATAATATATTGAAGACGACCAAGTGTTCATTCTAAAATTGCCAATTGTTTGATGTTATTGATGGAGACACAATTAGTAAAGACACTAGACGTGTATTTTAAGCAATTATGAAAGAAAAAAAAGTAAATATCCTTTTTGGCTTAGTGAAAGTGAATGTAAACATGAAGAAATAGGAGACCCTTTTTGTTTTTGTTATCTTTCCAAACCAACAGATTAAATTGGCCCTGTAATTACAACTTTTAATACCCATTAAAATATAAATTTTAATTTAACAAATAAATATTTATTACTCTTTAAACATTCAATTTATAATTAATAAAAGTAAATTATTGTTACTTGCATTTTCATTTCTGTTCTGTGTGTATAGACATATAACGCAAAGTTAGATCAGCAACACTTCCTTATACAGATTATACATGTACTTTTGATATAATATACTTAATTAATTTTATTTATTTTTGTTAATAAACTTTTTTTTAAAAAGTATTTCCTTTATTTACTATCGTATGCCAATGCTCCATAAAAAAAAAAAGTTAAATTAGAGTTTAATTCTAGGCACTATTTAAATTCTATAATTTACTATAACATGTAGGTTTGTTATAAATTTTATAATCAAGTTTTGATAGGAAATTATAATTTAGAACAAAATGTAGTTAAAATGAAAAAAGTTGCAATTATATTGTTATTATTTTATATTATACAAGTGATTCAGTGCAGAATTCACTCAGTTAAATAATGAAGAATACTTAAAACCTTGTACGGATTGGAAGTTTATGAAATCTTAGACCTGTTAATACTGGCAATAACTATAATTATTTTAGATGCATTTGCAAACTCTTAATAAAGTTCTGTAATAATAAATAAATACCTTCTTTTTTTTTTTTAATTGAATCGGTTCTTGACCTAATTTATCCAGCATAAGACATATATTTGATGATGTTTAAGTTATTTACATTTGTGACACAAATAAATAACTTCAAGAAGAGAGATTTGCTGTATTCATGTGTAAATCTTAATACAAGACAATGATAACGAAGTGATAGCCTCATATTTTTTTTTTTTTAATTTGTACCAAACTAGTTTTATAATTATTAATATAGGGTAAATTGATAGAACTAGGAAATTAAACACAAACACAGGATTAAAACTTCTTTATTTATATAAAATAATAATTTAAACAGTATTAAAGATAACTTCACACTATTGTATACTAATATTACATCATGTTGAACACATAGAGTAGTAACGGAGTCCGAACTTGTGTTTTATTGAATATATTCTAAATAAGGTAAGACTTATCATTTTACATTTAACATAAAGTAGTTGGTTTTAAATAAGTGAATCACTATACAAGATGAAATGTAAAATGAAAAAGGACTTGCAAATTCTGTTCAATTATTAATTTTAATTTTACTGAATGCTAAGCCGCTGCTTCAGCAGTCCACAAATTTCCTTATTGCAAAGGAAATGCAGATGGCAAATTAAATTTTAAGTCAACTTTCTTGTTTTTAATAAATAATAAATAAATTTACTGCAATTGTTTCTTATGGACAGTCAGAGTATATATTTTTGAGTTACCAGTTACTACTAAATATTTAGGTCAATACATATATGATATAAAATAAGTAAATTCATATTAATTTTATAATCATAAACAACAGAACTATTGAAATAAAGAAATGTGATGGGTTTAGGCCAAACTGGTTATAATAAGTTATTAATATTAATTTTGTTTTATTCACTAAACAAAGGGATTGTTCCTTCCTCGTTAAATGCTCTTTAAAAAACAAATCCTTTTTTCCCCTGTCCCATTGGAGTACTAGTTCATCCTTATACTTCTGGTATATCAATCTTTGCAGCTTACACCGAAGTTTATGTTCATCTCTTTGTTGTTTTGTGTCTTATATTATGAGAAATATGCATCTTTTCTTGTGACCAAGGAAAGAATAGACAAAAGTGATAAGGCATATAATTTTATAACTTAATGTGTCTCTTCCTTTGCTAGAAATTAAAATAGGAAAAATTAAAGCTTTGATAATTATTGTTTATGTTTATCTCTGAAAGGTTAAATATGAAAGAGTGGAGTATGATTATGTCGACTATTAATAGAGTTGCTTTTTTAAAATGAAAATTAACCCTTAACTATTGATAAATGTATATCCAGAAAAGGGATATTAAAGTAAATATCCTGTCTATTATTCTTATCAGAAGATTGTAGCAAACAGAACCACTATAACTTAAGGTGTACAATAATTTGAAAAGGACTTAACTATTTGCTCTGGTAATTGTGACTCACTTATTAAAAATCTTCATCTTTATGATAAATATCGAATCATAAATCTTACCTACCTTGATTTCACTTGTTTTTAAATTGTTTAAAACACCAGACACTCATAAACAACTTAACTTAAAGAAAATAATATCTAAATAGGATCGCAACCTAGCAAAACCTTCCTTAAAAGTTGGAGGTTTTGTAGGTAGCTTAGTTCACTTAATTGACACGTCAGCAGCACACCGCTGGAATTTTCCATCTAGAGGAGTTTCCAGTTAAATGAAAGAATTTTAGTTTGATGGGGCACTGGCACAACAATAGCAATAGCAATTCTGAGTAGCAGACCTCAGCCTATGCTACAGAAGAGTGCTATTGTGCTATTGGCCACCACATTTCTAACTTATGCAATCGTTATTTTCACATATTAGACTCTTTTTTTTTTAATCATTCTCGTTTAAAAGATGTTATTCTCGTTGAAATAATTATAAACCATCCCTCCCTATGAAGATGTCGATAAAATTCACAAAATAATACATCATTGTTCTCAGCCTCTTAAAGAAGAAAAAACTATTTATTTTAAAAGAAACTTTCAGTAGTTGAGAGAATTTCTTTTCTAACTTAATAATTATCATTGTATTTACTAAAAACTTTGAAATAGTATTATGAAATAAAAATACAGAAAGGTAATCAAACCTTGATAGTAAATAAATACGTAAATATTACAAGAATACAAAATAAAAATATTGCTCAATTATTAAGGTTGTATTTTATAGACAATTTATATTTTTTATTTCGTTTTTCTAGTTTAAACCTTTTTAAGTTACAATTCCATGAGGATGGGTTTCTCTTCTACCAGTTTTCTACAAAAAATTTGCTCTGAAGGTTTCTAGAACTATAAAAAACATAAAATTAGTTCGATTACTGACAGAAATTGTAATTTGAGTTTACCTTGCACTACAGATAAATTTATCTGGATAGATTGAATTAATTAATAAAGTTTTTAAATTACATATTAATAATTTTTGTATTCCTAATCTAAAGAGGAAATATTATCATTGATACGTCAGTTTTTCTCATAAACTCATAAGTAAAAAAGGGATGTTGGTATACTAATTATAAAAACGACAAATACACAAGGTATAACGAAATAAGAAAAAAAATGTCTCCTTATCTCACATTATCAGAGTTTACTATCCTAATTTAGTTTAAAATAACTCATGTAGTGCAAGATAATCAATTAATTTTCATATAAAATGCTTATTGACTTCAAGTAAAAAGTTACTAACCTCAATTTTGTCTCCGTTTTCTATCATTTTCTTGCAACAAAAGTTGAATGTCTTCATTTGAACTATTTATCTTATGTTTAGTCCTTATTCTGCTTTGTTAACATCTTGGTGAATTTGAGGAAATGAGAAAATCATTAAAAACACAGATACGTGTTGCGAGGTTTAGGTTTTTATAAATCAAAGCCATAGATAAAATGGCGGCCAATAGCACTATAGCACAGCCCATTGCATGCTTTTGTAGAAACTCGACGGGTTTAGCAAAATAGCACAAAAAGCTTGCTATAGCAAACGTCATGAGTACCCCTATTGTAAGGGAAAGTATTGCGATCATGAAAATTTTCGAATTCCAATTTTCAACGGAAATTCACGTTTTAGGGTCTCCTGAGTCCTAATGACAAAGATCTGTGTGTCTGTCCGTGTGTGTGTGTGGTCATTTAAAAATGTCTTCCTCTAAAGTACCTTTAATTTTGTATTTTTTATAAAATTGACCATATTGTCTGAATAGCATTTCTAAAAAACAGGTAAATATATAAGTTGAACGAATTAGAAATACAACTAAAGGAGATAACTGCAAAACATATTTTTTTACTGAAATTTTCTGTTTTTTAACTCAAGAACAGTAATATACGCGTATAATATAGCGTTGAAATGCTAAAGATTTTAGAAAAATATTATCTTATACATACTATTGTAAGAGTTAACGGAGAGTGATGAAAAGCCGATAAGTAGACAATAATATTATAGATTATGTAATAAAACACATGTTACTTTTAAAATCTGATATAAATAATTCTTTAACAATTTATTTTCGTTTCTAAATTTGTTTAAAAATTCTTAAATTGATATAAATAACGAAGGTAAGTGAAAGTCGTTTGTTGAGTTTTTAATTTGATTCATTATCAACCTCAGATAACAAATTTTTACTGAAGTGATTTAGATTATGATATATGAAAAATTGTTTTGGATCGCTAATTTAAATAAGGCTCAGTAATGGAATTTAAAAAGTCTTTCAGATTTTTTTTTATATTGAAATGGGTAATCACACTCTGCATGTAGTTTGTAGGAATTTCAATCTACCTAAAAATAATCATTTAATTGGTCATTCAAAGAAAATAGCTTCTTATCTTCTAAATTTTGCTTCCCTAAAATAACTATAGTTATATAGATTTTATAGACCGATTTTACAGATACCATTGGATTGTCCAGTAGATTTATTAACAATTCGAAAATACTGAGCTTTAGGAGCACATGTAACTTCGCATAAGAAGATAGACAATGTTTGATATCTTTATGCGTATTTGAATGAATAACTATCTAGCATCCGTTTTAAATGACAGTAATTCAGTGTTTCGTGGATTAAAGTAAACTCTTGGAGTCTGAGTCTGGGCTGGAGCTTCTTCTATCTGATTTTAACTTAATTTATTTCTCGAGAACCTTCTTCTTCTTACTTAGCGAATGGTTTTGGCTCGGCCTTAGCCGCATACAACGCCTAAAGCGTGAACATATTGTATATATACATATAACCATACATATAAACACACACCACATACACGATACACGGTTGTTTGGCATGGAAGTGAAATGATGAAGGGATCTGCAAAGAATTTTTGTTTGGAATCACTGGTATAAACTATCCGAAATACTCCAAAAGAAGTAACTGTTTTTATTACACTATTGTAATTTTTTTTAAATTTATATTTTCAAGAATGATTAATAGAAAATCTAGTGTTACTGTTATAACACTTATATAACAGACGTACTCGGAACTTCTTGAAGATTTCACCCCCAAAACTAATCTTGTGGTTCCTAATGGTAGCAATGAGACCAATACCTTTCTTTTCCATAACGCAAGGGTACTTTCTCCAGTATTCATTATGTCCTCCTGTTGGATGACGAGCGTGGCGAATGGCGCCCGTTTTGGGAGATGATCAGCTTCAACAAAGAAGGAAAACAGAAAACTTGCCGAGACGAATCCGAAGAAAGTTTTGGATGTTGAGGATGGGGGCGAGAATCGACCGAAACATTAACAATGAGACAATGGCGCTCCCCGGGAAACTGCGACACCTTTCACCCAACCATCCTTTTCCGCCCCTTTTCAGAATTTTCTTCATCCATCCCGAGTCATTTTCTTCAACGCCAGTTTGTCCATTTTTTTTTTTTTTTTGTGACATTTTCTGTCAAATGTTACGAAGATGTGGGTATTAACTTTGATGCATTATTTATGTGAACATGCTCAGATTTACAAGAAAGAAAAGAAAGGTTCTCTTTTCCTATTACTTTTTTTTTTTTTTTCTTTTTATAAATTGCTAACTGGAATAATGCCAACAAAAAAGAGCGATTTTAAGTATAAGAAAAGTAAATAATTCTGTTCTACTCTAGTTTTACTAGATTTGATACCAATTGTTTTAAATCACACTTGAAAATAATAATGAGAAACTAAATAACTCTCAGATTATAATCAGTTTTAAAGAATTTTAATAAGAAAATATTTATTTATAAGTTTATTAATAAATTTTATCGACATTTTTTTTAATGTTTCGGCCTATGGCATATTCATGGAATCCTTAGTAACATTATTTTTATAAATTAAAAGATAAATATTTTAATACAGCTAATTTGTCCAATGTACACCCACACACACACACACACACACAAATAAACACATTAATTTAATAAACTTATTTCAGGTAAAAAAAGTAATCTGAAAAATATTTCACCTTTTTATTTCTCTAGCTCATGATAAAATTCATATTTCATATTTATCCATGCTTTATAAACGGTAATAATGAGAAAAACTAAATGCGAAATATCCGTTTCGCTTTCGAGAATTTTGGTAGACTTGCCACACTCATACACTCATAGAGACTTAAACATACTCACGATGAGAGGCACCAGACTTGTGCAAATAAGCGAAAGTATAAAATAAATTTAGCGTCAAGCTCCATTTGTCTACAAAAGTAATTATTATTACCAACAAAATGAGTAATTAAAACAAAATTGCAATGTTAATTTTCAAGCACCCCTCCAATTTGTTTATTAACTAGGTAAGGGGAGGTATAGAAAGCTGGATATTAAGGGAGTCTTTTCGGAAGGGTTGATAGCATTTCCATTTTTATAAGGGTCCAACGAGGTTAATACCTTTGACGTGGCAGGATTTAAATTTCACTACCTCCGTCGAATATTTCATAAAGCGGCCGACGTATGTTTCCTTTACCTGTTGCCGGCGAATTTACAGTACTTTACTTCTTTTTTTTTTTTTTTTTTTTTTTTTTTATAGTTCGCGAAAGAAAAATTTCCTGTAATAATAAAAATACGTAAATTTTTTAGTTTTGATATCTATAAAAAAAAGATATTTGGAGAAATAGTAATACAGATTATTTATTTAAATAAAAACCAGTACCAGAAATGTGTAATTTTCACAAAATATTTATGTCTTGAAAAAGACATGACCCTCAAGAACGCAAACTTTAAATTAATATTATATTATGAAATGGATGTATTCTGTTTGATTCATTTTGAAGTAGACGATCAATCTTCCAAGCTGCCCGGACTCCAAGAACCATTTCTGCTTCTTTCCTCAATGTTGAGCTCCTTGAAGCTTTATCCTCCCCTCTTTCGCGATCAGTGTCCGTTCCTCCTGAGAATGCGGATCGAATCCTGCCTTTACCCTCCGTGCCTTATCTTCAGGATGTTTGTCTGATCCGCAGGGTGGACAGTGCCTCTTCCTTGGTATATTCGATAAATATTTTTTCCTGTACATAATTTTTTATTGGATTCGTTCAATATTTCCCTCAGTAAATACTAATCATCTCTAAGGATTTGGATTATATATTCCAAAAATACAGGTTAATACCGGACTTCCATTTCAAATAACTACACCCTACAATATCCTTAGACAATGGTTTCCAACACAATTTTTAGTGGACTCGTTTATCCAATTTTTATTATGGTAAGGACCCTCCCCGGACAAAACACACACACACACACACATATATATATATATATATATATATATATATATATATATATATATATATATATATATATATATATGTATGTATATAATGCACATAAATAGTGTATTACATACTTTTATACTAAGAATACAAATAAACTACGCTCTAAGAAACTGCTACCTCTGAAACATTGTACTCCTATTAAGCATCTAGCCATTTACTTAAGACTAGAAATACAATACAAGATCTAATCAAATATTCATAATAAAATCAATTATCGTTTGTAATATACCGGCGCTGTATCAGCTTTAAATGTTAAATGTATAATTTTATTTTAAACCAAGTTTTCGCCATTATTTTTAATTGAAGTAATTTAAAATAATTTCTCAATATGAACTCGACGGAGGACCTTCAGGATTTCGTAGGCAACATTTTATTAATTACTGCCTTAAGATTGTTTAGGGTAAGCTCGGGGTCGCGGGTTCAAACCTGGCAGAAGGCTTTAGGACTTTTTAATAGTGATTAAAGAATAAAAACATTTCAGCTTTGCCATCCTTCCCGGGAGGGGGGCGTAAATAAGTGGTTCCGAGCCTTTGCGATACCAGGTACTCGTTAAAGATCCATACACACACACACAACAACATAATATAATATATATATATATATATATATATATATATATATATATATATATATATATATATATATATATAATATATATACATAGAGAGAGAGAATGTGAGATTGAAGTTTCCTTCTATAGTACTTCTTCAGTACAAAAAGCTTTTTTTACAATAGTAAGAAATTGGTGGCAATCTCATAAGGATTCTCGCTTTCATTGGTTGTATTTCCTTTCTTGACTGAATTGTAGGTTGTTTTGTCCTTAATGTATGTTCATATTTTAAAGTTTTCTGGTTCATGTAAGTATTTGACGTAATATTTATTACATCATTACTTATAAAATATTTTTTTATGCGGTTATTTTTTTTTTCTTTTTGTCATCAAAGATACTGTTATTTATGTACTTTCAAAGTTATAATTTTAAACGTTTGAGTCATTCTGACAAGCTAATAGTTTACACTTACATTAGCATTGCTTTAAATATCACCACATTGGTATCTAAGTCTAGAAAATGCGACCCTTAAGCACAGGACTTAAGAATCAAGCCGTAACTACAAGAGTACACTTTGTCGCCTTAAGGAGCTGTTAGATCCCTTTTGGTCTGACATTAATGGGACATGTGTTGGCAACTCACGCTGCACAATTGGTTATTCTCGCTGCATTGTTAGGAGGCTACGGTAATGTGAATTAAGTATTTCAATTTTTTTTAAGTATTCGATTTTTATTCTTTATATATTAACAACTGTCATTCAGCTCCAGTCTTTTATATTTTTTTTAAGCGTAGTCAGCCCGTTTTTTTATATGATTCTAAATTAGAAAAACAAAATCTTGTCATATATAAGAAAGAATAAATTGGAACCAATTGAAACTTCTTAGGGAGGAGAATGCCTTGTGATAATAACACTAAGTATTTCTTTTCGCAATTTATTTTTTATAGATATTTATAAGTATATAAAATATGTCTACTCAAACATAATATGTTGAGATTTCATGTAGTTATGCATTGTCTTTAGTATGCACTTATAACCTGATGGAGCCTGCATTGTTGGAATGTTTTTTTTTTTTTAATGAAATTCATATTTATTTGGTTTTTAGTCTTTCAGTTTAAACAGTAATTTATTGTATCCATTCAGAAATTTTTTCTCGTTCTTGTGTGAGCTTTTATTTATCATATCGATGCCCTAATAAAAAAAAAATTGTGCCTTCATTGAGAAACCTGTAGTGGTAGGTTCTAAATAAAAATATTGTAAATAATGATCAAAAATCAGTTATGAATATGTAATTGGTATTTCATCATTGGCATTTCAGTTCATTTCTATTAAATCTATGAATTAATCTTGCGGAAACTACATGATATTTACATAGAGGCTTATTTTTTCAATTAGAAATTAGTATGTCAGTAACTTTCCCTGGCTTCATTAAATTACTGTGACCCCTTCCTCATGCGCGAGTTTCTACTTAAACTACAACTTATAGATTTTTATTATTTATATTTATCTATAAAAATGCATCTACACATAAAGGATCATTAATATGTTACATAAATCTTGGTTTTTCGCACCTTTTAACTATCATTTTTTTTTTTTATACTTTATTACAAAGTTGTTATGTTATGTTTGATATAATTATCTACAATCACTTTTTTTTTTTTTAATTCATTACTTTTTAAACCTAAAATATGTCTAGCTTGTCACCATTTATTTTTAAATTGTAAATAAAAATTTTTATATTTTCATGGCTTGTTGTGAAGATCTTTAACGAGTACCTGACATCGCCTAGGTTCGGGACCACCAGTCCCGAAGGACGGCATAACCTAAGATTTTTTAATACCTTTAAAGGTTCATAGGGCGATCTGCCGGGTTTAAACCCCCGATCATGGGCAAATAAAGGTTTTTGCCAGCCACTACACAAAAGGTGATCCCTAATTGTTAAATTAATCTTGAAGGAAGTGCTTGATATTTACATAGAAGCATACTTATTCAATTAAAATTAATGTCTGTAATTTTCCTTTGGAAAAAATATTCTATCAATACCACTCTGAGACGGCATGCTTTTATAACATTTTGTATATTGATAAAAATGAAATTAGTATTTTCTGTATTTGCCTCATGGAATAATATATTTGAGAAGGTCATCCCATAGTTATAGTTTGGGCCTACTGAATGTGCTTAGGTTATTGTAACCATTTTATAATTCTTTTTGAAGATTTATAAGATGTATTTTTCCTTTTCTCCCTGTATTTTTCCTCATAACATTTTGAACTACCGTATGAGATGATACCATCTTATATAGGGAGTATTTCATGAAGTTATTGCATCTGCAATATCCAAGCGAACAGACGATGCAATGCTTCACAATAACAAGAAGCCTCGTAAAAAAAACTTTAGAAAAAAGCGGACTAATCCAAAAGGGGAGGGGCATTTACTCCTTCCTTCCTCCGACCCTTTCATCGAGGACCTCATCAAACTAATATTAACCTCGTAAAGAAACTTCCTTTCTTATAGGCTTTCAGAAACCCCCGCGGTACCTCAGGAATTTCGTCGCCAGGGGGCCACATAACTAGCTCTGATTATTAAAGTGGAGGAATTTTTGTGCTGGGACACAAAAAAAAAAAAAAAATCTATGATACCGCTAAATAAACTCTTTAAAAAAAATGTGGTTCGACAAACTAATAACGTTTTCATAATAGGTAACGGGCAGCAGGGTCAAGTAAAGGTCTAGATCAGGACGGGAACAAAATCGGGAATTAATTTGGATAATTCTGTCCAAATAGAAATGAATAAGCTAACAACCATAAAAAAACAAATCTAGAGCCAGCAACACACGACTTTCACTTACCTCCGTTTTTAAAATCGATTAAAGAATTTTCAAATACAGTTAGAGATAAAATGAGTGAAACCATTAGAGAATTAATTAAATTGAATTTCTATTAAAACATGTGTTTTATTAAAAATCTATTATATAATTATCTAAAATAATCAGTTAGTTTCATCGGCTTTTCATCACTCTTTTCAAAAAATAAAAATAAAAATGAAATATAGAGAAATATTATAATTGAAAAGCCGATTATCAATGATGAACTTATAAACCACAAAGTAATAAAAATAAATTTTTTTTTATGATCTAGTTTTTTTTTTTTTTTAAATATCAACCTATTTGCATCTTCTAAACGATCTTTTTATATTATTATGTATTTTTTAGATGTCATTTACATATTTATTGATTTTATTTTCTACTTGGACATGAAGTAGAAGTTGTTCATAGGAAAATTAATTAACATTTATATCATAGAGTAATACTGCGATTTATATAATAAATATAAATAATTTTTATGGAATATGCTCGGATTAATTATTAAAAACTTGTTTGGGTGTGGTATATTTCTTTTTTAATTTATAATATAAGTTGTTTTTCCTCTTCGAAAAAAAAAAAAAAATTAGATTCAAGTTCTGAAAGAGATACAAAATATTAAATAATTACTTTTTCGTCTCATATCGAGGCAGTTTTTCCTTTTAGTTATCCTTTTTAAAAGTAAGTCCATTAGACTTAGTCAAGCGAATAAAGATCCTTTTTACAGATTACTAGTATGCAAATTTTAACACATTTCGTTGTCACTTTGCATCTGTGACTCATATGCTGTTAGCCAACTGGGGGAAAGTGTTATTTCAAGCAGTGTAGATTTATCAACCAGACGTTTCATGGTACCGAGACGCAATCTGCCGTGTATTTGCATATTTTCGGTTTAAGTAATAGCGAGAAACAATCCTTTTTGTTAACATTACAGCGAAAAAGTTGTTGCGGAATAGTGTGATGTTTATCTATAAACCAACGCGTCGGGTCATATCAGGTTCATTTGAATTTCACGATAACGCTAAAATATTCGCATGGCAGCATTTCTTTTTTTTTTTTTTAAGTTTTGTAAAACTGTTGAATGCATAATCATTTTGGAATTCCGATGTCTATATGTCCCGACGGCGTTGGAGTTGGCAGAAGAGACTCATTAGGAACGTTCTTGAGTAAATACGTGGGATGCTAAAAGCCTTCGCTTTCCGGAATGTTGTTTTAGGATTCATGAGGAAACCTTTTGATTTTTCGAATTTACCCGATAATTTTTTTCGAAGTTACGGAATTTATTCACGATTTAGACTCACGCTAAATATTTGATTTACCAAAATAACCTGATTTCATGGTTGGTCATCCCTTTGAAAGAAACGAGCTAGCCGCAAGCTTCCTTCTTGAGGTTTGGTGGATACAACTTTTTTTTTAGAAAAGTGCTTACGGTTGTTCTAATTAACCGCTACTCAGTTACACAAAAAAATCTGGTGCGCGCAACACAATTTTCACGTACCCCCGTTATTAAAATCAATACAAGAACTTCGTAAATAAAGTTAGAGATGAAAAAAGGTTAAAGAATTGCATGTAGTTTCCATTGATACATCTGTTGCATAAGATAATTATCCTATTATGTCATTATCTACAACAACATAGTTTTATCCGCTTTTTATCCATATTTTTTACTTATTACAAATCTTTGTACAATATAAAATAATATTTTAAATCTTTAGCTTTTCAACGGTATATTATACATTTTTATTACTGTTCTTATGTTCAAAAACAAAAATTACATTTAAAAAATGTTTCGTCTTTTCTCCTATAGTTAGATATGAAATTCGCTTATATTTACCCTTTTTTTTTTTTTTTTCATAAATTCTAAACTAAACACTAAACTAAACTAAACTAATTCTAAACATAATGAAATGGTCGATTTTTTTAAAATATAAACATTTAAAGAAACTTTAGATGAAAACAAAAAATAAATATAGGCATTTAAGGTTATTTCGACCCTTAAGATTATTTCAATCAGAATAAAAATGATATTAAAGCCTATTAAATTTTACATCAATATAGCGAGTTTTATCAAAATCGTCTTAGCCGTTTTCGAGAAAATCGTAAAAAGGGGTGAAAGTGGCTCTTCTGGTTTGCCAATTTTGTTGCAAAAATTGTGTAAAATCACAGGCATGTACGCTCCTAAAATATAAAATTTTAGTTTGATAATACTTTACGTTTTAGAGCTTGACTGACAACATGCACACTCACAGACCTTTTTGCGGGACTTGGTCACTTGACTCAGTGGACCCTAAAACGTGCATTTTCGGTGAAAACTCGAATTCGAATATTTTCACGATCGCAATACTTCCCATAACTTTATATCCTATATATATATATATATATATATATATATATATATATATATATTTATATATATATTATATATATATATATATATATATATATATATATATATATATATATATATATATAGGTTTGTTATCGTAAAAAAAAGTTAACAAAAAAAATATATATATATTTTTTAATTTTTTATTGGCATATGAAGGCGCTAATTGAGAATGTAGTCAAAACAGGAAATAAAGTAATGGTAATTAAAATGTTACACAGTTTTAGAATTCGAAATTGGTTACTATTTATTTGAATGGAATATTTTGATTCCAATTAGATATATAATAATTTAAGTAAAGATCGTTGCAGTTTATTCCCTAGCAGTCATATGTTAGTATATATGCCTTGATATACATACACAAAACAGTCAAGGATAGGCAGGAATGTCACTGAAGTAGGGTTTTAGAGCCGTAATTATGAGGACAATAGATAGCTCTTCTCCCGTTAATGAAGATCGTCGCTGGACACCAATCCACTTTTAGTTAAACTTGGCTCTGTCGGGTAAGTCCTGTTTAAGTCCGTCAACTGTTCTAGTACAAGAGTTTAATATTCAAAACTTCATAAAAGTAGAATTAATTATATGGATATTCTTCATAATTGTTATCAATGAATTTAAGACGTTCATAAAATACATCATTAGATGATGCAAAATACTTTATGGATTTTGATATCATCAATCTATCTCAGATAAAAAGAAGGTCGTTATGTTAAGAACCTCATCATAAAAAAATATATGGAAAAGTTGTTTATAAATTATTATATTTAATTATCAAAGAATATTTTGGAATACACAGCAGATAATTAATGCAAGTGTATCTGTGATTTTGTTTTTTTATGTATATGATAGAAATGAGAATTAAAGGGAAGTGAATTTGAGATTGAAAAAATATGTATATTTTCGTGCGTTGGGGAAAAAAAAAAAAAAAAATACATCTGTGTATCAAAAGGATTTAAGCGACTAAAAGAGAAACACTTTTTCCGACAAACTTCATTTAAATTAACAACAGTAATAATTACTAACAGTATTTAATTTATGTATTTATTTTATATCAAAATGCTGGTTGGTTGTCCTCACATAAAAAAAAATCAAAACGCAAAACTGGATGTTTGACGTTTCGTCCTAATCCCTTTGACGTTCTACTGGACTAAAACATGTGAAGTATATTGAAGAAATATGGAGAAAAAAATATGAAATAATGTGTTTGAATTTATATTATTTAGTGAGGTATATTTATACCTCAAAGGTCACTGCTAACATCGATAATATAATTTTGTGAACGTTAAAGTGTGATTTTGTTCATTGGAGTTGGCTCACTCTTACTTAATTATGATCATTGACCATTGTTTATTTAGAGATTTATAAACTTTTCGAATTATTAGCGTTAAAGGAATTATATCTATTGTAATTTTTGACTTGAATATATAGATCAACATTTTTAATTTATTTTATTTATTTTTTTTTTTTTAATCGCGTTTTATTGATACTATTTAAGTTATTGGCTTATTTATAGGTTAATTTTTTTTTCTTTATTTCTTTTTTATAATCATTCGCGGTTCTGTATTTAAAACACTCTGATAAATTTGTATCTATCTTCGAAAATAACGACAAGATTTTTTTTAATGTTCCCTCTTTTGTTTTTTTTTAAACTCTATACATATTTGTATCTATCTTCAAAAATAACTGAGCTATAGGCGTATTTATGGGTAAAATTAATTTATTTTCTTTTGTTTTTTTTTCTTTTTTATATTCATTCCCGGTTTTTAGTTAAAAAGCAATTATACATTTTTCTCTATCTTCAAAAATAACTAAGTCATTGAATTAAATCACTTTTAATCGGGCGCCATTTTTAAAATTACCTGCTGATATCAACGCCTATGTATTAGGATCATCATTGGATGCCCTAGTATTTTGGTGGCGAATATCAGAAAAATTGGTCCAGTATTTTCGGGGAAATTCGGCCAAGCGGACGGCGAAGAACGGATATTTTTTTATTCGTTATTGGGGTTCTACGTATCTTGAAACGTGATACCTCAAATTTTGATGGGGGAAGGGAGGGTCTTTTTTTTTTATTTGTATGGTCGATTACAAAGGTTCATTATTGAAAATAATAAACCAATAAGAGTAGTATAAATTTGAAAAGCTTCAGATAATTCCATTGAAACTAGATAGTATTAGAATTTGAAAGAAATCAAAACTTCATGAAATGATTTGAAGAAAGAAATTAAGTGAAAGTTGTCAGTTCCAAGTGCCAGATTCTTTATTTGAATTTTACAAATCATAAAAACTTCCATGATGATTATACGTGAAAGTTATTTTTTTTTTTCTTCTCTTCTAGTGAATTCTCATAGAACTTGGAAGCAAACACTCAAATACTCAGAAACCAGTTGAAAATTAAACGTTGAAGTATATCAGAGGAATTTAATTTTGAATTCGCTTCACCTGTTATTGTAATTCAGGATCATGTTGAAGAAAAAAAAAATGAAGCAAGAGATTAGATTGCAAAACTTTTTATTTGTTATATCAGAATATTGATTTTCCTAACTGAGTTTCGCTGAATTTTTCCTCCTCTTTTTTCCTCTCTCTCTCACTCGCTGAGGGGAAGAAAAGTTTTCCATTTATACATATCTGATGACCGGGGCTTTAGGAGTGGCGTAAAGGGGATGATGAGGGTTGGAAGTTTGTATTGGACGGGCCCTATAGGTTGGTCCTATAGGTGGGTCCTATTGGACTCAGGCGCCATCCTCGCTGGAACTAAGGCAATCACGTCCAGTTGTGCCTCTCTCTTCTCTCCATAATCTGTCACTAGTTATATCTCTTGAGAGGATCTCTGTGGTTTCTCTCTGTCTCGGGTCACTGTCAGGGAGTTCGGGCTGTTTGTTAATCCGGAGAATGACCACGAGGTCGTTTAATATTTATTATGAATGATGATACTATTATATATAATATCTAACTATATATCTATCTATCTATCTATCTATCTATCTATCTATCTATCTATCTATCTATCTATCTATCTATCTATCTATCTATCTATCTATCTATCTATATATATATATATATATATATATATATATATATATATATATATATATATATATATATATTTATAAAATGACGTTTCGATTCTTGGTTTCCACGAACTTCTGAACCATTAGAAGGATTTTTACACGGTTTTCACTATCATTTAAGTAATTCTTTTCCTGTGTGTTTGTTTATATTTATTTAACGTCACTTTATGCTATTATGGCTAATCGGACGATGCTTCAGTGGGATTCCTAAATTTTGCCTATCCAGGTTTAATTAGGATAGCGATCTTTAACGAGTACCTGACATCGCACAGACTCGGGACCACCTTTTAACGTCGCCTCCGAAGGACAGCATGACTAAGGATTTTTTTCTCCCATTAAAAAGTCCTAGGAACACCTGCGGGTTTGAACCCGTGACCTTTGGCATAGGAGGCTGTTATGCTAACCACCCAGCTACAAGTGAGCCCTAATTCTTTTCTAATATATTTTATTGTAATTTTATCCCGTGTAAATATTGTATGAATGTAGTATGTATGATATCTTTCAGCACTACTATTGATGTCCAAATTGGGACAGATTGTAATTTTTCTCAATAAAAATTGTTGTTGTAAAATGTAAAAATTCTTTTCTGAAGCTTTATGAGTAAATATATTGTCAAAGTTTTTCTTTGAAAGACAATATCAAATTTTCCGTAATCAAGTCATCAAAACATTATTCCTGAAATATAGCGTTGGAAAAAGCAAGATATTAGAGAAGTTAATATGCAATAAAAGAAGTCTAACAAGTTAATAAAAAGTTGTTATAAGCCCATAAATCTATGAATATATGTTATAGTGGTGAATATTTGACTTTATCATTGTATACTGTCTATATAGTGTGAATTGGATCTTATATCACTATTACTAATGTTCATATAGAAACAAATTGTAATATATCCCAATAAAAAAATAAAATAAAAATAATGGTGAATCAGTGTTGCCACCGGTTATATTCTTCCATTTAGTACCAAAGATTTTACAAAATTATTACGTCCCGAACCATAAGTAAGTTTTTGAATTAAATGGAAAGTTATTATAAATCCATAAACTAACATAGTCATTAATTATATCTAGTTTTAGATTTTTTTTTCATTTAAAAAATTGCATTACTGCCTTATGAAAATAGGGAGAACTAAAAATTTAATATAATAATCGTGAAAAAAAAGAAGAAACAAAAGACATTGATTTTTCACCTTATCTTTTTCATTTCAACGTTATCTGAAAACAAACACACTAAACCTAGATATCCCTGTCAATGGCGAGATTGTGGCTGTTCATTTTCACCTTTCTTTTATTTATAATAACTGTTATATTGTGTTCCTTAAAATTTGCCACTACTTTTATATTATAATTTTTTTTAATGATGGAATAATAATTGACATCTGAGAAAATATGATGGAGAAGTTGATTGGGGGAGCTGTGTGTGATCTAGAAATCACACTTAAGACGAACTTAATACTTGTGTGCGTTTCAGCCTACGTTATGGGCCTTCATCAGGGCTAAGAAAAAACAAGATAACCAATACTATTAAACTAAGAATTATTATAGATGTTATCTAATTATTATTTGTCTTTTAATGTTGTTGGTTGTCATCTTGTTTTTTTCTTAAACGGATAAAGATCTATAACGTAGGCTGAAACTTCGGTCCACAAATAAAACAAGTTTATCTTCTTAGTGCGATTTCTTGAAGACCGTAACCCCCCTCCCCGTTTCATCAT
Source organism: Piezodorus guildinii (assembly GCA_023052935.1). Taxonomy (NCBI): domain Eukaryota; kingdom Metazoa; phylum Arthropoda; class Insecta; order Hemiptera; family Pentatomidae; genus Piezodorus; species Piezodorus guildinii. Next base: position 59,885,348 of record CM041292.1, read on the forward strand.
CTTAAATTTTTTGGTTAAATTACAATATGTTATTTCCTTATGTTTATAAGGAATAAATTTTTATTTCAAATTTATTATATTTTCTATTTGTTTAGTATGAGGCAGGTTTATATGTAATACAATTTTACAGCAGGTATACGAAATACGTTTTCCAATTTATTCTGCTCCGGTTTTCTCCTCTTTCTTCCCGACTCTTCCCCGACTCCCGTAGACCTGACATACGGCCGAAGGAGGATACGCCGGATGACACCGTGTAACAAGAAGTTGTGTATTCCCGCAGGACGGCCGCAGGAGCGGCTCATTAGGTACGGACGGACCTAACCTTAATTTGTTTCTGTGGCTTATTTCCCCCGAGACCTTCTCCCCACTCCTCCCTCTACCTCTGTCTTATAAATAAAGCCTCGACCTTAACTTGATCCACCTCGCCTCCCGATCCAATCCGATCTCGGCAATATTTATGTAGTTTATCACTTCCCAGGCGGGGTTGGGTTCTAAATCACTCGGGAACAACTCGAAGAAAAGTAAGAAGGAGTCCGCATTGAGGTGGTAATAGAGGTTGACCGATGCTAGTAATTTGTACTTCCCAAAAATGAAATAAAATAATCCTGCGTGTCATTTTACCATTTAGAATTACCAAAATTATAAACCCCTTATATTTTTTTAATTTAGAATTTACAATATGTGATACATACACTGCTGGTCAAAAGTTTGGGGCGGCCTATGGTTAACATCAATAAATCATGAATAACCAGGGGGGTCACCCATAGCGTAGTTGCTAGCATAACAGCAAAGATTGCTAGCATGCAGCCTATCGACAGGTTAATGTACGTTGTCTTAATGTTTTCATATACTTCAAGTTTAACGTACACTTTATTATGATCCTTGTTGACAATAATTGTTTCTTTCTTTACACCGTATGGAAGCATATAAGGGGCGAAGGTAAATTTTATATCCGTCGTTATTTATATATATTTCTTTTTGACATCTCAGAAAAAAACAATAATCGTGTTCTAATGCCTATAAATTTATCCCTTACGTCCAGTACTCAATACTCATTAAATACCCATACTATCCAATGACTTCTACTATACATAACGTACGTACTTTTATTCTCGGGTGCACCCCAATTGCCAATACCCTTTGTACTAATGAGCTCAAGGAGGTATTTTATACAAATAAAAGAACATCATCAAATCGTAACAGCCTCCCATGCCAAAGGTCGTGGGTTCAACTCTGTGGGTGGCCCTAGGATTTTTTAATGGGAGTAAAAAATCCTTAGTCATGCCGTCCTTCGGAGGGGACGTTAAAAGGTGGTCCCGATCCTGTGCGATGTCAGGTACTCGTTAAAGATCCCTATCCTAATAAAACCTGGATAGGCAAAATTTAGGGCTCCCACTAGCATCGTCCGATTAGCCATAGTAGCATTAAGTGACGTTAAACGAATAAACAAACAAACAATCATGAATAACCTCTATGACCTACAACATCGTTTCATTTAGTAATTATTGTATGAAACAATAATTATATATTTTTGGCGTCATAGATAAATTATATCCAGTTATAAATTATAAAATTAATAAGAAATAATTTGGTTAAATCTTATTATTGCTAAGAATTTTGACGTAATAAAAAATGTGATTTTTGTATCTAGAGCTTTATACAAGATTGTAATGTAATCGCCTAAGGGGCGATTCTTAGTTTGATTTATTGATTTTTCGACTACCAATGTTGTAAGAAGTTCACTTCAAAGGTGATTTTCGTTTTTTTTTTTTTCATAATTGAAAGGTTAAAAAGGATATAATTTATTTCACTTCATATTTTTAAATTATAAATTAATTTTTTTTTTTCATTTATTGGGATTTATAACTGTATTAGTTAATACATCAAGTAAATTAGATGTCAGATAATATACATGAAGAGAAAATGCCCATTGGCATCACTCCACTATGTAATCTAAACTAGAAGGTCTCGAGGCCATCTTCTTTTAAGGCGCCTCGGAGGATTATCAGGAATGATAGTTTTAATATAAATTTTTATATTAAGTGAAATTCTGAGGTCATGAACGAGATTATATTTTGCTTATTGGTTAATTTACATAATTTATGCTGTGTGGTTTATAATAAAAGTTTTTTTTTAAGTTAAATTAATGTTTTTTACTGTATATTATTGAGAAATACATACGTTTTCAAAATTAAAGGCGGATAACATTAAAGAATAACTTTTAACTTAAATTGTAAATTCAATGTTACTAGAATAAAATCAACGACATACATAGCTTAAAAAAACAAAAACAAAAAAAAAAATTTACTGACCCATGTTAGCTAGCCATGATACTCTATCTCGAAATGTGTACATATATTCTAAAAGTTCATCCCTCAGTTTACTTCAAACGAACTGAGGTCCTATTTGCATTTCATATTTGCGTCACTGAGGATTTAGTATAAAACTTTGAAGAGGGACTTTATAGGTTTAAAAACTGAATTACCCCTTTAGCCGAAAACTGCGGGTGGTCCCCCACTCTCCGAAACGTGTCAGATATTTTAATAATTTCATTGTGTTCCGGGCTCGCTGGAGCGTAAGTACGTCCAATCCGCTAACATTATTTTGCCTGTTATTTCGGTTGGATGTTCTGGTTTATTTGAACATCGCGTTACTTACTGCTGCGTAATCGAAAATTTTCTCGAATTTGGCTAAATGAATATTCTGATTGGTTTCTGCTATTAGTCAAACTCAGCCTTGTCCTAAAATATTGATTAGCTATTGTTTACTTCTAAATTTTTTTTTGTTTAGTTTAATGTATATTTAACAATGTAAAAAAAAAATATATTCTCAAAAAATAATTTACAAAATGATACAACACTTGGTCTCAATTTGAGCCATAATTTAGATACTATAATAAGTCATTAGTAAAACGTTCGGCTTATTAACTGTATATTCTTTATTAGAATAAAAATTTTAATTAAAAAAATATATGTAGCAGTGCCAACGTTTTGTTGCTCAGAATTTACCATTGTTTTTTTAATTTTCCTTGCAGTAATTTCAGACAAACCACAGAACCGCCGGGCAATACTGTTGGAATATTAAATACCAACTGCTCTATATATCCATTCCTTCCTAGCAGGCATTCCACATTCGTTACTGACAGTCCAAACCAACGGCCAACTCGCCATTAATAAATAGACAATTTATCACAGGTTACTTTTTTTTATTGCGCAGGAACTTAGATTGATATGATTTTTTCTATCTTATTTTTTAATTATTTAACAATTCCAAGAGTTATTCTTGTTATATGTAAAATACCCATATAGAAATCCAGAGACTGTAACTCTCAAGGCTATTGTCTTAAAATTATTATACCATAAATATGCAAAGTTCTAACCGGTAAGCCTTTCTCATGACCTTATGATCCCTCCTCGACTCTGTAAGTTGCCTAGGTGTGGCACAGGTAGCTTAGTCAATATTATTAAATCATACATAAAAATAAACACACACATATCGGACATTACATTATTAAAAATTAACAGAAATAATTCAGAGTATTTATTTCTTGGAATGATAAGTCTGATAGATTTTTCTTTTTACTCCGGAATATTTTATTTTTATTTTAGACTCCAGATTAGTTGAGTTATGTTGATAATCTATATATTTTAAAAATATTTCTTTTAGAAATATAAAATAACTTAGCCACTTTTGACAGCAGGGATGTCATGGAAACGGATATTTTTCCCACTTATTGCCAGTCCGTATTTTTTTCAAGGTTTAATCAAAATATCTGATTGCTGGCCCCTAAATTTTATCATTAGTTCATGTTATTCTGAACCGCCGAGGTATTTGCTCAACATTCTTAGTCAACGATAAGATTGGTTGTAGGGAAATCATATGTTATTCGAAGATGGGGAAAATCATTGGCTTAGAGTATATAGTTATTAAGATTGGCATGAAGAGTGGTATTATTTCCACTGCCTGAGTGTAGCAATAAAGTAAGTTCGCTCTAAGTTACAACTACCCATGAATTGAACAACCAATGTTTCGAGAATTTATTGTTCTAATATTCATGCATTTCAGACAATATAGTCTCTTACATAGAGCTGTCTGAATATTACTAAAGAACACTGTGGGAAAACTAGAAGAAAAAAACGGTAGCTCTACAGCTGAGGGTAGCTTGGGTACAGCTTGGTCTCAGTAGTATAGAGATGCTGCTTCTGGGCTTCGGATTAGTCCGAGATCAGACAGAGCAGTCAGATTTTTCCACCATTTTTTGGAACTCATTTTATAGAGGTTGGATGTGCTCAGAAGGTTCTGCATACCCAAGGGTTGCCCCTTGGCTTAAATAACATAATCAATACTATTCTTCCCGGGAAAAAACTGTAGACTAGTGCTCTATCCACTTGACCACGCCAATCCTTCAATTTATAATTAATTAAAAATATTTATTATTTAAATTTATATAGCAAACCATCCCTACGATGCTCGGAATTTCGAGTTATTCGTTTCAGAGCTCCTTACTCATTATCCATTTCGAAATGTTCCTAAATTAAGCAGCTCATTCTAATCCTAGTTAATTGGGCGATCCCAATCTGGGAATACTGTCCACTATGAGAGTGTCCTGAGGCACAAATGGCGGTCTGGGAGGCCTTTGTGTGGGGAATGTCCCCGTTGTATTGTGTAACAGCTTCCAATTACAGTTCAATGGCAGTGTATTAGGATGCAGATGTGGACCTAGCCTACTCCACTTCTCGGATCTACGTCCAACCTAACGCCAAGGTGTCTCATCCGATCCTTTGCCCATGTCTTTTCCGATCCTTCTCTCTATTAGTGAGTAATATATTAATCCTATTAATTTTAATGTAATTAAATTATAACTCATTACTCCCTCTCCCTTCCATCCCTTTCCCATTATGGCACTTTCATTTAATTAATATGATCCTAATAAATTTCTTATAACTATAACCCCAAACAGTATTTGCGCAATCGAATTAATAATCTCTTACATGACTGCTATATAGCAGGGATATTTTAAGTTAGATGGGAGATTCGTATGGTTATTTTTGAACATTATTGGAACCTGGAATCACTTTCTGAAAAGATTTGGATATTGGAATGTTCATTCAATAACCCTAAAATATTTTTTTCTTAGAATTCCCATTTTTTAACAGGGAATTTAATAGCTTGTTATGTATTTGGGGAAAATTTCCTAATAAAAAGCCATTGGGAAATTAATTATCGATTTCCTTCAATGATAACCTTATAACTGACTTTCACGTAGTATTCTTTTATTATTTTATTTTGATAAAAAGTCATATATGTATATTAACAATAATATATTTAAATACATTTTTATTTATATATACATGTGATATTATAAATTTGTTTGTTTATTTAACGTAACTTTATGCCACTGTGGCTAATTGGAAGATACTAAAGTGGGAGTTCTAAATTCTTCTTATCCAGAGTTTATTAGGCTAGGGATCTTTAACGAGTACCTGATATTGTACTGGGTTGAGACCACCATTTTACGTTCCTTCAGAATCCGGGTTAACCAAGAATTTTTTACTCCCTTTAAAGATCTCAGTATCATCTGCCGTGTTTGAACCCGCAACCTTGGGCATAGGAGGCTGTTAAACTAGCCACTACTGGTGACCCCCGCGGTATATTAGTTATCGTATATTATTTCTTGCATTGCTTCGTTGAATGAAGAAAGGACCTTGTGCTTAAAGTTAAAACATTAATATAATCAAGCCATCAAAAAATTATTCTTGTAATATTATCGTTGTAGGCTTATTATATATCGTTGGAAAGAGCAGATTTCGAAAGGTTGTTATAAGCCTATTTTAATTTTTGACAAATTTATGTTTCTGATTTCTGGCAATGATTAAATATGAATAGATGTAATAAAATATTCTTAATATTTTTTTATTAGTGTACTTTTCTCAATGACAAACTTGTAATACCAAAGCGATAAAATCTAAAGCAGGGTGTTTTTAAACATAATTGATACCACGTGTCCTGCCGTGCGAAGCAGAAGCGGGTCAGGTCGCTGGATTTAAATAAAGACTCAAGGATCATTTAAAAGAAAAACCAGGCAATTCAATTGATGTATACCTTTATTTAAGGTGATCCTCATCCTGCTCTGCTCCGTTTGCTTTACTAGGAATTTGTAGAATGCTGAAAGGTAAAGTAGTACACCGGGAAACAGTTGGTAATTCTTTCTTGATGGGGAAGATAGAGGAAAATGGGAGAAGTGTTGGACCTGGACGAGGTCACTCTTAGTTACGACAGCGGATGGGTCGACCCCGGCCTAGACAGCGTCTGTTCGAGGAGGAGCACTCAGACAGACGCAGTTACTAGCGCATGAGGACGCAGAGCAAGGTCACCGCTCCGTCCTTGGCATTCCCATACAGCCCTAGCGCACTCCTCTTGTCGCAAAGCCTCTGTCGGGCCACGATTTCTCTTTGCGGCTTTCGCGCCTCGCAGTTTATAGCAGGTGATTAATTAGAAAAGATTTATTCCATTGTTCTTGGATCCTATCAGGGGATTTGAACTGTGGGCGTTTGTGGAGGGGAGGGTGCTCAGGTCGGATTTGCCATCTTGTGGCTATGGATTCCCTGGGACGTAGTGCTTGAGCTAATTTAGGGATGGGTTTATTTGGCGGCGGTTTTGGTTAGTAGTTATAGAACTCCATTGTGATATTTTTTTTATTTAATAGCTCCACTTGCTTCTTAAAATGAAATATATCTTTTATTAAATATGTATATTTTTTTGAGTTATTTATTTTAATTTTATATTTATTAAATAATTGCGATCCACTTTTTTCACTGAACAATTTATTTTTCTATTTCCAATTTTTATTTATACATTTGTAACGACGCGCTCGATAGCTCATTAATCGATAGATAACCGCGTGAATATTATTTATCAAATACCATATTTTTTTTATTAAGAAAGGTTGCACACACTTGTGCTGAACCAGCCTTCTCAGCGTTTTTTGCAATATTAGTCAAAGGTAATTTTTATTCCATTCAATTTTAATAACAATTCAAATTAACAACACTATTTTTCATCATTGTTTTTCATTCGATTCCTTGAAATATCTTATATAAAATGCTTAGCCCCATGTGCATGTCCAACTCCGACTAGATATGGACATAATATCAGTACTGAATACCTATCGCGCGTAATTTTCATTTGTGATATTCAAGTTGTAAGTTACATGTCCGAGGATAATGATGAATTGATTTATATTTAAATTAAATACCAAATTTGAGACCTGATTTTTACCAATATTAAAAGTCCTTTCTGTATTTGAGTTTTAAACACAACAAAATAGAAACCACATGATCTAATTTCAATACTGATTTAGCAACTCCCATATGGGGTTCCTCAGGGAGATGGAGAACAAATGCATACGAGACGCCTGTTACAAAGGTGGAGCTAGCTTCAAATCAGTTGTTAAGCAGACAAGTAGCCATATAAGCCCCTGGATATGTTCTATCCGAGCTAGAAGCCGCCTGACAGTTTGACCAGCGATGACTAAGCCTGGCGCCTGCCCTGCCACCAGATCCTGACTCACAGTTATAATGACTGGACTTTCACTCCATTCTCAATCCACTGTCTGCCGTCTTGGAAATCGTTCGCCTTTCTTGGCTTATTCGAAATCGGTTTCTTTATCGGCTGTTGAACATAAACCTCGTTATTTAATGGTCTCGATTTACATCTCATAGCCCCATGTACATGTCCAACTCAGACCAAATATGGGCTTAATATATAAACTGAATATCAATTACGCATACTGTTTACTTTGGTGATATTCAAATATTAATTTTATTTATAGATAGATATACCTTGATATGTGTTTCATCGAATTCATTAAAGATATCAAATTTTTAAAGTGGTACACGGCACCAAAATGTAAAATAAATAAAAAATAATGTGTGTTTTTCTCTAATTTCGCTTTTTTACTTATTGAAGTATGGTGATAGAGTTATTTGTTGACGTAAGACCAAACGATGTAGAAGTTGGTTGGAAGGTGTGGTGACCAAGAAAACACAACAATAAGCTCATTTCATTTTTGAACCGACGTTTCAGTCTTCATTGCGGGCCTTCCATCAGGGCTAAGAAAAACAAGAAAATAACTAATGCAATTACAATAAAATAATAATAACCTTTGTACAATAATAAAATTAAATATGCATACAAACATCGATGTAATCTGATAATTTTTGGAGATTATAATGAGAAACTAAGCAACTAATTAAAGCTTAAAGAGAACAATATTGCAAACAATGATAGTTTTAAAGTAATATTAATAGTTTAAAAAAAAAAGAATATGTTGTTTATCTTATCTTATTTTTCTTAGCCTCTATAAAGGTCCACAATTTGGGCTGAACGTCGGCATACAAATAAGATAAGCTTGTCCTATTGGTGTGTTTTCTTGTTTTCCGCACCCACCAACCAACTTCTCTATCATATTATATATATATATATATATATATATATATATATATATATATATATATATATATATGTATATGTATATGTATATGTGTGTGTGTGATTCATCAAAAATCTTATGATAACTAACACTTCCAAGCCATACTGACTATAAAAAAGTTAAATAATGTGTGCTATTTATGATGGGTATTATATACAATAAGATCTAGATTTGCAATATTTTATGCTTTAATATTTTGTTATAGTGAAGTCTTGTGTTTTTTTAAAATTTATTTATTATTATTTTTTTTTGTGTGAGTGTGTGTGTAAAAAGTACTAGACTTATACTAACTTATATTATACTTTGGATGAGATTTATTTGTGCCAGGCATTTATTTTTTTTTTTTTTTCAAATTGATATATAAAAAATCTGGTGCGGGCAACACACGACTTTCACTTACCTCGATTTTTAAAATCAATGAAAGAATTTTCAAATACAGTTAGAGATAAAAATACGTGAAACTATTAAGGAATTAATCAAATTGAATTTATATTGAAACATGTCTTTTATTAAAAAATCTATTATATTATTATCTAAAATAATTAGTTAGTTTTATCTTCTTCTCATCACTCTCTATTAACTTCTAAAAGCTTGTGTATGAGATGATATTTTTTCTAAAATCTTTAGCCTTCCAACGGTATATCATACATGTTACTGCTCTTATGTTAAAAACGAAAAATTGTATTAAAAAATATTTTTTCTGTTTTCTCCTTTAGTTGGGTATCGAATTTATTCAATTTATATATTTACCTGTTTTTCATCAGCGTTAACAAATAATCTAGTTATTATTATTGAATCTACAAAATTAAAGGTACTTTAGGGAGTGTTCTGGATGATTGTTGCAATGATTCTTGGTGTTGACAATAGTATAGAAGAGAAATTGTTTTCTACGCTGCTAAACCATTCTACGCTTTCCTTCTTTAGTGATCCGTTTATTGTGAAGTTTGAACCAAAACTTTCTCCGATATTGTGGAGCTCATTTAACTGTTTTGAAACTTGAAAGTTTTGGAAATTGGGATATAAATAGGGAAACAAATCTTTAAATAAATACAATTAATCAGTTGTATATTAAATTCTGAATATATATATATATATATATATATATATATATATATATATATATATATATATATATATAATCTTCTTGATTCAAAATCTCTAAGGTATCTATTTGTAAAAATTCGAATATTACAACAAAAAAGCTGTAAATTAAATATTGAAATTAAGTCGTGTCTTATACCAATTTATTTTCTTATTATTATATAATAAACAATTAACATGATTAGATGATTAATATGAAAATTTATTTATTCCATAATTCCCATTAAATGAACCACTTCAGAAAGAAAAATTCTTTTAGTAAATTAAAATATCAGGTAAACAATTTTTTTTTTTTTAAATTTGCTATAAATAGAAATGGCTGGAAGGTATGAGATTTTTTTTCCGACTTGCTAGCGTTTTGTATATCGTCACTATGTCGGAATCAATTAAATTTTTTTTTCTCAGCTCAGAACAACAATCAAGATTTGTGAAAGGGTACTTTAAGAAGGTGCATCTTCTTATTAAAATAAAACAGTTAAATCATATCTAGATTCAAAATAATTATTATTATGTTTATTAAAAATGATGGATCATCGCAGGTAATAAAAAAATCCGGTGCGCGCAACACACGACTTTCACTTACCTCCATTATTTATATCAATTCAAGAGTTTTTAAACAAATTTATAAACGAAAATAAATTGTTTAAGAATTATTTAAATTGGATTTTAATAGGAACATGTTTTTTATTAAATAATCTTTTATATTATTATCTACGACTATCAGTTTGTTTTATCGGCTTTTCATAAGTCTCTGTTAACTGTTAACAATAGTATGTATAAGATAATATTTTTTCTAAAATCTTTAGCTTTCCAAGTTGGATATCGAATTCGTTCAACTTATATATTTACCTGTTTTTTTTATCAATGGTTTGTTTATTTGTTTATTTTTTTAACGTCACTTTATGATACTAAGGCTAATTGGACGATGCTACAATGGGAGTCCTAAATTTTGCCTCTCCAGGTTTTATTAGCATAGGCATCTTTAAAGAGTACCTGACATCGCACAGGCTCGGGGGCCACCTTTTAACGTCCCCTCGGACGTTAGCACGGCATAACTAAGAATTTTTTACTCCCATTTAAAAAATCCTAGGACTACCTGCGGATTTTTTTATCAATGGTAACAAGATAATATGGTTATTTTTATATAATCTACAAAATTAAAGATAAATTTTAAATTATCGGCATTTAATCCATGTCAGACTGTTTCAATCAGTATGAAACCTACAAGATATTAAAGCGCATTAAATTTTACATGCAGATAGCGAGTTTAATCAAAATCTTTGGGCCGTTTTTGAGAAAATCGTAAAAAGGTAAAAAATGCATGGTATAAAAATTACTATAAAAAAAAAAAAAAAAAAAAAGATTATTATCCTTGTTAGGTAATAGCATACTGTACTGGGATTACTTCCTTGTAACAAACCTATCTCCTCTTAATCAACATCAATATTTTTTTAATTAATTAAAATTTAATGTACCTTTTTCGAACATATCAGATTATTTTTTTAGTATATGAAGTCTCACATGAAAATCACAACTCGGCGTATTACTTGTGCGTATTGAAATTTTCCTTTATTGATAAATTTATGCTCATGTTGCCTCTATGCGTTAGTATGTTAGTTAACAGTGTTAACATGAGTGGATTACAGACCCAGGACCATCCATAATAATGATGATCGATATTGTTGGGGTCAGTGACATCCATTACTCACCCCACGTCGCTCGCTATTTATCGATCCTTCACGTAAATGTCAATTAATTCCGAAACGACAATGGTATCATGTTATAGTTAATGGCCACTATATATTACAGATTATATTATATGAATTTTTAAAACAATTTTTTATTGACGAAAAAAAAAGTTATTGATTTATAAGAATATTTTTCGGATTTTAGAGAAAGTCTGATAGTGATTGGAATTTTTATTTTTCTCATCCGATAAGTATGGGTAGCCATTATTAATGAATTATATTTTTGTTTCTGGTGAAATTTAATTGTTCGAATGATACCGAAAAATATTCAAGTGTTTAAAATTCTAAAATAGTTGTTACATTTTACGATTTAAGTTGACGAACGGCTGACTTAGTCAGAAAGTGAATATTCAATAGTTTTTTTTTTTTTTTATTTTTTTTTTTTTTTAATTTCGCTTCCTTTGAAATTCTAGACTTTTTAGAGTATATGCCACCGGAGACTAAAATAAGGTTTTGGGGGTTTCACAAAAGTCTGACGTATTTACATATGATTTTAATACGTAATAATTAGAAGAATAAGATGAAGAAATAACTTTATTCTGGGTCTGAGTCTCCCAGAATAACATTAAATTTGACTTAATATATTTGCTACTTCTAACTATGACACAAAAGTAGTAAGAAAAAAACAATTTAACATAAATTTAAAAAATCCAGAACAATAACAGAAAATAAATTTTTTAGTGACAGTATAATTAAATAAAATTTACTGCTAATGAATCAGCTAAAATATTTACTACGATCAAACTAAAACTTACAATTTGTCATTTTGGGGAGCGAGAAGATGCTTAAAAAAAAAATTTTAATGTTGAAAGAGAGGGTGCCTGGCGGATGTTTGAAGGGAGGGAATTCTAAAATCTGGTGGAATGGGCTTGAAAGGAGCGTTTATATGTTTTGATTCTATGAAAACGGATATAAAAGTCAGAAAGCCAGGATCTATTTTATACATAAAATTATATACCTATATAAAAAATTAGATTGTTTTCGCTCAATCTGAACTTTTATTTTCATCTTCTCTATATGTATATATATATCATATGTACCGATAAAATCTAGCTAATTATGTATCCTTACCTGTTAGGCTAGGTGTATTTTATGTTTTTCTTTGTATCTAATTAAATGAAAATCTAATGTAGGTTCTTCATATTTTAAGGGAGAATAAGATTCAGGTAATGAATCTTAAACAGTACGTTTGAAATAGAATAGTTTTTCCTGCGGTCATACCATGACTTCTACGATTATATTTTTTACTTATCCATTATTATTATTCTATGCAGAATTTTTTATACACCCCTCTCTGTAACTTTATCCTATTCCATATTTAAGACTCGGAAATACTCTCTTTTTTTTCTTCTAAATTCTAATTTAAAATCCCGCGTTTTCCAAGTGGCTTATCTATATGAAGCAAGAATATTTATGGCTCCTCCTAAAATAAGAACGTTAGGCTGGGGATATAGTCAGCGAGACAGATGCGGAACCTAGGAGCAAGTGGACTATGAAAGTCTATCTGCATACTAAGTACGCCCCAGCCCCTGTGACGGCTCATGGTTGACAGTGAGTGATTGATTTTGTAGGTTCAATGAAGATATTTCCACCAGCCCCTATTAATAATCTAATCCCTTCTATAGAAAAGCATTATTACTATTTAGGTTACCCGGGATTGCTTTTAGCAAATTTACATTGACGTCTAGTTGCGCCTTAGTGTGTAGCTAAGTTTATATTAACTAAGCGCTCAATTATTCAACTAAGTTATCTACTTGTTTGAATCTGTGTCTCCTTATGTTTCTACAAGATACCAGTAGCAATTATATTTTATTTTACACTCGTCAACCGTTTTCAGCTACTTTAATACTTACTGGACAAACGCTTTAAACTTTCTTACTAGCCACTTACTAGAAAAACACCATTCCTAATAATTTCTATCCTTCCTTTTCGATCCTCAATCGATGACCGCAAGAGCTCTTGATTAAGAATAGTTATTTTCTATACCTATATCAATAAAATAAATATGAAATAAAAATAAAACTTTCCTACGTTATATGATTGCTGTAAATGTCTTGTGTTCATCTGTGGTGTAATTTTCCATTCAATCTCCTAAGTCAGCAAATCTAACATTAATTTACTTTTCTGTTTATTATTTCGCTTTTGCCCGACCCGCTGTGTCAATGGTAAACACATAACTTGTTTGTGTTCCGCCATTGCTCACGTATGAATGAGCACAGACAGTAAACAATAAAGTAGCCATTAAAGCTTATCTCTTTACTGGTAATAAATAAGTTCCACGCGGAACTGGAATCTCTAGCGGAAGATGGTTTCCTGCAGTACCATTTCCTCAAAACCAACTGCCGGAACGGTTAATTCATTCATGAGTGATGAAAGGGACTCACTGTTCAGAACATGTTAAACAGCTGAGTGAGGAAATACGAGGTGTTCGGCAAGTTCCGCTCTTCGTGAAACCTGACTAATGGCGGTATAACTCAAATATAATGTCAAAATGAAATATTGAGTCGAAACGTCTTCGCGTCTCTTAGGATATGACAGGCTTGGGTCAAGCTTTTCTTTAACTGACCATATTTAATGTTTTCTTGGATACGTAATGAAAAAAAAGTTACGGATTCGACAAGGACATTGCAAGTCTCGAACTAATCTCAAGACAACTTGGAATATAAAGTTATTTGTATGTCATGATTCCGAAGCACTCCTCGAGACTTGAGCTTATAGTTAATTACTGGCGTTCTTTGATGCAGACTGGACTCGTATAACAGCCAACGTTCCGGCTGATAGTACTTCCTACCTGGCGGACGAGGGTCAAGGCGACCGGAACCTCTTTGTACTATAATTACAAGAGCGGGAACCAGCATCTGGCCCAGGTTAGAGTCCACGTGTATTTATTATGCAAATATCTCCAACCATTGTTAGTGGTCAGTAGGCCCTTATGAATTCCTCACTGTGCCCGGTGACGGGTCCGCAGTTTCCTGTGAGCTTCATGCTTATTATGTTTCTTGTGATACCCAGGAGTTTTTTTGTTTTTTTTTCAGCATCTATGATAGAACAATCATGGTATAAATATAAAGCGATTAGTGTCTGGTTACTGGTAATACAGCTGTAGGGTTATTATTAACCTTCGTTTGTTAAAAATAAATAAAAGGCTTAGTATACGCAAAGGTTCAAAGCCGATAACACTAATCGTTGCCTACTCAATTTTATACATTGACTACCGTTCAATCTCAACTCCCTTCATGATGATCCTTAAAACTTTATTTATATTAAAAGCCACTAGCTACGATCGTAAAGATTATGTAATTATATAAATAAAAAAAAAAAAATTTTTCAGTTATGAATATTAATTAATTAATTAATAATAACATCCTTTGAATGTTTGTTAAGCTCATTTAACAGAAACCTGAATAGTAACAAACCTCTTTAATAGCTGAACATCTAACCTTCACATTTTATAAAGTTTTTACTGACAGTTTATGCTTGGACATGGCTCAGTAATGCCCTGATGATGGCTCACAAGCTTGAGCCGAAACGTTGGCAAAATTAAAAACTTTTCAAAAATGACTGATTCCTGACTATTCCACCTATAACAGTTTCTACAGTCGACTATACACCCTCAATATACTTCACATTTTATATGACTCATACTCTCTACCCTTCTAACTAATCATTGAAAGTATAAAAAGAGCCTAAAGCATTCCTATTTTTTAATTAATCGACTTTAAACATTATTTTTTATTTTTTCCAGTAGCATAAATAAAAAGAAATTTATTTATAAATTAAGTTTATCTAAGGAGCTGCGTGATCTAGTGGATGGTGCACAAATCTACTGTTCTCCGGATTCTGGTTTCAGATTTCGGCTGTGGCAGAATATTCTTCTATTATTTCAGCCAAGAGGCCAGGAGACTCTCCTGGAGCATTCCCAGCCTCTATAAAGTGGGTACCAAAAAATTCGCTCTAATCACGTGATTCCTCGGCTCTTGGCCTAGATACAGTTCACATCTGTATATGTACTTAGCCCAGGACCTTTCATGGGTTGTAGAAGTACAGGTTATTTTTTTCTGAATTTTTGTGTTCCGTCTCCTTTGAACATCAGTTGTCTTATGATCGTTTCCAGACAATATCAAATCAAATCTTCGCTACTTATATTAATTAAGGAATAGTATAACACATAAATTATAATTAAGATAAATAATATAAAATAAATTATAATTAAGATCCAGGAGAAGTCGGAAATACAAGAGATCCAATTACGTTAAAAATCGAAAAATAAGCGATAACGACAAAGAAAATGAATAAATTAATAAATAATAAGATTGTCGATTGTTTTTCTTGTTTCAATGTTTAAAAAAAATATATAATAGCTTCTAATGAATTTTTTTTTAAAGAAAGCTCTTTTCATCTTAAAAGATGTTAACCCTTTACTTCCCCAGTTTTACCAATTTGCTTCCCTCCGTTATTTCCAGCCTCCAATTGTGGCTTATTGTTTGAATCCTCAACAGACCCCTTCAGCGAATTTATTACTTTTCCTCCTGTTCCCTTTAATATTGCCATTTCCTGAAGTTCCCTTTATTTCTATCGACAGGTTAATGTACGTTGTCTTAATGTTTTCATATACTTCAAGTTTAACGTACCTTTATTATGATCCTTGTTGACAATAATTGTTTCTTTCTTTACACCGTATGGAAGCATATAAGGGGGCGAGGATGAATTTATATCCGTTGTTATTTATATATATTTCTTTCTGACATCTCAGAAAAAAAACAATAATCGTGTTCTAATGCCTATAAAATTCATCCCTTACGTCCAGTACTCAATGTTCATTAAATACCCATACTATCCAATGACTTCTACTATACATAACGTAACATACTTTTATTCTCGGGTGCACCCCAATTGCCAATACCCTTTGTACTAATGAGCTCAAGGAGGTATTTTATACAAATAGAAGAACATAATCAAATCTGGGTCTAATTTTAATCAAAAGTTTGGTATTTTAGCCTTAAACCTCTCCTTTTTTTAATTTGTGTCCACTTTTAAAGCCCCTCCGAAGTGAGTTGGGGATTGAAAATTCGTATGTAAATTGAGTTGGTATGAGAGAGAGAGAGAAGGCTGCTTGTAGGCCTCAGATTTTTCTCCCAACTAGCCAATTTTATTATTTGAGTTATAATATATATATATATATATATATATATATATATATATATATATATATATATATATATATATATATATATATAATATATATATATACTTGATCCACGGCAAATTTAGTGGTTTATTGCTCCCAAATTTCGATATCTAATTTATTCACTATGAGGTAATCACAAAAAAGAAATATTTATGAATTTTAATATAGTTTACCACTTAAATAAAACAATTTAATATAAACTATTATTATTATAGAAGAGTAAATATAATTATGAATTTAGTAGTTGGACAATCTCTTCTCTTTCTTTATATTTTTATTTATTATTACATAAATAAAACTTGATTATAACAACGTTTCGAGGTACTTTCTATGCCTCATCTTCAGATTATTAAAAAATCATTAATATTTCCATATTATATTATAATATTGGTCATATAATCATGCAGACTGCTTCATAGATGCAATTATTTAGCAGTAAAATGTTAAAACAATTTTTATGTGATAGTGAAATAGAGAATATTTTTTAACAAAAATTGACAAAATGATTCGTATATAGGTACTATTTATAAATAATAGTGCATGATTATATGACCAATATTATAAAATAATATGGAAATATTAATGATTTTTTAATAATCTGAAGATGAGGCATAGAAAGTAACTCGAAAAGTTGTTATAATCTAGTTTTATTTATGTTATAATAAATAAAAATAGAAAGAAAGAGAAGAGATTGTTTCAACTACTACATTCATAAAACAATTTAGTGGCTATAAAGTTTATTCTATTTAAACTTCTGAACAAAATTCACTCTTTTTCTTAACCTCTCTCTAGCTACTTTTCCATCCTCCGATGGTTATATCACTACTGATATTCGGTAATGTGTACTGCAATGGTCTGCTCTTCCTCTGACGTAACATCAAGTAATCCATTTAATTATACTGTAAATTACTCTGGAATTAATTGAGTTTACAAATTAACCTAGGCCCTATGGTGTGGTAATATTGCATTCTGTTCCGATGCGGTATTCCTAAATAGACTAGTTCGCCGTTTACAAATTTGCAATATGAATAAATTAAATACCTCCTCCCTTTCGTAAATGTTTTTAATTTACAATTAATTAATTTTCCCTTATTGAATATAGTTCTGAATTTTATTACAAAGCAAAGTAGTAAATTGTTTTTATTTTTGCTACCACTGTTGCTTCAACGGTTTTTATGTATATTTTATTATCAAATTATATTTATATAGATTTAGCTACATTTTTCTACCCATTAATAATATTATTAATAGTTAATTATTGAAATTATATTATAAAAATACTTTTAAAAAATCTGGAACTTAACTGTTATATTCATATGTCATTTTTTGTACCTCTCGTCCCTAAAATATCAACCAGTGATTTTTTTTTTTTTTTAAATAATAGTATACATCCTCACGTTTTGGGACCATTATTAATTATTTAATTTTCCTATTGAGATATTATAAATTCATATTTCATATTTTACTTGTTAGTATTTGAAAAATAAAAAATAAATAAATAGAAACATCATTTCATTTCATTGCATTTAATAGTGCATTATCCTATGATCAGATGATAAGATTAAATTTTATAAATAATAACATTATTCTTATGCTGAAATTAAATTTATTAAAATAATCGGAATAAATAAAAATATGAAACAGCCCTTACGCCCCTTTATATATAATAATTGAAATAAGTTTAAGATAGTTTAATTTTTCTGTAAATTATAATAATAATTCTATTTTGATACCTTTATTTTTTCCGATAAATTATACAAGTACAATTTTAACTTCATGATTACTGTTTCTTTATTGTCCATTACTAACCTAATTAATGTCATCATTTGGTCCGAAAATAATTACCAGAAGGGATGCTTTCTTTCCCGATGAATGTAAAGGTCTTTTTATTTTTAGCCCGTGAATCCTTTGAGCACCTAAAGAAGAAAAAAAAAAGCAATGTTGCCTTTGCGCTCTCGCTTTGATGAATATAAAAAGTATCATAAAATTCCTCATAGACATCAAAGAATTTTATAGGAAAACTAGTATTTCATTATTTTCATCTACTGCCCTCAGCGAATATAGTTATATAGTACCCTTATTAGCAATATATTAATCGTGGTTTATTAAATTTTATAGTATAATAAAATTTATACCTTTAATTTACAAAACAACAAACCACTGACGAGATAGTTATCTCTGAAATTATTGGATATATTCGTGAGGTAATTAGTCCCGGTAGCTGTGAGAGAGCAAAAAAATGAGATAGTCCAGACTATTTATTGTTTGACCGACGCACAGTGGGCAATATGAACGATTTAGGTGGACAAAATGCTGAAACTTGTCTATATTTAACCTTTGGGGTCAAAGATTACGGAAAAAAATATTGGCGAACGCACAGTGGTCAAACATCAAATTTATTAGCTAAAATCTAAAACTTCCCTATATTTTACGTTTGAAGGCCCAGAATACGGGAAAAATAATCCCGAAAATCTAATTATGTCTCGGAGTTTAAAATTAAAAATCTGCTAATAGATGTATTTTATATGATTTAGGAAATTCTTGAAATTATAGATTGTAAAACTTTTGATTCGGAATGTTGTGTCTGAAAAAAATTATATACCATCCAAAACGCAAAAAATCGCAAATTTTTTTGTAATATCTAAAGACTAGAAGGATTGGTAAAACAAATCCTTGGGGTAACTTGGGGGTTATATAGTTTTTCGTTCTTGAATAAGAGCATACATTTACAAATTGCTAAATTAACTCTACAAGCGAGATTGCAATTTATATTCAATAACGAGTTTAGAAATATAATGTCTTATCTGTCTCAGCAATGTCCAAAGTTAAAAAAGACTTTGCTCTAAATACACCTTGAACAGAATAAATGACCACCGAATAAAAATAATCCCACTGTCGGTTATTAGGCACTTGTGTGAACAGGAATGATTCATTCATTTACTATTTATTTGTGAACACGGTATGGCGGGAAATATTAGTATTAATGATCTTGCCAACTAATAATAAAAAGGTGAAGCACTGGAAAAATTCCAACTTTTGACTTGGCTTTTGTCCACCTAAATTAGTAATTTGGCCCACTGTGCGACGTTTCGACTCACCTTTTGGTCTGGTCTAGAATAGTCTTCCCTAGCTGCTTTTACTGAAGGAAACCTCATGACTTTCATCCTGGATTTTGTTTAGTAATTTCAGAGACAACCATTGAACTGTTAATCGGTGGCTTCGTTAAGATTCTTTAATTAAAATTCCACATTTTAAAACACGATTAAATTTGAGAAAAGACTGATTAATATTTTGCTAATATGGACAATATATAACGGTACTCGCTGAGGACAGTATAAGGGCTCAGATGAAAATAATAAAATACTAGTTTAGCTCTTAAACCCTTTGATGCCAATAAAGAATTTTATGGTACTTTTTATATTCTTTCTCTGGCCACCACCCATACCAATTTCCTACTGAACTATCATATCAAAAATGTTTTCGTAATTATTATTTTATAAAATAATTATTCAATCATCAACTTTCGAGTTACGTTGTTTCAGTCATTTTTATCTATATTTTTCATATGTTTTTATGTTTTATAGTAAATCTGATTTTTTTTTTTTTTTTTTTTTTTAAGGCAGTCACGGGAGTTATTGTTTTTTTTGTTTTTTTTTATCATTTCTTGATTAAAACGTTTTAACTGTATCTCTTACTTCTTCAATATAATTTTAAAAAATGCATTAAAAACTTTTTAATGCATGTTTAATCATTACGAAACGTATGATTTAGGAACATTAGAAGGGGGAACAATATTGTAAAATTACAACACCTTTAAATGAAGCAAAATGAGAAATATTGTTTAAATGTACATGATTTATTATTATCGATTAAAAATGTTTAGTCCTTCTAGCCCCGCTAGAAATCATTTGGGAAAAAACTCTGTTAACAACATTTACAGTGTATTATTTAATATAATTTGAAACATAATAAATTCAACTCTATTTTAATTATATTAAGCCAATGGATATAAAAGCGTGATCAAAACCTATTTCCATTTGACGGTCTGAAATGGCCCTTCAAGCCATCTAGTATTTACTCTGCGGATAATTCTGATGTCCCAGTTATTATCACTTTCATTGAAGTGTTTTCAGTTTCAAACCTAAAAATTATTTTTTTTTTTAAAATGTGGGTATATTTCAGATGAATCCGCATTTAAAAGTAGGAAAAGCATGAAGCACTCTTCCATTACACCATTTAGGCTTTTAGTGTCAACGTGCTCGGTAGAGCTACCAGCAAATTGATGTGTTATCAGTTTATCTCGTACCACCTGCCGCTATCTCACGGATGAAATTTTGGGATATGTTTCTTGCTAAAAACAATTTGTATACTACTCTTATCATCCTGATATCAATAATAATATATAAGAGATATTCTTTATCAATATAGATTACACATTTTTTTACTTGGTATTACAAATATTTATTTTATTGCATTTTTGAAATTTTATTAAAAAGAATCCCTGTATTTATAAAATTTTATGTTTTGACATGTTCGCAAAATAAATTAATAATTTTTTATTATGTTTCAGGTGAGTGAGAATTTCTAATACGAATCTATCTTCACATAATATTAAATTGGTGAGTGTTTAAAACTTATCGTAGTTTTATAAATATAATTATACAGATTAATTAATGCTTGTCTCTTCCATCAAAATTTCAATTATAAAACATAATTTTAAATTATTTTGTAATGTCATTGAATGATACAAAACGTTTTACTACTTCAAATAATTCACAATATATATACGTTTTTTAGAAACCATGACATTAAAACGGCTGTCAGCTCTTCAATTAATCAATTAATGTCATTTTAACAGTTATCCAAAATAAGCAGAAGGGATTTGAACTGCATTTATTCAAATGAACAGTTTTACCATTTTCCAATTCTCACGACTAGAGAACCCTCCTCAGACGGGTGGATCTAGGTTATCCAACTGCCAGGACTCGAAAACGTGAGGGTGGACTTAAATATGCAGATATCGATTAATTATACATGTAGATCTGTCAGGGGCGTATGTGTGGGAACTGGGGGTGGTTAGGGCTGCAACTAGTTGGAAATTGTTCGCTCTCCCCTCCCCAGGAACTAGTCGCCCCGCGGAACCTGTTCTTGGGAGACAACAGGTATTGTCTACTCCTGGACCATCATCGCCCGGGGAGGGTGGGTGTCATCATCAGCCAGCTGGTCCACGGTTCTTCGGTTGGGAGGTCACCCAAGGTTACCCAAATATTCATATGTAAAACCTTGCTTTATGTGATTCGTCATAACTCTCAAACTTAGATGCAGTGAGCTGTTAGTCCTTGGGTCTTGGGGTGGCTGTGTTGGTTAACGCTCGTAAAAAATCCGTGCATTGCCTAGCAACCGGATAAAAGAATTGGAGATGGTTAAAATAATTACGATTTCGCGTCTTGGTGGATACTGGGAGCTTATATCTCGGCATTATACCTCACCGCTCAGGCCCGAAAAACCCTATTGTAGCCTACAAAGGAGTAAGGATGAACGCAGAAAAAATAGAAAATAATCTCCGTAATCAGAACAATCCAGTAACCCTAACATGAAAAAAAACAAAAAAAAAACATAATAAATAAATACAATTTAAGACTAGCAATTTTTGATAGTTTTTTCCGAGCACAATAACGACATCGGAAAATGCTGGTACACACAACTTTTGCTCACCTCTCTTGTTAAAATTAATTCAAGAACTTTGAAATAAAGTTAAAGATGAAAAAAGGTGAAAGAATTACATTGAGCTTCGATAGAAACATGTGTTTTATTGATAATATATTATATTATTTAATACAAAAATCAGTTTGTTTTATCCGTTTCATTACTCTCTATTACATTTGACAATTTTGTGTGTAAGATAGTACTATTTCTAGAATCTTTAGCTCCCCAACGGTATATTATATGTCTGTATTAATGTTCTTATTTTCAAAAGAATAAAAATTACTCACACAAATATTTTAGCTCTTTTCTCCTTTAGTTGGTTTATCAAATTCATTCAACCTATATATTTACATGTTTTTTTAATGAATTAACTAGATGGTATGGTTATTTTTTTTCGAATCTACAAAATTAAAGGTTGGGGAAGGAAATTTAAAATATTGGCATTAAAGCCCTTTCAGACTAGTTCAACCAGAATAAAACATGATATTAAAGCGCGTTAACTTTACATCGTTAGAGTGGTGATTGAGAAAATTTTCAAAAGGTGCAGAATGCGTAGACAAATGTGGTTCCTCTCGATTTTGAAAAAAGTTGCTGTAACTTGTATTAAATGTGAGATTTTAGTTTCGTTCCGTTTTTATGTTAGACTTACCACACACTCATACCGACCCACAGATACAGAGACCTTTTCACGCGACGTGGTTATTTAGACTCTAAAACGTGTATTTAAGCTTCATTATTTTCATTAAATGTTGACATAATTATTTGATTTTATGGGGTTGAAAAAGTGTTTATAGAAATGCCGCAGCTATAATTCCTCTTACATCGCCTGAGAAAAAAAACAGAAAGAGGTTTCTGTAAAAGTCTCAACAAAAAAGACTTTCGCATACCTCGGTTGTTCTCAATAAATATTTAAATGAATAAATAAATATTATTGAAGTTGAATAAAAATAAATAGATACATAGAAATAAGTAGAACTCATTCATACTACCAAATTAAAGAGATTTTGCTACAAAACACCTTTCTCTTCCCCCCGAGGGATTATAATTTAATACTGTCATACAAAGGAAATCTTAAAAGAATAATATATTTTAATTAAATCTGTATTAATTGTTTTCTTAGCTTTAAATTGAACAATCTAGATTT
The DNA here is from genome assembly GCA_023052935.1 of Piezodorus guildinii. Lineage (NCBI taxonomy): Eukaryota > Metazoa > Arthropoda > Insecta > Hemiptera > Pentatomidae > Piezodorus > Piezodorus guildinii. The sequence continues at coordinate 59,908,726 of CM041292.1, forward strand.
AAGAATTAGAAAACTAAATGTATATATATATATATATATATATATATATATATATATATATTTATTTTTTTTTTTTTTTTTTTTTTTTTTTTTTTTTTTTTTTTTTTTTACTCGTGGGCAGAAATGATCGGGAGTCAGTAGTTTGAAAAATATTTTAAATTTTCTGCGTTTTTTATTAAGAATTATCCGTCTTTCTTCAGGGGAAAAAACGTTAATTATTTTTAGGAAATGCGTTTGTTACACCATTTCCGTGATACATTAGTAACGAAACACTGCACACTGGCTTACAACACCAAAAACTAACAGTAATTTCGCCACATAATGTATGACCCTTGTAATGTTTTTGTTAATGACATGCTTGCAACAAAAAAAAAAAACCAAAAGCCAAGAAAACGCGTCGGATAAAAAAAAAACAATGAGAAAACACTCTTGAATCAGTAGTAGTTATTTAAGAATTATGGATTCAGAGCTTAAACTCAAAATAAAGTGGAAAAATTAAATGATGGTCATTGGTTCACGTTATGATTATTCGGAATTATTTATAATATATAAATGAACAGTGCAGCATTCAAAACTGCGTTCTTTCTTCATTGCTACAATCGATTCTATGAGTGTTGGTTTCTGTTCGATTGGCTAAAGGTCACGGTGGTGGGGGTAGGTCTTTGTCAAGTCTTTTTCATTTGTTTCTTCTTTTTATTTCCCCCTCTCCTCCTTTTCGTCAAGTTGTTTATTTTCGTTGGCGATTGTCTCGCGGAGAATGAAGTCATAGATTAGAGTAGAACCAAGGGCGTCTCGTTCCTAATAGGAATCGCCTTTTTATTTAGGATTGTAAAAAATGTAAACAATGAGTAATGTTTTATTCTCTAAGGATGAGGTGCATTTGTTATTCTGATATTATCGTGGAGTTTGTAAATGTTAAAAAAAAATGTTGATTCCTTTGCTCTTGCTTTCTTTTAGATCTGCAGCGTGGATTGTCGCACTCTTAACTCTTATTTATGATTACCCAACGTCTTTCAGTTCTGTGCCTAAATATGTTTTTGCTTGTTGTAGTGTGTGGTAAATTCAACAAAAGAATTTACTTCAATATGAGGCAGTTGTTATCCTTAAATTTTTTTAAATTCATCCTCTAAAATGCCTTTAATTTTGTCCATTGGAAATATTTTATCATCTCTCATTATTATCAGGTGTAATGAACTTACAAATAGAAAATTTGAAAGAATTTATTATACCTTAATGGAGAAAAAGAAATATTTTCCAACTTTTGAAACACGCTTTTCGCAGGTTCGAACCTGGCAGTTGTCCCTAGGATATTCACTGAGAATAAAAAAAACCTAAGATATGCCGTCTTTCGGAGGGAACGTAAAAAGGTGGTTCCGAGCTTGTTCGATGACAGGCGATAGTTAAAGACCCCTATCTAAATAACCCTGAATTGAGAAAATTATAATTCCCACTAGAACACCGTCCGATAAGCCACAGTAGCATAATGTGTAATTAAAATTAATATGGAAATAAATGATACGGAAGTAATATACATAGGTGTATGATATCTCTGTGGTAAGTTCATGATTTAAAAAAATATATATTTGTAGCAAATTAATTACCCGAAGCTATTGAAAAGTTACTAAAGACCACAAACATAAGTTGTTCTAATAATTTCTACTTAGATGTTTTACAGAAATAAACACACTTTTTTTGCAATTTATAATAGTTGTGTGTGTTCTAATGGAAAAGTAGTGGAAAAGTTTTGTTATGCGCGCATCAGATATTTTTTTCTTTTCTATCCGTTTATCAGTCTAACAATAACAAACTTTGCCCTAAAAGAAAGTTTGTCGAATCTGCATTGCAAGGCTTACTTTACTATCAAGTTTCTTTTTTCTTGTTTTAAAATTCAATCTGGTGTTAATATATTTTTTTTCCCTTTTCTTCCGTGATTAATTACAGTTGTTTCTAATTTATTATCCCCGGATAATGGATTCGGGATTTATTTTTTTCCCTCGAGTGGTGTAAGTCATTACGGGGAGGAGTTGCCCTGAAGACGGCCCCAGTGGTATAAAGCCATAGATAGCCAAGTTGAGAGTCAGTTGTGCTTTTTATGGTGGTTCTAAGTCAACTTCTCTACCTACTTGGGATTCCCTTCTTCTCTCTGTTCCTTTTGTCTCCCGGATCGTATTTCTTCTTCGTATCCTCTCTGTTGATGTACGATATCATTATCCAAAGATTTTGTTTAACTATCCGATTAAAACAGGGTGTCTCAGCGTTGGAAATATGAATCATGTTTCTCAAAACAAGAAAAATGTTTCATTAAACTATGTTAAGGAGATGAAAAAATGACAATTTTTCTTTTAAATTATTCCAATCTATCTATTATTCGTGCAGGACAAGTGGCCTTCTATTGATCTGATATCATGGTGTAACATTAAATAGTCTATGCAAAACCGAACTACCTCCTAAATGCGCTACGAAGAGGGATAATTAAAAAAGCTATACGTTATGTTAACACTAATATATTGTACTTGCATATCCAGCAGTCACCTCTGGAGTAGTGGCTAGTATAACATCCTCATACGCCAAATGTCTAGGGCTCAAACCTGGCAAGTGAACCTATAATCTTAAATGGGAGTAAGAAATCCTTGGATTTGTCGTCCATCAAAGAAGGCATAAAATGGTTTTCACGAGCCTGTGCCATGTCCAGGTATTAGTTGAAGATTGTTATGCTAATTAAACCTGGATAGGCAAAATTAAGGACCCACACTGTAGCATCGTCCTACCAGACTTAGTAGCATAAAAGTGACGTTAAATAGATAATCAATATTACGTATCCAGTGTTCTTCGGCCACTGATGTTCGGAAAAACCATTTCGAGCCTGTCTAAATATTCAGCATAATCACTTGGATTATGTATTCATTTATTATAAACTAAATAATTCATGACTATTAAAAGCTTTTAATAAAAGTACTTCAAATCTTCCCAAGAAAGTGTTTGCAAAGATACCTTCAAAGGAATTTATTTTCTTATTTTGAGATTTAAAATTTATACTTAGCAAGGATGCTTAACCCTTAAACTTCCTGAATATAAACCCTCATCATTAAATAACTTCAGAGCTACCTAGGCGCTTAAATCTTTTTTAATTTGTTAAAACTCATTAAAATTAAGACTTACGATTATTAATTATTAAGTGCTCCTAGCCAAAAATTACTGATGTTCTCAACGCTCAAACAAGGATATAAGAATGTTGGGAAGTTTTATCCGTATTATATTGGAAAGCTACTCTACCCACCTTTTCCCCTTTTTAGCATTTTTTGTGTAAAGGCTCCATTGAGATTCAAATTTCTTTTCGTCGCTTTTTTGTGTAACACATTGTGATTGTTACGTCCATTCCGACAGTCATTGAATTGTTGGCTACATTGTGCCATATCCTTCCATTACCTTCAGCTCTATTCGCTGCCTACACATTTGGATTTACTTTTAAATTTCATTGTAGTCTCTTTCTGAACCACTACCCCCTGGGTCTCATGTAGAATACTCAGGATAACGTTCCTCAATTTAATGTAAGGTAATCGTTAAAGATCCAACGCTAATCAAACCTGGTACGAAAAATTTAAGCCTCCCAGTGCAGCATCATCTGATTAGACACAATAGCATAAAGTGATTTTAATAAATAAACAAAGAAACCTAATAGGGGTTATTTTTCAAAGCCTTTCCCCCGAGTATGTGAGATCCGTCTGACACCTGGTGGCTACTCACAAAAATAGGCGTGAGGAGTGTGATGACCCTACCCTATAACATTCATCGAGAAACGCAGTAAAATGTCCCAGAAGATTACACCGCGCGGCCAAGGACTACAGGGCCTATCGCGCTACTAAAAAAAATTCTGTTTTTTAAAACTAAAAAGCACTCAATATCACAGCTTTAACACTTAGGCTTGTTTAGCGTCCAGAATCTAATTGTACAAAAGAGCGCGAGAACAGAGAACTCAGATTTAGTTTATAAGTCGCATAGGATCCTAGTTTTAATTTTTAAACTAATTTAAAAAGGGGCGAATATGAATCACCAAACCAAAGAATAGTATTCTGTTGGTATACAGATTTTTGATTGACAGAAATCACAGTTTTTAGACGCTAGTCACTTTGGTTACATTGAGTCTGAAGCTACGCCATTTTTTGTCGGACTTCCAGGATTAATCTTGTTCTTTTTCTCTGGCTAGAATATATTGTTAGTGAAGGTGTTTAACAGAAAAGAAGAACATCATATACTGAAACCCCCCCTTCATCTAAAACTTTTTTTAATTGTCAGTAGCCAATGTTGTAATTTTTATTAATTAGATTTTTGATGTTTGCAACTTCTGTCTGGGTTTGGTACGTTCGTATGATTGTCGGATTCTCTCAACAACTATGTGTTTTGGAGACGAGTCGCCAGAATGTAATGGATAAATTGTTCTAGTTGTATTGTTTACTACTTCTCCAGATCATGATAACGGACCCTCCAAACCGAAGAAAGGGATTTCCCGTCTGTTGGGATGGAGATAAGAGGGAGTGGACAAATAAGGAAACCCGGGTAGGATAAAGACTGATTAATCCCGATAATTGTCACGTAATAATGGGAGAAAAGGGACGAAAAAAAGAAAAGGGTGAGGTTTAGGAGGACGAAGGAATTGTTTTTGCCAAAAAGGGAACTCAATCAAGCTTAGAGAGGCTCGGCTAATTGTCTCCTCCCTCCCACTCACCCCCTCCCCCCTCCTCCCAATATTTCCCGCGTCAATTTTCGGCGGGATTTGATCCTACCCCACCTCCTTTCTTGGGAAATAGAGTTTTCAATCGAGGAAACCGAGTGCTCCTCTGTTCTGCCTCAAAAGCAGCCGTCTTCTACTTTCTCCAAGAATTTTATGAAATGTCAAAGAGATCCACGGGCCCAGAAGGAAATCCGGCGAGGCCCTATCGCTGCTCAGAGTAATTCCATTACTTTATGCTGTCTTGGGCCCGCGTTCTCATGAAGAAAATCGATATCCAATCGCCTTTCCTAAATTCTACATTCTCCTTCCACGTCTACATGCTTTAAAAGGATTCGAGTAACATGCTGAACTTTGGTCCAAACATTTCCTCATCAGATGACCTTTACTAAACGATTAATAATCCTTATGCTTTCCTGGTTTCATTGGCGTTATCATACCTTGGTAATTTTCGTAGAACTCAATCTCATCTGACACATTCTTATTAATTCCCTTCAAGCAATATGCAATCATTGAGACCGATTTTTCGGTTTCTATGTTCAAACCTTAGAAACAGTGGAAGATACCAGGCAGATATTGTTTCTGAGGATGAAGATTAATCTGGTGGCGATCGGTGAAAGAAAAACAATGATAAAGTTAAGAACCTTTCCTTGTTTTTCTTTCACTTATCGCTACCCAAACTAAATTTCTTTTAATTTTAGTACTATTAATATTCAATATATGCCAAATTTAAATTAATAAAATTCCAAAGAGGCTTGATATATTGCCGAAAGTTCGTAGTATAGAATTAGATCGCAGATACATGTTGTAATAGTCCTTTTTTTTTCTGCCTTGTCATTTTGGATAGTCGGAAATCTAACAGGTCCTAAAGTAAATTGTTTTTGATTCTTCAGTTATTACTATTAACACATTATTTGAATATACAATTCAATAAATAAATAAAAATATGCTAAAGGTCACGGGTTCAAACCCGCAGGTGGTCCTAGGATTTTTTAATGGGAGTGAAAAATCCTTAGTTACGCCGTCCTTCGGAGGGGACGTTAAAAGGTGGTCCCGAGCCTGTGCGATGTCAGGTACTCGTTAAAGATCCCTATCCTAATAAAACCTGGATAGGCAAAATTTAGGACTCCCACTGTAGCATCGTCCGATTAGCCACAGCAGCAAAAAGTGACGTTAAATAAATAAACAAACAATAAATAAAAATATTCATAGTGGGGATCCGTACTGCTTTAGGACAACGGCTATTCACGTAGGAGACTTGAACTGCTCGTGCTGGACTGTCATATTTTACCCACTTTATAGAGGCTAGGTTAACCCCACAAGGGTCTCCAATCCTGAGGTCGCCTCACGACTGAAATAACATAACAAATACTTATCCAACTACTGTCGAGTTTTCGAATCCGGAACTCGATTATCTCCGAGGAAAGGATTATTTTTTATCTCGCCCTCCTGTGGATCTGCCATTAATCAAACATTTTATATAATTAAAAAGGAATAATAAATATAATAACCATTATTTTATAAGATGAGCAAGATGGTTGGAGGTGGGGTCATTAGAGGGAAACACACATTAAAACATAGTGTTTATTTTAATTTTAATAGTGTGCCTAATAATTTTTTTATGCTTATTTGCAGTATATTATAATTATTACTTCTAATATATGTTTAATATGTAATATATCAAACATAAATAATTTTATACTGAGAATTGATGTATGCCATTATACCATGTTAATGATAGGCTCCTTTCCCCACCCCATTAAGTAATTACATTGTGGGCATATAACGCATGTATTTTTCTTACATTTTTAAATAACTAATTTTAATACTAGCTACGCTTTTGGTTTTAAGATAAAATCATAATTTAGTTACTTAACTGTATGTAATATTATGCCTCTGGGATATTCGACCTCTTTAAAACCACACAAATCTAAAGTTAGAAAAAAATAAAGAAAAATAAACGTACAGAATCTTTGTCGCGTTGTGCTTTGTGGAGAACCTGATAGCCTATCAGAAAACCGCTATCAAAGGAAACCAAAGAGGGGAATTCCACTGTCGGTATGTTTATTTATCTGATTATTTTGTATTTTTTTTTTTTAAACTCTGAATAATATTATGTTTAATTTGTCATATATTTTTATAATAATGAAGTCATTGATACGGAGTTATAATAATGATAAATTACTGACTAATAATTGTAATGGTTTTGCTGCGCTATTTTATTATTTTATACATTTTTTTTTGAGAATGAGGAAAACATTACCAAAAGCCCTTTTATTAATTTCATTTATCAAGTCAGTTATATCCTTAAAAATGTTATTTATTAGGATTAGTATTCCAGAAGAATTTAATTATGTATATACATCTTCTTATCAATGAATATTTCTTCCGTGGCTTAATTACTGTTAGCAAGTATAATATGTTTTGTTTTTTTATTTCCTCAAGATTATACCCCTTAATGTTAAACGTTAAACTTCAACGTTTAAAAAAATAATATTTATATTAATTTTATTACAATGGCAAAATAATATTTAGAAAAGTAGACATTTCCCAACACAACCAAATAAAATTTAACCTGTACTTTTACAACCCATTCATGTTCTTCGGTTTAGTTTAGATATAAAGATCTGTACTGTTTCTACGCCAACCGACTGACTGATTATAGCGCGTTTTGGTGATAAAAAGGTAGAGAGAGGGTTTCTAAAATTATATAGAACCAGCTACCGCATCAGCCCAAAAAATGCATGCAGCATAATCGCGCTATTAGACCTTGATCGCTCTTAACCGCCAGGATGTTTCCACAATATTCGGGTACGTACTTTATAGAGGCTGTGTCCTCTAGGGAGTCTCAATATCCCAGGATCGATCCACGACTAAAATAATAATAATAATAAAAATAATGGAATAAGTAACATAATATATAATTCTGCCTCAGCCGGGTTTCGAACCAGGGACTTTGATAACTGTGGGCTATTGCTCTATTCACTAGACCATGCCTCTCCCTAAACTATTGGGTTGTGTCACATGAAATGTCCGTTTTTAAGGTAAAGGATTTTTATTAAAAATACGATATGAAAACAAGATAATTTTATTCGAAGTATTTATCTTCTTTTTCTACATATTTTTCCCAACGTGACACCAACTTTTTTATCCCCGAACCGAAAAACTCTGAGATTTGAATTGAAACAAAATCTGAAAAAGCACTTTTCACTTGATCATCATTTTCAAAAAGTTTTCCTTTGACGAAGTTGTCTAAATTGCTGAACAGGTAGTAATCTGTTGGAGACAAGTCGGGAGAATATGGTGGGTGCGGAAGAACTTCGTAGCCCAGTTTTTTCAATTTTTCCACGGTATTTTTGAAACATAGGGTCTTGCTGCCGCTCAGTGAGATCATGAGGTACCCATGTATCGAGCTTTTTTACTTTCCAAATACACTTTAAATGTCTGGAAACTGTAGATGCACTTGCATTTAGTTGTGCTGAGAGTCCTTTAACAGTTTGGTAGGGCTTTCCTACAGTAGAAATGTTTGAGGACATCGTTGTCTATTACGGACGGAGGTCTTCCTCGGGGCAAGTTTTCCAAGTCGGTATCCCCAGCTGAAAACTTAGCAAACCAACGGCGAATGTCCCGTTCATTAACACTTCCTTCCCCAAACGTCATGCAAATATTTATAGCGGCCTCAGCTGCTGAATGGCCGAGTTTAAACTCGTACAAAAATATTATTCGAAAATCGTGTGTTTCCATGTTCATATTTGGAGTTATATTAAAAAGTGGGTAATTGATCGGGAAGCTAATGTTTATATTACAAAGGTAGAGGATTAGTAACTGTTTACTTTAAATATGTAAACATTCGAAAGAAAACAACAGAGACCTGCAAAATCCTTTATATATTTCAGAAACTATAAAAACGGACATTTCATGTGAAACAACCCAATAATAAAATAAAAATAAAATCTTTTAAGTTTATTCTTCGGTTCTGACTGACCCATTTTCTTCACCAATCTCGTGGTTGATAATGGTCGCAATAAAACCTTTTTTAATAGTATGAGAAATATTGTTTTAAAAGCTGGATAACTGAGCGGTTTTGTACTGGAATATTGATCTCTATGTCCTGGATTCGAAAATACCAGTGGTTGGATAATTATTTATTAAGTTATTTTAGTCGCGGTTTCAACCCTAGGAAAAAAGACCTTCTGAGGCTAAATCAGTCTCTATTAAGTGTGTAAAACCTGTTAGTTGAGCGTATGGTCTAGAGCTGTACTGATCCATATTATGATTATGAGTTTGATAAAGTTTTATTTCATTTTTATTAACGTGATAATATCCCTATGCATGTATAGTGATTCTATTATTTACTGCAATAAAGATTTTTTAAAAAATTGTTATTAGTTGGGTGGTGTTGATACAGTTTTATTAGTTTTTCATTAAACCAATTTATTAACAGTAAAACTGGAACTAATAATCATTAATTAGTAAAGAACTAATAATAATTAACATTAGGGTCCAGTAGATTTTCATGTCTCCTAAACCATTGATAAAGTCTTAGTCTATGAATGAATATTTTAGAGTTTTTTTTATTTATTCTACCTATTCTAGGGCTGATATACAAACGTATGTAAGAACTCAGATAACTAAAAAAGACTTGTCGTATAAACTTAAATATTTTTAAATGTTAATGTTTTTAACTAAAACAGTAACTTTCTTCTAGCGGCTTTTATTAAATTCGTCGTGAAATATTTTCTGCAGGTACGAAGATTAATAATAATCCCCCTTTGTGAGTTGACCGCAGCAGAAATTCCACATGCTCACTTGTTTTACAAGGAATTCTCTTCCCTTACGGGAAAAATTACCGAGCGTTTCCCGAGCCGAAAATAATCGTAGATTAGCTTTCCAGTTATTATAGCGAGGGTAATTTTTTTTTTTTTTTTTTTTTTAATCATAAAGACTGGCCATAGAGAATAGGTGCAGTTTTTATCGCAAGATGTTATTAACTCGATAAAGAGTGTTCCATAGAAAGTTAACCGTATTGTTGGCCGCCATACTTCAATATCCTTTCATGGAAGCTCTTTTTAGATGCGCAAAATGGTTGACTAAAAGTTATTCATAAAGCTAAGTCGAAAGTATAGAAATGGAAGCTTTTGTCCTTCTGGTATAGGCGGTTTTTGTCTTTGTCTTCGCCTTAGCTTTGTCCTTTGAAAAATGCATCAGAGGTCCTGGTGGAGTATAAGAGGTGGTGTCGGCTCATTGTAAAAAAGAAAGCTATCTCTGCCTCCTTATCACGCTCTGTAATTACGTATTATGTTTTCTGTAGGTGTTTATATATCCTAAAAATTCAGACATAATTTACGTTTTAATTATTTTTATTTGATAATTTAATATGAGAACTAAATGGGAAAAAAATTCTACGACTTAATAATATGAATTAGGGACAATGTGATACCATATCCAGAAAAAAGTTATAGCCCCAAATATATATATATATTTTCTTTTTTTTTCAAAACTCTTAAAACAATGATACAATACATATACAATAAGATAATACTTATTGACCTAGTATTTTTCTTTCATATGCCTTCTTGCTATCTGAAGCAGAGCTTTATTTTATATGTGTTTTGTCATTTGAAAATAATAATCTCATATGAATAATATAATATTGTGGAGTGGTCTTGCTCAGCATTAGATGGGCGCACCAAACGCTCAACTTAATTGGGTTGATTTTACTGCTTGCTTATTTTTCTTTATATAACAAATATTAATATACAATAATAAAAATATATTAATATTTTTTTTCTTTTAGCATTTAAAAAAAAAAAAATATATATATATATATATATATATATATATATATATATATATATATATATATATATATATTCCTCCTTTAATTCTTTTTTTTTTTTTATAATGTTGTAAAGTACTTTTTCTTGTAACATGTCTCTCCTAGGGACCAATAAAATTATTTTTTATTTTCAAATGTGCTAAAATAATTATAATTATTTTTTTCTAAAGAAAAAAAAAATATATATATATATATATATATATATAATGAAAATAAAAAGAGAAAAAAAAAAAATCTTCTTAAAGATACTAAAGTTGAGGAAATTTAAAATAAACTGATTATTCTATAACGCTAGGATTTAAATAAAATAGATAATATATCTTACATTTCAGTAGGGTACTTAAACTAAAAATTTATATTTGTTGTGCATCCGTTCGGGATGCGAAAAGATGTTGCAAAAAGTGAGATTTGATTGAAAGAAGGGCAGAAGCATAGCGAATGTGAGTAGGTAGGGAATTCCAGATGGCTGTCGAGCGGACATGAAAGGAACGATCAGAATATTTAGTTTTATGGTATAGAATGTAAAGGTCCGAACGGCCTCATCTAGTTTCAAGAGAGTGGATTGAATATCTATATTTTAGGACGCGGTAGATGTAGGGAGGATGCTGGGAGTTGAGGATTTGATCTTCATCTTCGTATGATCTGAGAAAAGTTAGGAGCCACTTCAATTCGCTGTATAAATTGGTAACTGGAGACCTCGTCGATGTACATTTATTATCTTTAGGTCCCGTAGCTATTTTCGTTTAGGATACATGATGTATTTTCGGATTTTAATGGATGAGAGAATATATGCTGAAAAAACTGTAATCTACCTATTGCCAGGTGGTTTATATAGTGTCAATGTGGTTGTGAATTAGATTATTTGTTGTATAAAAAGTGGCTAGGTGATTATTATAAAGTCTACGATCAAGCATTTTGATCAAAGGTAATTTATTCTTACACAATTTACTCTCTTCTTAAGTTGAATAGTATTCCAAGTTGCCATTGGGTGTGTAAAGACTTCAGAACACCCCCTTCTAACCCTCATCTTCTTGGAAGGATTACTGCTACACGCTATAAATATTCCAGAAAAGAGTTGGCCACTTTGGACAGAGGGGCTGGTTAATATTCCGGGCTGGTTTGGGCTCGTGCAAGGCGGGAACATGGGCGATCGATGTACGTGATCTTCGATTCTTCTATTTTTTCGCCTTTGAGACAACTCTGCATAATGAAATTTGAGACTGAACTCGGGGCGGCACGTACAAGGAAAATGACGAACTATTGGATATGCAATTGGATGGGATGATAGCATAGTCAGGAGCTCTGGGAAAGCGAAAATCGTAAAACAGGCAGATGAATATCTAAAAAATATAACTTTTTCGAGAATAAAATATTCTTTTCAGGTTTCGTTTATTATTGTTCTAAGTATATCAGTATCAACTGATTTTTTTTATTTATCTCAATTTACTAAGATTGATGAACCATTTAAATATTATTATGCGAAAATGTTTAAGAAGTTTAATTTTTTTTTTAAATCAATTAGCATGTCTCTTGGCCACAGGGTGGGCTGTAAGGATTGGTAGGACATTTTAATGTTTCTGTGGGTTATATTTCTGTTGACGAGCTGTTCTGAGATAAGCCGCAGCTTCAACATTTTACACATTTGCTTATTGAATGGAATTGCAGATTGCACATTTCATAAAATATATGTTAAATTTATTTATTGGATTAATTTAAAAAAAATAGAATGAACAATAAATAATTCCATAAGTTCTTGTAAGACTCTCCCTCGCCTTGGTCTACCTTGTCCATTAAATAAAATAATATTATTTTATCCCACTGACTTCTGAATTAGTTTCAACTGTTCGTAAACCGAAAATGACGCTCATAAAGCAGATTCTTTTTGAATAAAATGTGAATTTCAAATATAGACTATCGCCATAGTTAATTACGGCAGAATGAGATCATGCACCGGATGCTGTGGATGTAATAACGAATTAAAAGGTTCCGTTTCGGTGGCTATATTGTAGAGGATTAAACTTGCTAATTTTCTTATTGGGATTTTACAGGAAATAATTTACAAGAATGCATTCTTATAAATATACAATTTTGGTTTTTGGTGTATATATTTTTACAAATAATCTAACCGAATTCTGAATGTTACTATCCATTAAATTTTTCAAGATTTAGTGTATCATGTTAGTGATTAAATAAGTGAATGTTTTTATCAGTTTGAGTTGGGAAATTAATTATTAAAAATTGCATTAGATATACTTTATTTAATTATTGAATCGTAATATTTTGGCCTTTAAATGGCTTAATATTAAATATTTTATTAGTAATTTTTCTAATTAAACTGTTACAACGAAATTATTGATATAAATATTTTAGGAAACGGCATTCATATACATTTCTAGCAATCAAGATAATCTTGCAGGTGATTGCAGACGTTTCTAATTTGAGTTGAAAACTGATTTAATTTTTAATAAGTAATAGTTAATCGTGGTATAATAATAACAGTGGGGAGAGGAGAGGAGGAGAGAGAGAGAGAGAGAGAGAGAGAGAGAGAGAGAGAGAGAGAGAGAGAGAGAGAGAGAGAGAGAGAGAGGAGAAGAGAGAGAGGGAGAGAGAGAGAGAGGGAAATATTTAGAATGAGTACAATCGTCACTCTATAACCTAGGCCATGTTTATATTGGACGAATTTATATTTACTTAATTAATTCGTACTATTTAAAGGCCAACGGCCATGCAAGGAGGTGATTTCTGAAATATTCACTCTTACCTATCAGATTATAACATAGAAACTCTTTAAATTTAATTCACTCTTACTTAAAATAGCAGCATTGCAACCCAGAAACGACTTTGCGTAAGTCAAGTAGTAAATATCTTTAGTTTCAAAATTAACGTATATACAAGAGGGATGATAAGCCAGGATCCCGCTGCTTGAAAACAACAACCCACAAGAATAATATTAATCCGCAACACTCTTTCTCTTATTTACAGTGGTCAATTATATATATAAGGTCGAATATTGTTAATACAGCTATTATATTTTTCAAAAACCCAGAAAACCTCATATATTTCCAGGCATCTCAATCAAATACAGTATAATATCAAATCACAGAACAGCCATGATACATGGATGTTCCCATACCTAGGAGTAATATTCATCAAGAACAAAACAAATGAATTACCGGGATCACAAAACAACTATAATAAATGAATATATATATATATATTATTATAACTATGCAATTTAATTTACTATGGTACGGTAATAATAGTAATAATAAATATATAATCTAAAGATTAGAATTGGCCTTAGATGCTGCGGAGCATGACACAGTGCAGTGGGTGCAGCCTTGGGCAGTTGCGCCACCTCCCGCTCTCTAACCTCCCTCCAAGGATGGCTTCCATTCCACCGCCGAAATAATTCCATATCTCCCGTGGAACAGTACCCCAGTCCATGGAAGGTCGAGCCTCTCAATGACGGAGTGTGGGTGAAAGTTTTCGGGGATTATGAAACAGATTATGCATTTATCTCTCCCTACGTGCGGTTCTTACAGAGACCTCTATTAGGGCCTGCGTTTCGGCAGTTTGGCTATGTTGCAAGGCGGTTGGGAATGTTCTGGTTAACTGAGCCATTTGCCTGATGCCTAGCCATTGCATCACAGTCAGGGCTGAATAGCGGTTTTTGGTTAGCTGGTTTGCTTTTATAATACTCAGGGAATTATTTAAATTTATTTAGTCACTTAAAAATAAATTAAATCTAATATTGCGGTTTATGTTCCCGGCATTATGTCCTTCACTCCCCCATAGTGCTTCGGCCTTAGTGGAGAGTGTATTGTTCCTGGTGGCATTATAGAGTATGGTTTCAGTGATGGTGTTGTTCAGCATATTGCGTACACCTTTGCCTCCAAGCCTCTTATCAGATACCGAGAGTGAAAGCTGCATCGGTTCTTTTATCTCGCCAACATCTTTTGTTTTATATTCTATGTTATTTTTGTGTGTACGAATATTCTCATTATTTTTAATTTTCACGATACTTGCTTATCTGTTGTTTTCATTATTTTTCACTTTCTGCCATCATTCCTTCTTAGGCCTCTTTGTTTTCCTGGTCCAGTTAAGGCGAACCGAAAGTGTTATCCTACAGATTACCAATTAATTTCTGCGAATCTAGAAATACTAGATACTTTTTCCGGGTCTGCCACAAAATCCGTTTTCCAAATTCGAATCGGTGCATCTTGGCTTTGACACAATTCGACATACGGAGCTTTATTGCATTATAATCGCATAGTTTTAAAATTCCTAAGGATTTTGTTTAAACAATAATTACTATTTTTAAAATGAACTTTTTTTTTTAACATAATTTATTGAAATTTACAACTGTACTCAAAAAAATACATCAAGTAAATATGATATTAGAAAAATGACATGGAAGAGACTTGTAGAAGAACTTAATGATGGTAGCACTCCTGTAACTATTCTAAACTAGAAGGTCTCGGGGCCATCTCCTTTTCAGACGCCTCGGAGGATTGTCGGGAATTGAAGAGGAAGAAAGGATTGAAACTAGAGAATTAGGGTGGGAATGGAGTTTGTCATGAAAGGAATGGTATCTAGATCTAAATGAACTTTTAAATTAAAAATCATAATATCTCAGAATTTACCAAGAGCTATTATAACATTTGTAATGTTATTATTTTCTTCTTTATAGGATAACGGTCCATACAAAAATACCCAAAAAATAAATAAACAATAATCAAGAATATCTTATACTTCTAGCACAAAATGTGTCACATACTTTAGTTGTTTAAATAAATTTTATAACACTTCGAGTTAATAATTTATTTATGTGATTAGCCCGACATAGACTATGTTTCTTCCCTACTACTTGGTGTTAAGAATAGTAAATAAGTAATAATTATCGATAGGGAAGTGGATTAGTCGATAGAGCTGCCGTGCGGAGGAACGGTGCACGCAAACCTGCATTAATAGCGTGACCGGTCGATTCCAAGCAAATGAACTCTGGTTTCAAGAATAGGTCACCATGGTTTTAGCTAACAAACCAAGTAACCAAGGCCGATAATCATAATTATTATATATATATATATATATATATATATATATATATATATATATATATAATTATGAAACACCAGATTTAATAACCTATACTCTGAGGACGTTATATTAACATAGGTCGAAAGCAAAACTCCAAAGTTTTAATTGTTATAAGATTATGGCATGTATTTTCTTAAATTTCTTTGATGGCCAAACAAAAGACGTTTAACTTAACGATATACTGAAAAATATTCTGATATATACTACAGAGAGAAGTGTCCACTGTTATTCTATTTCCAGTCAATATTCCATTGAAATTAACCTTGTAAATTGTAATACAAATGAATAATCAGTAATAATGTTTTTATGCAACTAAGGATAGAAGTTTTTAGACTACCTGTTTAAACTCAGAAAATCTAGAAAGTTATAAATTAAGTTTGACATTTTAAAGAAAAAATATATATGTTTTGGGAAGAATGTATATTTTCCTTACCTTTAGGGAAAGTATGAAAGTAATTATCAGCTAAGGGTTTTAGCAGTGTTTGTATTTAAATAATAAAAATTTATGATTTATTATTTTAATTACTTTTGAAATTATATGTATATTTACAATATACTAAGGTTGAATGCTATGAAAATTCAGGCCATTATTATAGGTTCCAGTTCCCTCCTTATATCCAACAATACATTTCCGAATCTAATCCTAAATCATCACCCAAGCACCTACAACTCCTCAGTCAAAAATCTGGGTATTACCATTGACCAAACCCTTTCCTGGAAACCCCATATTGCCCAAATTTCACGCAGAACAATAAGTACCCTCAAATACTTTCATCGTTCCCGTCACCTTCTTCCACTGTCCATCCGTATTTCTCACTTATTTTCCCCCACTTTGACTATTGCTGCTTGGTATATGGTGGCCTACAGACAGGCTAAAGCGAATTATGAACATATTTTTAAGATTTGTCCTCAACACTCCGAAGCGGTCTCATGTGACCCATTTATACGGCGAGTTAAAGTGGCTCCTCCCTCCAATTCGTAACCAATATTTCCTAGGACCATTCCTTTACCAAACCATTAACACCCAGCTCCCTCCTTATATCCACAGTCTTCTACAATTTAAATCGTCAATTCCATTCCATCGAAACAAGGTCTCACCATTCTGACCTTTATATTCCTACCCATAGAACAACAACTTTTGATATTTCTTTCTTGTCCGCTCTACTAATCTTGGAATTCTCTACCTACTATATCCGCCATGCTTCTTCTCTATCATCATTCAAGTCCCAACTGTTCCAATACCTCTTATTTTTCAAACAGGCGCTCAGCAGCCATGACGTTTTATATCAAACATCAGATTTTGAATGTAAAAAGGAAATATTATTTATTGCTCATACCTAACTTAATTTACTAATCTTATTAAATTTAGCTTTGTTCAGCAAATGTATCTATCTGAAGAAGTTATTTATTTTACTCTTTTGTGTTTTATTTTATTACTTCTTACACCATTTGTAAATAAGAATTATTCAAGATCATTTGGTCTTTTGGGCAGATACATTAAATACCTTAATTGTACATATTTGTTGTTCTTAAGGGACTATGTCCCAAAATAAAGATCATTTTCTATTCTATTCTATATTTAATTTATATTGTACAATTTATAATATAAATTAAATTAGTAATAAAATGAATCTTACTACCATCTTGTTTACTCTGGCATTGATTTATATTATATAGCTAATAGTTAATGAAAATTTTTTTAAAACATTTGACTTATTCTCTGTGTTTTTCAATTAAAATACAGTTAAACAATATAAAAATATAATTATTCCAACTGTTATATTAATTAGTAATTAATAATTTCATTGATTTTGTTTCAGGTACGTTTGACAAACCATATGAAAGCATCTCCTTTGCCATATTAAGGTAATTAACCTATTCCACTTTACCTACGAGTTTTTTATAGGCAATTAAATTGAATTAAAGCCGTAAAGATGTGCTATTAATTTAATCATGCTACGGATGAGTATATTTCCGTTACTTTTACTCTCATAGTTACAATATGAAGCATTTTATAAATCAGTGCTCAGGCTTGTTATAAAAATAATTCTTCATTATCAATGGCGGACTATTATTTTTTAATAGATGATTTTCAAGTATTATTCAACACACGCTATATCGTTTATTTTGTATCAACTATGACTTATAATATAATGCTTTATTTGATTATTTTTTTATTTATGATACAACCTAATTTTGAATCTTCCGGACTCACCTCGATTTCCAGTTATTGTACTGTAAATCACCTGTGGTCAGCTTGTTTGTGGAGCAAACCTAGGATTCCAATACCTGTGAAAATTAATTCCATACACTGTTTTCTCATTGTGCAAACACCGTGCCGAAACCATTCTGCTTGAAAAAACAAAGAGATTGATTGTTTCCGTATCACATTAAAAGAGGATAAAAATAAAAACAATGTTCGCAATAGCTTTTGTTTTGAGAAACAATACTCAAAGTTAAATATTTCGATTTATTTCAGTTTAATATATTTATTCCATGCTTAAATGGAATATAAATTATGCGTTCATTTTTCAGATTTATTAAATAATATTTTATGTTATGTATATTTTAAATAGACTCATGAATCGATTTGTGATATAAAGCCAAACTATTGTACACAATGTATTTAGTTAGTTTAGTCTATTTATTATAAATAAATATATTCGAATAATAATAATATCGATCAAAGTTATCCGTTCCTCAAGTACAATACCAAACTTCAACCTCCCACCTATCTCCAACGAGATTAGAAACATTAACTAAAACTCAACTTGAACACAAAAGATAATGAACCCTCCGGTAAAACTTAAATAGAAAAGAATTTACTACAATTTCAGTGGAAGAGCTAAGGAAGGGGAAAGATAAGGCATTCGTTCTGCGTTTAAGATGAAAACTTAATTTTCCTTGTTTTATTTAATCAAATTTACAATTAAATAATGAATTTACGTGATAAATATTTATTTATTTATCATGTATTTTGTAAGTAGACTATCTCATAAATATGATACAACTATCAAGTAGCCACAAGAATTTCAAACCCGGTTACGTCATGAAACTGTAGATTATATTCGGGATCTGTACGCAGGACCAGTTAGTGTGGGAGTAACTGTTTCGATAGCCTTGGAACGGTTTTATTGTGTAACTGTTATAAAATATTTGTGGTTTTAAGCTCTATACCTAATGATAAAGGTATTAGTCTTTTATTTTCAAAAATGTTTTCTAAAAAAGGTCTCTCTTTACTTTAAATCGAAATACTGCCTTCTAAAAAACTCAGCATCATGATATCATAAACTCCTATTATGTTGTTCAGCGTTTTGATGGTTACAAAATTCAATGTAAACAACTTTAACAAGAAGCAGGCCTATAGGCTTTCAAGCAAACCACAAATTAATTTTCTTGTTCGCCTCATTATTTTCACATGGCTCTTGGTAAAAAGATTTTTTATGATCTTAGTTTTCTAAAAAACAGCAAAAAAAATTCTCTAGTGATTTGTAAAGTTGATAAAGCGGTTTTTATTAGATAAGATAATAAAAGCTTAGCATACTCTTTTAAAAAATAAGTTGCAATAGTTGTTCATTATGATTTTTCTATCGTATTATTAGTGACTCTTTTTGATGAATCAGGTTAACCTACTATGTATTTTTTCCAAGAAAAGCGTTTAATTAAAAAAAGAAAGTATTTTATTATTGCATTGTATGTTCTATGAGTGTTATCGGAGGTATTGAACTATTAATAAACGGTTTTGTTCTCTAAAGATTGATTATTCGTTTCGTTAGAAGAATGCGGAAATTTAATTTAATTTATATAAATTTTCTATTGTTACCTTTATTTTTTATGGTTCTCTCGGGCAAGGGGGTGAGGGCGGGGGATATATGCCGAGATAAAATCCCCCAGTACGAGAGTTGAACTCGTAATTATTTGGTTTTAACTTTTCGGTTCTCTGTTCCTAGGAATTAATAGGCGCTAACACACTCGGCTATTTTTTTTTTTTACTATTGTTTACTATTACTGTTACTGTTTTTTTACTATTACTTTTCTGTTGTTACCTAAAGAATAAACAAACTTAAACCTAATTCAGCCAACGACCATCGGTGATTCACCCGAGTCCACGCTTACCCGCCGAGATTTCTCCCTCCTTCCCCATTGCGGGTACCCACTTTATATAGGCTGGGTGTCCCCCAGGACCGTCACTATACTCCAGAATAGCCTAAAGGCTGAAATAACAGAACAAATAATATTCTGTCATTTCCGAGATTCGAACCCAAGACCCGGAGAACAGTAGACTAGCTCTCTATCCACTTGACCACGCCGCTCTCTATCTTATTCGTTAACTACTTTACAATCTACTTAGGTATCAACTACCTAGGTAAAATAAAGTATTTTGGTTTATTTTTTTCATTAATGAACCTTTGTAATCGACCAAAAAAAAAATATATAAAAAAAAAAAAAAAAAAAAAAAAATATATATATATATATATATATATATATATATATATATATATATATTACCTCCCTTCAACATTTGTGGGCTTATGTTTTAAGATGCGTAGATCCCAAATAAGGAATAAAAACAAATCCGTTTGTCCTAATTAATAAATAAATAAATACCAATTTTTTTTTCGGAAAAAAAGAATCATTGACATTGGTTAAGAATCAGCAGAAATATGAGCAGTTTTGATATGCCATTTTCCTTTGATTGTTTTATTGCTTTTCATATTACTCAATTGCTTATCTACAGGTTTTTAAACAGTTATATCCTAACGTTGTTATTTGGGAATAATAAACCATTGTGTAATAATTTCCAGCGTTTTTTCTTATTCTGTGATCAATAAAAATCCGTGCAAAAAAAAAAAAAAAAAAGAAAAAAGTTCAATATATTGTCTTCCCATGCATTCCTAACAACGTTGTTAGATAGTCTAGCAGACCCATTATTTCTGAATTCCATCTTGGTTCATGAGACTCCATTTTTCCTATTTGTATGAATTAGCCGAGTTCTGATATCATCCTTGAGCCCCGAACAACAAAATGGTGTGTTGGAGTTGGTATAGCTATTTGTTAGACGGACGTTGGGAGCCATTGTTCCAAGCCTAGCAGTGTAATTAATTTATACGTTGAAGCCTTTCTGGATTCCTTTACCTTGAGATTATCTCAAAACTTTTACGCCCTCTAGCGGTTGGTGTATTGTGCTTCCCTAATTTGTCCTTATTGTGCTGCAATTATCAAAGGGAATAAACGTGACTTTGATTTATAACGTTTCCTGTTTATATTTCTCTTCTTTCTTTTTACTTTTTTAACAGGTATATTTCACAGATGAAATTAATGTTTTGTATAACTAAAATATGATAATTAACTTTTTACATCAATCTACTTTGGTTCATACTAAAAGCTATTTAGCAATTCATAAAAATGTTCTCATACTCCAATAGTGATGGTTAGTGTAAGAGAAACTGCATTCTTGAAAAAATCTGCGATTCCAACACACAATCCAACTGATAAAAAGATGTCTGAAATCGTTTCGTTAATTTATATAAACTTGAATTATAAACACAAAAAAAAATACAGTTAATAAAACAATAAAAAGTGGTGTAAAATAGATTATGCTAATAGTTCTTCACTGCAACTGCAGTTTTTTCTTCGTTAAAAACCAGCTTGATGAGTGCCTAACAAATGAACAAGTTGACAAAGCAGCGCAATTCACGTCCATCGAGGTGAGTGCGTCGCTAAAGAAAGATTGTCCGTTGCAACGCCCGTTAAAAAGTGCACGCTTGTATCGCCTCACAATAGAACCCTGCACACACTGCACCCTGTCCTTGCACACCATCTGACTGCTTAGGAACACACTTCGGAACCAAGCTGCTCTTGGACATTTCATACCCGTGATTCCAACAAGTATGACCCGTTTTTCGTTGTACTCTCTGTAAACCTTATTATGTTTTAAATACAAGCGTAATATAAGAGATGTGTGCCAAGTGAAACAACCTCGGGGTTAACCGAATCTAAAACGTTCCTCTTAAAATCTGTATGGCTCGTATTAAAACTAGCAACGATCTAAAAAATACAAGCAAATTCAATATTCTACACAGTATCGAACATATGCTCAAATGTATGTACATTTTTATTGTATATCGTCTTTTTATTTATTGTAAATTTAAATCTTTCGAGTTCTGAACTATGTGCTGAACTAATTCTGATAAGGTATTGATTTTGGTGCCTGAAACATGTTATTCCAGGAATTCTCCAGTGCTCAACATCCCCAGTACCGTCCAGTGGGTCAGCGGTCTGTGTTCCAGGCCAATCTATATTTAGTGTTTCTCTTCATCAATTTATCGCCCTGTCCCAGCTCACGGTAAACATTTATTTTAGGGACATGATCTCATTTGTTCTATGTGTTCCCTCGGTTTGTGCCTATTTTTGTTTTCAGTAAAATAAAATCATTCACTATACTTTGTCACACATTCATTTTAAAATAAAATACAATTAAGGGTGTATTAATGTACAGTAGCATGTGTGTCTTGAAAACTTATACAAAATATGGTATTACTTATATGCCATAGTTTATTTTAATCCAGTTTTCATTCCCATTGGAAATGACTTGTTTCATTAATTTACGAAGGGATACTAACTAATTCTGGAGCGCAATTTTATTTACATTTTTTTTTTTCTGCTTCCACACTATTGAATAATATGTAATTAGTTTTGCATTAATTTGAGGTTTTTGGTTAACGATTCATCCATCCTTCATATACTGTCTAAAAAATTAAAAAAGAGCTTTATCAAAGATATGTGGTAGTAACCCGTTCTATATATTCAGTATAAATTCAGACCGATTTAGTTTGTCGGTGTGGTTCATCCCCCCTCCCTCCTCCCTCTCGAATGCACCTATTTATGTACTTTCATTTTCAATTATAAATAACTTCAAATACATAGTTTCATATACCATTTACCACCACAGACTAGTTAAATACTTGTATTTTCCTCCTTTTAAATATAACAAGAACTCATTAAAATTTCCTCGGAACGTAAACAGGATAAATGTAGCAGAATTTTCACATCAATTATTTTAAATGCTTAGTACTTAGTCCATTCATATTCTTTTTTAATTTCTAGTATTTACCCTCGCTATAGTCAATTAAAATATAATTTAGAAAGCTTTGGCAGTTGTAATTATCTTTTAGCTTTTTTTTTCCCATGGATCAATTATTCCATATTATATGGGGATTATGTGAGTTTACTATCACTTTATGCAGATTATTGGATTTCTAGGCTCTTGGAATATTTCTTAACATATGAAAAAATTTGCATTGTTGATATTAATTAATGTAGTTCAATAATAATTTAATTTATTTTTTAGTTCAGTAATAGTATTAAGTAATAATAAAATTCTAGAATCTCTATTTAAAAAAAAAATTGAATAATCCTTTTAAAAATTTAATAAATTGCCAAGAACAAATTTAAAGAAATTTTTATTTATCATTATTTAATGTAATCATTATTTTATTGGATACAATAAAAAAAAAAAATCATCATGGGTTAATTAACCGACAAATAATTCTGATGTTCTGGCAATAATTTATGAATATCATCTCGGTAATTGTTGCAACTTGATAAGAATGATTTTACACCACATTATCCACCCCACTGGCCATCGCTTCACCCCTCCCTGCACGTGCCGTATCCCTGCTCTTCTCTTCAAACCCAGTTAGAACCCAATTTACTTTTTTATGGGATGTAAAAATCGATAATGCGTGAATATGTAATATAACTGAATAAAAAAATAGTAATTCGGGTATTTAAAAAAAAAAAAACGAAATGATTAAATTGTGTGTATTGTGGCTATTGCTGATTCTGAAAATCCACATGTTGAATCTTTTCAATTATAATGTTGATATTATGGGAAAAGCTTAGAATTTTTTCGGTCCTCAAAGTCAGTACTCAATTAGAGTACTCAATTAACATAGTTCACTTAACACCTTATCTGAAATACAGATAGATTGATGGTATCCGGCCCGGAGGACCATAAAGTAACGTAGGATAAGTTAGAAACAGTTGTTGTAAGCCAATTAACAATACTTTCATTTGAATTATTTTATCTTTAAATGCCTGAATTAAATTTTTAATAATTTATTCAAATTAACATACATAGAAATCAATATATGTTATAAGAAATGTTATATATCCGTAAATTTAATTGTGATTCGTTTGAGCCTAAAACGTTTGGATCGCTTTGGTCTTTATTACTCTTAACAAATGGGGAAACATGAATGGTTCAGAGTTCTTTTTTATTCATGTTTTAATTATTATTATCTTTACTTTGGTTTTCTGTTAATACTATGTGCATATGTGCATGAAATCGTTCATTACTTTTACTACTATAGTTGTGACAAATGTAAATATCATTGAACTAAAAATACTCAATGTGAAAAAAAGTATTAAAATTGGCTATTCAACTTAATATGAAATTATAATTCAATTTCAAGCCAATTCACTCCCATTTTTTTGTCGCACTAGATTGAAACCTAATTACAAGAGTTCATAAATCCGAGTTTCATCTGTCCTCGGTCGGAAACGCAGGTCCATTTTTCTCCCAGACTAGAGGATTAAGATAAATTATCGATACAGTTGGAGCCCTAACTGTAAAGCCGGACGTTAACATAGGTTGATCCCCGAGCTATTTCCCAAGGGGGCCCGCCCCCAGCCCCATATCAAGCCAAGATTAGCCGCCCCGGGGGCCGTCATAAGGTTGTAGATCAAATAGCATTCTAACCGGGGATCCTACTCTCTCTGTTGGGGAACCGGCGCCCATTACGGTATTTCGAGGGTTTTACGGTCGCGTTTTATGGGGTGATCATTTTCGGCCGGAGGGCTAGAGAGTAAATCTCGAAAGGGCTACTTGAAATAATTATATATATATTTTATGTACTCGGCCCAAGCCGGGGATTAGGAAGTTTCAATCTGGGAATTAGGGAGTTCGAGCCGTAAAGCACCCAACCCTTCTTTATTGAGGCAGCAGAGGTGTAAATATCTTGTTTCCATACCATTCCGAACAAAGTTTAACTCAAACAATGTTGAGTATTACATTTAATGCTGATTTAATCACATGTGCACATAGTATATATTAATCTTGTTGAGATATCCTCTAAAAGTTTTAATTATTGAAATGAGACCGATAAATAAAAATCTCATAAATTCTTTATTTTGATACATAATATGATATTCAATTTTATTGGCATTCAAATTATTTATAAAACCAACTTTCATAAATCTCTCACTCATGAAATTATCGCTGTATTTAAAAAAAATTACTGTTTTTTGTAGACAACAAACTTTTTTCTCGATAACCTCAAAAACCATACTTTTCCTAAAACATTATCGGTAATCATTTAAAGGTAATCAATTTATTAATCAATTCCAGCTATTTATAAAATATTTATAATATTTTATTATTTATAAAACCTACGTTGTTGGAAGAATTTGTTAGTTCAAATCCCATTATAGGGAAGACTTGTAATTAATTGGGGTTTTACTCAGAAACTCACCCGGGCATGTGAGACCCGCCAGCCAACTGATTGCTACTCACAAAAGTCGGCTTAGGGAGTGAATACCCTATCCTATAAAATATTATCGAAAACCACAGTGTGGAATCTTATGAAACGATACCGCCCGGCAAATAGTCTCCTAGGCCTGTCGCCACAAAAAATAAAATAAAATATACGCTTTTTTTGGTGGCGATATACAGTGATTATGTTATTAGTGAAAATTTGAGAAACTACAAGAAAAATTTGAACTAAATAATAACATTCTTAAAAGGACATAACAACAGCGGAGGAACTGTTACAATAAACGAATATTGTAATTAAATAAACCCAAAATGAAATATTTGCGAGTGAATCCACTGGTCACTGTTTGTTGTGTAAATATTTCTGAACTTAATGAGCACATGTTTGACTGATGCCTGTTTAAATCACTAAGACTATTTATCCATTTTACTCTTTGATACATCTCTCGTTGTTAAAATAATTGGAAGGGAACACGGAGAACACAAATTCTAAGGAAGGGAAGGAAGAGTTCTCAAGAAGGACGCACGACTTTGGCCGAGAACGGCTCAATTGGCTGGAGGAAGGCTTGTCGTGTAGCGGGCTGATGAGTCGCTATTCACCTTCACTCACGAGACAGATGAGAGGAGACCCGGGCCCTCGAGTGAGTTTTCATGTTGGCTTTGTGCTATCTGCCAAGGGGAGAATGTGCAGTCTCTCGCGTAGGCGGCTTGAATTTATTGGCTTAATTCTTTACCTCCTAAGTATGAAATATTACTGTAGGACTCCTAAGTATATTCCAGGATTAAGCACTTGGCCGCTCCAGGCTCAAAAAGGATTTTGACGCTTTTACTTACCTTATTAGGAGGATTATTGTGAATACATAATCCGATGAAATGTAAAAAAAGGATTATTCTTCTTAGGCTCCGTAGTTACACAAGTAATTAAAATTAATTCGACAAGCTACAACTACAGAAGAAACGGAATCGGTCAGGATATCCAGTCTTTGCTGTAAAAAATAGAATATTTGTTGGATAAACGAAAGGCATTAAAAGTTAATCATGTTGTAGAGCAGTGTTTCCCAACTAATGGTCAGCGAACCAAGGGGTCCACGAGTTGTCATTGGGGAATAATTTTAAATAACCTTAACATAAACTATTTGTATAAGTCTTGGCTTTTAATAAAAATCACACTCTCTACACGGACAAATTTATAATTCTAATTCCTTGTGTTCATTGCTACTGTTTATGACACAACCTTAAAATATGCCAATTTCTAACATTCCAAAAATAATGAGCTTAAAGAACAGATGTGCATGATGTATATTGCAGAAGAAAATGAACAGTATTGGATTTATTTATGAGTATTTAAAATCAATACCTTCTTGTATGAGTTTTAAATTTTATTTTATTTTTATTTATTAGCATCATTATATACTACTGTGGATATCGGACGATATTAAATTGAAAGCCCTAAATTTTGCCCATCCAGGTTTAGTAAAGATGGGTATCTTTAACAAGTACCTGACTTAGCGCAGGCCCTGGACCATCATCTCACGTTCCCTTTGAAGGATGGCGTAGCGGAGGATTTTTCACTCCCTTTAAAATACCCTAGGGCCATCTGCCAGGTTCTACATTAAATTTTTGTTGTTCATTGTTTCGCGGATTGAAAAAAACTTCTAGAGCCTGTATTTTTCCTTCTTAATTTTCATTTCCTCTACTAGACCATATAGGCTAGAATGCAGAGTTTCGGTATAGGTATTTCGCGCGCACTACGTGATACGGTGTAACTCAGTAATAATCTAAATAGATACCTAATATCGAAGATGGGGTCATTGCCATTGAAATGATTGTATAAAGGGATCCGCGAAAAAATTTGGTTGCGAACCACTATTGTAGTATAAATTTCTGACTTATTCAAGCCTAGAAGACAGGTAAAGTTGGTTTTAATACTATGAAATACTCCTTTCTAAGTCGATATATCGTGGACTATATAATGAAACTAGCAATGTAATGATAAAAAAAAAACTTATTGAGTCGTTTACATATTTTCACAAATTATCGAGTTTCGTTGATCATCTTAGATAAGTAAAATACCTATAAATTTAGAACCCATACTATTAAATAATGCTTGCCAATTTCATTTTTATCTACATATTTATCTAGATATGCAATGAGATTTTTTGGCGACATAAAAATAATATTTAAAAATAGTTTTTGTTTTAATCCTTAAGGCTTTTATGAACTACTTTATTTTTATCTTTATAGTTTTTTTACTGGATTCGACATTGTCTTCAATTTAAACTCCAACATGCAGTCAGCTCCATCAGGGTTCTAAAGTAAGAATTTTAAGTACTCTAGAAGAAGAGGACAGACAATGACAAAACTAGAAAACGTGTATGGAAATACCCTTCATCAGATTATACTGAACAATAGTTTTTTCTATGAAGTCAAGATATTATCGATACAATAAAACTAGTTTCAACAATAAGGTCGATTTTGCATGTCTAGAGCAAGATTCTCTAAACTTATCCTCCCTCGGAAGGTATCTCGGTAAAAAGAAATGTAGTCAGTAGAACTCATTAAAATACAAGAGAACTCTAATCCAAGAATGCAGCAATGATCAAGGGATAATACTAATTCGGTTTTCTTTTCTTGATTTACATTTTAAATTGCTAATACTAAACATTCCTATTCTATCCCTCTTATATAGAATTCTCAGGACTGCATCAAATTTATTCTATCAGCGAGATAACTCAATTTCACATGAACAGAATACCACAGTTGTTTATTCTCTTCAAGTCTGTTCTTTAAACTTCTTTTGTAAATATAATAAAAATTAGAAAAAATGTTGGAAATTTTTGTTGTGGGCATTATTGCCTTTTAGCGGTGACTATCGTCAGTTATAATTTGTTGTATAAACCAGTCTGTCTAAGGAAATCAAAAGTATGTCAATATGAGCTATCTTTTATCTATTTTATGTCTATATGCTATCTTTTAAGACTGTAGGTAAGTCAGGAGCAATCCCAAAGCGTTCTCTGTATGGGTTGTAAGCTCTGCAGTTTGTCATAGCATGTCGCACAGTAAGCGGACTCCCGCATGTCTGGCAGTCTAGAGGATGCCCGATGCGAAGTCGCGTTAGGACAATCTCTTTTATTTTATTTTTATTTTTAATTGTGTCAAATATTAAAAATAGTACAAAAATGCTGTTTCATTTTATAATCTCTTGAGCCTATGATTTAACCATATTTCCTGTCGTGATTATGCCTCATACATCATTGATACGATGGCATATTCTTGTCCGCGCTATGTATAAGGGATTACGTAATTGATTTATTCTGTCTGTTGATAAAGCAGTGTTTATTTAATGTTAATTGTACACCGAATGCATACAACCGTTCGTGGTTCCATTTGTGAGACAACTACATTCTCTTAAATTAAATCATCTGACAGATTTGGTAATGGTATGTTATAACTTGATACTAAAAACTGGAAGTGTGATATTTTACTATTTTTTTTTTTTTTTTTTTTTTTTAACCATCTTGAAATACAAAGTAACGTTGTTGCATTACAATGTAATGTTTTTGTTAATTAATAAAATTGTCATGTTGGTTGTTTCACATTCCAACGCTAATAATGTCCATTCGTACTTCGTAGAATGTAGATTTGAGGCATTGCATTGAATATTGAGTTGCGATAAGTGATGTTTGAACGAGGTCATCGATTTTCCATCAACTTGATGTATATTAAGATTCGTCTCAGAGAGGCTAGGATTTTTGAAGAATTATTTTCTGGAATTATAGATTCAAATATCCTCAGTTAACAGGATGGTCGACCTTTCTCCAAAGTCTTAATAGCGTAATAATTTAAAGATATTGCGTTTTCTAAGTTTTTTTTTGTTTTTACATTGAAATACCCACAGTACCAAAGTAAACAACACTTTTATTTTGTACTTTATAAGCAATATGGTGCTTCGAATATCTTTTGGAAATTATAAGAATTCCTAACGGGTATGGAATACCTTTTTATTCAACGCTTTAGTTCATAAAATGCTTATTATTCGAAAAAAAACACTACGTTACGATCTTTAGGAACGGAAACTGTAAATTATAAACATATCCCAAGAAAGTGTGTCTAAGTTGCGTACATATGACAACTTTATATCTCCAGAAACTAGCTTATTATAAAACTTTTTATATTATTAAAAAAACTTTATTTTGAAAGCCATGTGAAAATAGAAAAAATTTAAATTTCTTGGTTATTAAAGTAAAAGTTCATGAACATTTATCATTTTACCGTGCTCAATGGAAAAGTTTGCTACAAATGATAGTGCACCAAATACCATAGCTTATTATTTTACAGATTGTTCAACTTGTTTGTAAATTTTTCTATTTGGAAACCTTAAATCTCCTTCATAATTTAGCTATCCTCATTAGTTCTTTAAGAATATTTCCGAATGTCAAAGTATATATGCGTTTGTTTTCCACTGAATTTGTTCCGAAAAAATGGATTTAGTTTTGAATTAGTAACTAATGATTATATTCTTATGCCATTTTGTAGGATTTCGCACTATGGTCTTAAAGTTTAATCCTATATTTTAATTATTCGGTATAAGGTTAGAATTGGTAAGCAAACAACCTTCAACTCCCCTTCCAACTTTGGAAGATTGAGTTGGACTTCGGGACTTAGTTTCCGGAAAGGGTCTTCGGTGGAACATCGACCCTTCGACCTCCCGAGGAGCAGATGCAGCGAAACTCCTTTTGACCAGGAAGTGCCCGAGGAATGAGGTCAGATGTTATCACCCGCCTTGATTTACGAGTCAAATTGCACTTCCTTTTGTGAGGACGGTAACGGGTGGTTGGCATGCAGATGGGATCCTCGGTGACGCCACCCTATGACGAAGCTTCCCCTGGCTAATGGAAGTCCTCAGTGGGATGGCTGATCTGAGGGGGAAAATTGGTTTAGAAGGCTCTTCTCAGTCCAAGAAGTCTCATTTTAAGAACCATTTGTACATATACTGAGACTAAAAATGATCAAAAAAGGGTATTTCTTAGTAAAAACCAAATACAAAATAGGATATTCACCCTTCCTATACCTTGGACTTTTGGATTCTTATTACACCATTACACTATTGATTGCGGCAGATAAATTGCAATTGTTTTAATACGAATAGCATTTGCAAATATGAGCTAGGAGGGACAATAACATGTAAGGAAGTATGCCTCTAAAATAATACTATTATAGTTCAAAACTAATTTTTAATATTTAATTATTTCATGTTTTTTTTTTGTTGTTTTTTTCTATGTATTAAGTGTAATATTTAAAACTCAACACACGCTATACCTGTCTCTTACGTGTGATGGTTCACGAACCGACATGGTCGACATAATGGTTTCTTATTCTTTAATGAGAATTCCCAAATACTGAAGTTTAAGTTAATCCCAATGCATGTCAAAAGTAAATTTTACTTTCAAAATTATTAATAAATACTATTTATTTATTAAATAATAGTGATAAAAAACGAGCCTAAATATAACATTAGCAGTCTTAAAACACATATTTTCTGAACTAACATCGCCTCCAAAAAATGCTTTAAATTTTATCTAAAATGTTCTAAATTACTTAGTTAATAGACTTTGTATAGGTTCGTATTATAATTATTATTATAGTATTATTAATTTTTACAGAAGAACCTATCATTAAAAAATGAAATGAACAAGAAATATCTCCTATTCGGAATATATCTGAAGACCACATTCAACAAAACTAATGAATTCCTTTTCATTTAGAGTACTGACGTAAAGCGTCATTGGTTATTGGTTTTGTTGGAATGTTGATTGGAGTAACTAGATAAATATTTGATCTTTTCCCCAACTCCTACCTCTATAGTGTCTCGTTCCGATTGATTCGTGAAGAGATTCCTAATTTTAAAGTTTTCCTGATTAATGTTATTGATGTACGATTTAAAAATAAATGTAAACTATTATTTCTGTTATAATTTTTTTTCTCTCGAATGCCTGAATTAGTCTAGATGAAGACTAAGATCTCATGTGCCAGGTAAAATAAAACACATTTTATATTTTTATTTATTTATTAGTTTTATTTTCATTTTTATGCTGGCTATGGAAGAGATGTTAATTAAACATTATTGTGTGTTTTAGGACGACTAATTAATATTTTTAACAACTCGTTTCATTTAAATTTAATCGTCCAGGAAATAATATCCGGTCCATTATATAATAAAAATAATAGTTAGAGCATTAATGGTAACATAAACTTTAATTATGTTCCATAATTTTTAGTTTCTCAATATAAATTATTAAAAAATTACACACCTTACGGCCTAGTATATCCTTCAAATTTAGCGACACCGTTTCACATCCGTATAGAACCGTCGGGAAAATTATAGTCTTGTAAATTCTAAACTTTTGTTTCTTGATTGAAGCCGCGAACAAAACGATTTCGGATTGAATAATAACACGGATTTCCCAACTTTACCGCGACTATATTTTATCGTTTATTTATTACTTTTTTTTTTTTAGTTATTATAGAATCTAAACGCGTCAATTTCTCTACTTGTCCAAACCTTTGTCCTGATATACCTGTTTCGCCAAGATCGTCACAGTTTCTACTACTAACTATATATTTCGTCTTATCTGTATCTATTTCAAGCTCTATCTTTTTATCTTTTTTCATAACGTATTTGCATCAGTTAAATAGTTTCCTAGCCTTCGCCAAGTAGTACGAAATCATCGGTGTACCTCAGAACCGTAATTTTACTACCCATTTTAAACATTTCTGGGTACACATCACCTAAAAATAATAATGTGTAATACATCAGAGACCTTTCAAGAAGGATGTCACAATTGGAAGAAAAAATAAATTATAATTAATACCACCAAATATTTCTTCACTCTTCGGCGTAAACCTTTGACATCCTTAACTTCAATAACACTCCATTTGTCCTTGTTGAACAGATCCGATATCTAGGACTCCACCTGGACAAACGTCTTTCTTGGAATCCTCATACAAGACTGAAACGACAGGAATATGTCAGACTTTAAAACTTGCTAGACAACCGCTCAAACTTTCCGCTTACCTACAAAAGTCTCATCTACATGACTATAATAAGGCCTATATGAACTTACAGAGTTGATTTGGGGCTCTACTAAACCATCAAATTCTTTCCGTCTCCAATCCTTACAATCCTTCAAAAGTTCTCAATGCTCCTTATTTTGTCACGAATTATAACACCTTTCTTTATGTTGCTGTACTTGCCCGAACCAATACCACTCCTTCATGATAAAATCCATAGTTACTGGTTTCAATCCTTGTTTCCGCTACAATCCCTGATAATCCTCTGAGGCGTGTAAAAAGATGGGCTTGTTAGCATAGTTTTTAGAGACTGCCAATGGCAGTATCATGTATACATGGGATCATGTCAGTTTAATATTTTATCACATTTACTTGATGTATTTCTTTGAAAATATGAATAATTAATAATAATAATTAATCACACCGAAGCGCATTATCAGAGGATTACAGTTAAAATATCATTTCACCATGTTAGGTTGGTTATAACTAATAGGAGCAGACAGGGTATATCTAATATGTATAAAGAGGTAGAAGGGAGAGGAAGGTAGAAGAAGGTGAGCTAGTAAGAAGGGAAGTATAAAGACAGGACAGTGGCCATGATTGGAAGGTGTAATTGTGAAAAGGCTGGATGTGATGTTGGCCGAATACGAATGGGGCCCTAGGACGTGATGCCAATCCGAGATCCGCCCTTCCTGTTTGCCGTGCACTTTGTGCACAACCGCCGGCCCCTCCCCTAATTGGCTCCACTGCTCCCTCCCTCGCCTCCTTCATTATTTCATTTGGTTAATTTATTTTGGACTGTCCCGGGGAGTGGCCTGGGGCGCTGCCGGGCTGCGGGGCCCTTTGGTCAAACTCCCTCCAGCCCTTTGAGGGACCTTGCAATTGTGTTCAATCGAATTTACAATCGCTTCCCAAAGAGTTGTTTGCCTGCAGCTCTATGCCTCCTTTGTCAAATTCAAAGTTAGTTACACCAAGTAGATTTAAGTTAATTCATTTTTCCCTTAAACAATGACGTATTTATATGTATGAGAGTGCATGTAGAGGAAGACGGATTAAGTTCCTTAAGAGTACTGTAATATGAACGCATAGGTATCTTTGGTTGGTTGTCTGGCTTCATTTTTATATACAATCAGCTTTCTAATAATAAAGAGGATTTATCTTATTTCGAAAAAATATATTTAAAGATATTTGTAGCACGCAACACACGACTTTGACTAACCTCCATTGTTAAAATCAAAGAGAATAAACACGCATTACTCGATGAAATTTTTGTAAGGCAGGGTCATCAATCCCTGCTCCTACTTTTGTGAGCGGCCACCATCTGGCTGACGGGTCTCACATCCTCTGGGGAGAGGCTGTGAGTGAATCCCCATTAATTAAATGCTTCAAAATGGACCGGGATTCGAACTCACAACTTTTGAATAGCTAGCCACTCTGCCACAAGATCACCATACTGTTCTTATTTCTAAAAAAACCACTTTAAAAACATACTTTTTGCTCTTTTTTTCCTTAGTTGGTTATCAAATTCGTTCAATTTTTATATTTAGTTTTTCTCAGTGCTAATAAGATAATATGTTTATTTTTTTTGAAATCTATAAAACTAAATTTTCTGTACTTTAGAGGAAGCAAATTTAAAATATCTGCATTTAAGCCCCGTCAGACTATTTCAATCAGATGAACCTTACATACTATTAAATCTTACAAAATTTCATATCGATATAGCGAATTTTATCAAAATCTTTTGAGTCATTTTTTAGAAAATAGTAAAAAGGTGTAAAATGCAAGGTATAAAGTAGAACGTTCGGTAAGCCGATTTCGGTGAAGAGATAAGTGTAACATCTTGGGCTTATAGTTGTCTTAAATATGAAATTTCAGTTTTGTACGACTTCTCTTTTTCGTGCTAGACCGTACACACATTGACAGACCTTCTCTTCGACTTTATTATTTGGACTCATAAAAGCCTAAAACGTGTATTTCCGTTGAAAACTGGATCATTTTCACGATCCCAATATTCTTCGCTACTAAATATTACGTATATTGGGAAGTGCGGCTATGTAAGGTAAATTTCTTCGATTGTATGCTAGGTTCTTTATGTCCCTTAGAATTCTAACAACTCAGGCTTCTTACTTTATTCAATGTTAATATTATAAATTAAAACATAAATAGAACATATATCTAATAATAATAATAATTGTAATGATTAATCAGTTTATAATATAAGATGCGGTTCCCAGATTCTAGGAAAGTCTTAGAAACATGGAGAATTCAAGACATCTTCGAGGAACTCCAAGTTTAGTTCTAAAGCTTAATACCGCAAGATCAGCTAGCTTTGGTCATAGCTACTTGATTTATTGCACTGAATTCCTAGTTCACTGAGTCTATGGATAAACGGTTACTTGTTATTAGTATCTCAATGAAAGATCTCACATTATAATGAAATCCTAATCAATAACTACCATCAAGATAAAGGATTCAGGAGACAAAATATGAACATTTTACATAATATGAAATAATGAATGCTTACGATTCCATAAGAGGCAACTAAGAAGGACATATATCAGGAAACCACATACGCCTTACTTAAAGTTGGTATGAAGTTTGACATTTTCGTGTTTATTACAGCTCCAAAATTTAATACGCCACTGTAAATCTAAAAAGTAGATGTTAACTGAGGTCATCAAAATAAAAATGAAATGCTATTTAATATCAGTCACAGTTACAGCTCACATGAATGCTTTCTTTGGGTTTACATGGTGAACATATACAAAATCGAAACTATATAAATAGTTTTTATGTTATTTATTTACAAATACATTGATGAAAACCGGTAAATAGATTGGACTTGAAATAAATACTGAAAGTGATTAGACGAAATACATGATCAGTAGCAGAAACAATGACGTTTAAGCGCGTAGAGAAATTTAAGTATTCAGGTCCCATGATAAGTAAACAAAAAAAAAAAATAATAATAATAATAATAATAACAAAAATACAGGAATAAATAAAATTGCGGTTAGAGGCAGCGTGTTATTATTCAGTTCTGAAATTATTTAGCTTGCGGCTTCTGTCATGAAACTTAAAGGTTATAATTTATAAACCTGTTATTATCCCGACGATTCTATACGGATACGAAACGTGGTAGCTTACTTTGAAGGATGAGCAACTCTTCAAGGTTTTTGACAAGGGTACTGTAAGATATTTGGCCATAAGAGAGATGAGGCCACCGACGAATTTAGGAGGATACTCAACGTAGAATTACGAAGCTTTGCCTTGTCATCATAATTGATTTGATAACATTAAAACGACTGAAATGGGCGTGTGAAGTTGTTAAGCTTAGTTAAAAACCAATTCCTAAAAGTTAGTATGCGCTAAATCGACAGGTAATCGTCCGAGAGTTAGGTTGAGGCGTCGGTGGAAGGATGTGTCAAGTCTGAATGCGAGGGGCTGGCTACTGAATAATAACAAGCTGACAAGGCTACCCTAAAGTATATATTTTTTATAATGTGATTATATACATATATATTTTTATGTATGCAATAAACAGAACAGATTAAAGGATCTTTGTAAATGGAAAAAGGCTAAAACATTGAAGAAAAAAAGAAATAAAATGATTGTTGAGTGAAAATTATGGATCGTGTTGAGGGCGGGGTGGCCGATATGGTTGGCGCGCTTTGCTTTAAACACGCGTTGAGATGACCAATACCTTGAAACCAAAAAGTACGAGTTCAACTCTCGGAACCGGAGGGGACTTTTATCTCGGCATTTATCCCCCCGCCCTATCCCTCTGGTCCGAGAAACCCCCGTATAGCCTTCAAAGGCGAGGTAGGGATGGAAAAAAAGTTAATTTTTTTTTATTTAAAAATAACCAAAAAAAAATTTATTCACTCAAAGAAATTACATATATAATAAACATTTTTTTTTCAACAACAATTTTTATTGAGTAAAATTACAATCTATCCCAATTTGGACATTTATAGTAGTGGTGAAAGATATCATACATACTACATTTATACAATATTTACAAAGAATAAAATTACAATAAAATATACACACAATAATGAATCAATTAATTATTAATATATTTTATTTAAATGCTAAATTATATCCTGACCAACTTTTTTTATATTAATTAACTTCCTAGATATCCAAAAGCATTTTTTGCAATTAATATAATCTTTTTAACGAAGGTAGTAACGTCTTTCGAAAACGCCTACGTCAATGTAACATTACCTGAGGTAATCTTGATATTTTCGCAATACGGGTACATATTAATTAGACATATCCTTGTTACCAGATACATCGGAAGAGAAGACCCTTTCCTGTGCAGGTGGCTACCCAGTGCCATTCTGCTGCAGTAGGAGGAGATAGTAGTGAGGAAAAAAAAAGACAGGAAAACCCCGAGCCTGCGTATCGGGCTGCACTAACTTGTAAGGGTTCCCGCTTAAAACTTTCAGAGGTTTCACATCGATTTCTGGCTTCTCTCGTTCTGCGTTTGAAAATTATAATGCAAAGCTGTACATCCTGCTTTGTACTTATGATTAATACTGTTATTTGATTAAAAGAAAGGAAGATTATTAAAAAAGTGTCAGAATGAAGGTGCTTCTTTGTAAATATCATTCTTGAAATATACTTATGACGAAGCCTAAGATCATAAAATTATAATTATATCCTGTCTGAGTTATTCCTGATGGTTCAATATATTGATTTAAGACTGATGAGAAGAGCGATGAGAACCATAGAGTATATATGAGATAGTACACCACTCCTAGGCAGCTACACAGATTCTAAAGGATTTGGAAAGTATCCTCGTGAAATAGATCTCCGATTACATCACTTTTACTTCACTATGTTTAGATGCTCAAGTTATGCCGTCTTGGACTTTAACTCTGAGATGTACTTCATTTTTTCTGCATCAATGTTATCTTAATTTTTTTAGTTTTCATGATTCCTGTATTGGGCAAGCAACGACATCTTTCCTGTTACTTAAGGTGCTCAAAACTTTGGATGTGAATTCTTACATTCATGTCTATAAAAATTTATATTGCAGGAATAATACGATAAATTGCTCATGTTTGTTGGTATTATATTTTCAATAATTAATCTTTGTAATCTACACTCCGAACATTCAGTGAGTCTTTAAACCTTCCCTTAGGTCTCCCACGTGATCTGACTCCATCTGCATTCCTTGAGTATAAATTTCATCCATTCTCTCATGTGATCCAGCCATTTCAATCCACACTAAATGAGATGCGCGGAGATCGTCGTATTATTGTTTTCACTCAATTCACTAAGGCCCCCTTCACACTTTTCATTCTAAATGCTTTTCGTATGGTCCAAGTTGCATAGGTATAACACAGGAAGGGTCGGATAATTGTTTTGTATGAACTTTGAGGTTTACTCTTCGAATCTGGTCCACCGGAATCCCAAAATTGAATTGGTTAAGTTAAAATTAAAAGTTAAATAGTGGAGATGTAACTTCTCAAAATTAGCAGTAATGATTGACTATTTTCTTTGATATAAATCGAATATGTTGCCGGCTCATCTATTTAAGCTCCCTGCTTAATACATTGCTATACATATAAGTTAATTTTCTACACAGGTAAATAAATAGTTATACTATAATATAATTATTCGGAAATAATAATCCAATGTGTAATAATTTGCAGAATCTTAATTTTTTTCATAACTGATGAACTTTAAAACACATAATAACGTAATACCCAACACTTTTTTTTTCTTTATAGCAACAGTTACTAATCATAACTTCAATCTAACATTTTTAAAAACATTCATCTCTTGGACTTTATATATAACCTGCTTTAACAGTTATAAGGAATCCATCGAATTCCGAAACTTCAATTCACTTCATATAATTAAATTTTCAAGAGTTATCAAGCGATGAACTTAGATTAAGATCTCTTGATAGGTCTTGAGTCAAGTAAAACTTTACTCTACATCGAAAATTGAATGGATTAAATCACTTTTGAGTTGGATTCTTTTCTTCAGCTTTACTAGTTCTCATGTTTCTCAATTCCATCCACGTAGGGAACTGACCTGACGGCTCCGAACGCTTCGCAAGCTGTTACCCAACTGCCAACACAAAGGGAGAAAAAAACCACGGAGTTATAGAGCGCCTATGAAGCAAAGGTCAGGATGCAATCACGACAGGCGGCGTGACCCGAAGGAAAAAGGGAGAGTCCTCCCGTGACGTCACGACGAGGATCCCGTAGCTCAGTGCTCCTCCCTAATTTACTACCTCGCTGCAGTGACAGCTGTTCTCCAGTTAGTGCAAGCTGTTAATCAGCCCATATTCCCTTCCTCTCTGTGTATTCTTCCGTCAAGTTCGCTCATTCATTGTGTCCTAATATATCTCCCTAGAGTTCTACTAATTACCCCATGTTTCTGAGTTAGTCACTGCAATAAAATCTATACTCCTATATAAACACTAAATTACTTTATCCTGTATCTGGAAGCAATAGTATAAGGAGAAAATCAGGTGCGCGCAATTTTAAAACCTGCGGGTATAAAAATAGATCAAAGAATTCATTACATTGTGGAGCGATAGAAACAGGTGTTATATTAAATAATCTATTATCTACAACAATCAGTTAGTTTTATCGGCTTTCATCACTCTGCAATAACTTTTACATTTCTGTGTTTAAAACAATATTTTTTCTAAAATCTTTAGCTTTCCAACGGTATATTACACATCTATATTACTATTCTTAGGTTCGAAAACACAAAATATGCGTTAAAAAATATTATTACTTTATTCTCCATTATTTACATACCGAATTAGTTTAACTTAGATATTTACCCGTTTTATGTCAATGCTAACAAGATGATATAGTTAACTTTTTCGAGTCTACAAAATTAAAGGTACTTTAGAGGAAGACAATTTAAAATATTGTATTTAAGCTCTGTCAGACTATTTCGATCAGAATTAAATCTATATGATATCAAAGCCCATTAAAGTTTCCATCGATATAGCTAGTTTAATCATAATCGTTTGAACCGTTTTTGAGAATCGTAAAAAGGCTCAAAATGCTTAAATTAAATCAATAGATTTGCTGGTTTTGATCAAAAGTTGCAGTAACATCTCGGGTGTATAGTTTTCTGAAATGTGAAATTTAAGTTTCCTACACATTTATGTTTTCGCTCTAGACTTACCACACACAGAAAAACACCCATAGACCTTTTTGCGAGAGTTGGTTATTTGGACTTAGTGAACCCTAAAAGGTTTACCTAATAAAGGTTTACCTACCTTTTATTTCATATATAGGTAAGGGAAAGTAAAAAATAATTAAATACTTGAAATATATTTAAACAATAAATAACTTTATCTTGTACTATAAGCAGCAATATAAGGTGGAAAAAAATATTGTTTTGTTTTATGAAATAATTTTATTAATGTCTACAACTGTACATACAATAAATACAACAAGTGAAATTGCTAGATTATAATTATTGGCGGTAAATAGTCATGTGTAGAAGCAACCCAGTAGTAACGCTTCAATGTTCATTTTTTGTGCAGGTCTCGAAGCCCCCGTCTTTTCAGGTGCCTCGTAGGGTTATCGAGAATAGATGGAGATGGGATAAGAGGTATGTGTGGGGTAGTTTTGAATTAAAGGCGGTGTATCTATTTCGGGCTGTCTTCATCTATTGGGATCCATCAATTATTTTTATATTAATTTATCCCCTTCTGGATTATGGCTACACTAATTTACTAAATATTTTTATATATTTCTTTATTTTTATCAGTAAGACTCTCAGTATATTCTATATTTTTAATTTTTGTATTGCAGCAACATAGAGGTTGATTCAAGAAACACTCTAAAATTACATATTTATAAGAATTTATAAAACGATAGTCAACAGTAACTAAGATCTTTAAGGATGAGAGAGTATAAACAGAAAAGAGAACGAAAAAATAGAACACGTTTTTGAAATAATTTGAATTCCTTCTCTATAAGAACATAAAATGTTCTAGAAACTGTTTGTAAATCCAATCTCTTCTATATAGCATATAAACTATATTCGCTCTATGGTATGTTCCGTAATGCCTCACTATAAAAAGTGAAACAATACATTTTATTGCGCATCCACGTATATCATGAATTCTGGTTCCGATTGTAAACTACGCTCTGTATTATAGTAAGCCTCTGACTCCGGACGTAAAAACCTCCAATAATCATACGTCTCCACCGTTCTTACTTTAGTAGGAAGTTAAATTAAAATTTGTTTTCGAGTAAAATAAGTGAGCATAAAAATATATGGCTAAGAGTTAAGGACCCCGGAGTTGGCTGGAGATAAGGTCAAGTATCAGCCAGCATCCTTTTGTGAAATTTTCAAAGGGTTTTCCGAACCGGTAAAATTGCCTTTCAATCTTGTGGACAATCTAATCTAGGACGAATGAGCCGGAAAATTCCATATTTTCAGGCCAGGGTGGTTCCCCTTTTTCCGGCCACAAAGCTTCCGAGCGCGTTCAAATGAATGCCCACGGCACCCCAAATTGAGAGGAGAAATGAGACGGCGATTCTTGTACAAAATATGAAGAAATGTTATTTCTGGGTTACTGTATCACTTTAGGAACATAATCGCTTGGTTTTAGTTTTTTTACGTATAATGTGGTCTATTTGACATCAGTTGCTCCAATTGAAGTACATTAGGTTTTGTTTTAATTGAGAATTTTAATTTCAATTTTTTTGTTAATCTTATTTTTTGAAAAATCTCAACAAATCAGAAAAAAAATTTAAATAAGTATTAACTTGCTTTTCAAAATT
The DNA here is from genome assembly GCA_023052935.1 of Piezodorus guildinii. Lineage (NCBI taxonomy): Eukaryota > Metazoa > Arthropoda > Insecta > Hemiptera > Pentatomidae > Piezodorus > Piezodorus guildinii. The sequence goes on from CM041292.1 coordinate 59,949,801, forward strand.
TTTATTTAAAAAAAAAAAAACAGCTAAACAATTTTGAAAAAATATTTCAAAATTTTTAGTTATAGATGGAAAATTCTATTAAAAAATAAGATAATGAAAAATGAATATAAAAAAAGGCTACAATCTATAAAGGGTCTTGAGATCAGCACCTATTGAAATGCGTACTATTTCTTCGCCCAGGGTCGTGTAGCGAGGTGATTAGGTCGTGATCATACTCAGCTGCCAAATTTTTCCCCATTTTTGGTACCCACTTTACAAAGGCTAGGTCAGCCCATGAGGCAACACGAGGCCCTTCTCTCGGCTGAAATCGCATAATATATATTATTCTACCGCAGTCGGGATTCGAACCCAGGACCTGGAGAACAGTTCTCTATCCACTTGATCACTCCCTTATGAATAATTCTATGGAACACATCAGTTATATTCTAAAATAAAACTTAAATTACTCATGTTATTCTAAATAAATTCACAATAACCATTAGTAATGTGAGTTAGAACAGCAATTTAAAAAAATTAATTTAAAAATTTACGTGTATAACATGTAGAAGACAAGCAAAGGCTGGTTTTTTTGATCTGTCTATTTATTTAACGTCACGTGATTTTTTTTTTAATTTTAATTTTAAGTATTTAAGCTATATTTTCAGTCATTAATATTTACATGATTACAGTTTCTACTCTTATCGAAAAATATTTGTTTGTCACTTCACGTATTGATCTCCTCTAATAATAATGCTGAGGTGAACCTTCTGGGTCGCAACCAGCCTCTTTAAAGTGGGTACTTTAAAATTGTGGAAAGTATGATCTCGGCCTAATCATCTCTTACTGTACGGTCAATGGCGTAGAAACAGTGCGAATCTCTGTATTTACTGAACCTTCTTTGCGTTGTAGGTGTATAGTTTTTGTTTTTTTTACCTTCTAAGCTGTAAGCTATTTTTTAAAGTACGTTTCTGTTTATATTTTCTTATTATATTTGATATATTGTTTATTTAAGGTATTTGGCAACATATTGATTTTATTTTTAACTCGTTCGGGTTCATTAGCATTTTCTATCGATAGTAGAACGAGAACTGATTAAATAGTAGGTTATACGGGCATGCTTATCGGATGGGTTAGGTTGTTACACCTGGAATCGCAGGTGTGCCAGCCCCTATACATTGAAATTCAATTAGTAAATACTTCCTGCAAACCACTCCAGCTCCGAGAGTAATTTTGAAAATGGTCGCCATCTAACAAAATTTGTTATTATATTTTCATCCCTAAAAAACTCAATTAACTTTTTTTTTTAACAAAAAATAATTACCAGTATGAAAAAGTTGGATAAAGTAAACTTTATGCATGATCTGTCCCTGCGAAATAATTAAAAAATATACTCTAGTTATGCGTAGAAAATTATCATGTTTTGTTATGAATCAACTTTTATACGTAATTAACTTAAAAATTAGATACTGTGGTAGTTCATTATATTAGTGTGTATTTTTTTAAGATATATTAAAAATGATATTAATATACACTGACACGACGAAAGATACGTAACACGTACTGGAATATTTTTACCTTATAAATGTCACATAGTCTAGAGTAATATATCATCTTACTTCTTAAATTCTTGGTTTTCTGTTGAAACTTCTCTGATGGCAGAGAGAGGAGGAAAGAGAAAGATATAATGTTAGTTCCTGTCTTCAAAACATTTATCATTTGCATCAAAATTAAATTCCACTCCGCCTCTCCGGGTTTCTGAATGAATTAGAATTTTAACCAAAACAGTCAGCACGGAGTTGTTTTATTATGAAAATATTCAAATATTATTACATCTGAATTGAATCAGGGTTCACAGTATTTTGCATTATATATATATATTTTTTTTTTCGTGAACCTTAAAAACAAAAGAAGAAAGATTCTGAGAGTCTAGGGAAATAGGCGAATGGTGAGAGAGTTTTGTTGTTTCGACATGGCTCTCATTTCTCGCCTTAATGACAGCAATTAAATATCACTTTAAGATTATTAGTGTTATGTCGTATCGTGCAACCAATGTTTTCTTGAGTCATAGTTCACTCTTTTACTGTTCGGTCCTCAACTAAATCCTACGTTTCGCAAAATAAAATAATTGTTAAGGATATGAATGGGTCACCTATGGTATAGTGATTAGCATAAGAGAATTCTATGTTCAGGTCGAGGATTTAAACCTATAAAATGGCTCTACCATTTTTTTAATTGCAGTAAAAAATTCTTAGTTATGTCGTCCTTTATAGGGAATGTAAAAAGACTGTGTGATATTCGTTAAAGCTCCCTATCCCAATTAAATCTATACACAATTTAGGACTCCTAATGTAGAATTGTAGCATAAACTGACGATAAATGAGTAAGGAAATGAATTACTATTTTTATGTGGAAATGAATTTAAATTTTATAATTTAAGAAAAATTCAAATTTATTTGGTCTCAATTAGCCAAATGTTTTAAATTAAATTAAAATTATTTAAAAACATTATGGTTTGGCTATTTAGATATATGCAAATAATATGTATGTATATTATAATTTTCGTATTTTATAAACTCGTTCATCAGTATTTTATATGCGTTACGATTACATTGTCAATTTTATGCGTTCTGTATGGCTAATTTAAAACAAATAGAATATGACAAGGAAAGATGGAAATGCGATGAGAAATTAAAATTATACTTATAATATGCTGTTGAATTTTTATAATAAAAATAAGTTCTTGGTGATAGGTAGAATGTGAGAGTTAAAGACATTAAAGTCTGAATGCAAAACCGACTGATTATTTCTTACGAAAAGCAGGGAGTGTTTATGTTCTTCACCATTATGTTTTTTTTTAATATTAAATACAAATTTTACATTTTCTTGAGACTTAAATTATATACCAATTCATTCAGGTTCATCAAAACTGTTGCATGAGTGAAAATTGGCACCTGTTTAAACATTTCGAGTATTCACTCTTGCCAACTGTAAGGATCACTTCATTTCGTTTTTATTTATTTATTTTTCAAAATTCTTATGACGTCGATTTTAAATATATATAGTTTTAGATCAAAAATGTTTTAGCATTATTTTGGATCCAGGGTATTACATATTCAGTCAGTTAATACATATTTAATTAAATATTACAGTATTTTTTATGCATAAAGTACCTTTAATTTTGTAGATTCCAAAAAATTAACCATATTACTTTACTGGTATTGACTGAAATTTGATTACTAGTATTGAGAAGAAAATGGCTGAATATACAAGTTGAACGAATTTAAGGAAAAAAAAGAGGAAATGATTTTCTAAGAAAATTTCTTTCTCGAACAAAACAATTGCTATACAGATGTATAATATACCGGTGGAAAGCTCAAAATTTAAGAATAAATGTTATGTTATATGAACATTTGTTGAAGATAATGTAAAGTGACGGATAGGGCATAAATGTTAGTGGTAATTGTACATAACGATTTTATATTATTATGTTATTTAATTCACACGATTAGTGGCTAGAGCGCTATTCTACTGTTCTCCGGGTCCTGGGTTCGAATCCCGGCTTTGACACAATATTATTCATTCTGTTAATTTAGCCGGGGGACGACCCTAGAGTATGATGACCCTCCTGTGGCAGACAGAGCCTCTTTAAAGTGGGTACCCAAATTGGGGGAAAACCTGGCGGCTGAGCGTGATCTCTAATTACTTCATTGCAAATAAGGACAGTAATATCTTATTCAACCAAAATACTAAAAATGACGTGGGTATAATGGAGAATAAAATAAAGATATAGCTGATTATTATTCATTACTCGGATCATTGGTATTGAATAATAATGAGAGAAGTGCTGAAGAGAAGGGATTTCTACGGCCTGAGGTCACAGCTCTTGGGTCAGGAATAATCTCAAAGCAGTTATATTTGCTAAATTGATCGCCTAACAGATGGCTATCTATTGCCAATTGCCGGTTTTCCCGTTTATTCCATAATAATTTACTCATTTTATTCCGAACCTTATTATTAAATACTCTTTAGTATTATAGATAAGGTACATGATAGTCTGCGGTTATATTTAAATCTTTAACGTTTATAGCTGCGGTGAAAATTATATTTATTCTGACTTGGGAAAATGATATGTGTAATTTCGTACATTTAAATCGCAAAACACAATTATTCCATGTATGCAATATATTTATTTTTAGAATAATTGGATAATAGTTAAGAAGTATTTCTATATGACATTTAAAGCTGAAAAACAAACTAATTTAAACTAATTATTATCATATTCTAACCGAGGTAATTGCAGACTTACGGTCTCGACGTTTCGAGTTTAGGCTCCTAATCATGATTATTCTTATAATACAAAAATAATTTAAATTATTTTCCAGCTGTTTGAAAAATAATTCTTTTGTTATGCTGAGGCATTCCGAGGATGTTGGTATTCGCTAATCCGACTGATAGGCGTCCGAAATGTAGGCCGAAGCGTCGATGGGAGGATTGCGTTAAAGCTGATCTCGGGGGCTTGGGCTTGAGCGGTGAGCATTGGACGAGTCTGTGTAGGCGAAATTTGGTGGTATCGGCATCGGGTTCGGTAAGCTTATTATTATTATTATAACTGAGGCGCCAAAAAATTATGTAATTTTTATGGCACGATATCTGTCATAAAAATCACATAATGTTCCTTATGGAAACAGAACATATTCGTTTGAATAGTGTATGTTTTATTAATAAATGTTAGCAATAATTAAAAGAAAGTATAAAATAAAATTATCTGATCATCATAATCCAGATGACTTGACAGATTTCAGAAATTTTGAAACAGTTTTATATAAATTTCTAAAAAACAATATGAAAATAAGCATTTTTTTTTTTTTTTATAACAAATTGTCATAAGATTAGAATTAGCCATCGTAAGAACATTTACTATATAGTTTAACCTTTATAGATTACCGCCATATCTTTAATTATAATTATCTCGTAATTTTAATTATGTTAGTAATAATACTTTTTTTTTTTGTTATAGGTGAGTTTTTGTTGCAGTTTCATTTTATCACCTACTAAATTAAGGTAAGTCCATTGATCATTTAGAATGGCATTTGTTCTCAAAATATTTGTAATAAAATTTCAAGAAAGACATAGGGAAAAATAAGATTATGCGAAGAATATTAATATTTATATTGTTTATTACTATATGAAATAATGATTTTATGGAGATTAACGCTATAGTACAATTCGGATATAGATCTATTATGTTTTAGTTTATTTGATTAGTGTTCTAATCTGCATAAGGTATTTACTTTACCAATGAAATTGATTTGAGTGACTATCAAATTATTTGTTCAAGGTTAGCATTTAATGATATGATTTAACGGTGAAATTGGATTCGTGATGAGAATGTAGTTCGACACAATATTAATTAAAATGGGGCTTTTATTTTGTCCACGGGAAACGGTAATATGTTTGTCAATAATATATCCATTAGCATTTTCTGTATTATGTTTCAAATTTATATATGTTCAATATATATTCTCTGTATTATTATTTATTTACAAATTTTATTATATCAGCTGAGGGTCTGAGTTAAGGACTGGAGACCTCCCTCCCCCCGGTACTCTCAAGTTTCTTGGATCAAAATTTATTTCGGGTAGATGTTATTTTGCCAATTTTTTTTTGCATTAAGTTACTACAATGAGCTATGTTAACTTTTATGGTACTCTGTCAGTATCTTCGGATAAATCGATCTTTATTTAGTTACCTTTAATTTAATTACAACTATCCTGTCATTGTACTGTTCATTCCAGTCATAATTGTTCTTTTGTAAAGAATGATATAAACAGTATATGTGTCTTTTTGGCTTTCCTGTATAAGTTCAAATGGGCTTTACAAGCATGTTTAAGTGAGCACTTTTGTTTCCGATTTGATTTTGAACGTCTTAAACATGGTAAGTATAAAAGTTTTAGTCTTTTCTTAAGCCTTATCTCTCTTTTCTTTATGAGTGGCCATATGCCTTTCTTCTGTCGAATGTCAAGCCGTTTTGTGTATGTCATGGAAGTTTGATGTCAAGATATATTGGAGGGCAGGTTTCATTTTGGAAAAAAAAGCAATTTTTTTATTATTAAGGATTCACGTATTCAATATTCTAAGGACTGTTTCATTTATCTAAATTTAAATTTTATTTCTAATGAATGAAACGGTTAACTTTTAAAGCGAAGTATGCAGGCAATGCACCTAACTTTACAAAACAATTTAATCCTACACATACCACACAGGCATTTTAACACCACCTAACGCAACTTTAAGATTGGAGCAAACTTTAAAAAATTCAACTTAACCAAGAAAAATCTCAACAACTTACTTTCATATTACATTACAATATTTTTGACTTTTTGAAAAACAAAAAACGAACGATTGAGGAATTTAAAGTAATCCTTTACAAAATGTAAATCTTTCAAGTTTATAACCTCATAAAAATCCAGGCTAAACAATGTAAACTAACATTATAAGTTAAAGAAAAATAAACAAACAAACTGATCTCACTTCACTTTTTATCAAAATTTCTTTAATGAGGCATTAACCGGAAAATCCCTATCAAAACCTATAAAGGTTTTGATTTGGACACAATTAATACTAAACCACGAATTTTTAGACAGCCCACAGTATAGCAAAAACATATCATTTAGTTTCTGCTCATTATCCATTATTAGCAAATTCCCCAAAGTCTGAAAATTGATTCCGCCAAAAGTCATGCGTCTTTAAGCCTGTAAGATGCCTGTGGTACAGAGTTTTTCTGTCCTCATTAAACCCAACCTGTATCACATTTTATTTTTAAAATGAAGGTTATTAGAAACTTTGTTGTGATTTAGGTCATACATTTCTTACTGGCTGTTAAAATGTCACCCACTGAGAGTGCAGTCGAATCTAATTAGGGCTAGCGGTGTGCTCTAGAAAGTATCTTAAGTAGTTCACTTTGTACCACGCTCCATTATCTCTCATTTTTTTATTCTTCTTTTCAATAATGACCCAGATAAGACTCGATCATTTTCTCGAACGGTCATAGCTATAGAATTACCCCGCGGCTACTGGGTCTTGAGCTGCTCCCGAAGGCTGAAGTTTCTGCATGAACGGTCCCGAGGAGGAGTGTAAGGTTGCCTCAATCGATTAACCACGGGAAGTCGTTTATAGAAGGATTTTACTTCAAAAAGTGTTGTAATCGTTGTTATTCTCAGCGATGATCTCAGAGGTTGACCTACAATGCAGCGGGCGACCTTTCTCGAGCGTTTCAGAACTAGACTGTATTGCCATTAAAAAAAAAAAAAAAAAAATTACGTTCTCTTTTATTTATCGGGTTTACAAATACCTGAAATGCTCTTGGCAAGCTGGGAACAGGATAGGTTAAAGGTTGGATTAGCTATCATCTATCAGTTTGAGCAATAGGTTAATTACTGTAACCTTATTTTGAACCTATTTCCGTTGCTTAGTCATCGATTGGTACATCAGCCACATTTGCATAATTTCAGTTTTTTTTTTTAAATTGTACCCTTAGCTAATTTATGTTTAATGAAAACCCTAGTGACTGCAAATAAGATAATTTTAATTATAATTAATACGGAAAAGAAAAACTTATTTTTTTTTATTCGTGGAAATAAAAGTCATTTGTGTAAAATTAAATTTTAATTTTAAAAATTTATTCCTCGAAATTCTTCTTATAATGACTACTCCTATTCGTTCGTAGGATAACAAAGAGACTGTATCTGTTCTAAAAATTAATTACAACCTATTTTTTCTTATATGATTATTCTGCATTGATATTTTTATTTTTGTTATTAATAACGAACTCTGAAATATTGATATGGAATCCAATATTGAATGGCATTTATTTGAATTTACATCTTCAATTATTACTTGAGAGAAGTTAGTTCAGGTGCAGTCAAAAGAACACACAGTTAAGATATAAACTTAATAAAAAAAATGGTGCCGATGTTTCGGCCTAAATTATAGGCCTTCTTCAGGTTTAATATTTGTTGTCTTATCTTGTGTTGGTATAAATGCTTATATAAACTGTACGATCACCATGAATCACCTTAACCTCTCTAATCCTACAAATATCATTTGTGCATAAGTTTTTGCGCTTATAATATCTTTCTATTAAATTGTCCGGCTTATTTTATTGTATATTAACTTTTTTAAAAGCTTGCGCTTTCCAACGGTATATTATACGCCTATGTTACACTTATATTTCAGGAATAGTTTTTTTATGATTTAGTCACAGAAAATTTATTTTTCCCGTTTAAAAATTCCTATAAGTCCGTTCAGAGGTTTAGAAGTAGTTAGCGGAAACCAAAATCCCGTTATCATTTTATACATATAGTGATACAATATTAGATTATTCACACAAAGCACTTTACCTCGTTAGGCTAATGCACAAATCCTGCGGCGCAACCTTCAATTTCACTCGCTTTTAGATAATTTAACGTTGGCACGTGGCGTCCCTGCGTATTACGCACTACATAGAAGACTCGTTAGTCGAAATGGGCAGTAGCTTCCATTACCTGTCATGAATTATATAGAGACGCAGAGATTTATCCTTTGTAGGGAGATGATCTTCGGTGGAGGGCCCACAAAGGAATCCATATAACGATGATCCACCCCCCAGCTGCTTCCTCCCTGATAACAACCACTAATTCCTACGCTCCAAGGATTGGCTTAGGGTGGTTGTTGCGGGGAATGGTAATATGGTTTATAGCGTTTGAACTTGGTGAAGATTTTACCTGGTTGATTTCGATGCTAAAACGCCTTCAATTCTGTTATAAGAACTTTTTTTTCTACTTACAGATTTAGAAATAGAAGAAACTTCAGCAGCGGTTACGCAAACAAACATTTTTTTGCCTAGGCCAGTACAGCTTCCTCGCCATTTGGATCAACCAATTGGCGAGAAAAAAAAAAGTTTTAGTTTAGACTTGTTTCAGAAAACTATACCGTAATATATAACTATACGGGGGAGCCCATGGTTGCGTGGCTAGCGCGCTGGTCTGTGATGCTAAAGGTTGTGAGTTCGAATTTCAGTCGCCGATGAACTTTTTCTCAAGCATTTAATTAATGGGATTCACTCACAGCCTCTTTTCCGGGTATGTGAGACCCGTTAGCCAAATGGCTCACAAAATTTGGAGTAGGGAGTCATGACCCTACACTACAAAATACATCGAAACACGTGGAGTGTTTTCTCCCAGATTACACCGCGAGGCCTAGTGCCTACACGGACGCAACCGAATTGCGTCCCGTGATATTTTATGATCCTCCAAATATTCCGAATTGAGTCCCGCCTACCTCTAAGGGTTGGGTTCCATCACTGTAAAAGGTGTCAGGTATAGGAGCTCCTTATTAGCGCCACCGGGAGGTTAGCTGCATTGCTAATTCCAGTTAGTGAATTTTATGTCATAAAAGATTTCTGCCGACAAGAAAAACTACGTACCTACATGGACCTAATCAATTTTGAATTAAATTACAGCCAAATTACACAGTAATATTTTCATGCAATTCGAGGTAATAGTGTCTTACATAGACATATGTGTATATGTGACATATACTATATTAATACTAACATTTTTTTTCTAAGTTTATAGTATACATATATTATATAGGACGCAATTTTATTTCGAATCGCATGAACTGAAACCTAAGAACAGTAGAAAATTATATATATATATATATATATATATATATATATATATATATATATATATATATATATTAATATCCATAATTAATATTTATCAAACTATATACCTTGGCCTGAAGTACGCAAAAATATCTTCTTTTATGAAAAATATATTGTTAAAATATATTTGCCTTTTTTTTTTTTAATGATTTTTTAAACGTTTCTTGATTATTTTTATATGTCTCCGAACTATTTAAGCTGTCTTTTTGCCTTCTAAACCTGGGCTTACTGATAAGCCGTACCATATACCTAGCACCTTTTTCAGGTACCAGGCGGGACTCAACTAGGATTCTGTAAAACCGACCCTGGGACTCAATTAGGAATTTGTTTGCCAAACGGGACTCAATTCGGACTCACCCGCCTACACGGCCTGTCGCGCGACTGAAAGAAAAAATACCGTAATATGAAAGTGAATGGAATTCATTAAGTGAGATCCGGGTCTCACTGGACAGACTCTGCTATACAGCTAATGCTGCAGAAATAAATTGCCTCCTGATAATAATAGATGAAGCAAGGAGGGAGAGAGTTAGTAATTAGGCGATTGGGATGGTTTGGTCATATATGCCGTATGTATGAGGATTTTCTTAAAACTTTCAGGAAGACATAGACTATGGCTTGATAAAAGTCTAAGATTTTTGAAAAAGGAGGGAAAGGCTATGAATTGGCACGGGATTTGAAACTTTTGCAGTCTCGAATCAAGATTGATGAGAGGAATTACGGAGGAAGAGAAAGAAGAAGCAGATGGGTAATGAGTCTATAGCTTACTTGAACATTTACAGAATCGGGCTGACCATTTTTTAAAAACAGGTGTGTCAGTAAAATAATTTTGCCCTTTCAAATGCATTAGTAGAAGTAGGATTTTATTAAAATTAATACCGTACCGCCAGACATCAGTACTTTATGAAGAAGTCTCCCTAATTTCATCAGCGGTTAATGATTGATTCCATCAGTAATTATTTATTATTGCAGTCCGTATTACTCACATATTAAAGCCCATTAACTTTTAGGATATGTTAAATTTTAAAAAATAGAAGATAATTATATCATATTTGAAAGTTTGATTAGCTGATTATAGTTACGTGTACTTAGTCCGTGAAAACAATAGTCATGAGGGATTACAACAAGAACTACTTGTTGTCTCAAGAACTATCCATGATTAGTATTCATAGATAGCTCAAGTGATTATTTAGTTGTATGTAAAATACATGTAAATTTACACGATAATTCATGTTCCGTTCAGCTTGCTATATTTCAACAGGGTTTAGAATAATACCATTGTATTTTTCTCCTGGCACAAAAGGGCTAACTGGTTGTAATTGTATTACAAATAAAATATTTTTGATTAGTTATAAATTATTTATTCAGTGAAATTATTGCTTGGTGTAATATATCGAGGAGCTGGTTCCCCTGTAATCCTTTTTTGAAAGGAGAGCGTGGAAGACCTTGCCGCTTTGATGGATGCCTAATCAATGGAGCTAACGTTATAATGGAACTCTCTGACAGTTTGACTGGGGCTATCTCGCTCCCCACTCGCCCATACTCCCTGTCATCAGCCCTATAATGCACAAAATTCAAAAATATTATTTTGTAAATTCTGAAAGAAAATAACAACAGGAAAAATTTCTATAATACAGAAAGTAAAAAAATGAACTTACTAGAATGTTAATTATGAAAAATTCAGTGGACCTATGGGTATATAATTAAATTTTATTATTTTAGTAAATTATTGGAACAAAAAGGATTTTTTTAAAATATAGTGCTCACAACACACGACTTTCAATCAATTTAAGAATTTTTGAAAAAAAAAAAAAAAAAGAACGCTAAAGGTTATTTTATTATATTGAGTCTGGTTAGAAATATGTTTTTCATAAAATAATCTACTATATAATTAATGTACAAGTATCAATTTGTTTTATCTGCTTCTCATCACTCTCTATTATATTTTACTATTTTTTGAAAAAGGTAATTTTTTTTTTTTAACATTAGCTCTCCAACAGTAAGCTATACTTCTATATATATCTTATTAATATTAATTCTATATTAATGTTAAAAAAAAAAAAAAAAAAAAAAATTAAAAACATATATTTAATGTTTTCTCTTTTAGTTGGATACAATATTCCTTACTTATATTTAATATTCCTTACTTATATTTAATATTCCTTACTTATATTTACAACTGCATCCTCCGCACCACCTATTTTCCACTGTTATGGAAACATTCCACCATCATCCTTTTTTTAAAACCAGGTAAACCTTCCAACAACACTTCATCCTACAGGCCTATTAGTCTACTCCCCATCCTCTCAAAAATCTTCGAAAGGCTTCTTCTAAAACGTATCCTACCCATATTAGAATCTCAAAATCTTCCTTCCCATCAGTTTGGATTCCGTCCTCAGCATTCCACAGTTCAACAGGGGCTCCGAGTTGTAGACCATATTTCCTCAGCTCTTGAATGCAAAGAGTATTGTTCTGGTGCGTTTCTGGACATTGCGCAAGCTTTTGACCGGGTATGGCGCACTGGATTACTCTTCAAGCTGAAAACCCATTTACCCCAGTCCCTATACCTCATTCTCCGATCCTATCTCTCGAACCGTTCCTTCCGAGTTCGCTGTGGTGAAGAATTTTCTAACCTTTATCCCGTTGAGGCTGGTGTTCCTCAAGGCAGCGTCTTGGGACCCATCCTCTACATCCTTTACACTGCTGATATTCCTACACATCCTGATACCTTTCTGGCAACTTTTGCAGACGACACCGCCATCCTATCATCCAGTTCCAATCCTGAAACAGCATCCTTAAACCTTCAGAGACACCTTTTCCTTATCGAACACTGGTGTAATAACTGGCGTGTAAAGGTGAACGAAGCCAAATGTAAACACATAACCTTTACTCTTAGACGAAAATCCTGTCCGCCAGTTTATTTCAACTCATTACCGATTCCTCTCTCAGATACAGTCCGGTATCTTGGCTTACTGTTAGACAAAAGATTGACTTGGAACCCACATACAAGACTTAAAAGACAAGAACTCAACCGACGATTCGGACAGTTATACCGACTACTCAACAGAAAATCTGAACTTACAGTTGAAAACAAATTATTAATCTACAAGACAATACTGAAGCCCATCTGGACCTACGGACTTGAACTGTGGGGGACAGCTAAACGTTCTAACATCAAACGCATTCAATCCTTTCAATCCAAAGTCCTCCGTACAATAGTAAATGCTCCTTATTATGTCTCCAATTATACCTTGCACCACGACCTTAATGTTCCATTTATTTCAGACCTAATTCCATCCAAATTTTCCAAATGCCACCAGAACCTCATTCATCATCCTAATCCTTTAGCTCAATCCCTATCCAGCTCCACTCATCCATACAACCCACCTAGAAGGTTGAAACGGCAGTGGCCCCGCGACCTTTTGTAAATATATTGGAGTTCTAGCACTGGCTAGATTCTCCACTCAATGTGATGTATGTATGAGTGTGTGTATGTGTATATAGGTATAAGTGAATTATTGACTTTTGTATTGATTCATTATTGTGTATATATTTTATTGTAATTTTATGTTGTGTAAATATTGTATGAATGTAGTATGTTTGATATCATTCAGCAATACTATTAATGTCCAAATTGGGACAGATTGTAAAATTTTCTCAATAAAAAATTGTTATTACTACTAAAAAGTTGGATATCGAACTCGTTCAACTTATCAATGCTAATAAGATGATATATTTTGTTTTTATTGTTTTGAACCTACAAAATAAAACGTATTTTAAAAAAACTTATTACGTCGGTACCAGTCTATTTAGTTTATGTCTAAATTGTGTGTTCTTTTGACTGCACTCTGAAGTAACTTCTCCCACTTACTCACACAGTCAACCATTCTCACTTCAAAAAACCCTATTTTAGTGGAAAATAATTAAAATATCGGTATTTTAGCCCTTTCAGAATATTCCAATCAGAATAAAACCTACATAATATTAAAGCCCATTACAGTTTACATCAATATACCTAGTGCAATCAAAATCGTTGATGCTGTTTTTGCGAAAATCATAAAAAGGTGCAAAATAAATAATACAAAGTAGCATATTTGGTCAGCCGTTTCGAAACGGTAAGTAACATTGTTTATAAAATCTTGCGTTCTAAACGGAAGAACTTGCACGATCATGTACTTTTCACTATTATAATCTCCCGCTTTACCAATAACATAAGTTTATGGGCTTACAACAACATTTTATTAACTACTGCGATTTATTTTATTGCATAATGACTTTTCTATATTCTCGTTTTTTTCAACAGTATATTATACGTCAATATTACTACTTATATTTCTGGAATAATTTTTTCATAAAAAAATCATCACTTGGTTACAGAAAATTTATTTTTCCCATCTAATGAAAAGCTGAATTTCGATCGGTAAAAACCGTTTTAAAATCCGTCTCGTGTTTTAGGAGCAGACAGCAGAAAGCAAAATCGCGTTAGCATTTTATATAGAGAGAAATTTCACGCTCAGAAAATTAATGACGTGTTTATTCATTGAAAGAGCAATATAAAGTGGTAGAGCCTCCAGGAAGGGCGAATGAAAGGGCAGAGAACACTAGAAGGTTCAAAACAATAAAAAGGATCGCCAAAGGGTGACAGGCTTCTGAAAGGGACTATTCTCGCTCCCTGAGGAACACCATATCCGGGGTTTATGCTTCACCGCAGACCACAACCTTCTTCGGAACACTGCCTGCATTTCCTCGGCCGAAGGTTCTCCTACGCCCTTCAACAACTGATCCGAAAAGAAAAGTACAAGGTAAAGTTAAATTGACAAGAATATTCTGAGAAACAATATAATAATCAGAAATATAAAGAAATTTTCGTAGGATTATTACTGACGTAATAAAACATTAGGTATCAGGTTTTGAAAATATTTGAATCGTAACCGAAAAGAGAATAATACAACCAAATGAGTTAAGGATTAAATATATATATATATATATATATATATATATATATATATATATATATATATATATATATATATATAATTAATAATGACGTCAAGGGTTTGGCGAAATAAATGATAAGCTAATAATAAAAATTTAACAAACCAATACTTCCAGAATATGAGAAGAAAATAGTATTATTCAAATTAGTGAAATAATAGTAGAAGATTAGGTTCTTCAATAAATAAAAAATTACTATCGAACTAGGAAGAAAAATGGAGAAGAGGACTAACAAAGCTATGAGAAATTAAAACTGGAAAACTAGCTTGAGAACGTCTAGAAAGAAAGAAATTATCCCTTTGTAGATTAAGAATTGGACATTGCAAGTCCACTCTCTTAAATCGGGTAGAAGCTCCCATTTGCACAAATGCGACAACGTCCAACAAACAGTTAGACATATGCTGATAGAATGCAAGCAATACGAGAATTTGAGAAAAAAAATTGGACTGCCACACACCCTGCATAAAATACTCTGCGACGAAGAGAAACAGATATTCGTACTGTTGGTCTACCTAAAGATTGTAGGATACTAAAACAGAATATAATGTATCTATAATGACGACAATGATATTCTAGGGAAGAGGCGAATCACAAATTTAAAAAAATAAAATAACAATGAAAAAGTTTAAAAAAAGCTTCAAAGAGAAACGTGAAAAAAGATAAACGAACTAAACCGTAGTCAATATTAACAAACTTTATAGGGAATTTAATTAGAAAAGACTTTGGTAAGTGAAGAAATTTAGAAAAAAAAAAAAATGGAAAAAACAAAAGTGGCGTAAACAAGTTGAATATATATTTATGTCACAGTAAACGCGGTCACTCATGAAAATGTAACAGAAATTTCCATACGCCTTTTCGGTAGGAATTTTGTTTATCGCCGAAGATTTATGGATTCAGTTAATGTAGGTAGGTTGCGATATTTCAAACACGTCATTTCTAAAAAAAAAAAAATTACGGCCCAAAAGAACGCCAGCTACGATTATGGGGGAAACGCAATAGAAGGCAACTTCGAAAAATGGCTTACTGCAGGTGTTTCCGAAACCCATAAATCCAAGCGGGAAAATGGCTTGGAAGTATTTCAGCTGTTAAGGGATTTCGGCTTAAAACACACGGCTGAGATATTCCTTAAATAAAAATTAATAAACCCCGATCTCTTTTTATAAAATTATGTCCCGATTCTTAGTTTTTGTGAACTTGTAAAATACTTGACTGATTTCGAATCTGTTTTCACCATCACTTTGGGCCTCCTTTCCTAAAGGTTTCTGAGTAAAATACATTGCAATTAAGTGTTTATTTAGAATAGTAAATTAAATGTTCTGTAATCAAGTCATAAAAAAATGATTCCTGAAATATGAGTAGTAATGTATACATATAATACATCGTTGTAAAGCGGATGATTTAAAGAAAACTTATTTTGCAATAAATGAAGTCGTACATAAATATAAAGTTTTTATTAGCCCATATACTTATTAACACATGCTATTTGTGTATGTATATTTTGATGAGGGAGGTTATGGTGGCTCAGTGTTGCCACCGTACATTATCGTACAAGTTATAGTCGTCCATACACTGCGATTTAAAAAAAAAAATTACTTATTGTTATTGAAATAAATAGAAAGTATAATTCCATATACTAACATTCTTATTAATTATTTCTAGTTTTAGATTATTTCATGAAACCGATGTTTCACAATAAAATTAATGGGATTCACATGGAAACTATATTGAATCTTTAAAATGTATTTTGAACACTTCATATCTATATTTATATAATAATGTTCAGATTCTCGGTTTCTGCGAATAAGAAATCTTTTCTGAAACATAAGTAGTCGTATGGACATATAAGATACCTTTCGATTGCGTAAGATTTTATAAAAGTTAACATGTAACAAAAATAGTCGCACGCGGCAATATAAAGTTGTTATAAGCCATAAACATCTCTTTTTCTGTAATTTGCTGATGATAACAAAGCGATAAACTCTAAATCGGTCTTTCTTTATCATAAATGGCACTACATTCAAATTGCATCCTTGCTATTTATTAGAAGCTCCCTTTTCCAAAGATAATTTAAAGTTTCCTTGGATCATACCTTTGCCAAACTATTAACTCCCAGTATCCTTCCTACATCCAAAGTCTCCTTTAATTTAAATCCTCAGTCCACTCACCTGAAACTAGATCGCAACATCATGACCTTTACGTTCCTACCCACAGAACCAAAACTTTTGATCGTTCCTTTATTGTTCGCTCTACTACACTCTGGAATTCTCTACCAACCCATATCCGCCATGCTGCCTCTCTATCCTCATTCAAATCCCAACTTTCTCTATACCTTCTGTCATCCCAAATAGACGATCAGCAAATGTGATATGTCAATTCTATTTAGAAATCTACATTGAACGAATGAAGATTACTGTTTCCGCCCAAATTTTAATTTAATTTTGTTAAAATAAGATTTTATTTTCTCAGAAGACATAATTTAAAAGATATAAATTTTTTATTTTTTATTAATTTCTTTGTTGTTTTTTTATGTATAGTATTTTTCCTCGTTGTTAGTAATTGTAATTGTAAATAATAATAAATCATGTTTATTTTTTCTGTAGACCAGACATATTATATATTTCAATTTGCATAACTTTTATTCTTAGGGGACGTAGTCCCAGAATATTTTTTTTTCTATTCGATTGTATTCTATTTTAAAGTATTTATTGTGAATTAACATTAACTAAACTCTCCCTAAATACTCCAGCTAGCTATTACACTAGAGGTCCGGTAGTTGCTCTCCTGAGCGGACATGATGGAAGATAAGAAGGAGATGGGTTCTACAAGAAGGGCCTAAATAAAAAGGGGCCCTTGGGAGCCTATATCGGCGGTGCCTTTGTAAACTGCTTCGCCCTTCTCGTTTCTTCACGGGGCCCTTTGAGCTCAAACACGTCCGAATACCCTCGCCTAGCCTTCTAGATAAAGGATAGCTGGATTAATATAAAGAAAAATATATTACTCCTTGGGGGGCAACCAATGAGTAACGATACCGAGGGCTGTGTATTCAAGTTTTAAAAAACAAAAGCAAAATATTAAAGAACTTTTTTCATGGATTGATACTGGGCTATCATATACTTTATCCCATGAATATTTATGCATGATAATAATATATTGAAGTTGATTTATTTATTTGATAGATCTTATGAAAAAGTTTCAGAGTGTATATTTGATAAATACTATCCGATTTCAACTTGAAGGCTACATGGGATTATTTTAATAAATGCCAGAGAGTGGAATGATACAATGAATTATTAATATTACTTATGTCTTTTAATATATTATTAATTTTATTAGTGTTTATCGCATGTATAAATGAATCACGTTATAAGACTATATTCTTGCCCACATCATCTTTCTGAAATTCCTTAAATAGTCATAACATAATCTTGTATGTTAAATATTTCGGCGTATCAATAAATAACTTCAGGTGTTTGAAAACAGGCAAAAAAAAATTATGAATGATAGAAGGAACACAGGTCTCTAAAATGAGGAGCGAAAAGATATCGACCACTCTCTACCAAATAGAAAAATATACCATACCACTCCTTCCTTATAGGGACCACATAATGTGGGTTAGAAACATGGACAGTGCCAAAATCTTCTGAAAAGAAATTGGCTACGAAGAATTCTAAATTTGGAAATCATATAAAAATTGGGGATCATCTGAACATCCTAACTGAAATAACAAAGAAAAGCCTGATATCGTAGGTCATGTGAATAGATGAGACACATTGGTCATTTTGATTGCTTAAACACTGCCCGGAGAAGATGCGAAGGCAAGATAGACCACTCAAAATTTGGATAGAGGATGTGAGGGGAGGGACTGGCAGCCAGACCTTTGACGAAAAATACAATGATAGGAAGCACTAGCCTTTAGAAATACAAAGTTTTGGTATGTGATGCAAGTTGCAGAACCCTAAAAAAAGAAATATATAATGAATTTGACTACGAGGTCATATGGTTTCTTTTACCAGCTAAAATTGATAATAATTTACTAATAACTGGAGTCTATGCTTCAGATAAAGTTGAAAAAAATAAGATTATTTAATCCTAGTTAAGAATCTTCATAAAGATTTGATCTACAATTATTCATATAGTATAAAATTGATTATAAAAGTCAGAAAAAAATATTACAGTGATATTACAGATGAAGTTTTGGACAGAGACCAGAACGCAAGAGGAGTTGTTCGTGCGATGAAGTGAAATCAGGTCATAATCCTGAGCCTTGAAGCACGCATCGGAATGCATCAAAGAAGCTACAGGTTAAAAAGACTGCGAGTGATGAAAAGCAATTTTTTCTTTTTTGAGTGGTCATAAGAATTCAAAAACCTGCAAGCCCTTAAACCGGCTTGTTCAGTAACGCTGATACTGACCACAGATATGATGGACGGATTCTATGGGACAATGCAGAGATATTAGAACCAAAAAAAAAAAAAAAAAAAAAAAAAAAAAAAAAAAAAAAAAAAAAAAAAAAATATATAAATTATATATATATATATATATATATATTTAATTATTTTATAATATATAGGATCTTAACAATAAAAACAAATTTAACCTTGGTTTCTGAGCCATTAGCCCGAAAGCTGACGGATAAAAATGTTAATCTATTTTTAATGCAGGCAGAAATTATTATCATGAGCTGAATACATGTATTTAGATCGATTAATACGAGTATAATAGAAGGGTTTTTAAAATATTTGCAAACTCACTCGTCATTGTGTAAATAGTGCATATTTTAGCAATTAAAAGGCGGATATTAAATTTTTTTTTCCTGTATAAAGTGAATTTAAAATTCACAACTTTTCATATTTAAAAGACTCATTAACCCACTAGTTTCAATCCTTGCTTCCTCTTCCATTCCTGACAATCATCCGGGCGTCTGAAAATAAGATGGCCTCGAGACCTTCTAGTGTAGATTACCTAGTGGAGTATTGTCAATGGGCATACTCTCTTTATGTCTTTTCATGTATATTATCTATATTATTAGCCAATTTACTTGACGTATTTACTAATACTAATAAATTAATAAATAAAAGACTAATGTAATATATAAAAAATATATCAATAAAAATATACGAACACTTGAGAAATATGTAGTAATGTTAAACAATAAACTATAAATTCATCAAATTTAAAACTTTTAAGTTGAAGAAAAACTAATAATTAAAAGAAAATAAGCAGACTTTTTTTAGTTTATGAATAAAATGAATGAGACATTCTACCTAAGCAACTATTTTATGAACTTTATTTGCTGCGTAAAATTATCCTATTTTTAGACAGAGCACTATGTAATAAAAAAATTTATTTAATTTCTGCAGGCAAGAAATTCTCAGTATATATATATAATTGAATCGCATAAAGAGCAATTTTCTTCCTAATACGTAGACTTTCTATTCATTATTAAATGCTTAAAAAAAAAAAAAAATCAAAGTAAATAAAATTGACTATAACGTCTGTTTGAAACTTCTTTTTATAAAAGTTTTCAAGTTGGAGAAAAAATACTAGCATTCTATTAATTTTACATTATGAAACGATTTTTAGTTATGCGATTGAGGTTAAGGTTTCAATATCCATTACCATCAACAGTTTCCGAAAATGGTACTGTTATGTAGTGAGTAATAAACAGCTCATCAGATTATGCAGCCGGGTTTCATTTTGTTGACATCAGAAAGATCGCCCCCAATCAGTGTGCCATCAGTTGCCAAAGCTGATTGCGAAATCATGGATTCAATGGGAGAGAAATTTCCGATTCCGTTTGTCACGTCGTCATTACGTAAACTACTCGATGGTCATCTCAATTGGAAATTTCACCGATACTATCTTAATGACTGTTGTATCGTAATTAAATTGTTTTCAATCTCTCCGAATCCGATTATGATGATTTTGAATAAGTTTTCGTGAACATACACCTGTTAGTTCTTTGGTAGGCTGGTCTAAAATTTTAATTCTTCCTTTATGATTAGGATGAGAGTATTAACGAAGATAAAATATTTATTCTTCCCCATGGACGAAGATAATGTAGTGCAAAGAGAGATATTTGTTGAACCCTTGTTGAATAATCTTTTCTCCTTTTGCAATTGAGTAAGGAAGTTGAGTAACTTGCACCCCCCTCCCCTTTCCGCTCGATTTTAATATTGACTCAGGCCCTCTGTAAATAAAACGAAGCCATTTAGCCTTCGAAACTAATAATACGATTATATTTAGGCACATTAATTAAAAATTTAATTACAAAGCAAGTGTCAAATTCTTCTAGTACCATTTACTTTTATTATACTCATCATATTCATTATACTCTAATGGAAAATTATTCTTTTATTCTGATTGTCTTTGCAATTAAAATAAAGTTATTTTATTTTGAGTTAATAATCCCAGGAAGAATAATAGTATTTCAAAATATTACAATACTGGTTTTATAATACTTCAATCTTTTTTTCAGAAATTACGAATATCAGACATTGGTCGAGTAATAAATAAGGCTGCCAAAGTACAGTGACGACCAAAACATTTTTCATAAATACAGTGAAGAAGTAATATCAAAAGGTCGTTTGGAAGAAATTAAAATCCAGCCCTATTTTAATCTACCTCAAAAAAAAACAACATTACATTCTCTCTAACATTGTTCTCCAGAATTCATGGATATTTTCATATTTCCACGGCTTCTAGAAATTCCATTATATATATGAGGTGTTTCATAGAGGACTGAGGACGTTCCACCCGACCTGACATTAGGAGGATATCGGGCAATATCTTGGAGACGGTTCCCCCGGAAAGCAGTTTCGCCGAGGGTACGACGACGGGTATGGGAGGGCCGGTCAATTAGGCTTCCTTTGTTCTCATTACAATGGCGCTATTGTTTTATTAATTTATTATATCCAAAGGGTTGGGTCCTTTCCTAGCCTCCGTTTCCTCTCTCTCTCTCTCTCAGCCAGATTTTCTGCCAATTGCTTTCAACGGGCCTAGTGAGCTTTTTCTTAAAAAACGGCCGGAAGCCAATTCCAACTCCTTCGCGTCCAAGATTTAATGAGTTTATTCATAGAATTGTATTGTATTATATTTGCGATAGGCAGGCACCTCTTTTATTATATCCTATTATATATCACCAGGATGAAATTTATTCTTTCTTCTTCATTTTTCTTAAATATATGTGTTCAATACTCATGTGTTCCATTTTTATACTCAAAAAGCTCTATAGATTCCGTGAATCCTCACCTCCAAAAACCCGTCAAATACTTGTTTCCTGTGTTATCTTCCCAAACTTTGACTACGGTGCCTGGTGTACGGAGGATTAACCGATGAACTGGAAATAAAATTAAAATGTCCTATGAATACCTTTATAACATTTATTTTGGAGCCTGTAGACGTGACCATATTTCTGGCTATTATACCAACTTAAAATGGCTATATCTCCCTGTACGACGGCAGCATTTCCTTGTTTTTAACATATTCCAAACTTTAAAACAGAGAAAACCTTCCTACATAATTGAGCTCCTCACCCTCCGCTCTGATATCCATTCGTTAAACACTAGAACCCCATCACATAAAACTGTATCCTTTCACAAATCGTTTCTCGTTCGTTCCTCATCCTTCCGGAATTCGCTGCCTATCTCTATCCGTAAAGCCACCTCTCTTTTTTCCTTCAAACATCACTACCTACTTGTATCTCAATCTTCCGCTCCATTGTAAAGTATAAATATATGTATATATAAGTGTGTATACATTTGCAAAGACTTATAGATATATTGAATAGTTGGTCTTGTATATATAGGTGTGTGTGTTTAAAGTAACCAGACCATAAGGATTTCTGTTAGTTTATTTTCATTATTAAAAGAGGGCTTGATCCCAGAATAATAAAATTAAAAAAATTGTTACATTTCATTTAAAAAATATTTAAAACTTTTCTATGCGCTCTTGTTACATCCGTTTATTTTAATATTCATATAAGTAAACGTCACTAATGACTCTATACATTAAAGTATATTCCATCACTTTATTTATTCATTAAAACCCAATGAATTTTAATTTCATTAATTTTCAATTTTAAATTAATATATGTTACTATATTAATTAGTATTTTTAATTATTCTTGGTTTATAATTTGTAGGGAGCGGCGTGGTATAGTAGATAGTGCCACTACTCAACCGTTCTCTTGGTCCTGGGTTCGTCATTTGTGCCAGAATGTTATTTATTCTGTTATTTAAGTCGTGGTAACGACCTGTTATCATTCTTAGCTGTAAATTTTTATCAAATGAACCTTACAGGCATTTCGCTATACACTGCTGTTGTAAACCTCCGTAATCTATCTGTAACAACCTTGTAAAGCCATGTGATGTTAGAACCCGATCTCATTTCCCCTAGGGACTGAAGAGCCTTCTCGAATACCAATGTTAGCGATATTCCATGAGGCTTGCGTTGATGAACATCACTAGTAGCGGTTTCGGGTTACCGAGCAAACTGATGGAACAACAGCCAAACTACCCTCGACCATTCTCCAGCTAACCGGATTGATTAGCGACGCGACAGAACGGGATGATGTGCCGATCGGGTGCATCCATTGCAGCGGGGCGATGCACCGCCAGGACTGCAGTGGCGGCTAGATTTCCCCTGAGGCAGTCCTACATTATACATCCTCAGTTCGTGCCAGTCCATCGATCCATCGCGCCCTCAGCCTCTGCAGTCAAGTGCAATGCAGGAGTTCTTGGAAAATCTAATGTGGAAACGTGTCAAGATAAAATTTATTTACGTTATTCGTGACAATTTATGAATCAGATTTTATCCTACCGTAGTACGAGACCTTACTTCATATTCATGCTGCTACTTGACAGCTGTGAATTCATAGTTTTACACTTTTGTTGACTTGCGGCTTTGGTCTATTTGATTTCATCAACTTATAAAGAAATGTGTTTTATTTTTTCAGAACTCCGAAATAAAAAGTATTCTTAGCAATTATGACGTTGATTTCCAAAAGGTGCGATATACATTCTAGGAAAATGTACAGAAAGCGCAAACATCCCTAATTATTTAATTATCAAACCTTTTCATTTGATTCCTTTCGCATTAAAATCTGGAATCGTATTTTTACTATAGGAGTATAAGTAACGTTACTTTTACATGAAATATTTTTGTGTGATTTGGAATATAATTAAATGTTTACTTGTTTAGGAAATAATAACATTTCTTGAACAGCTATTTTTAAAGGGATTATTTATTTATTTTATCATTTTTTTACTTATTTAATATCAACGTATCGAATATTGGCTAAACATGGACAGAGCATTTTTTTTTTTTTTTTGTTTATTTAGAGATAATACCATCTGCCACCTTCTGGGGTAATAAGTATTACTATTAGAAGAAATCATTCATACCTTAGTACAGAGTAAACAAAAACAAATACGAGAAGTATTAAAAAAAAACTAAAAAAATAAGAGAAAAAAAAATTTAAAGGGGAAAAATAAAATAAAAGTAATCGTGGTCACATTCATACTTATTTACTATTAAAAAAAAATTACACAGTCCTAAATGTTTATTTGTTGGTTGTTTGTATTTAATGTTTGAGACGCAAAACATCTAGGTCATAAGTGGATCAAGATCGGTATCCTGATTATAATATTTTATTACTTTAGTAATTAATTCATGCTTTATAGAAACACATTATTATTAATATAACCCAAGGGGCTATAAATTATAAGAACTCTAGAGGAAGACATTTTTAAAAATTTGTCATTTAAGCCCTTTTAGGCTAATTAATTGGTGGAAAAGTTTACATCATATAAATAGATATTTAATTATACAGTCATGACTCGTTACATTAAGCGAATCGTTAGCAGTTTTTTTTGAAAAATGATGAAAATGGTTAAATTCTAATTTGTATAATTATTTCAAAGAATATCGATCAGAATCTTAAGTCTTTAATCTTTTAAGGCCCGGTTGCACGGACCGTGTTTAACTTTAACTTTACTAATCTGGATAAGTAAATCACGGGTTAGCAGAAATTCCATTGCACCAATCATACTTAGCCCTAACTCTAAATTAAGTGATGGTGTTAAGTTAATTCACCTTCCTACCTCGATTATCCGATGTCAATGTTACCTTCTCTACTGTTACTTCAGCTTTCAAATAGTTTGTGTCAGTTTCAGTTTGTTTTTTTCTGAATATTTTCGTGATATTTATCCTATTACACCGAAGAAAAATGAACACAATCTCTTCAGATGAATACTCATCAACATCAGATGAAGAAATAATACAACTGGTAAATATACTTCCTAGGAACAAGGTTTACAAAGTAAGGAGGAATCTTTTTGAAATTTAGGAAGATGTAGAATTCATAAGAAGGTATAGATTTCAAAAAGAAACAGTGCTAAATATGATTGACCTTTTTAGTATTAATGATTTTGCATCATATTCTACTTAACCTCAAGAGGTATTATGCTACTAGTAGTTACCAGCAGGTTCTTAGCGTCATCATTAATATTGATAAATCTACAGTTTATAGAATTATTCCACGCATAACAGCATTAATAGCCAGGAAGTCAAGTGATTTAATTAAAATCTCCGTAACAGAAGTTGATAACAACAAAACAGTGTCAGATTTCTACAGGATAAAATGTTTTCTTTGAGTAATTGGTGCGATTGACTGCACTCATATTAAAATCCAGTCTCTAAGTGGAGCTAATACAAAACTATTTAGAAATAGAAAAGGGTGGTTTTCATTAAATATACAAGTAGTGTGCAATGGGAACTTAAAATCCTGACTCTGTGCATGACAGTTGGATTTTCAATTAAAGTGCATTACGAGTGAGATTTGAGTCAAGAGAATTTGGAGATTTTTGGCTTCTAGGAGATAGTAGTTATGGCTGCAAAACATATTTACTGACACCAATTTTAAACCCAACAAATGCTGCTGAAGAAAAATCAATTGTCACACAAAAATCAAACAATCATTGTACCAGAACCAGAAGATTACTTTCCTGATGTTGTTTCACCATCAGAAATTATATGTGAAAGTGATATAGCTTTTCACAGAGCACTTGTCGACACAAATTTTTCAAGATCAAAGGAAATGACATAATTTTGTATAAATTGCAATCTGTGTTATTAAATCAATTAACCTTTCCCTCTTTTGTTGTCAAGTGGTAATTTATTTGTTTATATTTATCAATAAAGTCTGATTTTTGTATTTTATTTACATATTTTTTCCCCTCTAATTCAGTAAATTGATTAATAATAAAAATAGGTTAATTGGAAGAATGAAAAATTATAATAAATAATTTGTAGGTTTCTAAATCTTCCCAAAACAGTTTATTACAATTAACTTTAAAACGAGCCAACATTTCGAGGGCCTTCCCCATCATCAGGACTCACTAAAATACATCAAAAAATTATCAATTAACATTATAAAATAACTTTTTAAATATTAACTAAAAACATTACCAAAAATATGCATAACAATGTTACAAAAAAATTATATTTACCAGAAATTCATTTAAAATTTAAAAAATTATCCATTTTTGATTAAAATTTTGTCAAAAATTTATGTCATAAAATTGGTTTGTTTTTTAAATTAACACTAAGGAAAAAATACCCATTTAACTGACATATTCTTTGGCCCCTGATGAATTAGGGTCATACTATTTACTGTAGTAAGTATACACTGATTTATTATTAAATATAGGTCACTGAGGTAAGGTTTACAAATTTTAATTTCCCAATTGTAGCAAGAACTGGTTGTGAGAGGTGTTTTCAATCTGTTTTATAATTTATGGTATCTTTTATATTTTTGTTTATATATAGATTCGATTGTTTTTCTATATCCAATATTGTAGGTTTTTCAAAATCAAAATTGTGATTAAGCTGAAGACTGTGTTGTGCAAATGCTGTAGTGTTTATATTTTTACAATTATTGCTGTGTTGTTTGACTCTAGTTGTGATCTTTTTAGAGGTTTCTCCTATGTATATCTTATCACAATCTATACAATTTATTTTATAAATAACATTCAGTTTTTCGTGTGGTAAAATCTTTAATGTTTGATAAATGATTACTTAGTTTATTATGGTTATATAGCCCTAATTTTGTCTGTGGTGAATTAAATTCAACAAGTGTTCTCTTAATTTCTTTGGATAGATGAGGTATAAATTGCATTTTTTGATTATGGTATATATTTCTATTTCTTCCACTTATCATGTCTATATTTATCGCATTATTGATATTACCTATAATTGTTTTTTTATTATTTTCATTCTGGTAAAGATCTGTTATAGTTTTTTGTTTAGGTTTTACTATTTATTGTCATCAATTTTTGGTTTATTATTGATCAATTTATTGTTATTAACGTTAAGGTTTTTTGTCCTGGGTTCATTTTTAATTTCATTGTACTTGATTTAATTTATTATTTTTTTCGAATACATCTAATAACATTTTATATACTATAGTTTTTATTCCATTTAGATACTCATTGTCTGTCTGGTTTCACAATACAATCCAGCTTCCTCGATATTCAATAGATCTTAAAATGTTTCATTACTAATTCTCAACGGTCAACTAATTATATCCATTATTGTATTAATATATATTAATCGGCAGAGTAAAACAATCATTTCAATATAACCTAACTGTCTCTGTCTAGAGGGTTTGGAGTTGTTAAATACGTCACGAATATGATGACGTCCCGCGCTAACCCATGTTAACTAACTCGAATTAAAAATTTGTGGGTGCAACTGGACAAAAACTTTAATCATGATTAGCTTTTAACCCGGGTTAGTTAACAGCAAAAGTTAACTTTAACACAGGCTGTTGGTGCAACCGGGCCTAAGTCATACTCACGTTAGCAACGTCAAAGTTAAAGGGACCGGTTTGAATTCAGTCTTCCCAGGAAAAGTTTTTCGTGTCGGACCTACTGAATGAATTCCATCCTTCACACTCATGCCAGAAATGGTTGGTAAACTATAAAAGAAATATATAAGAAATGGTATAAAAGAAAGAGTAAACCATGTTCTTTAGATTGATTGGAGTCAGTAATGACGTTTCCGTCAATAATGGAAAAGTCCCCTCCTCCAAAAAAACATTTACCCTGCTGTTTTTATTGATATCTACGTTTAGCCATGTGTCCCTCATTATGTTTTTAATGAAGCAGAACTAATAGAAAATCCGGTAATAGCTAGAGAAAAGTATTGCACATTGCCACCTGAGGAGAAAACTATCCTTAAAGTTCCAGATGTGTGGAAATGGTTTTTCCTCCGGAACCAATCTAGGACGCTGATCTCCACTGAAGCTTGCTCTACAATAGAGCTCAGTGTAAACCGAAGGGTCTATTAAATTAAAGTGTAAGCCGTTGCAAGTGCTCCGATATCGACTCCGGGCCATTTGCTCGACAAGTGTAGCCCCTCAGGTGTTTGAATGGACATAAAAGAAAATAAACCTTTGGGTAGGATTTTAACAAGGCGGGGAGGCAGTTAGGATCTTGGTGGTAGTTAGGCCTCCAGGGAGCATAACCGTAAACCAGTACGGCTCAACCAGCCTGCTTAACTTCTCTCTCTCTCTCTCTCTCTCTCTCTCTCTCTCTCTCTCTCTCTCTCTCTCTCTCTCTCTCACTCTCTCTCTCTCTCACACTCTCTCCCTGTTTCTCACTCCAGCTCTACTTTATTTCATAACATTAAGCCTTTCAGGCTGTTTCGATACGTTTTGCCTTGTCGGATTTTAGTGCATTCAGTCCACAAAAGTTCTTTAAAGATAAAATAATAATAAAAAATCACAAAATCTCTTCTGAACATTTATTATTGATAAATAATCAATTATTAGTAAAGGGTCATTATTAGTCAATATTAGTAAAGGGAGAGCTGTAAGTGAAAGATCTGAACAGATCGTTTTTGGAAGACTTTACTCCCGAAGTTCTTACCATTTAACTTTCATGATAACTCATACAATGGAAGGTCTGTAAGAAAACTACTTGCATGAAATATTCCGAAAGACATATTAGTAAGAACAAATACGTTTTGAATGTTAAAGTATAAAGTTAATTTTTTTTTTCCTTGGACCTATTGCAAAAGAGATACAGTTATAGTATTATTGCCATAGAGATACCCCTTGTTGAGAAAGAGGATAGTTCAATATGAGACGAAGCTGAACGCTTTCGCCTTTAGGTCTCTGGCCAAGGCTGAGAGTGTAATCAGATTCCCGAAGACTATCTCTATTTGAGGGGAATAGGTTTCATCCAAGAGCATAATCTTCACCGTCGGCCTTCCCTCAACTCTTAATGAGCGAATTATACCGAGCTGATTAGTTTAAAGAATTATGGCTTTAGTCCGGTCCGAGGGGAGCGAAGAAAAACCTCTTTATACCGCCCACGTTCTTTAAACCAAGGACGGAAATACCAATAATAGTTTTCCAATGTTCATATTGAATGATTTTTATACATGAGTTGCATTTTATATATGTTTTTCTTTTTATGTGATTTATTTAAATTTATCTTATAAGATCTAAACTATAAAAATCAGTGTGACATAATAACAGAAACTATTGGTCTTTATACTTATATAAAAATGGTTTTTGTTCTAAAAATATTTACATGGTTTGATCAAAACATGTAATATTAGTATAAATGTAATAAACAAACTTAAAAAAAATGTCTGTACTAAACGAGAAATAAATAAATCTCGTTCTAATATCATTAAAATATATCGAACTTATCTCTTTAAACAGAAGTTAAAACTCTGAATCCTTTATAATTTAATAAATAAATATGGATCCATCCAAGAAATTTAGGTATTTGCTGTCTCTAGTTTATCAGTATTTGATGTGAGAAATTCTATTTGTTCATTATTTTTTTGTCCACATAATAGCTAAATATTTATTGAAATGATTCAAAACTAATCTAAGATTTAAACAAAATTAATTAATTAACCCAGCAAACAATGTATTCTGTTCTCAAATATTAAATTAAGTAACATTAGTATTTTTTGACAAATCTACTGTTACCAATTTATTAAATAATGATTTATTGTATTATAATACAGCTTTACTGCCGTAGTTACAGTGCGTAATACAATATATATGCGTATATGCGTAATACAATATAAAATGCGTAATCTTATTGAAGAATAACTTGTTTTTAAGTTCAAGAATCTGTAATTTATTTGGTCGTAATGTTTTAATGTTTCTATAGTTGGTAAAGGGAATTCACCAATGATGAACTAAGATAAAGTATGATAAGCGTTTTTACGATTCCAAATAAATAATAGTAATAGTTCCAATGTCGATACTACCAAATGTTGCCAACGCAAATTCGTTGACAACGATCACCGTTCAAACCCTAAGATCTCTAATTTTCATCTTGCAACATGAATTCCGGAAGACCCGAATGGGGGACTAGTTTACTCCCGGATAAAGAGGGCTTTACCATATAGGTATTCATCACTGTTAGTGGTATTTTTTTAAACTAAAATATGTAAATAGGGCCTCCGAACCTACTTCACTCCCTCCAGCAAGCCTGGAGTACCGCTCTTATTGTTGGTTAGCGAGTCCATCGGACTTAGCCGGGAAGAAATTCTACCAACCATCCGCCACCAGTCGTACGCTTCTTTTGAGATTTGCGCGAGGGATTGAAATTATAATAGAAAAAAAAAGGGAGTAATTGATACACACATATAAAGTCCACGATATAGATAAACGACTAACAAAATAGACTCCGGTAGCATAAACCGGTAGCTAGTGCTGCCCCTCCAGAAGCCAGGGACCGTCAAGGCCTAGACGACGGTAATGACGGCCTAATCCATGTAATTATGAGGTAATTATAGGCGGCTAAGGTGGCGAGGGTCTCCGGAGGAGGCGAGAAGCGTGTCCCTTAGGCTGCACTGATTACTACTGCTACCTGATAGTTTACCTGAGTAGCTCTTAGTTAGTAAGTAGCCTCAAAGAGATGTTAGTAGTTAGTAGTTGTATTTAGAGAAAGGAGTGGGCCTGATTACAGGAGCCAAGACCGCCATTACTCTCCCCGTCGGGCTTAAAAACAAATTGCCCCTCCTACCTCCCCCCGCCGGGGGTAGTCTAATTTGTCCGCGTTTGTTTATTGCTAGTTCGTTAGCGGCCTATTGTATTCCTGTTTGTATCATCCCAATCATCCCCCGCTTTCTATCAAGTGCTCCTACCTTAAGCCTCCGTGCGGATACTTCCCTATGGATCTGTGGAACCCTTGCCATATGGCCACGCTGGAGTTTCGTCAATACTCTAACCATCTGCGAAGTACAGATACTTCAGTTAGTCTCTATTCGTTTCACAAGTTCATGTTTTTTTACGTTCACTTACCTATATATGAAATATTTTGAGGAACAAGCGGGTTTGTATGGACGGGTAATTTGGAATGAAAGGAGGTGTGTTTTCTGTATAAAACTGAAATTTCTTATTTGCTTTAGACGTGACAGCAGATTTTTCAATAAAATCGACAAATCAGAATATCTAATGAAACGACTCTAACGATTTTCATTAAACTCGCTATATCGATCTAAACTTTAATGTGTTTTAGGTTTCATTTTGGTTGAAATGGTTTGACAGAGATGTAATGCCGATCTTTCCTTTATTCTTCCTCTAAAGTACCCTTAATTTTGTAGATTCGAAAAAATTAATCATATGATCTTGTTAGCATTGATAAAGAAAAGAGAAGGTATCTAAGTTGAACGAATTTGGTAATGAACTATGGCAAATATATATTCAAATTTGCTACAATCAGGATATCATTGGATCTCCAAAATGAAGCATTGGAATTTTCTAATCCTAGTAAACAATGAGTCAGCCAACGTTTATCATCCCGTCAATTAAGGATCATCAGGACTACAAAAATATTTCTACACCACTTTCATGGAGACGAGAAGTACATCTCACGTTCCAAAGACGTCCTGGGACATATCGTTCGTTTTATTCAATGTTCTACGTTTTATCCCATACTATTAAGTATATCCAAATTGGGAAAATTAAATTTAAAACTAAAAGACAGTTGAAAACTTACATTTACTTTAACCGTTGACATGAAATTTACTCTAAATCTATTCGTTTTTGTTCACAAAGTCACCTGAGTTAGCAAATATTTTTATAATTAGTTGTTTACAATAGTTTCTGAGATTTTACTAGCAATAATCTTTTGTTTTCGTTATTTTGAACGTCACGTATTATGTTGGAAAATCTTTCAGCTATTTAGAATGGTTTCAACATTGATTTAAAAAATTGTCAACCTTCCTAGAAATTTCAGCTAGGATTACATATAATTTATAGCTTTGACACTCAAAGAATTTAATGAAAGTTTGATTTTTTCGTCGTGATAAATTTAGATTTTTCTCTTTTAATTATTACATCGAATTCATTGTCAAAAATAGTGATTTTTCTCAAGTAGCTTTCTATAATGGTCTTTTATTTCCTCTTATTAAATATAGAAATGATCTGAACGATACTTGTCACTTTCTAAACAAATTACACTTAGTGAGAGATTCAATTTTGATTGACCCACAACTATTTACGTCCTTGAAGGTGCCGATAAGAATTTAGCCATGAGTTTCAAGTGCATAATTCGGAATCGATTCTAAAATAATCGACTATTGGAGAATAGCGGTCGAGAAAAGGGGCTAGAGTGGGAGGAATGGCGTGGAAAAGATGGCGATAACTGTGTTTGTGCAAATGTTTCTTGGAAACGTCCGTCCCCTTTATCGAACTATAATTTGTTCGCGGTCAGGCTGAAATTGCAGATTTACCAATTACCGGGAAAACATGAATAATGATTATGGATGTAAAATATTATCGGTTGTATCAAATGAATGGTCAATTTAAGAGGACAATAAAATACGACCGATTAAATAAATACGTTAACACAATCGGTGAATGACTAATTGATAATGGATTAGGCATTCATTATGAGTTAGTAATAAAGGAAAAAAGTCTACTACTACTTATTCAACCTCCTTCGGAGAAATAGTTGATTCTATGTTTTAAACTCTTTGTTCTTGATAGTAACTATCATACAACATCATCAAACTATGTTGTTGGGTGGGAAAAAACACGGCAGAAAAGGCGAAATTTTTTTTAAAATCGTGAAGAACTCAAAAAAGAGACAAAAAATCCCCAATATACTGATGCAGTGGAACATTCCAATATTTTTGAGCGTTTTTATTATTGTATATGGTTATTAATTTACCACTTGGATCTTTTTAGCCCTCTTTCCAAAACAAAACACGTATGTACAACTTAGATAAACGGTCAAAATTATTAAATTTTGATGATAAATTCCATGATTTTTTAACTTTCTAAAAACTTTAATTACGGATTCTGTTTAAGGAGATCATCTGTGGTGTAGTGGCTAGCTTAGCAGCCTTTCAGGCCCGACTAAGCGGGTTCGAACTGGGCAGATGGTAGTTAATAATCCTTGCTCTTTCTGTCTTTGATTGGTCTAAAGTCATTGCGATGTTAGGTATTCGTTAAATATCTCTATTCTAATTAAACCTGGAAAGGTAAAGTTTAGTATTGTCGTCCGACTGTAGCATGAAGTGAGATTAACTTACAAAAAATAAGATTTCAGTTTAATCAGTTCATTAAGTCCTCTGTCAGGATGTTCAGGATATAAATACAATATTCTTGGTTTGAAGTTGTGTTGTATTACAATATACATATATTACATTTGGTTTATATTCCTTTGATAAATAGAGTAACGACAAATACACGGCGAACCACATCAAGTTTGACATGCCTTCGTTTATTGCAGCGACTGTCACCGGATGAAGGATGGTGGAATTTCTAACCGCATTACATTCCTCCTAAATTATTCGTTCTGACTCGATTGTTCCATCTCGCTCCTATCTCTGAATTTAGAGTTCAATTTATCATTCTTAAAAAAGATCAAATTATTATTGTTGCCGCTGTAGTTCAAATATATATCATAGAACAGTTAAAGGAAAAAATAAATAAATTATATAAAAATTTTCTTTTTAAATTACTAAAAGAGTCACTGAGTTCATATTTTAGCTCAAATACAAAATTTGTAATATTAAAATTTGGGTTCGAAAGGAAAACGGTATTTTATACAAATTCGATTTAGATATGGGTCATTTATTGATTTAGTTTTCTTAAATGCGTCATCCAATTGTATCTAAATCACTCATAGTTCTAAAAATTGCATTTTTTTTCTAAACCTATAAGATGATTTTATTCGAAAGAGTACTGAAAACATAGGGTCACCTGTGGTTTAGTGGTTTCAGTAGCAGTCTTCTATGCCCAAGATCGTGGGTTCAAACCTGGCAGGTGACAAAATTTAGGACTCCTACTGTAGCATCTTCCGATTAGCTATAGTAGCATAAAAGTGACGTTAATGAATATACTAACCTACGTTTCCTTTAGTAATAAAATAAAAATGATTAGTCTTGTAAAAAATAAACTCAAGATTTTAATATATTGTACCAAGTATCAATAAATAATAATAATATCTCATTGAGAGATTTGTACTTTTCCTCTTAAATTTCTAGATCGATTGATAAAATTCGATTACCTATTGGTACCTCTCAATTTTTCAACCATCCACCTTAATTCGAGGTAGCAGAATCCTTAAAGAAGTTACAAATGTGTCGATTTACTGCAATGGCGTTGTACTGTCTCGATTACAACCGTCATATTGTAATTTCAGATTATTTATTTTATTTTATCGATTAAGCTCCAAGAACTATACTAGAGCATGTAAGAGCGTTTTTATTGTGTTTTGTAATAAAACCATAAGCCATTTCAATTTTTAAGTATCACATCAAATAATTTACAACCAAAAGCGTATTACTAATGCTTCTCTCAATACCACGAGTTTAAAAATAACTACAAGGTTATTTTGAACTTCTATTACCTGCCTCTCTTTGAAGTTTTCTTCAATAAGGTAAAAATGGAAAGGTTGAATGAAATTCCTGTTTTATTTATTTTTAGTAACAAAGAAGGAATTGAAAAAAAAAGAAGTTGTTTTTTTTACATTCCGAACTTTCTTTGATAGTCTTACCTTCCAATAATCCATTTTACTCACCCGTCTTATTAAAAAAAAATCATATCTTTTGTAATTTATAGATTGTAAAATTTGGGACATTTATTTGTTTTATATCTATTTAGTTCTATCAAAATACGTCATCCGATTTCATCTAAAGACGCAGAGTCCTTTAAAAATTGTAGTTCTTTTCTGAAGCTATAAAATAAATCTTTGATTTTATTCGATAGAGTACTAAAAAATATTGTCTTTTCTATCGCAATAAAATTAATCAATATAATAAAAAATAAACTCGAGATTTTAATATATTGTGCAAAGTATCAGTAAGTAATTAATAACATAGTAATGAGAAATTTTTCCATTTCCTCTTATGGCTGAAGTTATACCCGTTTATGGATTATTCTCCTTTTAAATGCTATACCATTTTCTTACTAGCCTAATGGTTTGAAATCTTCCAAATTTTAGAACTTTAGTTGCGGTCTTTGGACTCATGTGATGCCAAGAAGATCCTTAAAAATATTGCTCAAAATAATATCATATTTTTCCGGTTTTCCACCAGCTCCCATCAGATGTTAGGTGCCCTTAAAATACACTGACTAGGAAGGTACGGTATTGCCAGCGAAGAGGAGTCAGATGTCACCTTTGATAAATGAGATCCAGGCTGCAAAGGCCCACACCCAGGCTTCAAGCCATATTTATATTTACAACCGATTTCCATTTAAATATTCTAGCTTTGGTCAGCTGAGACACATTCAATATGCCAAAGGAATGGAAACTGTCTCAAGATGATTAATTACAATTAATATCGAATAGATTTGTCAGTCTGACTGTAGATTTTTTCACTTAACTACATTAGATTGTAAATCAAGAAGAGATAGTATAAATTCTTAATATTCAATTGAAATTAAACACGGTTTTAAGGTCCACTTATTTCAAACAATCACGCCTCTCCAAATTGTTTTTAGATTTGTACATATGTATCTATGTAAACTCGTGCTTAAAAATTAAAAGACATACGAAACTGAAATCAAATATTGAAAGTAGATAAATTACTAAAATGTTTTAGTCACCTTTTAAAATAGATTTTAAAGTCGGCTAACCAAAAAGTGGTTCTTTACATCATTTATTGCAAGGATATCTTTTGACGATTTTATTTATGTGATTTTGATTTAAGCCGTTAAATTAATGTATATTTCAGTGTCCTTATTTGAATGAACATTTGAATAAAGAATTTTCTAGGTTTATTTTCTCTGAAATATCTTACTTAATTCTATTTTAATCAGTATTTTAAACTATTTTCTTCTGTAAGTAGTTATACAAATGTGAATTTACAGTTCATAAAATAATTTTATAAACACTGACGGAGAATATTTTGGCATATTGATAATGTTTTTAGGAAAAAAGAATAATAATTTTGCTTCAATGCAATGTAACACATTTTTAAGGCAAAGAGCGTTTTATAGCACCCCTAAGCTAAGCAAAAAAAAAAAAACACATAAACTTTCTAATTACTGTATATATTGTTTTAATGAAAAAATAACTTTACTTTATATTTTCAAAATTCAGTTACGTGTGTTCGAATAAACAAGCCTATTAAACCTTTATTGTAAATTCATCTGTTTGTTCAGTTCGGGGAATGTAAATCATGTTTTACTCATTGTATGATAATTAAACATGTCATTGTTGTCGCCATCGCTAACTGTGTAGACTTGACAGTTCCACAAATCTTAAAACCGTTATCTGCTCAAGGTTTTTTAACGGGATTGACATTTAAAATAAGTTAAATGAAGTTTTGAAGCTTGTTTCAAGCCAAAGAGCCACTTATTTAAAATGAAATTAAAAAACACGATGGAGAAGTTGGAGTACTATAATAAAAGAAAAAAATTAAAAAAAAAAGAAAAAGGATAAGCTGATTATACTTCTGTGCCGACGTTTCGGGATAAATATAAAGCTTCAATTAGACTGAAAAACAAGATAACAACTAATAGAAATGTTTACAGTAAAGTGATGAGATATGGGAAAAAAAGCCATATAATAGTGTATTGGTAGAGAAATATATGCGAAATAAACTGCAAGGAAATAATTATTTATTTTCTTTTACTCGAAAAGTTCATATTTATTGTTACTATAATTAAAAAGCAATAGCCCACTCATCTCTAGGAGTTTAATAGCATTATTAATATAAATAATGCGTGTATAATAATATCAATAATAACCGAGTTATCAGGGAATCACATCTGTTATAAGTTGTGGCTTGACATATAAGATGATTTTTTAATTTTAATTTTTTTTTGCTCCTTGTTCATCGCTTTGTCTTGATCTCAAATATCTTTTCGATTTTTTTCTATCTTCAATAAAAAATTAAAAAAATAGTGGAATTACATCTATTATAATTTGTTATTTGAATCTACATACGAATTTTTTTTTTTCAATGGCGGACGGGGGACAAACGGATTACTGTACTGATCATTACTGTATATACATAGAATGTTTACGTATTTATTTTTGTAAATAAAGTTGGAGGATAAGAGATAAAAACAAAAAAAACTCATCTCTAGGTCCCGGGTCCGAAACCCGGCCGGCTGTGGCAGAATTATTTATTCTGTTATTTCAGCCATGGAGCACCCTTGGGTATGGAGACTATCCTGATTCTCACCCTGCCTTACAGATAAAGTGGGTACCCAAATATTAAGGGAAAAACTTGGCGACAGCGTGATCTCGGCCTAATCACCTTCTTATAGACAGTACGAATCTGTATATGTACTTAACCAGAGATCTTGTTTTCATTAGTTATCTAGTTTTGTCTGTCCTGTTGAAATCCTAAAATTTAGACTGATGTCGGCTACAAATATTATAAGTTTTTTTTCTTATTAGAGTAATTTTTTTATGACCTCATTCCCAATAATGGGATAAAAAACCATTGAAAAAGAAAAAAGTAATATTATATAAATTTATATTTACTAGTTATATAGAAATCTGTTGATTACAAAAAAAAAAGAAGAGGGATTACGATTTACCCCTATTGATTTTTTTATTTTAAAACTTACATAAATAAAGTAGTTGCTTCAGGGGCTTTTTTTTTTCTTTTCTAAATATTTACCTGACGCTTATTCCGCGGTTTCGGCCTGTGGTCCTTGGTTTAAAGGGGTTGATAATTTGAGCCGAATGGGGCATTACGCCGTTAAATTGTCTGAAGGAAGGTTTGCCTTTGTCGTAGTAATTTATTCAGAGCCGGGAGTTCCTTTTGCAGAGTGGCCGAGCTTTAGCCGGGGAATTATAACGAAGATGAACAGCCCTCTGTCGTTGCCTGAGAAATTGTCCTGGAAAACGCTCTTTATGGTGCCTGATAGCCACAATTTCCAGCCTTTATAAATTTATATCGCTTACGGATTCCACTTTTGAACAACTCTATTTCATTGATTCTTGTACTTTCGACATCAAAAGTTCACGCTGTGAAAGATCTCTCACTCCAATACTCTTTAGAAAACTTTGAGATGAAATACGTTCACATTGAATACGTTGTTTGGCAATTGTTAAATTAGGTTCTTACTAAATTTCACAATTTTTTTAAAAACTAAAAACGAGACTTTTCATATTTAAAATTCATCAAAAAAAGACGTCTTAGGAAAACTAAAAACCTATCACTCAAAAATTGTAAGACTCAATCGACAAACACGCATGTATTCTCTTATTCAGACATTTTACTACTTTGTATTTATCTCAATTATAGGTTGTTGTTTTGATTTTATTATTATTATTTTATTGTATATATATATATATATATATATATATATATATATATATATATATATATATATATATATATATATATATATATATATGAATCCATAAACTTTATATTTTATATAATTTGACTTTATCATTATTTTCTGTATATATTGTATGAATGTGGTCTCACATTACTATTACTACTGTTTATTTCGAAACAAATTGTAATATACATCAACAACTAAATATTTAAAAAAAGAATCAGATATTTAAAGCTCATTTGCAAAAATTTGTTTTCTATATCGTTTAAAATAAATTATAAAAATATTAAACATTTAGGTTAAAGATTAAGCGTTAATAATAATAAGATTCAACATTTTATATTCGTGTGTTTAACTTGTTTACAGGACAGTGGCCTTTATTGATACTTCTTACGCCATTAGTCATTTAAGTGAGAAAACGAGGCAATAAACGTACATGGTCTCATCCGACATAAAACGGCGTAATAAAAAGTACTGAATAATAAGGGCTAACTGTAAAGAGCTTTAGGGATAAAGGTTAGCAGAGCACGTAGGAATCGTCAATTTGCTACATAAAAATCAATTTGTCTTGGCTTTGGCAAATAAAATTGTGCGTGGTTGTGCCCGGGGTATATACAGGGGTCGTAAAACCTGGCGAGGGGTGGGATAAAAGTGTGGTTGCCTCGGGGTTGTAAAAACAAGAAAGTAACGGCAATAAAGTCCACTGTTTGATCGCACCCCCTTGCCTTAGTCAAACCCGCTTCTATCGATTAATCTGTCTTGAAAATACCAAAAAAACAAAATTCAGTTGGTCGTAACTGATCAGTCAAAACTTTGTTTTCAATGAATCCTGGGCCATGAATGCGTAATTGGCTTTAAAGTTTCTCAATAAAAACCAAGTGGCCTGTTTTTACACCTCTAATGTGCTTAAGGAAAAATTGTTGCTAGTTGTTATAATAAAAGGTTTTTTTTCCATTCATCCACCATGCGCCCTGATGATGACCCACAAAGGGGGGTCGAAACGTTGGCAAACAATAAATAGGTGAAACTATTTAGTTGTTTCATTTAATGACCGCCAACCGGACTAATTCCTTCCAGTAATTCTCAACGGTCAATTAATTACATCCACAAAATCATATTTAGAATGGATATACTTTTATTGACACTAAGCCAAATTGTGATGAAGTATCGAATCGTAAAGGAAACTTATGTGATGAGCGCTCCAGATTATTTTAACTATTTTACCAAAGGTTCATGAAAACGTACATATTTTAACTACAATATTAATGTAACATTTCTTACCTTGCAATCATGACCGGTATTATTTTTTTAAATTAATGAATAATTGACGAGGAAAAAACTTTCTATAAACATTATATATTGAACGACGATATAAATCGAAAAAGTTTTGATTTAACAAGGAAAAATAATATGAATATAATTTATCACAGGCCATGAATAATAACGGAACGTGGGCTTGTTAAAACTTATAAAAAACAAAAACTCGTTTAATTAGTTGTTTTATTATATTTTCATCCGGCTGATCCCCAAACAAATATTATTATTTAAAAAGTTATAATTTTCGATATCTGTTTGTTGACTAATTGTAAGTTTTTTTGACAAAGAGGCACTCTAGGCTACTTCTCTATTTTAACATATACTGTTAAAAAAGATAAGAAAATAGCTTCTCTTTACATTGAAAGGAAGTCGTCATTCAGTTTCCATAGTTTGTGGAGAGAACCCTTATAAAGTTTGCAACGTGGGTTGACACATTGAATATAAAATATTTTTCAATATTTTCTTATATTTTTCAGCGCCAACCTAGACATTTCTTTCTTCACATTTAAATCATATTTCATAGCGATCCCAAATTTTGAACTTCCATCTTAGAACAGAATAATTTAGTAGTTCAAAAAAAAAAAATTTTAACTACGAACTTTAATAGTTGGCAGGATAGTTGAAATTCCTACTTTTAATTATTTAAATTATAAAAAATAGTCATGTTTCACTCTAAAATGAGGAACAATACAAATATGTTGACAAAAACTTTTTTTTTTTTTGCTGATTTTATGATATCAGTGTGAGGTACAATTATAGAATCTCTGCATGCACATATGTTTAGTGTTCTTTAGTGATACATGGATTTACTATTGTCGTTGTACTTACTACTTTATAAATGATGCAAGTAGTAGTTGTTTGTCGTTCTAGTAATCGTATTTACTACTTTTATAGATAATATAAGCATTACCTTAAGTTGGTTTTTGTAATGTGTTTATTTTTATGCCAGACCCAAGACTTAGTTTTGGTACGTTATACTTTGGGGGCAGAAGGTTAAAGAATAAAATTTACTTTTCCTTCCTTCCTTCTAGTAATTTGCAACTATATTCATTTAAAAATTATATCATTTATTAATTATCAAAAAGAAAGAAAAAGAAACTAGAGCAATGTAGAATGACGTGTTGGACGGCACATTGCAATATGTAAGAGACAAAAGGGATTAGAATACAAAATTGGCTCATGCATGATAATGGCCTGGAGTGAAGGAGCTGGAAGCTGGCTGGAACATTCCAGCGGCCCTATTGTCTTCTGTCTTCCTCCTCTTTTGAGTCCTCCCGTGTCATTCTCCTTTTTTACCCTTTCATCTTCCCTTCAGTTTCTCTGCCTCTCTCTCTCCTTCGTAAGCCCGACATTATTCGGCCAATAAGAGCATCTCGCTTCTAAACCATTGTTTCCATCGTGTCGCTGTCAGTCGAGAGAAACGCCTTGTCTTTTCTCTACAGAGAATCATCATAGCATGATCTTTTATGTAATATTGCAATAATGTTTCGAACCACTTTAACTAAGGACCAGTGCTGTAAAACAGTGTTCTTGCCACCCTGGTTAACAGTTTTTTGTAGTTTACCATAACTACTTTACGAGAATTTCCTCAGAATCGTATGGTTGTATCAGATTAAAACACAAGAATAGTTTAGATAAATATTAATAAATATTTATACTTGTGCATTTTTACTACTAAGCTATTCGTAGTTAAACTACGTAAGCAATTTTTAAAAATTTTTAATGAAGAAAAATCTAAAAGGTTGTAAAATCATTTTTTTCTGAATAATTATTGTGGCTCAGCGAGAAAATTTATTTATACCTTTGTTTTAAAATATTGTTTAGTGAATATATAAAATAAAATACATTATTTAAATACACATAAATAAAGACCGTTATGTTATTCACCAATAATAAACCGTTCTTGAAATTCGAATAGCTTTCTCTGAATTCATTCTTATAAAAGTATACGCTTTTACGACATGTTTCTGGAAATTCTTCGAAACCATAAGGAAATTGAAAAAAAAAAAAAAAAAATGGTTCCGCCTAGAGGTCTTTGAGTTTTGCGTTAAAAAATAAATGTAAAAAAATCGATTCATCTCCCTTATAGTACTGTTTCTTAGAAATTCAATTTTTCGTCTAATTTTTATATTAATAATAGTTTTTTCTTTCATTTAATACAAATAATACAAAAATGTTAATACAAAATGTTATTCACGACTTTCTTAACTTATTTCTTAACCCGATCAATATGTTCTTAACAAGAGAGCGCTGGCATCTATCTATGTGAGGTACTTCTATGCATGTAGCCCAGTGTTTCTACAGAAAAAAAAAGTATCCGTTTTTTCCAATTGGCTTTGGAAGAGCTAGTGTTTATTCGAGGTGAAGTGGTACAGGGTCTCTGCCCTGGATGGTACTTGACTGCCCACTACATTGTAAGGGATCTCTGCTAAGTCTCGGGGGAAAAAACTGGAAAAACGGGTGAGATGTTCCACAGGACTACTCCAGTCCAACTCC
Source organism: Piezodorus guildinii (assembly GCA_023052935.1). NCBI lineage: Eukaryota > Metazoa > Arthropoda > Insecta > Hemiptera > Pentatomidae > Piezodorus > Piezodorus guildinii. Next base: position 59,992,088 of record CM041292.1, read on the forward strand.
ACCTGTTTTTCCGGCCCCTACTTCACTTGTACAGCAACGCAATTTTCTTTTACTTTTTTTTTTTTTCCTTTTCATCCATGTTTGTACTCTACTTTTTCTTTTGATATTCTTCTATTACGAAATAATATTATAGAATAACCATTTGAAATGTTACTGTATTCAATTCTGATGCCTACACCAATTATTTGCGTTAGTATGCCTCTGGTCTATTCATAATTTATAATTAAATTATTATCCTAAGCTCAATTATTTAACCTTTAATAAAAAAATTATTCGCGAACTTCGAAAACTGTTAATAAATGTATTTAGACCAAAACCATAAAATAATCACCTAAAATCTACAGCACACGATGAATCAATTGCCTGAGAGATTCAATACACCATTTATTTAGTATATTATTTTTTCCAGGTTACTACTTTTATGCGATAATTTTCACTTACATTAAAAGTATATATGTTAATAGCTGTTATCAGATAAATAACTGATTTCTCCTGTATTTAACAACATTAACCCATTTAAACCCAGTGTTCCAAAAATACAACAGCTGGCTTTCTTGGGAATAATCGTAACATTTGACAGTAGTTTTCTGCCAATGGGAATCATTTTCCTCAATCAAAAAAGTTCTGGGAACAAATGGGTCAGTTAGGAAAATCTTTATTATTGCTTTAGTTTTCCTAGTATTTCATTGTTGCCTCAGTATTTCCTTAGTTTTGTCAGGTTTTTTTTTTGTAAATAAGGATTAAATGAAATCTCTTATCGCTCTTACCATAGTTTCTTATGTGACGGAATGTAACATTACTCAATAATATATATATATTATTGAAAAAATATTGAGAAAATTTTCAGTGCATCCTAAAACTATTCTGCTCTTAAAATCATATTCTATCTAGATTGAAAAGCATGCAATTAGACGCAGCTTGAACTTCTGCCTGTTTATTTCTGTTTAAACGACTATACCAAGGCTCTTCTAATCCGTGCATTTTGTCTTCTTTTTTTAATGATTAAAGGAAAGGCAATGAAGCATCGATTGCACTTAAATGAGTTAGGTAGATTAAAATCTTAACGATAAGCCGTCTAAGGCTAACTGGTTTAAAAATGTCCCGGACCCCTTGTGCTAATCGAATCACAATCACCCTTAAAAAGATTATCGTATAAAGCTAACGTGATAATTATTTTTTTTTATCTTTTTAATTATAAGTCTCCGTTACTAAATGCTCATCAAAGTACCTTGTGAAAGCGTTGCGTTTTACAAAATCCATAAAGTTGTTAACTTAATGATAGTGATGCTTTACTCTAAAAATGATCTAGCAACCGAAATCTGAACAGTAAATTTCTTGTTAATGTCTGTTTGGTAAATAGAAAATCTGATTGCTTTGACATATAATGTTATTTCCAATCTATTATTCCAAAGAAAAATTTAATGGGCTTTAATATGATTTAGGATTCATTCCGATTGAAATAATCTGACTAGGCTTAGATGCCGATATTTTCTTTCTTTTAAGCACTTTTCATTTTATAGATTCGAAAAAGTTAACCAAATATTCTTGTTAGGATTGATAAAAAATGGGTACATATACTATTTGAATGAATTTTTTCACTATCTGAAGGAGTAATTTATTTTTTCTGGAATCGAAAATATATATACCGTTGGAAAGTTAAATATTTAACAAAAAAATCGTATTAGGTAACAACCCTTAGTTGTTGTAAAGGGTTTTATTTTAGTGATTATTGTACATAATATTTTTTATTGTTGGATTATTTAATCTAAAGCAGATATTTATCGATGTGATTATTCAACCTTTTTTTAACTCAAACTTTATTTAATAGTTTTAAATAGATTTTAACTACCGGAGAAAGTGAAAGTCTTGTGTTGCGCGCATCAGATCTTTTAATGTTATAAAAATTTTAATTCACAACTGTCTTTTCTTGATTAGTTGGAAAGTCATGGTACGTCAGAACGACATAAAATAAATAATAATAAAAAATATTTATATAAAAAAATTAAAATAGATTTATTTTTAGGAAATCGGAACAAAAATTAAAGAATAGATAAATAAAAATATGTGTGTTATTTTAATCGTGTTTAAAAAAAATAACAATAATAAAAATAAACGAAAAAATAGTGTTAAAAATAAGAAAAGATAAAAATAGTGTTAATATTAACAGATCTGGTGCTAATAACCGATAAGTTGAGTACTAATCCAGTACCCTAACCCTAATGTTATGGTGGATTTACCATGAGCTGGCGATCTTCCCAATCATACACTTGATTCCATCAGCTCTAAAAGATACCAATAACGCAACTGAAGATAGATAAATAAAATTGCAATCGGATTCGACCTCTTGAATTTAGCTTAAGTTAGATTTAAATCCCACGGGGGTGGATTTCGTGACCACTGATTTAATCTAGGCACGCGAAGTGGAAATCTAATCCCCCAGGATAGTCATTAAGTCGATAGTAGCTATCGACCGGAATCTACATCCAGTTCAAGCAGTATCCACTTTATGTAATAACTCTGCGATACCTTTCCATTTTATAGCCTACTTAACTAATTATGAGAAAAAAATATATAAGTATTTATGAGTTTTGAAGATGTACATTCCCAGAAGATAAAATATTCTTCTTCTATTGGGTTGTCTGAAAAATTAAGTAGGATTTTAGGTTTATCTTTATATATCCCTCTTGGTATTGCTGGATTATTCGTCCGTATAAATGTCCACACTTTTTAAAGAAATGTCTACGAAATTTCTAGAATTAGAGAGATTTAACCAAAACGTATTTTCAGCTACGAAGCTGACTTAAAATAGATGTAACACTAAAAGTAAACAAAATATTTTATTATATTCAGGAAAGAATGAAAAATAAATGGTAAAAAATTCATACAAATCTAAAATACTGAGTGACATTGATTGGACGATATCGAGTAGATATACCCATAACCAATTGATATATTGGTTTCCAATAGGTACTATTTCCACTTTATTTATTAAAAATTAATAAAGAACGACACTTTTAACTCGTTAAAACTTTATAAAGGAAAACAGACCCACCTTTGATTATTTTTTTTGTATAGCTTAGTCGTAATCGTATTTGTAGGAAAACCAAATAAATAGCACTACCACCAGTTGTTTTTCATAATTCGTATAAAAAATGACTATGTTCACAAGATTGAAATTTTTACGGAAAGTTGGACTATGACTAAGCTATACAAGAAAAAATAATCAAATGTGAGTCTGTTTCCATTATAAAGTTTTAACTAGCTAAATTTGTCGTTTTTAATTATTTTTTCAATGATTTTCTTCATGATTTAGGTAATGTGTTTTAATGACATAAAACGTAACGTAGAAAACGTTTGCTTACCTTTGTAGTATTACACTACTTGGAGATAATTTAGTCTTTACAAAGCGTGATTTTAGTATAATCTTATTTTATTTATTTAAACTCGGCTGGAACGCAGTCCAAACGGCCAGAAACATTAATTAAATGAGCAGCTTTAGTGATTTCCTACAGGTTGGCAGAACGGTATTGAAAGCAATGGATACTATTTTGATTCATAAAAACAGGTATTAATCTTTCTATTATTTTTCTTTTTTAAAACTGTAATACTGCATTATTTTCTGAACAACCTAATATTTCAAATTAAAATATGTTTAACATTCTTAGGATGCAGTTTTAGACCCTTCAGGGATTTATAATTTGATCTTTTTCCGTTACATTTGATAAATACAGTTGTATATAATTGTTTTGTAACTCAAATAATTTAAAGGTTTTCCTTAACTTCACAGACACATCAAATATAGTTAGAAGTTGAAAACGTTATGTGAACTTAGTTTGTGGTAATGTCTTTTGAGGATCTCAAGTTTTCTTTCCTTATCTAAGTAATATGATATTTTCAAATTTTTATTTTAGTTGTTTAATACATGTCTTATTCTTGATCTTGTCGAAATAAGTTATGTAACAAAAATTGTTGTAAAATATGTTTAATACAAGTTGCGCAACGAGACTCTATAAATATATTTAGTAAGATTCATTCAAATATTGGACAGAAAAAGCTCATCTTGCTCCTTATTATTCCGCTAACCGATTTTCAGTTTCTCAAGGTTATATTTTTATGGAACTTCTAAAAATAAAAATAAATGTATTTATTAATTGTAAATCACAACTATATTATACAAACACAATAAGTAAATATGCACAGTGAAGAAAAGTCGTGAAAATGTCTTGAACTACCCACTTCACTATTTTAAGGCAGTAGGTCTCGAGGCCCTCTTCTTTTTAATCGCCCTAGCGAAATAAAATAAAAGATGGGAAAACGAAGGAAATGATATATTTATTATTCGGACACACACCAACATACCAAAACGTAATTAGATAATGCAATAACAGAAAACGAGAAATGTATAAACTCATAATTTTTAGTGATGGAGTTTTGTTGACCGTTGAGAAATTAGACGAGGAAGATGGTTGGGGGTGCGGTCATAAATTAGAAACACATTTAAAATAAGTGCTATTTTAATTATGTGCCGACGTTTCGGCCTACAATGTGGGCCTTCATCAGGGTTGAATCTGAGACGGTGTCTAAAGGAGTCATGCAGAGGTTGGTTGCTATCTGCTTGCGGGCCCCGGGAGAGAGGATTCATAATGGTGGAGTTTTGTTGACCGTTGAGAAATTAGATGAGGAAGATGGTTGGGGGTGCGGTCATTAGAGAGAATCACAAATTAAAACATAGTGCTATTTTAATTATGTACCGACGTCGTTTCGGCCTACATTGTGGGACTTCATCAGGGTTGACTCTGAGACGGTGTCTAAAGTGACTCCTTAATTAAAATAGCACTTATTTTAAATGTGTGTTTCTAATTTATGACCGCACCCCCAACCATCTTCCTCATATAATTTTTAGGTATATACTTCAGTTTTTCTCAATGAAAGAGGTGTTAAGTTTACCATTTACCAGAGTTTCCTTTTAATAGATTTTAATTTACCTGAGAAATTTAATCCCATTTCAGATTAATTTGAGTCAACATCCCTAGAATTGGTTTTATTGTCGGAAAATTTGAATAAATAAATGAAAACCTGATCGATAATTGATAACTGAATTCCTTTTGGTTTCATTTCTAAATATATGTCCAATATTTATTCAAGAGCACGGTTAAATGTATATCTAACCTTTCTTATTTTTTACTTTAATCAAATATCATTTTTTTTTTTTTTTTACTTTATTTTAATTTTTTATTATTTTGTTTTGTACTTTGGGGATTTCATTTGTTATTGGATTATACCAAAACTGAATAAATATTACAGTTTCACTGAATGTATGTAATATGTATGATAAAATACAATTTAAAACCATAAAATCAAATGAATATTTTGAAATTTAGAATTGTAGAAAATATTCCATATTTCATAAAATATGGAAAGGTTAGGAGAAATTATTCTCGGGCATGGTTGTTTTCCTTATGTATACATAATTTACCGATGACGTAACAGTTCGTGCGTCAAAGTTGAGTCAACATCTGATAATTATGGTATTGCACCGTTGAGAGCATTAAGATGTTTATAAAAGATAAAATGTGAATTGATATACTCAATAATATTGCAAATCATATTGAAATTGCACATTTTGTTTGTGTATAAAAATTTATACGAATGGAATATGTTATTAGGATTGAATGATTGTGTCAGAAATGATATCATAACTTAAATTATTGGAGAATAATTTAGTTAATAGTAACTGGTTAACTTATTATTATTTTTTCTATAAAAAATATATATTAAAGGATTTAATCTCAGCTACTTTACTTAAATTAATCTAAAGCATATTCACTTATTTTATTAATTACTGTTAGTTTAATAATGAAAAAACTTGTTGGCATTTATATATCTATATTATGAATGAAAAATTATTTAATTAAGTGTATACATTTTTAACAATTTTTATTTTTTTGTTATAGGTAAGTCATGCAGCAAAATATTTTCTCTCTCTGCTTTGGTGAGTACTTAATTGTTTTGATGTAAACATCTTAAAGTAATAGAGAATATTAGTCAGGGGTTTAGCCTTAATAATTTTGGTAATAGTCAAAAAGACCTAAACATGTTTAGGTTTAAATATTCGGTATAATTTTTTATCTTTTTTTAATAAATTAAATCTATATGTCATTATATCGATAATTTTCTGATTATTTTGAGAACTTTTTAAAACAAATTCAAAAAAGAAAAAAAATAGTTGATGGTTGTTCTAAATTTACACTGTTAAAAAAAATATTTCTTGTTGAATTGTCGGGTTTCTTTTTTTTCTATAATTATCATTATAAACAAGGCGCGGTGTGGTCTTGTGTATAGAGTACTGGTATACTGTTCTCCTGGTCCTCGGTTCGAATCCCGGTTGTGAAAGAACTTAATTTACTAATTATTTGGGACACACCCAGCCTCTATAAAATGTTTACCCAAATTGGGGGTGAAAAACCTGGCGGATGAACGTGATCTCGGCCCAATAACCTCCTTGCACTTCCGTTGGCCTTGAATTAGTACAAATCTCTTATGTTCTGAGTCCAAGATCCTTTATGGGTTGTAGAGGTACATTTTTTATTATTATTATTTTAATTTTTTTTTTAAGCAAAAACACAAAACCTAAATATGGAATTAATTTTGTCCCTTAGTTAGAATATTAGTAGCTATTTGGGAATGCATGCATTAAATCACTCCAAATAAGTAAACTTGTTTCTAGTTTTATTATATTGCTTTTTTTAGCCCTAAAGGTGGGAAAAACATCACATAATTTTACTTCTTTGATGTGTTTAATGGATTCTACCAACTTGTAAAATAAACCTTTTTTTTTTTTTCTAATATAAGCCTTTTAAGAGAAGTGGAATCGGTAATGCATTATATGATTTTTAGATTATCGCAGAGTGATTAATTATTTTTATGATTCGCCTTCAGTCATTATCAATCAGATATATTATAATATATTTATATTGGATTTGTTGGTAATTGCGTAGCTATTGCCACCATATAATTATCATACCCGGCAATCTCCATTATCCTCAATTAAAGCGGCTACCGAACGATTTGGCATTCGATAGGAATGAGAATCGATAATACTCCTCCCCACCACGGAGACATTATCGATTGTTAAATCGCCAGCAGACAATGGAGAGACCTCTATGGGCCGGCCCCAATTTTCATGTCACAATTTTCTCGACCAGCTTAAAATGAGGGCCTTGCTCGTATTAAGAACCCTGGTTTTGGTAAAGTTCATGCGCTTATTTCACCAAGGCATTGCCAATTTTCCAGCTTTCCAGAAATAATATGGTGGAGTGGTAATATACTTTGGCAGAGATTTGACATTCTATTGGCGGGAGTCCTTGAGTGCGGCCGACGGTCTGGGTTCAAGGCTGCTTGCTATTTGAAAGTGCATTATGCCCTGTTTGTTCCCGGCCTTGGTTTGCAGATAGTCTCTTGTTCAAAAATAAATGCCTTCAGAAAATAGCTTATATTACAAAGGAAATATTCGATTTTCAGACAACTTTAGAAAATGAAATACATTTAACAGGAGACTGTAATTACATTTAACCCTTTTTTATTAAAATCAACAACGTTTATGCTATTATGCCATCTTCAGGTGCAAAACATATCTGAAAGTACATAATTTCATTCATTTAAAACATAAGGCTTCTTGGTGGAATCACCTACACACCTTAAGGCATTTTAGATTGTTTTAAATTAGTATTTTTTTTTTTTTTTATGAAATAAACTTTTTTTATTTTAATACAGGCATTTAACATTTTAAAAACGATACAAATTATCATACAATGGTTTATTATTTCCAAATAGATTAATTTTCAATAATAACCGAGTTTTGGAGAAATTGCATCTATTATAATTTGTGACTTGAATATAGTTAAATAGATCAACTTTTTAAATTTTTTTTTCTCTTGTTTTTACTGATTTTAAAACTCCAAACATATTTTTCCCTATCTCCAAAAATAACTGAGGTATGGGTGTACTTATGGGTAAAATTTCAATTTATTTTTTCTCATTTTTATAATTATTCGCATTTTTTTTTTTTTTTTGGTATAAAAACTAATACTTTTTTTCTCTATCTTCGAAAATAACTGATTTGTGGGCGTATTTATGGGTAAAATTTCAATTTTTTTTCTTTTCTTTGTTTATGATTATTCTCGGTTTTTTGTTAAAAAACACTAATACATGTTTTCTCTATCCTAAAAAATAACTGAGTTATTGAATCATCGTTGCATGTCCTAGTATTTTTGTGGCGAATTTCAAATATATATATATATATTATTTTTCTTTTTGGTAGATTACAAAGGTTTATTATTTAAAATAATAAAACAAAGACATTATAATTAAACAATTTTTATTTTTTATGTTTTATATTCTAAAAATGGTTATATTAAGAAAATCGTAATTGTGTTATAAATAGGATTCATATTATTGTATCTAAACACAAAATTTATATTTTTACCTTCTTTAGTCGAGGTCGAATGTGAGAAACATATATAATGAATATTTTATTTTCCTGCCAAAGTTTTAGTTATAAAAACAAACACAAGTATTTATACAGAGAACTAACTGATATGGCTCAACTAGTTGGAACCATTTTATTTTTTGAACTAATGAATGGATTTGGAAAACAGGAAGCGACCAACTATATTTAGTTCTTTTTATTAATGTTGACACTTTTTAATTTTAATACGTACCCATAAAATATAGCTGGGAACCCTTCCAAACTTTATTTTTACTGTTACTATTAGCGAACTTCATTTCTTAAATATAAAAAAATAAGTAAAGAAACAGCCTTCAAACCATTGTTTGTCTCAGAACAGTTGGCACAAATGGAGCGTGATAGGATACGGCTGACAGGCTATCTGGCTTGTCTTCCGTCCTCGTTAGCTTTGAAGGGAATGAGTTTGGTAAACGTTAAGGCAGGAACAAAATGTATGTATGCACTGGTTTCTATTGGCTATTATATCTTCGGAATTGTTTGGAAACATGCTGAAAATATAACTAGTATTTTTGTTTTCCTGTAAAACATTTTACATTTTTTTGTCACTGCATAAACAGTTTATATAGCTCAATGTTGTATGTACATATGTATGTTTATGCATGTTTTACCCTAGATTGTTGAACCTTTTTAGTAGGTCTAAAGAAAACAAGTTACAAAAATACATATATTATAAAAAATAAACGAAGAATAAGTAAGGTATTGTAGTAAAAGATAAGGAGATATGAAAAAGATGATATAATAGGCAATTCTCAGAAGAAAATGAAACAATATGATATGGTCTTCCTGTTTCTTTTCTCTCTTGATTTTGACCCCTCCATTCCTCTATCCTAACCAACTTTTAGATTACATCTGCGTTAAACGACAATTTTACTATTGAGGCAATTACTTTATATAAAATATTAAAGTAGAGTCTGAAATAACAGATTGATCTAATTTTGTTGGAATTTTAACTACCCAGGTTAATTCGGTAAATGAAACAAAAAAAAAGGTTTAAAAAATTACTTTAAGAAAAATGCTTAGTTGAGTGCTCTCTTCCATCCATTGTTCTTAACTCAAAACCGAAATCTCAGAAATCAACAGAGACGCAACCCTCCTATAAGAAACAAGGTTAAAACTAATAATAATAATATAAATACATATCTCCGAAGGCAGAAATAAATAAATAGTAGTCATAGAAACTGAAGGTTGGATGCCGATAACACCAATCCCTACCTACAGATTACAATTGACCTCTTGGTTCCATGCCCAAAACATGAAGATCAGCTTTGACGCTATCATCCGCCGTAAAGGTATCACCTCAATTGTTTTCTGACACAGTGCAAGCTCCGCAATTCCGCATTGTCTAACCTCCTCCAATCTCCAAAGGTTTTTTATTTATTTGTTATTACTTTGATGCATAATAGGAATTAATTCAAAAATATAAAAGTCACTTCAATACATCAAAAATAATAACTGAATTGATTATTTTTGAAACCTCTCATTAACCTAATAAAACTACAAAAGTCAACCAGCAACCTCAATAGCGTTGGAAAGAAGAAAGAAACAATCAAGGAAAGCAAACAGACCAAATGGACCCTTCCCTTTTAAAGAAAAGACTAGGGTTATTTGTTGCTATGAATTTAAAAGAATTTGCTAAACATAAGAAGGGAAAAGATAAAAACGTGGAATTAAGATTAGAAGTTTAAACGAGAAGGAGATAAGAGTAATGGGAATAAGGTTCTACAAAAAGTCCACTAAACGGAAGGAAGATTGCTAATATAAATGGCAAAACAGGAGAGTGAGTGAAGAAGAAGAGATAGGGACAAGAGGAGACTAATCCCGGGCTGCTCCCGGCAGATAGCGCTGTAGTCGGCTATCTCTCACCTGTCAGTCCATCGTCGGCCTTCTCTTATCCAGAAGTCAGGTCTCTTAAACTGATATCCACTCGTCTTAGCCATTCATGTCTTTTAATCTTTTTAAACTTGAGGAGATCCTATTTCGAAATACCACCTAGAAGCTTAAAAATAAATTTAAATTCGGTGATCTGCTATATCCTATCAGAAGTCGGCAACCCTTTGTCTATTATCACCAGTTGGCCCACCTGACGCCATTTTTGTTTCAGCTCAACATAACCTGTACCAGCAATAGCGAACTGGTTAACGTAGTCTGTCGCTGATTGACGAGTTTACAATAAAATATAGCATACTCATTTCATACATAATAATAAGCTTAACATGTTCCTGAAAAGAAAATCCATTTATTAAAAACTTTTATCTACTTGTAATAATGATGCATCAAAAACGAATTACAAACTGAAGGAGTAAAGAGAAAAAACAAATTTTGTTTAGGAAATTTTATTTTTTCTAGCATAACTATAGTAATAAAGGTGCTTAATATACCGCTGGAAAGCTTACTATTTCAGAAAAGATCTTACTTTATACACAAAGTTGCAAAAGGTAATGGATGGCGATGAAAAGTGAATAAAACTAATTAATTGTAGATAATACTATAATAGAATATATAATAAAACATATGTTCCTGTTGAAACTTAATATAATTCTTTAGTATTTTATTCAAAAGTTATTAAATTTGTTTTAACGATCTTATAAGCTATTAAATTTCCAAGTAACAATGACCAATAATCCGATTGCCATTTTTATTGGATTATTCAATTCGTTTAAACCGAAGATATTAATGTATTCTAAGTGTAATTTTAACCCCCTTTTGCTTTTTTACGCCCGAATCTTAAACGCCTCAAATGCTGCTAAATCATTTGAATTTAACGTTTCGCCTTTATAATTAGAAGAATCTGCTTTGAAGAGCGGGTCTATCTTGAGGAACAGCTGTTCTGTATAAATAGTGTTTGCCTTTTAGTGAAGGGCTGTTTTGATTTAAACCTCCAGATATCTGTGCCTTATCTGTTTGGCCCGGGAGATACAGAGGCCAGAATGTACACTTTCGGATTGTTTCTCTTGGAGGTTGAAGTAGAGCCGGCGTGCCAGCTGGGAGAAATAGCTCACCGCATTCCTTCTCTTTACCAACTACGAATAAGAATCCGCCTCGACATACTCAGCTGTAGTCGAGTTTAATAGGAGAAGTGAGAGTAACAGAGGAACTGCTGATAAGTAATCTGTTATTATTAAGCTATTGCTTCTTTCATCGATGTGTTAAGTGGTATTTAAAAAAAAAAATAAATAAATAAATATAATATTTGCCATCATTATTCTGTATTACTTCTGCAATTATCTATTTTTCCAGTTTTACTAATATTCTTGGTTTTACCCTGAGATGAAACTACACTTAGAACAATTTAATGTACTGATGAATAAATAAATAAATTCTTTAGAATAAAATTAACAAATAATATAAATGGGCTTCAGAGTCTTAGATTAATATAGATAAGTAAACTAAAACTAATATGAAATATACATACGCAAATAAATAGAAAATAAAGTGAAATGAAATAAAGCCTTATTTACAAGTCTGTTATGACTGGTTGGTCAGGAGATGGATAAATAAGCGGGATTTGAAGATTGAGTGAGTGTAAGAGCGATAGAAAGAGGAATAGAATTCTATAAGGTTGAGGATCGGATAAGAAACGATCTGTTGAACTGTTCAGAACGGTGGGCCGTAGTGTGTAAATCAGAAGGCCTAGTGCGTGTATAACGGGGATGGACAGAGGATTTGAATTTAGGAGGTCGAAAATATATGACGGACTGGATAACTTGGTAAAGGTATGATGCCAGGAAATATTTGCGACTATGAATGAATCGTTGTATAAACTAATGAACGTTTTTAGAAATTAATACAATATTAATTTTTTCGTCCCTTTAAATATACAAAAGATTTTATAAATTTATTAGAAACACCATATTTGTTACCCAGTTATTAGGACCTAGTTTTTAAAATCTTACATTTTTCATAAAGAATTCAGGTAGCTCGTGAGTTGTTAAGTTGACTTCACATCGCTGTTCCAAATGGAGAACTAATATCTTGGATCGGGCTGATCGTCAAGTTGTTCAAAGGGTGCCGTTACTTTCCATAAACCCTTTCGTTTTTCCTCTATGAGATCTAGAGTTTTTTTTTTTTTTTCTAATAAATGTCTTCAAAATGTTTATTCTATTAAAAGCAACACATTATAATGAATAAAATAAAAAAATGATTTATTTATTTTATTATATGTTTTATAACTTATCGTGTGCTGTAATGAGGCAATAAACATTTGTTTTCTTTGGCCATATACATTACCATCCCTATAAGCTCATACGTTTTATATTTATATCCTTAATAAGATTTTATTATCTTACCATAAACATGTCTGATTTGACAGCTTACTCATTAACTTTATGCATTTTTTTTTCAGTTGTTCTTTGAAGTATGTGATTCATCTAATTTATAGATATATTTTTATAACTGTTCTGTTCATTTTTTAAAAATATTTATTAATCCATCCTATACTATAATATATTTTTCAATATAAATTTTCAATCTTAGCATTTTTAAAATTATAAATTATGGAAGCTTTACACAGAAATGATAATATTATGTTCATATCAACTGAGTTCGTTATAATTTTAATTATTATTAATTTTACGCTCTAAGAAAAGAAATAACAGTTTCGGGTCCCTAATTTATAGTGGCTGGTTACTCCATATCCTAGGGTTGCTCACTGGTTGAAATGTAAATAATTATCTACCATAGTCTGGGTTCGAACGCAGGACCAAGAGAACAGAAGTTCGTGCTCTATCTACTAGACCACGCTGCTCCCTATTAGTGCAATAAAAGGCATATATAAATATTATGAAATATTAGTGTTTTTTTATCTCTTATCCTTTTACAGAAAGATCTCAAGTCATATATCTACTTTAGTCATAGGACGCCATTAAGAGATAAAACGGCTGGAATTATACGCATCAGATCTTGACATCGGAACATCCTTCCTGACAATAGATTATATCTTTCAATGGGGAAAAAAATTACAGGAGGGAACTTACTAGCCTTAACGACTCACGGATGGCAGCACTGCTGCATTGTGTTCATATCGGAAGGCGATCAGATGTTCCCGCCTTCACCGCGATGACGCATCTCCGTGGGGGCGTCTGCACACTTTTTTTTTTTTATTCTCTTTCGTTGTTGAGGCATTGCACTTGAGTATCTTCGCCGGAGCTGTTAAATAATGGATGCCCTATTTACATAATGTAAACTGCAACAATACTGTAAGCGAGGCAGTAAGCTGAGAGTTTAATGTAATGGCGCCTACGGTGATATTCGCTATGAATGTAAAAGAAATTCTTTGTTTTTTAGTTAAACGTATTTATGGGGTGCAGTGATTGATAAGAGATGGAAAAAAAAGCTCCCTAGTCAAGTCATTGTTTCCTCAACAACCATCATGTTTTTGTTTTTTTTACTGGCATAACCGTGCCATGTGCATGAGTTAAAAATATCAATGATTCAGAGTATTCATAATAACAATTAATTTTTTCATTCAGTGTATGTGATCTTTTTCGCTATTCTGAAATACTAGTTCCTTGATAGTAAGGATGTGAGTTCAAAAAAATCATTTTACACTCATAACTACGACGATATATATTTTGGAAAAATTTATTCCGTCGTTAATTGACTCAATCAAAAATATATACTTTATTTACCTATTCACTACTATAAAAAATTGCATAGAATGAATAATCACCATTGGGTTTAATCAAAAGTCCATCGTAATAAAAGAAAACAAAAAGAAAAACTTGCATGATAAATTTTGCCGTATTCTTCTTAGAAAACATCAACTCACACGTTACTACCTTCCAATATTGCATATACCTTCAAATATGTCATGTAGATTTTAATAATATTTATTGTAGAAATTAAAATTTCCATATGAACCTATTTATAACACATATGTAGGCACTAATTTAATATTTAGCTGGCAGTTTCCAAAAAAACTAGAAGGCATTAAAAAAAATGAAAAATCTAGATTGGAAAAAAATTAAAAAATATAATCATAGTTAAATGTAATTATATTATCATATTATATTAATACTATCCTTAATATTGTAATAATTTAAAACAAATATTTCTAATGAAATAGTATGCTGTATTATAAACAATCTAATATAGTTGGGCAGCACTAATTTATAAATAAAGTATTTTCTCTCTCAGCTTCAAGTTAGTTGATAAATAACTTGAACATGAATTGGTAATTAATGTAAACTATAAAGAATTCTTCTACCTACAAAGTGTAATAATAATAGCACTATAGTGTGCACACAATAATGTCATAAAAGACACTACCTCCTCCTACGTGAAACGTAGCAATGTTACCATTTTAAAGTTCAATATGAGAGGAGTCATATGGGTTGAGTTGATTAACTAAATATATATATAGTTTATTTACCATTTCACTACTATAAAATAATTGCATTAAATGTTTAATCCAAATTTCATCTGTTATAAAAAAAAATACAACTTGCAAGAAAATTTTTGCTGATTCTTCTTAGAAAACATTATATATCTTCAGACATTTTATGTTGATTTTTCAAAGCTTCTCGATGGAATCGTTTTCAAAGCTTTATCGATGGCGGTTCCATAATTTAAATATCTTCTAAAACAGGATAAAACAACAATTTTATTTTTTAAGTTAATCACTTATTTATAATTTAGCAAACATTACTTTTTTTCTTGAATCTAGCGAGAATTCATTTCGTCCAATTACCGTAATTCGCCTGACTTTGGTAGTAGAGAAAGCAAATTCGAGATTTTAATTGGCATTTCTATTACCGATCAAAGAAAGTGATAATTGCTGCAGTAATTTGTAATTGATTCGGCTTCCCTATTGGCCCCGGTAATTAAAAGTAGCTGATGAGTATTTAATGAAAAGAGTCCAAGTTTGCCGGGAGATCTTCGATTGATATCAGGACTGGCTGCTTGCGAATGAAACTTATTTGACTCAATTTATATTCATGTATTTAATTCTTGAATCCTTCGTACAATATTTTTCATCATCACGACTCACAGGTCTAGCAAAAGTCATTGCAACAAACAGCCTTCGATATACAATAGAATGGACACTTTCAAATCTATCATTACCTGTTCAGTCCCAGGTACGATTCTTGATATGTAATCTGAATCTTGTCGAGTATTGTCAGTATGTCTTATACGTATCTTGTTTCATGGTACGATAGCTGATATAGAATCTAAGTATCTGTTTTTTCCAGATATTTAATATTAAATCCATGACACCTTCATAAGTTTAATACCTTTTCTTGTACGTGTCTTACAGAATAATTTCGTTGTTAGGTACCAGTATTATGTATACCTATGCTTAATATGGATCCGATCTGTATTACAATCCACAGAATATAAAATGCTATCGGGTATAATTAGTTGTATTGCATCATCTTCCTCTGGCAATGTGTTATTTTTTCAAGCATGAATTGAAACTACACTCTTCCTAAAAATTCATAGTACCTATTGAAAAGGTTTAAACAAACGTTTTGATATGTTCTTTCTTTCTGACTGTGCCAGCTATCTAGCATTAATGTAGAATCTTTACATTTGAGGAAACTAAATTTAAACTTTTGTTTGTTTTGTAGTTGATTTTTTTCCATCGCTGCTTAGGTATGATGACCAGAGCATTGTGAGTTAACGTTTCTTATTCTGGATCATTTAAGAAGTGTATTCCTCTTATAGTTGTAACTGCAGAACACTGGAATATACTAAGTGTTCTCTAATAGTTGTGACTGTGTATTGTATACTGTAATGGTCGTAGTGACTGTTTTTTTTTCTTCATTGTTTGACTAAATAAGTCAATCTTTATTTATTGTCATTTTTATACTACTGTGGTCAATCGGATTATGCTACAGTGAAAATCCTAAATTTTGCCTTTTCAGTTTGGATTACAGGTTCCAAACCAGCCCTCTGAAGGACTAACATGACCTAGGATTGTTTTCTTCCTTTGAAAATTTTCTGCCGGGTTTGAACACGTGGCCTTGAGATTCGAAGGATAATGCAACGGTGTTTCTATGAAACGTCTCCCTAAATTTAAAAAAAGACCTAATTACAAAATGTGAAAGTGAACATTTATGTATGTTAATGAGGAAGCAAGGGAAGGTGGAACATGAGCGTGTCCAACTCCCTGATAATTAGCAAGAACAATGGGATATGGATCCTTTGAAGCCTCGCATTGTTCCTTCAAAGGTGTCAAAGCATGACTAATCTACTCAGACGGATAATAACTTGCTAGAATGGTTCTGGTTGATGGAGGTTCATCGCACTGTCCCACCGCCTCATAGTCTGATAGTCTAGCCTAGCTCCGTTGGTATGGAATAGAAAGCGAAATACTATAGTTGTTAGTTGGTTGGACTATTGATATATGATACTTCTATATTTTCATTCATTCATTCGTCAGAAGCGAATTTATTACAATCATTCATAGTTCATACAACTCATAGTCCGATGCTCAACGGTTGGGAGGGA
Organism: Piezodorus guildinii; assembly: GCA_023052935.1. Lineage (NCBI taxonomy): Eukaryota > Metazoa > Arthropoda > Insecta > Hemiptera > Pentatomidae > Piezodorus > Piezodorus guildinii. The sequence goes on from CM041292.1 coordinate 60,009,066, forward strand.
AATCCAGTTTTGAGTTTTTTGCTGTTAGTCCTGGCTTTCAACAACATAAAAATAAGTTGTAACTAATGAAAGAACAGAAACTTTAGAAGGTTAGAAGAACCCTCAAAATAAGAAAGTAAGTGTTGCACAACGTTATGTAAAAACTTTTTTTTTTTTTTTTTTAAACATATTTATTGATATTTACAACTGTATTATTATATACAACAAGTAAATGTGATGGACATAGTAAACTGACATGAGTTACATGAAGAGACGCTACCCATTGGCAGCACTCTAAAAGTATTTTAAACTAGAAGGTCTCGAGGCCATCTTCTTTTCAGACGCCTCGGGGGATTGTCAGGAATGGAAGAGGATGACAGAATAGAAACTAGTGGATTAGAGTGGAAATGGAGTTTTTCATGGAATGATTGATACCTGGTTCGTGCTAATTCAGAAACATATGGGACATTAAGGTCTTTATGGATGAGCTTATTCGTGACAAAGTAAGGAGCGTTAAGGATTTTACGAAGGATTTTGGATTGTAAGGATTGGATACGAGAAGAATTCGATGGTTTAGTAGAGCCCCATAGCTCTATTCCGTAAGTCCATATCGGTCTTATGATGGTCATATAAATAAGTCTTTTGTAATTAAGTGGTAGGTTGGAACGTTTATCCAGTAAGTGTTGAAGTAGTCGAAAACGTCGGGCAGTTTCTTGTCGTTTCAGTCTTGTATGGGGATTCCAAGTTAGACGTTTGTCAAGGTGGAGTCCTAGATATCGAATCTGTTCAACAGGGGCTAGTGGAGTGTCATTAAAGGATACTGTAGGGCAGGAAGTCATGGGTTTACGACGAAGGGTAAATGTTATCTGGTGGGATTTGTTAGAATTAATTTTAATCCTCCAATTCTGACACCATACTTCAAGGTCTCGGATGTGGGATTGAAGAGTGTGGGAGGCTGTAACAGGATCATTATCTACTGATAGCACACACGTGTCATCAGCATAGGTCGAAAGGAAAGTGTTTGGATGGGTTGGGATATCAGCTGTATAGACTGTATAAAGAACGGGTCCTAGGATGCTGCCTTGAGGAACACCAGCAGATTGAGAAAACAGAGAGGTATAGGAACTATTGTGATTTATTTTAAAAGATCTATCAGCGAGGTAGGATTGGATAATTAGAAAATAGGTAGGAGGGAGGAATAGACGGAGCTTGTAAAGCAATCCCGGGTGCCAGACTCGGTCAAAGGCCTGTTCTACATCGAGAAAGGCTCCCGTGCAGTACAATCCGCGCTCCAACGCAGAGGAGACAACGTCCACCACACGATGGCATTGCTGGATAGTGGAGTGAGATGTACGGAATCCGAATTGGTGATCTGGAATAATATGATGGGAATCAAGGATTGGGTATATACGTTTCAGAAGGAGTTTTTCCATAATTTTACCCATAATACATAAAAGAGATATGGGACGGTAGGAAGATGGATTTTCAGGTGGCTTTTTGGGTTTAGGAATCATTTTTACTATGGATAATTTGCAGGAGGCAGGAAAATAAGTAGTACGGAGAACGGCATTGTAGATGTAGGTGAGTAATAGGATGGCTTTTTGAGGGAGATGTTTTAAGATATGGGAAGTGATTTGGTCATGGCCAGGATCTTTTCGAGCAGGTAATCTATGAATGATATTGGATATTTCTGAAGGATGGAAAGCTTTAGGTGGAAGGGTCATTTGGAGGGGAATAAATAAGTCTTCTTCTATCCTTTCGAGGTGATTGGGATTAAGGATATCTGGATGTGGAGTATAAGTATTGTAAAGATGTTGTCCGAATAACTGCGCTTTCTCTTTGTCAGTTCTTGTCCAGGTTTGGTTTTCAGTCTGGAGTGGGTGGTTACAGTCTTTGAACTTAAGAATTTTTTTTGTGGTTGTCCATAATGATTTGTCTGTTGTAGTAAGATTTTCAGTAAAGCTCAGTAAATGTTGAATTTTGTATGTTTTTATTTCTGACTTGAGTTTGTTAGTTAGTTTGGTATAGTAAGTTTTGTCAGCTGGGTATCGAGTCTTATGCCACTTCGATCTCGCTCTGCGTTTTTCCTTTATTAAAAATCGAATGTGCTGTGGCAAGTCAGTATGTTGAGTGTCATTAATGATGGTGGTCCTTGTGTTGTCAATTATACTCCAAGTTATAGAGTCAGTCAGTTTTTTAACAGCTGTATCAATATCATCGTTTGTCTTGAGTGGAGTGTTCAAGTCTATTTTGCTTTCCAAGTCCTGTCGAAATACGTCCCAGTTTACTCGTCCTTTGATCAATGTAGAAGGAAGGGGTTTAGGAACAAAAATGGAATGCAAGGAAAGTAAAACCGGGCTATGGTCTGAGGAAAGGTCATTCAGAGATCTGATTATGGTTTGGGAGGAAGAAATTTGAGAGGTGATAAATATATCCAGGATATCAGGTTTCTTTTTTAGGGATGTAGGCCAATACGTGGGATTAAGGGGTGAGAGGACAGTATAGCTATGGGAAGTCGAGACACTGGAAAGGAGATTACCTCGGGAGTTGGATGTTCGGCAACCCCACCGTTGGTGCTTAGCATTATAGTCTCCTCCAGCGATAAAGCGCGGTCCAAGGGATCGAAAAAGGGTTTCAAGTTGGTTATAGAGAAGGGAAACACCAGGAGGACAGTATACAGCTGAGAGGGTGAGATGGAAAGGACGAGTTGAAATGGTCACTGAGGTTGATTGTATGGCGTCAGTTGGAGTAGAAGGAATAAGGGAATGGGGTAAGGATTTATGGATAAGGATGCATGACCCGGCATGGGAAGTGTTGTCTGGGTGGTCCGATCTGTATGTGATGTAGTCACGTATGTGAAATCGTGTTCGTTGTGTAAAGTGAGTTTCAGTCAAGAGTGCTATGTCAATATGGTTGTCATGGAGAAATATGTCCAGTTCGTCCCGGTGGTTGAGTAGGCCGTTAGCGTTCCACAAAAGGATTGCTAGGGGCTTAACACTCATCGTGGAAGATTGAATGGGACTTGGGTAAGGATTCTTGTGAGGAGGGTGATTAGTGGTAGGATAGTTTCTTTAAGATCTGAAAGAAAGGATTGGAGTATGGAGCTTATGTTGAAAGGGTCATGGTTGGGAAACTGATGTGGATAAGAGAGTTGTAAAGGATAATTTGTTTGGTCGGAATTGTTGACTGGGGGCTGAACACGCCGTGGGGTACGATGATGTTCAGTCCGCTGAGGTACTTGAGGTGAGGGATTCGGTTGATTTAGCTGAACAGAAGGAGATGATATTTGGGGAGGATGTTCAGGAGGCAATTTTACTCGCAAGGGTAGAGGATGAGGAGGAAGGGATCGATTTGTAGGTTGTGGGTTAGGATGGGAGGCAGGAGGCTTGGTTTGGGATTTAGGAGGCGCCTGACGTCGTGGTTGTTGATGCTTATTGGCGATGATCTCAGAGGAAGGTGTTTTGGTGTGTTCCGTCGGTTCCCTGGCGGCAGTTGTAGTAGGTGGCTGTTGAACGATGACACCTGTATGTTTCTGAATTTCCGGGAAGTTAGTCAAATCTAAAACAGGTGCCTGCGGGCGAATCTGCTGTTCCACTCGTGGTTCCGCTAGGTACTGCGTCCTCTGCCGAAGAAGGGTTTTATATACGACACAGCCCCTATAGCTAGCCGGATGGCCTTCACCACAAAGTGCACACTTTGCAGGCTCATTAGGGGGTTTGAGGCATGTATCAGAGGTGTGTGGCCCGGCACACTTGACACACCTAGCAGGGTGATGGCAGTAGGACTTAGTGTGCCCTAAAGTTTGACATCTGGTGCACTGGACGATTATTGTTCTCTGTCTTGGCTCTTCAAACCTTACTGTCGAATATACCAGCCGTCTTACCTGAAATATCTCCGTGTTATTCCTGGCTGGCTCCAAATCCACGAAAAACAGGGGCAGCGCATATTTTTCTTTAGGGTGTGTTACAGAGGATATGTTCCTAACGTTATGGCCAATTTCTTCAAGGCCGCTTTTGATGGCTTCAGTAGGGGTGGATGAGTGGAGTCCTCTCAAAACCACCCTGTATGATTTATCTTCTTTTAGTTGGTAACAGTGAAAATTATAATTGTTCGTACTCAAATAGCTGATTAGTTTCTTATAGCTCTCCTTATTGGTGGTATTAATTTTTATGTCGTTTATTCGTGCGAAACATTGGAAGTTTGGCTGGCCTATTAGATCAGCGATTTCTTTACCAAATGACAGGAAATTATTAATATTTGATACATATATTGGAGGTGGTTCGGGGTCAGAAAATCCTTGTGGTTCCGGGAGCTGGTTTTTAGTGTTGGCGTTAGCTGAAGTGCTAAAGGTAGAAGAAGAAGCGGTAGATTTTGATGTAGATGGCGCCGTTAACTCATTTATGTTGGCTGCAGTGGTACTGCGAGTTTTAGGTGGTGATGGCATTGCTTTTGGTTGCTGTTTGGCCTTAACCGATTTATTTTTTTTTTTATTTGGCGAGTTACCAGCGGAACCAGTGTTCTTTCTCTGGCGTTTCTGTCGTGATCGTGGCTTCAAATACTGTGAGTCTGACTCGCTTATTTCAGAAAAGGGAGTCTCCTCTTCCGAGTCGTCACAAGATTGGGTCTTATCTAGATCCATGACTTAATTTAATAAGAAAGAAAAAAATAACATATATATGAACCTAAATAAATTAAAGAGACCTATAAAAAATTAAAGAGAGAATAGATATTTATATAATTATTAGAAAAGAAAAATATACTTAAAGAAATTACTAATTAAAAGAAAATTAACCTTAAAAATCTTAAAACTAAACTATTTACAATTATTTACATATACAATAAAAAAACAAAGCAAACATTTCTAAGTTAATGAAAAAAAAAAAAAATTAAAAATTAAATGTCTTAGAGAAAAAAATTAAAAAACTCATGGACGTAGAAAACTAATGTTTATAAATATTGTTTGGTTACGTCTTAGAACAACAGACCCGGCCGAGACCTTGTCAACACTAGGGAAGGATTAGCCGGCACAGCTGACCCTTATCTCCAGCCCATGCGGTCACTAGTCTGTAATTGTCTTTAGAACAAAACACCACTCACCTCTCTTTTGTGTTCGGTAAAATATTCAACAGTGCAATATCTCACGATTCACAAAGTTTGAAGGATATTCATGCGGTAACACAGTGATGAGAAGGTAAGAAACATAGAGCTATACGTATAGTGAACTGTACTCGCAGCCATGACACTTGAAACTCATGTAAAAACTTAAATTTTAATATTTCTATAAATATTCGGAAGACTGGAGCTATTACTCTTCTATCGTTAGGTTTTAAATTTTTCCAATCTCAGAAATACTTCTTCATTCATTCATAACCTATTCAAGGATGCAAGGATGCAAGAATTAAAAAAAAAAGACCTAAAAGAAAAATTGTGCTTGATATGTGGCTTATAAATGTCTAGTCTTTTTGGGGAACCGATACTAGTCTTCAAGGGAAACAACAAAGTTTTAATGACCCATTTTTCGATTGTCAACGGTTAGGTATGAAAATTAAATTTAGAGATTTTCGCTGTTCAATGAAAACCATGGATAACAGCAACAATGTTTTTTTTTTTTTTTAATTTTTGAGAATGTCGTGTTTCTTTTTTTACCATAATGCTCCCCTTTCACGATTTAGGGACCCTACTGATCATTTCAGGTGAGTTATCAGGAATGATAAGGAGGGAAGAAGAGGCTAAACGACAGCCGCTATCTGGCGGTGTCGTTAAGAACTAGGGGCAGCGGCGTGGCCCCCGACCTCAGGTTAATTGCCTTGGCTCGTGTCCACGGAGTTTGTTTCTCTCAGTCGCAAACTCCTTCCCTTCTTTCTAACACCGCTATTCGCTACGATGTAATGCTGCCTTACACATGTCAGCTCGATATAACGTTACCGTAAACACGTGTTGACACAATATCGAGCAATGATATAACATTTTTTGAATTAGGAGGTTTGTAACTTTCGTTGTGTAACGTTTTTTTTTCACCCTCTGTTCGACACGCTCTATCTCTGCAGGTGTTTCTCGTATTCAAAATTTGACGAAATTAACCTGGTTTAAAATCAGTAACAAAATATTTTTGTTATATCACATTTTTCACTAAGGCCTACGGTTAAGGAACTATATTTATTCGAATAAAACAATTCACGTTTTGCTTCAAGGCTATATGTAGAAATAAAATGTGTTTTTATTGGTTGCATTTAAAGTTAGATGTTATTTCCATATATAACATCTGTCGCTAGCAACTACCGTTAAGGATTTATGTTAGTTCGAATAAGAAAGTCACATACCGCTACGTTTATGAAGTGTTAGGGTTTTATTGACACCATAAGTATAAGTGTCAAGAAAACTGTGTGTTACTCGCATTTAAAATTTGAAGTTATTCTCTTATATATTATTTGTCATTGGAACCTACTACCTACTGGAACCTTTGACAGACATATAAATTTTTTGGTCCACTTTAGTAAAAAAATTATGAGAGAGAGGCAAAAATTGAGGCAACTTAATCACTTAATTAATTCTTCGAGTATGTCTCTTCGACTGAAGATATCAATATATGATGCCATTATACGTCCAACTCTGTTATATGGTGCTCCACTCTTTTCGCATGTTGCTAAGTCGACCGAAAAACGTTTACAATCGTTCCAAAATGGCGTTCTACGGAAAATTGTGAAAGGAACGTCCTTTACAAAGATCTAAAACCTCTAGAATTCACGAGGAATTCAAAATTGACAAACTTTCCGAATTTATAACTACGAGGAATAAAAAGTTCTATGAAACGGTCAAACTTATTAACAATCAGATATATAGTATGCTAACACCTTCTGGATTACCTCAACGATGGAACAATATTGAGATTTAGCTTTCAGTGTTAGATTAAGGTTATTCTTAAACCAAAAACGTGAGCCTCATCACCTCATTATAGATTCATATATTACAGAGATACCGGATATCCTTAAAATCCAGAAAAAGGAGAATATTCAAAAACTAAGTTTTTAAGAAGAGCTAACAAAAGGGCTACGAAAAGAAAAGAAAAAAAAAAGACCTACTCTTTAAGAGCTATATTGTTTTAAATTAAAAAAAGTCACGTTTTGCCTATATTTTTTTAGTATTAGCACTTTTTTGCCTCGCTTTATTTGTCGATGCTCGAATAAAATTGTTCACCTCTTCAGAAATTTAGTGGAAAATATGTTTTGTTATATAACATATTTCGCAAGGACATACCTCTTTAACTAGGATGGAAATATACATAAATATGATCTATGGGTTTTCAAGTCATTGAGAAATACTAAAGCATTATTTTTTGGGGTTCAAAAATGCTCCTAGGATGTTACTTATGTGGTATTATTTTTAGAAGCTCTTGAAATATTTTTACTCGGTAAGTTTATCAGTTATTAAAAGAGATAAGAAAGCCTCCATTGCGAGTCGTGATATGTCAATACATCTTCAATCTGCAATCCTAATCCTCGTCTATATTTATCTATACTGAATCGACACTCCTTTTTCCTGTTGATTCTACTCTTAACTATTTCGAAGATTAATTTTTGTGTTGTATAGCTTTAAGATTTTTAGTGATGCAGTTATCCTCATGCGCAACATAGATAATATTTGAATAAGGAAAGGACATTAAAAATTTATTTTCAATTCAAGATCATACCGCTCGCCTGTAAATGCTGACTTACTAATAATATTATATCTGATTGTTCGTTCTACTGATCTGTGTGATTTTCCTATTGTTATAAAGATTAAAAATTTATATTTACAGCTTTGATGTTGACTTAAAATAGTATGATTTGTATGAACAGTATGATTAAAATATTTGCAATTGTTCTACTTTGAGTGTATGCTTTCATCGTCCATTTCTTCTTATATAAAGTTAAAACTTGTTAATATTAATATTAATAATATTAGATTGTCAGTGTTTACTATTTTTTTAAGTTCCTTTTTTTCTCCTCCTTTACTGACTCTTCAAATTGATTCAGGAGTTTCAAATTTTGTGTGTGAATTAAAATGGCACTACCTATTTAGAAGCACCTTTTAGGGGTTTCAACATTTTTATTACCTCCCTCCCCCAGGTATTTCACTGTTTAAGATTTGTGCATTTTTTAAATCTACTGGAATTGTGTTAGATATAAAATTATTTGTGAAATGAGCTGGTATTTGGGATGTGTCTTTTAGGTGGCCTGGATTTATTTATATCCCCTCTCCTAGTCTTCTCCTGATAATTTAATATTTTTAATTGTGTATTTTAGTAAAAACCGTTTTGCAGGCCACCTGAATGAATGACATAGTCCGACAGTCCTTCCCTCGGCGACAACGTCAACACTACCTCTCGTTGACGTTGTCGCCGAGGGAAGGAGTTCGGACTATGTCTGAACTCACTTTATTGCCAAAACCCTGAAGAATGGTCCCTCCCATTTTGCAATGGATAAATAAAGGCTTAGAAGAAGCCCTTGAAAGATTACTAGTGCATCCAGCGCATATAGCAATCCTCTTTAGAATACCTCCGGGTAACAGAAGGACAAATCTGACAGCTATACATATTATATTTGTATTTGTATTTTGTTCGAAAATAAAACCAGAGGGTAAGAAAAAAAAAAAAAAAAAAAAAAAAAAAAAAAAAAAACAGGCCACCTGAAACAGTTCTGTGCAATCTGTATGAAGGCTTTTATGTTATGCGGAATGGTATACGTTAAGCGCCAGGAAGAAACTTCCATATTTCAAGATCATTTCAAATCGTATTTTTGTTTTGCATATTTTAAGACATTCCGAATTCCAATAAGTACAAATTTACAAATTATATCTTCCAATTTAAAATATTATTTTATTCTACTATCATTTCTCAAAGTTTTTTTTTTTTTGCTTTATACGAAATTTATATAATAATAATTATTAGTTTACAATGTACCCTTAATACAAATATGTTTGGTGGTCATTATTTCGGTTGTCCTTCTTCCCTGGTAATAATATTTTGATCATCATTTGAATTTTCTAAGCATAATCTGATTTGTTGATTCAGTAGGAAAAGTAATAAAAAGGAAAAACTACACAATATAAATACAATAATACTTTAAATGTTTATGTGTTGTTCTTTAATGAGTGAATCGCATAAATGTAGTTTAATTGTAGTTAACAATTTCGTTTATAAGTTGATTTTCGGATTTTTTTTTCAAAATATTTTTTGGTTCCTACATAAATGAACTTCTCTCGGGTGGAGTGTTGTAGAAATTTTGGTATACTGTGGATTATAGTATATTATGAGTTATAGATGTGTTTTGGAATGTTTTGATTTTTTTTAAATTGTTATTACAAATCGAGCTGCAGGCGGCCGAGGCATAACAGATCTGGGAACATATAATAAATTTAAGAATTACGAGCCTATTCTAAGTGCTTAACATGCATTTTTTTACGGAATTTTTTATACTTGCATATTTAATGTAAAACACATTTATATAAATAGTTATTTTTCATTCTCCGTGGCCTGCATACCTACGAGTTGAGTAAATACCTATACAATTTACGTAGTTATTTAGAACAATGCTAATAGTAGTGGTATTAGCAATAACTAATAGTGTGGTATTAGCAATAACTCCCTCATATATTCGATACTCAACGTTATGACTGCAATTCTGAATTATCGACTTCACATGCCAAATTAGTGGGCTTCTTGAAGATTAATAATTAAAGGTAATTTATTAATAATAACGTGTAAAATGATAAGAGACAGCGCTGAAGGGCGACACCTCTCCAGGAGTTATCATTCTTGAATAATTATACTAGTGAGACAAGGAGGTAAGGGCTGGTTTATAGCCAATTATAGGGCAGCTCTGGGGCAATAAAGGGGATCATATAGTGTAGTCTCTTGCGGGGGCCAATTACCTCTCCCTGGTTTATCGCCCTTCTGGGAGCCTGCTCCGGCTAAACTTATTCCGATCGCGCCCTTATCTCGGGGATCCCGCGGGCCGGCATATGCAGATTAACTGCAGTTAATTCCTATCTACCTAGCCTCTTCCTCTATCCCAAGGCTATCTCCCAACTATTAGCTGCGAAAAAGGAGTTCTCCGATATAGCTGAGCTTAGGGATACCTGGAATCGCGGGTACTTATCGCGTCTCATCTCTTGGAACTAAACTCATAAGATTTTGCTGGTGTAAGTTCTGTTCAGGAGGATCAAGATAGTAAAGGGCGTTTATATGCTTCTGTATTTAACATTTTAAATGTTGGAGATATGTTTCTATTCCAAATATGATAAACTTTTTTTTCGATGTACACTCTGATATAGCTAATTATGCGTACAAACAATAAATTTGCTTCTTTAAGTTGCCATCTATGTGTTCATTGATTTTGATTTTATTAGCAGCTACTATTCAATCAGATTAATTTTAGCATTATCTGGCAAGCTGTTGGTTCATTTATGAAAATTTAATACCTAAAAGAAGTGCTTCTTATCACCAGATCGTTGGAAGCAGCAAGTATAGTTGATGAAGGCTTATCCTTCCACCCTTGTTGGATTTTTAAAATATTCTTCTTACCAGTTATCATTAAAATCCTCAAGGAATATTTTATCACCACAGCCACTTCAAAGTTTCGTGTTTTTGCATTTATTAAAAATAATTAACTTTTGTGTAGTTAATTTTTCATTAAAAACAATTTGCTCTTATGCTTTTGGTCCTAACAACAATAAGTTTCTATGTTCGAAAGCTTCCTGTACTCTTGAGATCATACCTCAATATATGTTATGATGTTTGCTATTCAGTTCCGACGGCTCCGTCACAACTGTTACCCGACGAGAGAGATGCTCCATACCGGAGGAGATAACTAGACGCATGATCAATAGCGACGAGAGGGGTGTATAATAAAAAGGCCAACACAAAGCCTGTTTGCCGAACGTGGCCGGGCATTGAGGAGCGGGCTCTGTAATCAAGGAATCCGCTGCCCCGGATCAAAGTATCAACGCTCTCATCAGCTGTCCGAGGTGGGAGGGGAGGGTCTTTATTGTGTCTCTTCGGGGGCTTAGCATCGTTCAAACGGAACGCCCTCTACCTGTCACCAATTGTCCTTTGTTTTCCTTTCTTTGTTTTGTTTTTTCTGTTTTACTAATCGTGAAATTCAGAAAGGTATTATCTTGTCAAAGGTTTTAATAGGGCTGTCGGTGTAGTTTTCAATTCCAGGAATGAGAAATGAATATATCATCGGATAATCGGACGAGGGTCACCAAGTATGCGCCATAACAAAAATAATTTTAACGAACGCTTTACGGCCTAAAATTCTACCTGAAATTAATATTAAAAAAGTTGACCAAATCCCAGCTACAATTGTTTGCATATTATGATTTTCTGACACAGTATCTTTTTTATATTTACTTTTTTTTTAACGAATTGACCACTTAGGATCTCCCAACAACTTTATTTTTTATTTATGTTCTTGCCTGAAGTTTCCTTTGCCAGAGATATTCATTCATGCGTTCACTGACGTGTTTCCTCTAATCTTATGTCCAAGTTCGTCCACTTATCCAGATTTTCCACTTGGCTCTTGAATTCACTTCTGTTTAGTATTTGAGACTCTGAGATGTTCAACTTTTAGAAATCATTCCTATTTTCTCTGATCCATGTTTTGGTGGTCTTCTTCGTTCTGAGATAGTGGAATATTTGTTTCTTTAACTTATGTTTATTCATTTTGTTTACATAAACAAGGAATGTAAACCTCCTCTTCCACATTGTCTCTAAAATTCTTTCTTCCTTCTGAAAACGTCTCAGCTGCTTCTCCGTTTCCATCCCAGAACTTCTTTTATTTATTTAATTTTTATTTTAAAATCAATTTAGTTATATCTCTTGTTTCGATAACATATACATCTTATTATTATTTTATTTTTCTCTTCATACCTATATTCACACCTGTCAGAAACTATCTGAAAATCAGCAAATGTGCTGTACAAATGAGAGATCAGACAGGGTAGGCATGGGGAAAGAAAGTGCCCAGCAGCACCCCTTCCAAGGCTTTAATTTAGCAGAGCAGGTCACTCATCCAGCTTCGTTTAAACCTTCTTCTGACTGGCATTTCAGCTAATGACATGTCGTTAATCAGTCTATTGTCATGTCCGTTAAGTTTACTGTGAAAACGATAATAGATTGTTCGTATATGTTGGTCAACTTTTAGTTGTTGTAAGTTCGTATGTAGGGTTCTGTTGTTTACGTACCCAAGGAGTTGTCGTTATGAGTCTTACAATTTTGGATGGTTTTATGGATACGAAACAATGAATAATTATTATATATGCAGTACAATAATTATTACTGAAGAAATTGATTTTCAATCCATGCAAAGGGACGGGGAATTTTATACATTATAACTGCATTGCTAAGCTCCCTCTCTTGTTTGTTCCAAGTATTCGTGTCTCGTTGCGGTTTTCGAAAACGTTTGATGAATATTTATTTTGCGCACGGTCAAAGGGCCCCTTTTTGGTCATAAATGAATAATAATTGAATGAGAAAAAAAAAAAAAGAAGAAGAAAAGAAAAAGAAAGAACGAAAGAAAGCTATAACGGTGGATAATTTACGACTCGGGTCTGAGCAGATATGGATTGTATGCAAATCGGTCTGCATATTTTTTTAAGGGAAACGCAAAGGGCTCCCATAAATTCAATTTAATCGGATTTGAAAAATATTCTTTGAGCTATGGGGCAGTTTTAAATTTCAATTATATTCTTGGTTTTAAAAAATATCATTGAGCAGTAGAAAATATGCGGAACATCCTCTTCAGATTTAATGGGTTTTTTAGTCAAAAAGTAATGGTCGCGGGAAAGTTTTTTGATGATTCAAAGGCATGAATTAAGTTTGATTAAAATTTTAAATACCATTCTGGCGTCGATTATGTTCCAACGCAACAAAACGTATTCTACCATATTTTCAAGAGTTACAAGAAATTGCTGCCTTTTTTCGTTAGCGATTGTTGCTGTGAATGCACGTTGCCAATCAACTAAATGGCAGAGTACTTGGAATAAAATAATTACAGATTCGCCTATCGGTGCCGGGTGAGCTTTTAATTATTGCTAAATCCCCAGCTATCATCCCCTGGCATCCTGGAGAACTCCCGCATAGCCTAAAAAAGTCGAGGTAGGATAGTACAAAAAAAATAATAATGTACATGTTTGGTATTAAAAAAATTGTTTTTACAGCATTTTATCCTAATATCTCATTTTACTTTTCTATGTTTTATATCCTACCAACTTTTAACTGAAAGGATATCGTAGCCTCCCTGCCTCTCTCTGCTTAGATCCATGGTGATATGTTTATGTGGGTTTTTTTTTTTTTTTTTTTTGTTGAAAGAATTTATATTTAAACATTTTGTTTTGAAATATTTATATTAATATCGTAATATTATCAGAAGCTATCATCTTGCGTTACTATCACTTTCGTGTACCTATATTCTTGTTTTTTTCCTCCCAGTATTTTCCCCTCAGACTAGGATTTCCCGTAGGCCGAGCCTAAGAGTGGAGTCCTGATGGCGGAGGTGCGGATACAGGAATGGCAATGAAGCCCTTTGCCAAGGCCTAGCGAATAAGCCAGAATCCCTAAACCTCCCCCCACGGCACCCCTAAACCTGATATAGGGCCCTCGCAGTAAATCTCACGACTTTCTGCTATTACTCGCCTTAATGAATAATTTCCACCTCGACTTTCCCGTCGGAGGAAATTCCTTAATGATAACTTATTGAAATTTATTAAGAAGGCACCGGAGGACTGTGGAATGTGCTTCCGTTGCTTTTTAATAAGGCCCAGGGCCCTATGAGGGATGGATATGCAAATCTTAAATCATGAATGTGAAGCAATTTCCTCTCCTTCTCTGTCACTGTGAAATCAAATATCCTAGGTAGAATTAAAAACTTAATATGTCTATGTGATAACCGGATATTAATTTAAATTTAGGTCTTTCCGACCTTTAGATGCCTTCCCATAGAATCAAAAGTATGAACGTTGCTTCTTAGCCTCCAGTCCACTGTTTTCTGGGATACATTCCCATCAAACATTCATTATGCTTCTCCTAATCCTTATTTATATCTCTCCTTTTTCAACACCTTCTTGCTTCCCTACCAGATGTTCACTTTAATGTTAACCATTAAAGGACATGTGAAAATTGCACGATTCCGAGGTCATCATTCCCTACGCCTATTTTTATGAGTGGCCACCGTATTGTGTAGTTGACTGACGGGTCTTACATACCTGCGGAAGAGGCTTTGAGTGAATCCCCATTTAAATACATGCTTGAAAACGTCTCTATGGAACTGGGATTCGAACTCGCGATATTTGGCGTGCGAGACTAGCAGTCAGTACTGGCTCTCTCCTCCTTCTCCCTCCCCCATATATTTATTAGTTACATTAATGTTTTGATATATATATTTTTTTGTGTGTTCTTTATCCAGCTGTTATTCTTATTTTTTTCTTTTACATTAATGCTGTTCTTAAGGAATCTTGTTCCAGACTAATGTTTTTCATTTATTCATTAATTTCATTCATTCTTATTTATTCGTTTCACCTCGACGGAATGCCATTTTCAAGTATTTTTGTTACTGCGTAATTCGCTTCGCGTCCTTGATGATGACCTAGAACGTAATTCGAAACGTTGGCAAACGATGAAAAAAAGAAGTTATACATCTTGACAGATATATTGTATTTATAATACTTTAATTAATAGTACTATACAAAATACCGTGATTTCGTAGTTGTTCGGATCATTACATTTTTTTTAAATTATTGAAAGCTCTCTGTATATTTCGTTGGCAAATTATGTGAATCCTGTGCATATCATATTTACTGCATACCAAGTAAAACAAATTAATAGTTTAGTTCTTTTTTTTTTCAAAATGATGAGTGCTGTAAGAATTATCTTTGTCATTTTTACAATTTGAATCATGTTTAAAATTTTAGTTAGGATGTATAATTTTATGTCAGATCCTAAGCAAATTTTCGTTTCTCTCTTTCATAATCAATTTTTGTGGACGTTGTTAATCTCCTGTATTTGTCAAATAAAAGAGAAATAGATTGCAGTATTGTAAAACCTGTGTCTCTTCTTATAGGCTTTAAATAAATTAAATAAATAATATTATATATATATATAAATATATATATATATATATATATAATATATATATATAAATAATAATAGATATAGATTTTTTTTTTCAGGTATATTTCAATTTTTCTCTACTATAAGAATCAAATTCATACAATATTTTCAGTACAATTAATATAATGGTCAAAATTTAAATATATGTAAACAAAATGAAAATAAATAAATAGTTATGTAATGTAATATTTATCGGCTTTACGTATAATTGGCGTTTCTATAAATAATTAATTTGTTTCCACTTTCCTTATTGACAGATATATGTTTTTATCGAAAATATTGTAGTAAATACATTTCGAGTACCTACTTCTAATAATACGATGTTGTAAAACTAGATAGTTCTAAATAAATTATTAATTCATCAATAGAATATCGGAATAAAATAATGTACATAACCACTTCCATTATGAATAGATTTTAATTTTAGAAATGAGCGGCGGCTGTAATCATTTACATTTATGATGGTCGTTAAAAACTAGTTTAGTCAAAATCATTAAGTTTACCTAAACGATTAAAGTTCAACGATTGTATTAGTTCTAATAGTATTTCTACTAATTATTCAATTTGTCACATTATCTTTAATGTTTTTTAAGCACTCCAGTTAGTAATCTAAACAAAATGTTCGATATGTCGAGAAAGTCAAACGCCTCGGAGGATTATCAGGAATTGAAGAGAGGTCAAGGATGGAAACTAGTGGGTTGAAGTGGAATTTGTCATGAAAGAAATTCGTATGGTTCGGTCCAAATTAGCGACATAAAACATTAAGTTGTTTGTGGATGAGTTTAATCGTGACAAAAATTTGATGGTTCAGTAGATCACTAAAACTTAATCCGTAAAACGGTCATGTAGATCAGCCTTTTGTAGTTAATAGTAGGATTAGATTGTTTGTCTAGTAAATGTTGAAGTAACTTTTAACGGCAAGCAGTTTCTTGTTATTTTAGTCTTGTTTGCGGATGTCATGTAAGACTACTGTCAAGTAAGAGTCCGTAATAGCGGATCTGTTCAACCGGGACAAGCGAAATATTATCAATAGACACTACACAAGGCAAAATATTATGGGTTTACGAATAAGTTTAAAAAATAAAATTGTAAATAGTTCCAATTGTTATTAATAATTTATTAATCTATAATGCACAAATAAAGATATTTCAATTCTTTTTTAATTTCTTTCCTCCTCCGTGGACATAACCTCTGATTTATTTTTAAGTCATATTAGTTTCTGGTTACCTACAATGCGCATTTACATAAATTAATAACTCCCTGAAGATCTTCTCCTTATCCTCTGTTCCTACCCGTTGGTCGTAGACAAGAGTAGAATCCGTTGCGATTCCCTACACGCTGGCGGAGACAGGGACTGTGTTTGTAGAGGCTGCTCTAGCTATGAAGCAGAACCCCCTGACAGCTTCCAGAACACTCCCTGTTTCTTTCTCAGTCAATCATCCATCTTGCTTCCTTCCTTCTTGCTGTTTCACCAGGTTAATTAATTCCATCTATCTCTGTTGCAGTCGTAGAAATTCCGATCTAAAAAAGTTAATATGTAATTTTATATTAATTTATTTTCTCATTTAAAATTTAAAAAACCTGCGCGCCCAAACCAACTTACTTATAACAGATTATTTTTTTCTGAAACCTACATTGAAGTTTATATCGTCATCGTTATTCTTTGTTAAGTTCTAAGTTTTTTTTGATGGTGTATTGCGCATTTAAATTCTTATTGTTTTATCTCAAGAAAAATGAAATAAAAATGGTGGGAATATTTCTTGTTTAGTTAATTATCTATTCCTTTTAATGTTTTAAGTTATACGTTTTCTTTATTACTACTAACAATGACTGAGAGTTAATTATTTCAAACATACGATACTAAAAGTAATTTAATTATGACTTGATATAATGAGTTTAATTAGAATCATAAGACAAAAATAATGAAAAGTTCAAAAAAATGGTAAAGCAAATGCCTCAAGCATGTATTACTCTATAATCCCCTAATAAATCAGGATGTAAGATGCATAAATCCTTATAAAGAGCCAAAAATCTATAATGTTTTCACTAATATCATAACTGAATATTGTTTCGTTATTTGGATTGATAGGTATATTGAGAAAGTGAGTAAATTATATTAATGGATTATATAATTATATTAATACATATTCTAAAAAAAAGGATTTAGTTATAGTGCTTTTATGCAACATTTTCAACTGAGATTCCTTGCCTTTAAGTAGTATTTTGTTTGCTCAAAATGGAAGAGAAAAAATTTATTTTGGTAAATTATTTTTATTTCAGAAAAGGAAATGAAAATCCGCTGCGCAGACGGTTAACAAAATTTGTAGTTCAGAATCAGAAATTTTCACTTGGAAGGCGCAAAGCACTCTGGTCGTCTTTCAGCTGTTGATAATGACCAAATTCCAAAAAAATACCTGAAAGATGCCAACATGCAATAGATCAAAACGGACCATGTATAATTGATTAAAAATATTTACAAGAATCTGAAGGTTTTATTGTAATCACCAGTAAAAAACGTTAAGAACTTATTTTATAACCCAATACTTTATATATGTTGCGAATACCCCTTAATTGAATCCTGGATAATCTCCCATTAAAATAAAATAAATGAAACACCAGAGAGGTAATTTTCTCCTCCCGAAGAGCAGCTTATCCATTGAACTTGATGACGCAAGTTTATCCATTTGACTTGAACTTCATGACGCAAGTCCATCCATTTAGCTTAAACTTGATGACGCAATTTCATCCATCAATATGTTCTGTGGTTAAGAATATATTTTTACCTAGTCCTGTTCTTGTTCTGCGCTATTTCAAGAGTTCTTCCTTAATGTACTTATATTTGTTCTACAAACAGAAATATATAGGGTTGGTGGAGGAAAAAGCATAAAATTAAATTTGATGATCTTTCAAAGCCATTTAACCGTATAAATTTAATGTAATAAATTTAATAAGACCTGTGAATAACTCTGTCTATGAGCTGCATCAGTTGAAGAATCGTTCAAAATTTTTTCAAACGCTCCACATCCTACAAAGAGGTAAGAAGTTAGAAGCCTCTACATACTATATGGATCTGTTTTGTTTTTTATTGTTATGAGAGAGAAGAGCAATAAAATTTCTTGGAATGTAAGGGCATACGCCTTTGCTTTTGGGGGGATGGGCACCCCCGACGTAAACTGGCGGGTAAAAGTTTTAGGGATAAACCAAGACTTGGTTGTGTAGGAGGATCAAAGAATTATTTGAGTTGTTTACTTGCTTTGTGGCGGGATTCTGCATTGAAATGTGCGAGAACATTATATTAGTTGGAATTCCGGTATTGATGAAGGGTTTATTAATTTGATCAAAAAGTAGGTATTAAAAAAATAGTTTACTCTTTTCTGTGTGTTTCTTCCTGGATCAGATCCTCAGATAATTTTTTTCCCTACATAAATTATGATAATTGTAGACATATACTGTAATCATGTTTATGAGATGATGCTTTTCCTTCCCCAGAAACTTGTATACAATAACAATCCTGGATACCCCCTGTTCATACTGTTCGAGTACTCAAGTGAGGATTGTGGTTCTATCTCAGCGCCTCAGACGGTTGCCTGTTTGATAGATTGAGCGACTAACCACCCTGACATGGCTCACAGATGAACTCCCCGCTAATATGATGGCTTCCCCGATTAGTGGCAAATTCATAACTCTAATTTAGTTACACTTCAAGGAACAGTCTTGGTTATATCGTTTTTTGATCAAGCGTAATAGTTGTAAATTCTTTTAAAAATAGATATCTCATTTTACCATTTATTAAAATTTATTTTTTTTTCATTACTCCATGGTTGCTTTGACTAAGTTTTCAATCGGTTCTTTGCTGAATGTTCTATCAAACTAATTTATTTACATGATACAAAAACCCTTATACCGCGATCATAATTGTTAACTTTTTTTGTTTTCATTCTGAATTAAATTCTTAATGCAGATGGCCCTAGGATTTTGTAATGGGTATTAAAAATCGTTGGTAATGTATTTCCTCGGAAGGAACATAATGGTGGTCCCGAGCCTGTGTGTTCCAGATCCCATTCCTAATTAAACCTGGATAAGCAAAATTTAAGACTCCTACTGTAACATTGTCCGATTAGCGGCAGTTGCAATAACACATCCTTAATTAATATAAAACAATACTAAATCCAAAATAATATGTATGATTATTTACATTAAGATAAACATGGTTCTAAGAGCTATGATATACTGATTAATTGATGTAATATTCTCTTTAGAAAAAAACTATTTATTTATTTTTTTAATAGTTTATTTACAACTATTAATATTTAATAGTTGACTATGAAAACGATATGAAGGATGAGATTTGTCGGATGACAGTAAAAAAAGTTAGAAAATAGTGAAATAATATTTTTGTCTGACGACCCTCTTTTCGGGTCTTCATTAGCACTTCCAGGCAATAGTCAAGAAGGAAATTGACAATAAATAGTTTAAAATGTTAATAAAAGGACAATAAATAGTTTTCCAATATTTTCTCAACTTTTTTGACCCTCACCCGAACCATTGCATCCTTCATATTATAATCTATTTTTAACTCAAAAATATAGACATTAAATTTAGCAGAAAAAAATGGTTAAAACATATCTTGACAATTATCGTTATTAACCAGTCTGTAAATTCTATACAGTATAAAAATCTTTACAGTTACTTTTAATTTTAAGATCAAATAAAAATAATTATTGTTTTATGAAAACAGCTGTTAAGAGTTTGTTTTTACTCAAAGCAAATAAAACCAAAAAAATAAAAGTTGAAAGAAATTTGTTTCATGTTAATTTCGTTTTTAACGTTAAATGTAACGGAAGAAGGTAATAACATTGTAATTACCATCGCAGCTGCTAGCCCTTCTTTAAGCCTGCTAATTGAGTTATTAAAGTTAAATATTCATTTTCAAGTTCTTAATCTTCGTTATTTTGTAAATGTAGAAAACGTCCCGATTTCCCGATCTTCGAAGTTATTGTCCTAAATGAGACTAGTAGTTGCTGTAATGATTATAAGTTGCAAAAAGTATAAGGCTGACAATAGGGATGCTATTGAAAAAGTGGTTAAACAATTTAGATTTTTAACTTAGTTTACTAACACGGTTATGTGCATCAGTACGATCGGCACCTGATCGAAGATATATCCTATATTATCAACCTTACATATACTATTTAACAAGATATTTTGCATCTAACCATGAAGGCTTTTTAAGTATTTTACGATATTTAGTGTAAAATAGAAAATAATTGTTGTTAATTTATTATTAGTGTTATATGTGTTGGAGTTTTGGAGGCCCCGACTCGGTCTATGGATGGCCTCCATTTCCTCGCTGCAACTATTTATCATGGCGAAATGACGTCGGGCGTTCATAGATCATAGTCAAGCGCCCAGCATTTAGTGCCTGATATTCTTATCGGGGCGTCCAACCATTAAATAAATTAAAAACCTAAAATAAAAATCATTTATCTAAAAATTAAGAACTATTAGCTGAAGTTTGAGTTTAAATATAGGTAAGTGAAAGTAAAAAGTTTAAAGAATTGTATCCGGATTTGTTGGAAACATGTTTTAAATTAAATAATATAATAATATAAAATTTTTATGTACAATAATCCCTGAAGCTATTAAGCTATTATAAGCCCCATTTGTCACTTTACATTACCTTTCACAATGTTTTATTCACAACATTTTTCTTAAATATTTGGCTTTTCCTATATTACTATCCTTATGTTCAGAACAAGATAAATTGCTTAAAAAAATTTTTGTGTTTGTCCATTTTAGTTGGTTATCAAATTTGTTCAAGTTGTATATTTATCCGAGTTTATTAGCACTAAAAATAAGACATGGTTAATTTTTGTTTAGATCTAAATGGTGTTTTAGTGAAATAAAATTCGGCCTAGCCCTTAAATTTTACTTAGACATAGTAAGTTTAATAAAAGCCGTTGGAGCCATTAGAGAAAATCGTAGCAAGGTATAAAATGATCGGTATAAAGTATTACTTCCGTTTTTTTTTTGTTTTTTTTTTTTACTATCTGACCCGACTGACGATGTCCTGTCTTAACTGTAACTTAGCGAAATCGGTCAAACCGTCCACGTGTAATGCAATGTCCAAGAAAAAAGGAGATTAATATTTATATGTGTAGATGAAAAGATACCTTAGAACTAATGGTAATAATAAAAAATTAATAAAAATTAACTACTAAAGTAACTTTTTTCTTTCATAAGATCCTTCTCCTGGCTGTTATAAACAAAACCAAAACAGAATTAGCGGAATCGGTCAAGCCGTTCAAGCGTGATGCGATCACCAAGGGAAAAGGCGATTCATTTATATATATATATATATATATATATATATATATATATATATATATATATATATATATATATATATACATATATATATGTGTGTGTGTAGAGAGAGAGAGATTTATGTATAAGCTTCTCGTGTAGCTTTATGTATAGGCTACTTTTCTCCTGTTCCAGGTTCGAATCCCGGCTTAGGTAGATTTATTTATTCTATTATTTCAACCGTGGAGCAGCACTGGGGTATGGAGACCGTGCCCTAGGAGGCCTCTAAAAAGTTGGTACCCAAAATTAGGGATAAAACCAGAGCGTGACTTTGGCCTAATCACCTCCTTGCACGGTCGTTGGCCTAGAAACAGTACGGATCTTTATTAGTACTGAACCCAAGACCTTTCATGGATTGTAGATGTACAGTTTTTTTGTTTTGTTTTTATATATATACATATTCAATCCACATACAGTCTAATTGACAAATGACAAATATGGAATGAGTGATTCCTCATATAAACTTAATACGTCTGATTTTAATGCCGGCATCCTGCTCCAATCCCTTAACGTATTCTGGTAAATCAAAACGCTAAACAATGAAGACATAGGAGAGTAATGAAGTTGATGCCATTCCAAAGGGACTAACGATCAGGCAGGGCTGAGATAAATCAACTATTTAATTAGTGGCACCGATACCGAATGCTGGGGGGAAACCCTCATTAATTTTATGCAAATGACTCATGCATACAGAGCCGAACGCCTGCACTCGGAACCATTAAGTCCGAATCAATCAAGTCCAAAATCGAATACAGGATTACACCCCGTACCAACAGTATGTTTCAGGAAAAATGAAAAAAAAAAAAAATACATATTTACAGGCCACAGGCTAGCAAGTTTCACTTAAAATATCTAAAGATATTGGCAAGCAAATGATGTCTAACAATTTTGCGCCTAATTCCCTTGGGTCTTCCTTATCATAAAAAAAAATTATGAAATCAAAAATAATTACACTTCCCATACCTCATTAATATTCCTTGTTCATTTATTTATTAGCTCCTAGAGAAATACCGTGTACTTTGTTAGTATATAACAAAAAGGTTATATCTTGAATAATATCTAAACTTTAATACAAAAGGAAATTTTACGTCTGAATAGAACTAGGAACAACACGTGAAAAATATAACAAATCTTAAATTCATGAGATCTCGCTAAAGATTAAATTTCTGCCTCACTAAATAATATATATTGTTGATTTGGCCTTTATCAGCGTTGAAAAACACAATGCATAAGCAGATAAATGTAAAACATTATTTAAAAAAAATAGTAATAGAGAAACTCTCATAGACTCAGCCTATAAAATAAGCTTGTCTTATTGGTGTGTTTTCTGGGTGACCGCGTCCCCAACCAACTGCATCTGTATTACATCACTCACATTTTTATTATTATATATACACGGGTAATTTATATAGATAAGAACCTACAATATATTAGAATTTATTAATTAAATTTAAAAATTATATTTTTTAAGTGGCCCTGTGATTCATCAAGCTGTTCGAACAATTATAAAAGAAACTTTAGTTTTTTTTATTGGTTTAGTGTCGACATTAGTTTCTACTTCTTCTTAATACTCTCTTGAAAATATATAATACTTAGATTTTCCCATTTATAAATAGTTTTATTGATTCTTGGATTTATAGCTTATTCTGTAATTTAACTGGATTTAATGGAAGATGTGTGGTTTAAGGTATTAGTTTTTCTCAGTGGTTATAATTAGTTCGTTAGATAACAACGTTGCGCGGCTCACCAAGGTTTTATGGTATTATGTGATATGTTTACTACAACTAAAAATAACTTTAAGTATTGTTAAAATTAATAGCGGCTGATTTGTAATACGTTACTTCACGTTTTTTGAGCTTGGATTATTTTAACTTTATGTATTTTAAAGCTACTTTTAAGAATTTGTAATAAATAAATCCAATCAGCCTAAAATGAAAAATAAATGGAATATCTTAGATTTGACATTCAGACAAATAACCTCGGTTTCCTTGAATAGGACGTGGCCTGGCATGTACAATAAAGGCAATATGCACAAAGTAGGTTTGAAGAGAGAACAATCAGATGAAATGCCTTCAAGGGCGGACGAATGAGTGGATCCCCATTCCCTGAATTAATACTCTTTGAAGTGCCTTGCAGAAAATAAAGTGTTTTCAAGGTCAAATGCCAAATGTATTTTCTTCAAAAAACAAATTGATGATCATTAATGGCATTCTCCGAAATACATCCGAGATGTGCGTTGTAGAAATCAATTACCAATGCTCAGGGTCTTCAATACAAAAATCTTTTTTTACCAATTTTTATTCTCTCTAACCTATTCATGAAAAATGTTTTAAGGGTCAGTATTGCGATCGTTAAAAGTCTCTTATTCGAGTTTTGAATGGAAATACACGTTTTAGGGTCTTCTGAATTCACATAACCTGTGTGCTGTATATGTGGAAAGTCTATCTTAAAAACAACTTGTATAAAACTGAAATTTCTAATTTTTATTTTATACGCTAAAATTTCACAGCAATTTTTTACTAAAATCGGCTGCCCGAAAGTGCTACTTTATATTATGCATTTTGCATATTTATAGGATTTCCTCAAAAACTATCCTTAAGACTTAGATAAAGCTCATTATATCGATGCAAAATTAAATGGGCTTTAATTTCATTAAGGTTTTGTTTCTAATTAACTTACAAAGTTGTAGAATACATTCCAGATGCATTGCAGACTGACGAAAATCGATTAAAATTAATTGATGGTTGTAGATATTTTTATATTATTTTATCTAAAATCAACGTAATCCTTTTTTTTTCAACTTTAATTTTCATCGAAGTTCTAAAAGTGATAAAATTGAGGTAAGCGCAATTCGTATTTTTTAAAAGATTTATTGTCATATTTTGTCAAACCTGTGGTTGAATTTCGTTTTTGTATTTAACTACAGATGTTTATACACGCTTCAGGATTATTTTGTTTGATATTATTGTATACACATCGCTTGCCCTCATCACAACCTTGTGGGGAACATAGCCGATGACACTGCAGTACTTTCAGGGCACAAAGACCCTACACACGAGCTACAATGGCCCTTCAAGGCATCTTGAGATACTCAACCGGTTTAAAGTATGTGGGATAAAATATTTTTTTAAAAATCTTAGTACATTAACTTCCTCATATTTTCTCGAGAGGTAATTTTTGTTACACAAAACTAAAAATAAAAAACAAAGGTAAGGTATTAGGATAAAATGTGTAGTTTAAGGTTATTTCTAACTCTACCCCTCCCCAGGAAATGAAAAAATGAATGTGATGCTGTGGAAGAAAAAGTACAATTAAAACAAGAGGAAATTCGAATATTTGGAAGTTTCAGTACATTAAAAACTACTTCGTACTAAATAATCATCGTCTCCGAGTCATTTTAAAAAACGTTTTATTTATTTTAAATAATGAGATTATATGCCTGTTAAAATGGAATGCGAAAATTAGAAACAAAACTTTTGGACAAAAAGCAAATTGTTTACTTTATTCTTGTTATTTTTTAGAATTAAAACATGACGCGCAAATGAAAAGAAAAATGAATCAAAGACGAATATTATTTATATCGTGATAATTCTCAATATTCTGTATGCATTTGTAAAATACATGTTTGTATTTTTTTGTCTTTGATTAAATTGTTCAAAATATTACGGATTAATAAGACGTTTAACATGCCAACAGCCACAGGGATTTATTAATTAAGAGAAATGAATACAAAATGTATTTTATATGTTACCTTACTTAAATTATTTATTTAATATATGAGTTTTAATGCCTAATTATTATAGTATAATTATTTTAGATAATCCATTGACATTATTGACAATTTAATACGTTCCTTCAAATATAACCGTTATTATAACGTTCTTAACACAGAAAGTTTTTTTTAATTTTTTTATTTTATTTTATTATTTTTTTATTATAGATATTAGTTGTAGGTGCGGTCATAAAAAATATTATGCTAAAAAAAAGACTTATTATATTTTACATTTACGATTACATATAATTTAAATTTATAATTTTAGACCTTCATCGGATTTTAAAAAACAAGATTAATCACCGATAAAAATAATAACGATGAAAACGATCAATATGAGTTCTGAAAATTTGTTATATAATTATTACAATATGATATATAATTGTGTATTGAGAGAGAAATATATGTGGGACTAACATAATAAAATGTAAAACAATGAAATTAAGAAGTAAGTTGAACGGTTTTGTCAGATGTACAATTTTAAAATAATATAATATTAAACTTTCAATCATATGTAAGGAAGAGAGTATATAATTATAATAACGTATGGAAGTTTTTTTTTTTTTTAATTTAATTTTCAAACAACCGAAGGATTAATCCATAGGTTTGCGTTCTACAACGCAACTACTGAGAGAAAGCTCTTATCCGAATTAACTTTTGGATCGCGTGAGCTGATACAGGGACACGCCAAATTTAATGTGACACGAAAACATAACAGTATCCCCCCTGGGAACCTTACTCTTCATTAAATATGACTCACTGGATATAACCGCCAATAAATAAATATTAATTATACTTTTAAAATGGTTTTATTGAAGGAGAAGTTTTAATGGATCTTCTTAAAATATGATTTTCTTTTTAAATTAGTTAAAGCATTTTAAATTTTCTGTTTTCTTGGTCCATTATTGATTAATCGTATCAATAAATATATAATTGATTTCCTTCTTTCTTCATTACCTTATGTTATTTTGTTTTTAATTTTTTTTTTTTTTTTTCAGGTGAGTGATGAGTTCATGATGTCAAATCATAAAACAAAGTACGTACCTATAAAAAATATCTTTACTGTCCTATTCTTATTTTCTAATATTGTCATAAGAATTCCATTTACAACATATTACTATTACTGCTTATAGAATTATGGGACTAACTTACCTAATAATAATAATATTTAATTACAATTAATTTCTAAATATGATAGTTTCATATATATATATATATATATATATATATATATATATATATATATATATATATATATATATATAAGTTTGTGTTGTTCTCAGGTTTCAGTCAATGAATAAAAATTTTATCTATGCGACGTTTCGAGAATTTATTGTTCTCATAATCATGCCTTAACAGTGGAAAAACAAAACATGTCTAATTAAGACACTATTTTGTCCAAAATTGTAAGTAATTTTATAGTAATATCTTTAATGTAAATCCTAATTTAAAATATCTATGTACCTACTGTATGATTATTCATTGTTCAATGTACTCTTCTTTATATCTCTAACAATAACATCATATATTAATTATTGTATAATAATATTAATGTTCTGTTTTTTTTTGTTTTTCCACTGTTAAGGTATGATTATGAGAACAATAAATTCTCGAAACGTCGCATAGATAAAATTGTTTATTCATTGACTGAAACCTGAGAACAACACAAACTTAAATTATCAACAGTCGAGAACTGATCAAACAATATATATATTTAACATTTTATTAAAACACTGAAAATATATAATGTCTCATATTTTTACTAATCAAGTTTACCTTACTCAAAATTTTGCACACTTTGCCTGATTTGTTTATTTTCTTGTGCAAGTTTAGCACTTTCTGCCGAAATATTCAAGT
Organism: Piezodorus guildinii; assembly: GCA_023052935.1. Classification (NCBI taxonomy): domain Eukaryota; kingdom Metazoa; phylum Arthropoda; class Insecta; order Hemiptera; family Pentatomidae; genus Piezodorus; species Piezodorus guildinii. The sequence continues at coordinate 60,036,188 of CM041292.1, forward strand.
ATTTATTATGAACAATATCTAAATATATGTTACTAATGTTTCACTTGTAATACTATATAAAATATTTTTCGGAAATGAAGGAAACTTATTTTTTTTTTTAAACAACAAAAACTAACTTAATTATAAATATCCTTTTAAAAATATTGGTTAGAGTACTTAAGAAATAAAGGTAAATTCTATGCTCTGCCATAACAAAATTTTTACTTAGGTGCTGTTTATTGTAAATAGACAGTCTATACTAATATATCTCTTCATTGAGGTATTTTTGAAACTTTCGGCTTCATAAGCACCATATCTATCTTTTTAGTTATTTAAATAGTTTTACTATAAAATTGTCCAAGCTTAAATGCTAAATGGGCAAGACCCTACCATAACTATATACCAACGGTATTTGATTACCTTAAACTGTATTATTATAACATGAGTTTTACTTACCTTCGTTGCTTAAATCAATTTAAGAATTTTTAGAGACATATCGATATGAAAATAACCTGCTAAAGAATTAATTACATTGAATTTCAATAGAAACATGTGTGTTGTGTTATATTTTTATCTACATCAATTAGTTAGCTTTATCGAATTTTCATCAATCTACATTAACTTTTATAATCCCTTGTATTAGATAATACTTTTTCTAAAATATTTAGCTTTCTAATGGTATATTATACATCTATATTACTATTCTCATGTTCACAAAAATACAAAAATTGAATAAAAAAATATGTTTGCAGTTTTATCTTATAGTTGTTAAGCAAATTCCCTCATGTTGCATATTTAGCCGTTATTAAACAAATCTAACTAGATGATATGCTTAATTTTTTTTAGTATAAAAAATTAAAGGTACTTTAGAAGAAGAAAATATAAAATATCATCATTTAAGCTTTGTCAGACTATTTGAATCAGAATGAAACCAGCAGTTAATTGAAGCCCAATAAATTTTACATCCATATAGTGAGTTTAATCATAATCTTTTGAGCAATTTTTGAGAAAATCGTAAAAAGGTGCAGAATGCATGGTATAAAGTACAACTTCCGGTCAGCTGATTTTAGCGAAAAAGCTGCTGTAACATCTCGGGATAGTTGTCTTAAATATGAAATTTGAGTTTTCGTGTTATACTCACCGCACACACACACGCACACACACACGCACACACAGACCTTTTTGCGATACTTAGTCATTTAGATTCAGAGTACCCGAAAACGTGTATTTATGGTGAAAACTAAGTGAAAGTAATAAAATATAATAGAATTTCTAATTTTAAAGATACATATTTTGTAATTTATGTCAATTCAGTACAAATCTTTAGGAGTTAAAAATATGTCTTTATATTGTGTTTATTGCTTTAATTTATTTAACTCTATTGTCAAACAAGATGAGGTCATTCCTCCCACCATTGCAACGCGATGCGGGCACCCGACCATTCTCGCATAATTATACCTGCAAGATTGATTGATACTAGAATTATCGACCATTAATCAAGCTTGAAGTACTAATTACGATCATTACAATGCAACAGCACACTATAACATTGACCTAACGGATAATTCATCGACTACAATAAATAAGCGTTTGGATGTGACTCCACTCCTAACTACTATGGAACCCTACGATCAAAGGACCAAGATATTTTTCTGCCTAAGAGAAATATTTGGAAGAACTAATAGCGGAATATGAGAAGGAGACATTCCTTTCTATTCCTGCTGTTTCTAGAAGTATCAGGAAGATGGGATAATAAGGAGTCCACGAATAGATTTCCGTCACCGATAAAAGGGCGTTTATGACGCCGCAGCTGCGGACAAATAAAGTGGAGATCGTACTTCAGTAACGTAAGAAGTATAGTTGACATTTTTTTTCTAAACGCCTTTAGAGCGTTAAAATAGAACAGAACCATTATTTCTCGTCTTTCTTTTTTTTTTTCCCTTTCTTTAGACAACACATTTCTGACGCCCACGCGCCAATTTTGCCTTTCCATTGAACGAAACTTTATTGGCTTCTGACACTAATGTGATTACTTCGGCCTTGGTGATGAGGAAGCTTTTTTCCTAGGCATTTACAAAATAGATAAAAATAAACCTGAAAAAATGGAAGGGTTTCACTTTCACACCATTAGGCTTCATTTTTTTTTTTTTTTTTCTCGAAAAAAATATGTTTTGTGATTTTATAATTTACTAGCCAATATAAAACTATGAATGTACTTTATTTCTTTATATTTTGGAAGTTTTTATACATACATACGTCTTACATTATTAACTATTTAATAGTTCAATAATATGATGTATAAAATTAAATAAATAATTTCTTTATAAATTACTTATTGTCATTCTTTTTGCAGCACTTTATGAACTTTTGTTCTTCACATTTCAATTAAATTAAAATCATTTGATTATTGATTAAGAATAAGAATTTAAAACATTAATGAAATAATGGTTTCTTTGTGTACTTTTTATTTGTTCAGTTTAAAATGTATTTTTTATTTTATTTTATTTTTCATTTAGAAGAAGTACCTCTAACGTTACAGTGTAATAATCATAGTTTATATATGTTATGGTAAAAAAAAAAGTATAAATAAAAAGAAGAGATTGTTCCGAATAAATATTTTTCATTTGTTTTTAGATAAGATCTGTTTACAAATAGATATATAACTAATTGATCTATACATATACTTTCTTAAAAAAGCTCTAAAATAGTTTAATTGCCACTTAATCAATAAAAAAATTAACAGTTTGATAAACTAAGTAATTATTTATATTTTCAATACTAATAATCTATATGCTAAATACTAATCCATGAAATTAAAAAAAAAAAGTTTTATGTTATTGAAAACTTATACCTATTTTCAACGATAAGCCCTAATGAAGTCCGTGTACTTCAAGATCCATTTAATCCTTGTACATCACGACATTGAATAATTTTACTATCGATATATTTATTTATTTTATTTAAATGGAATAAGTTTTAAGAATAAATATTGAGAAAGCACTTCACATATTATTACTTGATTAATTATAATTATTTATTTTTACCGAGAAAGGGGCATTAACTTCCTTTATATTATGCCGATGTAAATTAGTTAATTTATGTCACTATTAACTCACAAATGGTTCGGTATTTTAGGTAGCGCTGAGCAACTACCAGGTGTTATTTTCTTATCAATTTATAACGAAAAATCGATCTGAACAGACTCAGATGATTTTTTTAAATTCATCCTTATTAAAATTTTTATAAGCGGTCCGTATCGATGTGGATATAAAAGAGTTGACAGTATTCATACATATTTTATGCACTGAGGCGTCGTATGCGGAATTTTTTAATAGCTTTCTATTTTCGATTCGCTATTGTTGAGGTAAAGAATAAGAATCATGGCGTGTTTTATTCATTGAATAATGAATAATTGTTCATTTGTACTCCTTCGCTGTATGAATGGTAATCAAGTTGCTTACGCCACGCAACTTGATAAATAAATTTTAACAGAATAAGTTCATCTTAAGGACTGAAAAATAATAACTGTGGTTAATACTAGTTTATATAAACAATAGTTACAGATAATGGCGTATATAAAAATACTCTAATATATTAAGCCTGTTTGATTCAATGGATTTAAATTGGAAATTACGTTATAATAAGCGAACGTTTCTCTAGAAAATTAATCAGTGATGGACTGGTTAGTTTATTAGCCCGAAAAAAGTTTGTTTTTTTTCTCCTGGGAGATAACACTCGCGTTTCACGATGAAATTCGTAGTGTAGGGTCATCACGCCCTACGCCTAATTTGAAAAAAGTTTAAATTAATAAAAGGTGTGTAGGTTCTACATTAACAGTGAAAAAATAAAAATATTTACAACTATGAACAATAAATAGTCCTAGTTTCAGTTTTTCCAACTATCTCGAAAAGGATTTGGCCTATACCACGTTCAAACACTGAATTTTCTCCCAATTAACGTAACTCACTTCACATATAAATATATTAATCCAATCCTAAGAGGGTCTCCCAATCCTAAAGTTGAACCTCGCCTGTTTATATTATTAAATATTATTATTATTTTTTTTTTTTTTCATTGTCATGTGAACTATGAAATTTATGATATTATGTTATAAGTTAATTTTACTTTACCAGTTGGTTCTAACCTAACAATATCGTGTATGCATTGATTGATTTTAGCACTGCAACTCTACCTCTGATTGGTCGTGCATTGCACTTCCACTGTATTTGGCAGTGATGCACTGTATGTGATGAAATCGAATGCATTAACTTTCCCAGTCTAGATCACATTAACAGTGTCGGGAATGGAGGAGTTCACCCTAACCATGCCCCTCCATCCTACACCTCAACATCCCCAACTCCTGAAATTTCGCACTAAGAGGAACGGAATACCTCCCACTCCTTCACCCAATTCTGAAAATAACCCCCGAAGGTCGGTCTGAGATCTTTGAAGACATCCTCACTCAAGATATTGTACAGAATTTTAGAAAAAGGAGACGTTAAAAATTGGTATTTCACGGTCCATTTCCTCATTGTCTTTTCGCTTTCTTGTTATCTGTGACTGACAGCTTTGCGTTGGCGGCTTTTGAATTATTCACGCTTCAGAAGATGTTTACACAGCTCTAGTCTTACTTCTAAATCACGATTAAAAAAACGAACTTCGGTTTTGTCACTTAAAGTACTTTCATTAAACGGTGGAAAATGTAATACTGGAATCTTTAGGTGTCATCCACCACATCCGATAAAAGGCATTTGTAGATGTAATTATTTTTCAATATGTTAATGATAATTTGAGAAGTATTTTAAGATAGCTGCGATCACCTGTAGCATGGTGGCTAGCATAACAGCCTTCTATACTAATGGTGGCCCAAGCCTGTGCGATATCAGGTACTCGTTAAAGATCCTTTTCCAAATTAAACCTGGATAGATAAAATTTAGGACTCCCACTGTAGTATAAAGTGACGTTAAATAAATAAACAATCAATTTTAAGATCGTTGTTTTATTTGTATCAAAAAAGGATAAAACTAAATTTAAATAATTGATTCAAGAAAAAAATCATATTATATTAATCCCTTTCACTCGGAGTCCCCTCTGAGGGGACATTACATTTAAGTAGCGATTATGTAGAATAAATTTATACCACCGCATTTATTTTATTTGTTGTCAAGTATTATTAGAAACGCATGTTTTTCTGATAAAATAGAACAAAATATGGACCGCATTTTAATAAAAATAACAAGATGCATGATGAATTGTAATGTATTGAGGATACTGAGGGGAGTTCATAATTAAATAATTTTAATATTAAACAATTAATGATAACGAACCTTTGTCGGCAAAACATCAAAAGGTGTTTACCTAGCACCCTAGATTTCCCATCGGTATGGAACCTCCCAGCGGTACCAGAGACCCCTGGTAGTTTCCTACTGCGGCAGCCTACAAGATTATTAAGGGTGGTCAAAAGATAAGAATAAGATCACAAGTGCTGTACCGCCAACCGGGGTACTTCCCATGTCAGCCCACCCGAGGTGACGAGGATGGGAGAGAAGATTCGTAGGGCAGTCAAGTTTTATCCTCAGGAAGAGTGAGTCGGGTTCCACCTACAAGAAGAGGAGGTGGCCGTCGGGGTTCTGAGAGCAGCTGGAGGATGATGCCAAGAAAGGGGACCTAAGACTGATTTCACATTCGCCAGCCGGTTAAGTGTTTCAAAGGTATATTGTTATTTGTAATATTGTATGGCAAAGGTAGTAAAATGTCCCTCAGTATTCTCAATCAGAGTTCAAGGCAATGGGTTAATATAACTTATATGTGTAAATTAATAATTATAGTAATGTATTAATTGAATCTTGTTTACTTTAATCTTACCCTGCATGCCACCTATTGGATTGGTAAACACGATACCTTTGGAAAGGAGATCCATGGTATCATTAAATATAGTTTATATATTGACTAAATATATTAAGTAAGCTAGTTTTTGAAGCTACCGCTGCCTTAGAAAAACAGCCGGTCAAAAACATAGCAGAATAAATGCGAAGTGCACCTTCTCTCTAATTATTTGAAAAGTGTGTAGAATTAGTGGAACATTCAGATTTCATTATATCTTATGAATATGTTCAGAGTTTGCCATATTGTAGGAAATTATAAGAAATAAACTCTTAATATTTGTGTTTTTCAATGACCACTAATCCATATAAACCAAATTTCATTGCATTACTCTACTTGTTCCTAAACTTTTACACATGTTATCCACAATACCAGAGCGCACATTTTCGCGAAATAGTAGCGTTGAGTTGCTGGTATGTAGCGTGCGAAACGATACCGAGTGTGTTAGACTAATATTTCTAAAAAAAATTGTAGGATGCTGTGTATAAAATATTGGCAACCGAAAGCAGTTGGGCGCTACTGCTTTAGAAATAAATTATATTCTCTCTCTTCACCGAAAGCTTATTTAGTATTTACAGCTATCCATCTATTCTTTGCTGTAGTATTTTTTTTTAGAAAATCATTCCTTTTAAATGAAAACATGAAATATGTCCGTTGGAAGTATTCCTTTGAACGTTAGGAGTGTACTTAATGGACTTATGAAATTTCATCTTTTCACTTTTTGTCAATGCTATTCCAAAATATTGACATTTCCTGCGATACGAGAAGATAGTTGATACAGAATATAGTACTCGGCGAAGGGTTGCTCTAATCAATGTCCCTCTGATATTTTATTGAAAATATTTTCAGAGATGCGACATTTTTTTTTTCAATTCAATTTTGCCGGCCGTGAACAAGCCCGTGTTGACAAGCAATCTGAAAGCGGTCGCTAACTAAACATCAATCTTTGGGCGGTCAGAGGATACCGACAAAAACAAATAAATAATACTTCCCACATAGAATGTGTCCCATATATATATTTTTATTTTTTTTTCGCTCTTTGATTATTTCTTTCTCTCTTCATTATAGATTAAAATTAATAAAATGCATTATTATTAATAGTTAAATTTATCTTATATTACTTTTTTGTTGTAAACTTTGATTGTTCACGCATATTGAGTTGATATTTGTGGTGAAGTTGTCTTTAGACGTTTTTGTATTAATAAACTTTATATATATATTTTTTTTTGTTTAAATATATCAATCAATTAAATGGAATATGTTGAAGAGTATTGAACTGTAGTTGTTTTGTAAAAGATATTTAAGTCAGAGCTCAAATTAAAAATGAAAAAAATACATCAGCGGAAATACACGTTTTAGGATAGTCCAAATGATCAAGTCCCACAAAAAGATCTATGTGTGATGGTAAGCCTACCACGAAAACGTTTTATTCAGTTTTGGTGATATATTTATTTATTTAACGTCACTTTATGCTACTATGGCTAATCGGACGATGCTACAGTGGGAGTCCTAAATTTTGCCTATTCAGGTTTTATTAGGATAGGGATCTTTAACGAGTACCTGACATCGCACAGGCTCGGGACCACCTTTTAACGTCCCCTCCGAAGGACGGCGTAACTAAGGATTTTTTACTCCCATTAAAAAATCCTAGGAACACCTGCGGGTTTGAACCCGTGACCTTTAGCATGGGAGGCTGTTACGCTAGCCTTAAATTATTTTCTTATTCACAAAAATGTAGAAGTTAACGAAGAGTGATGAAAAGCCGATAAAAATAACTGATTTTTGTAGATAATAATATAATAGATTATTTAATGAAACATTTGTTTTTATAGAAACTAAATGTAAGTAATTAGTTCTTTAACAATTTATTATCATCACTATCTGTATTTGAAAATTCTGAAATTGATTTTATCAACGGAGGTAAGTGAAAGTCGTGTGTTGCGCGCACCAGATTTTTCAATTATAGAGTTATTCCATCATTTGTTGTGCGGACCTCATGTCTTTTCCTATTTTAGATGAAGAGATATTTCTTTATATGAGACACAATAATTTAAAACTATATAAGAACTCCATGTATTGAAAGGTATATATGTATTGAAGAGCAGTGTACCCAAATCGAAGGCTATAAAATTAAATGTATTCCAGGAGCCGGAGTACTGTTGGAGTGTGGACAGGGAGGTTGGGTATAGCATTCACAGTGTTAAATCGGTCGGATTTCTGGGGACGATGCTGTGGTAGCAACCGTGTCAGTTCGATATCCGCTCCAAGCAACCCTTGGCACGGGGGTCGTACCGGCTCCTTCTACTGCCTTTATCTTAAACACAGAATATTGCAAACCTACTTTCTCTTTTTTATTCGTATATACACGTGTGTTTGCTTATATCAGATACATGCATATATACATCATGGAATAGAATAAAATGGGGAAAAAAAAATTTAGTACTTTGGTCAACTTATGTGTTGACTACATTAGGCTCCTAAACAATATAGGATGTGGAATCAATATGATACAAGCTAAAGTAAAGAATAATAATTAAAAAATAGTTATCATATATATTAAAGTTAATCCAGCTTTATTTTTTTAGGCATTAAGTTATAAAAGTTGGTCAGAGCAAGGTTTTTAAGTTTATAAGTGAGGGGTTTATGATGAATCTATAACACGATCATGGAGAAGTTTGTTGAGGGTGCGTTCATCTAGAAATAACGCAAATAAGGAACACTTATTATAGTTGTGTTACGTTTCGGCCTACATCGTGGGTCTTTATCAAGGCTAAGAGAAACAAAATAACAACCAATACAATTAAAAGAAAAATAATAATAAGTTGAGTACAATAATAAGATGACAGTAATAAAATATAGAAAAAATATTGAATTAAAATAAGAATATTGAAACTTTATAGAAGAAAAATATGTAAACATTTAAAGAAGTACAATTTTGAAGTCATATTTGACGATATTTAAAAAAAAAAAAAAATAATATTAACCTTGCACTTATATGTGACTATAAATAACGTTGGTACTCAAATATAATAAGTGTTCCTTAGTTCTCGATGACCGCATCCTCTACAAACTATTTAATCATTTAGTCTCAACTGTCAACCATAAGAACATCATTATAACACGTATTTGTTGGTTTAGAACCTTATGGTTGGTACATTAGTTAATAAATAGCAAACAAAGCATTTATTTATTTGAAAATATTAGGCATTCTTTGTGGGGCCGCTGTGATAAGCGATGAGTATTTACATAACAAATTACTATTGGTATCTATGAAGTTTAGAAATGCTAGAGTACATTATACATTGATTTAATTAAAGAAGTAATATTGTATAATAAAAAAAGGTATATTTATTTCAATTCGGACAATCTTCGAACAAAAAGTAAAATAATTTTACTGTTTATTCAATTGAACTGTAAATGCAATGTATAATAAATCATTAAAAGTCCGTGTTGAATAATGAAATCCAGCCTTATCACTTGTATGATTTAAAAAATTGTAATGTTTGTATATTCAAAATCTTTCTCTTGATAATACCTAGATATATTATTATACGACCAGTTTCAGTAGCTGTATGGTTTGGACCTATTAATATTTATAAACTTTTTAGGTTCACTATCTATCCTCTGGAACCCTTTTTTTTTCTTTTTTTAAAATTAAACAACTTTTCATCCAAGAAGATAAAGGCTGCCCTATAAAATGAAAATATTCGTTTTTAAAATTTCTTTAAAAGTAATAAAGAGATTCTTTGACTAAGTTTTAATTATTTTAAAAAAGCCCCCTGACTTGGAGGCCGCCCTGAGCGGATCAGCCCTTAGCCTAATCTCTAAAATAACTCATCCGTTCGTTAAATTAGCTGTTTATAACAAAATTCAACTCCCCCTCTCTCCCCTCTCCTTCCCAATTATTTTGGTGGTAATTTGTGTCCTTTTAAGTATATGTAATTTTCTCCATCTCAATCGATATAGAAATGCTTGCCTTGAGGCAAGTATCTCATGGATTACTATAATTCGTGATCGATAAGGATAACTGATATGCCCAGGATATTTTGCAAAACAAATTATATGTTGGTGAAAATCCGTCTGTATCCCCGGCCCACCTTCCTGTCCGGCTGGTCACTATTTCAGAAACACCCACATGTTTTTGCTGTCCCAATTGTTTCCGTGTACTAGGAATGAAAAGCACTAAAAAGATGGGAGTAGATCAACGGAACAGACACTGGATAAATTAAAAGAGGCGAAGAAAGAGGTTGTAGCTGGGATGAGGACAGCCAACAATAGCTGAGCCTACCCACGTCGTCCAGTGCCTTTGGGAATATTTTTCTTTCTTTTATTTTTTTCGACATCTCTCGTCCACTCTGTTTAAGTGCTCTTTCTGATCATTTTATTTTAACCCTTCCATTTAAGGAATAATTTTTACCAGCTGTTGGTTTTTCTGACCTTACCTCTGGGCAGAGGTAAATATGGATTATTCGTTGTTTGGCCAGTTTCATTTAGACTTATGAAGTTCAACCTATTCTTCTACCTATTAAGATAAGTTTAGTTACAGTGAATTGGATCTATGTTGTACTTTTTCTATGCTCTACTTATGTCAAAGATCTTTGTTTTTAGAGTGTTATAGTTCATGAATGATTTTTTTTTTTTTCCTCTTTCTAAAAGCGGCAAGTCTGTAAGAGATTTAAAAAATTGTTATGTTTAAATACACAACTTTCAGAAAATATTCTAAGGTCTTAAAACATTTTTAAATTTTTATTATTGTTATTTATTTTTATTGCTCATGTCTTTTTGTTAAAATTGACGATCTGAATCTTTATTTATAAGATTTTTTTTTTTTTTTTATAACATCATTTATTGAAATTTACAACTGTACTTCAAAATACAACAAGTAAATGTGTAGAAGATAAAAGATAAATAGCGTGATACAGACTTGAAGAAGAACTACCCAATGGCAGCACTCCTGTAACTTTTCTAAACTAGAAGGTCTCGGGGCCATCTTCTTTTCAGACGCCTCGGAGGATTGTCAGGAATGGAAGAGGAAGCAAGGATTGAAACTAGTGGGTTAGAGTGGGAGAAGAGTTTGTTATGGAAGGAGTGATATCTGGTTCGGGCTAGATCAGCAACAAATGGAATATTTAGGTCTTTATGGATGAGCTTATTTGTGACAAAGTAAGGAGCATTGAGGATTTTGCGAAGGATTTTGGATTGTAAGGATTGGATCCGGGAAGAATTTGAAGGTTTAGTAGAGCCCCAAAGCTCAACTCCGTAAGTCCATATAGGCCTAATGATAGTCATGTAGAGGAGTCTTTTGTAGTTAAGTGGAAGTTTTGAGCGTTTGTCAAGTAAGTGTTGAAGTAATCGAAAGCGACGAGCAGTTTCTTGTCGTTTTAGTCTAGTGTGCGGATTCCATGTTAAACGTTTGTCAAGTAGAAGCCCTAGGTAGCGGATCTGTTCAACTGGAACGAGCGGAATGTTATTGAAGGATACTGTAGGGCAGGATGTCATAGGTTTACGACGGAGGGATTTATAAGATTTAATCGGGTTATTAACCATTTTAATAGAACTAGCTTTAGTCCGGCGAGTCTGTGGCGGAGTGGCTAGCGCGCTAGCCTCTCACGCCAAAGGTTGTGAGTTCGAATCTCTGGGATTTTTATAAGCATGTATTTAATGGGGATTCACTCACAGTTTCCCTCGCCCTCGGGTGTTTGACCCTAACCTATAAAATTTTATCGAGAAACTTGGTATGAATATATTCTCCAAGAAGATTATACAACGGGCTTTAGTTTTGAATGTTAGTCTAATTCGAACAAATGTACAAAAGTGATTTTTTTATTAACACAATAAATTGTCTTTCCTTTTCTAGCTTCTTAGTAAAAAAGTATAGTACACACTGAATGGGAGATCATGACCAACGACTTCGTAAATAAATCTAATTTTTTCAACTTTTTTTGGGCCTTTCAATGCGGATTAAAAGTTATTATACTTCTACATATGTAAATGTTTCATTTTTAAAAAGTAATTCTGAAAGAAACTGAAATGTGCCGGAAGAGTATTTTTTGACGTGAGCAAACACGTCATGTCTTGTCCGGAAAATTAGTCTTCGCTGCTCAGTAAGCCGACAGTTTAGTTTGGCACATGTCCAATATTAATATATTAAAATTATAATTTACAAAATAAACATTTTATATAATATATGACATGTTTCGAAATATACCAATTTCGAAACACGGTTCTCATGGCTATTTTCAACTATCATTTTTACCTTCATCTTCACTTTATCACTAATGTACATGAAACATTACCTACTCCTTTTAATTTATTATATTAGTTAGCATTGAAACATTGTTCAAAAATTGTTTGTTATTTTTAAATTGTTAAGTATAAACGAGATGTCGAACACAGACTTGGCAAATGATCGTGCCAAAGTAAATGTTAGTCTTGGAATATACTTTACGTGTTTAATAGATATTGTTTTTCACTTTCAAAACACTTGACTCACTAAGCATTTTCATTTTCTACTAGGTTTTCGCTTTTCTCTTAAGGATTACGGAATTGGATTTTAGACCAAATTTAAGTAGAGTAAACAAATTAAATAGTGAGTGAAATGAACGAACATATGTTGCAAAATACAAAAGTGCGTGTATATACTGAAAATATTTTTTTGCGTAGGTCTTCAATATTTTGTTATGCATCATTATGACGATTCATAGTTGATTGTTGATTAATAACGTTTCAGCCTAAACATTTGTCCTAACAGTGCTTATAAAATCGTTTAGAACAACTTAGTTCAAGCGTTATTCTCCTCGGACGGGTTCCTGACAGTATTCATTTTTCTATTTCTTTATACCATTAACAACAAAATAATAAATTATTTTTCACTGATCATACCACAACCATCTTCTAAAAAAAAATATATCACGCGAAATAACTTACCTTCTAATGTATGACGCTTAAGGATCCCGTTTCTCAAGTTACACCGAGTCTACTACGGTATATTAGGGTGGCTCTGAAATTAGCCCACCATAACTGAATACGTTCAAAAATACCTTGTAATAACCTCTTGTATGTTTATTATGTAATTTTAAAGTTGAAAGCATCTATCAAGTTAAGTTTGAAGTAATCAGAACCGAAGAGCTTCTCGTTTCAGCACTGTAAGAGGATTCCATGTCAAGGTATATTCACGAGAAATGAATCAGTTTTCACGGATAAGCGTCATGTTTTTGAGTGAAAGACTAAGTTATTTTTTAATAATGAAGATTATTAAAAAAATTGATCCATGGTAAATCGATTTATGGGAGAGTTTATGGGAGTCAACTTCATGGGAGTACAAGTACATAGTTGTATAATATGAGATGAAGATAACTGAAAGTTTCATTTACGTTTTAGTTTCTGTAAAAGATACCTATATATATATATATGGAATGTATAGCAATCCTTAACCTTTTCGAATTCAAACTGAAAATAAACGTTTAAGGTTCCCCTGAGTCTATATGGCCAAGTCCCATAAAGAGGAAAAACGACAGATTGTATAAAAATGGAATATCATATCTTTAAGCCTATTTGCGAAATCGGCCAGAACGGCCACTTTTACGATTTTCTGAAAATGATTTTGACTAAACTATATAGATGTTAAATTTCATGGGCATTTACAAGTTGTAGGTTTTATTCTGATTGAAATAGTCTTAAAGGAGGTACCTTTAATTTTGTAGATTCCAAAAGAGTAACCATATCATCTTCTAAGCATTGATAAAATACAGCTAAATCTACGAGTTGAACGAATTTCATTGCCACCTAAAGGAGAAAAGAGAAGACATATTTTTTTGGGTTATTTCATATTTTCAAACATCAGAATAGTAATATACATATATATAATGTACTACTGGAAAGCTAAATCTTTGCGAAAAATGTTATCTCATATACAAATTTGTGGAAGATAATGGCAAGTGAGGAATAGAGCATAAACTTGAGTGGTTATTGTACTTCACAATTTATATTATTTAATAACCTAAAACATATGTTTCAACGAAACTATATAATTCTACAAACTTTTTTCTACTCTTTCATGTAATAGCCCTTAAATTGATTTATTCAGCAATCGAGATAAGATAAAGTCGTGTGTCACCTGCACCAGATTTTTTAGTTAATACGTAATAGTTGATACCTACTATGATTCTTGGGATCATTGCCTTCTTAATACATCACACTTTTTTTTTTTTTTTGTAGAGCAATTTTGAACCCGTAGTTTATTGTAAGATGGCTCGGTACGTGGGCAGGGATGGTAAGCTAAATGGGCCTCAACACCTCCCCCCAGAGGCGGACAGAAAAGATAGCCGGATGCATTCAGTTATCGCAAATATGATAAAGAGGAAAATTGTAGTCGTTACTGTAGCAGCGGCTTCCGCGAGTTAGCAATAGAGGCTGCTTCAATGGGGCAATATTGACAATGCCCCATCTGCTTTGGCTACTTGACTTGAATTTCTTATTTATAATAAGCATTTTTCTGTATCTATAGACTTGAGATCCTCTCTTGCTTTGCACGGGTGATATTTAAATCGGGCGTCATTTATGTTTAAAAAAGTTCAGTTTTAACAATGAAAATTTAATCATTTTGGGATTATGAGTTCATCGTAACGCAAATTGCACTTAGCAGGAAAATATTATTTTTATTATATTTAATCATCAACAGAAATTAAAATCATAAATAGGTCAAAAAATAAACTTTGGTTCAGTTTATTTGTTTTATATGTTGAACGGTTCATATTTTATTCTATTTAATGTTTCGAATGAACTTTTTCTAAATAAAATTTTAAAGTTTAATTTAGTTTCCATTTTAGTCCCATTTAGTTTATAGTGGAACTATCTGTTTTCATGAAATAATCTAAAGTAGAAATAATTATTAACAATGTTAGTGAAGCGAGAATGGTTGACTGTGTGTATATAGAGAAGTTAGTTTAGGGTGGAGTCAAATTAACACACAATTAAGTAGGAACTTAGTCATCTTTTGTTGTATAGCCCTGGTTATCTTTTTTTGTAAAGCCCTATGTGGTTTCCTTTTATTTTATAGCCCTGAAGAAGGCCTAAAATTGAGGCCGAAACGTCAGCGCTATTAAATTAAGTTTCTACTTAATTGTGTGTTGATTTAACAACTTTCTATTTGTTTCAACAACTACCTACTATTTGGTAAGGAATTTTTTTTTTGTTATTTTTTACATCTTGAGCTTTGTATGAAAGAATATAACCTGTACGATAATGAATTGTGGGAACACTGATTCACCATAACCTCCCTCTTTACAACATTACATATAACATATGTTCATAAGTGTATTTATGCGCTTATAACAACTTTCTATTAACTTCTAACATATTTACTTTTCTAAAATCATGCTCTTTCCCCCGATATATCATTTCTACCACTAATTCAGAAATAATTTAGTGATGACTTGATTACAGAAAATTGAATTTTCCTACAAAATAAAAATTCAATTGCAATATAATTTACTTATAAACCTTAAGGAAAAAATGCCTTATGATAATGAAAACCCAATGAAAATCCGTCGATTTCCGTCAATATACGAAATTTTATTAAGTATTAATATGTATGTACATAACTAGAGCATTTAGCTTTTTAAACTTTTATTAAAAATAATATTTATTTTTTAATTATGATTTATAAAAATCTAAGACGTGGTTTTATAAAAATTTTTTATAAATATATTCACAAAATAGGTGTTAGTTGCAACTATACTATTTAATTCATTAAAGTAATATTTGAGCTTTTCTTACAAATTTTATTTAATGCAACAAAGTTATTAAAACGAGCGCTTTCACCGTCGAAATTCTTTCCTACCACTTTCTTGAAAATACTTTTGACAGGAGGAAGCCGAGGGACAATTATTAGATAAAAATATTAAAAGAAAGAAAAATAAAATCATTTACACGAAAAAAAAGGGTACTTTTTATTTTCAAATATATTCAGGTATATGTCATGTATAAAGACATTGTTCTGAAAAAATAACTCATATTATCAACATACTTGCCACCCTCCCCTCTAACAGAATTTCTGCCTATGATGTAGACTATCAAGACTGAAACTATCATCGTGTATTGAGCCTCAATGTATGAAACTGTATAATTCATGATATTACACATCTCCACATTAGAATATAACAAAAAATAAAAATTATATTATTTCACCAGAAGACCTTCCTTCTATTTCTAGCTGCAGCTGTGTTGTAGCCCGCCCGCTTTGAAATAAATGGGCAAAAAGTCATAACAACTCCGAAGCTAAAGTAAACTGGGTCCCATAATACCGCTTTACTGACGTCAGGAATAAGTTGGAAAATAACCTCTAAGGTTCTCGTTTGTTGTCTATAAGTTATTTTTTGAATCCGATGCTTTAGATCTTAAGAATTATACTCGGAATTCAAGATGGAATTAATGGATCATGAATCATCTTTTGTGTTACTAATTGACCTCAGTTGGCACCAGTTAAAGCGGGGAACCCTTGACTCGTGTGGGCCTAGGTACAATTTAACATACCAGCATTTATTAGTGTATACTACGCAGCCTAAAAAATTCTTAATAAGTAATGTGACCAAGGGCGTATGTAGAGTTAGAAGGTAGAGAATGAGGGTACTAGACCTTAAAAATTATTTAAACTAATAAAAATCTAGTGCGGGCAACACACGACTTTTACTTACCTCGACTTTTAAAATAAATTAAAAAATTACTTCAATTTGAAAAATATTTGAAGTTGATTTCAATAAAACGTGTATTCATTTTTGTTGGAAACATATGATGTAGATTAAATATTAAAACTATATTAAATTGTTAATCAGTAATACGTTGATTCCCTATTTGTCACTTTATGTTACATTTTAGAACTTTGTTTATAAGATAATGTTTTTTCTAAAATATTTAGCTTTCCAACGCTATATTATACATCTATATTATTGTCCTTATGTTCAAAAGTAAGGAATTGCATTAAAAAAATATGTTTGCACTTTTCTTTTTTAGTTGAATATCGAATTCGTTCAACTTATGTATTTACCTGTTTTTTTTGTTTTTTTTTATCAATGATAACAAGATGATAAGGTTATTTTTTTAGAATCTACATTATCAAAGGTACTTCAGATGAAGAAAATTTAAAATATCAGCATTTAAGCCCTGTCAGACTATTCTAATCAGAATCAAACCTACATGATACTAAAGCCCATCAACTTTCACATCAATATAGCGAGTTTAATCAAAATCGTTTTCGAGAAAATCGTAAAAAGGTGCAAAATGCATGGTATGAAATGGCTCCTATGATTAACCGATTTTGAAGAAAAAGTTGCTGTAACATCTCGTGCGTATAGTGGTCATAAATATGAAATTTCAGTTTCATAGGACTTTTCGTTATTTGGATTCAGGTGAACCTAAAAGGTGTATTTCCGTTGAAAACTGGAATTCGAAAATCGCAATACTTTGCCTCATCATATATTTCATATATTGGTAAGTGAAAGTAAAAATAATTCTGAGAAAAAATACTAAAAGGTGTGTATCAGATACTGATAAGCACGACCTAAAGAGAGGAAACATGATATTATTCATGTTTCTGTAGTCATAAAATAAGTTATACTTATCATAAAATAAGTTATACTTATCATAAAATAAGTTATACTTATAAGTTTTAAGTTCAGTAATCTTAAAAACTACTTAACTACATAATTTAGACCATAAATGTTTAAAAGATTTTAACGGTAGTTATATATTCACAAGTAAAGAATTACTCCCCATAGTCTAGGAACTCCTCTAATGGTTATGGTTTATTAATTATCATACCCCCCTACACATACACCACTCGACTTTAATAAAAGTTTTTTTTTTATGGAGATTGTTTCGAAACTTTCCTTATATTAATTAGAAGTGTGTATAAAAAAAAAACTCCACCCTTTTCCTGGTCAACATTTAGTTCAGCCTCATTCTGCTTACTCTCAAATTAAAATGTATGCTTGGTTGTGTTGGCAAAAGTGTCTTTAAACAAAACAAAAAAATCTAATTTAGACATAAACTTTTTCTGGATAACTGTTGTTTAATTGATTAATTATTCCCGTTGGTCCTATCTACTTGTGAATGAAAATATCCTTGCTGACTTACAAAATGAAATGCTGTTAGCATACTTTCAGAACTTTATGCCTGAATAGCGTATCAAACACATGAAGATCTATACAAATATTTTTTAGGGAAAAAGGTTCCCTTGTGCTTTAGGAGATTGGAACTGTACATTCTGATAAACCGCTTTGAACTGATTTTCCTTATACGCATTGTTTTGTTTCTCACAACTGTTAAAAAAAAATCTGGTGCGGGCAACTCACGACTTTCACTTACTTCCATTTTTAAAATCAATGAAAGAATTTTCAAAGTTACAGTTAGAGATAAAAATACGGAAAGAATTAATTAAATTGAATTTCTATAGAAACATGTGTTTTATTAAAAAATCTATTATATTATTATCTAAAATAATCAGTTAGTTTTATCTTCTTTTCATCACTCTCTATTAACTTTTAAAAGCTTGTGTTTGAGATAATATTTTTTCTAAAATCTTTAGCTTTCCAACGGTATATCATACATGTATATTACTGTTCTTATGTTCAAAAACGAAAAATTGCATTAAAAATATATTTTTTCTGTTTTCTCCTTTAGTTGGGTATCGAATTCATTTAATTTATATATTTACCTGTTTTTCATCAGTGGTAACAAGATAATATAGTTATTTTTATAGAATCAACAAAATTAAAGGTACTTTAGAGAAAGAATATCTAAAATATCGGCATTTAAGCACCGTCAGACCATTTTAATCAGAATGAAACCTACATGATATTAAAGCCCATTAAACTTTACATCGACACAGCGAGTTTAATCAAAATCGTCGAACCGTTTTAGAGAAAATCGAAAAAAGGTGCAAAATGCATGGTATAAAGTGGCTCTTCTGGTCATTTTGATGAAAAAGATTTTGTAACGTCTCGGGCGTATTTTGTCTTAAATATGAAATTTCAGTTTCATAGGACTTACCGTCTCCGCCCGGGATTTACCACACACACACAGACCTTTTTGCGGGGCTTGGTTATTTGGACTCAAGGGACCCTAAAATGTGTATTTCCGTTGAAAACTGGAATTCGAAAATTTTTACGATCGCAATACTTTCCCTTACTATATATAGTGAAGTGAAGTGATAGTAATAGCCTTGTGTTTTTATAAAAATTATTTATTTTATTTCTATTTAAAGCATCTTTAAGTCGTAGATAAAACTAAAAAATTTTGGGTTAGCCACCAAACCGCCAGAACTCAATAAAATACAATTAATTAGCTTATTTACTATACATTATAGATATAAATATGATGGTAGAGAAAGAATGGTTCTGGTCAGCCTTTGGGGCAGGTTGAACAATTGTTATTGACTCTATCATTTGCTGAGGAAAATCACCTTTTCGCCGCATGATACCCTAAACTACGATTGTTTCTTACAAAATGTTCAAAATTTTGTGTTTTCTTGAGAAAGCTTATATTTTTTTTCCCGTTTTGCGTGTGAATTTTTTTTTTTTTTTTTTTTTTTTGTAGTTATAAGATTAATCATAATAATAATTTTCTGGACGTATAATCCCGACGAGAATAGATAGAGAAGAAGAATAAAAAGCAAGAATCCCAGAAATCGATAGAGAGCATATAAATTAGATAACACATGTTACATTTCTTTCTTGTTTGTTGTACAATTAGAAGATTAAAAAAACGAAAAAAATAAAATAAATATTATATATATATATATATATATATATATATATATATATATATATATATATATATATATATTTGATATGGATAACAATTAAGAAGGTTATATTAATTTTGTTGCTACAGAGTGCAGGAGAAAAAAATTAAATAAGATTTATATTTATTTATGTATAAAATAGAAACAAAATTATTAAAAAATGAAAATAATAGCTTATCTTTGATTAATTATCATATTATGAAAAATAGTAAGATTAATCATAATAATAAGTTTCTGGACGTATAATCCATATAATTTAAAGGAATCCCAGGAATAGATAGAGAGCATATAAACTACATAAGATAATTACAAATTACATAACAGATGTTACATTTGTTTTTTGTTTGTTGTACAATCAGAAGATAAGAAAAAACGAAAAAAAAAAAGAAGACATATATATACATATGGCATGGATAACTACTGAGGAGGTTAAATTAATTTTTTGCTACAAAGACCAGGAAAAAAATAATAATATTTATATTTATTTATGTATAACATAGAAACAAAATTATTAAAAAAGGAAAATAATAGCTTATCTTTGATTAATTATCGTATTTTAATTTAAATCAAGAAATCTAAATTTCAGTTCCTCATTCATTTTAAGGAGAAGGGGTAACATCCAATATTCCTTTTATCTATAGACGAGAATATGAGTTCTTTTAGAAGATCTAAGAGGAACTCTGATGAGTGCCCTTTACAGATGAAAACTTTCATATGGTAGCTGGCGGGGGGATGGCCTGTATTAGAAAGGCTCATCGACTATGGGGTAGATTGCCTCATCTCGAATGCGGTCGTTGAGCGAAGGATAAGTAGCCCTTAAAAGAATACATCTCATCGGTTCCGAGCGGCTTGACCTCCGGCAAAGAGGTAGATTTTCATTAGTGTAAAAGGCAGGGGCTGGGGGCGGTGCGGGTAAATAGTAGGGCCCAAGGGCGGCTAACTTGCCCCGAGCCCGGCCCTAAATTCTTACAGTCTCAGGTGAGCCCTTCTAAACTGATTAGGGCCTCTTAGATTGGAACTGCCTCCCGCTGATTCCTAGTTCCGCTTATTCGGTTAAAAGAACTAGTTCTCCTCTTCCAGGAATTGCTATCGTTAATGCCATTATAGTTGATCAATAAGTCATTTGATGAAGAAACACTGCGGGCAATATGATTTTGATACTTGCTTGGATATTGCTCTTATTTTTATATATTCAAAGCTTCGGTTTTGAGTCGTGCTGCGGTTATTTTATCGTACATTGAGGGTTTCATAATCAGACAAAATCTTGATCGGATCAGATTCCTAATAATACATTTACACCATACTTAAATTATCATGATCATATCTTATAACCCATCCACTTCGATCCTATAACCTCAATCAACTCTAATATTTATCAAATTTCAATTATAAAGTAAAAATAATGTTAAGATATAATATTATATATTCTAGATACTTTTTCCGTTTTCGTTACTTGAGTGTTATAAGTATTTTGCAGTTCTCTAACATTTATTGCTTTTGTATCTTTTCTTAATTTTCCATCAGATTAATGTGATAATATGATTTAGTGAATTTCATGTCATACATGGTACAGGTAGGACGTTAATACCGCTGACATGGTATATACTCATTTGAGGTTTGTTAGTAAAAGAGCCTGCTAATTAACAGAGTTGGCTGATGGTTTTCTGTTTATTCCTTGAATACCTTTTGTTCATCCTTTGGGTCTAGGCTACAAGGGATGTATGATTAGTTCCAAGTCACCTGTATTTCGGATTAAGTTCTTTTTATTCTCTCGAACTAGACATTCGTGTATATATTGTTTTTATATCTTAACTCAGCTCATTGATTCTTCCTCCAGTGAAGATTTTGTATTTATCTTTTAATTTTCCTAATTTACTGAGAAATTTCCCTCGACGGCGTACATTAGCATATTTTCCTTGGTGCATAATGGCCATCGTGCTAAGCCCTCCGGCTATAGCGAACTGAAAGCGTTTATTCATGGAGAGAATTTTTTATTCATTATAATAAAGTTTTAGAGGCTAATGCTCTTATTCCCCTCGGACGGGTGCTCAAAGGCAGAGACTCGTTAGGGAGCCTTTGTACGTATTTGTTGGTTGTTAGTGAGGGCGGGGTGGATTCTGGTTGGTGTATTCTTCTTTTGGTGTCGGTTTTTATTATTTGGTTGTTCAACTCATGTCCTTGCCCTTTGGTAGCGTCGACCTCGGCTTATTTATCAATCCTTCTTTGCGTTGGTTTGTTTCCTGGTATTTTTTTTTTTTTTTTTTTTTTTTTGAGGCTTACCTACAGGTAAAAAAACCTTCATTAACTTTCCTTCATGTTGTGTAGAATAGGTAGTTAGTTTATGTTTATAAGTTTATGTTTTGAATATTGATGAGTTGTAAGGACAATTTTAATTAATTAATCCATTTCTTATTATTCCTAAAACATAGAAGCTGTTTTGTACTGTGGAATTTCGTTTGCTAATATCATAAATAAAAAATATATAACTTAGTCAGAATACATTTCTCATATAGTTAAAAAATGAGCAGACGATCCTTTAAAAATATCAGGTTATTTAAAAGACAGGATGTTAAGAATGTGGAGTTAAGATTCCATCGGATCTTGAATCAGATTAGAAAAAAAATTATGACTAGCTGCATTGCTTTGGCAAGAGAACAGAAGGGTTTTTAAAGATAATTTGAATTGGAGTGGACACCAGGAGAAGGTTGTGTGAACAGAGAATCCTTAGATACATTGGGGAGTCTGCAAGCAAGTAATTCATGCTGTTGATTTGTTAACATGGAACTGTTCGTATCGAATCGTGCTTCCTGTATATTTATGTGAGAGGATGTGAAAGGCTCTGTACAGTACATCTCAGCTAAGTTGTCTTTCTCCCTGTTTCACAATGTACAGCCTTGTTCCTCTTCACATTAACGGAATCCGTCTCCATCCAATGGGGCACCATAGAAAGAAGTAAAGGCTCATCAGGATGCAAACGAGGAACATGT
This sequence comes from Piezodorus guildinii, assembly GCA_023052935.1. Classification (NCBI taxonomy): domain Eukaryota; kingdom Metazoa; phylum Arthropoda; class Insecta; order Hemiptera; family Pentatomidae; genus Piezodorus; species Piezodorus guildinii. The sequence goes on from CM041292.1 coordinate 60,058,838, forward strand.
CGGGACTGGAATAATAGGCAGGAAAGGAAAGTGTTAAGAGGAGGTGGGAAGCGAAGGATGTAGGGCAGACCGCGTGGGCGATCCGGAGTGACTCAGCCGCCCGGCCTACGCCACTGCTACCTTCGCTGCACTCTCCCTCCAATGCAGCCGCCTAATTTCAAGGCACGCAGCTCTTCGATCCGTTCGCCCAATGTTCCACGATTCTCCTTCATTTCGTATGCCACGAATGTTCCTTTTTATACCGCCGTTGTATGCCCCCTATTCTACTCTGTCATTACTCCCTTGCAAGGTTCCGTGTTGTCTTTGAGCCTTGCAGAGAAAACAAAATAAGCATTGCAGCAAGGTTCCCATTATGAAAAAGATAAGATTCACCAGTGTGCTAATTTATGCAATGAATACATAGTTATGTAAATCTATGCAGCTATCGAGGGACGGAAATTACTATACCTCCTAAGGAACTGTGTTGCGAATCCAAGCATTGAAGAGATAAAACTAAATTGCAGCTCTAGTACATTACAATAGAAAAATCAGTTTAAAAAGGATTTATTGGCTCTTTATGTTATTCAAATTCGATCTAATACAGATATTAATACACGTTGCATTATTCTCTGCACGATATAATACAGAATACTTACTTATTTTCTTTAAATAAATATAAACTAAAATGAAACGATGCTTGGTTTTCGCGAACGCCTTCATAACCACACTACGAATTTTCTGTAATCAATCCACCACACAATTATTCCCGAATTGTGAGTAATAATATAGAGCAGACAAATAATACACCGTTGGATAGCACAAGATTTTAGGTAAGTTAATTTCAATATTTATAAAATTATGTCGCGATTCTTGGTTTTCGCTAACTTCTTCACTACAAGACGGATTTTTAATGTTTTTCTCTATCACTTAGGACATCATTGTCTGAAGGTTTGTAAGTAAAATACACTGCAAAAAAGTTTTTCTTTAGAGAGACATTAGGACAGTTAAAGATTTTAGAAAAGTTGATATAAAGTTGTTATAAGTCCTAAACCATTGAATATCTCTTCCTCTCTAATAAAAGGTATTTTATCTTTAATATAAATGTTATAAAGATGTATAGCTACGACATGTTAATTTTAATTTTGTTTACTGAATTTTGTTTTGAAGAAATAAATACATTTGTTGATAAAAAACCATAGAAATTCATGTTCGTTTATTGATGTATCAAACTATTCACTATTGCTTTGATTCAAACTGTCATGACTGTCTACAACTATACAACCCCCCTCTAGTACAATATGTATGCAGCAACATCCATTATGTATCAAACGTGTCATATCCCTTCCGTACGTTGAGCCAAAGATAACAAAACAGTAGTACGTTTTGACGTGCCTGGCTGTTATCTGTGATGATGTGTCCACAGCGTTTAATCGACTGGGGCGTATTGAAAGCACAACGCATACTGTGTTGGATTTGTCTAACGTTGGTTACCCGTGTCTGTGAGAACAGATAATGAAATTGTACCCAGGAATTATTGTTCTAGCCTAGACGAAGGAATCACAAAGGATAACCCTGAGTTGAGTGCGAGATGCCGAAAAGACAAGTTAATGGAAGTGAGCTATGATGTTGCGTTGAAAGACTGATCCAAATAGGACTGGAGTCAGATTTCGTACAGAACTTGGCAAAATGGTCCGATCTATTTCGGTTCCCACTCCGGCCAGCCCGCAAACCGCCCCCGCGCCGTTAGTGACTTTCTAAAAAATTACTGGCCCGCTCCTCACTACCGCAGTTTTTCCCCTCCTTCTATTTTTTATTATGTACGATTCCAAGGGTCTAAACTTCTGGAATCGTTTAAAAAAAATAATAAACATATAATATTTTATATAAGTGCATGAAGGGTTTTCTGATAGCTGTATGACCGTTCAGGTTATTTTCTGAGTTCAGAGTAGCAAATTTTCAGTAAATAAACGATACATTAATGTAGAAAAACATTAAAAATGCTTATATTAGTCGTACAATAAAAATACTATCTTACCAACTTCACCACTTTATTTAAATTTCACTACTTTACTAAATTTTTTTCTTTATGGTGCAAAGATTAAATCAAAAATGAAAACAAATGTCTGAATTAGTAGTTTGAGTTAGTTAGATAACCTTTTTATTCTACTATTGAAGTCGTCCTTAACTTTAATATACCAAAACTCGTTTTCATATATTGATCGTTACCATCAATTGTATTAAGATTTGGTTAGTGGTTTAGATGTCGCATCATTAATAATTATAGTAATACGTTTCCACGGGTAAAATAACATGGAAGAAGTCCTGTTTCTCTGATCAATAAAATAATTGTAATAATAAATAAATAAACGAAAAAGAAAATGAGAAAAAAAAAAAAAACATATATTTTTGTACTCAAAATATTGAGATATATGTTCGCTCAGAGTTAACTAATTTTAGCGTTTGTTTAGGGTGAATTGAGTGTAACAGAATGGTTTTATTTTTATTCTATAAAATATAAAATTGAAAAAAGATCTATTCCGAGTCAATCTCCAATGATTGAAGTAAGAAATAAATTTTTAGTTCAATATTTAGGTGTAATAATCGAAAATGATTGTATCGAAATGGCTGTCACGAAAAGTATGGCTACCAAAACGTAGTGGTATGTTCTATATTTTTTAATTTACGTATCCAAAATCTTAATGTTTTATAATCGTTCGTTTATTGTTACAGCAACAAACGTCGGTTGACAGCATTTCTAAATTTCGGATCATGCGATAAGGTTTTTTTATTGTATTTATTTATTCAATTAATAATCTTCCAGATTATCTGAACTTGAATACGAATAGTAACTAATTTATTCAATAAAATGTGAAATACCCGGTTATCAACTATAAAATCATTCCAATCCCTCTGCATTTCCTTAAGTTTATTGCTATGATTGTTTGCAACATCCGCCTCGTAGTGTGTCAGGTGGTGCACAATTGCCACATCACTGACGAAAGGCCCTTGGTGGCCTATGTTCCAATTATATTATCCGAAAGCGGTGATATAGAACCATGCATCCAAGAATAAACCCGGATGAAACTCCAAACCCTGGTCCCGATCTCTTAAGCCAAACCGTCCAGGTTAACGACCCCCCAACAGTCAAAACATTTGGTGATGTAAGTCTAAAATAGACGACACAGCAACTGTTTTTGTTCTCTATTAGGTGCAGTGTTCTTCAAAAAATAAATAAAAAGGTCATATAGAGTATAAGTATCTTCCTATCTGCTGTTTTTTTGACATAGGACATTCAAAAGATACGGTACATGATAAATCCATGTAGACTGCTTATAATTTCTTATAGAAAACAAAAAAAGAAAATAGCATATTTAATAAAAATGAAACATCTCTATAATTAATTAGCTTTTCTTATTATGGTGCATAAATCAATTTAATAAAATCAATAAAGGATTGATATAAATCACGAATTAATTAACAAAGCATACACACACATTCACACACACATACACACACACACACACATATATATATATATATATATATATATATTGGACAGATAAATGGTATAATTAATTTTTATTGAATATTAAATGTTTGACTGAAGGAATATGAACTCTGAAAGATCGCGGTCATAAAATCATAGAAAATAGTAAAAAAAAAAAAAAAAAACTATTTATTATTATCAACATAAAAGATTTTTCCGTGAATTTATATCACAAAAACAATAATACCAATATAAAATGATACCAAGAAAAGAACATGATTTACGATGGGTTAATTTTCTTTCGACACATCTGTTCAACGCTTTACATTTATGACGATTTAATATAGATGCATTGGGCTTAATATAGGTTTAATGGACAACCAACATAGCACCTGATTTTTTTAAATAACATTTAAGCATTAGATAAAAAACGTTCATGTGAATATTTACAATTAAAACTCATGGTAACAAGATATGCAACTAAGATATAAATTATATCTATTCGTTCGTTTAATTATTTAACCTTTATATTACTTAGCTTATCAGGCGAGGTCCTAAATTTTTCCAATTGTGGTTTAACTTTAATAGAGATCTTTAACGAGTACCTGACATCGCACAGTCTCGGGAACACCATTACATGTCCCCTCTGAAGGATAGCATAACCAAGGATATTTTACTCTATTTAAAAGACCCTAGTCATCTCTTTGGTTTTAACTCACGACCTTGGTTATACAAGGCTTTTATTCACCCACTACAGGCGACCCCTAATTATGACACACATTATCTATCGACAATTTTCTTCATACGGTAAATCCTGGCCAGTATTTAGTAATTTCCTAGTGGTATATTTAAATTGTCATATTTTAAATGAAAAAAAAATCATATTTCAATGTTTTATTTGACATCTAGCTTTTACTTCAATTCATGTTACCTTTCATACGTTTTTAAATACATTTATCTTTCATTTCTCTATTTACCTACGTTGATAAGTAATTTTTTTTTAAGTCTTTGTTACTTTCTGACTTTTTTATTCTTAAATTTTACTCATATTTTAATTATTTTTTATATTATTTTCTGTTATTATCAAACATATACACTGTATCTTATTTTTTAGCCCTGACGAAGAACCGCAACGTGGGTCGAAACGTTTGATATTAAACAGTTTTTCTATTTTTTTTTTACCACCACCCAAACCTTTCTCTCTCTTCGGAGAAGAACTCCGGATCTCTTCCTTAACAAATGAAAAAAATATATCACTTTGTGTAATCCTATTAGAAAGTATTAATATGAAAACCTAAAATGCCTTTAAATCGTTAAACGCTTCTATCTGATACTGCTCCAATAATAAGAGGCTATGGGAGAGTGGATTTGAAAATCCCCCTTCGCTGAAGGTAGCATTCGACTAGATTAACTGTAGAAAAATGTTTTTCCAATAATTATTATTGAAATGACGCCTCGGGAAGCCCTTGAATAAATCAGAGCTCTAAAGTCCTTAGCATTACATTTTTCCCCTCCCTTTTTCTCTCTCCTCTCTCAAGAATAATAACCCATTTAGGGAAGAAGTTTTTAAAACAGTCTTAGAGAAGTGAAGGTATAAATCTGTCCTGTTATTCTGTGAAGGGTAACCTCCTTTAAGGAGAAGTAATGAGAGCCTTCCTTTCATCCCGGGATTATATACACTTTTTATATATCTAGAGTAATTTGGAGGCCTCTCCTCCCCTGGATCAGCCTCCAGCGGCCCTGGAAAAACAAAGAAAAAGTCCTCCCTTCTGCCGTGGAAGGCTATTTAGCTCATTAACATGACAATGAGACAGATTACAATTTTAAGTTGGCCTCGGCCGGGGCACATAGGGGTCGGTCCTAATTAAAAAGTTTTGAGAGCCCCCAACTTTCCTCCTTCCTAAGGGACTTTATTTCCTTTTCTCTGCACCCTCCAACCTTCCAGAAATATAGACTTCTTTTCTCAACTCCGATCCATTTACTGCTTGAGTACTTTCCTTACTTGGCTTAAGCATCCTTTTGTATGGATGTTTATATGAAAACTCTCACTAGATCCACGTAACTTCTGAAAAAAGGAATTGTTTGAAATCATTTTGTACAAAACAAAGATTGCAGGGGTCACCCAATAGCGTAGTGGCTAGCATTACTGCTTTCTATGCCAAAGGTCGCGGGTTCAAACCTGCGGGTGGCCCCAGGATTTTTTAATGGGAGTAAAACATCCTTAGTTATGCCATTCTTCGGAGGGGATATTAAAAGGTGGTCCTGATCCTATGCCATGTCAGGTACCCGTTAAAGATCCCTATCCTTATAAAACCTGGATATGCCAAAATTCAGGACTCCCACCGTAGCATCGTTCAATTAGACATAGTAGCATAAAAATGACGTTAAACGAATAAGCAATCAACAAAGATTGCAAATTCAGATCATTGGTGTTTTTGAAGTAACTGTTTGCCAATCGAATTGAATCGCATTTTCAAGTAATTTTTGTCAGGAATTAAAAAAATTAATCAGATTAATCAGGTGTAGTAGAAGCGTAGATATTCTTGAGATCACGGGTTCAAACCCGGCAGATGGCCCTAGTATTTTTAATGGGAGAAAAAATCCTCAATTATGCCTTACACATATAAAGGTGGTCCCGAACCTGTGCGATGTCAGGTCCTAGTTAAAGATCCCTATCCAAATGAAATTATACGTCTCAACTGTAAGTCTCCCATTGTAGCATTGCCCGATTAGCATGTAGTTGTAGCATGAAGTGACGCCACTCTTATCATATTGGCTCAGATGTTTCGTTTATTCGAAGCAGTGATCATTTAAAGAATAATAAAGATATTTTAATACATCGAACTTCTTTTCTTTAAAACATTTTACTGTCAATAATAATAATATTATATCATTATGTCTTATAACAGGATTCCCAAGCCTTGCCTACATAGACAATAAAAATCTGGTACATTACTAAAACAACATTGACCATCATAACATATAATTATAGATAACATTACTTATTTTATTATTAGTTTTTTTTTTTTTTCTGATTCATCTGAAGAGAAATTACAGAGTTATGAAATACTTAAATGAACTTTAAATGTGTTATGTGAAGTAGATAAATATTTACGATTTTATGTAGAATGATTTTGGATTAATAATATAATAAATTATAAAAACGTTTTTTTCAAATTCATTCAAAAATAACAAAATAAGTGATATTATCATGGTTATTAATTTACCTTTGTAACACTGGAGGAACCGTTTTATACCTGATCAAAAAAAAAAGTATACTCATATTTCCAATGCGTCACTATTTTTGTTATTCCTTTCTCACTTGATAACGAATTCCACCATCTTACAATTTTTTTTTTTTTTAAGTCACCATTTCATCTAAGAATAGAGATGGGTAATTCAACACACCTCTAATTTTCAGGAAAAAGGAAATAAATAGTCGAATCAACTTTAAAAAAACTTATGATTATCCAACGTACTTATCCAACGTTACACTTTTATTATCAGTACCCAAAAAGCAGAGAGTCTTGTAATTGCTATAAGGATACGACAGTGGAGGGGGAGGAAGTTATCATTCTCCACCTCCAACGCTGTCACTGCCCACACCTTCTCCCCCGGACCCCGGCACATGTTGTATTCTTCCAACTACTTCATTATTTTTAATTGGTCTAACGAAGGGCTTATTCAGGTCTCGTGTTGACCCAATAAAAAAAATAATAAGATAACAACTCTATATCTTAACAGATCAACTGTTTTTGTTCTGAAAGTATGTGATGTGAATAGAATAAAATGGATCATAATTTCTAAATATATCGGTGCCTCGTTCGATCGTTAATATGGCTTATAAAGTGCCATATCATCATTAATCATCATAGTAACATAAACATTACCTCATGTTCATAAAACGCGAGTTTTCCGCAACGTTGCGCAAGTAATAAGTTAAAGGTCGAGATGATATCATTTTTAAAAATACTTTTTTACAGCGTGTGTTAATGAATACTAATCGGATATTGCAGAATTATCTTCCTGCCTCTGATCACCCTCCTCGAGAAGCATGTGACCACATCAGGTGGATTTTCATCTGTTAGAGTCACTGATATATAAATCAATGAGGTTGATGTTGGATCGCCCACGCTATATGACGGAGTGTTCTTGGTATCCTATTCAACCTTTAGTGCTGGGGGCCATTTAGCATCCTGGTTATTGCGCAGGCTTATTGCACCCGTGTTGAATTGCCCCTTTCATAATCAAAGATGGAACTCGGATGATTTCTCGCCCCTTGGAGGGTAGTTGAGGTGGTTATCCAGGGTAGTTGAGGATATGGATCCTCTAAATAAAGGTTTCTCATGATGTGTCCAACGAATATTATCTTTTGTAATGAATATCTACGTCGGCGATTCACTCCATAGATACCATGATTATTAGCTGTGATTTTTCTTAAGGTTTAATTCATTTCCTAATGATAAAATCCTTTATCTTCCTTAAGATAAGCGGACTACCCCGCACATACTACCCGCACATACTACCCCACACATACTACCCCGCACATACCGAAAAGATCGACATTGATTTTCCCTTCCACTTACTTTTTCTCCTGCCCATTCTTTCTATTCCTACACCATTCAATTACATCCCAATATTTTTCTTTATTCTCTTCACCCTTATAACATCTATCGTGCCTACTATTATTACCATACTTCACGGAAATACATGAGGGCTCACCAGGAACAAGAGTTATGTAAAGTTGTTGGATCGTAAATTAAGATTTAACATATGGAGAGGGGGAGGGGCGAATCTCTTAACGAACAATTTATAAAAATTATTTTAATTTTTAAATATCACGAAGCTGCAATACGTTCAGTATGAGTCCAAGTTATGATTCGTTTGGGAATAAATAGCAGTTATTTTTCAAAAAAATATACTCGTATGTAAGCTGATAATAACATTTTATTTTTTTAATAATTTTAAATATTTAAATAAATTTATAATTTTTTAAATCATTATGTTTGGTAAATTATAATTAAATTATGTAAATAATTAAAAAATATTTAATATATATATATATATATATAATATATATATATATATATATATATAAACCTCTTGAACCAGTTGCTAGGTCAATAGTATCACTACACCATAACACTAATTGTAATTCTTTTATTAAAGCTCAAATATAGTTGTCCTAATAACAATAAACCAGTAAATTCAGAAACAATTCTTTATTGAGTAATATTACAATCAGTCCAATTTAGGACATTTTTAATAGTGATAAAGTACAACATTCATACAATATATACAAAACAATTTATAAAATAATAATACCATATACTTATATACAAAACAGAATCAATAATAATATATAAAAAAGTCACTCATACCTAAAACTAATAAATAAACCAAGTTGTCGCAATAGTTACTAGTTATATATTTTTCTATTAATTCAAACGACTATGAAATAGTGTTATAACTGCAAAGTTTGGTAATTAGTAATACTACTCCTTAACTTCAAAAGTTTTTAGATAAACATAATAAAGAAATTTTGAATTTTTTCTTCACTAACCTATCTAGAATATTATTATTTAGTTAATTTTTCCGCTTAAGATTAAAAAGATACTGCCAAGCTGATGGTAATTTTATAATTACATTTAGTATAAAAATGATGACTTATAAAAAACAACTTAATAATATTTTTCATACTTGATTCTTCACATCCAGGAATATCAGGCTGTATTTCAAAGAAAACACCTTTTGCTCTACGTTTTTAAAAACATGACCCTTTTCTTTTTGTAAAAGCCATCCTGGAAAATCGCTGAAGCATAACATATAAATATTTCTTTCAGGAAAATACATAAATCCTTTCAAACATTTCATTGTTAAAAGGGGCCGAATGTAGACCGGGGGTGAAAAAACATCGGTTTAATGTTAGAGGAACGAAAATGAAATACAAGTGGCCCCGGACTCTTGTAAACATGTTTATCCGGGCCTTAGTTGTTTTCTAGCCTTTGTAGGAGAAAATCAGATCCTTTTTTTTTTTTTTTTTTTTTCCCTCTCTCTCTCTCTCTCTCTCTCTCCCTCTGTTCCTCTGTTTTTTTCTTTTATCTGGAGCTGTTTGTAGACGCTTCTGTCAAAGTGCCTTTATTAATAGTCAATGAGTTCCAGTGTAAAACGAATTATCCGGAACATCTGTATTTCGGTATACCGTCTTGAAATAAGCTTACCTTACCCCTCCATTAAGTTATTAAAAACAGGCATTTAAAACTATTTTTAGAAGGCAAATGATATCCACCCTTCTCTTAACTTTCGTGCCAACTAGCCATGAATTATTTCCACGCCTTTTTAGAGAAGGCCGCATATATGAGGGAATTTTATTTTCGTCCCACTCGGTCTGTTATGACTTTAAGAATTACAGGCACTAATTTGAACTCACCTGTTTTACTAATTTATACAGCCCAAGGGCGCGTAGATTCTGTACTTTAAGTATAATGGGTCTACTATTTGTCGAGGTCTCAGAGGTTTGGCACGTGGTAATAGGGATTGTTTCAGAACTAAATGCACTCGTAGAAATGTTGCCAGATGACTTTCATCTTGTAATATCAGATTATTCTTATATTGTATTTGATATATATTTTTTTAACATGAGATTTGGCGTATAGTTAACTTTTTTTTCTTTTTTTTTTTTGCAGGTATGTTTGAGCAGTTGTGCCCTACACTTCATAGAGATTTGTCCGTAGGTGAATATTTATTTATTTAATTAATATGAATTACAAATAAATTGTAATAACAATGCACATTTTTTGTTCAATTACCTTGAATAACAATAATTGTTAAATAAATCAACTTTATAATATATTCAAGAATATGTAATAATCACAAGTGTACATATTATAATTTGCTTTGAATTAAAATGACGTGGTCATATTAAATATTAAATAAATGAAATAAACATAGATAAGTTTTACATATATACTGTAATAGAGATGGATATTTATTTAATGGCATTACAACCCTATGTGGGTCTTAGCCTCCTCAGGGAGCCTTAGCCAGACGGCTATATCTACTGCAGTCACCCTCCAGTCACGGACGTTCAAGATATTCCTCGCATCTTGCGCCACAGCATCCTACCATCGCAGGCCCGGTCGTCCTCTTCCTCTGCTACGGTCCAACTTTCCCTCGAGCAATCTCTCAACAGGATCATTGCTACTCATTATCGCCACATGCCCGGTCTGTTCATCTTCATCCAGGAAACTATATCAGGCTCCCCAAACATTTCGTACACTTCTTTGTTGGTACGTCTTCTCCATTGGCCGTTCACATTAATTCCTCTGATAATCCCCCGTAATAGCATTCTTTTAAAGACTGCTGTGTACTTTTCCTTGGTCTTTGATACGGTCCATGTTTCGGAGGCATACGTCAATAGAGATGGATAAATCATATAAAAATTAGAATAAAGTTAGGGTTTCTAAAACAAGCTGTTACCATTTATAAGAGATCATTAAAAGAAAGCGTGAACTATAAGAAAAAATATACATGTATTTTTAGTTGGAATATCGTTTTAAAAGGATCTAAACCAGAAGGTCTCGAGGCAAACTTCCTTAAAGACGATTCGGAGGATTATCAGGAATGGGAAGAGAAGCAAGGATTAAAACTGATGGGTCAATGTGAGAATGCAGTAAGTCATGGAAGGAGTGATACCTTCTTTGGGCCAAATCAACAACGTATGGAACAATAATGTCTTTGTGGATGAGTTTATTCGTGAAAAGTAATGGTTGTTGAGGTCTATAAAAAGGATTTGGTATTGATAGAATTGGATAAGAGAAGAATTCGATGGTTTTGTAGAGTCCCAAAGCTCCTTAAGTCCAGATTGGTCTTATGATAGCAAAATGGTAGATGAGCCTTTTGTAGTTGAGTGGAAGGTTAGAACGTTTGTCAAGTAAGTTCTGAAGTAACTTGAAGCGGCGAGCAACTCTTGTGTGCTGATTTTTGTTATTTAAATATGATTTCATAGATGACTGCACATCCAATCATCTTTTACCTTAATTATTAGATTATTCGTTACCTTTTACTTCTTTTAATTAGTTAATGTGTTCTATGCTATTGTTAACCAAAAGTTTAAAAATTAAATTAGAGATATAATTCGCAAAAAAATTAAGGATATTTAGACTCTACTTGGACAATATTAAGAGGAGGATATGAAAGAGGGTGATGAGAGTAATGTATTTCGGGGTGGGGAGAGGTAAAAAGTACGGCGCCTTGTGAAGTGACGAAGGATAGATTGCGTTAATATAGGCCCTCTTCTTTGTCAAGCCTCAGTCATCCTGTCAAACGGCTCCTCCCCTTTTGTCTTGTCGAGCAAGCTCATAAAGAGAGAAAAATAGAAGGAAAATTGCTTTTTTTAACTTGTATATCGGCTAAAAAAATATTTAATATCGATGAGACAAAAAGGAGAGTAAAATCTAAAACAATACTGAATAAAATCTATTGTCTGTCTTATCAAAAAAATACTTAAGAAGCGGAAATATAATGTAAAAATAGTGAAGATGTTCTGGTAGCCGGGTATTTCACAATAGAAAAGGGAAATGTTGTACCTGGGCCTTATCGAACAGAGCAAGAAATAATGAACTTGTTAAAAGCCTTGTGTTACGCCTGGACTTAAAAAAAATTAAGTTCTTTTCATTTTCTTTTTTTCATTACAAGCCATATTTGCGAATGATTATATCAAATATTATATACATATACGGTATACAACAAAAATAATCCTTTTGCCCGAAGGTCTCATAGTTAGTTCTCATAATGTCAACTACTAAAATTAGATTTATTTATTATTATTTTATTTAATGAGCTAATGACAGTGTTGCTAAAAGAGCTATTACCGACGGCCAATTGATCAACACCACCCAGCCAGGTGAAGTGATCTCTTTAATAAAGGAAAAGACGTGGCAGGTATAGCAACAGATCTGGACGGCAACGAGGGACAATAAGCTCAGAATAGTAGAGCCCTATGTTCGCAGGGCAATGTCGAACATACAGCTGACGCGAAAGGAAGAAGTCGTTTTGGCCCGTTTAAGGATTGGGCATACTCGTCTTACCCATCAATATTTAATGGAAAAAAAAAACCCGCGCCTCAGTGTATTTCGTGTGGAGTAGCTCTTAGTCAATCATATAATCACTGAATGCTATGCATACGAGAATGAGCGACAAAATCATTTATCAGGAAATGGACATGAGGAAATATTTCAGGCAGAAGAGCAAATTAAGAAGTTGATATTATTTTTGAAATCAACAAAAATATTTCAAAAAATTTAAATTGCAACTTTTAATTAGCAATACATGAACGGAAATTGTAAAGTAGGGTGCAAATGACCCTTGTGGTTGAAAAACCCTAAGAAATAATAAAATAAATAAATAATATCAAATTTATCTCTAATCAAATCGTTTGTAGTGATTCTATATACCTTCATTGATATTTTGAGTTACTGTATAAATTTTGAGTATTTCGAAATAAAACCTTTTAGTCTGTCAATGATAATTTTTTATTATTCCTTCAAACATCTAAAAAGGATTTGTTCAAAGAGGTCATTAAAAGTGATCTTTTACAACAGTCTGATTCTAATATTAATGATTTGAGAACCTTTAGAAAGATTTGACTCAAATTGTTATTAAAATCAATACTATAACCATATAAGTTAAAAAATCGTATTTTATTCCCCATTTATTTTGGATAAACACAAAGATTCGTTATTTTCCCTCCCGAAAAATAGTGCTTTTATAACATTATCACAACTTTAAGGCTTATTGGAGTAACTTAATTATTGCTTTATAGCTTAATATTTTATCGAGGGTAACCCATCAAAAATTATTATATTTTCGTATCATATCTAGGAACCCTTTTTTACTTTATTTTTTCAATTCCGACTAGTTTTACGTTTTTGTTATTTACCATAATATAAATGTTTTTTAATCAGGATAATATGCTGGGATTAAATATGAGTTCAACGTGGTAGTATTTACCAGGTTTTAATTATAATCTTTTGATCATCGTTGTCCCGAACCTTCACCACTAAAACACATTAATGATTTTTAACACCATTTTAAAAGTACTTGAATGAAACTTGAGTGAATGGATTTCTATTTACGACTAAAACGAGATAGCACTATATTTCTTGGCTGAGTAATATAATGGTCAGATTAATTATGGCTATAAAATCAACAGGTGTTCGATTTTGCCAAGTGACACTTGAGTACCTAATGGTTCGGCTCATTCACAAGTTAATCTCCAGTTTCATTGATGAGTTTGCCCCCGTTGGCGGGATAAGTTTGTCAACGTTGTTCGCTCCTAGTTTATATCCAATAATGTCTAATTTTATTATCGATGACCTCTATTCACAAGCTATAGTGGCAACTTTGTTATAAGGAAGATAATATCGTCCTCTCACCCTGTTTCTATCTTTAAAAAAATGGATGTTTATTAGAAAAACGAATTAATTTTCATACTGGTGCTTAGGTATTTGAAAATATAAAAATGATTTCACACCTGATAAACAGAGGTTAAAAGTGATTGACCTTCATGATGTTTCTTTATTCATTAAATGTTATTTTATGCTACTGTACGTCATCAGATGATGCTAAAATGGGAGTCCTAAATTTTGTGTACCCAGGTTTAATATGATAGTAATCTTTAAAGAGTAGCTAACAGCGCAAAGGCTCGGGACCACCACTTTAAACCTCTGCGAAGGACAGGATGGCCAAGGATTCTTTTATCTTTTTAAAAATCCTGAAGGACATATCCTTACATATACTTACTTATACACTTATTATCTATACACATATCCTTGGTGTAGGAGACTCACAAGAGGACTCTCGTGATATTTTCTTGTGGTCAAAATCGATTATCAGATCATCCCTTTCTGTATTATCTCTTAATTGATTAAAAACAAGTAAATTAATTGTTGTAAATAGATTTTATTTTGTCTTTCTTCTCACCGAACCTTCTTTATATTATTTTTGTTGTATTATAGTAGTTTGGGGTGATTGATAAACAGTGACTAATATAAACAAAATATAATGTTTTTTGAGATACAGGACAAAAATGAGATACAGGTCACTTAACAATTACAGGATAAAAATATCACTTTTCATCTTCTTCTTCTTCTGTTTTTTTTTTTTTTACTAAAATTTAAGACTTTCTATACCAGTCGTTCTTTGCCTTGAATAACCTGTTTAGGTGGGAAAAAAAACTTCTATATTGAAAATGTAAGCATTTGGACGTTGTAGGTGTCCTCAGAGTGGTGCAAAATTATACTTAAAGAACGTAGTGCCATTAAGATGGGAATGACTTAAACTAATTTACCAGGAGTAATAAAAGTGCAAGGATTAGTTGTAAAACTTGTAATAAACGACTTTTTAACTGCCCGCAAATTAGTACTAAAGAACGTTGGAACGTCAGGCCATAATTACTAAAATTATTTTTCCTTCACATTCCTCAATTACTCATCCACATGATGAAAACTCATTCAACGTTGAAAGACTAGAGATTTTAGAAAAAAAAAATTATCCAACATTCAAAGCTGGATGAAGTGAACACCCTAATTTGTGTAGATTATAAATTTGATAAGTTTCTTTTTAATTATAAAATTTATTCCAAATTAAGAAAAAAAATGTTCAAGTAATGGTTCAAGTGATGAGCACACCATAGTTTTAAAAGATGTATTTTGTTAATACTAAAATACCGTTTTCAATTTCGAGCTACAAAATATATATTCCTCCCTTCCTCCCTGGAACGTCAAGATTTCTCCGAAAGTGAAACAAGGAACTCATAACTCCTTATCTCCTGATAAAAATACCAGTAGGAGGTGACATACGATGACAGTATGGAAATATTACAAACTGAGATCTTGGCCCAACTCCCAACTGCTCCAACCTGACACCTGCCACCCCTTGTTACTTGAAATTAATTAATTTTACACTCAGGTAATTGGTTTCTTTGCTTAAGACGTATCTCGGCCTCTCGTACTCCGAAACGGGATCGTAATTTCCTTAATCAAGGCATATAATGCTTGTTAAATCAAAGTTTATGATTCTAGGCCACTTACTAACTTGAAATGAACTAATTAGATTTCAAAGAATTTACAAGTATGGTAGGTTTGAAGAAATTCGTCTCAAATATTCATCAAAAATTTTTTTTTAATGTTTATAAGCTTCTCGTAAATATAATGAATTTTGTTGTTTCGAATTAATTAGCACTTATATATTTTATTTTTTGATTTAGCAAACTGTTATTATAATTTTTCTTTCTGGAAACAACTACTTAAAAGATCAATATACTTAATCCTCAAAATGAACACTTTACAAACGACACAAAGAAATTATGAACCAAATTCCAATATCCAAAGAGCATTCCGAAATTAACAAAAAATTTGAATTAAATGAAAAGCACATTTATTTATCTTTCAAATGATAAGTTTATGTATGAAAACACATCGTGCAAATGGTATCTACGGTTTTTTCGACACATATGTACTTTTCCCTACTGTCCTCTATCTTATGGTGAAAGGTATCCCCAGCTTTCGTAGCGAACTGCTTACATTGTCCCGACATCTGGTCTTTGGTCTTCCTCTCGATCGCACTTCCTCTGGATCGTACATATATAGGCTTTTGGCTCCTGTTGTTTCTTCCATCCTGTTGACATGTCCCAGACATTTAAGAAGCTGGATTTTATGAACATAAGCACTTTGTTTACAACATTTTTACTAACCATAAACTATCATCTGTTAAATCGACGAAGAAACAGAAAGCAAAAGAAGAAAGTACTGTGTTTTGTATCAAATTTAAATTTGCTTTAATTTCGGAACACCCTTTACTTCCAATCCACCATAGCAAATGGAAAGAAAGATACTCTTTCATTTCTTTATCGAAATTCTCAACTGTATTAACCAACACTACAAGTAATTATGCACTGCGATGAAACGACTATCCATTGGTACCACCTCAGTATCAGAGGCCTCGAGTGTGGATTATCGGGAATTGGATTTGGAACAAGCAGGTTTTAGTGGGTTATGGAGGTATATCATTACTGTTTAGGCCAAAATCATAAATATAGGCACAGTAGGGGACTAAAAGGATAGCCGTTTAAAAAAGGCGTAATTTCCCTCATTTTCAATCGTTTTATTGCCAAATTCTTTCATTGCTCATTATTTCCTATACTGGTCGTGGTACTATGAATCAGATATAAGGTTCTATAAACAAATTATAAGGTTTATCAACTCCAAAAAAAAAAGACCCTTTAACCGTTGAAATTTCTCAAGCGTGGCAAACTGCAGATGGATTGAGATGCGGCCTTCGATCCGGACAATCGCTCCCTCGATTCCGTGCTTAGAATTACTGGGAGCTAAGTGACCATCGACATGGAGGCGCAGTCAGCAGGCATTACCCCTCGCCCGGTAACGGGGAACATCCTAACGCAATTACCCCTAACTCTTCATGCTCCTACCATTCCTAACAGTTGGTTTTTCCCTCCTCCAGACGGACCACTCCAATTTCCAAGAGGTCCTTAGGGAGGCGAATCCAACTCTTCTTACCTCCCTCTACAGAGTTGCAGGTGTTCTTGTTATCCGAGCCTGGTTTTATCTTCTTGTTACTAGACAACTTACAATTAGGATTTCGCGAAGGAGTTGGCTCGGGAAAAGGTTAACTTGAAGGGGAGAGAATTAACCAAGACTAACGTGCTTTACTTTCCTGCATCAGCCCTCGGAATTTCTTTCGTAGCTCGTAAATGTACTTCAAATTGCTTTATCCCCAGCTGGCTCTTTAGTTTTCCATTCCTGCTTTAAATTATTGTTTAGCTGTAATCAAGCAATTTACTGGTTTAAAAAATTATATCTTTTATTTACTCTATTCATATATTTGTAGATACCTAATATCTATATAGTATTAGATATTTTCAACATTTAATTAGGTATTCATTGAAATTTTTAATATGTTTATTGTATATTCTTCACTAGAATCAGTCCCTTTTTGTAAAAAAAAAAACACACTTATTTCTATTAAAATATTTAGGTATCGTGTTATTCACCAACATGAAGAATCTATGAAAAACAAAATTATTTTTACACGGTTAGAAAAGAAAAATTTTTCCAATACTTTTATATCTTATAACTATAATTATTTGATACTTAATAAAATGTATCGGTATGTTTCGCACTTGCAAGATAGTCATATATAGGCCCTATTATTTATGGGATAATAATCATCATATCAAACTTCATTCTTGTAGCACTCTGTATCCAATACCAAATTTATGATGGAATTTCGGTATATCACAGCAGATTTTTAACTATATTAGCCAATGTATTATTCATTGCGAGCGCAGATGTGTAGTAACTTCACGTGCCAACCGAAAAAATTTATTGAACTTTGTCGAAGCAGTATGAGGGGAGCGTTCTGAATAAATTGAGGCTCAGTAGTATAGATGTATAAAATAAGAGGAAAAGAAAATGGACTTGAGTAAGATTGATTCGAACATTTATCAAGGCACATATTGCCTGGATCGCGAAATGGTTTTCTTTTCCTTCTCCCATCTCGATTGTATCTATTTGGCTCAATAGGGACATTCATTAGTTTCACTTATTGTGACTTTCAGTGTTTCGCATTGTTTCTTCCAATCAATCGACCATCTAGATTAATCTATACAATGAACATTGAATTATCAGTAATGCAAGTCTCGGCGACGCAATAGTTTAGCTTGGATTTCTCTTTGTTGCATTTTTCTATACAATTAATAATGTTACTGTAGTTTTAAGCTTAAGATTATAAAGTACTATTTCCAATATTTTAAATTATTTAATAAATATTTCCAATAAAATAGATTACTAATGGTATACACAATATATTTTACTAAATTTCTCTATTTCCTTTATATGTTTTACCCGCTATGGTTTTGATGGATTAATTTTTGTTTTTTTTTGTGTATCTAATAATAAGAATCAGTTCATATTAATAATAATATTGTTAAAAAAAAATGTTCATTATAAATGGAAATTGTTTTATCTAAGACTTCAAAGTATAGGTTTTCGCTTTCATTATTATATTTCATGATGAATCATTATTTAAATAAGAGTGTGGTTGTCAGAATAACTTAAGGCTTAAGTGGGGAAGCTTCTCTCTTTGGAAACTCCAATACTTCAGGGCTTTCAGTTTCTCAATACGTCTCAGTATTCCAAGAACATTTTAAAGGTGTAATATAATTCTTTAATGGTGGAACAAGAGGTATAGCTGAGTGGTTGAAAAAGTTCTGGCAAAACGGTTCAATTTTATTTATGATCAGTTACGATTTTAATTTTTTTTTCTTTTTTTTTTATTCACCCCTTCGCCTTTATAGGATATACTGGGGTTTCTCGGGCTAAGGGGTGAGGACAAGGGGATGAATGCCGAGTTAAAAGCTCCACGGTACCAAGACACGAACTCGTAATTATTTTATTCCAACTTTTTAGGTCATATCGTTGCTAGGCAGCGAGTTTTCACAGCAACGCGCGCAGACCCATTTGGCCATCTAGCGCCTTTACCATGTTAGCTTGTGGATCCTGTCTCAATATAAAAATTATAATTAAGAATTATCTGTTGCTTAAATATTTACTACTGTTCTCCTGGCCTGGGTTCGAGCCAGGGATGAGACAGAATAATTATATATTTTCGTAATTTTAGCCGTGTTGAGTCTCTAGGGCAGAGAGACCCTCCTGGTACTAAAACTCTCTTTTTAAAATGGGTATACAAAATTAATCAAAAAAACCTCGGCTTAACGACGACCTTCTTGCATAGATTGACTTGAAACAAACGCAATATGTACTGAACCCTAGATCCTGCATAGGTGTACAGGTAATATTATTTTATTTTTTATTTTTTAACTATTTCATGTCTACATCTTAACAAGCGCCTTACTTGGAACACTCACACAAGACTGAAACGACAAGAAACTGCTCGAATATACCGATCACTACAGCACTTACTAGCCAAACGTTCAAAACTTCCAGTATATTACAAGACTCGTTTACATCACTATTATCAGGCCTATTTGGACATATGGAATCGAGCTTTGGGGCTCCTCCCTATCCACACAAATCCACTTGTCCGTAATCTATCTTCCGAGGTATTCCTGATAATCCTCTGAGGCGATTGAAAAGTGCTGCCTTAAAATAGTTAGTGAAGTGCTACCACTCTATAGTTCTTTCTCAAGACATTTTCATGACTTTTCTTCATACTGCATATTTACTTATTGTGTTTTGATACATTTTTAAATTACAATAAATAAATTAAAAAAAAAAAACTATTTCATAATAACGGAGGTCAGCTGATGAATATTATGTTAATCTATGTTCTTATGCTTCATATACATACCGTTTTTCCAGTTCCTCTCTGGAACATCTTTTAAAAACTGGGCAGTTGAGTGTAATCCGACCAAGTTGGGACGAGGAAGTGGGGAGGAAAGGGAGAAGATATTTGCTAACAAAATGGCCGAAACGTGAAAAAGGTCGAAAGGGGTTGACCCGAGCGGGAGGGGACAAACCTTATTATATTTACCCTAGTCTCTAGCCTGACAGGCTTTTAGGGCCAGCCAGTCCCTCCTTATCAATGCTCCGGCTCTCTCCTTATCAGCGTAGGGAATGTTTCTGTAACTGGCAGGGCCCTCTCTCAATTTCTACACTATCGGTTTTCCGGTTTGTGCCAATTTTCATTTTGATGTACACTTTATTATGATATATTGCGGAGCAGAACAAAAGCTTTGTTGAAATGGATAACGTTGAGCCAACATGGATCGCCATGACAAAAGAGCTATAGTTAGCCTGTTACACATTTCATTGCCCGCGAGCGCTAGAACACAAGAGGATATCCGCGTTGTTAACCTTTGTGAAGGCTTCGTGGTATTTAAATTGATTCGTGCTGTTCATTTCGAATTCAAAAATTTTCAGACTATTTCAATGAGGATAAAACCTATCTGATATTAGAAAGCATTTAAATATATACAAAGCGTCACTTAAAGTAAGCCGATTATGATTATGGTGAAACAGTTGCTGTGACATCTATGCCATACATATATCAATCTTTAGTTTGAGATTTCTGCTTTGAAAGATGTTTCATTTTTGAGCTTGGCTTACCACACACACTCGCACTATTTTGCGAGACTTAATTTATGTGAACTCAGGAAATATTAAAACGTGCATTTCTGTTGATACTACAATTGTATATTTCTTTTATAGGTTAGTGAAAATAATGTATAATACACAAAATGTATATAGCGAATACTCAGTCAAAATTTTCTTCTGTTGAATTTTGCAGCGACTGCTCTTTGAAACAGGGTCTGAGGAGAAAAGCCGAGTCTTCATCTATAAGAAGGAAATTTGAATTAATAATATGATGAAACGATGGCAGGCCAGGGAAAGTAATGAGCCTTTGATGATAGGAAGAGGAATTAATTTTAACTTTTATGGTGGTCTAAGTTAAATAGAAAGTAGACTCGCGGTTAAATGATTGAGAGGAGTTTTGGTGTTGCTATCATTGAGCAGATTCCACATCTTATCGAATTATTTTGCTAGTATATATTAATTATTATAATATTTTTATTTTAACAGGACGTTATATTTTGTTGAGTCTTGTAATTTTAGTTCATAATTTGCTTCCAAGTTTTTTTTATAAGTTAATAAATTGCTTGTTTTTTTTTCTCCATTTTAAGCAAATTTAAAACCGAATCTGGTCTTGTGGAGGTTTTAATTTTTTTAAATTTCCTACAGTTTTTCTGGTATACTTTATTTCAATTTCAGGATTTAGTTTGACTTATCATTCATAAATTTTGTAATTTTGTCACAGGGTGTTTATCTGTAGACAAAGTTTTCTTAAGTCTAAATAAGTTTTCTTGTCAATTTTCCATGAGCATATGATACACATTGATGCTTATGTAATTATTGTTATTAGCAACGTTCCCTGACTGTCTAGCTTAACCTGTCCTTAATATCGTAATTGGAGTTATTTGAACCTCAAATAACGATAATTAAATTTTAAAAACAATCTTTGGCAACGTTTGTAAATCTAAGTTCTCTGTGTTATAATTGATGCAGTACCTTAACAATTTCTGCATAATTTAGTAACCAATGCCTAGAACTAGAAACGTCTCAAGGACCGTTTTGTATCGATCATTCATTCTCTTTTTCTTCTATAGCTGTCTCAGTTACATGACAACTCCTGGTGACTCGTCTTTAAAATTTTATCAAAAGTCTTTCCTTAAGAAAGATGAACATAGCCATATAATAAACAATATACTATATAAGTAAAATCATTCAAAAACAGAAAATCTTTTTTTGTGCCTATTTTGATTGAAGTTGGCTATAAATCCAAAAATCTTCTTCAATTCTTATCATTTCTTGTCAAACCTATTCCAACCTGGTCTCTCACATGGATCATTGATTGTTAATGAAAGTTAATAGTTTTTAATCAAGCATGTTTATTTTACTAGGCATGTTTAATGTTTTACCGCTTCATCAGCATGATAGGTAAGGCTTGTTTAAAGAAAAAATAAAAAACTATTATTAAAATAAGATTTGTGAACGTTGAAAATAAAAATTGTAAAATGAATATTAGTGTCATAAAAATATTTTTTTACAGACAATTAAGAATGACCGTAGAGGCCGAAACGTTGTAAATTATTAAATAAAATTCATGTATTTTGGGATTGGCCTAAGTATTGATTTTTTTAAGGATATTGATTATATTTCCAATTTTTATGCTGTTGTTCTTCCAATCACCTAGATACTCTTAAAGTCTTCTTTCCATTCCTGCTTCATAGAAGTGTTTTCCATATAATGGACATTCTTCTAGAATATTAAACCTTGGGTGACGCCCCATGAGGGTTTACGAATCAGATTTGTCTTACAGCTGAAAAAGGAGAATAAATAATAATTCTGCGACAGCCTAGGTTCATAGCTCTGGGTACCTGCAGTATACTAGTGTTCTTGCCATGCTGCTCCTCTTGGTTATCTAAAACAAATAAATTATTATTGTGTTTCCATATACATTATAAAATCAATTTTTAACTATGAACAACACTATAAATTCCATATTTCTTCCTTTTGATAAAGCATTTCGTTCAATATGCACCCCAAGTTCCATTACACAAAAGCGACTGAGCACACATCACTAATTCATGGGCTGAGGTATTATATCCGACGGAGAAGGTTAGGGTTTGAAGATAATTAAAGTTGTGAGCTGGCGGAGTCAGCTCTCTCCGTTCCGATTGAGAGTCAAAAGAAGTTGACTCAAGGATTCAATTAGATTTACTCTCCCCTTCCTCTCAATACAAGCCCCAGAGGAGTCCGGCAATTAAAAAAGAAAGTGGTTCTGCCTTCTGTTGGAAATGTCGCGTCACTTTACGGTGTCGGGCCAATCAATGGGGTCTCTTTTTGTATGGTCTTTTTAGCTCCTAACCGTACGATCGATTTATCTTCCTGAAATGAGTATTGAATTCAATTTATTTTGCCTCTTGAAACCTCCACGATCCGAAAGGAAAAACGTTCATTCTCTAAGGGGATGTCTATAGTATGAGAGATCAGCGTTTTGTCCTTAAGGGAATATCGCAAACCACCTCTCTGTGATAACCGACGTTTTGGTTGGAACCGCCTATTCTCTATGCCAGTTCTTGGCTTATCTTTAAAGTATTTTTATTCCGAATGTCTACTACAGCACTTATTTAAATGGTATACTTTAAGAAATTCTTTATGAACCAAAAAGACCTATCACATAAATATATTGGTATTTTGAAATCTCATAGCCCCTTCTGTTAGCTCTTCTGAATCGCTAAATTCTTTGAGAATTTTCCCCTTTCTACAAGTATCAAGTTAATCTATTTTATGATTTATAACGGATGATCGGGCATACCTCTTGGATTATCAATGACTTAAATCTAAAACTATAATTTTCAAAAATTGTCTGCTTCCATTAAGGTAATCCAGGTCTAACCTTACCATTTATTTGAACATTATAAAGAACTTGTTATTCCTCACAGATACCATTTCGGAAATTTTGACCATTTTTTGATTCCTCATTGACGCTGGAGGTTTTAGCTCTGTAGGAATTTAACAATTTTTCTTAGTATGACATTTTAAAACGATTGCAAGCGTTTTTCGGTAGACTTGGCGAAAAGAGTGGTGCACTATATAATGGAGTTGCGCGTGTATAGGTTTTTTAAATGTCTTTAGTCGAAGAGATAACCGTGATATGTAAATAATTTAATTTCGCATTTTTTTTTTTTAATTTCCCCATTGTTTTTGTTGTGTTTTTTTTTTCAGAAATCTGATAGCTTCTTTGTGAGATGGGATTGGGAATATAGCGAGTAAGAAGACCAATAAATCTTCACTCATTTATTTTGTCCCACCGATGTTTCCTTTGTATTAAATACAAGCTAGTATACAGGGCATTAATCATTTTTCGTCCTAAAGAATTCTTTTAGTAAAAATTTCCTTCAAACATTAGACTTCTGTTTATTAAAAAAGGAATTAAAACAGTAGCAAACCTCCTTATTATCTTAAACTTAACCTATACCATCCAAGTGAGCCTATAACTTCTAGGAACCTGTTACCCTCTATTTAACTAGCACATCGCTCGCAGTATGAACAAGACCTAATGAATATTTTAGCCGATCTGGAACCCTCAATCCATAATAATCAGACATTTTGTTTGCAATCCACGCGCGTCCACAACTTCCTTCCTGCTTTGTGGACCAAACTTATTTAGAAAACAATTTAGCTTTTGAAATATACTTCCATGTAAGGCACTGTTATTACTTCAGCGCATGCATTTTGTAAAATTTGTCTCAATCTTCTGAATGTTATTTATTTTTTTATTCCGTACCACATTATTCCAGTATAATTTTCTGCTGGAAACTGGCGTTAAGGCGCAATGTCGGCACTTCTGCACGACAGCTACGTTGCGTTGGGAATATCTCATTGACACTTCCTGGCTTCATACCAAAAATCGCCATATTTATTATTAGTCATTTAATAGAGGTTTATTTATAGAAAAAAATGTTGTTGTTTTTTTTATTTATTATTATATTAAAAATCATCAATACGGATTCTGAATTATCCAATTAAAAAGTACCATCAAACCTGAGTTTATTGAAATAATACGTTCAAGAGCTTAGCAAATAATCTACTTTAAATATATCTTTATTAATTAATTAAATTAAGCACCTAATTACTGTTTTGAATCAAATTTTAAGCCAAGTTTTATATGTATCACTTATTTATTTATTTTACATTTTGGTGCCGTATACCACAACATTAGGTTAGAGGCACCGTGTGTATCAATCTGTGATGACAGTTAATGATAGAGAAACTGGACTATTTATGTATACAAATTACAAATACATTCATATAAAATATATAAAATCTTTTGAATTCCTAGTTAATGCTACGGTCAAGACAATGACGGGTGGACCACGCCTGGAGGGGCCTAGATGAGGCTAGAGACTTCTGGACCTGGACAGTCCTCGAAGTGCCTGGAAAGGCCCACCACCCTACCTGCGCCCGGGTCTAGAAGATTCGGCGGTGGTACAAATAGCTGTCCCCTGAGCCTAGGTGGGTCAGTCTTAATCCGGCTCAACAAGTATCAGTGATGTGTCAGTGAACAGTGACAGTGAACAGTTCGTGACAGTGTGACAGTATAGTGAAACTGTGTGTCAAGATTGTGATAACCGGTCGGTGGGAAATTAGAAGACTGTAGTTTATATATGTGTTTTATAGTTGTAAGTTCTAGAATAAGTCTAACAGATTGTATGAATTTACGTAAGTAGTTTATTTGTTAGGAATACCTCATTTTATATGTATACTGTTTAGTAGTTAAGCTAGTGATTCCATTATTATTGTTAATATAGTGGTTAGTAATCTCTTTGTATTTGTGTTTTCTGTATTAATAAACATCTGTAATTTGTAAACTGGAGTAGTTCATTTCTCACACCCCGTAGCCCGTAACAATTTGGTGTCAGGTGTGGGGTCATTGTAAATGGTTATAATTTTGGTTTTCTTGTTTTTGTAATTATTGGGCTACTGTGTGGAAAATGACTTCTCAGAGTGTTAGACTGAATGATTTAAAAGTTGCAGACTTAAGACGGGAGTTAGAAGAACGAGATCTGGATACTTCCGGAACGAAATTAGTACTGCAACAACGCTTGCGCCAATTTTTTGTTGATTCAGGGGAAAATCCAGACGAGATTACGTTTGAAAATGATTTCAGTAAGTTGTCTGCAACTTTTAAAACTGAATTAGGCACTGTTAAAAATGAGTTAGGTACTGTTAAAAATGAGTTAGGTAATGTAGAAAAGAAGTTAGGTAATGAATTAAGTACTGTTAAAAATACATTGGAGGCTAAGTTAGGCAATTTAGAAACTAAGTTAATGGGAAGTGTAGATAATAAGTTAGCTGATGTAGAATCTAGATTAGGAGAAAAAGTCGATTCTGTAGAAAATGAACTTAGGGTAAGAATAGAAGCTCTAGAAGAACGTATGAACAACCCACCGACAATCGACACCGACCAACCCTCTGAGAGAAGCCCTCACAACACCATTCCCTCCGCCAATGCTGGGATGCCACCAACGCACAACACCATCCCATTGTTCGACGGGAAGACACCGTGGGAGGACTACATGACTCTCTTCGAGACAGCGGCTTCGATCCACGGGTGGTCAAAGGAGACGCAAGCATCAGCGTTGTGCCTAGCCTTGCGTGGAGACGCCTTAGGAGTGCTACAGGGGATGCCCATGTCGGAGCGGTGCAACTACGGTGAGCTGATGAAAAGACTGGAGATGCGTTTCGGCCATCGCCACATGGACCAACTATACCGTTCCCAGTTAAAGGACAGGGTCCAGAAGACCAACGAGACGCTGCAGGAATTTGAAGCAGATATCGCCCGGCTAGTGAGGAATGCCTACCCAACAGTCACCGGCGACGTCTACGAGAGCTTGGCTATCGACAAATTCCTGGATGGACTTCGAAACCCAGAAACCCAACAGGCAGTGAAACTCGCACGCCCTAAAACATTGGGCGATGCATTGTCGCAGGCCATGGAATTCGAGGCTGTCAGGCAGTCAGTCCGTGGACATGCACGAGTTCGAGCGGCAGAAGCGGAGCCTAACGCGGCCCCCACCATCGAGGACATAGTAGCAAAGGTTTTGGAAGCCCTCAGGACACGCAAAAATGAGATACGCTGTTGGAGCTGCGGTCAACTTGGACACCCCAGAAGCAAGTGTCCTACCAGGAAGCCGGAAAAAGCCACAGGAAAACTAAGGAGGGTTGATGGGAAGGGGCAACTGTCAACCCGTAGCATCGAAGGCTCCAGGATCGCCGTGAGAATCGCGACAATAGGGAGCAAGACAAATAGTTTTTATGTGGATGGAATGGTGAACGGGCAGCTGCGAAGTTTTCTGCTGGATACCGGCGCAACCATGACAATACTGAACCCGAAGGCAGTTAACGCTAAGAAGATATCACCTACCACTTGGGCGTTACGGACAGCCACAGGACAGCCAGCCGAGGTCTACGGGGAGACAGTTGCCACTTTCTTCATCGGGGGCCAACGTCTAGAGCACCGCGTTCTCGTGGCGAAAATAGACGAGGAAGTCATCTTCGGCATGGACTTGATGATCAAATACGGGATCAAGCTGGACATGTCGAGAGGTGTGATGACGCTGGGAGACGAAGAGGTCATCCTTCGGCAGGGAAAGGACCTCTATGCACGAGTACTCCTACTAGAAGACACCACTTTACCTGCACGGAGTCAAATTCTGACGCATGGGACGATCAATGGACGACTACCGGAGGGTCAATGTCTTCTACTTGAACCTGGGAAGCACGAGGAGCAGGAAGTCGGACGCGGTGTTCTGGTTGCAAGGTCTCTCATCAAGGTCGGACATACCACCCCAATCCGACTGATGAATCTGAACAGCTTCCCGGTGACACTAAAGAGAGGAACACCAGTCGGAGAATGTACGGCCGCTACCTCAGTAGTCCGACAGCTACAACGCAACACCACCGAGCAACGAGGACTACCCGAAGAATTAAAAGGATTCGTGGAGGAATCATGCAGAGAACTTTCGCCTGAACAGAGCGAAATCGTGAAGAGATTGATTACCCGATGGCAGGACATTTTCGAGATCAGCTCAGGACCACGGGGTAGAACGAACATCGTCCAGCACAAAATTGACACCGGGGATACCAAGCCCATCCGACAGATCCCGAGGAGGCTGCCGCTAGCTAAACGAAAGGATGCCGAGGAGATTATTAAGGATATGGCGAATGATGGTGTCATCGAGCCCTCGAGTAGCCCATGGATGTCTCCTGTCGTACTGGTGAAAAAGAAAGATGGGACGACAAGATTCTGCGTAGATTACCGTCTTTTGAACAACGCCACGAAGAAGGACAGTTACCCACTCCCAAGGATTGACGACACGCTGGACACACTAGAGGGTTGCAAACTATTTTCTACCTTGGATCTCCGAAGTGGATATTGGCAGGTTGGATTGGCACCGGAAGATAAGGAGAAGACGGCATTTTCAATCGGCACCGGCCTCTGGCAATTTACGGCAATGCCATTCGGGCTTTGCAATGCACCTGCAACGTTCGAGAGGCTGATGGAAAGCGTCTTAAGAGGCCTTTCTTGGGAGATATGCCTGGTTTACTTGGACGATATCATTGTACTGGGAAAATCCTTCACTCATCATCTGGAGAATCTGGAGCGGGTCTTCGAACGGCTGCGTGCAGCTAATCTAAAACTGAACCCGAAGAAGTGCAATCTCTTCCGAAGGCAAGTCAACTACCTGGGGCATGTTGTATCAGACAACGGAGTTGCTGTTGACCCAGAGAAGATTACAGCGATCACCAATTGGCCAGCACCTCGAGATAAGCACCAAGTAAGAAGTTTCCTCGGACTCTGCACCTACTACAGGAGGTACGTGAAAGGATTCGCCAACATCGCAAAACCTCTTACCAGGCTCACTGAGGAAAAACGGACTTTCCTTTGGGATCGCGAGTGTCAGGCTTCATTTGAGGAGTTAAAGAAGAAATTGAGTAGTGCGCCTATTCTAAGCTATCCACGTCCCGAGGGCAAGTTCATTCTTGACACAGATGCCAGCAACACTGCTATTGGAAGCGTCCTTTCCCAACTCCAAGACGGGGAAGAAAAGGTTATTGGGTACTTCAGCAAAGCACTGTCAGCTCCAGAACGCAACTACTGTGTCACAAGGAAAGAGCTTCTGGCAGTGGTTAAGTCCATAGAGCACTTTCATAAATACCTGTATGGAAGAAGATTTCTACTGAGAACGGACCACGCAGCTCTAATGTGGCTGCTGCGATTCAAGTCACCGGAGGGACAAGTTGCACGGTGGATCGAGCGCCTTCAGGAATATGACTTCGAATCTGCTCATCGTTCTGGAACGAGTCACCGGAATGCGGATGCGCTCTCAAGGAGACCCTGTGATGGAGAATGCAAGCATTGTTCTCGACAAGAAGAAAAGCAAGCAACAGTGTTGCGGACTACGGTCGTTACCGACGGTTGGCAGGACACACAACTGGCAAAGGAACAGGACGAGGACCCGGACTTGAAACAAATAAGGGAATGGAAGCTATCAGGCCAAAGGAGACCAAGCTGGCAGGATGTTGCTCCAATGTCGAAAAATATAAAAACCTATTGGGCTCAATGGGACTCCATTCTACTGGACAAAGGTCTGCTGAAACGAGCATTGGAGAACACAGAGGGAGATCAGCGGAGACTACAGCTCATCGTACCAAAGATTAAAGTGCCCGAAGTACTGAGGGAATTACATGATGGAGCATCTGGTGGCCACCTTGGAGTTCACCGGACATTAGAAAAGGTTCGTGAACGCTTTTACTGGGCAAACCTCAAGGACGATGTGTTAGATTGGTGCCGGCGGTGTGCAACTTGTGCCGCCTCTAATGGACCGATAAGGAAAAAGAAGGCACCTATGAAGAAATACAACGTAGGAGCACCATTCGAGAGAATAGCGGTAGACATCGCTGGCCCTTTTCCTGTGACAGATAATGGCAACCGATACATTCTCGTGGCCATGGATTATTTTTCAAAGTGGGTGGAAGCTTACGCCCTTCCGAATCAGGAGGCCGCCACGGTTGCAGATGTTCTCGTGAAGCAGCTCGTCAGTCGGTTTGGGGTGCCCATGGAACTTCATGCTGACCAAGGAAGAAACTTTGAGTCGGCAGTCTTCACCAGGATGTGCGAGGCTCTAGGAATACGGAAGACCAGAACGACGCCTCTTCACCCTCAGTCCGATGGCATGGTAGAGCGCATGAACAGGACGATGGGTCGATATTTGGCCAAGGTAGTTTCTGACCATCAGCGAGACTGGGACCAATATCTTCATCTGTTCCTGCTAGCCTATCGTAGTTCAGTCAATGAAACGACAGGGCAGACCCCCGCCAATGTCGTGTTCGGTAGAGAACTACGCTTGCCTTGCGATCTGAAATTCGGTTTCAAGCCTGATGAGGAGGTCGCCGGAGAAGACTACGTCACGAACCTACGGAAGCGAATGAACACTATTCACGAGAAGGTTCGCACAAACATCCAGGGAGCAAGTGACAGAATGAAGGAGCGTTATGACATCAAGGCAGAGAAAGGTGGCTTCCAACCTGGAGACTTGGTCTGGCTACACGATCCTCGAAGAAGGCAAGGCTACTCACCCAAACTTCAAAACTCCTGGGACGGACCGTATGAGGTCATCAAGAGGATCAATGATGTCATCTATAGGATCAGGAAGCAGCCCAAAGGAAAACCCAAGGTAGTCCATTTCAACCGATTGGCTCCATACAAGGGAAACCATGGCCCTACAGAGGAACAGCAAGTGAGGAACCTCACCGACAAGGACCTAACTCCCCATCCTAAGGCGCCAGACTCCCGTAGGGTAACGCAGACAGTTTACAGAGACATATTCTCGTTACCGGTAGACTATGCTCTAGCACACTGTGTCGCCGAACATCTGAGGAATTCCCGGGGGATTGCGACGGTCTTCAGGAAGAAGTTCGCTGGAATTGAAGAGCTGGAACGCCAGGGACCAAGAGTTGGGAAGACTCTCCATCAAGAGCATGAAGGCCGGCACCTGTTTTACTTGGTTACCAAGAGTTCATCAGAGCAGAAGCCGACATACGACACACTGCGCCGGAGTCTTGACGACCTGCGGAGAAAGCTTCTGGAACTGCGTGTCACCAAGCTCGCCATCCCGAAGTTGGGTTGTGGATACGATGGCCTGGAGTGGAGGATTGTCAGGAACATTGTAGAAGAGACGTTCGCCAACTCTGGAGTCATCATAATGGTATGCACGTTCAACCCCTGGAAAGACAAAACACCTACATCGGAGGAAGATCAGCATCGCTCAGCTTCTGCAATCTGTGCTCTGGGGCAGAGCACGTCTAAGGAGGGGGTAGTGCTACGGTCAAGACAATGACGGGTGGACCACGCCTGGAGGGGCCTAGATGAGGCTAGAGACTTCTGGACCTGGACAGTCCTCGAAGTGCCTGGAAAGGCCCACCACCCTACCTGCGCCCGGGTCTAGAAGATTCGGCGGTGGTACAAATAGCTGTCCCCTGAGCCTAGGTGGGTCAGTCTTAATCCGGCTCAACAAGTATCAGTGATGTGTCAGTGAACAGTGACAGTGAACAGTTCGTGACAGTGTGACAGTATAGTGAAACTGTGTGTCAAGATTGTGATAACCGGTCGGTGGGAAATTAGAAGACTGTAGTTTATATATGTGTTTTATAGTTGTAAGTTCTAGAATAAGTCTAACAGATTGTATGAATTTACGTAAGTAGTTTATTTGTTAGGAATACCTCATTTTATATGTATACTGTTTAGTAGTTAAGCTAGTGATTCCATTATTATTGTTAATATAGTGGTTAGTAATCTCTTTGTATTTGTGTTTTCTGTATTAATAAACATCTGTAATTTGTAAACTGGAGTAGTTCATTTCTCACACCCCGTAGCCCGTAACATTAATATTTCATTTACCTAAAGTTTTGTAATATAAAAGTTTAAACAAATTAACTGATCGAGCTTTAGCGAGGTCCTGATTGATTTGATATTTAATTTCGGTGTTCCATAATCGACTACGATCAAACTCTTTTAAGGTCCTTAGAAACTTTTTAAACATTCCTTAAAAACAGTAAAAGCGTAATACATCCACAAAGTTTTCTTTCAATCCGATGGCGAACATTATATGGTCTTATATGTATATAAATATTTTGCGAGTTTTTTTTTCCCTCTAGTTCTGTCATTGAGGTTTTCTGCTTTATTTTATACACCATATATATGGTAAATATTCTGTTCTATGGTACACTCCTCTCACTGGACTTGTATCTAGTCAGTATGATTAAGTTGATAGCATCGCGGCGAATCAAATTTAAAGTTGTTCGGCTCAGGAACTAATTTCGCTAATAAAGTTAGTATGCGCGGAACCTGGTCTGCGTCCAACAGTTAGGTCAAGCCGTCGATGGGAGTATTGTTTTAAGTCTGATCTCGGGGGGCTTGGGCTTGGAAATTGATCTTTGGACGAATCGTTATAGGCAACATTCGGCGGTTATTATGAGTCTATAATCCTATTATTATTATTATTATGGTATATTACGACTAAAAGGATAGTTTTATTTGAGAAGTACGCAAGGAATCGGTTCAGTTGAACTTGGAAAATCCTGAATATTATATATTGAAAAAAGATTCAGTGATTGCTAAGTTTAAGAAATTTCTATTAAGAGACCTAAAACTATAGGAAGTTTCACATTTATTAAGATTTCTCTTCAGCCTTCTACCTTAACAATAGTAGCTTATCAGTTCACTCATTTTATAAGTTAAGGTGAATATTATAACATGGCCCTCTTTGGTATGAGGAGCTGTTTACAAAAACTGTGGAAATTAAACCCTACTTAAAATCGTTAAGACGTTGTTTAAATCACGCGAATCGTCGAAGGAAATCATTTTATCGATTATCCATCAACGTTGTAACTTAAAAGCCTACCACGATCTCGACACAGCCATAATAATGGAACAGAATCCGAAATGGTTCAATTATCTCTTCCAGCCCTGGTGGAGATGAGGAAAAATTTGAATTAGTAGCGAGAAGGGTAATAATAAGATAGAACGGGGGCCTGCTAATGGTGCCATTTCTCCCCAAGTGGTGGATTAAAAGCAAATTGCCATTGTAGAAAGCGGGCAAAAGAAGATGCGATGCGTGCGCCTCAACCCGCGATAAATAAAACGCATTCCCGGTGGCTTATTAAGTTAGCCTAATGAAGCTCCTCATCGCCCCGTTAATCAAACTCGGCCGTTCTTGGCAAACTCGTTTAACCCCCGCCTTCACCGATTCCCTCAAATCGGATCCGCCGAGACCACGCTCCAACTCTTCTCTCCCCCGAACTTTTTATTCTTTTGTCAAGTCGCCGGACGGGTCCGCTGTATTTTCTTAATTTTACTGACTTAGGAGGCTAAATGCCACTCATTAAAAGTTCGAGTCGAGCTTACTTTATTAAAACTTAGAAGGGGGTTATCCCTCAATTTAATTATAAGTTTTAGGCAAGGTCAGGACCATTTGCTGTAACAATTTAATGCTCGTACAATTACCGTTGTTGTTGGAGCGTCAGTCATTCTGTTAATTTGTCGGATTTTCATAATGAGAACCCAACTCTCTTTTGTGGAAGGGTTGAGAATAAAAAATTAGATGTCATGCTTACTTCTGGCATCATTTAAAATCTAGGGGTGAGCATTCTGAATGAAAAAGAGCTTCCTCGGGGTAGGATTAATCAGTTAAATTACTTTTTGTTTAAATTAGATGGAATTTGTTTTTATCATTTTAAAAGAGTAATAAAAGTTTGAAGTAATTTTTATTGATAGCGTATAAAACCACTTTGACCCACTGGAATAAAGCTGATATTTTATTTTTCATCTGATTTCCATATTGGAAAAAATTGTCTCCATGTAACGTGTATTTCCAAACTGTTTTGTTTACCTTAGTCAAGTAGATTACAGTATTAAAAAAAATGATTTATAGTCTGTTTCACTGTCACTGTTTCAAAGTCATGAGGGCCTAGATTAAAAAAAAATTAAATAAATAAAGAAAATAGTTTTGAACTGTATTGAGGATGTAAATTCGACTTTTGACATTATAATAGGTGGAATTGATCAGAAGTTACTCTGAGAGTAAATAAACGTTTTTTTTTTTTTTCATTTTAAAATGTTCGACACAAATATGTGAGCCAATAAGCCAATAATAATCATGACATTATACAATGAGAAAACAAATGACATTATAGTAGATAGTATAGTAATATAATGATAGTATGTCACTGAAATAGATAAATGTAATCTCTTTTGTTTGCAGCCCTGATAATGGCTCACATGTTTGAGCTGGAACGTCAGCAATATTAAAAAAATATTTACCTGATTGACTCCTGATTGTTTCCACCAATTTATAATTTTAACAGTCGACTATAAATCCTTAATATTGTTCAAAACTAGTATATTTTTTTGTATTAAGTATTTTTTTTTTTAGTCTAGTCTTTTATGGCTTTGATACAGTCTGCGAATCGTCAATCAAACTTGAAGGTCGTGATTTGACCTCCAATAAATTAGAATTGATTGGATGAAGCGTAGCCGCGTGAAATGGCGAGGCAGCGTGGCCATTGTGGCAGCGTGTCCTCAGAGATCTGTTTTCCTGAGGGCGGTGGCTTTGTCGGGTAGAAAGCCTTTTAATTACTACTTGAGACCTTTGAGGGTGGTTGGCGGGCAAAGACAGGAGCCATATTGTTCTCCCCCAGGGAGGTTACATTGTCCCCTACAAAAAGGGCTGACATTTGGCAAAGTTCACTCACTGATTAATATCGAGGGGGCTTGACCTTTCGGCGATATCCCCCGGGGCTTCATCAAGTGTCGGCATTTAGTAAAGTTATGTCGATAACCGCTCTTGGCTCATCCCTGCATTCTCCGCTGATTAATTATCCAAACTTCTCTCTCATCCTCGAGTCTAGAGGATCCGGCGTGTATTATAGGATGTGAACTCCAGTCCCCGAACTTGCTGTCTCTATATTTTCGACTTTGAAAATAGAACTGTGAAAACAAACCAACGAACTCTCTGTATTATGGACGGATATAATAATATTTTGTGGTATTTTAATTCTTCTTCTGTTTAAAAAGATAAATAAGAAAATACGGTTTTTCCTAATCTTATTGAGAATGTATGTTCTATCGACTGTTGCAATTATAACAGGGAGAAATCAGGAATAATCAACCGATGCAGAATTTAAATATTGTTTAATGACTCCTGATTATGTCTACCTATTATAAATTTTTTCTGTGTTAAATAAACAATTACTGTCAACATTAATCTTTTATTAAAATAATGAGGTTTAAAGTTTTTTTTTTTTTTTTTAACATATTTATTGATATTTACAACTATATTAAATAAAAATACATCTAGTAAATGTGATGTTAATATGTAAAACTGTCATGAAATACATGTAGAGACACTACCCAGTGGCAGCACTCTAAAAACACTCTAAACTAGAAGGTCCCGTGGCCATCTTCTTTTCAGACGCCTCGGAGGATTATCAGGGATTGAAGAGGAAGCAAGGACTGAAACTAATGGATTGTAGTGGGAATGGAGCTTTTCATGGAAGGAATGGTACCTGGTTCGGGCTAAGTCAGCAACATATGGAATATTAAGGTCTTTATGAATGAGTGTGTTTGTGACAAAATAAGGAGCATTGAGGATTTTCCGAAGGATTTTGGATTGTAAGGACTGGATACGAGAGGAATTCGATGGTTTAGTAGAGCCCCATAGCTCTACTCCGTAAGTCCATATCGGTCTTATGATGGTCATATAAATGAGTCTTTTGTAATTAAGTGGAAGTTTGGAGCGTTTGTCCAGTAAGTGTTGAAGTAGTCGAAAACGTCGGGCAGTTTCTTGTCGTTTAAGTCTTGTATGGGGATTCCAAGTTAGACGTTTGTCGAGGTGGAGTCCTAGGTATCGAATCTGTTCAACAGGGGCTAGTGGAGTGTCATTAAAGGATACTGTAGGGCAGGAAGTCATTGGTTTACGACGAAGGGTAAAGGTTATCTGGTGGGATTTGTTAGAATTAATTTTAATCCTCCAATTCTGGCACCATACTTCAAGGTCTCGGATGAGGGATTGAAGAGTGTGGGAGGCAGTAACTGGATCATTATCTACTGATAGCACACACGTGTCATCAGCATAGGTAGAAAGGAATGTGTTAGGATGGGTTGGGATATCAGCTGTATAGACTGTATAAAGAACAGGTCCTAGGATGCTGCCTTGAGGAACACCAGCAGATTGAGAAAACAGGGAGGAATAGGAACGATTGTGATTTATTTTGAAAGATCTATCAGCGAGGTAGGACTGGATAATAAGAAAATAGGTAGGAGGGAGGAATAGACGGAGGTTTAAAGTTAATTTTAATTTAATATAATCTTTATATCACGCTATACAACTCTGATTTTAATATTTCATCCCTATCCTATGCTAATTGATATAGGCGACCTTTAAACATTTATTAAGTAAACGTTGGATAAAATGGATATCATATATTAATTGATTGTTCGTGGTGTTGTTGGAAATTATGTATTATATTATAGATTAACACGGTCTTTACTAGTGGCAAATTTACCATCAGGTCCATAAGAGGTACAAAAAATAATGTTGCATTGACGAAGAAATGGATATGAAATAACTTTAAAAGTCATATATGATATTTTGTGGTAAAAGTATGATTTTCATCAAAAATCAAAACCTGAATTCCCTGCGACACTATCTGCATTTATGTTATATTACTGTATGTAGGACTTAATCCGTGGAAATCATAGATATAGCGTAGTATTATAGAGATTTTCAAAATCAAACAAAATATATTATAATTATTTTACTTGAGATTATATTTTTTATCATCCTCTCCCTTCTAAGTAATCCAATTCCTAGGGAATATTCCGGAAGGTAAGCCTGTAAAAACAGTTGCTATAAGCCCATCAGTATTTACGCCCGAACTGATCGTTCTACAAAGCTGATACTAACTCCTAAACTAAGTATACTCTCCCTCGTATAACTTAGATTGGAAATTGGTAAGTTAAATGACGTTAAAGCCCGTGTCTAACAATAGCTTATCCCACCATTCTCCTTATCCCTTCATCTAATATGCGACAACAGACCTTTACTGCCCTAGGATAATCGAATATTCATCGATATTTCCATAACAAGAAAAATAAGAAGATTCCTGGGCATGGAACCAAATTTAATGTTATCATTACTGTCGATTTATGTAAACGATGTCATTCTCAATGTATTTCTTATTTTAAATCTATCCTATAAATGTCCTATTTATATTGATTTGCCTGGAATAATATTGACTCAGGTTGAAAACAGTGCTGACTTACACAGACGAACTCGTCTCCCGAAATCCCACTATGCATTAAGGCAATATTAGCACAAGACGTGGGAACTACCCTTTAGCCTGTAGAGCCAAATCAAAATATCCCTCTGTGCACCCTCCATTGATAAAGAGGGGTATGTTTGTGTTTTTCCAAGATGGGATGAGAACCCATTCGAGTGCGGAGGGTGGGAGCTTCGTATCTCTTCCAGGGCTTTAATTCTTATCTCCTCCTGCTTCCTATGTTTCCCCTTTCGTTTTTTAACAAGAGTCCTGATTTATAACAAGCCCTCCCTCCCTCGTTTAGTCAGGTCGAAAGAAAATTTCACGTGATCTTTAAGCAATCCCGCCAAAAGTGTGCAATCTGAGTTACGTAATGCACTGTTCTGAGCGATACATCGTACTAAACCTTTATTCAGTCATGTGATTAGTTCAAAAACATTTATTAATGGTATCTAGTGTTTTTTAATTCTGATATTTTACATATTTAATGAGGAATAACGCACATATTTAATAAAACTAATTTTTTACGCGGTTGTTAATATTAATATGAACTAAGAAGCTGTCGCAACAGGGTTAAACTACGTCAAGTGAAATATAAATAAAAGAGTGGAAGTCGACGGAAAGTTATTAAGAGGAGTGTCGCAAGGCTCACCGAGGGTACCACTACTCCTTGACTTATTTATCGGGGACCGTGTGTAATTCAGTTTGCCGGGAGCCTTACCTAGGCACAGAGCCACCCCGCTAAATTATTCCCCGGGGATGATGAGGAAACTCTACCCCTCCGATCCCTCTCCTTCAATCGAGCTTGCCAAGGCTTATAGCAAAACTTCTGCCCCTCGCTGTATCATCCTATTGTTTCAACTTGCTTATGTTTAATCAGTACATTTGCTGAAATTCATACAATGCCTGTTTTAATCACCATCTGACAGTCTTATTAAATTCAATAGTATCCCCTCCCCCACCTCTATAAGTAGAGAAAATTAGTAGGATAATTAATAATCTTATTCTTCAAATATGGAACCCAACCATCAAGTCGATGAAGGTTGTCATATCCAAACCTTGTATCCAATTGTCTTCAAATAAGAGCTTCTATACGCATTTCTCACTTATGTTACTGACTATACTGTAGGCTAAATATGAAAGTGATGGCGAAATGCCATTGAAAAACGGGTGATGTCGAAATACCAGTTGCATTAAGAATCGTCCACATTGCCTCCCATCATGTTTGTGATGCTTACTTTGCACCTACGAAATCCTATTCTTAGAAACGTCTATTCTGTGGCATCATTATCATAATTATTCAAGGGCTCATTCGGGGATGGAATAAGAAACAATACAAAAGTTAGTATTTGAATAACAATGAATATTAATTAAAAATCTAAGAAACGATTAGTCTGTTCTTGACTAAATACGTCATGGTCCCTTTCAAAAGCGTGATATACCGTGACATTCATCAGTGAAGGTCACCCTCGATTCATTCTTTATAGTACTGCCCTTATATTCGACAGATTTATTTTTTTGAGTTCGTTACGATAAAATATTATTTGTATTGTGTAGTTTAAATTTTAAGTTTTTGCCATTGCTGGAGCAGTTGATCTCAAGCCGTAAGTCCATTAAAGACATTATCCCCGGGACAAGGCTGATCCTAGTTCCAGCGAGGATGGTTTAACCTCGGCGACAGTTGGTATTAATTAGTCTGAAAAGCTTTGACCCATTCTAATCCAAAGCCGTGCAGGCTAGCCAATCCCTGCACATACTGCCGGCGAAAATAATTAAATCCTTTCTGTTTTAGACATTTATGTTTTTCTCTTGAATTGTTTTTACTTGTGTAGTCCATGTTTCAGGACCGCACGCCTATTTACTTTTTATGATATTATGTTTCAAATGTTCATTAACAATAACAAATTTAAACTCATTAAAAATTCGCATTATAGTTTCATACTCACATCATAGCATTTCTATTGACTTCGAATCCACATCCTACGTTTGAAGAACTTGTTTTAATAAAAATAGAACAAGTACCTAATTAAACAACTGCACCACCCCATTAGAAAGCAAACATTTTTTTTTTTTTTTTTTGGCCATTCAGAACCGCTGATATTTGTGTGTTACTTTGACCACTAGCGGGGTTTTTTCCTCTTCTTCCAGGCCATTACTTTCTGTTTCTTTCAGTGCCATTATTCCCCAGATCCCTTGGACAAATTGGCCTACCCATCCCTTTCATGTTCGTCTAAATGACCTCCTTCCATCGGTATTTCTTCTCGCCACTTCTTTCTCATTATAGCAGGGCAGTTCTAACCATTTGAAAAGGTACTCGGAGAAAAAAAAAGTATTAGCTTTTCATTGTCGTTGGGTCTTACGTTTTATGCTTGGACAAAACTTATTAGACATAATTATTACGGTTGCACTTAAGGTTTTTTTAAAACCCGAAAGAATCTGAATGGAAGGGAATATTTTGTATGTTTATGCATGTAAACTAACCATTCATATGTACTTCTTCATTTTTGCTCTAGCTAAACAATATTATAAAAATAGAGGTAAGGTTCATTCTTAATTTTAGTATATTTACTTGTAGATTCGCCGTTTTTAAGGTTTTGCGCACCTCCAGAGCCCTAATTCATCTAGAGGTTTCGAAATGGTATGTAAATTGATTTTGTGTTGGGGGAGTGGCTTTCAGGGTTCTCAATTTCTGCTCCCCCATCTGAAATTTTTAACGGTGTTGAAGCTTTCGCGCAAATCAAAAGAGCCTCTAAATTGATTATCCACCTTTCATGTTTGCGAAACGTAATTTAATTCGCTACGAAACGTAAAATAATCATCTAAATCAGTCCAGTTTGAGGGAAGAAGTAGCGTATTTAACGTTTTCCGCTTCTTAATTAGTATTATTTTCCCCGGAAATAATTATTGCTCTTTTACTAAGGCCAGAAGAGAGGAAAGAGCAAAGTGCTTTTTCATGCACATTTTATTCAATTCGCTATATTTGGTGACGTCCAGAGGCCGAATCGTTTTTAGTATTTTATTTTGTTGAGTTCAGTGGAGTAACTCTGAAACTCACGATTTGTTTTTTATATATATAATAAATGCACTAATGGTTTCGAATAGCTATTAAACATACCTTAATTACTTATAATTCATTTGTTATCATTTAATTGTTCATTAGACTCCTAAAAGACACTTGATAGATACTACAAACTTCTTTATACTATTACTGGAAGCCTATAAGACAGTAATACAGCCTCTCCGCTAGACAAGACTCTAAGACCCATATCAGCCATTTCAAGTTCTCTAACACGACCATCTGGGTAATATGAACTGTTCTTTCCTTAATATGTATTCCCTTTCTCCATAACTTGCAGCGGAGCCCATTCCAAGTTGTAGCGCTCTCAACTACCCCACCTCATAAATCCTTCTAAAGCTCCTTCACTTGGACTTGGATGTTAGTTGGACTACTAACTGTGAGTGAGGCAGTTAGCCGAAACCATCTTAGAGCCAGCCAATCAGATAATGGCTCTAGTTTTCAACGCTTATCCTCATAAAATGGCCTGAGTTTTTGAACATTAATGTCTAGTGAACTTTTTAACTGCTCTAATCTCTATCCGTAATGCTTTTATCTATATTATCATGTTTTGAATTATAATTTAGCTGTACATTATTCCCTTAATCCCGGCTGTGGCAAAATAATTATTTATTCTGTCGTGTAAGCGGTAGGGTGACACTCGGGTATGAAGGCCCTCCTGGTGCACACCTAAATTTTATAAAGTGGGTACCAAAAAATTAGAGGAAAACATGGTCGCTCTCGGGCTTATCGTCTCAACGCAAGACCGTTGGCATAGCAACAGTACGAATCTCTTTATGTACTGAACCCAAGACCCTCCCTTCCTGAGTTGTATAGGTTAGAATTTAAATAATTTTGTGGTGATATTTTTTCATCATATTATTATTCTAATGTTTATTCCCTTTAAAGAATTATAAATATAATTTTATTAATTTAT
The DNA here is from genome assembly GCA_023052935.1 of Piezodorus guildinii. Lineage (NCBI taxonomy): Eukaryota > Metazoa > Arthropoda > Insecta > Hemiptera > Pentatomidae > Piezodorus > Piezodorus guildinii. The sequence continues at coordinate 60,099,781 of CM041292.1, forward strand.
TTAAATTTTTAGGAATATATGTATGCATGTTTACGGATGTATGGGGATTGTTGTTGAATTGAGGTTGCTAAGACAACATCGCCCTAACTAAAACATTTGTTATAATCGGAAAAACCTTCAAAAATTCCATGCTTTTAAAAATATTGGAGCTTCCATGTCCCCTATGTTCTGTGTTGAACCGTCAGGTTTTTGGTCAAATTTAGGGTACCCATTTTATAGAGAGGTCTCCCAACGACAGGTTTCTACATCATTAAAGGCAAGCAGGGCGGGTTATGCTACAGGCTGAGTTGGTTAGAATAGGTCCGTGGAAGCCCCCGGGCCGGTTTGAACCGGCGCTGTTTGACTTGAGGTTGCTAAGGCAACAACGCCTTAACTCCCTCGGCCACCGCGGCCCTCGTGCCTGATATAACAGAATACATAATCATCTGCTACAGCTAAACTCGTTGCCGGAACCCGGTAGTTTTAGTTATGGTTACATTTGGTTACTCCTCTGGTAATATTTCACGTATAATTTTACTACCAATATTATTTGATTAATGTATAGAAACAAAGATATTTTCAAATTATATAATAACTGTGAAACCATACATTAAATTTTATTATATATTTTATATATATATATATATATATATATAAATATTAACGAGTATTTAATTAAGTATCTATAAACCGCTGAGACACCTCAGTGATATTCCCAGTGGCCTGTTTGGATTTAATTAGAACTAATATTGCTCAACACGAAATGAACTACCTACTTCATGATAAGGACTGATTTCGCAAAGCCTATGCATTGCTTCTACCTGCTACTTATGGACACTGGAATCGAATAGGCTACTATTAAAACTATTATAAATCTATTAGGTTCTATATCCTTAAATAATAAAATTCATCTTTAGAAAGTCGCATCCAAACCTTTACATCAAAAATTCTCCGAAAAATCCTAAGTACTTTCTCGCCAACAGTATCATCTATAAAGATTTCAATATACCATTTGTTGCGGACATAGTCCGAAATACTACTTATTTTCCAGTTCCCGATTACTCTTGTTAGAAATATGATTTTTACAATTTCAGGGCTATATTAAATAATTTCATTAATTTTTACTTTCACTTACTAATATACATTTATATGAAATATATAGTAAGGAATATATTAGGACCTCATTTAACTCCAGACCACCTGCCTACACTAACCTACTTGTCCATAACTTTTTAAACCCATGTATGTATATACCTTTCAATCCTCCTAGGCGCCTCAAAAGACGGTGGTTCTGAGACCTGATAATAAAATAAACATTGTACTACCACTGGATAGATTTTTCCCAAGACCTTTTTCAAACTCTTAATTGTACTTCTTCCCATTCATTTATTGTCCTTTTGTTAATACAATTATAAATTTTAGAAAATTAATACATTATAAAAATATATATTTTTATGGGGTAGGATAAACAAGATAGAACTCTCTTAAGCTGAATCTAACTAAAAACTTAGGTTTAGTTTTATTCGCTTCCTTATTATTATTATTTTCATGTTAATTTTATCTTCATATTAGAAAACTCTCTTCTACATCAATATATTTAATCTCACTTCTCACAATTTGAATATAATTATAAATTTATTCTCTTCGTGGTTAATAATTTTAAATTTTACCTTTTTAAATATTTGAAAATGTAAATATGATTGTGAGTTAGGTGGCCCTTGATCCGAATTTCGATTCTGTTTGTTGGCCGACAAAAGTAATGGGGTCGCTTGGTTCCTATTCAAGCAGCCCATTGTCTGCTCCCATTGATAGCTATTGGCCTTTCCATGGTAACCGCTTTATTGATGGAAACTTTCATCTCATTGTCCAATTCCCGATTGTTCTTGTTAGAAATATGATTTTTTTAATAATTTTAGGACTATATTAAATATTTTCATTAACGTATATTTTCACTTATCTATTTATGAAATATATATTGCAATCGTGAAAATCTTCTGATTCGTTTTTTCACCAGAAATACACGTTTTAAGGTCCCACTGAGTTCTAATGACCAAATCTCGCAACAGGTAGGTCTAGCTCAAAAACAATAAGTTTTATAAAACTGAAATTTCATATTTTAGAAGCTTGTATGCCTGAGATGTTACAGCAACTTTTTAATCAAAATCGGCCAATCAGAAGAGCCACTTTATACCATGCATTCTGCGCTTTTTAAAATTTTCTCATAAACTGCTCAAACGGATTTGATTAAACTCACTTTATCCATGTAAAATTTAATGGGCTTTAATATCATATAAGTTTCATTCTGATTGAAATAGTCTGACAGAACTTAAATGCCGATATTTTAAATTTTCTTCCTCTAAACTACCTTTAATTTTGTAAATTCCAAAACATTAACCTTACCATTTTATTAACATGGATAAAAAACGAGTAAATATACAAGCTAAATGTATATCATAACTTGCTAAAGGAGAAAAGGGTAAATATATATTTTTAATTTTTTTCGAATATAAGAATATCCATATAAGATGAAAAATATACCGTTGGAAAGCCAAATACTTTAGGAAAAAATGTATTATGTAAAAAGCTGTAAATACGGCCAGATTTGGATGAAAAAGTTGGTGTAACATCTAGGGTCTAGAGATGTATTAAATATGAAATTTTAGTTTCCTAATACCTTTCATTTACGTGTTGACTTACCACACACACACACAAACACAGGTCTTTTTGTGCGACTTGGTTATTTTGAGGGGATCCTAAAACGTTTTTTTCCGAATCTGAAATTTTCCCGATCCCTTAATTTATATTTTATACATATATAAGTGAAAGTAACAAACAAAACCATAAAAATAATCTGTTTAAACAGTCCCTGATATCTTAACAGTATTAAAATAGATTGAAAAAAAAAAAACAATTAAAACATTTCACAATGATGGATGACATCAGAGAGCAAGAGAAAAAAATAGCAGCCAAGAAAAAAAGAAAGAAGATATTTTCATTAGTTAAAGACATCCATTGGACATAGTGACGGCTCTTTTTCAAAATTGGGGTCCTGCCAAAAAAATTATTGATGGAAGCAAATTTTAGGAGTCCAAACCAGAGAAACTATACAGAAATATAATTTTTTATTCAAATTAAGTGTTCTAATAAAATTCAAAAGATAACTAATTATTAAAGTTTTTTTTTCCATATATAATGAACACAGGTTTTCAAACCTTCATTACTTGTTAGTAGTGATTGCGTAATTACTCTCAGCTTATTTGGCTAATAAATTTATTATATGTCATAAATTTATCGTATATATGTTCAGTCAATTAAATAATTTATTAGAACGTTCTCTTAAAATGTGATGTGTAAAAATAAGAGTTTATCTGTAACTCATTTAGACAACATTATAGTCAATTGACTGTTACACATATTAACAGCATCCAAGTAATATAATTAGAAAAATATTATCAATATTAACTCAGTTTCTTACTTGATAATTTTATTTTTTTTCTTATCCTCCAACTTTATATCTTACTTGATAATAAATTGAATACCCACTTTTTGTCTTATATACATAAAAAATTAATGGGTATTAATATTTGCGTATAAATTAAGATTGAACTAAGACTGGTTTTCCCTGTAGATAACAAGTTAAAACTCTTCGTTATAACATTGTGTCTCTAGATGAATGAGCTCGAGGAAAATTACCATATTGAATGACATTAAAAGAACTTAAATCTCTCTCAAATTTCAAGAGCAGTCGGTTAGTGTTAAACCTGTTGTATATTATTTTCCTAATCCGAGTACCAATGTTTTAAATATGTAAGTTGGAATATCCGTCTGATTCAGAATATCCAAAGAACACATAAATATTTGGAGCCTTTGAAGAGGGAGTGGTCGTGAAGAGAGCCAAAATATGGAAATAATATTTGGCAAGAGAAGAACCGGCCAGCTGCTACGGATGCCACCAATATATAAAACACTTGTCCACCGTCACCGCCCAACTATTTGGGATCTGACCTAGGATTTGTTTATGAGTAAAAATACGATTGTATTTAGTCCCTGCTGACCTCGGCGCTAATTTATGACAACGAAGTCAGCAGTCATAAAAAAATAAAATTAAAAAAATCCATGACTAGGAAAAACATCCCTGTCTGTAATAAACTGGTCATTAGTTGAGATTTGTTGAGAAATAGTTTCAAAATTCCTAGCGACGAATGTTAAAAAAAAAAAATACTCTCCATTATTTTTTTTTTTAATTAGAGACTGTTGGCAATTTTTCGATCCGAGCAGCACGAACGTGTAAATACATTTTTGAGGATGAAAAAAACCGTTACAGGAAAAAAAAACTGAAAATTTTCACGCAATGGTTTATTATTTCCAAATAACTACATTTCAAAAAACCTTAAGCCACGTTTCACATCCGTAACGAACCGTTGGAAGAATAATAGTTTTATAAATTCTAATCTTTAAGTTTTTAGATAGAAGCCGCGAACTAAGTAACTTATAACTGAATAATAACACGCATTTCCCAACTTTAACCGGGACTTTATTTCTTCCTGGATTTCATTTTTTCTAGGTATAATTGGAATAACTACATTAGAAGTTTATATTGCTTTTTACAGGCAATTAACTGATATGAAAAGCGACAAATGAATCAAAGGTAAATGGCTAATCAGCGCTGCTAATTTCAAAAAGCTATATCTCTGTTATTTCTAAGCCTATATATATTTTATATATATATATATATATATATATATATATATATATATTTTTTTTTTTTTTTTTTTTCTTTTTTTTTTTTTTTCTTTTCAGTTTTATAATTGATCTCGTGATACTGATTCTGAAACTCCATATAATTGTTTCTTCGTATTCAGAAATAACTTAGTAATGAGCTTATAAATAGGAAAGATCTCAATTTTATTTATTTATTTTTTTCTTGTTCGTGAGATGTCCTGATCCTAAAAATCTACACATTTTTTTCTCAATCTTCAAAAGTACCTGAGTTATGTGCGTATATATAATTTAAATTTCACTTTATGTTTATTTTGATAATTAATCTCTGTGTCCTGATTAGAAAACTCTTCATGCGCTCATTACTACCTTAAAAATTAACTGACTTATTGAATTAAAACATTTTTAATCGACCGATATTCTTATAGGCTGATATCGTAACCGAGGGGTTAAGTTCGTCAGATGCTCTAGTATTTTTGGGTCAAATTTTGAATTTTGTCGGAGTGCGTATAGCGGACTTTTTTAATTCGTTATTCAAATTTCGAGAGAGGTTAATTTTAGACATATTCATGTAAAAAAGTGACGGCGTATGCTTTTCTTAGTGAAAAAGGCAGTACGTTGGTTTAATTATGATGTTAAAGTGATTCTTGTTGTAATTATCGATCGATTATTATGTTAGGTAATCTTCTGGGATGATGTTATCAACATGAGAGTCTCTTTCGCAATGCTGGTGCAAGGAATAAAAGCATTGATATAATTTGTGCTGATGAATTCCCCTAGCTAATGGAACAATCTAAAATGTCAATATCGTGATTTCTCGTGAGTGGTATACTGAACAGGAAACGTATTATAGGGCGTGACTGAAATATGATCGTATTAAAAAATAATTTAAACAAAAATCCCTACGATAGCGTCTTAGAGGAGAGAGACTTGAAATATTCCGGGACTCTCTCCTCGGCAATATAACTCCATTAGGTTGCATTATAAGCCCTCGGGAGAGGCGTTACCCCGGCAATAAAACAGGGGATCAAGGCTAACATATATATATATTTATTTTTGGGGAGCTAGGATCAGCAATTTATTCCTTGCCCTAGGCAAGGGCATATTTTAGGCCGTAAAGGGTTCGGCTAACTTGCATGGAACTTTCCCCCCAACTTCAGATTCCGACCCTCCTTATATTTTCGTCTGCATCCTCTTCCTATAAATTCCTTTCATACTTCACCTGAATTTCAAACGTTCTTAGAATTTGTGAGATTTAAAGGAAGTATTTTTTAAGTATATATGATTTTAAGTATATTAAATAATCAATTTGGTTTAATTGGTCCGTAGGAATTTCATACCTGCAAATGAATTTCAGTTGATAATTAATTGAGTAGATCCCTCGGCCATCTTCTTTTAAGTCTTCTTTTTGGTTGGCCTGGTATCTAGGAGGAGGAAAGTGAAGAGCATTTCTGACTTCATAGCATACAAAAAATATGTACAGTTTTTCGATTTAAGTATATATTTTTTTTCTTTTCGTAAGTCCTTTCGAACATTCATGGTACCTATTTTTAGCATATACACATATTATAACAGTGCTTTGAAAATAAAATCTGTCTATAACTTTACAATTTTGAGTTATTCTCTAAGTTTATAATTATTACTTTGTAAAGATGCGAAGTCGTGTAATGTTATGTGTGTTATAAATCTGTGTAAACTTGAAGACTTCGTGGAGGACGCCCACATCTGGTCCCATCTCGCAAAAAAATCTGATGTCATGTCTCTCCTGACATAGGACAGAGGTGCTTTATCGTAGGAAGGTAACATATTTCTGGAAGTAGCTTCTTTGGCTAGTTTATCTGCCCGTTCGTTACCCTCGGATCCTTTACCTACTTTAAAGTTATTATTTTCCCATATGTTTAAGATGTAATATGTTTTGCCTAATTTGGTCTGTCAACTGGTCATGTATGTGTACATTGTTAACACAGTCAATTACAGTTTTGTTGTCTGTATGTATAGTGATACGTGCGTTGGTTTGCATAGATTCATTTGTCATGTACTCAGTCACTTTCAGAACTCGGATTTCTGAAGCTTGATTATTAGAACAATACGATTCAAAATATGATGGAATATATATATATATATATATATATATATATATATATATATATATATATATATATATATATATATATATATATATTCCTTCGTTTTTCTATATGTCTATTTTCCGCCTGAGATTTTCTTTTTTCTGCTAATAGGCATTTTAAGGAACTTTTCATTATGTTAATTTCTAATGTTTATTCAATTTATAAATTATATACAGGTGATTTTGCTCACCTTATGGTTTGTGTTGAACTTTCTCCTAGTCCTTAACAACATAGTCTGTATACCTAATTTTCCAATTTCTGTTGGGTAGTCAGTTTAGATTACAATTATTTCTATGATTGATGTATGGTTAAAAAAAAATATAATACTACTCATAAATATAATTTTATGTTATGTAAAAAAGTGGGGATCAGTATTAATTTATATTTATAAAACTGCATTTCATATGTCAGGAATAAAGTTTTTTTTTTACATTCATTGTAAATTGCAAGCATTTATTTTTTGATAAATAAATTTACTTGTATTTATATATCATCTTTATCTGATATTTCCCAACTGCTCATAAAAAAAGAAATAAAATCAAGTTTGAAGGAAACAAAAAATGCTTTCTTTATTAATATACATCATGTTGCTTGTAATTAAGCTGTGTCCAGTTAGGCTGGTTTTTTTAGAACCAGTGATTGTTAGTTCTTGGAGCATTATGATTGCATTAATGGCTGTAAGATGTATGATTACATTTATGGCTTCATACTCATGCATGATTAAATCGATGGCTGTTTAATAATAATAATTGTATATTTATTTATTCATTCAACTTCATTTTATGTTAATGTGGCTAATCGGACAATGGTATAGTAAGAGTCCTAAATTCCACCATTTTATGTAACTTCCAAAGGACGGTATAAACAAGGATCTTTACTCCCTTTCAGAATTCCTCGGACCATCTGGCGGTTTTGATACCATGGATTGATATGCTAACTACTACACCAAGGGTGACCCTCTCCTCTCCCCTATATTTATAATGGAAAATAAAATAAAGTAATATTACATTGGGGCGCAGGTGGCTGAGTGGCTAGCGCGCTAGTCTTCCACGTCAAAGTTTTGAGTTCGAGTCTCAGTCCCAGCGGGACTTTTATAAGAATGTAATTTAATGGGGACTCATCACAGCCTCTCCCCCGAGTAGTGAGACTCGTCAGCCTACTGGTGGCAACTTGCAAAAATAGGCGTAAGGAGTGATGACCCTACCCTAAACATTTCATCGAGAAACGTGAGTATATTCTCCCAGGAATCTATACCACGCGGCCAAGGGCCTACAAGGCCTGTCGCGCCAGAGGAAAAAATATTACATTAAAAAAAGTTTTTTTAGGTGAGCTTATTATTTTATTATTTATGATAGTCAGTAATTTAACCTACGTACAATAGTATTTATGATGGTTTACATTTTACTGATTATGTGGAAAGATTAGAATTCCTATCCTAATGTTTCTCCCAAATGTTTGCAGGAAAGATCCAACTAGTTTCAACTAAAGGTTTAGTCTGATAATTTTAATTATCGCTTGTGAGTTTCAAATCTGCTAAAATATAGCCTCGTTAGTAACGAAACGTAAGCAGATTCATTAGCATACTCCCTCGAGGTATTCATCATCCCTAAGAGAGATTTGTTTTGTGGAAGTAGCAAGTTTATTAAAAGCTGATTCGGAGAGTGAGGAAGTGGAGTGGAGGTGAAGCGAGTTTACATAAGACAGTTTGGTTTAGACAGGCTATCCCCCGGGAGGAACCATTCGTCAAACCATCGGGGCTGCTTTGTGCTCCGGATCTAATAAACAGTTTCATATTTATGAGAGGGCCGGGAGTGAAGCACACAGGTGCTGCCGCAAACCCAATTGGAGCCCCCCCACATATCTTTATTAGATCTACCCCCACCAGGCTCAAAGTGTTTACCATAAATAAGGGAGGGATACGGGGACCTCTGTCGGGAATTTATCCTTTAGCGAGTCTCCTTCTACATATACCCTCTGCTTTTAGCAGCACGTCCTCTCTAGGGTTTGTATTCCGGCCCTCCTCGGATTCTTCTTTCTTTCTTTTTTTATCATGTCGTAGTGTAGTAAGTTATTCCCAACTTATAGGGAAAAATTTATAACAAAAACATTGTAAATAAAAAAGCCAACACTGATTTATAGATTCCTTTACTTTATTGCAAATTTAATCTTTCATTCAAAAACCTCTCACTTTGTCTAATCCTTTTTTTTTTCTTAAAGCCGGCTCTACTTCGATAGTTTCAGTTGTTCATAAGGTACTCAAGCGGTAATAGGTGTAAGGTTTAAATTATAACGGCTTATATAATTTTAAGTATTAGGGTGGACTAGTGACAAAAAAATAATGAAATGGCGGATGAATCAAAAGCAAGGATGACCGCCGGGAATAAATGCTGCTTCGTAATGCGCAGGATTTTAAATTGTAGAGCGATGTTCACAGAATTAGAACCATTCTGAATGAAAAAGTTGTTACGTATGGTTCAACACATAGGTTATTTCCAAGCCATCGGAACGGATGTTACATGCAAGAAGAATGCTTCGTTAGTTTTGCAGCCAGGTTGCAAAGATGGTTAGTGGAGGACAGAATATAATAGAAAAAGTAATTTTAATTCTGGGACAGGGTCCGTAAGAACAATTGATATGTACAATTAAGATATACAATGTGTCTGGCCACAAGATCATAAGATTATAATTAATTCTTATTCACAATGATGTAAGAAGAAAATAATGGATTAAAGTATTTCTGATCGATTAATGTGTTGAACAAAAATAAAACTGATTCATTATAATTTATCCATTAACTAAGTAAAATATGAACTATAAATAATAAATTTTCTTTTTGAATTGATATTTGATTTGAAATATCAGACTTTTTTATCGTCTGCTTGGGATGACAGTAGGTACTGGAACAGCTGGGACTTGAATGATGGTAATGATGGTAGGGAAGAATCATGGCGGATATGAGTAGGTACGAGCCAATGAAGAGCTGTACCTAATGATTTGAACAGAGAAGACCCTAAAAATATTGAGAGATGGAACAGCTGACGGTGGCCCTTCTTAGTTGGCTGGAGTCCCTCAAGGTACTATACTTCTTCCCATATGTTCCGCTTTTATATTCATCTTGCATCCCAATATTCGAATTCCAATGGCAAATATTCTTTATTAGTAAGATCTTTATTTATTCTATCAGAATGTTCACCACATCACCCTCTACACTTCTTGTTAAAAATTTCTAATCAGTAAATGAAATAAACCCTTTTTTCGTATTATTTTAAAATTTTTTGGCATATTGTTATTTTTAAGAAACATAATAATCATCTTTGATCAATATAAGAGGAAAACACAAACTCAAGTGAGTGTTGAGGATAACTGAAATTAATTATTTAAAAAAAAATAAAAAAAGAATTTTCCTAGAATATAAGGAAAATATCTCGTTCAAAGCCTTCTTGGAATATATAAATGGAATGGCTACAGAAGGACGTCTGTGAAAATTACTCTAAGAAGTAACGGAAGTGAAGAAAGGATTTTAGAACCAATGAACAAAAAAAATCTTATATAATATATTATATATATATATATATAATATATATATATATATATATATACTTATAAATACATACATCAATATATATAAATATTTCATCATATATGATTTATTAAATTGATAGCTGTTTCCAACAATCTAGGGAATGATCTTGTATTACCATAAAAGTAACTTTGCTGATCTTACTACCTTGTTACTTATTATGTGACTCTTTTTCCATGTTTTACTGTTGTTATTGGATGACTGTGATTTTAGAGGAAAAGAGCTAGGCGATGCTATGGGAAAAAAAACATGAAGAAATACCAGGAATAGTTTGTTGGATAAAACAACAGATGCTTAAAAAATACAGTACGTTTGATCTTTATTTATAGACAGTAAATTAGGACATTTGAATGTCGCGCAGATAGACCTTAATTTGAAAAGAAGGGTCTTTTTCATTTTACCCACACCAATTACTTTTTAGAATAACGTCATATCTTGTTATATTAACAGCTGTTGCTATGCTATATGAATTTTATGCATAAAGGCGGCGATATACGGTGAGAAAGTAAGGGTATGTGTAGGTGAGGTGAAAGTACTCTCGCGAGAGTAGAGGGTGGAGAAAACTGCGTGAGAGTAAAAATGTGTGCGTGTATACGGTGAGAGTACGCAACAGTAAATCGGCAAAATGGTGGATTGTGTGAACAGCTGATTATTCAGGAAAGTTGTTGAAAAGGTTGGTTGCTCTGTTTTTGTTACCAAGTTTTATGTCAAAGATGAATGTTCAATTGGTGTTCTTGTTTTAATAATATAAGAGTAATGTCTAAAAATGTTTTCGACATTTTTATACAAATTTACTTACTAACCAACTACAAACGTCATCAACAAAAGTGACAAGTGACGGGAACATGCACGCCACCTATGACAGCACATTGCTTTGAAAAATCACTTTCAATTTTTTCTATTTCTATTTCGAATTTTAACGCAAAAAAAATATTATGAATCTCAAACTACAATACAATACAAAACATATATATAATATAATTTCTAATAAATAACTATAGAATTAAAATGTAATATCCAAACAGTGAAAATATACATATTATTAATAATGGTTTTGGAATCTAGAACAGAATTTAAATATATATGAATATAAATAAACTATTTTAGTTAAAGTTCGACCAAAATAATATAAAAATGATATTTTTAATTATCGCTTGAAAGTAGATGAAGTGTGATATAGTACATCAACTATCACGATATTTACTTCCGCCAACTTTCCAGCTCGCTCAACGATGTCAATATCGCCATTTCATCTCACCTACATATGCCCTATTTCTCACCGTGTATCGCCGCCTTTAAGCAGGTTGCCTACCTAATACCTCCAAGATTTTAAGAAACGTTCACCTTGTCTTTGTTAATAATGAATCTGATACAACTTAGTTGTGTTCTTATATGGGAAGAAATAGCATTTAATGCATTTCATAGGTATGGAATGGTGCATAAAACACGGACATTTTATGAACCTTGTTTTTCATAAAAAAAAAGAACACCGGTATTTAGATGTAGTTTAAGAAGTGGCATAGAAGAAATCGGTGGTTATAAAAGTGCCTGGGCAAATGGAACCAGAAGATCCCTTTTAAACTCATACCTATGTGAGTTGGTTTAGAGTAGAAGGTACGAGAACGAGGATATACCTGAGTGTATTTTAAAATCATCAAAACTATATTGGTCCTCTAAATGAATATTTCAACAAATTTTATTTTAAACAATCTTTTTTGTCAAATGTTTTCGAATACATTATTTTAAATATCTGTTTTTCACTAGTAACTGGTGTGTATGAAGTAAAATAGTCCCTAAAGAAGGAAGCACTTGCCTAAATGTATCTCAATCCTCAGGGCAGGATGCAGATGCGGGAATCACTACCGAAATATTTAGGGGGGAATAAGGGGAAAGATTTAAAGTATTCTCTAGCATTTTCTGTTTTCTAGCACTGCAATAGACTCCCAAACCTAACTGGAGACGAGATACACTGGTTCCAACTTTCCAGTATTTCCCTCTCTCGGCAGATATAGAGAAGGATCCATCCCCATAGTGCTTTGCCAAGCTGGGAACGCCGGACTTTGGCAAATACCCCGACAATGACATATTTCAGAGAAGCAGAGCCGGCTGATCGCATATGCACATGAAGCAGGTTCAGTTCCATCCCTCATCAGCTCCCATTACCATAGCCACACACATTAATCTGACCAGGGTTTGTTATCGCCCCAGCAAAAGTATTAACGACCTGCGTCTCTGGCGGCAATCTTCTGATTTATCCTTCTCTGTTATCGTTGTCGGGGCTTTGAATATCTTTTTGAATACATATTATCGGCTTAAATTTAATATCCTTGTTAATTTGTTGTCATAATGCGTAAGAAAAAAAACTAACTCACAGCTCCAACTGGTTAAATACTGATATTGAAAATTTGGTAATTCATGAAAATAGTATATATGAAATCCTTAAATGTTACACGTAAAATGGACCAAAAAAAAATTTAAAATTCTGATCTTAATGTCGAGTTCTGAGGACCCTCTGATGTTTATGGAAAACCAAAATAAAATAAAAATCGGCCCACTAGTTACGATAAAACAACTTTTTTTTTTGTTTTTAATGTTTGTATTCCAACTATATTAAAAAACATAATGTCAAATGTCAAGGATTACGTATCTTTTCTTCGTCCAACACGAAAGTTCATTAATAAAATTATAAACCAAAAGTACTCCTGCACCGCAATTCCCTTGTATTATAATATTACATAATCATTTTTTAAAAATAATTTAAATAGAATATTTGTTCAGTACTATTTGTATAATATATATATATATATATATATATATATATATATATATATATAATATATATATATATATATATTTGTTTAATTTATAGAATAAAACATGTTCTTTTTTTTCAATATGAAGATAATATTTTTTTTTTCAAATGTATTAACTGTAACTTTAAATTATTAGTTAGTATTCACTAATTTCCTTTTTACATTGAAATTTCAGCATTTTTCTTTTATGTTTTTTCATTTCTAGCTTTAGATTTATGAACCCTACTAAAGTATAAATTTTCATTTGACAATGGAAATCTACCTCATTTATTCTTTGGATAAACTTCATGTTATTTTGTTACTAATTCCTTATTATTTAGGAGTTTTTTTGTACACCGTATAACAAACTACCCCTTGTTTGTTAAGATTTGTGATCCCATTTATCAATACTTTTGAATTATCTATTTCTTTTTTTACATCAGGATTATCGAGAATATGATTAGTATCATTAGCAGAAAAAAATTCGAAGAAGAAGAACGTGGATTAGTTCGTGGAGCCAAGACCGTGTCAAAAATTAATGTCCGTAATTTATTTTGGTGTGTTTGACACCAAGCATGTATGGTCCAAGCTTTAGAGAATATTTTTAGAAGGGAGAAAAATTGAATTCAAAAATCGACTTTTTCTTATGTCCCAAGTCGTTAAACAGCTGTCCCAAGCTCCGACTTGAGAAAGAACATAAATAACTTACACCAGGCTACAAATTTTTCTTTCCCCCCTTTCTCGACCATAAATTGAGTTTAATGGTCTCTCGTACCAGTAAATAATATTGTAAGTTTGTGAAATTTGTGTGTGTGTATTTAAAAGCTAATAATGCAAGGCCATGGCAGCAGTTGGCTTTAACTGCTTTACACCAGTCTCGTTCATAAGCTGTATTTAAATCTAATCAATTCCGGTAGAGTTTAATTTCTCTTTACTGTTATAATGACCTGATAAATATAAAAAAAAGGTGAACATTTCTTTGTTTTATATTTTATATTATATATTTGTTATTTTTTAGAGTATACAAAAAATCTACCGTGTCAAACATTTTATCCTTTGTCTCACTGGAACAATATAATTTTACATCACAAATGTTACAAAAAAAATACTGTATTATTTATATATTTATTTATAATATAGATGATCTTCGATAAACAGTTTTGAAGCATTTAAAAGCTAATAGCTTCCAAAATATTTGCACTAGAAATCTCAAAACATTCCCATCATTCATGGTATTAAGGTGTTTTTCAAAACCTCTATATTAATTGATTAATAAAAATATTTATTTATTATTTTTTCACTAGTTCTATTTTTTAGAGCATTGTTATGAGCAAATATACAACGAACTATGTAAACAAGAGTAAAACCTTATGATTCTATTATAAAAATTATTACAAAATATCTTATTTTTTCCAAATAGTTATATTAAGGTGTAACAATTTATTTAGCTGTTTACAGGCAATTAACTTATGTGTGTAGCGATAAATTAATCAATGAAAATGACCAACCAACACTGCTAATTTCAAATTCGTTTTACATTGATATTTATAAACGGCGGACAGACTACTAATTTTAAAACTCTATACAACTTCTTCACTATCTCTAAAAATAACTGACTTATGGGCGTATATGTGGGTAAAATTTTAATTTTTTTAATAATTAATCGCGATTTCCTAATTAGAAAATGCAATCAAAATTTGTATCTGTCTTAAAAAATAACTGGTTATTAAATTAAATCATTTTTGATCCGCCGACATTTTGAAACTAATCGGCTGATATCAACGTCTAGGTGTTCTTCGATGAATACCCTGGCATTTTTGTGTCAATTTCCTAAAAATCGTTAACTGACAGCGTACGTTTTTTCGATTACAAATGTTATTATTTAAAATAATAAAAAAAATGAAGTTAAATGCGATTAAGTTATAATAAGAAATATTTATAAATGATATACAGATTTAATAAAATATATATATACAAGATACGTAATAAGTTACTTCTCAACTATTAGTTTAATGTTACAAATGATGTAGTTTATGGCACTTCCAAACTGTTATATGATCCTTAAACTTTGAAATAGTCTATTTTCCTTCCAAGCCACCTGATCTTGTATTAAATCTTGTATGTTAAAAATTGTCAACATAGCCGACCATTAACCTTGAAAGTAGTGGGGAACCGTCGCACTTATCGGGCCATGTATTGAGTCCCTAACGGTGGCCACTGGCGTAGATAAATGACGGTTGAATAGGAAATGTGAATATTGTATGGGGACCGGGTGATCTAGGCCGATGGAGGCGGGAGTGGAAGGTCCTGGTAAATTTTTGCCTTGAATAGAAGGAGAGAGGATGCGATATAGCCGCCCTGGTGCCCGCAGATAGCGGCTCCTCTACCCACTAACTCATCCCGTGTCTTCTTCCTCCGATATCAACTTTCTCGCCGTTAAGAGTGCCGTGTCGATACTCTGCTCCCCTGGAAATAAGTAGTAGCATCTCTTCTTGTTGTCTTCGATGTTCCCATTCTATCTACGAAATTCGAGAGTGTTTCTTAATGATAATTAAAGTTTAACTTCGAGCTTAGTTTAACTTTCATTTAGTTATTATCTAAAAGGAGTCATGCATCTCACTCAATAATAATCTCAGTTAAATGTTTGTTTAATTCATGATGGCTGATAAAGAAATATGAATTTTAACAAACCTCTTAAATTACTGAAAATCTAACCTTAAACCTTCTATGTGACTCTCACTCTCTGTTCTACTAGCTAATCGTTTGCAGTACGATGCAAATGGATCGTGTATTTAGATGAATTTGATACTGGACTATTCACACGCTATTCATTGAAAATATGAGGTGGAAATCGATCATATGCCCTATTTTTACTCGAATTCCAAAATTTCCCCGGAATCGGACCAAATATTCTCGAAATAAAGGTCAGTCATGGAGAAAACATATGCATAAACGAAAGTAAAGGATGGGATTTGATAAAATTGATGAAGGATCATTCAGACCCCAATCCCCATTATCCCGCCCTTGTTATCCAAATACAATGCTAATGGGGGTTATTCCTGTCACATCGATTAGATTAAATTCAACGAACTGACATGGGCGAGGAAACCCGAAATAAAGTCGTGGTTAATGGCGGTAAACGCGGGTTAATATTCAGTGCCTAAACTTATAGGGTTAATATTCTGCCTAAAGGCTAGAATCTACAAAACTATTGTTCTACGGATGAATCTGTACGGATTTGAAACGTGGTTGCTTACTTTGAGGGATGAGCAAGGCTTCAAGGTATTCCAACATTAGTTTTTGCATAAAATTACAATGCGGAATTACAGAGCATGTACTCCTCTATTATAAATGAAGTTGTACTATCGCGATGGTTTAAATTGGCAAACAAAGTTGTAAGGCATAGTGAAAATGTATTCCTGAAAAGTTAATATGCGCTGAATTGACGGGGATGCGTCCAAGAAGTTGGGCTTGGACGGTGATCGTTGGATTGAACTTTATAGGCAAGAAATAGGAGTATCGGGTTCTTTAGGCCTATTATTATTATTAAACCCGAAATGACAGTAAATATTTTATAATCTGAGATCATTGATTCTCACTTCTGTATGAAAGGTTTTTAGCAGTACAGTAAGCTAGTCGTGTGCTGAAAAGAGTCCCCAAAAGTTACTATATTTAATATGACGATAATAAATTTCAAATTATCTGTTCGAAAAAAGAATAGTTCTTTTTTATGCTGGCCTTATCATATTTTCTTCAATTTACAATTTGAAAGTATGGTTCTTTGAAGGTAATTGTATGTTATTAGTCTTTCTCGATTTTTTTTTTTTTTTTTTTTTTTTTTTTTTTGGCATTAATTAAGTTCTGAATCCTTGATCGCCCCATTTCTGTTCCTCATCAATATGATGATGTCTTCAGGTTTTTATTCCATCCCTCTGAAACTCCCCATGCCGCACATTCCCTCCCTGAGGACGACTATATCGGCATGAAGGAGGCGCGGAGTGTCCGCCCAGAGATAGTAGCCCTTTATATAACAATAAAAAAGACAGATCGCCCCGACATCGTTAGGAGCCTCCCGCCGATGCCCCTATCTCCCGCCTAACTTGGTCTCCCGCCAAAAACTACCATAGCAACAGTTATAAATCTGCCAGGTCTAGATGAGCAAACCCTCCTCCTTCTCCTCGTATAACTGGAGTAAAGAAAATCTTTGTCAGTCCTCTCTTCTATATCACAGTTAGCAGTAAACTTCTTTGCGTACATCATTAACTAACCGATTAAAATCCCATTTAAAAAACACATAAATTCGGGACATGTTTAGTAACGATAAAGGTTGTTGTACTTCTTAATAAGTACTACGTATTTAAGGAAGGTTTAATGTGCAGTTTTCAATGAATCTGTAAGTTTCTATCGCATTTCATTGTCCAGACCATCGACTTTTCAGGGATCAGGGAAGAGGATTATCGGGAAAAGATTGAGATAAGAGATTACGGACAAGTTTGTTTGGGCAGGTAGTATAGAATTCAAGGAAGTCTATCTATTTTGGACTATATCTCTGCAACTAGTCTGATATTCAGGTCTCTATGGATGTGTTTATTAGTAACAAAGTAAGGAGCATTTTGTATTGCAAGGATTGGATGCGGTAGAATTTGATTCTCTAATGGATCCTTATAACTCAATGTCATACGTCCAAAAAGGTCGGATAATAGTTATGTAAATGAGTTATTTGTAGCGAATAGGGAGTTTTGGGCGTTTGTCGAGTAACTGTTTTAGTAATCGGTTCTATCGTACAAGCAATTTTTTCTTGTATGAGGATTCCAAGTAGCATATTTGTTAAGATGGATACAGTGGGACATGAAATCATAGTTTCACGATATAAAGTTAAGATTATTTGATGGTATTCATTTTAAATCTCCACTTTTTACACCATTCTCCAAGGCTGATGCAATGATATAAGTACTTGTTTATTTTGTTTAATAATTAACGTCACTATATGCTACTAAGGCCAATCGAGGGGACAGGATCTTTAAAACGTGTACCTAACATCGCACAGGCTCGGGACCACCTTTTAACGTTCCCTCCGAAGGACGGCGCAACTAAGGATTTTTTACTCCCGTTAAAAAATCCTAGGACCACCTGCGGTTTTGAACCCGTGACCTTTAGCATGGGAGGCAGTTACGCTAGCCACCCAGCTACATGTGATCCCTTACAAGTACTATTTTTTTATGCTAAGACCTTCATCACATGCTTTAGATTCAATATTAATTAGTAACTGTTCGAGAGGCAAAATAAAATACATGGTAGGTTTAGAAGAATGATTAGATGAGTGTTTGATCATTTTCGAAAAATATTAATTTTTATCTCTTTTAATTTTTTTTTAGGCTTAACATCCCTAAGAAAATCTCAATAAAAAGAGTGTTTAAAAATTATTATAGCTGTTGGAAACTTTAGCAACATCAAAAAAACTAAGAAAATTGTTAACAATGTCAAGAGGAAAACAGAGAATACATCTTAATCATATTTATTGGACCTGCCTTATTAATATGCTTAGTTATTTTTGTCACTATAAAATAATATTAAATAATGCTATAGAATCAACAATAATGATTGTTTTGTTTTTTAATTAAAATTATATGATAAAAATATCTCTTTTTATCTGGTAAGGCACTTATGGTAAGTTAATTTGTGCTATTAATGGATCTACGGAGGAACGTAAATTTAAATATTTACTTAGTTAAATGCATAGGTAGAAATTTAAATGAGATAATTACTCCAAGCTTCTTATTACATTTTTAATAATATTAATGGAACGGACATTTTTTTCAGATTAATAATTTTCTCCAAACATGAAGATAGTATTTGTCAAATAATTAATTAAGAACATTGGAATACCGTACTGATCAAACTTTCTACTTTGATCAAGGTTGAGGAAGATGATCTTTACCCTTTGTGATGCCTAATTATTAGGTCTCTTTAGGAGAACTGGGTGTTATCCTTTTATGGTAGTTTTGAGACAACTAATTCAGGGATCTGCCCGCTCGCCCCATCCCTAGGGATTCAGCAAGAGACGTTTTGTATTTAGAAGATGACTGTGAGAGCTCTATGCTACGTTTTAAAGGGGTCGTTAGTAGAACAATGGGGGAATATGCCAGTGTGTCTCCCCTTATTGTCTCCCTATCTCTTCACTGATTACAAGCTCCCAGCCAGCCAATAACTCGTTCTTCTTCCTATCTCGGCCTTTTTTTGTATATATTTTTTTTATTTCTTTTTTTTTTACGCCGCATGTTCGTGTATTTGTTTTTGCGGTGATATAATCCCTTTCGACTCAACTGCAGAAAGGATTTTATCTGTAATCTAGAAACACTTGATAGGAGCAATGGAAATTGCTTGTTTTTTCTGACTTTATTGTTTTTGCATCTGAAAAATGTTGTATAAAAAGGAATATAATGGCTTTCATTTTTCTTCATTTTATTACATATATTTTTATTGTACTTCAATTTAGTTCTTTCGCGCCTATCTATATAAGATTGCCAGTTATTGATCAATTAATATACCAGCTGATAACACTCCTCTTTTGGGTCTTAATGTTATTAACTTAGGTCTCGAAATAAAATCTCTCGCTTTTTTCATATTGTGACTGCAACCAAAACCTTTTTTGACTGATTTAAGAAAATAAAGTATAAAGTCCTTGTTTGTTGTGGGTCATAATTAAACTGTTCTTAAATTAAATGATAATATATTGGTTTGGCAATTAAGTCCTTTCGTTTTTTCAGGGTGCAATAAAACTCAATTTATTATTTTAATCTAGAATATATTGACCATTATTCAATATGACTTTTACACATATTTCCACAAACTGTTAATAGAATGTCTGGAGTTTATTGTTAAAAAACTGACTAAGTTGTTTTTCATGTCCTCTTCCTTTTGACTTTCCTTTCCATTCATGGAGCTCTACAGGGACCTAAATAAGTGCTAGTCATTTGGAGCTAGGTCTGGTGAATATGGAGGGTGGGGCCAAAGATCCCATCCGAGGCTCTATAATTTCTTGCCAGTGGCCAATGAGATGAGGAGGCCCAGCGTTGTCTTGGTGGAACAAAACACTCTTCCGGTTTGCCAGTTCTGGACTAAATTGATTGATCCATATTTTTAATTTTGAGCAGTATAGAGTTTAACCGATTGTTCGTCCTATTGGCAATAGCTGATAGAAAATAACACCCTTGATATCCCACCATATGGAAAGCATTATCTTCTGTGGGTGCAACACAGATTTTGACATACTACTAGGTCGCCAAAATTTCTACGAGCTCCATTATTGTAAAATATCAACTTTTCTATCCAACAATTAATTCGTCATTTGTAGATTTTTTTCGAAAACTTTTGAAATATTTTGGTGTGGTCAATAGTAGGTTAGTAGTAGTAATATTGGATAACAACTTCAAACCAATATTTTCCGAAATATAGTCCCCTGACCATCGTCATTTTATATTTTTCTTTTAAATATATCACTACTAATTTATATAAATACTATATATTTATTTAAATGAATTTTTGATATTCAAAATATGTATTTCTTCTCCATCGTTCGAAGAAAACTGTTCTCTCTTATTTATTCCTCGAATAATATTTTCCAAGAGAATAAACAGATTATAAATACCCATGATATTGAATCTAGATAAAATTCCGAGATAAATAAGTGAACTAGAAGTGGAAGAATGAAAGCGTAGGATTTGTGGAGCGATCTTTGGGCCCACTGTTGCGTACAGCGCTATCGGCCTAAGTGCATATAAGGAACACTTTTCAAATTTTCCGAACCATTTCCCGCTACACCTAACCAACCCGGTGCATGAATCAGCTGTGCCATTTTCCTCTAGACTTTTCCACCTCTGCTTCTCCGGCATTAGGGGGTTAAGAGCCTCGTTTATGTTTAAAGTTATCCGCGAGTGCGGATAAATAAAGCTTCATTTAATGAAAGTTCCATTTGGATGAATTACACTTTAGAAAGTACGATAGAATTTAACAATTTTGAGTTTGTTTTGACATAAGTAAGAACTAAATACCTCAGTCATGTACCCTTGTCTCCTATAATACAGTAAAACTGATAATCTTCAGAATTTTATTAAACTTTGAAACGTTATATTGTGATATCCAAGGTCCTTAACGAGTCTTTTCTGCTTCAAATTATATCAGTGTAATATATTTTTGTCCAGAAAGAACTATGATTATATTGATGCTATCGTGAAAAAGAAAATTCTTCTATTTTGGAAAAGATTCTTTGAACTAATTAGAATGAGTAATTGTACAAAAGGAATGTTTTTGTTTTTTTTCTGTTTCACAATGGTTATAAGAGATGGGAATATTCACCATTATTTCCCTCATCCACTGTATGCTCTGTTAACCCTGAACAGTCGTTTACGATTTAATTCTTTTTTGTATCGAAATCCAAATACAGTATGTTTAAATAATATTATTTTATATACGCTTTTAAGTTTATCTTTTTGAACAACAACCTTCTTCATGTCGTACATAAATACTCTAATCTAACAAGTTTAAAGAACATCACTGGATCTAAGCTTTCTTGGGACATGAAATCTTGGAGAATACGGAGTTTATGGAATTCACTGAGTATTTTCTGTAAAAATAAAATTTATACAAAAAGTCTGATGGCAGGTGGAGTAAGCTCCTTTAGGCTTTATCAAGTCCCATAGAGAGGGGCTTCGGCTGGAAGCGCACTTACATGTCGGTTCTGGATCTGAATTTCAAATCTCGCCGTGGCCTTATCTGTGGAGTACACCTGGTCATTCTTGGTGACTTTCTTCAGCTCTCCTTGCCAGCATCAGCCTCAGTCCTACTTATCTAATCCGATGTGCCTTCCAAGGAGGATATCACATATGGAGGGGCTCTTTGGATTAGAGGATTTATAGTCCGCCCACTTGGCATTCCAGCACTGGATTTATGTGTCGTGAATTGGATAGTGGTTGTCAGATATAAAACGGATTTGTGGAAGGATCAGTAAGAAAATTTAATTCTACTTTAAGACGATTTGTTTCCTGCTATAAAGTTGTCGGTGATTATTCTGAATACAGTAATTATCATAAAGTAATCAATAATCTCCTCTTTGCGTACAAACGATGTCGCGTTTTCCGCGAAATCCTCCAAAACCATACGACGATTATTGATACAGTTTTGAGTATCATCTAGGGCATTCTTTCCTGAAGGCTTATAATTAAAATACATTACAATCAAGTTTTTCTTAGGAAAACAAAATCAAAATGTCTTTAAGTATGGGTAACAACATTATAGAAAAGTTAAGATGCAATAAAATAAGTCGTACAAGTCAATAGAAATTTGTTATAAGCCCATAAACCGATTATCTTACGTTATTTTTAATGTTATAGTGAGGGAGGTTATGGTGATTCAGTGTAGCTACTGTATCAGTACAAAATATTTTAGAAAACATATTACGTAGGTTGTTGAAATAAGAGAAAATATGTTATAAACTCGTAAACTAGCATTTTTTGTAATTATTTTCTAAAAATAAGGACACTACATTCAAATTACATCCGTGCGAAGCCGGAACCGGTCACTAGTTATGAATAAAATAAATCAAGCAAAACACACATTCCTAAAATCGGCTTCCGTAGCGTTTCATGATAGATCCATTATTCACCTTTAAAGGTTATCAGCGTTTACATTTTGGGATTATTCATTCAATTGATATAACTGAGAGGTCACCATAAATATTTTATTAAATTAATAATTAATATTTATTCCTGTAGGATATTACCACACCTTTATTACCTACGAATTAATAATAATAATAATAATTGGCTTAGCGAACCCGAAGGTTCGATGCCGATACCACCAAATTCCGCCTACACAGACTCGTCCAATGCTCACCATTCAAGCCCAAGCTCCCGAGATCAGCCTTAACGCAATCCTCCCATCTCCGCCTCGGCCTACCTTTCGGACGCCTACCAGTCGGATCAGCAAATACCAACTTTCTCGGAATCCGCTCGTCATCGAGCCCAACAACTTTACTCGCCCATTTGAGTCTCCGCGATGCAATCAGCTCAATTATATTCACAGGATACAAGTTCCGCAATTCCGCGTTATGCAACCTTCTAAACTCCCCAGTGGCCTCATCTCTCTTTGGACCAAATATTTTACGCAATACCTTATTTTCGAAAACCCCAAGCCGCTGTTCATCCTTTAAAGTAAGCGGCCACGTTTCACATCCGTAAAGAACCGTTGGAAGAATAATAGTTTTATAAATTCTAATCTTTAAGTTTTTAGATAGAAGCCGCGAACTAAGTAACTTAGCAACTGAATAACAGGCATTTCCCACCTTTAACCGGGACTTTATTTCTTCCTGGATTTCATTTTTTCTAGTTATAATTGAACCTAAATACTTGAATTTCTCTACGTGTTCAAAAGAATGACCTGATACATCAATATCACCAAGATCGACACCGTTTCTGCTACTGATCATATACTTCGTCTTATCGGTATTTAATTCGAGTCCTATTTCTTTACCGGTTTCTATTAACACACTTGTATTTAGTTGTATGGTTTCCGTGTCTTCACCTAACAGTACCAGATCATCGGCATACCCCAAAACCGGAATCTTGTCACCCATATTTAAGCCTTTCTCGGTACACATCACCTTTTCTATGACATATTCTAAAGCTATATTAAATAACACAGGTGAAAGGGAGTCACCCTGTTTTAAACCCGATCGCACCTCAAATCTCTCGGAGTAATTATGACCGATTCTAACTTTATGGAATGTTTCCGACAAACACATCTCTACTAGGTTTACTAACTTTCTAGGTATTCCCTGTTCAATCATGATGTTATATAGCTTCTGACGGTCTATTGAATCATAAGCCTTTTTAAAATCGATATAAAGTTGATGGACTACACCGTTGTATTCCAATTTTTTCTCTAATATTTGACGTAAGGAATATATTTGGTCAATAGTCGAGCGATTCCGCCTAAAACCACATTGGTAATCTCCGATAATTTCCTCAGCGTATTCCGTGATTCGACTAGTTAGAATTGACGAGAATATTTTATAGCATACTGGGAGAAGAGAGATCCACGATAGTTGTTACAATCCGACCTCGGTCCTTTTTTGTGAATCGGAATAAGTATTGATTCTTTCCATTCTTCGGGCATTTTTTCAGTTTCCCAGATCTTTTTAACTAAAAAATGTATTTTGGAAACGCCTGCTTCTCCACACGCCTTGATTAATTCACTCGTGATATTATCATTTCCTGCGGCCTTATAACGTTTTAATTTTCCTATCGCCATTTCGACTTCCTCTTTACTCGGTGCGTCTATCCATGGTTCAGCGCTCTGATATTCAGAGAGAGGAGATTGATTATTATTTTCCGTATTTAAGATGCCGTCAAAGTGTTGTTTAAATTTATTTAATATCTCAGAAGGATCCGCAATTATATTGTTATTTGCATCTTTAACCGCATTCAATAGAGGTTCAAATCTTTTACGCGATTTGTTTATACCTTTGTACATCTCTCTTACGTTATTTTCGTTTCTGTGTTTTTCTATTTCTATTATTTTGCCTTTAAGATACTCTCTTTTCTTATTTTTTAAGAGTTTTGAAGTTTCATTCTTTACTAACCGAAAGTAAGCCACATTATTATCGCTTGGAATATTTAAGGAATTCAGTTTAGCGGTTTTTCGCACATATTTTGACAATCCCTGTCGAACCAAGGTTTGTTCTTTTTATTTTCGATTTTTCCAAGACATAAATTACCGACCTCTTTAATATTATCCCTGATCCCTTCCCATAGTTTGTTTACATCTTTGTGTTCCTCGTCTGAAGATTCCAAAGCTTCGAACCGATTTTTTACTTCTATCGCGAATTGTTTTCTAATTTTGAGGTTGTTCAATTTAACTAAATCAAAATTCTCGGGACGAATATAGTTCGGTGTTCTCTTTTTTGTATTTAGTTTTTGTCGAAGTTTCGCGATCACTAATTCATGATCAGAACCGCATTCTGCACCCCGATACGATCTAACGTTAATTATGCTACTTTGCCATCTGTTTTGTATTAAAACATGATCGATTTGATTCCGTGTTTGTCCATCCGGCGAAGTCCACGTATACTTATGAATATCCTTACGTTTAAATGTAGTACTTTTGATTACTAGGTTTTTCGAAATGGCAAAGTTTATTAGTCGGGTCCCATTATCATTACTATATTCGTGCAAACTTTCTTTACCGATTGTAGGACGATATACTTCTTCCCTTCCAACCTTTGCGTTCGCGTCGCCTAGTATTATCTTAATGTAATTTCGCGGTAACTTATCGTAAACCGACTCTAGTTTATCATAAAATTCGCATTTTACTTCATCATCACTGTCTTCGGTGGGAGAATGAATGTTTATAAACGCGATTTTAAACCAACGCCCTTGAAATATAGCAACCGATATTCTTTCACTAAAGAACTGTACGTCCCGTAATGCGGAAAGAAATCTATTCCTAATCAGAAACCCGGTACCTAGACAATAATTAACGCTCCCCCCGTACCAAATAGTATACTTTCCTTCTGTTAACGAACCCTCCCCTGGCCAGCGAACCTCTTGTAGTGCAACGATATCTAAATGGTACCCCTTAACTTCATTCGCGACCGACTTTAACCCACCTGCCGTATTTAAACTTCTAACGTTCCACGTCCCTATTGTTAGATCTCTAATTTTCATCTTGCGCCATGATTCCCCTGAAGCAGTCCCCACCCGGAGACCCGAACGGGGGACTAGTTTACCTCCGGATAATGAGCGTTTTACCTCAGAGGAATCCATGACTTTTGGTGATATTTTGTGAACTAAAATATGTGAGTAGGGCGTTCGAACCTACGTCACACCCTCCAGCAAGCCTGGGGGGCCGCTCTCATTGTTGGTCAGCGAGTCCATCGGACTTAGCCAGAAGGAGCTTCCGAGGAAATTCCACCGACCATCCCCACATCCGCCACCCGTGGGACGCTCCCCATACGCGGTAATGAGATCCGCGCGAGGACCTACGAATTATTTTATTTTATTCAATGGATTTTTCTTAATGATTTTTTCATTAAAGATTAAATGAAAACAATTTTTTTTCTTTATATGTATATATAAAAATATTTTAGTTTCATATCTATTCATGAATACTAATGATTTATTTTCTTTCATTTTTACAGGTGAGTTAAGATGTTGGTGCAAACTACGGATCAGTAATAAACAGGTATTACCCAACTTTTTTAGACGTGCTTGTGTTATCTTAAACCAATGAGAGATTCTGTGATGAGCTCAAGGTGCAAAAGTTGATTGGAAACCAAATATTAAAGTTTAAATATTTCAGAAAGAAATTTTCATATCCTTTTTTTTTTTTTTTTGTTAATTTATAAACAATATTTAATTTTAAATCAAGGTGAAGGTCAAAATACAATTGTAAAATAATAATAATTGCACTACGTCTGGGCTAATAAGCCATCTTCAGGTGTCAACAGTTTTTATCTAAAGAACACCATTCTTAAAAATGCTCTTATAACATTAAACTGTTCATAAATTATAAAACAAATAAGTTCATTATATAAATATGTAAAATGCATATAATTATAAGCTGTGATTAGATTAAAGTAACGAATCTTAATTAAAAACACATTCAAATGATGAAGTCATAGAACAATCTTCAGCAACGTTAGTACCAGTATTAAAACAAAAAATAAGACTACTATTTAAATTTAGTATACGCTTAATATCTTTATGGTGTGTTGGTAACTCTATAATGAAAGCTCATCTCTGAATGAATATAAAATGCTGTTTAAATTATGAATTTATATTAAAATAAAATGTATAATTAAAACGTTTATAATATTTTTAAGAATCTTTGTATTAAAGAAATTATAATTGTATCCTTTTAAACAAAAACCAGCACCTCTACATGGCGTATTAGCCAAACGTAGTACAATTTTGATTAAGTGTTGAAAAAGTAATACAGCATTTTATTTTACTATTGAAACAATATGTTTCTCACACTATCTACTTTATTTAAAAAGTACACAGTAATATTCAGTACTGAATTAAAGATATTTTAAAAATTTATTTTAATTTTTATTATATATGGAATTCATTTGAGTGAATAAATTCATTTTTAAATTATCAAAATCAATTAATTTTTTTAATAAATTGTTATTGTCTTCTCTGTTATTATAACAAGCTGAGAGGGCTGGTTTTAGCCTAAAGTATATTTTATTATAATGCGACAATATATATTTATATATATATATATATATATATATATATATATATATATTTATTTATTTATATTTATGCAATAGAAAGCACAGATTGAAGTGTCATAGAAAATGGCCAAAGGCTGAAACGTAGGAGAGAGAAATAATTTAATTAAAGGATTGTCGTGTGAAAAATATGGACCAATTTATTTATTTAAAAAGAATCTAAAAAAACTTTTTTTAAGTTTGACTGCCCGCTATGATTTCTTTAGTAAAAGGCTTATTTGCTGAAGAGATTACATTTATAAATCTATGAATTAATAATCCAAAATAGACTTTAAAACGCCGAGGGGCACACTTGCTCTCCCTTAGATAGCCTAGCTGATACTGTAATATTTATTGGTAAAGTTGGAAGAAGAGAACGGCTCTGCCCCTGGAAGCGTGGTGCAGACATTCAAGAGAAAGGTCACGACCGCTCCACTCCAGTGCATAAGAATAATTTATCTTGTCTCGCTGCCTCCTCCGCTCCAGCTGGCTGGGTCTTCTCCAGCACATAAGGCCGGTGTCGAAACATTAGTCTGGTAGCTCTATATGGCAATGGCTGGAGAACTCGTCCGTTTTTGGAAACAGCAAGTTACTCCGAGAGTAAATCCTCCAACAGGAAACGATCCATCTTAGGTTGTTTTGTTTTTTTCAAATAATGAACCTTCGTTATCCCATTGTTCAAGAGGTCCACTATAGAATCAAGCAGCTAGAAGACTCTTCTAGAAGAATAATTTTTTTTTGGGTTCCCAGTCATTCTGGAATATTCGGAAACGAGCAAGTTGACAAAGCAGCAGCAGAGACTCATTCTTAGAAGAAATAATGCCCTCCTATGTCCCACCATCAGAGTTATTTAAACTATTAAAAGCAAAAATTTTATATGAATGGCAGCAGACCTGGGATATATTAGCAAATAACAAACTTAAAGACATCAAACCCACTGTCAGCTCCTGGGCTACATCATCCAGAACATGCCGGCGGGAGGAGGTTAGTCATCACCCGCCTGAAGATAGGACACTGCCGCCTCACACATGAGTATCTTATTACAAGGAAGGATCCACCTCAATGTAATCACTGTAAAGTGACTCTCACGGTGAGTCATATTTTTGAGCACTGTCCACGGTACAGGAGAGTAATTGAAAAATTTAGGGTGCCACGCCATGTCTCTGAGGCTTTGAGCGATAATGAAGCAACTATCAGCAGTGCCATCAAGTTGATAAAGAATATTCGTCTATTTCAGCAAATATAACATCATTTTTTTTATTTATTTTATTTTATTTATTTATTTTTTTATTATTTATATATATAATATATATATATATATAAAATATATATATATATATATATATATATATATTTATATTTTTGTATTATTGATTATTTTTATCATATTTGTGTTTTATTTGTAATTATTAGTTATTTGTTGTTTTTTTTTATCATAATTGTTAATTTCGTTTTTGTTTTTTTTTGTTTACCTTTATTTTTATTATTTTTTAATGTTACTGTATTGTTTTAGTATTTTGTTCGTTGTTTTCTTTTCTTAAAATTTTTTTTTTTCTTTTTCTGATATCATCATTTTGGTAAATCGTTTTTCTTTTTATTTTGTTTTTTGTAAAGATGCGAGGGCGATAATAACCATCAGCAGTTTTTTGCCCTTAAAATTAAAACAACAACATGAACCTTCGTGATCACTGAGGAATATAATTTTACCAAACCTACACAAACCTTTTATGTAACATTTTAGTTGAGTATATTAATTTTTAAAAATATGAATTAGACTGATATAAACGAAAATATAATTTAAAGAATATACCTTTTTCGGTATTGGACTAGAACCTCTATTTGTATCATATCAATTAGGAAAGTGAGGATTATGATATATTTCAATGGAAAGTAATGTAAGATCGAATGTTGATAGCAATTATTAGGAGCAATGTTATGTTAATAGTTTGAAGGATTAACAATAATAAGGTTATGCGTAAAATGTTTGGTCTGAAAAAGGTATCAGAATATTGGATGGTTTAGAAGGCTACACAGAATTACAGAGCTTTTGCTCCTCTAGTATAAATTAAGTTTTTGTATTGCGGCAGCTCAAACGGGCATGCAAAGTTGT
This sequence comes from Piezodorus guildinii, assembly GCA_023052935.1. Taxonomy (NCBI): domain Eukaryota; kingdom Metazoa; phylum Arthropoda; class Insecta; order Hemiptera; family Pentatomidae; genus Piezodorus; species Piezodorus guildinii. Next base: position 60,129,365 of record CM041292.1, read on the forward strand.
AAGGTTTAGTGGAAAAAAAGCTTTTTAAAAAGTTGATATTCGCTGAATTGAGGTTCGAGGTTGGAAGTTGGTCATTGGACTGAACGGTGTTGGCAAAAATTAGTGATGTCGGCATCGAACCTCTAATTATAATCGCTTAGCCCATTATCATTATTTTTATTACAAATTATATTAAAACTTTTAGAAAAAGAGAGATCCTTATGGCAGAGAGTGTTTACAAGTCGCCTAAACACGGCTCAATCAAGCAACACTTATTCAAATCCTGCTTAGGAGGATTGAAATGCATTGTACATGAGTTTAACGGAATGGATCTCGATCCTTTCAATCAGTTTGGAATGGGTCAGTAACATGTTGATAATAAACCACCCATTTTGGGATGGCCGAGTGGGTTAGCGGGCGTTGCTGTATACGCGCATTGCCTAGCAGGCCAGACGTAAATCTCGCGCTCTCACTCCCTGGCCCGAGAAACCTCCGTATAACCTTCGAAGGCAAGATAGAGGTGAACAAAAATAAATTTTAAAAAACTTCCTATTTGCCTTAATAAGATTTTTATCATTTCTAAAGAAGATATTTTGAAGGCAAATATTGATAAAGTTTCGATTCTATAGCTGTAATTTATACGAGTCCATGGACTTTATTTCATTTTAGATATGGTTTTATCCTGATGAATCCATTCTTCATAAAATGTCATTCCTTCCTCGAGATAAGTTTTTTTTAACAATACTAAAATAGGAATAAATTCTGGGAAGAAAACTAGATGTAAGAAGGGCTGAGCCCGAAGAAGCATCTCCTCGGAAGGATATTATTCTGCATAATTTAACATCTGCGGTAGAGAGGGGTGCTTTAGTGTAGCCCGGGAATGGTTTATGAGCCAAGGTGCCGTAAAACAGGAGGAATCTAGGCTCTTCCTCCCTATCCCATTTGAAATAAATATTGGCCTCCAACCTCCTCCTTTTCCCCCCACCAGTCCTCCGAGATGAAACTATAAGGCCGAATATATGAGAACTAGCTGCAGATTGTACTCCCTAAGGATCCCATAACTCCCACGGGACTGGTGCTATTTAATACAAATGTTGCCTATATATCTCCCTCGGCCGTTCAGGCGGATGAATTGTATTTAATGCCCTTGTTTTCATGTTTCTTTTATCGAAGGCAAATCTGAATTTTGAATATATAGACCATTTAGGTGGAGCGAACATTTATTCTTTCCCATTTTTTGTTAGATATGACAGAGTTATGTCGTCGCTACATTAGTAGCTCCTTAGTTCCACTATCAACATTAGTGGTGTTCAGAATATATTATTTCTTGGTGATTACGAGTCTAAACTTATGATCTTGAGTGGACCAATGTAAATACTGTAGTATCTTGCTAAAATAATTGGGTGAGGATATCTGTGGTATGATGGTGCAAATTTATTTTATTTTAGTGAACTAATTTTTATGATGATGACTAGGATAGCTTAGTGGATAGGGTCCTGTACTACTGTTCTCCAGCTTCTTGATTCGAACCTAACCTGACTGTGCCAGGATAATAACTTATTCTGTCACTTCAGCCGTAGGCTATTCAGTTGTAAAAATACCCTCCTCGGCTCACCCAGCCTCTATAAAGTGGGTACCCGAATATTGGTGGGGAAACTTGGCGGGAAAGCATTCAGCCGTCACCTCCTTGCAGAACTTTTAGCCTAGAAACAGTACAGATCCTTACTGTGAAGACCAAGGCCCTTCATGGGCTGCAGTGCTTCAGCGTTTTTTCTAATCTGTTTTGGGAAATAATTGTTTTTAATAAGCAATCGCTTAATATCTTTAGTAAAGTGAAATAGCTTTAAATGCTCTTTTCTTATATATATTTAATTTTATTTATAATGCATAAAATTAGTGTGAAAGTTTGGTTTTCTACACGTGTTAAGACTATTAATCATAAGAGCACGATAAATAATCAAGTAAAATGCTTATTATCCTAAATAATTCGGGGAAAAAAAAATCTCTACTTCTTTTCTTCCTGAAATATAATTGTTTTTAAAATAACCTAATATATCATATATATATATATATATATATATATATATATATATATATATATATATATATATATATATATATTATTGTAACTAAATGCCTTTTCAATTATTAAATACATCTTCACATCATAAAAATCTGTATTAAATCTTATAAATTGATTCGTATGTTAGAGCAAGAGTTTTAAATTTTAGTTTTTTTCTCTGTATTGTTAATAACGGTAATAGTATTATTACTTTATAAATAAATAAGGTAAAAAGTAATTGACCGAGTGTCATAGCCTTCGACGAAAAAAAAAAAAAGTTTCTAAATTTAATTCACCAGGCGGAGAAAATTACGTTTTGTTGTAGGGTAAATTATTCCGGTGTCCCTATCTAATCTCTAGCAAAATTCAAGGCCCTGAATCTGTTTAATTAAAAATTATGTTGCCGCTTTCACTTATTCAGGATAAAACAATATTTGCAATATACCTTTTTTTACTCCTATTTTTTTTACAAAAAGGGTTTTATTGAGCATATTTTAAATTTACCAACGAAACCATTCATTACTAGCATTGAAACCAATATCGCTACTCTTTATTCAATTGTATTGAAGTAGTTCATATAGAAGTAGTTGTATAGTAGTGTATTTCAAATGAAAAAATATATAGTGTAGATAACTAACTGGTAGTAATAAAAATATATATTCATATAACCACAGTGGTATTAATAATTTTTTAAAAAATGGCACTAAGGTTTTTTTTTTTTTTTTTAATATTGATTCCGATTTTGGATTTCTAGCTGAATTATAATTTGATGAGATTTAATTTTGTTTTTTTGTTCATTTTTGAAGGTTCATTGTATTGTGAATGATAAATCAAAAATATATATATGGATATTTTTAAATTAAAATGTGCGTTTATTTCCAAATTCTGCCTTTGGTTGAGAGCCAGACAAATTTACCATAAAATCCCCCAATGGTTTATTATTTTATACTATTTATATATTTATTTATATAGCTGTTTATGCAATTAGCAATTTATATAGCTATGCAGGCAATTAAAAACTTATAAAGTTGTTTAGAGGAACTACCTACACTGTCAATATTCAAGAAAAATCACGACTTCTAAGGATTTTTTTCTAGTGGATAGAGCAATAGTCTATTGTTCTCCGGGTCCTGGGTTCGAATCCCAGCTGTGACAGAATACTATTTATTCTATTAATTCAGTCGGGGAGCGACCCTAGGGCATGGAGACCCTTCTGGGGCAGACCCAGCCCCTATAAAGTGGTTACCCAAAAACTTGGGGGGAAACCTGGCGGATGAACGTGATTAAGGCCTAACACCTCACTGCACTTCCGTTGGCTTAGAAACAGTAAGAATCTCTATATGTACTGAGCCCAAGACCCTTCATGGGTTGTAGAGGTGCAGGTTTTTTTGTGGTTTTTTTCTACGTTTCTTGAAACGTGATACCTCAAAGTTTGAGTGGGGGGAGAGGGACATTTTTTTTCTTGGTCGATTACAAAGGTTCATTATTAAAAATAATAAACCAATAATACATTACACACAGGTATCGAATACATCACTACAAGTAATTTAAGAACCAATTGTTTATTATTAAGCAATTTTATTAGTACAATATATTTATATAATAGTATTTTCCTGTTAAAATCTACATGTTTAAATATTCTTAGTTGCTAAATATCAAAATTTCAGAGGCATCTTCACACTGGATGAACTCCTATAAGAGCGGCTCTCCTCCCAACAGTAATTGTCTGCTGATTTAGCCCGGGGCAACACTGGGAAGGGGGAGGCGTTTTAGGGCTTATCTCTCGCTTCCATTTCTACTCCCCTTCTCGCCTTGTGGGGGAAAAACAACCCTGTTTGGAAAAGAAAAAAATATTTCCACGCTTAAAAATTTCCCGAACCATTTGGGAAACTGACTCACTTATCGAACTTCATCATTCAATGTGAAGATAAGAATTGTCGAATTCCTATTCCATTTTGATTGTTTTTAAACATCCCAAAGCTGTTTATTACCTTCAATTCTTTATCTGCTATATCTTTTAAGAAATCCCTTGAATCATTAAATAATTCGCTAATAATTACTCAATAATATTATAATTACTCAAATAATACCTTTTTACTCAAAAGTCTATGCACCGATCATTGCGTTCTCGACATTCGACTTATTTTCCAAAAATTTCAATATTATTCGTTGTACCTGGGAACGGATATATCAGTCTTCTTAGGTAATAGAGAGGACTCAATTAAATTGATTTTCTCCAAAATATTCATTCATAAAGCCAATTATCTTAACTAAAATATTCCTTCAGAAATTCCGGGTCATTTTATTAAATTTATTTTATTTTTATTTATTAATTTTTTTAAAGTTGGTATTAGTGAGAAAGTTGGTATTCGCTGAACGGACTGATAGGCGTCCGAAAGGTAGGCCGAAGCGTCGATGGGAGGATTGGGTTAAGGCTGATCTCGGGGGCTTGAGCGGAGATCATTGGACGAGTCTGTGTAGGCAGTATTTGGTATTATCGGCATCGAACCTTCAGGTTCGGTAGGCCTGTTATCATTATTATTTAATTTTTTATTCCTGTTATTTTTTGTAGTTACTGTTGTTATTTTGTTTTCTATATATTCCTTTTTAAATTTTTTTTCTTTGTTAATTTATACAGTCTTTCTTTGTAAAGGTTTAATTTGCATATTATACCCAGGCGTTGATGACCTCATTATCACTCAATGAATAAAAGTATTAGATAACTTTAACTTAATCTTAAAAATATAAATATTAAATTATATAAAACATTTAAGAATATTTCTGGTGAAGCATGCATCTTTTCCATTTTTTCTGGATAAAAATAATTGCAATCTCTTGAGTAGCGATTCAGATCAAAAAGTTGTGCATTAGTATATGATTGAATGAAAGCTTTAGTTGTTTTTTTATAGTTTATTATTATTTGTTTGCATATATTTAAAAAAATTCTAACTCCATCTAACCTAACTTTACGCTGTATACAAGTTTACGTCTTGGTTACCCATTGAGTAGATCTATTTTTTTTGTTTATGCCTAAAATTATTGAAATTGAAATAAGTCCATAAAATGTGAGACAATTACTTTAAAAAATTTCTGACTTAAGGAAAATATTTACAATACAATTTAAATCATTAATATTGCTATTTAATTATATTGGACATATTAGACAACTAAGAACCAAACTTTGAAAAATAATATTTGTATTCTCTATGTTTGTTAATCTTTTCTAAGACAAATATTTGAATTGAATTGATCTCACTTATAGTTTTTGTATGTAATATTTAAATATTAATTCCTGATTTAACGAAAAATATTTGTAGAAACATTTTCAAGAGTATCGGTATTGGAATGCCCGCTCTGAGCGTTATATTCGTAACAGGAAAGTTATTGCGAAACCTCCTAAAATATACTTTAGAAATATTTTCTTCCACACATACCCGACTCTGTAGTTTAACATTTTCTCTTGTTAATAACGAAGGTTCTTATAGATATTATTGTAATTTCCGGAGTGTTATTGGGCTGCGAAACCTATTGGGCGTGTCAAAGGCAAGAAAGCTTCCAGCATAAGCGACACCCTATTTGAATTTCCTTGAAATAACACTCCCTCTTCTCTCCCCCCTCTCCTTACCCCTTCTCCACTACCGCCGTACATGAGACTTCTCAACTCCACTAAATGGTGTAAAGTTTCCTGCTTTATGTAGATTATGTACGCCACAGGGGACTTAAAGTGTAGAATTAAAGTTATATGGAGAAGGACGAAGGGGGAAGATAAAAGTTAAATAAGCTTCCAGCCGGAGAAAAGATTGTTGGCTCCAGGAAACAGGAGACTTCTTTAAAGATCTATGTCCTTTCATCTGTCCAGTTGCATACCTGGATTTTCTCAAATGGCTTAAGCACTACTTCTGATATGTCGTTTTTTCCCAGGAATGTCTGACTCGATTGGATTAACTTTCTTTGGATAAAACTTTTATTTTTCTTTTCTTTTTTATTATGTATGGGTTCACAGACCCAAGATATTCGAAGTCCTCTTTATATTTTTTCTTGTGTATTGAGGCCAATTTCGTCTTCATATTAAAGGGTAACACACAACATTTTTTGGAGGAAAATTGTTCGTATATATATTCTTAGATCATGCATTCCAAGAAATATATTCAAATTTCTTTTTGGTAAAACTCATTCTTAGAGAATATAAAAAATATCGCTCAGGTGAGAGTTTTATTAGGCTTAACCAACGTCGCCGTTTCGGAAACAACAGATTTCAATAACGCAAAAGTTTTGGAATAGTCTTTGTTTCATAATTGTATCTTCTAAATGAATAAAACATTAGACTTCAGCAATGCTTTTTATTTTTATTATCTTTTAGTTGATTATTAAATAAGAGATGCTCTTAGCTACACCTACACTATTGCACCCAATGAGAGGAGGTGTAATGAATACACTAATTTAAAAAAAAATATATGAATTATAAAATCGTACTCAGTATTCAGTGTATGTTTTATATACAAAAAAATAATGCAGTGAAATATTAACCAGTTTATTCAAAACAACATATGATGAAAGAAGTCACGATGTTTATATTTTATCAGTTTTATGTTCAATATCATTTAGGAGACTATTCTGATAAGCAGATGAATTGTCCAAAAAATGTTCAGCTAATGTTGATTTATTGAACGTGTTTGGACGGCGAGGTGCTGTAGATAGTGCTCTAGAGATTAGATATTGTCTAGGTTTCGAGTTCAAAGCTGGCTATATCTGCATAGTTATTTATTCTGCAGTTCCGTTTGTGGGTCAGAAAACCCTCTTGGGGTTCCACCAGTCTCTGTAAAGTGGATATCAAATATTTTAGGGAAAACTGCTGGATGAGCGTAACCTAAGTCTAATGAATAGTATATGTGTACCAAGACTACTCATGGGTTGTCGTGTACAGTTTTTATTTATAATGCGTAAGTCGCCATGATTGGCTTTTTTATATAAAAACTCATAACAACAAAAAGAATCGTTTATGACAAACGAATAAGACACTAAATGGTCTCTTCTCTTCTTCGCTTTTACCAAATGAAGTTTTGTAGAAGTATCAGACAGTAGAATTGTAATGAAATACATTTTTCATATACATTAGAAATGTTGGAGCTTCGCATTAAGGTGCTAAAAAAACTCTTGAGCACTCCAGATAATCGTAATCATGAAAAATAAAAGGGTGCTTCAATAATTCTGCATGAAAACCTTTTAAAGAAGATTTGTCATAATAGCCAATTAAGGTAAGATGTTGGGTGCCCTTTGGGGAAGGAGTAATTAAGAAAGGAGGAGATAGCGGCTTTATTTAATAAATGTATACTTTCTAATTGTAGGAGGGGCTAAGGATGTCGTTCCTCCGCCGTGATCCGCTAATGGATTGCAATTGGCCCATTTAGGGGTCGCCATAGGTCCCCTCCCGCTCACACATTTTATCGATTTCGGAACGTCCTTGTTTCCCGACTGTTCTCATAACAACATTACACCCTGAGCCGGGCCGTCGATAGCAAGGGCAAGCGCTTCCCAAGGTCACCATCCACTCTCAACTCAGCCTGGATAACAGGCCAGAAGGAATGAGGGCTACCAATCTCATGATTGTCTTCTGTCTCAATATGTATGTCGTGTTGTGCATCAACGGCGCGCAGTACTCTACTCTAATAAATACTAAGGCCTTGAAGTTGTTTTGACATGTAAAGGCATGCAAAGGGTATGGAATCGATCGCAATCCCAAAGAGGATTCAGACTGTAGACACCCTATGTACTGTATTCAGCGATACGTGTATGTTTTATTAATTTAAGGAAGTAATTATATCAAAATGACGAACTTTATGGTAGCTATGTTATTCAATATAGACTTCATCTTTAAGGATGATATGGAACGAGAAACAATACACAAAATGCTGCCCTGGAATATAGTACAAACTAATATCTTCTACATCAATAATTATATTCTTATCCAACTCTCTTAATAAAAATATTCTGTTCATCACTCGTGATTCATGAAGGGATGGCTTTGCATACATCTCTTCTTCGTATCTTAAATTTAAAATATGATCAGTGATGTACGCGTAACTTATTGTATTTTGTATAACAATTGGTATCAGGTGTTTCTCTTCACGTCACTGTCTTTAACTTGAGTAAATCACGAAAAAATTAATTATGAAAATAGTGGAGGGAAAATAAAAAACCTGTACCTCCACAACCCATGAAGGGTTTTGAGCTCAGTACATATAGAGATTCGTACTGTATCTAGGCCAACGGCCGTGCAATTAAGTGACTAGGTCGAGATTACACTCAACCACCAGGTTTTCCCCAATTTCGGGTACCCACTTTAAAGAGGCTGGGTCTGTATTATGCAATAAAATACATTAATTAAATGTGTTATAGATCAAGTGGGCGTGATACAAATATGTGAGGAAACTACCGAGTAGTAGCACTTCAGTATTTATTTAATAAGTCGCGAGGCCATCGTCTTTTCAGCCGCCTCGGGGATTATCAGGAATAGTTGGTAATGAGAGTTTGTGGACGAGTGGGTTGGAGTGAACGGGTAATTTGGAATAAAAGGATTTACATCTAGTTCGGGCTAGGTATGCGACTAATGGCATATTTAGGTCTTTATGAATTATTTCATTGTCTATGCAATTGTTATGATTTAAATATACATATTTACTATATATATCTATTAAAGTTCATTCTGTGAAAAATACATCTAGAAGTACTCTAAAGTGGAGAAATAGCGTTATTTTTTCTAAAGAATCTTTCAATAATACTTCGAACTCTGTTCTAAAAGGCGCTTCTGTTATACCATACCGCACTACAACTTACCGGTAACGACGCGACGTAACATTTTTTATTTTCTAAATTTGTAGTTTTGAGTGTTTTTTAATAAATTTTATTTGGTTCTGAATCCAAGAGTAGTGTAGTAGTTTTTATTTTTTTTTTCTTTCTACCGCCACAAAAAAACTGACAGCATGGTCAGCCGAGTTCTGCCTCCTTGTATATCAAGACTGGTTTTATTTCAATCTGAAGGATGACTAAAACCTTTTTTTTCTTAAAATAATGGTTCAAAATTTGTTCATTCCTCTCCTTAATCCTGGGATTGCTGTTTCATGACCTGCGGTTACATACGGAAGGATCCAGCCAATGAGCTTTTTCCTCCTTTTGTTTCGGATAATGGCATTCTCAGCTAACTGACCTGCTCCTGATATTGTATAAAAGGGAATTAATAAAGGCTAAGTGGCTAGACGAGGTGGGGGTAGTAATCAGGGTAAATGGCTGGTGACCTTGGGCAGTCAGCTGACTATATTTCCAGGGTGAGTGATGGCCCCCACCCCTATTAGCGGGATGAAGACCACGCCCTCTCTTATTGAATTTGTCTTTAAAAAATAGTCTTCTCAACGACCCCCGGCCACGACATCCCGATAAAAGTCCTTCCTTTCTTCCCTTCAATCAATTTCTATCATAGATTAACTGATTATCCACTTAAGTCAAGCCAGTAATGGGAATATTCTTGATCTTCCTCGTCGTTTTTAATGAAGTTAGTGAAAATTATATATCATATCACTAAGCAATATGGATTACTTAGTTTTTTTCATAACGTCCTTCCCAACTCCAAGTACGACCGATAAATCGGATTATGTGCTGTAGGTAACCGGAGTGAAGACATCCAAGTTCCCGTACGATTCACATGCTTTAATATGGTCTAAAGTAGTGGTTCACAACAAACTTTTTTCACAGTTCATTTTTATAAAAGAATTTAAAGTTTAAAACAAAAAATCAAACGACTAAATCATTTAATGTCTTCCGCAAGTCTGTCTCTTCGTCTCAAAGCTTTAATATACAAAACAATACTACGCCCGTCACTATTGTATTGCACGCAGCTATTTCCACGCTACACAATTACTAAGCAGAATTGTTAAAGGGACAACATTACAAAGAATAAAGTCATCTATGGTCCACCACAAATTGAAAATATCTACAATCCATAACTTCATAAACTCAACAAGAGAGGAATAGAAAGTTTTTTGAAAAAGTAAAGCTTGTAACGAACCCCTTATTTTGTCAGGTTGCACCTCCTAGAGTACCCCAGCGATGGAAAAAATTGTTTGACAAATAAAATTTTAGTTTTAATTTTAATAGTATGACCAAATGAAACTAAATGGTGAGCCCCATCACCGGATCCATTACATAATAATGTGAATATTTAAAAAAATTAACATGCAGAGAGATGACTCCTTAAATTGCAAATATGCAGAAAAAGGAGAAACCTCAAGCTTCCGTAAGGTGAGGTATCAGAAAGATAATAAGGGGCTAGGGGGAAAAAAAAAAAAAAAACTTTTTTCGTTGACCCCTTACACCAATCATTTCAATGGTAAAGAACTCCTAAATGCTAAAAATATAAATTCAAAATATTAGATGTATCTTTAGATTTTTAATAGGCTACAATTTTATGAGATAACAGTTGATGTGAAATACCACTGCAACCGAAACTCTGCATGCCAGAAATGGCTACGTAGGGGAAATGGAAATGAAATTAAACAAGGCTCTAGGATTTAACTTCAATGTGCGAAGTATTGAATTACTTAAATTTAAAACTAATAATTAATACGAATTTCTTCAAATACTCACAAATAATTAAAATATTGTTCATATTGTTTTCGAAATGTTGAAAAATGATTAAATTTTAGGTTGTACTTGAGCAGTAGCAGTCACTTGTATTTGATCAAAACAAATAAACATATAATAAAAAAAAAAAAAATAATGAAGATGAAATAAAAATCAACTTTACTACCATCTGTTTCAAGAAGTAGAACATCATTTGATTATACCATCATTTTTTCCTCACTTAAATGGGTATACTCAAATTAGTTAACATCTGGTTAGAAAGCAAGAAGATGTTGAAAAAAGACAGATTTGAATGAAAATTACTTGTTACTACAGTAAGAGAAAGTATCACGGTCGTTAAAATGTTCTTAAACGACTTTTCATTGAAAATACGTATAAGATACCTAACGGTTGAACACTTGAATATGTGAAATAAAAAACCTATTTAAGTTAGGTACGTGTTCTTTTACTGTCACTTCTTTGCTATAATCAACATTTTAAAATGCTTTAAAAAACGAACTCCAACTATAGCCCGACGACTGAGCAAGGAGATGATCAGATTGTAATCGTGCTCAACCGCTAATGTTTTTTGCTATTTTTGGTTACCCACTTTATATATGGTACGATGGTCTCCACGACAGCTGCTGTAACAGTCTAAATAATTATCTGCCTACAGGGAACATGTAAAATAGTTGAACAGTGCATCCTACCACTTATGTACTTTTTATTTTGTTGTTTTTCTTCTAATAATTGATTAAAATCTTATTAATAATCAGTATTTTTAATAAAGTATACAAAATAGGATGAATAACTTAGGGATAAATATTTTCATATTTCATATAAATAAAATATAATCCGAAAAAATAAATTTATATATAAATATACATAAATATTTTTGATAATGATAATCCAAAGATAAAATATGGTTGTGCTCTCATTTCGATGAGATAAATATAGATAAATAATATATTGCTTTAATTAATGTATGCTTTATAATGGCGCAATGTATGGCATAAAGGCCTTTGATCGAGGGCAATTAATGCCCTCAAAATCCCTATACAACCACCGCAGCACTTTGTATCAATCATGCTTTATCCCTCTTCATTTGGTTTCAGCTAATAGGCGTCCAATATCTTCAATATAGGATACGTAGACATTGTAGTGAATATAATTTGATCAACGTGGTGAAAATGTTTTGAATTGAAGGTTAAAGATGTCATAAAGAACATGAAAATTTTATTTTATTTAGGTATATCTGCATTTGGAAAAATTTCAGTTTTATGTTAACATTCTTGGCGCCCTCGGCTAGAATCAAAAGAGAATGAATGTTATAAGAAAATTTTGAAAATAACAAATGCGAATAAAACATACTCTGCTATTTGGCTGGTGAAAAGCATCTGAGAAAAGGTCGTTTATTTATAGTGTATGATATATGCTGAAATAATGTAAAATCCAAAAAAATAAAATAAACAGAACGAAGGAAAAATTGTCTTCTGGTCAAGGTCGCGGATTCAAACCTGACAGATGACCCTTGACTTTTTTAAGATGATGAAAAATCCTTTGTTATGCCGTTTTTCGGAGGGGACGTCAAATGGTGGTCCCGAGCCTATGTCAGGTACTCGTTAAGAACCTCTATTCTAATGGATTCTGGATATCGTCCGATTAGCCAAGTAACATAAAAGTGTATAAATAAATGAACTACAAGTAAGGATAAATTCAAATATCAATCTGGATTTCCTCTCGGCGAGTTTCGCGAATTCGAACTGTCCAGTCCTCGTCACAATCACCTGTTTTCTCTTTAAAATAATTTATTCTTTTATTATATCCGTGGGGCTACCCTGGGGTATGGAGACCCTCTGGAGGCACACCCAGCTTCTATTAACTGGTGAATAAAAAATTAGTGCGTATGAAAAATAAGTAATACAATATTTTATTAGCTTATAAAATAAAACATAACACTGACCGCATTTTGTATCGATTTTATATTGAATTCGCCAAATTTTTGCCCATATCTCTAGGACATTGTAATTCATGTGCGATATAGGTATTAGAGAAGACAAGTTTGAAAAAAGTTTCATCATGTTTACTGACAGTCACGTGATGAGTTGAGACTGGATATTTACATAAACAAATTGGTTTCCCCCCGTGCTCCTTTGTTGAGAACATAAGGTCGAGAGTCGAGAGGAGCTATTTCGTATTCCATCACGTTCCCGATGGCTTCATGTTACTTCGCCTTTTGCCTCAGCCATCTCAGGGTTAACTATTTCAAAGCGCCTCGTATTAATTTCGAATTATGCTATAAAACTAATTAACAATTATTGCATTCGTCGACGACAATTTCCGAATAATCTCCGTTGTTGATTTAGTGAAGGAGTATCATTTGTAAGAGTTGATGGCGTTCATTATTCCCGCCTGCGTTGTTGATTCGAGCCAATCTTCCGAGGGGGGTGTTGACTTTGGTGGATGGGTCGGCTTCATAGCCGTGATGAGCCCTCTTCAACAGCTGCCTTTCAAAGGCATTTGATTTCCCTGTCTGATTTTAAGTCATTTATTTTAGTTTTTTATAACGCAATCATCATCATTTATATTTATATATTTTTTGTCATTATCGTCTCAAGTAAAACGGGGAATGTCTTGCGATAACATTTCTTACATACTCTCATCAAAATTCATAATTTAAAAGATTAAAAAATTTAATAATCCGTACTAATAAAACAATACTTTCTTTTACATTATTTTTTGTGGCTTTTCATTATGGCTTAAATTCAAAATTGTATTTTTTTCTGGTAGCAAACGTACGGAAAAAATATCCGAAAAATCTCACGAGCTGGTTCCTCACAACTTTCAGAATCCATATTAAGCCTTAATGACTTGGTGAAGGGAGAAGACTACAAAGAACGGTGCCAACAAGATGATAAATGGTGAATCATGCACTTTCAAGGATGCAATGCAAAAAGGAAGAGGCCCCTTTTGAAAAACTGCTTTTGTTCCCGAGAGAGCAAATGTTTCCTCAGTCAACTCCTTTCTTTCTAACTATTACAGAGATTTGAAAAATAGAACATACAAACAGCTCAAATATGCTGAAGATGATGGATTACAAAATTTGAGGTTTGACGGGCATAGGCGAACACAGATCAAGAATATGAACTCTTAGGTTTCCCAAGAAAATAATAATTTCACTTCAATGGTTCAATTTTATTTTATTATTTTCAATAATAAATCTTTGTCACAGGGCCTAAAGAAAAAAAAAATACCCCCTCCTATATTTGATTTTTAAAAAATTGATATTTCTTCAACAAGAAAAAATATCTCATTCATAACCTTGAGAATATCTCATCCTTGTGATGTGATTGATTTTTGACATAATTTTGATTAATTTTTAGAGGTAATCTAAAAACTTAAGTAAAAATCTATTTATATGTTATATATTAATATATAGTAGGGAAGTAAAATCGATATAGCTACTAGCAGTGGATAAAGGAAGAGATAAAAACTATCGCTAACAAGGATGAAAGAAGAGAGAGGTTGAAAAGAAGCTGGAACTAAGCCCTGAGGAAGCCAATATAGGATCCATAAAACTCTTCTTTCCTTCTAAATCTCTCCTACTCTTTAGCCCCATCCTCTTTGCTTAACTTTCTTCGAATAAGTTGCAAACTGTTTAGTCCGTCTGGTTTTATACAGCCTTCATCATGTTAATACCCCCCTCCCTCCTTTCTTATTCGGCTCCAACTTTCCTAAGCCCCTCTTATATATCTAGCTTAGGTATGCTCTTATACTTCCAGCTCTTATGGCTTTTCATTAATATAGTTCCTCGGAGCTGTTTTCTTTAACGGGAAAAAATGAAAAATGAAGATATTAGTATTACATTGGGAGAGTATGGATACAAAACAAGTAAATATTATATATATACGTTTAAACTTAATCCAATGATTGCTTTTGATTCACTATGCTTCAAAATCAAACGCTGAAACTTAAAACGTTCACGCCGGGTCGACCTATCTAACTATCCCGTGTGGTGACGTGCATCACAGGTGAGTCAATTGTTTTTAGAAAATAAGTTTATTTTATTTTTTTTCACCATTAAGTGTTCTAGGAATTAACAAGCATAACGGTTTATTTATTAAATATTTTATAACTTTCAACATGCTCCCTCAAAGGATTCTTATCGGTTAATTTCACTTGATTACTCTTCTTAAAGAATTTTATTTAACTGTGCGTGATTTCATTTAATCTTTTATCCCTATAAATAAGAATATAATATAAGAATTATTTTTAAGAATAAATAAGAATAAGAATCTTTTTTAAGATTTCCATAATTATTCTTTTAAGACATATGTGTATATCAAAACTTTTATCAAATAATATCGCATTAAACACGTTAGAACTTGCAACAGTACCGCCCCACCTCACGAGAAAAAACGTAGATTTTCGCCCCGGCGTGAACGTGTTAAACAAAAATCATGCCATGAATTAGATTATTTTTTTTTTTTTTTAAATATCCATCTATTGACCCTTCATGGACATACCAAAAAAGTGCAGATTTTCTCTAAATAATCGTTTAATGCTTGTTTTACTTTCTGATTTCACAGGGATAGATAACGGTGTAGCATCATTATTTTATTACCCCCGAAATTAGAAGCTGTGAATTCAATCGATTATTCGCTCTGATTGGGAGAAGTGATCAAGTGAATGAGACCAAGGCAATCTTGGATTCTGTTTGTTCTTCAGCGACCCCCCCCCTCAGGTGTCATGTGCAGCTTCTCCTCCCCCACATCAATTCATTACCCCTCTTCGCTTTAATTCTTACCTCAACATGGCTCTTTAAAAGGAAGGGTTGTTCTTAAAAAAAGTGCTCATCCTTAATTACCTATCTTCTCTCCACAGTTTAAACTGTAAAAACCATTAGGTCTACTTCTATATTTTTTGTTTAATCAATCTACAAACTTTTTCTTTGAATATTGTGTAATCCTTATTGAAGTGAAAACTTATTTCGCCGCGTTATGCGATTTTTGGTAGTGGTAAAAGCTTTAATTTCGGAACCATGGTAACGTTACATACATGCTCTAGACCGGCGGATGCGCTCTGTGCATACCTGTCTATTTGAGATAGGATAACGATATCAATTCCGTGAACGTTATCGATGCCGGTGTAATATCGGTATTTATAGTACTTTATTTCAGTATTTAATTGAAATAAAATCAGTTGCTAATGAAATGAGTAAAGATATGTATGGTAGATAAACTATGTCTTAGAACTTATCTCTTACTCTATATAAAGTTAATATAATGAATATCTTAATTCTCTTGAATCTAAAATATCGATATTTGTAAATATTATTAAAAGATTACTTTGCATGAAATGGGGTCACCCATAGCGTAGTTGCTAGCATAACAGCTTTCTATGCCAAAGGTCGCGGGTTCAAACCTGCGGGTGGCCCTAGGATTTTTTAATGGGAGTAAAAAATCCTTAGTTATGCCGTCCTTCGGAGGGGACGTTAAAAGGTGGTCCCGAGCCTGTGCGATGTCAGGTACTCGTTAAAGATCCCTATCCTAATAAAACCTGGATAGGCAAAATTTAGAACTCCCACTGTAGCATCGTCCGATTAGCCATAGTAGCATAAAGTGACGTTAAACGAATAAACAAACAAACTTTGCTTGAAAACATTTAAACATAGGAAGCAAATTATGATGATCTTACCGTGAATATTTAGGTAGTAGTAAAAGCGAAATCGAAAATAATATCCTGATCATATAAGAATAGAGGCATGACATTTGAAAATTAAATTCATTTTCATAATATGGATTTTAATTAAGCACAATGTATATTTCATTACTAATTAAAACATATGTTTTTTGTTTACTTGAGAGGGAAACTGAGGTTATCTCTGTGAAACAAATAAAGCTTATTCCTAAATGTCTGAATTTCCTTGATGCAAACAGCGGAAATGTGCTATGTGTACCACCAACTCATACAGACTACAGCCACATTCAGATTACGATGACGTACTTCAAGATGATATATCTCTTCAGGTTGGTGATGTTTTACAATTAAATGAAACAATAATAAAAAGAAACATGCATTCTCAACATAATCTACTTTAACCAACGTACTCTTCTTTCCAGCGCAAATCGAGAGGGACGTTTAATAAATAAACAAACAATAACAAATCAGATCCTCTTGGAAAGGATATTTCGCTTGATCGCCTATAGTTGACCTCATTTTACCTTTCTGGGGACTAGTAATTCCAAAAAAAAAAGAATGCTGAATCATAGGAATCACGAATCCTAGGGTGTCAAAAACCTCCCATCCTCCACATCTTCGGACTGCTCCACGCTAACCTTAGTAAACCGTGGAGGATAGTTTTTGAGTTAGTCTGGGTTCATTGTGATGGATTCCCTCGGTTCTGAAAAGTACAATCTTGAAAATAAGCGACTTCGGCTGTATCTAATATGTTCTTCGTTAGATCCTTTCTCAGACTCTTCGTTAACTGAAACACTTGTTGGCTGAGAGCCACCTGTTGTCACAAATCTAGGTTGTTATGTAAAATACTAGTCCTGGAATTAGAGTTCTCTAAAGAACTTTCTGTCTAAGATTATTCAGTGCCGTTGCATGGAAATAACTTTCTCGATATTTCGTTGAAACACTTTTTCTTCCATTAGGTTAATCATTTTAGTGGGAATCTTTGATTTTTTCTGATAGTCAGGTCTTTTATTATGCCTAAGTAGAGTTAACTTGTATTTTTAATTCATTTTTATTAAATATACTATTTTTATGATTTATATGCGATGAGGCTCAAAAAGCTTATCAGAATACTTTTATGGTTATAGTTTTGGATAGATACGTTGTCGAATCCGGGAGGAAATTCATGACTATCAGCCACGTATGCAAATTATTTAAGTTAGAAACAAAATTGTCTTTGAGCGAAATGGAAATCCTAAAATAAGGATGCGCAAATCGTAAATTATCGCTTATATTATTTATTACGTGGTGTAACAAAGTAAGTGTTCATGTTATATTAACTTAATCAACACCCTCCTTTTCTTTCCTTCTAAAATTTTGCCGTATAATCTTTTCGGTAAAAGAGGTATAATCTATACCACTCTATATCATAATGTTTATGCTACTCATGCCAAAGAAAGGTATTGGAGAAACTTTTGAGTTATAAATGTTAAATTCAGGCCAGTTTTAGATGCATTAAGAAAACTAGTTTAAAAAAAGAATAGCTTCAGTCTAATAAGATAAGAGGCGAAAACGGAAAGATGTTTAGACTGGGCTGGCGGCTCCAATATATCTTGGTTAGATAATGGATTCTAGGCTCAATATGTAGTATACCTCCTCTCCATATTTATAATTCTATGTTTATTTAAAAAATAAAATTATCTTTTATATTATACTCACTTCTTCTCTTTGTATTTCTATTAAGTATTATCTTGACGTACCATTATTTATGTTTTATTTGAATGTTTATATACATTTCATTTCGCTATCCAATTAATAATTTTTCATAGGGTATAAGGTTAGCAACCTCAAGTCAAGCCAGTTCTAATTAAAATTTATTTTGTGACGTTCTTAGAGAAGGAATCTCGACTTCTCACTCTAGCTAGAATAGATTGTTGACCTGTAGGATGCGATCACTTGTAGCTGGGTGGTGAGCATAACAGCCTCTTATGCCAAAGGTCACGGGTTCAAACCCGTAGGTAGTCCTAGGATTTTTTAATGGTAGAAAAATCCTTAGTTATGCCGTCCTTCGGAGGGAACGTTAAAAGGTGGACCCGAGCCAGTGCGATGTCAGGTACTCTTTAAAGATTCCTATCCTAAAAAAACCTAGATAGACAAAATTTAGGACTCCCACTGTGGCATCGTCCGATTAGCCATAGTAGCATAAATTGACGTTAAATAAATAAACAAACCCAACCTGTAGGATAACCCCTCCTTTTTGGCTTGATTGGTGCTCGTAAAGACGTTTAATCCCCACCCTTTCCATAAAAAATAAAAGTTCCTCTCCCTGAAAAAAAATACCACTGGGTCCAATGCAGCATCTTAATATCTTAATATACCAAAATGTCATTAAAATTATATTATTATTTAAAAAATCAAATATGCATGGTGTGCTTAATGATTAGGAACTATCTTGTATCCCAATCACTGTCACTTGTTCTCATAAAAAATCCCTCTTGCAATCTTGTTTCGATATGAATGGGAACGATGATTGTTTACTTTTGGCAATTTCTAATGGTTATTGAGGATGAAACCAGTTTGCAATGAAACAAGGATTTCACACTAAACATAAAGTAAAATGAGGGTAAATGACTCGTTGGGGTTACAATAATGGTAGGTTCTGAGGAAGCAGTGAGTTGGGGAGTGAGAGTATTCTGATTCTGTTTGCCGGGTGGTGTATGTAGTCTCCCCCTCCCAGGGAATGTCAACAGCCGAAATGAAAACGGCCACCTCGAGCAAACACAAACACACTTCATCACGGCACTACTTACCCCCTCCCATCATCCTCTACTTCCGTTGGGCTTTTTGCTCCTTCTGTCCTTCTCGTCCATCATTCGTCTACAAAATACAAAACCATATTCAAATTTTTGGAGTGGAGAGAACGTCTGCCATCCGATATCGAGTGGAGACATTTTTATTAACTCTATATAATTGCATGAATAAAAAAATCTGGTGCGCGCAACACACGACTTTCAGTTACCTCCGTTGTTAAAATCAATTTAAGAATATTTTAAATACATGTAGAGATAAAAATAAATTGTTAAAGAATAATTAAATTGAATTTCGGTAGAAACATGTGTTTTAATAAATAATCTATTATATTTTTATCTACAACAATCAGTTAGTGTTTGGGGTAATCACCTCCAACTCAAGTAACTTGTAATCACGCCAGGTGGCAGCGCGATCGACATTTCCTTTTCAGGAAAAAGGAACCGTTAGTTTTATCGGCTTTTCCATCACTCTCCTTTACCCTTTACGATTCCGTGTATCAGATATTTTTTCTAAAATCTTTAGCTACCCAACGGTATATTATACATCTATATTACTATTCTTTGGTTCAAAAACACAAAAATTGCATAAAAAAATATGTTTGCACTTTTCTCCTTTAGTTACTTATCAAATTCGCTCAACTTGTATATTTAGCCGTTATTTATGAATGCTAATTAGATGATTTGCCTATATTTTTAAATCTACAAAATCAAAGGTACTTTAGAGGAAGAAAATTTAAAATATCGGCATTTAAGCCCTGTCAGACTATTTCAATCAGAATGAAATCTACATGATATTAAGGTCCATCAAATTTTACATCGATATATTGAGTTTAAACAAACTCGTTTGAGCTGTTTTTGAGAAAATCGTAACAAGGTGCAAAATGCATGGTATAAAGTGGCTCTTCTGGTCAGCCGATTTTGATGAAAATGTTGCTGTAACATCTCGGGTGTATAGATGTCTTAAATATGAAATTTCAGTTTTGTACGACTTACCGTTTTTGCGCTAGACTTACCACACAGACAAGCAGGACCTTTTTTCGGGACTTGGTTATTTGTAGCTCAGGAGACCTCAAAACGTGTATTATCCGTCGAAAACTGGAATTCGAAAATTTTCAGAATCGCAATACTTTCCCTTATTATATATTTCATATATAGGGAAGTGAAAGTAATATAAACCACCTCGCACTACTTTATTTGTACTGTCTACTCAATGGTGGATGGTGAAATGAATATGAAAAATGAGATGGTTCAACTGGTGTTCAAAATTGGTAATAGTAGATTTTAGCATATGTCGAACTGCTTCAAAATTGTCGCTATTTATTTTATTTTTTTCCCAGAGATCATTCAATGCCACCCTACACGGCGAGATTAGGTGAAACTGAAATATGAAAATATTTGTATGTTGGTGATAGTGAATTATCATATACTCTCACATACTTTCAACGTATTATAATAAATATTCAATTACCGTATTTTCTATAAAACTTAATCTTTTTTTTTTATCTTCTATTTTTAAAAATGTTTAATTTCTTAAAATGGAGTTTCTATATTTAAAAAAGCATATTGTTATGCTATTTCTATCCTATCTTACTCTTCAGAATCGAAGACTCTCCACCTTAAAGCATTGGAGGGAAGGAAATACTGGCCATGGAAATGAGGTATCTTCGAAGAATAGAGAGAAAGACACGGAGAGATGGGATACGGAACTATACGGGCTAACCTCGATGTCAAACCGGCGGAGACCGTTCTAGAGGATCACAAACTGAGGTGGTTTGGACGTCTTCTAAGGAGGAATCAGGAGAAAAGTGCCAGGAAGACTTACGAGACCCGCACGGAACGAAAAAGACCCAAAAGAAGGCCTTGCATCTCCTGTGAGGATAGTGTAAAGAAAGCATGCAGGAGGAGCGGAATAGATTGGAATAGGAGAATGGAGTTAGCACAAGAAAGACAACATATGAGCCAGACTCTAAAGGCAGGACTATCACACCGAACAGGAAAAACGGTAGAAGAGGAAACGACTATGATGATGAAAAAACCATATTTTTATGATGTGTAAATTACACTTCTTTGTTTCGATATAACTTTATCATTTAGTTTTTTCTTAAAAAAAAAAATAATAATGATATTATAGGATTTTTTAAAAAGTAATATTTGATGTTATTATCCAAATTCATAAACTCTTACAAGATCTCGCACTCCTGAATTTTCATCTTTCTCTTCTATCACTCTGTAACATGGTCTTTATTAGGACAGGGATAAATTTTCCTATTTTCTACTACCTCTCCATGGTTTTTTTTTTTTTCAGATATCTGTTAATGTTATCCTTTGTAATCTGTCCCTTTTTAATATGTAATATGTTCCCAACTTATATAAATGATCTATACTTTATAAGAACCAAGGCATTGAATTTTAAATATAAACAGTGATAAATATAAGTAGGATTCTTTGACACAATAGAATTGGCATTTAAATATTTCAAATCCATATAATGAACATAATACTTTATATGGCAATGGAAAGCCTTTGTAAATGATTGTGTGTATTTGTAGACAATTAAAACTTTATTAGAAAAAATCTATTTGTTTTATTTTTGGCTCTTGATTGAAGCATATGTGAGAAAAAGTTGTTTAGAGGCTCAGCTTGTCCTATTTGCAATCAGCCAGTTCCAGTCCGGTCCTTTGTTGACCTTCCCAATCAGAACCCCTCTCCTTTAACAATTCTCTCAGGTTTGTTTTACCAGAGCCTCTTCTTTTGAACCATCTACCTCAGTCTTTTTCTATAATTTCTTACTTTCTTTTGTGCTTTTTATTGACTATAGTTTAAGTGACTAAATTATAAAATTATGACTAAAACTATTATTATGAATTATATAATTGATTTTATGTATGTATCTATCTATATATATGTATTAGTGATTGAAGGATATTCGATCATCTGAAAGTTAAAGATATTGTATTTACATATTTTTATATTAATGATTAGTATTTGTATATTTGAACTTTATATAACACTCATTTATGATATGAGCTATTAATATACTTTGTCTCATTCCAGGGGCGGTGTAATCGAGACAAGCCTCCGTGCAAATATTTCCACCCACCACAACACCTGAAGGACCAGCTCCTTATTAATGGTAGGAATCACCTTGCACTTAAAAATGCCTTGATGCAGCAAATGGGTCTCACACCAGGACAACCTTTGGTACCTGGTCAGGTACCTACTGCAGTTGTAAGTACTAAGTGATTTATTGTAATGACTAATACTATATTTTATCTTATCCATTAATTTTTTTATAATAAAAAGTCAATTCCTTGCATGAAAAAGCCAATCTTTAGAACTATTTTGTTTACTCATATTGAAAGAAATAGACTTGTATATGTAATGATTCATTATTGGATTTTGTGCTACATGTGTGTAGTCATAGTCATATGAATAGTTAGCATACAACTAAAACTGGTCTTACCATTTATTTTAAAATTTTATATTAACCTAAAATAATAAGAGAATGACTGTCATTGGGTCCTAAAACTATATCAGTATTTTTAATATATACTATATATATCTCCAAAGTCATACAGTACCAAAATTAACTTATTTTTTTCTAATATCTGTTATAAGTAATTCATTTAATTTTAACTAATTAATCATTAAATCTGATTAATTCAATGCTTGTATGAAAATAATCTTCATAAATCTATTATTTACTACCACTATTCACCATTTGAGCAAATACTATCTCAATAATTTGTTTTTTCATACTTAATACTCTATAATTATGTTTAACTTACTTGGATTTTTTTTAAATTCATTAATGGTAATGAGAGCTGATTTTCTTGTTGTTGATGTTCTTAACTCATTTACAGTTGGATTTTTGCCTATAATTATATGGATTTCTGCAAAAAGAAAAAAGAAAGGTATATTTTCTCTTCTAACAATATTTGACTTGTTTTTCAGGCAGCAACGACACCTTACCTTGCTGGTGTCCCACAGGTTGGGAGCACATTCTCACCTTATTTTTCACCCGGTCCAATCATGCCCCTTACCGTTGGACCTGACCCCACAGCGCCCCTCAGTATGGCAGTCCAACAAACTGCCGTTGTAACACAACAGAAGATGCCTCGCACAGATCGTCTGGAGGTCAGTCTTTTCATTAGAATATACCATTTTTAACCTTATTCACCACGTTTGTATTCCATCATACTGTACGAACTTCCTTTAGAACGCAATGGATCAATTAGTCCAAAGCCAAAGAAATTATAATATGCATGTATTTGATCTTTCACCCACTTTTCTATAATTTCTTCCTTTAACACTTCTTTATATCCTTATGTGAACTTTGATTTCTATCTTTTTACTTTTCTATCTAACTGAACCTCATATATACATCATAAATAATTCCAATTAGAATATACTATATAGTGTATATATTGTATGTATGTTTAAGATAAGAAGCTGCAAGTTACCCCAGCATGGGCTCAGTTTCACTCTAACCAATATCTATCTATGCACTAACACTCTATTTTCTATGTTCTTTGCTTCACACCCCTTCTCTCTCTCTTTTTAACTTCTGCAGTCGACCTGCCACACCAAAACTCAACGCCTCATTTCTTGTCCTCATTAACGTAAAAATTAAAAATTCAACATTAAAGACTGAAGTTTTTTTTTGTCTAATAAAAATTTTAAGCTTTTGTATCACATCTTTAGTACACTAAATTCATTCTTGTCCATTATATTAATTGTTTTTCTCTCATATTCAAGAAATTTATTTTAATTTTATTAAATTGAATACATTAACATGTAATTAATTTCTTTTATATTATTATTTGTAAACGATAAACAAACATCATTGTACTAAAGTTATTGAACCAAAATTAAATGATAATAGTTGATTATTTGTTCATAAACTTTGCATTCCTTAATTTTAATAATAAATACATTTTATACAAAAATAAAATAATGGTTTACTCTATAGTGGATAGAAACAAAAAATTTTTTTACTTGTTCAATCAATAAATGCTCCATCAAACTTGTAGCTGCAGTTTAATTATGGGTCTTGAAAAAAAAAAAAAAAATCTTGTTTGTTAGTTTTTTCATCTTGCCTTTGTTATGTTTTTTTTTTTTTTTTTTTTATGTATTTAAGACTGTCAAATTGTATACTCTCAAATAAGTTGAAGTGTTGTTTTGAAAAGTATCATATAGGCAGCAATATCTTGTTAGTATAGTTGAGAATTCTTTTAGATGAAATTGTTAGGTGAAATATATAAAAAAAATGCATATATCAATGAGCGAAATGTCTATATATTTCTATTTGACAGTATCTCCCTCTATTCGTTCTTTAAAAATTGTCTTCAGGATTGATCGGGTATGCTGTGTAGTCATAGCAACTCAGCGAAGTTGAGCAGCTGATCCAAACGGGAATTTCTCTTTTGATTAGGCACCAAACAATCTTGTATTTTTTCTTAGTATCATTTTTGTGCTATGAGGCTTAATTTCTAGAGAGCTAAGTTCTGACTTTCCAAGAGATCACAGTTTCAGGTTTCACTTATTGTTGTCTATGAGTGCAATACTATTGATGATTTTATCAATACTTAATAAAGTCTCACTTTTATTTTTTTTTCTCATGTTTCTTTTATCCCCATATTTTCACAAGGTTAGATGGATGAGTTTTCAGATTGATAACAACTGACCCTTCATTAATATCGTTGAAATCAATAAAATCAAATAAAAAACATCTCTAATTCTTAAAACGCATTGGTTTTCAATGTTTCATTGCTCTAAATATTCTCATTCCTTTATATTATTTTGTTTTTATATATTTATGATCACGTCAACTTTTTACATCATCAATTTTTTTTTTCACACCAGTAAAAAACTTCATTTGCTTATGGAGTTCAAAACAATGTGCCTTTATTTATAATATCTATTGAAATTAAATAAGAAAAAACTAAATAATTGTAAATGATTGTTTTGAAATTTATTACTTTCATATGAAATTTATAAAATACTTGAATAAATGTTTCCAATAGTAGAATTTAACACTTCTCATAAAGCTTACTTTTGAGTTATTGTTAAATCATTGCTTCCAAGTGAGGGTTTATAAAATATATTTGATACTAGACTTTGAGAAATTTCCTTCTTTTTTCTAGTCTAGGTCTCGTCAGGCATATATATATATATATATATTTTTTTAATGTTCATGATGGTTGAGTTTTTAAAATCTAATTAAAAATACTATAAAAGAGATAAAGTTACTTGTAAAAGAAAGAGGCTTGGGATAAAAGAGTGTTTGGTGTTGGTCGTGCGATGCCAGGTGTGTAGGGAGTGGCAGCGGGGGTGCTGCCAGCGGCTAGAGTGCCGGTACGCCCACCCTAGCGCACCAGTCAGCCCTGCTCCGGACAACACTGTCACCGTCTGCATGGACGCCCTCAACGGACGCTGCCTCCGTGACCCCTGCCGTTATTTCCACCCCCCGCTCCACCTTCAGGCCCTTATCAAGGCCGCTCACTCGGTACGCAATGCCACCTCACCATGGGTGGCAGACACTTGCTTTACTTTTTCTTCTTGCTACCACAGTGTCGCACTATCAACATGTTAATGAAGTATATAAATAACATTTTCCCTGGAATATTTCTTATTCCGTATGTTATTTATCAATTCATAGCATTATTTAAAAAATAGCCAGGACTTATTCAATATTATTTTATTTAAAAAACTGATGTTTAAAAAAACAATTTTTAAAAAACAAAGCACATGAGAATTTTTTAAGATTCATGTAAGAACTCTTATTAATGCCTGTCTCAAAACATCAGCAGTTTCAATAAAATTGATTTTTATCGAGTCCTGACCAAGTATTCCATGATAAACAGGCTATCATGTACAATCAATACTAATTTTCTTGACACTGATGATATATATATACATATATAGCTGCCACACTGTGGTCCCCTGCCAGCAATTCCTCTGCTCTATCTTTTATTTATTAATTACTGCTTTTTCTTGCTACCATCTCAGAGTAATCTGCTAGGCTTCTTTGCTGCTTAAATTTGTTTTAATTGGAAAATTGATTTTGCCTACATTTCTTTATACTGGCATTATTTCCGAGATATTTCATTACTATCTTCCTTGTTTCTTCATCTTAAATTACTCATTTTTATTGATTGGGCACATTAATTAAGTAATTTTTTTATAATTCTCTGAGATGATAGTAGTTCAAATTTAACATTTGATTGTGTTTAATTAACTTAATATACTTTATATCTAACTTTCTTTTCCTCTATTTTCCTTACTTCCTCTATTAATTCTCTTAATACATTTGCCCTTAGTGTGTAGCTTAGATTTATTACTTTAAGAAGTCATAATTTATTATGAATATGAAATAATTTTCTTAACACTTTCAATAGCTATGTGGAATGTTCTATTATAGAAGGTTTGAGTTAATACTTTTTAATGATAGTTCAAAGTTTGTTTTGACCAATAGCTTTCCACATAGCTATGAACAGCGATGTTTTCACCAAAGTGCTATCTAAAGGAGAAAATTCAATAATGCCTTTGGCAGAAAGGTCATTGAGTTTCTTGACTTGTAGTGTTTAGTTAGAGCTTTGTTTTTTTTTTTTTATTTATAATTGATGCCGTATGCATGAGATAATAAAAAACGGCACAATTTAATGAAATATCAGATTAATTAGCACAGCACTTTTCTTTACTTTAATTAAACCATCTAAAAAGATTTTAGTATGTTTGTGATTAGAATTGGTAATTTTTTAGCTTCCTATGATATCTTCTTTTTAATGAAAGAAAAACTCAAAAAATGTATTGTGCACATACAGATATTAACTTTGTAGAATTTAACATAGCTTTTGTAAAATGCCAAATCTAAAATACTTTATCTAAATCTATTGCCTGTAGTTATCTTCTATCTTTTTTATTTTTCTTTATTTTATTTTTTTAACATTCTTAAATCATCATTGCATGTTTCAGAAAAGAAAAAAATAATTTAATTAGCCAATCACTGAGTCCGCTCAATTTTTTTAACTCTGTTTGTTATTTTGTTTGATTCTCTTTTGGTTTGCGTGCCTGTGGCTTGGCTGTTGTGACCCCCGGCTGCTAACATAGGGCGGCGGCGGAGGATTCTCGCAGAGGAAGAGAGCCCATGAGCCAGCCGATGAACTTCTCCTGGTACCGACTCGCTTTGCACAAGCCGTCCCCGAGGCTCCACGCCCCCAAAGTGTCACGGAAACCTCCCACATTCTTTACCAGACGGTAAAGCTTCTTGTCCGTTACACTAAGGCTCTGTGGAGCTCACGGGAGGCTTTCCTAGTAGACAGAGTCGCATCTAAATTCCCTTTTTTTTATATTCATAATGGTTTTATTATGAATAAAAAAATATTAATTGGACATCTTGAATGTATCTCTATACATGTATTAATGACTATAAATTATAGAGAAATGAGTAATTCAAAATAAATCTTTAATAATATCAAAATTTTTAAATCAAGGACCGATTTTGTCTTAATTTTGCTCTATTGTTATTGCTATTTTATTATATTTTGTCAAACAACTATGTGATGCTACTGAACCATTAGAAAATTATATAAAATTAGCATAAGATATTGCTGCAATTACAGAATTGTTTTTCTTCTCAGCCTTTATTTTTTAAATAAACCATTGATTTTTTATTTTATGATCAGCATTATTATTATTCTTATCATGGATAAGGCTATACATTCAAGATGTCCTTTCAATAGGTAATTTAAATGGGTCAATGAATAGCGACTGAAATAAATTGAGATGGGCTCTGAAAAGCTGGTCACATGGCTCGGCCAGCCTACAGCCTCATACCTCTTCACTACTTCTCTTTCATTAACTCCTCCATTTTGTTGATTAGCTACATTTGATAGCATTGCTTAGTAGTTATATAACCCTTTAACAATGACGTGTGTGCCACCCAGTTGAGTATTATTTGTCTTATTAGGCTTTAAGTCATGTGACCTTGCTTTTATTTGACTATATTGGTGTTGTAATTACCCTTTTAATACCATAATTTCCTGGTGCACTAGCCTTCCTGTTGATTTTTTTTTTTCATTTATTTATTTCTCTTCATAAATAAGCCAGTTGCTTTTATTCCTTCTTTCTATCGTCTATTTTACCTTGTTTTTTTAGTTCTTAGATAGTTAAAATTTACTTGATGAAGAATACTATCATACATTTGAAATATAAGTACTTTTGTATATTTTAAAATTTGTTTATTCAAACTTGTATATAAGAGTGAAGCTAGTGCACCATGTATTACTAGTTTAATACCGCAGTAGAGTTGTTGTCAGCATGTTGTGCCAAAATGCTTTCTAAAACTTCTTCGGCGTTTTGACACTGCATTGCCACAACACAGTCTAATAACCGCCTGCTTAAAGCATGACCAATTGCTTTACACAGTCACTACTGCATCTTTAGTATTATTTTCTTTTTTTTTTTTTTCCTTTTTTTTCAATTCTTAAACTCAAATGGTTTCTGGTGATGGATTAATGCCATTGCTTTTCATTCTAGGCACTTAAAAAAGAAAAAAAATATGTATCTTTAAAGTTTTTATAAAAGTTAATAAACCTTCAGTCGTGGCTGTGGTTATTATTTTAGTTTAAAAATTAAGTGGTGTCTTTGCATTCAATCTTTTCAGTTAACAATAAAAAAAATATATATATTTTCTATATATATATCTTTTCATGAAAAATTTAATTATCTACAATTCTCTGATATTTCAAGCATTCTTTATAGCCATATCATTACTTTTGGTTTCATAATGAAATACTAAATTGTTTCAGATGGACATGAAATCTGTTGGTTCTTTCTACTATGAAAATTTTGTAAGTTTATTACAACTAATTATAAATTATATTAAAACCTTAGATGTGTATATATTTAAATATTCATGACAATAAGACTTCCATCATTCAATTTTTAAATTTGTTTTGTTGTGTTGATATTTTGTGTTATTAATCCCATCTTCAGTGTTAAAATGAATAATAACTTATTTGCTTTAATTACAAATTTAAAAAATTAACTAAATTCATACTTCATATATATTATGTTGTTCCATAAGCTTCTTCCTTCAGAAAAGCAGAAAATATTTGCTGTTTAAGATTGATATATTGTGTTATATAGAGACATTCTACTCAATATAGTAAAAATAGAGGTTATGACAATGTTCGATCCCTAAGGAAGCCTCATTATGCTCTCTTTCCAAAAGTTGAGATTTACTTGCAATATATTCATCAAGGAAAAACGTATGGGATACCCTAATATATGAACATCTATAGTTTGATTTTGGTAAAGATACTTTAGTAATGTTTGAATATCAAAATGGATATTTTTATGGTTCCGCCTTGTAAGTCAACATCTATTGTTTTGAGAATTAATCAGTTATTTATTTAAAAAGTATTCTAAATATACCTAAATGTTTAATAATTGAAATACTTTGGAAAAGAAGAATCTTGAAAGTATTATTGCCATGTAATTATTGAATCTTAATGAAATCATAGTTCTTTTACAAATTTATTTACTTATATAATCTTAGTAGTCCTTTAAGCCATGCTAGTAGTTTTGATAAGTGAAGGAAAAATAACTTCTGACCGCGAAAATATAATAATTAATCGTTATTAAGGAAGATTCAAACATTAACATATAAAATTGACCCATATATAATAAATGTATAGCATTACACAAAATTTCTTTAAGTTATGGGCCACAAGTCTGAAATTGAAAAATAAAAGTAATAACAATATTAAATCAAGCTGAAATCCAAGACATTAAAACATTTAAATGAAAATGCCCAAAGAGACTGAGTTCTGTGTTAAAATTCTTTAATTAAGTATTGTTTATTATTAAAGGTTTGGCTTCTTTACCAAAATAATTAAAATATGTCATTTTAATCATTATCAGTCAGTTAGTTTTTAGTTTATAGTCAATAGCAGCACACATGCACATATTATCTCTATATAAAAAATCATTAATGTATTTCCTAAAATAGTACATTAATTTATTTCTGAAATCTTATGATTTAATCAATTTTTTTTTTAAAGTTACAAAAAAAGTTTGATGAAGTCAGCAATTAATGTAATTAAAAAGTTGTATTATATTATACTCACAAATACTTAATTCCTTAATAAATACATGATTTGATATTTTGTTGGCTTCGTGGTGAATCAACAAATCTTGGATGTTTAATTTATAGTAGTATTGATGATAAACTATAAGTGTTATGAGTTAATTTATATAAATACAATATTTGAGCTGCCCATCAAAGTCTAATTTTAGTGATTATTTGTTAAGTATTTAAATAATTAATTATTCATTAGTGTCTGAATTTTAAATAATAATAATAACAAAATATGATACATGGTATTAAACACAATATTTACCAAGATATAGGATATTTTTTATTAACTAGTTTTAAATATATTGTAGTCAGAATAAGAAGCTGTGATACACGAAAATGCTCTTAATAGGTTAGGAGCAGTTCATTCATAATGCTCTACTATTTTTGTCTCTCTTTGCCTTCTCTCTTTTCCAAACCACTATGGATATATTTAAAAAAATTCTCGAATGAAATATTTTTGCTTTAGTTAATACTATTAATTAAAGGCTAGGTCTCAAATCTTCATTTTTAAAAAATAACTAAAATATATTTGTTCTATTTTTCTGTTATTTTTTTTTTTTATAATGCATAGATTTTTAATTTTCTTCATAAAAAAATAAATAAATAAGTAATTATTTCCCCTTTACTTGGTTTTAACTGTTTATTGGTCAGAATAGAAGTAATTGAAAGGTATCATTTAGTTTCTTTATTCTACTAACTTGGGGTATGGCATGATTTAAAGACAAACTGTTGTTTTTAATTTTTAATCTAAAACATTGAGAAAAATTTCGATTAGTAGCTCTTTTTGTTTTTTTTTTTTTTTTTTTTTGGCTGTAATAATAATAAAAATATTAAATAGATGATTGGCATGCACTAACCTGATTGTTTATCTTAATTGCTTCCAACTATATTATTATTAGCAGACTGAGATCCCTCCATGAATCTCTACATTATATGGAAATCTTTTAAATACTATCCTTGGACTCAGGCTTTGCTACCTTTTGAGGTTTAAAGATACCTTTTTCTTATTTTATTTTTTTTGTGAGACTAGTCATTTATTTCATGACAATATATATATATATATATATATATATATATATATTATATATTATATATATATATATATATATATATATATATATATATATATCTTTATTTATTTATTTGTGTATTTGGATATATTCTCACTAGAGTAAATTTGAAACATATGACTTATTTCTATATTCTTATTCATAATTATTATTGTAGAATTGTTTGCAGCAAAGCTTTAGGTTATATGACCATTTTATAATTTAATGACTAAGACTTATTGAATTATATACATATATCTGTAAATTTTAAATGCTAATGAGATTATTAAGGTTACTATATTAAAATTTTGTTTTAAGATTTCTTAAACCTCAAAAGGTAGTCCAATCGATTCTGAATCCTTTTTCCAGGACCTTGGCCAAGAGGATTACCTGAGGAAACGATATGAGCCTACTGTTTATTGGTCTTTGGGGTTGGAGGGATCTCAGGATCAAGTTTATCAAGTATTTTTTTTTTTCACTTGTTTTTATTAGTGATAGTTTTTACCTAAAGACTTTTAGTGCTAAATATGCTCTGAATAATGTGAAAATTAAATTGTTAAATAATTTTTAAAACTGGTTTGATTTTAATCAATTAAATAAAAAAGAAAAATTAATGTAATTTACAATTATTTTTTTAATAGGTATAAATTGATAGTTGTATTATATTATAAAGTTTGAAACATTTCAGATATTACCACAAAAAAAAAATCTTTAAAGTTGGGCTGATAATTTTTGATTATTTATTAGTAATATTTTTTAAGTATCAAAAATAAATAAAAACAGAATTAAAGAGTTGGCAAAAACTAAACTTATACTGCTGAAGAACAAACAAAGAATATACTACTATTATTACATCTTGATTACATGAAAATTTAATTTTGAATATAAACATATACTGTGTTGCTGACTGCAATTTCAATGGTTCTTTGATTTTGACTTTAAATTGTGCATATATTATGTAAATCAGCATAAAAATCAACATTTACCCATAAATAAATTATTTTTTAAATATAAATTATTAAAGTGAAGGAGTAAAGAGAATACATTTTATTTTTTGATATAACATATTAGAAATCAAAATGATAAACTGTTGAGCAAAAATGTGCCATTATTTACACCTAATTATTCTAATGTTTTTTATACATATACAAAACATCTGCAATAAAATATAAAACACTAGTAATTATTAGAATCAGAAAACATAAGTAGACATAATTATTCTTATCCTCATAATTACAGCAAAATTATTTATATTTTAAGTTGTCCTTTAATTTTCATATTCATTTAAGAATTGGACTCATGTTTTAAAAATTATTTCATTCTATTATATAATAAATATTTAAGTTAATAGTTAATACACAATAGAAAAACAAATGCCAATTTTACTACTATTTAATAAAATAAATTCATTAAACACTTATTCAATATTGTATCTATTTTATCACAGAAAAATAAAATAAATCATTATTTCTGTTTCATTATCACACTTAATTCAGCAAAACCTGTACAACAGATAACCACAGGTCCAATGGAATTATCCTTGCAAAGGGGTGTCTGATAAAGAAGAGTTTGCAAGTGCTCATAAAAAAAAAAAAAAAAAAAAAAATTATTCTTACACCTACATCAAAACTACTATATCATTTAAAATGTATTACTAAAACTTTGTTTTCTATTTATTTAATTAGATTTAAAAAACATAAAATAAACTTGGTGAAAAACATACTATAAGTATGTACAAAATTAATTTACATAACATGAAGGATGTGATGGTCCGGGTGGCGGTAATAAAAGAATTTAAAATAGTCCGTTTTAGGATAAATAATAAAAAATGGAAAAATTTATTCAGCTTCTATACTATAGGAGAGAAGCCCTGATGACGACCCGCAGCGTGGGTCAAAATGTTGAATAATAAATAGTTTTTACTATTTTCTATTATTTTTTGACCATCACCCAAACCATCTCATCCTTCATATTCATTTCAGGGTCAACCATTAATATTCAATAATTTACATAATATTTTACAAATATCTGCAAAGTGAATCTGTATATAAATTTTCATAAGTGATGACGGTGTGCTTAGTGTATAAAAAAGGTATCTATTATAATAAAAATTACCTTAATAACTTCAAAATAATTAAAAATTGATTTCTTATCATTTATTCAACTCAAGGAAGCTCAATTTATTTTAAATTATTTAAATCTCCTTTTTTCATCGACGTTTTGGGGTCTGGTCCCCATTTTCAAGACTATTTTGTTTTTTTGCATTCTTATATAAATTTTAGTTGCTCAATGCTACATTTCAACTTCGTGATAACTATTTTTATAAGAATGAAAAAAAAAAAAGTAATAGTCTCGAAAATAGGGACGAGACCCCGAAACATCAATGAAAAAAGATATTTAAATATGTTTTAAATGAATAAGTAAGGTTGATGGAAGTAAAATATTGAATGTACTTACCTGTTCATGCCAAATAGTAAGTCCGGTTTTCTCAATTTTCAATATTTTGTGACATTGTGCAGATCATTAAATTTGTCTCTTGATAAAAAAAATTTGACTTCATTCTCTGGCTAGATTTTGAAAATAGACCATAAAAAAAGTGTCCATTGGAGAGAGGTGTCTGTTGAAAGAAGTTACTTTGTATATACAATAATATTGTTTTTTGTTTTGATTTTTAATTTGCTTAAATTAAGTGAATGAACCACTTTAGTTATTCCTACTTTATTATACAAAAACAATTTTGTTTAATAACATTGGATATAATTAGTTGACCGTTGAGAATTACTAGAAGGAATTAGTCCGGGTGGCAGTCAATAATGAAACAATTAGGTAGTTTCAACCATTTATTTTCTGCCAAAGTTTCGACCCCCATTGTTCAAGTAAATACGTCATCATCCCGGCGCCAAATATTATTATGCCCCCAAATACACCATCATCAAGGCGTATTTTAGGCGAATGGAGAAACCTGTTTTCCATTCGCTTAAATTACGCCTTGATGATGACCCACAATGGGGGTCGAAACTTTAGCAGAAAATAAATGGTTGAAACTACCTAATTGTTTCATTCATTGACCGCTATCTGGACTAATTCCTTCTATCAATTTTTTTTTATTTCTGACATTCATTGTAAGATTTATTTCAAAACTTGGTTAATCTGATTGAACAACTAAGAATCAATGCCAATATAGTTGGGTGTATGCATTAATTTCAGTTTTCTTTATGTTTACCTTCTTAAATTTTCACAAGTTTCTTCCAACAATAATATGTTCATTTTAATTATACTAACGACATTAAAAAATTTAAAAACCTATTACATTAAGGCAAATTATTATTCCTATATAACCTGAAGATAGTGAAAATCAACTTAGATATCATCAGTTATTATTTTACTCCTTATTTGCTCTGAATTTCAATGTCCATTTTTTTTTTTTTTTTTTTTACTTTAATGATTACTGAATAAATTTATCCCAAAGCATTATTTTAAAATAATCATTCAGAGTAACTTAATTATATTTCAGTTTTCATTTTAACCAAGTTTTACTATATTAGATTATATGATAGATTTTAAGAATATTGCTCATTTATTATTATTACTTGACGATTATAAACTAATATTATGATTTTCTTATGACTAGTGGCCTGTTGTGCAGGGGTTCCCTGGTATGGTGCCGTATAAGAGAGCAGCAGGAGACAAGTCAGGAGTGCCAGTTTACCAGCCATCAGCAACGTACCAGCAGCTTCTGCAGCCATTTGTCCCGGTCTCATGTGAGTACCGCCCTCCCCTAGCGGCCGCTTTCACTGGGGTCGCACTCAACAAAGCGCCCCCGAAGCCATATCTACCATACCTTATCCGACCTCCTACTACCCAACCACCACCACCCCCTCAGCCTACACCAATTATCACTGATCTTCTCTCCGTACAGTTTCCTTCTTCAAATGTCAACAATAACAATGATGATGAACTCCAACCGTATAAAAAAATGAAAACAACGTAAAAATATAAGAAATTTTACCTTACAGTTCCTTTAATTTAAAATTAACCATAAAGTCACGTCCATTTTATGGAAATAAACGATGTATATTTTATTTTTTTGTTTCCCTCCCCCGGCACTCTGCTTTAATGGCAGATATTTGTAATTAATCGAGACTAGTTATCCCTGTTTGTTTTTAAATTTTATTAGTTTAGGCCATTGGACCGAGGGCCGGGGTCGATCACAAAGTAAATGCATTTTGGATGTGTTTAGTTAGACACTTGTTGGGTGGTTCGTTCTTTTGCGAATTTGAGCATGTTACCTTGTATTTATCCATTGTTGCCTACCGTGTTTGTTGTTGTTGCAATTTTAGCTTCACTCATTGTTTTGTTAAGTTTGCTTTAAAATATGTAATTAAGGACACCGCCTTTATCATTAACAGCACAGAAATATATGTTGGCCTGTTGAAGGCTAATATGCGCCCTTGTAAACCAAAGTTTACTGCATAGTTCTACTATTTCTTCCAATAGGGGTTTTACCTAGTTAGCTAGATATAGTTTTCTTTCATTCCTGTTGCCAACTATAGACATTTATTCAAACCATGGAAATATGTATATTGGAGTAATTTAAGGTTTATTTAATATTATGGTGGTGGTATTCAGTTATATTTTAATCATATGATTTTATCAATGTAATACTTTGTTATATATGCTTTTAAAGCTGTTTAATAATTTATATTATAAAGTAGTTTTGAGCTTTGTATTGGTTTCGAGGAGTGCACATATATGGCTTGCTTTTGTAGAAATAAAATTATAGTTTCTGTTGGTGTTAGTGGCTAAGGCGATGAGTGTCATATTTACACTCTTTTCACAAAAGAACGGACCCTTAACATTACACAAAGTGCCTCTTGCCACTTAGCATGCTAGGCTGCTTAACATTGTTATATATAGATAATATAATAATTTCTTCAATATTATATAAAGAGATATTTGTGCACTATGTGTTTCATATAATAAGTTATTTTTGTTTGTCAGAATGAATGTGACAGCATAATTTATTAGTATATCGGTATTCTAAGTGAACCAGTTCATTTTTAGAAATAAAATCGTGAATTAAGTAAATATATATATACATATATATAAATATTATATATATATAAATTATAAGTTAGCGTATTTGTGAATGTGATGTATAGTGTTTTAATCTATTAATTATTTCTTTTTAAATGTGTGTTTTAAACATATATAGATTTTTAGAAATTTATTGTATTGTTTTTTATTATTATTATTTTATTTTTATTTTTTTTTAGAAGAACGGTTATAAATGTCGTTCTTAAATTACCCAGTGTATTTATAATTGATTTGTAATTTTAGTCAATAATTAATATACCTGCCTAGCAGATATAGAATATAATATTTATACTATTAAACTGTAGGCGTAAAACGCTTTTATAATGATATTTCGTCGTTAGGAGAAAAAAGCGAGGACAAGGGCTGTTTCTAGTCATGTGAGCATGACTGTTAGAGAGAGGCACCTTGCTTTTATCCATTAAATACCAACAAAAAACTTGCTTGTAATCTTTTGTCAAGTACAGTATTATGTAATAATAATGCTACAAAGTAAAATGCATGAATGGTTTTAATTAATCGAATTGCTTTATTTATTTCTCTCTCTTTCTCTTCTTTCTCTCCCACTACCCCACTCCTTAATCATATCGAAATAAAGCTTTTTTAAAAAAGTAAATCCAAATCAATTACTCCATCTTGATAAAACACAAAAATGTACAAATATGCAGAGTTTTGTAGTCTCATTTCTTTATCTTGATATTCTGTGGCTTATTATATTATTATATATTTATTTATTATACATATCGCCTTGAAACAATATACACACAACCTGGCAACAAATGTGACTCTGGTCCAAGTAAGTGAGCCTGGCTGGGAAATTGCTGTTCTCTCTCGCATGACCTCCCCGACCTATGCTCTAGCTTCACTGTATTGCACAAATACCAATGGTTAATGCTTGCCTCTCCGCTTGGGCAACCACATCTCTTTCTCAGGTACTCACTCAGTATATAGCATTGTAGAAGCAAAGCAAACTAACACTGCGCGTTTATTACCTTCACTAACTCAATTTTCATCTGAATCGTCTAATTTTTTGTCCGATCAATCAGCCTCTCACTAACTAGCGTAGTTTTTTAATTTGCGTTGCTTCTAATATATTTATATTTGCCTTACTTTAATTTTTTTTTAATGGAATGTGACCCTTTTATTTTTTGCAGCATTTAGTAGTATTTTTTTAAATGAACTAGTGTGATTCTAAACTTGGTTTTACTTTAAAGTACTTAAAGTAATTGCTGTTACTGTTTGTAGCCTATATTTCTAAACCTTATGATGATTTCATATCTTTTACAGTTACTGGTCATCCTCCAGGTGTTCCCAGATTCTAATTACAACTAAAGAAAAAAGAAATGTTATAAGTAAGATTTTTTAGTTAAAATCATTTTTACTTTTAAATTTATTATACCTAATTCCTAGAATCATTTTCTGCTTAAAGCTGTATTAACTTGCTTTGTATATAAATTAAGCTTTTCTTGCCCAATACTTTTTTTTCTACAAAATTTTTATCCTTTATTCTTAAATTACAATTTCATTTTTTAATTCATGGGCAAATATTATTACTTTTTTCTTGATCTCTTAAAGATTTATTCCAAATTTTTACTATTGTTAATCTTCTTTAAGCTTGCTTCTGTGCCTTTGTTTTGTTGGATTTTAAAATATAAGCTTTTTTGAAAGGTTCTTTTTATATTAAATGTCTATAAAAGAAATGAAACATTCAGATCAATCATAAAATCATGATTTTATGTTTAGTAATGATGATAGTAGTGATGCAGTTTCACGGATCAGCTAACACCTTTAAATTCCATGTTGAACTTAAGACCGTAGAGCCCAGATGTTATTTATATGCCAGTTTGGTCTTCTGTTAATTAATGGATCAAGTAGTTATCAGGTGATCTTCATCTCTTTTTGGCGTAATATCCCACATTTTGAGGATCCATGCATTGCTATTATGATTTACAGCAGTTTTAATAACATTTAAGATGCTGACTGATACCTATACTAAATAGTGTTATACTTTGTTATACTATTGAATAATAGTGCTAGTTGTGATTAAAGTCTGAGTGCAATGGATCAGGGGTATAGAATTTCAAAGTTAACATAGGATGCTTCCTAAAAGTTATAATTATCATTAATACTCTTATATTACAACACCAGATGACTGTGATAAGCATATTTAGGAAGTCAAGAACAGATTGTTATTTCAAAAGTGGACAATATTACAACCACTAGTCAGTGTGTAATTAGGAGAACATTGCATGACTCTAGCACATGCTCTGTTCTTTTTGGGCACACTTCACACTAGTCATTAAATCATAATTAAAGTACCTGCTAATTACTTATATATCTAAGCAGAAGTCATATGTTCATCCAGATAACCTGATTTGTTAAATGCATAATGAATCACATTTCTGAAGTGTAATGAAAATATTGTAAAAGGCTGCAACTGCAAGAACCTTGTAGAATACAAAATGTCTGTAATAATAATCAGAATCGGTTCAAGTATGACTTTCCCTTGTACAGGACACTACTTCAAAAAAGACAACATCAAGTGTACCTATAACAATTGACACTGGGCGTGATTTACACGTTCTTATGCCATCATACATGTGAGGTTTTTATTTCTCCTCTCAATTTCTTTCCAGCATCCATTCTACATCTTGGTGTCATCATATTCCGTTCTTCTTCTACCAAGTTGGTATAGAGGTTTTGCAGAAGTGATACAACTTCGTTCCTCTCTCAGTGTCCATAGATCAAAATGAGATATACTCTATTCCAACTGTCGATTAAATAAATCATATAATAGCAGTTTTCTTTGGCTATCAGCTATGCAAATTAATCTTCCATTAGGGTATAAATTCATGTTTTTTTGTTGTTTTTTTTGTGAGAACCGTCTTCATAAGCATTGACCGATGAACCACACATTCAATAGTCTCCTAATTGCCACTTCTTTATATATGTATTAGGAATCTATATATTTTCTAAAGATTTGTGGCTCTATTGCGAACATCCCCCATACTTCTTTGAGGATTTGGGAAATGCAGTAGTCTAGAAGGACCTTACTGGACAATTTGGAAAATGTTTTTCATAGTGCTTCTTTTAAAGGTTAATAT
Source organism: Piezodorus guildinii (assembly GCA_023052935.1). Lineage (NCBI taxonomy): Eukaryota > Metazoa > Arthropoda > Insecta > Hemiptera > Pentatomidae > Piezodorus > Piezodorus guildinii. Next base: position 60,168,901 of record CM041292.1, read on the forward strand.
CTGCTTTCCCTTTCATTTCTCAGTTTTAACCCTTTAAAGATACCAGCTTTCTTAAAGTTTGACCCATTACCAATACAGAATCAAGGACATCCTTTCTCTTTGGATGCTCATATTTAATAATATCTTTCTTTTATTTTAATTTTTATGTCTTGTGGTCTAGTGGGTATAGCACTAGTCTACTGTGCTCCGGTCCTGGGTTCGAATCCCGGCTGTGGTGGAATATTATTTATTCTGTTATTTCGGCCGGGGAGCGATCCTAGACCTTGCAGACCCTCCTGGGGCACACCCAGCCTCAACCAAGTGGGTACCCAAAAATGGGGAAAAAACCTGGCGGCTGAGTGTTATCTCAGCCGAATCACCTCATTGCACGGCCGTTGGCCTAGAAACAGTACGAATCTCTATATGTACTGAGCCTAAAACTCTTCATGGGTTGTAGAAGTACAGTTTTTTTTTTTTGTTTTTTTTTATCTAAGATCGCAATGTTTACTTTAATGATCAATATCTCCAGGTTCACTACACCCTAAATTTATAATCATGAATCTAATGTTGCAGTACAAAGGGATTTTCTTTTTTATCCGAATGATATATGGAATACTTCATAGCGGTTAAAATCGCACATTTCAATTCTTCCTCTACAACTATGTCATTATAATTTATGATTTTGCAGTATTTTACATATTTGTAGTATCTATGCGATCTACCTGTTAGAAGATTTACTAGTCATCCATGATATACTTTCTAATTATCAGTCTTAAAATTGATTGTACAGATTAGGCTTAATTAGACCAGGGTTTGGAATGTGTAGCATCCATATAATCCTTATTAAGGCCTAAAATTTAAGCTGAAATGATGGCACTCATTAAAGTAATCTTGTCACTGACCGTATCCCCCAACCAACTTTAATTTCTGAAAATTGTTTGTTTAAACCAATGATAGATAAATTTTGGAATTATGAAAGCTTTTACAGATTATTTTTTAGAAAACAATTTGAATGAGACCATAGTTAATTTCTACAAATGTATTTTGAAGTTAATTGGTTAATTTAATATCGAATTTGTTTGATGAATAAAAAAAAACAGTTTTTAATAATGAATCCAGTGATTTATAAGATTATTGTCTAATTACTTTGACTTATTTAAATCATATCTATGTTTTATAGTTTATGTAATATTTCTCAATTCTAATATGAAGCTATACAAAAGAAAAAAAAAACCTGATGTATAAGAAATTTATATTTTTTAATGTTTCTATTGAACATCTTTTTTTTTTTTGTTCTCCTATGGGTTCTCCAACAATAATAGCTCAATTTAAGCCACCTCTTTTTCTGACTTGGTAAAACATCACATTTTCATGATGGTTGATCTTCATATGACATGACTAATCTTCTTAATACCAGGTTATTACCCATTTTTGTTCAGAAAGAAATAATTTCTCTTTTATAGACACTAGTTTGACACCTGAATGTACCAGGGAAACTAAAAACTATTTATATGGCAGTAATTACTTGAGCCTCATAACTAATATCATGAGAAAAGGGTTCAAAGAATATAAAGTTATATGAAACTATTTGAGGTAGCTAGTTGAAATCTTTTAGGAAATCAATTAGCTTAAACATTGATAAGATAGGCCATCAATGATCTTGAATGATATTATTCTGTAATTTTCCTAAAATAACATTCCATCTAAAAACAAGGACTTAGGAGAGAAAAAAAATCTACCATGAAAGTATAGATGTAGTGGAATTACTGAATGATTCAGGGGAATTCAAAATTTGAGTTGTATAGAAAATATTGCAGGATTATGGACTTACAAGAAAAAAAAAATTATACCTGTTTTTACTAATCAAAAGGTTTCCATTACTTTCAATAAACGTCTACTGTTGACAGCTTTTCTATACCCTTTGAATTGAATTTGGAATCCTCAGATATTATAAAGTCAGAAAATATTTTCTAATCCTTTTAAATTAATAATTTTTTGTGCTGCTTCTCCTTTGTCAAGCCACTATTAGAACATCTGCTAATATTCTTCATAAATAACAATTCTGGACAGAAATGGATCTTTTTTGTTTCAGTAAAGAAGTGAGGTACTAATTTTATAACCCTAATTTTTTTTTGTAGTTGTTCAATTAGTGAGGAACTCATTTTTTTCACCTTTCCAATCATCTTGAGTAGACATCAACGGTCAATTTGCTTACATCCATTTTCTCTACTAGCTCTCAAATATTTTTTATGAGATTTTCTTCCACCAAAGCTCACAGAAAATCGTCATCAAGGGGAGAAATCCTTCCGTGAACTTCTTTCTCTAGCAGACTGAAGTCTCCCTCCCAAAATGTTTTGATCCACCGTTGAACGGTGCTCTCACTGTTCTTGCCCATTCTGGCCAAGTTCAACACATGTAAAATAAAGTTATTCAAAAACCATGCTATGGAATCTCAGAAAAGACTGAATTATTCCCAAGAAGTGCTACAGTGATGCTACAGTGAAGTGAAGAAATGCTACAGTGATAATCAAAAAATTTTTTTTGGCAGAAGACTTATAAGTGATGTCATTCATTCAAATAAATAATCCAGCTTATGTAAAAAGTTTGTTACATAGAGGGGTATTTAAAAAAAAACCTAAAACCCTGCATTATTTTTTAGACAACCTATCAATACTTATGAAAGTATTTTTTTAGATTGATATTTTAAGAAGATATAAACATTTTTATACCATTATCATAATATCACGTTTTTAAAATACAAATTGAATTATCATTAGAGTTTAGATGACTACATTTCAACTAAAGGGATAATAAATAAAACTTGGGAGGACTAGGTAATCTGTTTTTTCATGTATGGAATTAAAAACCAGGCTACGATAATCTATGATACTGAAATGAAATTTTATTACTTTTTTAATTATTGTTAAAAAGAATGGTTAAGGCTGTTTTTCAAAATCTATGTTAAAAATTGTTATTTTTTTATTATATATATTTAGTGCTACGTACTTATGAAGACTATTAATAGGGTTCTTGTAATAAATTCAACATCAATGAGCACTAAGGTTCAACGAAATTCTGGATCAACAATTTCTTTAAAAACATTTATATTAAAACATGGTTAATCTTATATCTTAAAATAATTGTTGCTTTTATTTTGTTAATTTATTTATTTATTTTTTTATTTTTTATAATATACATAAATTATAAGTGGAAAACAATTTTTTTTCTTTCAGATGCGTTGGGAGATTGACCACCAGTTACCAATTTCCTGGTGAAGTTATCTCATCTCGCTCGTCTGTCTATATAAATATATATATATAAATATTATATATATAAAATAATGAATATAATACTCTCTATAGATATTTCTCTTAATCTCTCATTAAGTGCCACATTTTGTAAGATTACAAAGAAAAGATTATATGAGAAACGAAACATGTGAAGATTAATAATAATAAAATATAATGTTCCTGTACAGCATTCAAAGAATCAAATTATTAAAGGAGTGTGTGAGTGGCCTGTACATTGTTGTAAATATCACTACACACAGGTACACGAAGTTTGTTGTAAACAAGTAAAAAATGATTGTGATACAATTATCAACTATGTTTTTAGATGAAGAAAGAGGTTATTTTATATTGATTTTTGTATTTTTTTTAACGATGCCGTACTTGTAAATTGGAAATGTTTTTGTGTTTGTTGTTATTGTATCTTGTTGCGGCTGAGAGCCAAGCTATCAAGAGTGAGGTCGCGCTTGCTTTTAACCCGCTTCGTTACCTCAATACTCAAAAGGCCTAACAACTCCCGACTTTATTTATATGTCTATATAAATATTAACTTATGTACACTACACAGTATATATATGTGTATATATATATATATATATATATATATATATATATATATATATATATATATATGTATATATGTATATATATGTAAGTATATGTATATGTGTGTGTGGATATATATATATATATATATACATACACATAGACATATAGATATATATAATATTAATATTCATATTATAAATACACCCGTTGAGGTAGTTCTGATTATTCTACACTCTTCTCTCTTTCTCTTTCTCTATCTCTCTTTCTCTATCTACCTCTCTTTCTCTCTCTATCTCTTTCAACATAAATATATATATATTAATTTATATATATATTATATATATTTATATCTCATATACTCCCTTGTGTTCTTTTAATTGTTTGCAGCTTGATGTTTAGCTGTTGTATATAGCTCTTGTAATGACTATCCTTCGGCAATCCCTGTAGGTTAGGCATACACGCTGACCTGCCCTCCTTCCTATCCTTCTCTCCCTCCCTCTTTTAGCTGACTAGATCACTCTTGTAGGCTGGTGTCACAATTCGCTGATGTGACTCAGTGTTCTGTTCATGAACAAAAAAAAAAATTAAATAAGAAAAAAAATAACACAAAAAAATACAGAATTTTATTATTTTTATGGCTAATTTGTGATATTTTTAGTAAACAAAATATGAATTATTGTTATTTAAGTATCACCTATTAATAATTATAACATTGTACCATATTGAATTGTTAGGGTTGAGAATAGCATAAGATGTAGTATTATCAGTGACAAGGATAATTTATATATATAATATTCTATTTGATAATATTACCTTCTCCTTTGTTTTTATTATTTTATATATTTTTGTTTTAATGTTCTCCTTGTTGTTGATAAGACCTTGTTATGCACCATTTTATATCTTAGTGAAGCTAAGATAAAAACGGTGACAACAATATGATCTGACAAGTAAGTAGTTAATAAAGAAATTATGTGAATTATTATTTCAATATAATTCTATTGTATTCATTTCATTCCCTACCATTCTTAAGACGATACTCTTATGTGTGACTTTTCAGATGTAATCTGTGTAAATATTGAAAAAGTATTTTAATGTAAAGTCTGTTTACAATTTGAGATCATTTTGTATTGGGAAGTTTCGAGACATTAGATAAATAAATGTTCCTTTAAGTGATCTACAAATTAAATTTGTTTTAAAATATTTGCTTTACGGCAGCTTCTAACGGATGCAATATAAGGATTATATTAGATCAAATTATTAGTTGACAATTGACCATGAAATATTCTATGGACTGTACATTTTTAGTTAACTTCCTAAGGTAGGTGACTTTTATCTCACGTTACATTTGTAGATATGTAGTCTTTAATATTACTAAATTATGATGCAAAGATATATAATAAAAGTCACACTAGGTTAAAATTTTAAAGTTCCAAAAATTGAACATTACTTTTTTTTTCAATAATATATGTTTTATAATAGTTTGTAATTTTCTTATGTAATATTCTTTAACACCTTTTATCTTTGTAAGACTTCCATCCCAGTTCGAGTTTATATAAGGAGATCCTTGTTCCTTTTCCTTCCCCTATGTTATTGTAATAATAATACTAATACTACTAATAATAATAATAATTTGGACGATAGATGAAAAGAGTTATATACATTACATTTATTATTAAAAAAAAAAAAAAAAAAAAAGGAAAGGAAAATGAAAAATATGCTAGTCCATTATGTAAAAATACAATACAGTTGCCTTGTTCATATGATCCTCAATTAAATTATTATTACTATGAAATATCCATTAATTATAAATGGAGGAAATAAACACCATCTAATGTTATATTCTGGATTTCAAGACAATCAGGACTGATTTTCTGCAATTATCATATTTTGTATTCATATTGTATAACACAGTTATAAAATAAAATAAATCATCTAAAGTAATAGTTTATGAATTTAAATTATCAATTAGGATATTATCACCTTACATAAATATTTATTAATTTCATAATATAGTGGACCGATATAGCCCAAGAGTCGAAGGCCAAAGCATGAATCATTTCAGGTTAGAAACAAATTATAAATTCAAATACATAAATATATGTGTGTGTGTGTGTGTGTGTGTGTATATATATAATGCTTTATTTTTATATTGTTATTATTAGTTAGTACTGTGCCATGAATATAAGGCCAACAATGAGGCAGGAAATATGGAGACTACATTTGAATTAGCTTTATAATACAGCCACTTTTTTTTAATTTTTGATTTATCATCCTTACCAAACCCATTTATTGCAGACAGGATGGATGTCCCACTAATCTATTCTAGCCGTAGTGGGAAAATAAGGATTCATTCAAGATCTAAGAATCAAACATTGAAATAGAAATGATTTTTAAAAAACATTTATGCAGAGGAGCTGATAGCCGATTGCTAGCCATCAGATTACTACTCAGCTTCTCAGTAGGATTGTTTTTGAAGCTTTAGATGAGGCTGAGAGTATTAAGACAACACTATATCAATTTTGATTAAAAAGGCGATGATTGAATCCAGCTGGATTTGATGAATTTATTTTGAGGTGAACCAATAGAGTGAATCATAACCTTTCCATATCTTCCTGAATAGGTCAGTAATCAGTAGAATGACCCTTTCTGTCAGCCAATGACCATTGGGAACACCTTTATAGCTTACTGGTCACCTAAGTAGGACTTATATGGATTATACTTCTGTCCTAGAAAAATCAGTTATCCCACATAGTCAGAAGAAAAATTATATTAATTTTTACTCTAAGGTCAGCACTAGGGGTGGACATAATCGAATGACGATTATCAGATCATTCAATTATCTCAATCATTTGAATTAATCGATTATCGGATTAATCGGTTCGGAGAAACGAATGATCATTCGAACTGAATTTTGTAACTATAATCGAGGGATTATAAGAGACCGAATGACCTTTTTTTTTTTTTTTTTGCTCATCAAATAAACTATAGGCAGCTCAGGCATATTAATAATTGGATCATTCGATTATTTAAATCATCGAAGTCCGTTCATTCGATTTTGACGATCATCCGATTATGCCCATCTCTAGTCAGCACCAATTTACATTAAATATGAAGACTAACGCGAATAAACTACAGTCTAAGGAAATATATGTGATTAATGACCCAATTTTTCTTGAAACTTTTTTAAATAAATGCCGAACAAAGGTCTAGAAGACTCCGATGAAGAGTATTCTCATGATACTTTTTTATTCCCGCTGATCCTCTTTGGCAAAAGGCCTTACAAACCAATCTATAAATCCTTTTTTCTCTCCAGGCTAGTTTAGTAGTAGAATATTAAATTAAATTTTAATAATGCTTAAAAATAACTGTTCATTCAATAAAGGAAGTCCTCCATTGTGATAACTGTTTTAATGAATGCTAATCACTCCAACTTGACCTCTGTGTTAAAAAAACTGATAAGCCAGAAGTTGATAAGTTCTAGTAAACATTGCCAAGTGCTTAGAATTAAGCCCTTGAAACTTTACTGTTAAAATCTGAGTATTCCATTTGTAATTAGTGTGGAAACAAATAATACCTTAAAAATTCCTTTAAAAAAAAAAAAAAAAAATGTATAAATAGAAAAATTTCAATTTTTCTTCATTTATGTAGTAATGCATCTATGAATTAATTATTAAAAACTGTTGCAGTAAATTTTTAGGGTTAAAAAATAAAACAATCAAAACCACATGTCTTCTATAAAAAAATCCTTAAAATACTTCAGAAATTACAAAATATATATTGTGATTTTTACATTAATATATATATATATATTATATAAATATCATATCATCATCATCATCATCATAATCATTCCCCCTTCTACCGCTGTTCGGTGTGAGGGTATATATATATATATATAGAGAGAGAGAGAGAGAAGAGAGAAGTAAAGCTTTAGGAAATTTCAAAATAAATATCATGTGTCACTTGTTTTTCTATTAATTCATATTTTTTAATTGATAAATAAATAAAAACTAATACATACGTTAATAAACCTGAAGTAATTTCTTATACTTTTATAAAAGTGCAGAACAATTTAAGATGGATCTGTTTCTGCCATGAACAAGAATTAAAACAACTTTTAATAGATTTGAGCACATTGATGTACAATTTAAACATTTTTGATTAATAAATACTCGTTTGTCAATTTTACACTGTTTTATTCAATTGATCATGAAAAAACATGTTTTAATTGAAAATGTTACTAGTATTATATACATATAATAGAATAATTAATATTTAAAGAAAATCATCTGAAAGCGGGCTCTTTCACTCCCTGGAAAATAGTATACATATTTTACAAATTATTTTTATAATGAATAAGCTTCATTGTTTGTTAAATTTTTAAGAGTATATTATCTGACGAAGTTCAATGAGTTCAATAGAAAAATGTCCATCATCCAATATTTTTCTTTTTTTTAATTTCATTTCCATACATTAAATTTCATATATTGATTTACATACATATATAATATTTCATATTGTTACCTTATTAAATAACATATTTCAATAAATATTTACACTATATGATAATGTTAAAATACAATGTTTTTATTGTTGTTTAAACCTTTTAATTTTTTAAATAATATTAAATGATTACTTGGTTGATTGTGTGTGAAATATAAAATTATACATTTAAAATATAAAATATAAATTAGAATAAGCTTTGTTTCTTTTATTTTATTATTAATACCTTGAGCTTTTCATACTTCAATTCTTTAGATAAACTTCTCAATAGATTTCTTCCATGGTCCCTTAATTTTTTTTTGGGATAAAAAATCCGTTTTTTGATGGTGCTGGAAATCTTGTACCTATTGGAGGAATTTTTAATGTACAATGTTGTTTATTAACTTCATGCTATTATACAATGCTAAAGTGAGCTTCTTGAATTTTGCTTATACAGGTTTAATGAAGATAGGGATCTTTAACGAGTATCTGACTGCATACATGTTCATGGCTACCATTATATGTGCCTTCCAAAGGACATTATAACAAGACATTGCTGCTCTCTATAGATAACCCTAGGGCCAACTGTCAAGTATTGTATCGATCCATGATCTTGGACATAAAAGGCTGTTGTTCTAGCGGTAATTGACACAAATATAAATTACAAATAGATTACAAGAATCAGTTATATATATTCTCATTGAAAATTTAAAGGGCTTGGATCAAAATTATTTTTAAAAGTAGCTCAAAACATTTGAGTTCCAATTGTTATCATACAAAGTAACAAAATGTTAAAAAAAAAAGTTTTTGCTTAAAGTACTTTATCTCAAAAATTATTATATGTGCTACTCTCCATTACCACTTAAAATCAAACCTAATTAAATGGGCCATGATCTACTTTATCTTAATAATTTTCTAATTTACAGTAAGTACAGTTTTTGTATTATTTTGTATAATAAAACATCAACATGTAATTTTTCATTTTTCTGAAGAAGAAAAATGTATACTCTCTATGTGGAAAACTATTAAACATAAAAATATCTGATACCACTCTAATTGGAACTCATTAAATGGGTCATGATGTACTTCACCTTCACAATTTTTGTAAGGAAAACAGTTTCTATGAAATTTGACATATTAAAGCAGCAAAATGTAGATTCCCGATTTTTATTTTAAAAAAAAAGTTTTCAATTAAACTAAACTCCCAGTCAAAAGTATTGCAACACTTAAAAATATTTGAATTTTACAAAAACGTTCTTTTTTTTTATAAAGGTTCTGAAGTCAATAATAAATATTTTTAAAACTGGAAATAAACAAGTTTTATTAAAATAAATGATAACATTTCTTTCAATAACCAAAAAATTTATAAAACTTACTTTTTAAAATTATCATTTTTTACAATTTTAACTTTTAAATTACAATTTCAATTTTTAATTTACATTTAATAAGACGTATTACCCTTCTGGCTTCACTGCTTCCACCCGTCTTGGGCTAATTTTAAAAAGATTTTGAAAAAAAATCCTGGAGTATATTGTATACAACACGTAAAACTTTGCCAATTTTTACCAGTTAATAAGGGAAGAGTACTGAACAATTTCTGTCAGATTTGAATTTTTTTTTTTTATATATACGAGTTTTGTCTGATATTTACCTAATTTTACTGCACTACTGCTGACAATAGGTTCTTTCCCACAATGCTTAGAAATCTTCCACAACATGTGCAGTATATATTTTTTTTAACACATCCAAGACCACAAATTAATGAACGAACACATTTTCCAATTCAACTGCCACACTGCGGGATTGCTGTGCATGGACATAGAACTAAAGACATATGCTAATGTTGGATTACAGGTCCTGATCAGTCAAAGTTCGGTTATGCCCACAAATGTAATACAAATCTGAAATGAAACTAATATTATAAGATTCTTTCCCATACCAGTTAGAAATATGTTATAACGTGCTCGGTATATTTTTTTCGTTGCTGAACACCAAGAATCAGGTATATAAACAAGTGGTGGGTTCAGAATGTTATATTCTCTGTTTTTTTTAGAACTTGTCCCAGAGCAAAGACCTGATCTACAGTTGATTTTGCTTTAAGAAAGCCTCACTGATAAGGACCAACTATTCTTTTAGCTAAAGGAAGCAGACATTCAATCAAAGAGGGCCAGGGAAAGAAGTTTATATGCGACTGGAAGCAACAAAATCCCACGATATATTCTATAATGAAGCTAGTCTCCATTCTTGTAAATAAGACAAATTATTCTTATGGTCCAGCTCTGAGGCATTGCTTCCTTCCCCTGATTAACATAAGCAGATTTTGGAGCATCTAGATAAGTTCCATCCCACCAAGCTTAAAGAGCTCTGTGGCCAGACCATCATATCCTGGTGCTTGTTGTTTTTAAACCTTGACAAAAGACTCATAATTTTTTCTTGTCAGGAGGATGTGGTTCTAGGCAAGGTGGACTGAGTGTGATCTGAGCCTAATCACCGCATTGCAAAGCCATTGGTAAAGAAACAGAATGAATCTTATGTTTTTGGCTGTTATTTTGTTATGCTATTATGTATTACATAGCACAATTAGTAAATAGGCTAAAAGAAAATAGACATGAACCAGACATATGGAGCAGCTATTATCATATCTATTACTGTTAAAGATTAATTTAATCTATAATCTGATCCTACTGACAATTTAGATCTCATTAGTGAAACAAATTTAATTTGACAGGTTGCTTATTAATTTTTGATGGTTGAGATATAAAGGCAAATAAATTGGAAAGACGCTGATTTGTTTTTTTTTATTTTCAACCTTTAATGATAATTGTAAAAGTTCTAATTAACAAAAATCTTGATTTTTCAAATTGTCTTTTTAAAACTTCAGTACAGGGACTTAACTAATAGATACAGGCAAGGAGTTCCAAAATAGGATGGCACGAATGACAAAAATTTTATTTACAAAAGCGGCTCAGGGAATTTATATCACAAATTACAATTATATAATATAATTTCGGTATCATAACGAATGTTATATCGATATGTGCAACAAAGAGGTAGTATACTATCGATATTTAGTTTAATATCGAATCCTCAAGAAACAGATTCTCGATATATTTTCTAATCGTAAAAAATATCGATGTTACAATCTTTAACCAATATCGATGTAACATCTATATGTGATAAACGTAATATGAAATATCGATATTATATTACCTAATTAAAGGGGAATGTCTGTAAATGGAATAAGATATAACGAATATAAGTTAAAATAACCGCAAAACTCATTATCATCCCAAAGAAAGGAGATAAAAGAGATATAAATAATTTTTTCTCTCAATTGTGTACAAAATATTCTCTAAAATTATACTGAAAAAAATAGAAGAAAAATTATGTTTGGAGCTTGAAAAACATCAAAATTTAGGAAGAACTATTCTACAGTATATCATATTTTTGTGATTAAAAACTTATTAAGAAAGTGAAAGATTGTAATCTGCCAGTGGGAATTTTTTATGTAGACTATGAAATAGCATTTGATTATCTGAAAACCGACTACATTCTTAATAAGTTAAAGAAGAGGAACATCAGTCCAAGAATATGGAAGAAATTCAAAAGCCAACGCGGAATATAAATTAGTAAACACAAAAGTAAAAATAAAAATTTGCAAAGGCTTATCTCCTAAAATATTTATATCAGTTCTCCACGACTTGATGCAAAGTATGAATTGGCTGAAAAAAGGAATAAATATTCTTGGAGAATGGCTGAACCATTTAGAGATGCGGATGATCAGGTGCTAATAGGAAAATACAAAGAAGAAATCATAGCCATGGCAAAACATACGATATCAGCAGAAGAAAACATAGGACACGAAATAAACTATAAAAAGTCCAAATATGTGACAGTAAATGCAGATGGAGATTTTATAATGGGTGAGCATATTATAGAGAGGGAAGAATCATTTCTATCTATACCTTGGGCATCTTATTTATGTTAAAGGGCAAGCTGAAGAAATAAGAAGGCGATGCACTCAAGGGTGTTGCGCTCACTCTTCAAATTTAAGGAGGTGTATAGATCCTCTGTGAGCTTGGAAGTTAAGAAGAAATTATGAATAAGCACCGTGCTACCTTTACATGACTTACTGTTGCGAAACATGGGTAATAGACAAGAAGACCAGCCACAAACAAATTAAGAGTAACTGTCAAAGGAATGGAGCGATATCTTCTCGGAATATCTAGACGAGATCGGAAATCAAATAAGTGGATAACATCAATGACTGATCTCCCAGATATCGTGGATAAAGTCCATCTAAGGAAGTGGACCTGGGCCGGACATGTCATCTGGAGAAATATTATTAAATAGACCAGGCAGCTTAAGTATCCTTTGGTACCCAAGAGAGTATACAAGGATTGCTTCCTTGCTGAACGTCCACCGACAGACTGGGACACGGAGATAAAGAAGGGCTGGGGAGGAGCACCCTGGAAGAGAGTGGCATTGAATAGGAAAGAATAGAAACGGATGGGGCAGGTACATTATTTAGTATGGCTGCAAGAGTGGATCAATTGAAAGATTGAACCAATCGAACTCATAAAACCACAACTAAAGATTGATTTTGTACTAATATATATATATTGTTTATATTTTATGTACAAATAAAGGTTATCATTATTATAAGTTGGCTGAGTGGCTAGAGAGCTAATCTCTCATACTAAAGGTAGTAAGTTCGAATCCCAGTCCCGGTGGGGCTTTTATAAGGATGTAATTAAATGGGGATTCACTGACAGCCTCTACCCCGGATATGTTGAGACCCGTCAGCCTAATAGTGGCACTCACAAAATTAGGCGTTGGAAGTGATGACCCTACACTACAAAAATGTATCGAGAAACGTGAGTGTAATCTTCCAGTAGATTACACCTTGAGGCCCAGGACCTACACGGCCTGTCGCGCCACTGGATGATTTTAAGTTAAAATAACCCCAAATATTTGGAACTATATATATATATATATATATATATATATATATATATATATATATATATATATATATATATATATCTTGTCTATATCATCAAGATTTTATTTTTATTTTAAGCACAATTCAAATATTAAAGAACATTTTAGATCCTAAATCTTTTAAAACAATATATTTGCCAAATTTCTTTTTTCTTTCACTCATTACATATGTAGGAAATTTTGGTAAGGAGGTGTATTGCGAGCGTGAAAACTTACAAATTCCAGTTTTCACCATATAAACGTTTTAAGGCCCTTCGTGAAAGTCGCGTGTGCCAGATTGTTTTGCATATACATTGAGTGACAAAAGTATTCGGAATTCGTATTTCTTTCAATAAATATTTTTCAGCACTGTTACTTTATATAGTCCTACTTAATTAATAAATCGTTGAATGAGATTCCCATAGAGCAAAATCATTTGTGATGATTTATCGATATAAGACAAAATACCGGTATTATATTATTCAATTGCAGCAATTTATCATGGACATATCAAATATGAACATCTTAAATATTAAATCAGATATCGGCTTCAAAAATCAAATTTCAGTAATATTATCTGTAAATAATATAAAATATTCTTCTTCTTCCAGAGGGACGACTATATAATATAAATATTACATAATCCGCTTGCGATAAAATATCGATATTACGATATAAAATCTAATATATATATTTTAAATTTCTAATATTATTAATGAAATTACTTAATTAAGGATTACGAGAAACGTCAATTATGTATAAAAATAATATTTTAAATACTGAAAATCAATACCACATATGCCTAATATCTACATCATGTCATCTAATTGATCTAATAGGTCCTGGAGATAGTATAAAATAAAACATTAACAATTTATTATAGGACATTTTTTTGGTGATTTATAATCTTCAGATGTGCTCTCAATGATTTAGAGAATAAAATATCGGTATTAAACGAAATATCCTCACTATTTTTTTAAATGCAGTTATATTTCCTAAACATATAAAATGTCTCTATTATAATTCCAATTTTAAAATATCGTTATTTCTTAGTTGATATTAACAATATATTTTTTCCATTTATAATCTTTTGAGATGTATTATGTATATACAATTCTAGCTATTGTTATTAAACTCGCTTTATCAATGTAAAATTAAATGATTTCAATATGAGGTAGGTTAGATTCTAGTTGAAATATTGTGAGGGCTTAAATGTCAAATATATCTTCTTATTCTGTACCTTTAATTTTATAAGGTCCCTCGTTGCTAATTCATTTATAGATAAGGTAGGACATGCGCAGTACACTTTCTACTTTCGAAAAAACTAATAACGAAACAAGATGTACTGCGCATGTCTTGCCTTATCTCTAAAAAGAAATAAGGGGCGAGGAAACATACCAGTTGATTGGAAAGACTGACTATTGCAATCAGGATGAAACTTGCATGATATTAAAGCTCATTACATTTACATGGATATCGACTTATCATTTCGAGATAGACTTCCCACACGCACGCACACACACCTACACACACACAGGAACTTGGTATTTTGCACTCAGGGGACTCTAAAACGTGTATTTCCCGGTGAAAACTGGAATTCGAAAATTTTTACGATCGCAATACTTTCCCTTACTTAGTTCACATATAGGTAAGTCAAAGTAAAAATTTGTGGTTCACTAAAATTTGTCTTAAGATTCAATAAAATTGTATGTATATTATAAAATTTATAAATGGAGGGATACAATTAAAGTGAAATTGAGATAATTTTATGATGAACGTAAATGACCGACTTAGCAACACTGCTAATTCGATTAGCTTCACTCGCCGCCAAGTTCAGAGAGCACAAGTAGTCTAGGAAGGTTCGACTAGTTCCATTATTTTGTCGCCAATCATATTTTAATCTTTCTATCTCTTCTGAAGCCTATAGATCTCACATCCTTAAACTGTGCCAATCACATTTTAGTTTTGGTTTGCTAGTGTCAGCTTACAATGAACGAGGATGAAGATGTTGAGCATTCTTTCTCGAGAGATGAGCTTCTCGAAATAACCAAGAAAACTATTGCTGATCTCATTGAAAATGATCCTCATCTTCGAGATTTACCAAAAGATGTTACGCTGGAAGAAGTTACTAATCAACTTGCGTTAGAACATGGACAGTCAATGACAATATTTCTTCACAAAGAAAATGGAGATATTTGGCCAATTGTTGTAAGTACATTTGTTTGAAGCTTAATAAGAATCCTTGTAATAGTGTGGCACTTTAGACAGTATCGTTGATTTACCAACTATTTAAATATGGTCATATTCTATAATATCTCAATAATAATGCAAATATATTTTGTTCGTTTCTTTATAATATTATTTTCATTCAGTGTATACTTGATTTTAGGTCCCAATAAAAGCCACTGTTTTAGACTTAAAACGTGCCATTAGGCGTCACACTACTCTTTGGTTGGATAGATCAGGGATTTCCTCACATATCTCCTGGAAATATGTTTGGAAAAATAATGTTCTTGTTTCTACTCAAACTAAGCTTGACGATGACAACAAGAAACTCTCTGATATAGGTTTGAGTAATAAATGTAGTGTCTCGTTTATGAAAAGACTACGACAGAAGAACTGCTCTAAGCGTCGATAATATACGATATGTTAATAGAGGGTTTTACTTTGTAAGGTATGTTTTTTGTAAAGTTCATTACATCTGTAACTATTGAAATAACCTGAAGTATTAAAGAAACCTGTTCCTTACTTTAACAGCATTTTAAACCTATATTATTTTATTTTGTAACTTAATTTTCTTGTTTTTTCCATTTTATAAAGTTCCATTGATTTTCCATCTGAAGTAAAAATTTATTTATTCAATTAATTGTTGGTTCTAGCTCTATGAATTATGTTTTTTTTTTTTGTTAATTATCTGTTCTGTGATGAGTTTTACTGTAGATATGTGTATTTTGTTATTTTTTACCATTATTTATCTATTTACATTTTATTTTCTACCTATTTGTTTATGATTTGTGATCCATGTATATACTTTGGAATGGTAATGAAATTCCGCAAATTTAATTGATGAAGGTTTCGTGGAGTTATACCATTACTATAAAGGTAATTGTATTTTGCTCTATGGAAAGTAAATGGTATTATACATTTTTCTTTGTTGAATACTGATGGTAATGAGTTATTGTATTTTAATTGATCAATTCTTTGTGGAGTTAATTGTATTTTTATGGTAAAGCTTATTAATGTAAATGGAAAAGATTTCAGTTGATCATATTTTCTTATTCAAGCAATACCTCCATTTATTAAATCAAATTTTTTTGCTTTTCAAATACATACGATTTTTTTAAAGAAATTCCTATTTATAAAGATGTACATATTAAGTGATGTTTATATATTTTTATATTCAAATTAGTGCTTCTTATTGATGGTAATATCAATAATGTATTGTAATAAAATTCTGTCAGTAGTTAAATGTTCATTTTTTCTCTGACACGAGTATTTTAAAAATCACCTTTGAAAATAATTTTTTTTTCCAAAAGGTACTTAGTACCTATTTAATTTAATTTCAGAGCATTCTGAAAACATTACCTTCAATAAAATAAATTTAAAAATTATTAATATAGTAAAAAACTGTGTCCATATCTAGAATGTGTGCCACGATTATATTGGTCATACAGTGTAGGAATTTGGAAAATGGCATCTATCGTGATACCCTCACGTCAAGACCAACCATCTCTTCAATAATGGATATGAAGTCTTAATGGTCGAAGTTCTGACTGTATTTTTGGTAAATGGGAATGGAGGCCTGGTTGTAGCCAACATCAAATGAAGGCTCAGCCTCAGGTTCTTCACTTTGAAATTTGGTGCTTCTTTAGCCTCAGGTATAGTCTTCTGGGCTTCTTGATCTTTCGAGGAATTTTTCTTCTCGTTCTGTTGTCTCCAATTTTGACTACGGGTGGTGGGCTTTTTTCCTCTTCTATTATCGGGTTCTTCAAAATATCGTTCCGACCAATCATTATTTTCCATAGCCACTCTCTGCTGGTAGTCATACCCTCAGCGTTGTGAGAGAATTCCCATCTGATCGCTTCGACCAGGGATGGACCCGTCCTCTAGCCTGCTGTTGACATCGCGGATTGCCGCGGTATTGACTGTCTGCCATAACAAAAGTTTTCTAGCTGATCGCTCTAAAAACGACAATTGGCCTAAGAATCAAGGAAAAACTATTATAAATTATATTTACAAACTCAAAACATTGCCAATTAAGTGTTTATGATTTATCTGTTAGTTTATTTATTTAATATCACTTTATGGTACTGTGGCTTATTGGACGATGATACAGTGGTGGTCCTAAATTTTGCCTATCCAGGTTTAATTAGGATAGGGATCTCTAAGGAGTACCTGACATCGCACTGGCTCAGGACAACCTTTTCACATCCCCTCCGAAGGACGGCATAACTAAGGATTTTTTACTCCCATTAAAAAATCCTAGGACCACCTGTGGGTTTGAACCCGTGACCTTTGACATAGGAGGCTGTTATGCTAGCCACCCAGCTACAAGTGATCCCAATCTTGTTTTGTTCTTATTAGTTTTCTCAAAAGTAAAAAAGTGTACTGCGCCTTTCCTTCCTTATCTCTAATTGAATTAGCGACAAGGGACCTTATAAAATCATAGGACCACCTGCAGGTTTGAACCTGTGACCTTTGGCATGGAAGGCTGTTATGATAGCCACCATGCTACCGGTGATCCCTGATTTATCTGTATAATAAAACTTATTAACAAATTGTGCACTGGCAATTCTTCTTAAAAATGTTTGAACAAAAAGAAACAACTGAAATGTTTACCCAACGACTAATTTATTTTACTTACGTGAATGTATATGTAATACGTTAATGTATCGAGGTTACGCCATGAAATCTTGGCGGTATTGGTTGAAGTAGGTATATTATAGGAAACCTGAATAAGGTCGTGTGAAGACAGGAAAGGTACTGGATACTGGGAGGACGATGATAAATTTTTTGCGGAATCTACGAAGATGAGATCTAGCCATATATCTGTAAACTGGGTATGATGAGTGGGTTGATGGGGTACTACGAATAAATTAAGGGAGTAAATAAGGTCAATAAGATAAGATTTATCAGAGGAATCGGCAAGTAAATTTGTATTGAAATCTCCGGCGACAATTATAAATATTGTCATATAGAGGGATATAGGTGAAGAGAGAAGATTCCAAGAAAGATTCAAATCGAACATGAGGAGGTCGGTACACTGTGATAAACATGAGTGAGGAAGAACCAGCGGAAACCTCAGTGAACAGGAACTCAATATTTGGAGGGTGATTTGTGAAGGATTTTTGCTCTCAAGCTATTGTGGATGAATAGGCATACGCCTCCACCCATCTGATTAGTCTGATCATGGCGAAACAGAGAATAATTAGGGATAGATACAGATGAGAAGGAATATGAGGTTTGAGCCATGTTTCTGAAACAGCGATGATATGATAGAAATTATGTAGGAAATGGTCTAGGAATTCTTCAAAATGAGCAGTTAGAGATTGAGCGTTAATATGGCAAGTTAAGAGGATATTATTCATATAATGGGATGGAAAGTGATATCAGGAAAAGGTATACTACTGAATATGGATTGTTAAATTGGTAGAGGATGAAGGGACAATAGTAGTTATTATAGTTTAAAATACATAGTGTACTTTCTAAATATGCGTTCTTACTGGTACACAAACAAATTCTAATAATCGAAATTAAGAAATTCGGAACCTTATCTGAAAAATAGAATATAAGAAATATATAAATTGAATATAAATTGATGTGATTAAAAAAATTAAAGAGAATAAAAATTAATTTCAAAAATTCGAAAAATAAAAAAAACTATATTCGACTCAAGGCTTTATATAATAATTTTAAAAGAAACATTAATTGAGATACAAGAAAATAATGAGTGAAAAATGTTTAAAAAAATAACAAGATAAAAACAAAGAAAAAAGGTAACTGAAATCAATAATCAGGCGACGGGTACTGAAGCTTCAGTTAAAGACGTCCAGGTTGTCCTCTTTATTGATGATTACCGCTGGATGACCGTTGTCACGCCGGCATCGCACACGCCCCCTGGCAAACCAACAAACTTCACTTTACCGGCTAACATCTGCCTCGCCAGCCAGTAAAGGTGTCTGTTTCCAGGTGTCATCTCCTATCCGTGATAGGCTCTTTCGTCACTATCCCAGTGAAGATGCCTAGTGGAGAAGTCTCTCTTAATTTTTCGCAGCCGCAGGAGTTCATCCCTCGTCTCCCGATGTACAAAGCGCCCGGTAATCGCAGCTGGCTTGAGGTCATCTCTTGACACCTTCCTCTGGACGTAGTCGATATCGTCCGTCTTCAGTTTTAGTCCCAGGCTAGCCTGGCCCCTATGGCGAGAACGACACCCGTGGGTATATCTCCCTCTCTTGAAGGCACGCTCCCTAGAAAAAACTAAGGCTGCAAACCAGTCTCTCCTTTAACTTTCACTTGGTAAACACACAATGTAAATAATTTAAAGCTAGAGTTTTAATGGAGATAGATGAACAATAAGTAGTTATGATAGATGTTCACTCACCAAAGGCTAGAACCAGACTGACCATTTCTGACCACTTCTCGTCGGTCTGACCATTTCAGAGCCAAAATTGAGTCGATCAGAATTCAATTGCACCTGTTTTGAGGCGCTCTTCAATTTTTGGCATATACATGCATTGGTTGCCTTGCCGTGTAGCCAACAAAACAGTGCTGGGCTAATGTACCAATTATCGACATAAATAGTATGCCTTTTATTCAAGTACGGCTCTAACAGGGTCAAAACAATGTCGCCAGACTTACCAGTATTTTCCACATTGTGTTTTGTTATGTCCCAGTCCGCACCAGTGTTGTTTAAAAAATAATTTTCCTATGAACAATAATAAACTTTCCTCAATACACTAATTTTTAAATGGTGAAAATAAATCTTTGAAGGCTTTTCTAATTCTTTCAACAAATGGCCTTAGTTTGAACAGCCTGTTTCCTTTACTGTCTTCGTTGTTGTCAGAGAAATGCAGCAGTCTTAGTATCATAAGATGCTGGTCTCTTGAAATTATTTTTCTGAAAATTGGAGTATGTAGTAAAGGGTCCTTGGTCCAATATTTGCTATATGACTTATCATATCAGTAGGGTACTTACTTACTTACTTACTGCCGGGCGCTACGGTCCAACAAGGACCCGGGCCTCCTCAAGAACTTCAAGCCAGTCATTTCTGTCCTTCGCTTTAGCCCTCCATCTCCTCACTCCAAGCAACTTTAGGTCCTCCTCGACGTCGTCCAACCATCTCACTCTTGGCCTTCCTCTGTGTCTTTTTCCTCCAATTTTTCCATAAAGGAGTAGTCTTGGAATCCTAGTTTCTGGCATCCTTTCTACATGTCCGAGCCATCTTAGGCGGGCTTTTTTCACAAAGGATACCAGGTCTGGTTTCCCATACATTGTTCGGAGCTCACTATTTTTTCTTATTCGCCAAGAGTCATTTTCTTTAATTGGCCCAAATATCTTTCTTAGTATTTTTCTCTCCCAAACATTGAGTCTCCTTTCGGTTTCCTTTGTTAACACCCAGGATTCGCTGCCATAAGTAACTGTAGGTTTCAGTATTGTTTCACATATCATCACCTTGGCATCCCTTGAAAGATTTTTGAACTTTAGTATTGTTTGTAGGGCGAAAAGGCACTTGTTGCCTGCAGACAGCCTCGCATTCACTTCATCTTTCGTATTATTATCATGAGTAATAACCGAACCTAGGTACTTGAAGGTATCTGTGCTTTTAAAACGGCGTTCGCCAATCTGCAGGTCGTGGTATTCCAGTTGATGGTTCCTGGATGATCCCATATATCTTGTTTTTTTCTTCATTAATCTGAAGGCCCTCTTCTGCCGCTTCCCTTTCAAACTCTTTGAAAGCTCCTCCGAGCGCAGCCGTGTTTCTCGCTATTATGAGCACATCATCAGCATATGCCAAGTGCTGTGTGAGGCGATTGTAAATTGTTCCATTAGGGTTGGTTCTTATTGCCCTTATAGCTTTTTCCAATGCTAGATTAAATAGAACAGGTGATAGCGGGTCTCCCTGCCTCAGTCCACTATTTACTGCAAATTCTTCTGATAGCATTCCCTGTATTTTTATCTTCATCCTGCTATCATACATGGTCATTTTTGCAAGTCTAGTGAGCTTCCTGGGAACTCCAAATTCTAGCATTACCTTCAGTATTGCCTCTCTATCGATACTGTCATATGCTTGCTTGAAATCGATGAATAGGCTGTGGAGGTCAATGTTAAACTCATATCCTCTTTCAAGAATCTGCCTCAGTGAAAAGATCTGATCAATGGTTGATCTTCCAGGCCTGAAACCACACTGATAGTCGCCCAATATCAGTTCGGAGCACTTCATCAGCCGTCTGTTTAGTAATATTGAAAATATCTTATAGGCTGTATTTAGTAATGCTATCCCTCGATAATTACCACATGATAGCTTATCACCTTTTTTATGTATGGGGCATATCACTGCTATTTTCCATTCTTCAGGCATTTTTTCTTCGCACCAAACATCCCACACCAGTTGGAATATATAACTTTTTAAGTTACCCCCTCCGTTTTTTAGCATCTCTGAATGTATGCCATCAATACCAGGAGCCTTGTTGTTCTTTAATTCGCCAATTATTTCTTCAACTTCTTTGCGCTCTGGTGGCTCTACTTCTTCATCTCCTTCTCCGGGTACACCCAGTTGGCATTTCAGCTGCTCAATAGATTATACCCGTTGCTGCCTCCCTTGTTGTTGGAGCATAGATAGGGGTCCTGTCACTCTCAGTGAATGGGAGTTCAATCTTCCTTTTTTTGTTCCTTTGAGATGACTTTCCACAACTCAGGACAGGATTTGCTTGTAATGCCGATGATGCAGGGGTCACTAAAGAGGCTCGCATGGTGCTGAGAAATATATGCTTTCCCTTTCCCGGTATCTGATTCATCTTCTATTATAGATAAGCGGGTTCGGATGGATACCTGTCCTGTTCCTACCTTTTTGATTACAGTGATAAGGAGATCTCCGCAAGAAAAGGCCGACTGGCTATTTTCTGCTTCGGACTCCCACTGACTGTAAGTCTCATCGGAGACGACAACTGGAGTAAGAATCTCTACCCCGGTTTCTGCCATTATACAAATTTAATAGATTTAATTAGGAATGTTCCTTTGTGTCCTGTGTCCTGAAAATACTGAAAGTAAGTATCAGTAGGGTAACAGCCAAAAAAACCATAATCTCAGCAAAATCAACGTCCTTCCACTTTTGCTATGACGAATGTTTAGAAAAATCAGCATGAGATTGATTATATACAAAAAATTTATTTGTCTCTTCCACAATATATATCACTTCAGCAGAAAAAAATATTTGGAAGAAGTCCAAAATTTGGCGTATTTTCGTTTAAAGAAGTTTTTTGGCACGCAGATTTATCTCCTTAATAAATGGGTGAATCTTCTTTCACTCGTATTTTTTGGGGAGCATACTTCGTATCTTCTAAGGAGGTTCTTCATCTTCAGACAAATCTTCAGATTCATCTGAAGGCAGGCGAAATATGTTTTCTGAGTCAGTCTCCGCATTTACCTCAGAAGATGATGTAGATGGAGCAAATGATGTTGAAGGCACTGATCTTAAAATGTCTTTTATTACGATTTCACTGTCTGAGGGTTAAAACTCATCACCACTTTCAGTAGTACGTGGGTGAATCAAATATAAACGAGACTTATTTTTACTTTGAACACAAAGAAAAGTACACCTCATTGTTCTACATAGTCTCCTGATTTGGACATTTTTCCCAGCGCATAGGTAATTTTCCAATCCCGTGCTCATAGAATGAAGTAGGTTGTGCCTTCAGCCAATTGAGCACATAGGCTTCAACCTCACCGTCGCTGACGAATCTCTGACCTCCCAAAGCTTCCTTGAGTGGGCCAAACAGGTGAAAGTCTGGGCTGTAGGGAGGGTGTTCCAGCGTCTCCCAGCCCAGTTGCTCCAATTTTTCTCTCGTCAGGGCCGCAGTATGCAGGCGAGCATTGTCCTGAAGAAGAATCACTTCTATCATCGGTAGACCCCTTCTTTTGTGGCGATATGCAAGTCTGACTTCATTCAAAATGTCGCAGTAGTATGCGGCATTGATAGTCCTGCATTCATGCAAAAAATCAAGATGCAGCAAGCCACGCTGGTCAAAAAACACGGAAGCCGAAACCTTCCCAGCTGACAGCCGTCACTTGGCTTTCACTGGTCCAGGTTCCCCTTTCAGTCTCCACTCCATACTCGCTTGTTTTGATTCAGGGGTGTAATGGTGCACCCAAGTTTCATCACGTGATAATGTGAGTGAGTTTGAGGGCATTTTAATGAAATGCCCGTTAGGCATAGAATAATTCTACAAACTGTAGATTTATCAATATTAATGATGTCCCCAAGAACCTGCTTTTAACTACCAGTTGCATAATACCTCAACGTTATGAGTAACTGGTATAAAGATGTTATTGGCATGTTCTTGTTCGTAGGATATGATGCAAATTCATTTATATTAAAAGTGTCAATCATATTGAGCACTGTTTCTTTTTTAAATCTATAACCTTGTTTTGAATTCCACATCATCGTAAATTTCAAAGGGATTTCTCCTTACTTTGAAATGTTCCTTGAAATGAAAATGAAAGTAAGTATATTTATCGGTTCTATTATATCTTTATCTGACGTTGAATATTCATCTGAAGAGATTGTATTCATTTTTTCTCGATGTATTGGGATAAGTATAATGAAAATATTCAGAAAAAAACACAATGTTTCAAAGTAAAAGTAACAATAAAGAAGGTAACTTTGGCATGGGTTAAATATTTAATTGAGGTCGGAAGGTGAATTAGCTAATCGCGATTACTTAACACGGAGTTACTGCTAACCATGATCGGTGCAACAGAATTTCTGGTAACCCCTGATTTACTTATCCAGATTAATAAATTTATAGTTAACCACGGTCGGTGGAACTGGGCCTTACTTAATTTTCGATCTCATCCTTGGCATTCTGAAAATATTGCTCCATTCATCTTAGTGTTACTCTCAATTGATGGCGTCTTCTTTTCTATTGCTAAAACTAAAGAAATTAATAAGGAAACAAAGGCCACGATCTACAAAACCCTGATTAGGCCCATACTGACTTATGACTGTGAATCCTGGGTGTTAAGGAAAACAGATGAACAAAAGATTGCTGTTTTCGAACGAAGAATACTGAGAAGGATTTATGGGCCTATATGCGAAAATGGTCTTTGGAGAATAAGACACAATCGAGAGCTTTATGAAAAGTATAAGGATGTCCCAGTGGTGAGATTTATAAAGATAAGCAGGCTTCGTTGGGCTGGCCACGTTCAAAGGATGGCAGATGATTGTATCCTCAAGAGAATAATAAGCTATGCGCCGGTAGGCAAAAGGAAGAGAGAGAGACCCCGAATGAGATGGTTGGACCAGGTTGGAAAGGATGCAGTGCAGCTGGGAGTGTTAGGCTGGTGGACGATGGCCAGGAATAGAGAAGAGTGGGGAAGGTTTCTTCTGGAGGCCAGGGCCCGAACTGGGCTGTAGCGCCGAGGATGTATGTATGTATACTCCTACCTATTGCTCTTATTTCATAATCGTAGGTCATGACAGGAAGTGCTGTGCTTATCTTTTCTCTTGACTTCTGAACTCAAAGAATCTATAAATATCATTAAACTTGAAGAATTTGCATGATCCCTGAATATATGGTCTGCTTATTTTATTAATTGCTTAATCATTTAGATTTAATAACTTTAAAAATAATTAATGAATGTTTCACCAATAGTTTCATT
This sequence comes from Piezodorus guildinii, assembly GCA_023052935.1. NCBI lineage: Eukaryota > Metazoa > Arthropoda > Insecta > Hemiptera > Pentatomidae > Piezodorus > Piezodorus guildinii. The sequence continues at coordinate 60,194,058 of CM041292.1, forward strand.
TTCAATCATAGGCTCCTATATTAACTTGGAACTATATGTGTTGGATTTCAAATGTTAATTCATCATTTACTTGTGCTACAATTTCATTCATATCTTGTGTTGTGTAGAACTGCAATGGGCACTACTATTGCTTCCTCAATTAAAAGTTTTACTTGTTATACCTTTAGCCGATATTTTCAAACCTCATAGATTTTCTCTATAACATTCCTTGTGTGTATCATTAATTTATTGAACAACTCTTCAACCCATGAAGCAGGATTTGCTAATGGTTCCTGTTGATATTTTTTTGATCTTTGTCTGTATTATTAATTGAGTTTATCGATTGGGACTACGCATTTTTGAAACGGTGTCAGTAAATATTTTCTATGTGATAGCTTCTATCTGTCATGAGATCATCACTCTCTACCAATAGTCTAGTTTCCCTGGTTTGACGCCTGACTCATGATGACTGGAATACGATACGACTCTTCCTTGTGGCTGTAATTCAACTGTCAGAGAGAATACAGAAAAGGCAATTTAATCAACTCCATTAATAAAATGAGACTTCTAGCAAGCATGTTAAAAGTATATTAAGGAGAAGAGACTCATCTTTGATTTTTTTTTTTTTTTTATACCTTAGTCATAGTCCTACTTCCTGTAAAAATTTCAATTTTGAGAGCATAGTCCTTTTTTTGTATTTAAATTTTCAAAAAATTTTTTTTCGCAATGTTTACATGGAAATATCTCAAAAGGGACTAAGTGAAAAATTATGATAATAATACATATTACACATCTATACCATGAATATAAGTAATATAAATTTAGTGACTGAGACCAAGCTTATTCTGGAGTAATACAATTCTCTTTGCTGTTAAAATAACATTCAATCAAAAAATATTACCTCAGTAATTTTGGTAATGATGGTGAGTAGGGCTTATACAAAAACCGACATTTTAGAAAACAGGTTTTCGAATAGTAATTGATTATCTGTTGACTCATCCAAGGCCAAAGAAAACCACTCAACATGTCCATTTTTGTCGGAACAGTTGAGAGGATATATTTTCAGCGATGTTTTCTACCCTTCGAGCCACAGTGTTTGCTGACATACTGACAGTTTTTAGTAAATTTGCCTTTTCAGGGCACATTTCTTCAGCTACTGCAATTATGCATTCTTTGATCATTTGGTCAGCTGTCGCTGCGTTGAGGTTTCTGCACTCCTCCGTCTGTAGTTTCATGAGATGGTGTTCTGTGCTAAGGTGTGCCTGGAAGCCAGTTTGTTCGTTGTGGATAATAGAGTTTTCCTCGCAAAAGTTTCTTAAATAATTAAGAATGATTTTTTCGAATATTTTTGCTAGATGAGGTAACAGGCTGATAGATCTGTAGTGTTCCTCTTTATCCACTGGTTTAGCTGGTTTGAGCAGCGGAAACAGGATGGCTTGTTTCCATTTCCCGGGGAAGTATCTCAGGCGAAGACATGAGTTGTTTCAGCTAGATCGTCTGAACCTCTTCATGTCCGGGTGATCTATTCCCATTGGTCCTTCTCAGTATAGTTTTTAGTTGTTTAGGGCTAACAAACATGAAAGTATTGCCTTTTACAATTACTGGTATTGTGGTGGGGATTGTGTGGGATTTGATGTCCTGGTTGTAGTATGTTGCCAGTCTGCCTGCTTGCTGTTTAGGTGTTAGGATCCGGTCGCCGTCGTGCAGTCTAACATTTGTGGACTTTTTTGTGGCGCTTTTAGTTAGTTTCCAAAATTTTCGGAAGTCACCATGAGTTTTTCTTAGTTGGTCATGCCACATTGCTGTTTTCCATTGTTTGAGTAAGTTTCTGATTTGTGTAGTAAGTGAGTTAATTGCTTTTTTAATGTCACAGTTTCTGCATGTGTTGTGCGTCTGTTGTTGATGAGGGTTAGATGTGTGGTGGGATAGGTCAGAGGGGTGGGGCGGTAGGTGGGGATATTTCGAGCTGCTGCTTCCAGGAGGGATCTGGTAAACTGGTCGATATAATCGTCTACCTTCTCTGTACCGTCTAGTTTGGGCATCTCTTGTAGTGTACGTTGTACGTCGTTTCTGTAGTTTTGCCAGTCTGCCTCCTGGTACTTGAATTTTTGGGAATATTTTCGTCTTGAGTTCCGTGGATGAAATATTGCATTGGGCGGTGGTCTGATGCTAAGAAGTCATGGGCGATGCATCCTGTGATACTGTGTGGTTGTGTTAGAAGAAGGTCCAGGGTGGAGGTGGTATTGTGTCTAAAAGTCTGTGTGTCAGGGAGGATCACTGTAAAAGATGTCCGTGCAATTGTTCTCCCAGCTTTATTGGTGGTGCTATTGCGCCAATGGGTGTGCTTCCCATTTAGGTCCCCTATTACCCAATGGTTCGTTTTAGCCTCACAGGCAGTAAGGAGTAGCCCTAGTTTTCTTATGTGGGAGGTCTTCTACCTGTGACGTGTGTCCTCTCCAAGCAGTGGTGGGGTGCTGCTGGCGTTGAGCTCTTTCATTGGTCGAGTTTTCTGCTTGCTGATTGGCCGGAGTTATTGCTTTTTCTTTTCTTTTGCTTATCATTTTTTCCAATTTTTGCCTATAGGGGCAGCCTCTAAAGGAGGCAACGTGATTTCTGCCACAGTCGGCACATTTTAGGGTGGTTTGTCATGGGCAATCTGCGATTTTGTGATTTTTGCCGCATCTGACACATACTTGTCGTCGCCCACAGTGATTTTTCGTTTGGCCAAATTTTTGGCAGCGGTAACATATATTCTGTGAAATTATTTTTTATCTTGCATTTATTCATAAATGATTGGAGTTCCTTCATCGTGTAATTTTTTGGAATGATTATAGGCGGAAGGTTTATTCTACTGGATGTGGAACTAATGTCCATGGATAAATTTTCAAACGTTTTAAAGCTATTGGCTGTCGTAGTTGGTGGGGGTTGTGACGTCTTTGTCTTTTGTGTTCTAGAGCATAGGCGAGGGGGCGAGACTTTAGTCCTCTGCTTCACTTACACAGTCCATTGTCAGTGGGAGTGGGGTGGCTTGTGCCTGGTCCATCATTGAACTGGCGCACAGCACTGCACTACACTACACTGTACAACATTACACTTTCACTTACAGCGACTTGATGGTGGTCTTGTCAGTGCGACGCTATCTTTTCCACAAGTGGGTACTGTCAAGGTTGGTTCCAGGAGATAAGCATAGACATTAACAGTAATAAGGCACTGAACTAAACAAGATACGAGGTGTAGAGCTCGGAGAGAAGATGTTGACGCTCCGGCTGCTACTGCTAGACTGCTGACTTGTGTTTTTTTTTTTTTTTTTTTTTTTTTTTCTAAGTCCCATGGGATTTGGGGTTGAAATCTGGTAAGGATAGGGGAAGGAATCAAGGATCTCTTTTACTGCATTGGATGCATTTTAAGAGGGAACTGAGGATTGGAAATATTTTCAGAATAGGAAGCAGTTTTGTATCAGTTCTAGTGATGGGGCTCACTAGTCTAGATTGCCCAGGTACACTATCCTATTGGCTGGCTGATTTTTGACTCCTGCTACCTTGTAGGTCTTCAGTAGAGGGTGCTTGTTCTTCTGGAAGGAGAAAATAATAGTCGGTCTTCTTGGGATTAACTGTAATATTTAGTCTCTCCAGCTTTTCTGTTACAAGCCAACTCCGTCTGTTGTAGAGCTGTCTCTGGGTTCACTGAGCTACTGTACATCGCTATGTCATCGGCATAAGCCGCTACAGTAGCATTTGTGTATTTTGCTCCAACAGTTTCTGTCGTGTAGATTGAAAATAGAACGGTTCTAGGTGATAGCACGGATCCTTGGAGGACTCCGCAGGTGAGGTCAAACTCCTTGGAGAAGGCTATGCCAACCAGCACTTCTATTTTACGCCCCTGAAGGAAGGACCGCAAGATGGTGTAGAGCTGCTCTGGAAATTCGTTGTCTAGCAGTGTCTTACATAGTAAACTATGGGACACTGAGTCAAACGCTTCCGTACATTCTATTGAAATCATTGCGGTGGCGTCGTTTTATTTGTGCTTCGGCATACTTCCGCTTGTACTTCCGCCAGGTGGTGATCCGGGCAGAGTCTGGCCTGAAAGCCAGTCTGTTCCGGTGGGATTAGAGCTACCTCTGAGCAATAAGTCTTGAGATAATTAAGAATAATTTTCTCAAAAACCTTGCCTAGGTGCGGAAGCAAGCTGATTGGTCTATAATCAGCTGGCTGGGATCCATTCTTCGCGGGTTTCAGTAGCGGAAAGAGGATAGGTAAAGAGGAAAAGTCCATGCCTCAGGGAAGTATCTCAACCTGAGACAGGAGTCGTAGAGGTTAGTTAGGTGAGCTATCCCCTTTCCAGGGAGCATCTTCAGCAATACAGTCTGTATCCCCGTCATGGCCTGGGGCTCTATTCCCCCTCGAGCGACGGAGAATTGCCTTCAGCTGTTTCGGGGATACATACATGTAGTTGTTTCCGATCTCTTCGGTAGGAAGTTCTGCGGGGGCCCCTGTGCGTTGTGTTATTTTGCCACTGTAGTGGTCCGCAAACTTCTTGGCCTGTTCTTAGTATGTCAACAGTCTGTCTCCGTCATGAAGGACTGTAGAGCTTCGTTTTCTGGTGCTTGATTTTATTAGCTAGATAGACCTGTGCTTTGTAGGTCTCCCAGTCTGCATCAGAATATTTGTATTTCGATGGGGGCGTGGGTGGTACTTCGCGGTCTACCAGGTAAAGCACAGGCCTATGATCTGAGATTTCGTCCTCCAGCGCTAAGCAGTCCAGAAAGCGGTGTGGTTGCCTCATGAGCAGGAGATCAACTGTGGATTTCTTCGTCCTATCAGTTTTGTGTCTTAAAGTATAGGTAGGTGGGTTTTTAGTATGATTTTTCCAGCTTCATTATTGGAGTTGTTATTCCAAACGGGTGTGCCGAGTGTTGAGGTCTCCGATAACCCAATGGTTTGTTTTCTTTGCACATTAGTTCAGTAGCTGGGAGAAATCTTCTGGTGAAGTACGAGGTCTCCTGTACAAACCAGTGATGATGGTTGGTTTGTCCAGGAGAACCTGCACAGTTTTATGGTGAATCTTGGGGTCCCTGGTATCCACTGGTGGGGGGTGTTCCCTCCATCTGGTTCCCTGACGAATGGCTATCAAGACCCCTCCTGCTTTGCCTGTTGGTTGATCTCCTGTCAGATCATAGCCGGGCAGGCGTATGCGTTGGGGGCTCACTCTGGTGTTGGTGAGGACTACTACAGTGGGCTGGGTGGGTCCATGCTATCAAGGCATAAATCTCAGTGATTTTAGGCATTAGTCCGTCCGTGTTGAGATTTAGTACAGTCAATGGTCCGTTCATGGCTGTAACAAAGATTTAAATAAGCTGATCAGCTTTTCGGTGTTCTCTACCAACTTATTTAATGTAGTAATCATTAACTCTGCCCATGGAGGGGGAGTGTCTGTATTAGTCCTGTCCGCGTAGGTCCGGTCTGGCGGGGACGGGGTGGGGGTTGAGACTGGTCTCCCATTGGCCCGCTAGCTTCAGGCTGAGCAGGCTGGGTGTGCCAAGGTGGGGGGTTGGGCTGGCTTGTTTTCTTGCCTGTGGCAGGCGACTTCTTCAGGCCTGCTCTCTCCTTGAACTTTTTTATTTTCTCGAGAAGCACCTGACGCGCTTTGCATCCAGAGTAGGATGCTACATGGGTTTCCCCACAGTTAGCACACTTTACTGGATTTTCTGGTCGTGGGCACTCCAATATGGCATGAGGTCCGGCACAGCGGACATAAGCCAATGCCTTGCCGCAGTGGTTTTTTGTGTGCCCAATTCCTTTTCTGCCTCTATAAGGTTTCGCGTTAAAGCGAACCATATTTATGTGGCGGAGGTTTGTAATGTCTTCTAGTTTTGTCTCGGTTGTCATCGTGAGCAGTATGAGTGGTAAGTCGGTCTTGTTTCCGTCTCTGTCACTTTTTTTTCATCCTCCTAACATCGCTTACCCCTTTTAGGTGTTGGGTGAGCTCGTCTTTGACGTCTTGGATGTCGTGGTCTACATCCAAGTCATATATGATGAATTTCCTCATTTTTAGAGGGTGTTCCTATTTTTAAGGAGGGAGAGGATGTCCTGATGAACTACTAGGGTGCCAGGATAGACCCTTACACCCTCAGCGATTTTTTGGATGGTGAAATCCTCAAAAACGTGCTGCGCTTGCTGTACTGGGGACTCCACTTATCACTATTGGAGTGGGCTTTTTTGGCGCGGCACTTGTCACTGTGTCCCTGGTTCCCGCACTGCCAGTCGCACTATCACTCAAAATGTTAAAATGGTTTAAGGTACTTACGGAAAAATTTGTTTCCGTGTTGGTGGCCTTGCAGAACCGCTTGTGTTGAATTCATCCACCTTCTTCCTCTTGCCGGGGGTCCTCTTTTCTATCACTGGTCGAGGTTGCTGGTGCTGTTGTTCCACGTGCCTGCCTGCTGGTGGTGGCCGCCTTTCTTCTTCTCCTTCCTTCCTTTGGCCAAAGTGGACGGTGCTGCTGCGGAGGTTGCTGGTACCACTCCGGGAGCCCTATAGTTTGCTGGGTGAGAATGAGAACATTGCTATTTAAGTTTCCAAAATTAGCTTCTACTTGTTGAGATTGAAAACAAATTATTCTAAAAGGTTAATTTTCTTCTAAGAATATTTTTCTTCAAATAGATTATTTCTTAAATAATCCCCTAAACTAAAAATATTGGTTACTTCTATTTGTTTGATTAATAGAATTATTTTGGAACCTAGGATTCCAACCTTCCCTTGAATTATAAATTTGTCCCCAGAGATTAATATTGTAACTTCCACCTTCATTGTTATTTATATAGTCCATTATATGTAAATTTTTTGAAGAATTGGTATCTGCCATCCTGATCTTGATGATATAAAAGAATTTTTTTTTGTTGATGTTCTTAGATCGTCAGTAATACTGTGTTTTAGAAACATGTATAAAACAATCAAGAGAATTACCTACGCTGCCCATCTTTAGTCAGTGATTCGAAGTCAATGTTTTTAATGAATTTAAGTGTCTGTCTTGAATTTAGAAAACAAATTTTGTTCCGTCTCTGGTCAGTTTCCGTTTTTAAGTGTTATGTTTTTAATTAAATTAAATCTTTGTGTTAAATACTTTGCAGTCATAAAGTATATGTCTAAAATTTTGGATTTGTCCGTCTTCGTCACATAAGTCTGTTTGTATTAGTTTAAATCGTTTGAGATAATTTTTTGTGTTTCCATGTTCTGTGATTAGTTGTGTTTGTTTATAATCATTACTGTGTACAGAAGGATAGTCATGTAATGTTTGGTATAAATCTATGTAAACTTGGAGACTTGGTGGAGGTCACCTACATCTGGTCCCATCTTGCAATAAAATCAGATGTCATGTCCCTTCTGACATATGATAGAAGTGCTTTATCATAGAAAGGCAACATATTACTGGAAGCAGCTTCTTTGGCTAGTTTATCTGTCCATTCGTTACCCTCAATCCCGGCGTGCACCTTTGCCCACTTTAAAGTTACTCTTTTCCCTATCTGTTTAAGATGTAATATGTTTTGCCTAATTTGGTCTGTCAACTGGTCATATATGTGTACATTGTTAACAGAGTCACTTACAGTTTTGTTGTCAGTATGTATAGTGATACGTGCGTTGGTTTGAATAGGTTCATTTGTCATGTACTCAGTCACTTTCAGTACACCCAATTTTTCAGCTTGGTTGTTAGAATAATACGATTCTAACTTGTATTGATGTTGGACATTGATACCAGCTGTAGTTTGGAACCACCACGCACAACCAACATTATTGCTGTACTTAGTTCCGTCAGTATAAATGTCAGTGTTACCGGTAATAGGAGTAGTACACTGTCGTGTTGTCCATAAAGTAGTTGATGGGTGTAGCCAGAACTTAAAGTCTGTTGATCTTTCAATTTTGTCCAGTGGTATGTCTTTATAGCCTGTCTTATGTCTAATAATATTGAATAAAATAGTTGGTTCTTCAATTTTCATTTGGATGGGTAAAAGTCCTGTTAATAGTATCGCGACCTCATATGATAGCATACGGTAGCCCTTGCATATTTTGATCGAAATCAAACCTTTGAAGCCACTGTAACTTCATCAGATTTTTCTTATGTTGTACAGCTGGGTGCCAGATGTGTAACCGCGTAGAGCATCTTAGGAAGTACAGCACCTTCATAAATGATTTTTAATATTTCCGATCTAAGGCCCCATGTAACCTTAGCGGCTATTGACAGTCCATTTATAATACGTAGAGTGTTCTCATAAAGTTTGTCCACATGTCTGTTCCAATTCAGTTTTCTGTCAAACAGTAGGCCTAAGTATTGTAAAGTGTCGCATTGGGCTATTATTAGTGAATTGAGTCATTATCAGTATCAGGTGGGGTAAGTATTTCTGTTCTGAGTTGTGCCAATGTTCCTCGCAATCAGTCCATACAGTATCTTCTTTAATTATTTTAGTCAACAGATGAGACAGTGTTTGTTTAGTGTCTGTTGCGAAACCTAATTCAGTTTGGACAGTCGTCAATAAACTAGGAGATTTTAGTTTATTAGCAACAGATTTATTAGACCATTACCAAGCGTTTGGTGTATTAGGATATTCTCTGCATGATTTAATTTTGGAATTTTAAGTAGCTTCCTATACATATGCTTACTATTCAGGTACTCCATGTTCCTTGATTCTCATAGTGCCTTGTCTATTTTGGTCCGTTGATAGATTTTCCTAAGTTGATTGGTCTGTTATCGTAATTTAATTAGTTAGGGATTCCACCAAGGAACTGATCGGTGTTCATTTCGATTTTTTAAAGTTTCCTGTTTTTTTAAATGCAATATTACAAGATTTTGAAATGGAAATTGTCAGTTGGCTAACTATAGTATCGGTAGTGATATTAGGAAATTCCTTAAGAATCAAGTTTTCTATTACTTCGTCAGTCAGGTTATTACTTTTATCTAAGTTTTGAGATGAAAATTGTTTTAGCAATTGATGTCGTAAGTTAGTCAAAAATTTAGCCCAATCACCATTTTCCGTCAGATATATAAAACTATTTATTTGTTCGGTTTTTCTGTCGTTTCCTTGTAAATGTAACTGGTAGGTTAGAATGTTGTGGTCCGAAAAATTAGTTTCTCTAGAAATGGTCCAATCTCTCACTACATTACGTCTAGTGGCAGTTGAGTTTAGTTAAGTCAAATCAATATTACTACTGCCTCGTGCACCTTAAAAAGTCGTTAGTTCCGAGTTTGTATTTATTAAAATTAAGTCGTTCTCAACAATAAAAGATTCTGTATATGTAGATCTAGCATTAGAATCCATCCCGGTTATGATATTAGCATAGCTAAAATAATTTCTATTTTTTGCAAGTCGAGATTAATATTCCTAGTTGTTAAGGGAACAGGGTCCTTAACGCTTTATCGCTGCCATCTAGCAGACACCGTCATCATTACTGTCATCACAACGTCATCTAGGGGCAGAAAGAGGAAGGGACCCCCAGCCAAAATTCGCAAGTATTGGCAAGACCCCCATGCTGGTAGCAATTGGGTGAGAGACACTTGTTGAGTGAAGTGAGCACATGTGCCCAACAGTGTAAGACATTTTTTATTACCTCATACTCAAATACTTACTTCATCATGGAGGAGTAAATCATAGGAGCCCGCCTACCCATGGGCGGACAAGGAGGATGACGAGGAGGAGGAGGAGGAACGAACAAAGAAACAACCAGATGTGTAAAATAGACTAAGATGACTAACCCTCCTTACCACATGTAGCCATAGTAACAAATATATATCACTCATTTTTACATGGGGTTGAGATAATAGAATGACTTTTTTTTTTTCCTCATCACATAAATTATATGGATATTTGCACTGTATATTATATTAATCATTCGATTATTGAAATCATCGAAGTCCGATCATTCGATTATGGTGATCATCCGATTATGCCCACCCCTAGCCCCAGGCCTTCGGATAATAAACACTAGTTATTTCAAAATAAACTCTGATAACAATTAATTTCGATTTACCGTATGATATTTCGACGCATACACAATCGGAGTCTAAATGTTCCAAGATCATGCAGGCATCTATGCTTTTGTTGGTTACTATAACACCTGCTCTGGGATTGTTATCATCTATCTGGAAAACCTTTGATTGGTTGTAACCTATGATTTTATTTAATCTTGTGTAAGGTTCTTGAACCAATAAAATTTCTTATGTTTTTTAGGTTTATGCGTTTAGTTGTAACATGTTTAATTGTTTAAGTACCATAATTATATTAAGTGAATTGTGAGGAGTTTATGTTTAAATTGTTAATTACTTACTGAAGAGGGATGTCGTAGTCAGTGTTGGATACTAATTTCTGTATTTTGGTTAAGTATGATGGACAGTTTCGGTCAAATACAGAGTGGTCTGTTGAGCCTTTATTTTGACTTCTCGTAAATTTGTTATAGTTTGTGCACTTGATTTCTTGAAAAGTGCAGTCATCGGCCAAATGTTCTTCTCCACATCTGGAACAGGCTTCTCTCTCCCTGCAATCCTTATTGCTGTGATGAAATTTCAGGCACTTGGCGCATCTTCGGACTCGAAAATAGTCTTCAATAATAACTTTTTGATGGCCCAGGCTGATCCGATTATACCGTAGCAATTCTCTTGTTGCTGCATCTACTTCTAGCACTGCATGCCTAAAATTATTTTCTTGGTAGTTAATATCACTACCGGTCTTATTTTATCCTCCAGTATATGCAGATCTTCATTTTGTGCCACTATGTATTCAGTAATGTTGTTTAGGGTTATCTCTTCCTCGATATTTTTAATTATAACCCTAGGCTTTCTTTTTGTTAATTTATGGTAGCAGAGTTTATTGGAATTTTTTAACATTAATTCACCTTCTGAAACGGGATTCGTAAATCTTTGGGATTTAAAATTCCTTTTTAAATTCAGTCAGTGGAAAATCTTGTTTAGGCGTGATAATTGCTTGATGGGCCGGTCTATTTTGGTTTTTCATTACAGTTTTTTTCGTTAACGTAGAGTATGTAAGTTTTGTTTTTAGATTAGTTGGCATAATATTTGATTCGCTCCCTAGTGCAGAAGTTTTGTTGTTGGTGTCACTTACATAATTCTCCAACACCTCAATAGCCTTTCCAACCCTTGGCCGCAAATCTTTCTGCAAGAGGCTGTAGTCCAACACATCTTTTAAAATATTGATGACGTAGTTTAAATCTAGCAATTCGCCAGGCATCTTGCTGGAGACTTATAAAAGTGTATACTGGTATAAATTATAAGTTAATACAGTCACTTCACTATTCACTATTGATTTATGTAAAAGTATTTATAAACAAAGAGAATTTTTCACTGTTTGTAGAAACACACAACTCATGAAGCTACTTGTTGAACTAGGTACAGTATAGTATAGTCCCCTATAGTACTAGGGACTCTACGCAGGTACGCATAGTTAATATTAAGCTTCAGGGTATTAGACCATTCAGACCCCGAAAGTATCTGCTTTTCGTACATGAACTTATTAGCTTTGGGGGTTTCTTAAAAATGTCGTACCCCAACGCCTGCAGTTGGCCCAGTCCTCGAACGAGTTTTCTCGTAGTGATTGCCGTACAGCTCTCATACTCCGGTGTCCCTGCTCAACCCCCAATCTCTCGGCACATTTAGCAACCTCGGCTGAATAGTCGAACGTGGACTGAACCAGGACATCCGGTACATTGGACAGTCGCTGAGCAATGGGCCAGTGTTATAAGGGAGCCTCCCATTGGCAATGGATCAATCCTAATCCTCGGTACCTCCAGGGAGCTTATAACATAGCCGTGAAGGTGTTCGCAGGGAGCCCAATGATGGCCTTTACACTCCTGTGAATCATGGTGTCAATGCCCTCTAATATTTCTGTAGGCAGCTTTGTGAGAGGAGCAGTTTGGAGAGGGTATGTGAGACCGTGAACAAGTATTGGTTGACAATGTTAAGCTTTTGCTCAGACTTCAGTAAGCAAGAAGTAACAAGCTTATTTAGATTTTCATTTAACTTTGTCACCGAAACCTCATTAAAACGTAACTCTCCCGAGAATGATCATCCTAAATACTTTCTATTGTCTCCTTGCTTCAGAGTTTGGATGCTATATCCATTCTCAAGGGAGAGCGTCGTTGCTTCCAGCTCTCCTTTATTCAGCGCAATTCCCATACTTTTAAGTGGATTCATACCCAAACCAATCTCCGCGAAGATCCTTATTACACTATTTATTACTCTTTCTGCAGCTTATTATTGATTGAAAATAATAAACCAATAATGGTAGAGAATATTTAATAGATGGATGTAGAACGCATGCTACATTTTGTGCAGGATGGGTAATCTCTTCTGTTTCTTGTTTAAGAAGTGTTGAAGGTTTGGTTGGATTAAGGCCTCAATACAACACGGAATGATTTTTTATGTTTTAATTGGTATTAGTGAAAATCATTATGTTTTGACGTTAGGTGCCCGATAAGTTTTGTTAAGCCCGGTTTTTTACCATTTGAAGAAATAAGGTAACCAAGAAAAGTTATATTTTCCACACCAAGCTCTGATTTATTGATGTTCATCCGGAGACCGTAATGGTTGAGTCGTTGAAATATTTGTGATAAGTGATGTTTATGTTCTTCAGCATTTGCAGAGGCAATGAGTATATTATCCAACTATGGAAAACAAAAATTCAGACCTCTCAAAACTTCATTATTAAAACGTTGGAATGTACTAGGCGCATTGTGAAGTCCGAATGGTATAACATTAAATTCATATAATCCAAAAGGTGTAATAAGGGCTGTTTTTTGTTTATCCTCCTCATTAATCGGTCTTTGATATATGCTTGACAAAGGTCTAATTTTAAGAAAATTGTTTTATTTAAAAGAATCTGACTTACATCATCTATCCTTGGAATGGGATACCTATCGGGTAGTGTCCTGTCATTTAGTCTTCTATAGTCTCCACATACTCGCCATTGGCCAGTTTTCTTTGTTACCGTATGAAGAGGGCTTGCCCATTGTGAACTGGAAGGTTGAATGATTCCATTGTTAATTATGCTCTGAAATTCTTGTTTAGCAACTTGCAGCTTCTCTGGATCTAGTCTTCTTGATTTGCTGAAAACAGGAGGTCCATCACTAGTGACAATGTGGTGCTTCACATCATGATTCTCATTTACCTTTAATGGAAATAGTTTGGTAAAGTCTGGAAATTTAGATAACAGGTATGAGAATTGACAAGTGGCTTTGAAAGAACTTAATGATTCCAATTTTTCGACTGCAACTACCTCTACCTGTAACAGTGAGCTTGGTACTGTTATCAATAAATATTTGTTTTTTAGGTCAATTAGTAAACCAAAATTGTGTAAGAAATCAGCTCCTAAAATACCTTTATTGTTTTTACTAAAAAGAAAGTCCACTCCATTTGTCGTCTTAGTCCTGGGTCAATTTGAATAACTTGAGTTCCAAATGTAGGAATCTCTGTGTTGTTCGCAGCGAATAACTTGATTCCTGTATCTTGATTTGTTTCTGATTTATTCACTGGTATAATGGAAACATCTACGCCACTATCAACCAGAAGGCCAATACCAGTATTTTTGTCTCGTAGGAACAAGCGATGAGCTCGAATATTTACAGCAGCACAGTTGGTCAGTTCTGTGTCTGCCCTGAGGAGTTTCCCTCCTCATCATTCCATTTACATTCTGGTGTGCACTTAGGTGGTAGACATTTCTTTCCTTATCGAAAATGGCCAAAGCAATACTTTCCTTTTGGGTTGAAACATTTAATACGGCTTTTATTAGGAGAACGGACAGATAAGTTATCTTATACTTCTGAATATTCTAGACTCAAGTGCAGATAGTCTATTTACTAATTCCTCCAGCGTCGAGTCAAATGTGGGCCCTTTAGAACGTACAGCATTAATCAATATCATGCGCAGGTTAGATGTCCCATATCTTATCACCAATTTCAGCTAGTTTGTCCAAATTTCCAAATGTTTTTAATAGTTTGTCTGAAAAATCTTCACCTGCTAGTCCTTTCATTTTTCGAAGTAATTGACAAGGTTTTTGATCTTCTATTTCTAATTCAATAACGACATTTTTAATTTTCCTATCCTCACTTTCTCAGTATATACTCAAAAGCCTACCTTTGGCAATGGTATATTTGTTCTCCTCAGTAGATGAGACAATATCATAGATGATTTCTACAATCTTCAAGTGCAATTGCGCAATAAGGTAATTAATTTTCGTGCTTTCCTTTCTGATTCCTTCTAGGTCGAACTGGGCTTCAGCCTGGCAAATCCAAATTTCAGGTTTGTCCATCCAAAAAGGTGGAAGTTTTACAGTCACCTTATCAATGTTCATCATCAATGATTGGCTATTGTTTTCTTCAGTCATGATTATATCATATACATTTATATTTTTTAATATTTAACTTTTCTTAAAATTATACATTTTAACATAAAATTGTAAAACAATCATTTTGGGGTGGTGCCGACACAGTTTGGATAATTGTCGATATATGTCACAAAGTAATCATATTCATCCCAAGATACAGGTTTGATAGGCCCACATACTTCCAATGGTATGAGCTTTAGTGGCATTGTTGATTTCAATCTTGTTCCATTAAAAGGTAGACATGACATTTTACCCTAAATACAATTTTCACTTGAAAAATTTTGAAAGCGATTATTTTTAAGACTGTCTAAACCATTTACAAGATCTCATTTAACTAATATATCAACATTTTTAAAACTCAAATGGCCCAACCTTCTATGCCACTAGTCTATTTCCCCATTTGAGCTTATAATAGTTTCCCATACTATGCTGTTGCAGAACGATCAATACTCATACTAATGGGAAATAATGATCCATTCTTTCTTCCACAGATAATTAATTTGTCATTTAAAAAAGCTTTGACTTTACCATTAAGGAAGACAACTTTAAACCCCTTTACTTCTAACAGGGAAACAGATTACAAGTTTTTCCTAACCTCAGGTACATGGTATACATTTTCAAAAACACTTGAAATGGTAGTACTATTAACATGGGTGTTAACATTTATATATCCTATTACAGTAGCTTCTAGAGTGACACCATTTCTGGCAGCACAAATTCTCTTAGAAACCTTCAACTCCATCATATCCAATTAACACCTTTGAATTAGCAATGAAATGGTCGGATCAGCCTGAATCAATGTACCATAATATTACAATTATTATAACCTTTGTTATCTTTAATTTTAGAAATCTCGCTATTTGTAAAGAAAGCATTCCTGTTCTGGTGGGATGTGTTCTCTTCTTCATCACAGTAGGTAGAGCCTCGTCCTCTTCCTCTAATAAGACCTCTGCTTCGATAATTTCCTCTATGTTGTTGGGCTTCTGAGCATTGATATCTTTTGCGACCAGATTGTCCACAATTAAAGAAAAGAAAAGCACTCTTGACTGACTCTTTCATTATGGAACTTTTTCTTCTTCTCTTCTTCCCTAGGTAGATTATTTTTCACTTGGTCCCATTTCAGATCAGGTTGGGTTTTCAGTGCAGTGACGATCCCATCATATGACCTGGGTATGGACAAAAGGAGATAATTAATCTTATCGTCCTCAGAAATTATGCTTTCTCCATCCTTCAGTCTAGGAAAATAGTTTTCTAATTTCATACTATGCTCAGCTAATGGACTTTGTTCATCATATTTAGTTTCATTAAGTAACCTCTTTAAGAAAAGCCGACTGCGAGTTCCTCCAGCTCTTGAAATTTTTTCTGGAATTTAATATATTCCAGATGTGAATTGCTTGCTTACTCTCGTAATAATGATGGATTGTGCTTTCGCTTCAGCAGTCTTGTTGTCTGTTAAGGTGCTTTTCATACGAAAGGCCCCATTGCTAAGATCTTCTCCATTGAACTGCTGAACATGCCACTCACTGATATTCTTTGCCATTTTTTTCCAATTAGGCCTCAAAAATAAACACAAATATCTTCATAGCATTGTCTGGGCCCTTAACTCTGATAAATAATAACTATGAGGGCTAAGGATCATAATTAATATGCAGAATATTAATGGAAAAAAAACTTTTATTAATATGATCACATAGAACATGTTAAAAGCGAGAGCCGATAACCTACTCAACCACCCACTGTTGCTCTCCAAAGCAGTGATGCCTAACACAACTTACAATAAATAATATTAAAGAGCAATACATATAATACAATGTGATCAAATTAAACTGGAGTGGCATTCTCAATATAGTAACATTTATAAGAGTTAGTCTTTGTAAATATTGTGAGTCTGTCTCCCTAAATCCTGAAAATTGAGGATTTTTCCTCTAATTCGTCCTCTGAGTCTTCGCTCGAGGTTTTATCTAAATCCACTTTACATATATAATAAAAATAATATATATATATATATATATATATATATATATATATTTATATTTTGTCATCATATTTTATTTTTTGAAACTCTATTTCTGTTCTTAAATCTTTTTCTAAATGATGTAATTTGTTATCAAATTTTTCATTAATTTCTGAGGGAATTACTGACTTCTTGTTTAACTACATTAATTTTACTGTCTAATTTCAAAAAATTTTCATTATTTTCAATAGAAAGTTCATCTATTTGGTTATATAATTGTTCAAATTTTAGTTAATTGTTGGTTTTCATTTGTAATTTTGTTCAATTATTATCTAATTGTTTTAAATTTTGTTCATTTCATTCCAATTTATTATCTAATTGTTTAAAAATGTGTTCATTTTTCTGAATTTTGTCGTTTTTCTTCTGCAGTTTGTTTAAATTTATTTCACATTATTTTCAAAAACATGTCTAATTTATTTTTTCCCATGTTTAAATTATTTGAGCTATTATCCTGTGGACTGATCGATATATTTTTTATATTTGATTGTTCAACACTATTATTAATTATATCACTTTCGCATCTTTCCACCACACTTTGTTCATCTTTTTCATGTAAGATTATGTTGAGTTTAACATATTTTTTTTCCATTTTTGACTACAAAGTATTAACTTTGATCTCTAATAAACTCATAAACTTCTAGTGACACTTTCTAATTTGACCTTACCCAAAGCTCCTAATAATTTTTCCTCTTTTGGGCACCAAATGTCATGTTTTATTTTTTTAAATGTTTATGTTTATGTTTTTTAAAATGTCCCTGTTTGGGCGCCAAAAGTCATAATATTTTATTTTTTAAATGGAATAATTAATTTTTAAATGAAAAATAAATGGTAATTTTAGGGTTTTCAAATTAATAACTCTGAGTCTTGGCTAAGGTAAAAAAACAAACTTGAAGAAATATACTACAATATAAAACATAACTCAAATTAAAAAATTCAATTTTGAATATATAAAAAAAATGATAAATTATCTGACTAAGCTGTCTTCAGTCGATTCTCCATTCCTATTTTCCTTCTTGATCTTCCTTAATTTATTTTTATTATTTAATTAAATTTATTTTTCTTCAACATTTATCACATTGTCTTTCAATATTTCGGGGTTTTATCCCTATTATTAAGACTTTTACTATCACTTTCTACGCACACACATTTTTTCTATCACATAGCTTACTGCTATTCGTCCTAACAATGTGTATTGGCTCACTGAATAGCACGGATAACAGTTAGCCACAGTAGCTCACAGTGAAAAGGATATACCAGAAATATAGTAGAAAGATAAAAAGGGAAAATGGGCTTTTTAATGAGAAGAGGAAAAACCCCAAAAAGATACTTTCTGATGCTGATGAAAGGTGGATTCTGAGATATGTAAAAAAAAAAACCAAAAAAAAAAAAACCAAGAATGAGTGCACCAAAAATTGCAAGTGAAGTGGAAAATTATTTAAAGAAGATTGTTAGTGCAGAAACTGTGCATCGGGTCCTAAGGAAACACAATTTTCATGGTAGAGTTGCTAGGAAAAAGACATTATTAGTAAAAAAAATTTAAAAAGACCGGCTGAAATTTGCAAATGAGCACATTTCCAAAGATTTTGACTTTTGGAAAAAGTTTATTTTTGCTGATTGATGAAAGCAAATTTAACATTTTTGGGTCGGATGGACGTGGATATGTTTGGAGAAAACCTGGAAAAGCATTTTCCAAGCAAAACCTCTTACCGACTGTGAAACATGGAGGTGGGAGTGTGATGGTGTGGGGATGCATGGCAGCCTCTGGTGTGGGAAATCTGCTTTTCATAGAAAGTATGATGGATAAACATTTATATGTGGACATATTAAGACAAAATCTGAAGGTAAGTGCTGAAAAACTTGGATTAAAAGATATTTTTACTTTTTACCTAGATAATGCTTAGTTATGTCATCCTTTGGAGGGGACATAAAAAGGTGGTCCTGAGCCTGTGTGATGTCTGGTAATTTTTAAAGATCCCTATCCTTATTAAACCTGGATAGGCAAAATTTAGGATTCCCACTGTGGCATTGTCCGATTAGACACAGTAGCATAAAGTGATCTTAAATAAATAAAATAATAAAGATATAACTGCTGTAATTCAGAAATTTTATTAAACAAATTAATTTACTACACTGTGCTACTCCACAACTTCAGTGTCACTGTTCAATAAAACCATTTATGTTTTGGGCTATTTAACTGCTGTCTGATTAAAATTATAGTAAATTTTTACTCTTGTGATTGAACTTGTAATTAAATGCACAAATAGTTAATCCATTGCTACCCACCTGTGGCCCTCATGCTTGTTCATATGCAAAAAGAAATTTTCCAAAATTCAATAATCAGTCAAATAATTGATTGTGTTATCAGCAAGCATTATTCATGTTTCTATTCCTATATTTCTCGTGGATCATATACCTTACTAGAAGATATTTATGTTTATTGTGTTTCTTAATGTTTTGGTTATCTAATTAAAGATTATTAAATCAACTGAAATCTTTCCAAACAGGTCAATTATGTTAGAAATTAAGGATAAACAATTTTTAAATTCTAGGTATTATAAATTATCTCTCATACATTTATATGTTCATGATTTAGTCACATATTGAAGAAAGTTATGTGAGATAAAGAGTTTATTAAAATTTTTTTTTTTTTTTTTTTTTTTTTGCATTTCTTTGTTTCCAATTTCTGGTGAGGTAAGATTTCTATTATAAGAATAAAGTTTTTTAATAAGTGAGTCAAAATTTACTAGAGAAAATGGTAAAGTCTGTCCTTTTTAGATTATGTTCACAGGAACTCGTTATTAATTCTGTAACAAACTTCTAATTAGAATATATCAACAGTCAGGATATTTAAATTAGTGTCCATTTTCTTAATATTAATATCAACACTTTGGGATTAATTTACAATTTATCCAGCAATTCAAACAGCAGTCCGGATTTCTGTAAGATTTTAGAACAATTGAACTTGAATTGCCTGTTAATTGAAAGTTTGTAAATTACTATCAATTAACAGACAATTCTCATGTTCATGATACAACATAATAACTGATTTAAGGAGACACGTTGGATACAGCACTGCTCTGTGCCAGGTGGGTCAGTAAAAAGATTGATCTTTTAATATCCAACATCTTTTCATGTTCTCATCTACAATTATGTAGCTCCCCATTTGTATGGGCTTCCAACAATTCACAAACCATGTCACCCTCTTGGCCCATTCACCTCTAATATTGATTCTCCTTTGTAAAACTCTGGAAATTCCTTCTACCTTCCTAACGAATTCTCATTCCTAACTATCCATATGATGTCTTCAACTCCAACAACGATTAATTTTCCTTTACCATTTTTAAATTATTATATCATAGCATCTTTTGGTGAAAGTTTATTCACCAACATTCCAATAGATAAAGCCTTCTCCATAGTTGTAGATAATTGATCTTCCATTGAACCCCACATCACACTAAACCGTTCCTCATAACTAGAACCCTTAGATCTTTGCTTTAATCAGGTCACCTTACTTTCAAAGGACAATGCTCTCATCTAATCTCTGGACTCGCTATAGGAAATCCTCTTGCTCCTGATCTAGCCAACATTGTTCCTTAATGACTTACTAGGCTCCATAATACCCCTTTTCCTAAATGACATTATTTTCATAAAAAATATGTAGATGAACTTTTCCTCATTCTAAATCTCGGAAAAATTCCAGAGATCCTTTCTGCTTTTAATTTGTACCACCCATACCTCTACTTTCCCCATTCCTTGATCTCATCTTAAGAAACTCTGATAACTCTATATCCACAGAATGGCTTACTAAATCTACTTACTCAGGCACTTTTAAACTTCTATTCCCAGCATTCTTATCATCAAAAAATCAATTTAGCTAAAAACCTTATTTACCGATGTTTGTCTCTCTCTCTCTCTCTGATTCTCAGTTCCATAGTATAGTACTAACATAAATCAAATCAAACAAATCCTTATATCAAATTACTTTCTCCCTCTAACTATCAACAGACTTTTTAAAAACGACATAAATCGCCCACCATCACTTTCTATTTCCCATCTCTCCTTTTTATAAATCACTTCCATATATTCCCTCTCTCTCGGAACTAATTCAAAAATCATTATGTTCCTTCAATCCCAACCTAAGACGCCTTAAAATCCCAAAATAGACTTTCCAAACTCTACAACAACCTAAAAGATTGATCCTCTTTCCCCTTTCCATCTCTCACAAGTTGTATACAGAATTCCATGCTCCAGTCCAAACTGCAATTCCTCTTACATTGGCTTGAGAAAAAAACCTCCCTAAGGACCGTATATCCCAGCACAAATATTCCGGTTCCTGAATAAACCTTTCAGCGTCAAAGTTCTCTGAAAATTCTTTATATCTCTCTTTTGATTTTCGCAAAACTTCCATCCTTGCCACCGTTCCGAACCAAGTCAAATGACTCATAACTTTAATGTATTTATATCCAATTAGAATACCTTCCCATCAATCAAAAAACAGACAAATCCTATTTACTTATCCTTTGCCTATTTCTCAACCTATTAAAACATTCCTAACGCATCCTTTATATGATAATTTTCACCCTAATTTATTTTTTGTGACTCGTTACATCCCTTCGATCTTTCCATTATACTAGGTTACATTAGACATGATTTTCTCATGCTTAGCTTTTTTTCCTTGTAAATATAGTTTTTCAAATAAGGATTATTGTCATGTCAGCAATATTATTAAAAACCACACATTAAATACATTTTGTTCCCAAAGATTTTTTAAATATATTTATTCATGCAATATATATATATAATGTTCAAAATGATGATTGTGTGTATAAATAGAATACAAATCACTCTACAAAGGATAAAACCATTAGAGAGATGGATATCTGTGGTAGAGTGGTTTTTCTGTATTAAAAAAACAAAATGTATGGATGGCTGGATTGTGGATGGGTTATAAAAAAAAGAAAGAAAAAAAAAAGGCTTTATGTTAAAATAAAACAAATTTATTATGATTTATTTGTAGAATTTTTGTACATTTTATAGAATGTTTTATCATTTTCTTCAAAATATACTTTTAGTTGGAACAATATATAACAGTGGTGTGTTGTGTCACCAAATTTGACAGACAAGAATTACAGGAAAAAGAAAGAAAATAAAAGCCTTAAAACTCTTATTGAAACATTGAAGTGTCATAATCAATAAAATTGATTCATTGGCACTTATTTTAATTATAATGAACCAGTTATATATTGTCATTTAATACTGGTCTCATAGGCTTATACAAACACTCTGATATAATAAATATACATT
Organism: Piezodorus guildinii; assembly: GCA_023052935.1. Lineage (NCBI taxonomy): Eukaryota > Metazoa > Arthropoda > Insecta > Hemiptera > Pentatomidae > Piezodorus > Piezodorus guildinii. The sequence goes on from CM041292.1 coordinate 60,215,735, forward strand.
AACTCTGACAGCTGGATTAATTTGTATGAACATTTTTACTTGACATGATACTAAAATTGAAACAATTCTATCTCTTATTTTTTATATAATTTTATGTGAATTTCGAATTCTTTGTACTTACTTTTTCATTCACCCTGACCTATACAACTTCTGTAAATAAAACTCTGGACTCTATCAACACAAAAATAATGTCTCTTTACTCAATTTACAAACAACAACAATATAAACACCAGTTGGATTCGTTTCTTAGCCTCACACGAAATTATATTTATTTTATATATAATTATATACATAAACAAACATGTCTTGTACACCGATTCTTAACTTTAACAAACCACCGAACCCAAACATATAGGTAAATATACTTCTTTCAATAATATATATATTTCCGTAGCTATATATTTTTAAATAATTATTTATATACAGCAATTCTAAAAAAATACACTTTTTCAAAACATAGTTCAGGCCAAAAGGTGGACAGTTTGAATGCAGACTTGATGAACAGCTATTTTTTTTTAAATTATAAAAAAAAGTCAAAAATTAAAATTGTAAGAAGTAGGAGGTTTGTGGTATCAGAATTTTTTCCCCGTTATCACAAATCATTACCATCACAATTGTAATTAAGATAGAAGATATCCATCCTTTATTATTTTTTTTAAATAGCATAGTTTTCACAGTGCGATAGGTAAAAATATCTATAACAGTGTGATAAGAGTAAGATAGAAATACATATATATCATATATTTTGTGGTTACTACAGGAACAATGCCAAATACAACTATAAAGGTAATAATTTTGCTGATTTCTAAGCGAGTAGATTTAATTTATTAAAAAATATTCAGTGTAAATATTTCCTTTACAAGAGCAGATATAGGGACCTAATTACAAATATTAATTTACAAATGATTCTATACATAAATAAGTTTTGAAGTTAATACTTATTATATTGTCGATAACATTAAAATTTAGAGAAAAAATAACCTATCTAACTAGTAATGTACATTAAAAATTTATAACTAAAAATAGACCAATCACATGAGGTGTAAAAATACATGGTACTAAGCATCGAACAAAAAGGGATCACTTTACCACTACTGTCTCCTTTCTCGTGAACTAATGCTAAAGTTTTTATTGCATCCTCTTTCTAGAATTTATCACATAAAATATTTCTCAGTTACGTAATGTAACCAATGTTTTTCCTCCTACTTCTGTTAACTAACCTATATCCCTTTCTAATGACTATTAGTAAATAACTATGGCTAAAATTAAAATGTACAACATTTGCTATGATAGTCTACATAGTTGGTAGTCAATGTTACTCCATGCAACTTTAAAAATATCCAGACTTACAACTGTTCAACGAGTAAGGCCGTAAGTATTCTTCTGTAATATAAACTTCATATATCTATATTACTTTTATTTACAAAGATACTAAATATCGATACTTACATTGTTATAAAAAGATATATAATTTTTATTTTATATAATATATATTTTATATATGTTGAAGTAATTAAGGATTTTTTCGATTTGGGATAATTTAATTAAAATATTTTGGGAAAGGAAATCAAGTTTCAGTTATTGCCATAGGGGCAAAAAATGTAATCAGTATGAAGATTTTAAAAGAAAGAAAATAACAAATCGTGTAGCAATAGGTGTTTCATAGTTTGTCTATTATTACTTACAAAAGTATTGTCTCTTTAGTACAATGAGAACTTTTTAAAAATTACATGATACATTTATTTAAATAAATAAGGGTTGTGAGCAGAGAGAAACTTCCAAAGAAGGAGACCTCTATAACTATTTACACCATACATCTAAAGTCTTCACTACAACTCAAACGCAATATCAAGCTCTCCATAATTCATGATCACTTGACATAGCTTCAATCTACAGGTAGGTGTAGATGCTTTCAATTACTCAGCTCTCATGGGCTCCAACTATGATGAATCCCTACAAATGTAAAAAAAGATACTTAAAACATATTAAAAAAAAATAATACTAAAATCCTTGCCTTGCATTTTATTATAATTAAAAATATTTTTACTAGATTACTAACTAGCCATTTTCCACCATCAAAGTTCAACTACTACTTTAGTTACTAATTAAGAAATCAACAAGTAATTTAATAAGCATCAGTTTTAAAAAATATCTCTGAGGGAAGGGCTTATCAATCACCATGGGGAAACAGACACAATTACTGGATATAATGAAAATATAATCTCTTATGTATTTTATAAGACACTAAATAGAACTTCAAGTTAAGGCCTATATTAACTGAAAGTTAATGGTGCAATGAATCTATAATTATCAGGGAACCTACTTTAATCCAACTTATTACTAGGTGGAGTCTTTAACCAGTAATTGTGAGGTGTAACTTGGACTGTCATGCTCAATAGACAACCAAGATTTTACTTGAGTCAACTTTCACTTACCTATATATGAAATATACAGTGAGGGAAGAAAGTATTGCGATAAGGAAAATTTTTGGATTCCAGTTTTCAACAGAAACTTAGGGTCCCCTGAGTTCAAATAAGTCCCGAAACAAGTTCTGTGTGTGGTAAGTCAAGCAAGAAACTGAAATTTCATATTTAAGAAAACTATACAATCAAGATGTTACAGCAACTTTTTCACTAAAATTGGCTGACTGAAAGTGCCTTGTATTTAGCACCTTTTTACAATTTTCTCGTATATGAGGCGTTGATAAACAATAAAATTATAACTAAGCAACTATAGAGGAAACTAGGTTCCAATTTTACCTGAGTAAATTAGCCATAAGGGTAGTAGTCTCAGCAGATGGAAGTAGCCGTACAATGAGCTGCCTAACAAAGAGGCGAGATATACCAGGGCTCGACCTTTCTGCTACCTCAAATGCCTTTGTCAGTTCATCGATTTCACATTTCTCACCACTCTCTTCCCGGTAGTGATTCCTTTTTAGCTGGAATAGAAGAGGAAAAATTAATATTCAATGGATAAGGTTTCAAAAATTAAAGCAAGATGACAAATTAATTATAATGAAAGGTTTTTAGTGTCATTATTAATTTTAGAATTTTCCCACCATTCAAAATGTAATTGCAATTTTATATAATTAATATAGATGCACTAATCTCAGTTGAAAAATTATTGAATGACAACATATTTATTATGACCAGCTTATACTGTCATTATTTTAAATTTGTTTAATCAAATAATCAAGGCAGTATGTACTTTTATAAAATATATATACAGCAGGCAAAAATAAACTCATGGATTCAATAAAAAACAAGAAGGAGTATATATGTTGACATTTTTAATGAATTTTTACAATATTGAAGAAAACCAGAAACCTATAAATCCTAATTAAAATTTTTTGGAAATTTCCATAGTTAGTCAAGGGGACATAAAAAGGTAGTCACAAGCCTGTGAGATGTCAGGTACTCGTAAAAGATCCCTATCCTTTTTTTTTTTTTTATTGCTGTCATGGGTTGCACCGCGACCAAACGGTCTATCGTGCGCCATAGAATCACGCGATGTTAGTTTTAAAACACGAGTTTAGTAGCAGAAGCAAACTTCAGAAGGCTGTTAGGATTAACAAGTTTGTTGTTAGTCGGGTTTTCTAGGCGGTCTTCACCAAATAAAGTGAACCTCAACATAGCTAGCTTGTCGCAGTGGCAGACTATGTGAAACGATGTTTCATCGTCGGAAATACCAAGTTTAAACATATGGTAGTTAAGTTTGCCGTGTCCTGTATAGACAGCAGTCAAGGTCCTCAGGCATGTCCTACTCATACCAAGAAGACACTTCCTTCTGCTGGTACAAGGACCATCTAGGAATTTGAGTGATTGCCTAGGTCCCTTATTTAGCCAAAGTTGTTTGTATTTATTTAAATAGGATTGATTGATGTACCTAAAGGCATAGCTTAGGCTGATTCCACTTAGGGGTTCTGGTGTGATGGGAATCGTTGCCGATCCCTTCCTAGCTAATTCATCAGCTTTTTCGTTCCCACTGAACCCAGAATGACCAGGTACCCATTCAACGCTAACGATGATCCCTATCCTAATTAAACCTGGATAGACAATCAGTACGCCCACTGTAGCATCTTACGATTAGCCACAGTATCAAAAAGTGACGTTAAATGAATAAAACTCTAAATTAATCCTAAAAAAAAAAAAAAAAGCGAAGTTGTAAGTATAGTTTGTTGAATGGAACACATTTTTTACCCAATAAACGATCAATCATTCATATAACTACCCGAAATGATACAGATAAAAATACCAAAAGAGACCATAAACCTAAGGATTAATTTTAACACCGAAGTCGAATCAAGATTATCTTTCATTTTTGACCTATAAGCTAGTATAAATATACTTTTTTGCCTATAGTATATGAGGGTAATATATAATATATGTATCTAAGGGGCATTTTAGGGTTAAATGGTCATATTTCATTATTAAATTAAGCACCCCAAAACAAGAAAAAAAAAGCCCTCTGGAGATATAACCGGAAATGCGAAGTTAAGGAGCTGGAGTTGAAAATGTTATTCAGGAGTTATTAGGAATAGATTTTTTGTCAAAATCTATGGTATAAAAGTTAATTGGCCTGACATCAGGATTTTGAATTAAGTACCTCAAAACAAGTAAAAAAAAAGTCCTCTGAAGATGTATCCGGAAATGCATAGTTACAGAGATAGAATCAAAAATGTTTTTGAGGCATTCTAGGTTCTCAGGAATTGATTTTTCAGCAAAATAAGTCATTCAATTCTTTAAGAATTAGTCTTAAGCAATTGTACCTAGCATCCTTAGACCTGGAAATAACTAAGTTGAGATCCTAAATATAATTTTTTTTTTTTTTCATGTGATCATACAGTACAATATATATTTATTCATGGGGAATGTATTTATGAGAGTTGTTTGAATTTTAAAATGTTAAGAGACACTATCATGCGCAATGAACACACACATCTTAGCCAAGACTACTGAAAATGTGTTATTAAGATCTTAAAGCAAATAACAAACTCCTATGACGGAATGATTATGAACCCATTCCACAGTAGATGCATTCATAGTATGAGGATATTCATTGATATCAGTTATTTAGGCTATGATTGATTAATTAATATGTTTCAAAATGGTTTATTGATGAATTCATCCGTTTATGCATGATTGTCTTCTATAGACATTTTCTGAATACACATTGCTCTAATCTGAATATTTCTTATTTATTTTGATACTTAATTCATATTTAAACCCTACACACATCCTTATTTACTAACTCCTTTCAGTGCATATTAGTGTTTCTTAATATTCTCAACTTTCACAAATCTATTCCCTATGATAACTATTAAATGGTAATGTTTTTTTTTAAGATTGATATTTTTTATTTTTCAATATTTACAAGTGGCCACATGCCTCAAACTTCAAACATGTTGTGGTGATTGCACCAATTACATGAACTGGTACTGTTAGATCATAGGAAAAAACCCATAATATTTAGGACTTCAACTGAGTTATCTCTGAGCCTAAGGATGGTAGGTTCAATTGTTTGGAGCTAATTCTTGCAGGATTTAATGACCTATTTTGCTGAAAAATCGATTCTTGAGAACCTAGAAGCTAATAACGCCTCAAAAACATTTTCGACTCTATCTCTGTAACTGCATTTCCAAAAACATTTTCGACCCTATCTCTGTAACTGTGCATTTTCGGATACATCTTCAGAGGACTTTTTTTTACTTGTTAATTTAATCCTGAAGTCAGGCCAATGAACCCTGAAACATCCCTTTTATACATAAATTACACTCATATACAGTAGACAAAAAATGTATTTTTATACCTGCTAATTGGTCACATCCTCTATAACATTCAAGCAACTAAGATTAAAAAAAATTTAAATTTACCTCTCCGAGGAGTGGATGTATAAGGAGGCTAAGAGTGGGAGATTTAATTTCTTGCTTGACTGGTTGTACTGGCTGCTGCTGCTTTACTTCCTTCATGGAAGGTGTTTTCTCAGGACTCTTCTGACTGCTTTCACTAACACGATTCTCCTACAAAACAAGTAGGGTGTGTTTGAACAAACAATAAGGCATAAATAAGATATTCTTATAATATAGAACATTTAAAAATTATGTTCAGAACATGATGTGATAAATAAGAAGAAAAAAAAGCCAAGTTCAAATGGATGAGATTGGTAAGAAAGAGGATGTAATGTTGTGATTCCAAGAATCTTCAAACATGAAGAAACTAACAACTGATCCATATAGAAAAATAAAAATCCGATGCGCCCAACATACAACATTCACCATCAGTTGTTAAAATCAATTTAGGAATTTTTAAATGCATTTAAAGATAAAAAAGGTTAAAGAATTAATTACATTGAATTCGATAGAAACATCTGTTTTGTTAAGTCATCTGTTATAGTTAGTTTTATCAGCTTTTCATCACTCTCTATTGCCTTTTATGACTTAGTATATAAAGATATTTTTTCTAAATTTTTTAGCTTTCTACTATATACTTACATGTTTTTCCTTGTGGTAATGGCCATTATGAGATGGATGCCTAGTAACAGGTGGCAAACGCGGCTGCTCTTCTACTGCAGTTTGTAATCCCTTCAATCCATGGGGGCTCTTAACGGTCATTATCCAAGGTTCATCCATTTCACAACCACCGCTACCTTTTCCTCCACCGTCCTCTCTGTAAAGATGCAAGATAAATGAAACATCTTTAAGAGCAAAGAACTACCTAAAACTACAATAATTCTTAACGGATATCATTCCTAAACAAAATATATCCTTTGTTTTTTATTATTGATGGTAATTGTGCAATTTATATATATTTTTCTGCTTAAATTGTTTTTATTAATGTTACAGAGGATAAAAAAAGACAGCCATGATATACCTCAAAAGACTATTAATATAGTTATGGCCAAAAGAAATACCTGATAATGAAAGGTATAAAAGTAGGCAACGTGATGGACCCTTTAGAAACGTCCGATATTAAATGTGATGTCTATGGTTTAGTCTACGATAATGTCAATCCAAAGTCGTTTGAATACATAGCTCAATTATTCCTCATAAGTAATGTAACTTAATAGTAACATAGAATATTCTGATGGTTATTTTACTAAAGGATATACTAAGTTATGGGATAATTGCTTGGGATGGTGCTTAATTTAATAATTTTAAGCTCTAGCAAAAACTTCAGAATAAAATATTTAAAAATCATAAAGAAGAATGTTTTTGAAATGCTATACTACTATAGGTCAGGTTTCCATTTCACCGAATAAACTACAATCTACAGCAGTGAATTGAAACTAGAGCTGGTAATTTTTGTGATTGTCAAGTGTCTTATACTACTTCCTTATTGTTAACTTTTTTTTTTTTATAACAAATGTTATCATTATATGGTTATAATTAAATCATTATAGAAAATTTATAGCAATAAAAACATCAGGTTTTTATAGAATGATATATATAATTTAGAAAAAAAGCAAAGAAACAAATCCATAATAAAAAGAAAAAAAGCTAAATTAATTTTGACTGTTTAATTAATAATCGCTAAGATAGTCGCAGACAAAAGTTAAGAGTTGGTAAAATATTACTCACTGGTCGGAATTGTCTGATTCTGTTTCACTCTCATCGTTTCGTTGAGCTTTCCATTTCTTATACCTATCAATCAGATCAATTAAGTAAGAGTTCTTCTTAGCTTTCCTGATGAATGGAAACTTCAGAAGTTCTTTTGCAGTAGGTCTCTACAGGAAAAAGTAATAAAAGATTAATAACTTAAAACAATAGAATACTAGCATAACATTATTGAACACTGCTAATTAATAATTAAAACTGGCCAAGCCAATTTAAATTTAAATTAAGATGTTTACAATTGATATTTACCTAAGTCAGTGATAAAGGTAATTCTAATTAATAAGATTTAACAAGTTAACATCATTTTTTGGACAATTGCATTAGTTGAATAACCAGCATGTTTCATTAATAAGAAGTTTGTTAATTAGTTTATTCATTTAACTAACTTTTATGTTGATGTGGCTTATGATACAGGGGAGTCCTAAATTTCGGCTATCCAGGTTTAATTAGGATAGGGATTTTATTTATTTATTTATTTTTTTCAGTGGCAGACAGGGCGTGTAGGCCAGTGTAAACTGCTGGGAGAATATACTCGTGTTTCTCGATGAATTTGATAGGGTAGGAACATCTCTCCCTAAGCCTATTTTTGTGAGTGGGCACCAGTTGACTGACTAGTCTCACATACCATAGGGAGAGGCTTTGAGAGAATCACCATTAATTAAATGTTTGAAAAAGTCTCTCTGGGACTGGGATTGAACTCACAACCTTTGGTGTGAGAGACTGGCACGCTAGCCACTCAGCCATGCTTTCCTTACAGGAATTTTTAACAAGTGCATTTTATGTCCCCTCCAAAGGCTGGCACAACCAAAGATTTTTTTACCCCTTTAAAATCCTAGGGCGATCTGCCAGGTTTGGTCCGGAACTTTGGGCATTGAAGACTGTAATTACATTAGCATAATACCGTAGGTGAACCCCCATTAATACAGTTAAACAAAAAATACCTCATAATAATAGAAGAGTGGTTAACTGTAGGTATAAAAGGAGAAGTTGGTTAGGGATGCAGACATAGAAACACTTCGATCAATAAACTTAATTTATTTTGCCAACGCTTCAGCCAAAATTGTAGGGTATATTCAGGATGATTTTTAGCGCCAACTCACAACAATACAAGACACATTGTACGAGCTCGTGCCTAGCAATAGCCCTGAAGATGACCTCAAATTTAGAACAAAACATTGGAAAAATAAATTAAGTTCACTTAATTGAAATTTTTCTACTGTGACTGCTTCCCTAACCAAATTCTTAAAAAATATCTCACTTTATGTATAAATGGACTAAGGCCACTTTCAAAATAAACGGCACAAATATGTAATTTAATTGGTTTAGTTATTTTCTCTACATCGCTTTACTTGTGATCTGTAATATCATTAACGATCACAAGAGCGTTGAAAAACTATTAACAATTGGCAATCAGTTTCCAAATGCTCCCAATCTAAGTTTGTCGCTAAGTGTGTTAATTTTATTTTATACACTCTCAATGTAAAAGCCTATTGAAGCCATATCTAAGCAAAACAAAAAAGTCCAGCATTAAAATGGGTTGCCTGGTTATGAAATTGATCGCCTATACAGTAATAGAAGTTTTTATTTAATTGTAAGATACGTACATTTTCTGGATCCTTATTAAGGCAGGACTCTACAAACTCCTTGAACTGCTTGGTGTAATTTCCTGTCAGCTGAGGTGGATTGTTCTTTGGGATAAGAAAGAGAACTCTCATCGGATGAAGTTCTGAGTTCGGAGGCTCTCCTTTGGCAAGTTCGATTGCAGTTATACCCAGAGACCAAATGTCAGCCTAAAGACAGCAATACAAATATAAATTTGTCTACACACGCACAATAATTATAAGTGTTTTATTTTCTTATTATCCAAACCTTGGAATCATATGCGGACTGCTTAATAACTTCAGGAGCCATCCAAAAGGGAGTGCCGACAAAGGTATTTCTTTTGCTAGTAGTATTTGTCAATTGACCAGCCACACCAAGTCGGCAAGTTTGACATCTCCCATCTCACTCAGTAGCACATTGGCAGCTAACAACAGTTATTAGTTACTAGTACCACACACAATACTACAATGGTATTATTTATCAACTTTTGAACTAAAACCTCATGACTAATATTGTAAAATAATATAATGTTAAAAAATAATTGAAACATCGTAAAAATATTGTTGAAATGATAAATGAAAGACAAAGAGAAATTGACAACTTAAAAATTATATAAAATGAGAGGGAAAACTAACCATGGACTCATAAAATGGAGCTACAGATTCTTTGTTTATATAGTTTAAAATTTGAAACTATTCTAACATAAACTTCTTTCTCTTCTTTAGCATATCTTTCCAATATTTAATAAGTATAGTATAAATTGTAAAGATAAGAACAAACAAATAAATATATTTTTAAAATTATGTAAATTATTACACCAGGGTTTATTATACCATAATAATTATATTATGGTATTATATTTCATAATTTTATACAGCTGTGTAGGCAAATAACTTATAAGAATAGTGTTAAATTACTCAGAGATCTTAAGAAAGAAATAAACACTTTATTGTTTTATTTTAGTATATTTTATTCGAATAAAATTATGTTTCAAGATATGTAGAATCCAAATATTCCCACCTGTTCCTAATTAAGAATTAAATTCCCAAGAAAACAAGATAAAATTCATTCAAATCAATTTAGTATTAGCAAAATAAGTCATGATTACCATTTTTCCTAAAGTAAAAATTTGTCTTTCTTAAGCTCTCTGATTAACTGAAAACTATAATTATAGGTTAATTGCCTACATAGCTATGTAATATTATAAAATGTTATAATACCATAATATAATTATCAGGGAATAATGAATCACTGTGTAATAATTTTATTATATTTTTAATAATAATAGCTTAGCGAACCCGAAGGTTCGATGTCTATACCACCAAGTATTGTCTACACTACAGGGAGTCCGTGGCTAAGTGGCTAGCGCACTAGTCTCTCATGCTAATTTAATTTGAAACCCAGTCCCAGGGCTTTTATAAGGATGTTATTAAATGGGGATTCACACACAGCATCTCCCCCGGTATGTGAGATCTGTCAGCCAAATGGTGGTCACTCACAAAATTAGGTGTAGGGAGGATGACTGACTCTATCCTACAAATTGCATTGAGAACGCAAATGTAATCTCCCTCCAATGATCACCGTTCAAGCCAAAGCCCTGAGTTCAGCCTTAATACAATCTTCCCATCAACACTTCGGCCTTTCAGACGCCTACCAGTCGGTTCAGCGAATACCAACTTTCTTGGATCCTGTTCCTCACTGAGCCCAACAACTTTACACGCCCATTTGAGTCTCCACGATGCTATCAACTCAATTATATTCACAGGGCACAAGCTCCGCAATTCCGCATTCTGCAACCTTCTAAACTCCTCAGTTGTCTCATCTCTCTTTGGACTAAATATTTAAGCAGTACGTTATTTTCGGAAACCTTAAGATGTTGTTCACCCTTCAATTATAATATTTTTATTTTAAAAATTTATAGCTATTTTTTAAAATATTGGGAAGATATCCTAAAGAAGAGAAATGTTATAATAAAAACCATCACATAAAAATTTAATAGTTAATGAAACAGTAATAATAAAATAGAAAATAAAGAACAAAACATTAATAAAATGTTGATTAAAATTAAAATAACAGGTAAATTAAATATCCTCCTAAGGCGTGGTTCAACAAAAATCATTTGCGGACTCCTTCATCCGATCATTTCGTTGGCAAGGACTCCCTTATATCCTGAATGTTATACATGCATTTAGATTTTTATTGGGTCTTACCATGTATCTTTGATGGGAAATATCTGCTAGCGTAACTCTGTATGCCAGAAATGAGTAGGGAATATGAAAATATAGAAAAAAGAACAGGCTCCAAGAGTTTACTTCAACCAGAAATAATTGAAAAACCTAAACGTAATTCAAGATAAGTAATAATTCAAATAATCATAAAGAAATCAAATATTCTTCATTATCTGATGTGATACATTGTCCTTTAAGCTCATTTTTTTCGAAATATTAGAAAATGATCAATTTTAAGATTGTGCAGTAGCGGTCGCTAGTCAGTGATCACTAGCAATTATATCACTTAAAACTTAAATAAGTCTTTTGTAGACCATGTATGATTTTTTAAAGCCAAGGATTCACAAATATTTAACATTAAGCTAATTTTAAATTATTCCCCAATGGCATCTCATGGATCCAGGGTATATTGTCCGAGGAGCCTGCAGTGGTATGCTTCAGTTGATCGCTCTCAAGTAGCATTAGCAGTGCCTACTTAAGTCACTACAGAATATAAGCAGACTTACTGTTTAATAATATTGATATATTGTAACCTTTATTCCTTGCCCTTCTATTACCTCATCTCCTTATTCCTTCTCCTTTCCCTTATAGGTGGGGCTCTTTGCATTCCATCCTTCACCTATCCCCTCTGCTAATTAATAGGTGAGCACCATACCAGACAAAGTAATCTTGATCCTGGTATTGCAACCAAACTTCTACCTCGGCAGGCACCAACCTCCATACTTTCTCTTAATTTGAACACGCACTTCAAGACTATGTGACCCTTCTATATTAATAACCATACCTCAATAACCCCCTGAATAACATTTGAGGAATCCCAGGGTTCCACAGACAACTTGTTGGGAACAACAGTCTTAAGGAATAGAAAAAATCTGGTGTGGGCAACACACGACTTTCACTTACCTCCGTTTTTAGAATTGATTAAAGAATTTCCAAATATAGTTAGAGATAAAAATGAGTGAAACCATTAAAGAATAAATTAAATTGAATTAATATATAAACATGTGTTTTATAAAAACTCTATTATATTATTATCTAAAATAATCAGTTAGTTTTGTCAGCTTTTTATCACTCTTTATTCAATTTTACAAGCTTGTGTATATGATAATATATTTTATAAAGTCTTTCTCTTTCAAAAGGTATATTATACGTCTATATTACTGTTCTTATGTTCAAAAACAAAATTGGCGCGCTGTGCTTCATTGATAAGCCGCCAGACTGCAGCACCGTCAACATGAACTTTCCTTTTCAGGAACCCAAAAAACAGTTAGTTTTATCGGCCTTTCTTTCACTCTCCATTATCCTTTACAATTCCGTGAATCAGATAATATGTTTTCTAAAATCTTTAGCTATCCAACTGTATATTATACATCTATATTACTATTGTTGTGTTCAAAAACACAAAAAATGCATAAAAAAATATTTGTTCAGTTTTTCCATTAGTTGTTTATCAAATTCACTCAACTTGCATATTTAGCTGTTAATTATCAATGGTAACAAGATAATATAATTATTTTTATAGAATCTACAAAATTAAAGGTATTTTAGAGGAAGAAAATTTAAAATATCTGCATTTAAGCCCCATCAGACTATTTAAATCAGAATGAAACCTACATGATATTAAAGCCTATAAATTTTACATCAATATAGCGAGTTTAATCAAAATCGTGGAGTATTTCTGAAAAATACGTGCTCTTCTCCTTAGCTAATTAGATGAAAAGGAGCTGTAACATCTTGGACGTATAATTGTCTCAAGCACGAAATATTAATCAAAATCATTGGAACTGTTTTTGAGAAAATCGTAAAAAGGTGCTAAATGCATGGGATAAAGTAGAACTTCTGGTCAGCCGATTTTAGTGAAAAAGTTGCTGTAACATCTAGGGCGTATAGTAGTCTTAAATATGGAATTTTAATTCCGTACGACTTTTCGTTTTTGTGCTAGAGTTACCACACACAGACCTTTTTGCGAACTTGGTTATTTGGACTCAGGGACCCTAAAACATGTATTTCCATAGAAAACTGGAATTCGAAAATTTTCATGATTGCAATACTTTCCCTTACTATATACTTCATATATAGGTAAGTGAAAGTAAAAATCCTGTTGAGAAGTAGTAAAAATGAAAATATTTACCCTTAATATCTCGATGAAGCTTACGTTCAGAATGTAGGTAATCAAGTCCTTTCAAAACTTCCCTGAGGATGACTGCAATATGCATCTCTTCAAAGTTGCCAGCTTTCATTAAATCTAGGGCGGATCCTCCACCCAAGTACTCCATAATGATCCATAGCTTTGAGCCCTGCAATCACATCCATCGCTACCATTTAAAATTGTATTACTCTTTAGGTAGATCTAATTACATAAATAAATACACAGATATAGATAGATAAATCAATATTTCAGCCAGCCACCATAATTGTAAAACCTCTTAAATCCTAATGGTTGATACTTTCTTAATTCTTATTGATTTATGCCATTAAAACATAGTAACTCCAGAAAATTAATTAATTAGAAAACCTTTTAACATAAACAATTAAGACCCATAAGATTTCTTTTTCATTATTAATATATAAAATTATATCTGTGGTGGTCATGAATAAGTGGTTAAGTCAAAATCTTTCATTTTACAGGTGAGAGACTTAAACTTTACGTTTTACCCAAAATAGAGTTATAGCATACAGCTTTCTTTCCACCTGAAATTTCTTCCACTAAGAAATTTCTTTAATCAATTTAATTTAACACGATGTGGGAGACGGTCTGAGGGAGCCATACGTGGAGTTAACTCATTTTTTATATAACTCGAGTTATCCAGTTTTTTTACGACCGCCACAGATATGATAAACTTGAAAATGAAAGGCTTTTGTAAAACTAAAGATTTAAGTATTAAATTTACGATTTTTTCATAAGAACTGTAAATTCTCAATATTATCTTAGGCCACATACATAGACTATAAATAGGAATTTTGTGGACATGCTCAGACATTTAGAACACTCATTTTTTTTTAACAGGAGGGAAGGGGGAGGAGAGAAAGATGGGAAAATCCTGCACCTGTCAAATATCAAAGTATGTTTCTGAATAGGCAAACTTATGTGCAAAAGAACGTTTTTTAAATAAAATTTTCACCAGTGACACTAAATATTCTAAAAGTGCAGATACAATTTTTAATTGAAAGAATTTCAACAAAGACTTGCAGTGGCCATACACTTAATGTTACATATGTCTCATCTTACAATGATAGCGCAATTAAACAGTCTAAATTACTGTTATTAAAATTACCAGATACAGGAAAAATAGTTTTAAAAAATATTAATTGTACAGGCAGAAGACATTGGTCAAAACGTTGGTTGCATGATAAATAAATTTCAAAATTTTTTGATCATTTTTACTGCTGGCTGAGCCATCTTATACTTCATTATACCAGTATATCTGTGGTGGTCATGAATATGTGGTTAAGTCAAAATCTTTCATTTTACAGGCGAGCGACTTAAACTTTACGTAATACCCAAAGTAGAGTAATAACATACAGCTTTCTTTGCACCTGAAATTTATTCCACAAGAAATTTCTTTAACCAATTAACACGACGTGGGAGACGGTCTGAGGGAGCGATACATGGAGTAAACTCATTTTGGATATAACTCGAGTTATCCAGTTTTTCACAACCGCCACAGATATAGTCAACTACTTCTTAATAATCAATTTAATGAAAATGGTCTACTTTATTCAGATCTTTGTAATACTCTTTTTATCTTTCTTTGAAGCCAACATTTTTGGAATTAAGAGGTTTTATATATATATATATATATATATATATATATATATATATATATATATATATATATATATATATAGTGATGGCATGATTGATATAATGATCAAGACAAACAAATCTTAGAATAAAAGAAATAAAAGTCACAAAAATAGGGGAAACTATCGAACTAAGAACTCTCATTTAAAATTTTTCAACTGTAACAACCACTAAAAACTAAGCAAATTATATATAATTTGTGATGTAACGTTTTGAAAGAATCTTATTGTCAACAGTGTTAGATTGCATAATATTGTATCAATTATAGTGTTTTAGTCTTATGTAGAAATTAAATATTAAATTATTGTACCTGATTTTCAGGAAAACCCATACCCTGAGACTAAATTTAATTCAATTTGTTTAGTTTATTTTCCATTGAGGATTTTTTAAATTACAAAAACAGTATACTACAAATCATATTCAAGATAAAATAGGGTAATGGTGTTTCCAAATGTACTCTTAGTTTATTCACTTTTTAGCTCTTATTTTTTCATTAATCATAGACCTAACACATGCACAAGGACAATAGTCAAGATACATAAACAATAATTAACCTTAAGGTAGGAACCGAAGTACTTGGTGACATGAGGAGAATCGCACTGGGAGAGAACCATGATCTCCTGTTGGATGTCTTCGATTTCATCCTCGGCTTCATCTAGGTCGATTATCTTGATCGCAACAACCTCTTGAGTCCTATTATCTACTCCTTTGAAAACTTCACCAAATGACCCCTTTCCAATCTTTTCTTGTTTTGTAAAGATCAGCTCGGGATCGACCTTCTGAAAAAAGAAAAACAAAATTATACTAAAGTTGAAAACCAAAAATGCTTAGTTTTTAAAAATTACAACATATAAAACTTAGTTCTACATAACAATATAAAGCTAGCAAATTTTTTAGCAGACACCGAAAATAAAATATTCTTCAATAAACATTAATTTTTTCTTTATAATCCATTTCATAAAAGTAAATATAAACAATATGTAGTAAAATATTAATAGCCAGAATACAACTGTCCAGTCAAACTTTTGCAGCCATGCAAGAGGAGTGTGTAGTTAACCTTAGAAACTGGACTACACTTCTATATCTGTATGTATCATTTGAAATAGTTCACTATGAAACTAATAAAACATGAGGGAAAACAATGCCAATGTATCAGAAAATTAATAGTTTTTAATAATCTTGAAATAAATAGTAAATATATGCTTTATTATAAAGCAAGGAAAAAAAAAAGTAATGAGAACTGATTTGTGACATATCACATTTCTTCAAAACCTTTTACTTAGTGTTTAAGAAAAGTTATGATATGCACAATATTATATTTCATTGAACTCTGTTTTTGTCAATATAATAACCACTGTGTAAATCGACTAGTATTAACAATAATTATAGTTTTTAATGAATTTAAAAATACTGGTAGTGATCGCATGTAGTGTAGTAGCCAGCATGTCCTAGGATTTTTTTTTTATGGGAGTAAAAAATCCTTAGTTATGTCATCCTTCAGAAGGGACACAAAAAGGTATGTGCGATGTCCAAGTACTTGTTAAAGATCCCATCTGATTAAACCTTGATAAACAAATTTAGGACTCCCACTGTAGCATTGTCCGATTCGCCAAAGTAGCATTAAGTGATGTTAAATAATAAACAAGCAAAATACTGGTGATATATACAACCAGTTTAGGAGTACCTAAGGGTTCTAATCAGAGTTCTTTTTCAAACAATACGCTTCATTTGTTAATTGATTAGTAACTGAGCTGAGAAAGAAATCTTTTTCAACAGAAAATATGTATTTGATTATGTTATAGTAGACTTTATTAATCTTTGATAGGAGTTTTAGAGATTTCAAAAGCAGAGTGGAAATTGGCTGTATCACCACGAAATTCTGAATCCAATTAAATCCTATACATTACAATGAAGTGTACTAGGACTTCATAAATGATAACAACCCGATTTTGGCAATCTCAGGGGATATGCTACGTTCTGGGCTAAATGTTTACCAATATAAGGTTATCCAGTATCCTGGTGGAAAATGTTTGCTCTGAAATTAATTGAACACAGAATTAATTTTATATTTCTAACAAATACTTTTAGCAGAAGAGGTTAAGAGGTGTTATTCTTTTTAATAAATACTAAAAAAATATGAAACAATACTTTTATTAAAAGTATTATTATATCATAAAAAAAGATAAGGCGATTTTGATGAAAAAGTGGCTGTACTATCTCGGGCATGAATGAATGAATGAATAAAGCCTTTATTGCAAGGATAACATTTAAAATTATAATATTTACTTTTAGTTCTAAAATAATTTCTAATATAATCTACTATAATTTCTAATATAATCTAATAAAAAGTTCTCATATAATTGAAAAAAAAATATAATCCTAAGTGAAAAAATAATAATAATGCATATACTTGTTAAATGAAAAACAAAACTATATAATTAATGTTTCTTAGTTGCTTAAGATATTTACAATATGTTATCCCAACAGGCCTCTCCTTACGGAGGTGATGGTCTAACTTCCCCGGTGACCAAACCTATTGGGAAGTGATCTCGGGCATAAGGCTATATAAAACGACTATTAAGTCAAATTAAATATACAATTTCAGTTTAGTACGACTTTTAGTTTTCGTGCGAGTTAGTTGGACTCAGAGGACACTAAGGCGTATGTATATTTCCGTTGAGCACTGGAATTAGAAAATTTTCGTGATCGCAATACTCTCACTTATTTTATATTTTATGCATCAGTAAGTGAAAGCAAAAACAAATAAAGCAGCTAGATACCTTTTAGATAAAAGTTAGGTAATTATATATTAATTATAAGTTGATAATGGAGTTCCTTCACCAATAAAGATTAATCAGTTACTATCAGAACTGACTTCTCATTCATTATCATTATGTAGCGCGCCCTTGAGGTTAATTATTTAAATTAACCTCAAGGGCGCGGATTTACCAAGACTACCCCCGTTTTTTCTGTTAGTTACTCACGCTCAATTTCAATTTAAGTCCTGATTACGGGCGGTATTAGCTGATTTAGCCGTTGGATCATAACTATAACGGTTCGCTAGCCCCTTTCTGTTAGTTTTCTTACACATGCAAAATGACGTAGAGAAAGCCTGATACGGCCGATGATCCGGAGATTCCTTCATTAAATAAATCGATGCTGTTGGAATGAAAGCAGCTAGCTTAGTAGCTATAGCCGACTTTCTATAGCGTGCTATAATCAGACCGATCTCTTGCACGCCGGCACTTGTCTACAATGACATTTTCAAAAAAAGGTAAATTTTGTATTTATATTTATACATTTTTTTATTGAGATAAGACGGAGTGATTTCCTCCCTGCGACCGCTGCTGCAGCTGTAGACTTGACATCTTCCATATACTTCCATTTTAAGAGGCTATCGACTTCTAATGGGGTGAGAACGTTGTCGTGGTTACCGAGAAAGTTTAGAAAAATTTGAACCTTCTCACTCAAATACGAATAGTTTGGTTAAGATAAGCTGCCCTATTCGAGATAACTAGAGTTGAAAAGAGATGTCCATTCTAGCTGCTCGACTTGTGTGTTTAATCTGTCTAAAATACTATTGTGGCTAAAATCCGTAACAACTTTTAAAAATGGCTGATTACCAAGTAATTTAATAATCAAATAACAAGGAAACAGCCCTTACAGTAGATTGGACGAACGAATGAACTTTCTTTTTTATATGCGTTTCAATAATGAGTTGATTGTATAAAACTTATTTTAAAAATAAATAATTCAAATTAGGAGGCTTCGTTGTTCGTTTAGTACAGTGGCAGTCGTAACATTTGAATAGCTTTAATGTTCGACATTTAATCAATTTCTATTCCTAAATTAATAGAAGAAAAAAATCCCTGTACCACTACAATCCATAAAGGTCTCTCTGTGAGACTCAGTGTTTGTTAGGCATTCCTTCAAGCAAAATGACACTAAGTTACGAAACTCAGGTCGTATTGCGGCACTATTTAAAACAAAAATTTACAGCCGCAGAAACCACGCGCTTAATACAGGAAATTGAAGAGGAACGTCACCTAAATGAACAGACTGTGAGGAGTTGGTTTGCTAAATTTGAAAGAGGCGATAGAAGCTTCCAAAGGCAGACAGGCTCAGGGCGACCATCGGTTATGGACAGAGAAGCTCTACGCTATCCAATTGAAGATAATCCGACAAAAAACACTCAGATGCTTTCCTCCGAACTTGGAGTCTCAGTCAAGTGTGAATCGTCACTTACACAAACTGGGGAAAGTGAAACGATCATGTAAAGAAAGCTTCCAGGATCTCACCAAATAGCAAGCCGAACGTCGTGTGGGACACATGTCGTTTGCACCTTCAAAATCCAAGTGACAAACGTTTCTTCAACAGAATTGTCACCTATGATGAAAAGTGGACTTACCGGCGCAATCCTTACAAATCAGGACAATGACAGGATAGACGAAAGCCAGCTAGCATTACCGGTCGCTAAGAGAAGTCATTCAGGAAAAAGACTAAGCTTGCGTATTTTTGGAATTTTGAAGGAGTAGATCACATTGAGTTTGTGCCAGATAAACGTTCTGTTGATTGAGTACTCTATTCAGAACAGTTGCAACGAATGTAGGAAGTTTTGGAGAAGCTATGCTCTACCCAGCTTTGGTGACGACCGGCCTCTCGATGGTATTGATAGAAACTTATTGAGATGGATACCATCGAACTTCTACCATACCCTGATCTTGCACCACCAGACTACCACCTCTTCAGAGCAATGGCTCACTTCTTTAAGGGGAAAATTTTTCGTACATTGGAAGAAGTCAAAATCTTGTAATAAACGTTTTCAATTCAAAACCCAAAGCTTGGTATCGACAGGAAATTGAACAGCTGGCTTCTAGATGACAACAAACCATTGAGCATAATATACAGTACTTTGAAGCCTAAAATTTATTTGAGGTAAATAAAAAATCAATTCAATTTTAATACTTAAAACGATCATTTTTTACTCACTCCAATACAACGATTTGTACTCTGTGTAGTCCACTATCCTTACAATTAGGCTGAGATCACGCTCGATGCGATATCATGTTTCTCCCTATTTTTGGGGCACCCACTTTTAAGATGCTGATTGTGCCCTAGAATGGTTCTAAAATTGCGGAATAGATAATTATTCCACCACAGCAGGGATTCTAAGCCAGGTCCAAGAGAACAGTAACCAAACCCCTTTAAATTCATATATATTATAAAAATCAAGTATCCAAAAATGGGATTGTGAACATTTTTATTTATTTATTTATATGTAATAAACAAAACGTTTGACTGGGCAGCTAGAGATAAAATCAAGGTGACTGGCCTCCTATCAAATCATCCTCAAAGAGTGAGATAATTTATTTTACGTATTATTTAGGTCTCTTGCTAACATTGCTTACAAGGAGTTATTACATAAATACAATCAAGTAACAAGGCCTTATAAGACTATTATAAATGAAATTTATAACCAATAAAATCTGTTAAAAGAATTTAAATTTAATATATAAGCCAATTTTGAGTGGGACGTATTTTCAAGCATATTCTTATTTGTATTTTAATATAAATAATAACTAATTATTATTACATGTCTGGTTAATACAGATAAAACAGTAATAGTTCAGATTTTTGTTTCGCTTAGAAGGGCCTTTCTGGTCCACGGTGCGGTGTGGATGCTACTTTTTTCTTTTCTTTTTTCCTCCGACCGCCAGCTTTCCTTCCGACTAGAGGATGCAAATTATGGGAAAGTGAGGTGGAACATGGGAGATGGTTTTGCTCAGGGAAAGGTATGCTGCTTTAGTAATTATTTTAAGGAGATCTAAACGAGCCCCACGAAAAATACTTCCCATGAGCTCAATGTAAACGAAATTTTCACGAAGGAAAAACACATTATTCAGCAGTGGTACGGTCCAAATTAACTAAGTTGCTACAATACTTAGAATGTTAGTGAAATACACAAAAGAATCGGTCGTAAAGCAATTCGAGTTCCTGTTTTAGTTTTTCCAACTCGCGCGCTATTTATTCACTGAAAACGTTTCTCATTGATCTTAAGGCGGATACGAATCAATTAATTCATTTGCAAAATAAATCACATACCATCCTTATTATTATAATATTCGTGGAGGGACAAACCTAATATTATCAAAACATAAAATAAAACAATAAAGCAATGTCGATTATTTGGCTAGCAGTATCGATAATTTTCCGTTTGTTCATTATACATGGCTTACTCTTGCCATCAGATAATGCAATTGTTTGTTTAACAACCATTTAACGTCACTTTTATGCTACCGTGACTAATCGGCCAATACTTCAGTAGGAGTCCTAAATTTTGGCTATTCAGGTTTAATTATGAGAAGGATCTAACGAGTACCTGACATCGCCCTGAATCAGGACTACCATTTTACGTTCCCTACGAAGGCCGGCATAACAAAGGATTTTTTTTAAATCCTAGGGCCATCAGCCAGGTTTGAACCGCGACTTTGGGCATGTAAGGCTCTCATGCTAGCCACGAATAAAAAATTAAATAAAATAATAAAACACTGCAAAGTTCAGATAAATAATACATCGTAAGTATTCTAATACTGGTCTTTTGTTTTCGCTCAAATTAACTTCTCAAATATTCCTAAAATAACAAGTTGGTTTTATCAAAATATTATATTCTGTAAGGTCAATGAATATAATTCACGGATTGCAATATACAACATTCTGTCTTTCTACTATTTAATTACAATGGTTTTAGTCTAAAAGGTATTAATAATTAATGAGATAGAACTACTAACATTGAATTATAACGCAATAATACCAAAAAACCAAAGGTTTTAATTGAGGATGTATAGTCGACTAAAGAAATTATTGTAGGTGGAAATAATCGGGATTCAGTCTTTTGTTATTATTCAATTTTGCCGACGTTTCGGCTCAAGCTTGTGAGCCATCATCAGGTCTACAAACATCAGAACAAAATATGTATCTCTTTTGTTCTGGTGTTTGTAGCCCTGATGATGGCTCAAAAGTTTGAGCGAAACATCGGCAAAAGAAAATATTAAAAAAAAGACTGACTACCAATTATTTCCACCTACAAAACTTTTAAGTAATCTAATATGGGCAAAGCATCAAAAGATCATTGTTGAAAAGACAACTGTTACTATAAAACCGTTGAGGAACCGACATTTTGAAAACTGATTCTTTCCGATCATTAATTAGCTATAGCCCTCCCTAAGGAGACAAAAAAACAACGACAACATAATTATTAATAGAAGAAACGATACTCTGGAGAAAGACTGACGACCCTGATAAAAAGCTGAAGACGCAGGGTACCGGATCCAATAGCTATGACAAAGTAACTTCCAAAGCTCGACCAAGGCCGAATCGAATCCAGAAGGACTCCTTACCATCCCTATACATCTATAAGGTGCTTCCACTAAAAGTTTTTTAAATCAACCTTTCATTGTTAAGGCTCATTGTCAGTTTTGACATGACGACATTAACATTAGTACGTAATACCTTTGAGGCAGAGCACAGGCTCATTAAAGCACTATGACGATATGGATACCTCAATGGGTTATAGAGAGACACTAACGCGCCATAAAAGTTCATTTACCTGAGAAATGTCGTTCTGAGGATTATATCACGGGTTTAACCCATCAATACTTACTTTTTATATACAAATAAACGATTTTCCACGGTTGATGTAAACAACCCACGTCTCTGTTACATAACGCTATTGGCATGATGTCGTAAGGAACTTGAGAGCGACGTAGATTATAGAGTATAATAAGAGTGGAAGAGAGAATGTGTACATACACTAACTACGGGCGATGATATTTGGATTAATTACCAACTTTAATTGCAGTAGTTATTATCTTACACAATGTATTATGGAGATTTAAAGCACTACGCTGAAGTCAATTTAGGTTTATATGTTATGGATGTCAGCGTCACATCCTCATTTAATATTGATGATCATAACCAGCATGATGAGTTTACTTTTTAAACAGAAATAAACCACCCACAAAAAATATTCTTTAACTACTAAACTATTTTTAATGAAGTATTAAGTTTTTTTTTTCATTCCCCCCAATTAACAACATGAAATTTAATACTTTTAATTTATGCAGTTAAATATCTTTTACTGTAACTATGTTACATTTTAAGATTGTTTAATGATATTATATCACTGTGTTGTTTACGAAATAGTAGTTTAAATAGTTAAACAATTTAGCTGATGGGGCTCACCCATTTTTTGTGTTTATGAAAGGCTTATGACTAACTTATTACTAACTTAATGTCTAACTTTTTTTTTAAACTTATGTCCTAATCAAAACTATCATTTATTTATGTGGTGTTTTGCCAACGCACTGAAGTCTTCGTGTTGAATAATGGGGTCCCGAAAAAAGGTTGTGTGTGTGTGTGGTAAGTCTAGCGCAAAAACGAAATGTCGTACGAAACTGAAATTTCGTGCTTGAGACAATTATACGTCCAAGATGTTACAGCTCCTTTTACATCAAAATCAGCTAAGGAGAAGAGCCACGTATTTTCTCAGAAAATACTCCAACGATTTTAATTAAACTCGCTATATTGAAGTAAAATTCAATGGGCTATATATCATGTAGGTTTCGTTCTGATTTAAATAAGGGTCTGACAAGGATTAAATGCTGAAATTTTATATTTTCTTCCTCTCACTTACCTTTAATTTTTTACATTCTAAAATATTAACCATGTCATCTTAATTACATTGATGAAGGATGGCTAAATTACAAGTTAGACGAATTTGATGACCAACTAAAGGATAAAACAGAAAAACTATTTTTTTATACACACACACATATATATATATATATAAGAACAGTAATATAGACGTATAATATACCGTTGGAAAGAAAAAGATTTTAGAAAAAATATTATTTGAAACACAAAGTTATAAAAAGTAATATAAAGTGAGGAATATGAAATAAAATTATTACTGATTAACAATTAAATATAGTTATATTATTTAATTTAAATCATATGTTTCCATCGAGAATGAATATTCGTTTTATAAAATTAACTTAAAATATTTTTTAAAATTTAAGTATATTTAATAGTTTTCAAATTGATTTTAACAGTGGAGACAATGCGAAAGTCGTGTGTTGCCCGCACAATTTTTTTTTTTTTTAATTGAAGCATAAATACGCCCTACCGCAACAATTGAAAATTCGCTTTATTTTTTAATCAGAATAACAGAACGGTAGTCGAAGAGTCTTGCTCCCCAATTGGAATATTACACTGATAAAGTGAAAAAATATAGACTTCGAAGAGAAATAAATAAATTACCGTAGTAGCAGATCACACATATCATGGATCCCTTCGCTAGCTTTCGAAATTTAAGATCAAGCTGTATTAAAAAAATATTAATTAGTAGATCTTGAAAGCGCTCTTAGAATAAAATTAAAGTAAAAAAAATATAATATAAGAGTAGAAATTAACTTGAAAGTCCGGATTCGTTTGGCATATTTACGGCTATAAGTGGTAATTAAGTGCTATATTTAAATATCCGGCAAAAGAGCAGCCTCATTATTTGTAATTTCTAAAAGAATTTAAAATTAAAACGCTGCAAATTATTACACAATGGTTTATTATTTATAAATAACAATATTAGGGTATAACTGTTTATATAGCTGTTGATAGGCAATTAACTAATATGAAAAGGAATAAATAGCATTTTCAAAGGAAAATAGCATATTTTCCAATTTCTATGATTCTTTTTTCATTTAGTAGAGAATTGCTATTTATTTATTTGTGAATTAGAAAAACGATTTTTTTTTTATATTCGTTATTTGGGTTCTACGTATCTTGAAACGTAAGCCCTCGTATTTTGAATCGGGGTAGTGTTTTTTTTTTGTTTTTTTGATCGATTACAAAGGTTCATTATTGACAAAAATAAACCAAAAGTATTTATACTAGATTTCGTTACTATGTCCATCTTTTCTTTCAAATAAAATTTTCTGATTCCAGAAAAGCTTACATTTTTCTTTATCATCAATAATAATCGAGTTATCAGGGAATCACATCTTTTATAAGTTGTGGCTTGATCACATAAGATTTTTTTTTTCTTTTTGTTCATTGCAGTGTCTTGATTTCGAAAATCTTTTCGATTTTACCTTCAATAATAACCGAATTTTGGTGGAATTACATCTATTATTATTTGTGACTCGAATATATAGATCAACTTTGTTTTCTTTTTTCTATTCGCGGTTTTTTTGGTTAACAAACACTAATATTTTTTTCTCTATCTTGGAAAATAACTGAGTTACAAATGTATATATAGGAAGGATTCAATTTTTTCCGTTTTTAGTTTATGTTATTTTTAAGCTCTTTACTGATTCTAAAACTCTATACATATTTTTCTCTATTTTCAAAAAGAACTGGGTATTGATGGGTAAAATTTCAATTTTTTACGTTTTATTACTAATTAATTTGGTTAAAAACATTAATATATTTTTCTCAATCTTCACTTTTAATCGGCCGCCATTTAGAAGATAACCAGCTGATATCTACGTCTAGGTGTTAGGATCATCGTTGCATACCCTAGTATTTTTGTGGAGAATTAAAAAAATATAGGTCCAGTAGACTGCGTATGGCGAACAAACTTTTTTTTTTTTTAATTTGCTAATCTGGTTCTACGCAGCTTGAAACGTAAGCCCTCAAAAAAAAAAAGAAAAGAAAAAATGAGAGGTTATCTTTAAATTATTTTTTTTTTGTCGACTACGAAGGTTCATTATTGACTAGCAATGAGTATGGTAAGGTGTATAATATAATAAGTATGGTAAAACGTGAGAGTGATTGGTAATGTTTAAATTTAGAAAAATCCAGAATCCGAATTTAAACCTCCTAATGACTAGAAACGTCAAATAATGCTCAAATTAACCACTCTTAGGTCAGATTTCCCCAAGATGTTTATCACACACGTATTTCCCAGTGTTGATATGGCAAGATTTTGGATGTGAAGGTATCCGAAGATAATTGCTGTTGTAAAATAGCAACATCATTTATGTCACCATGCGCCGTATGTACTTTGCCAAACATTATTTCTAATAATTATCCATATATATTAATGTACAAGATTTAGGCTAAATGCTAGATGGTTTGTTAATTATCATTGAAGATACTTATTTTTTCAACGGACAATAATAAGCATAATAAATTGAATATAAAAAACACTTATTTTATAAAATCTATTATCAATTCCATCCTCATGAGGGATGAATATAAATATCTGAAGCAAAACCTGACATAACCGAGACAAAACTGGATCGCAGGAGCGACCATCAGCGAAGACTAGTCGTTGATGGGTAATCGTGATGAAAAGTCAGATTCGGTAAAGGAAGCGTGAAAATGTCACAGAAGATTAGAGAGTTTCATTTGTGAAAGTGTGAATTAGAAGGTAATTTACAGACTCTAAACAATTGGAATTACAACTACAGCTGATCAGGATCTGTAGTAACTGGATGATTCGGGCATTCTGACAATTTTAGAAAAGATATGTCGGCTGCGACAATAGAGCCAATTTTCAAAAGTGCCACTTCATCAATGTCTATCACATCTATTGACAGAGCGATCCGATAGTGAAAGTTTGTCCGAAATTGAGAAACGTGTAACACTACAAAAGGCTTCCTCATTGCGGCTAGTTGAACACTTCTAACACCACATCACTTTCAAATTAAATCTTTCCTCACGTTGAATAAAACGGGACATTCACTATGCAGGTGGTTTCGTTATTTTTTGTTCAATTCAATTCAAATTATATACAACAAAGGAAGTTCCTGTCTCACGAAGATTAACATTTTTAAATATAATTACAGAAAAACTGAAAAAATGAAGTTTAAAAATTCATGAATGTTTATAAATGTCGAGAGTTGCAAGGAATAATTTTCCACAAGGCTTTTACACGAAGAAAGAATAATGAAATACTTTCCACTTCATTAGGACGAGAGAAAGTATTTAATGAAATGATTGTTATGCGGAAAGTGAGGGCTGATAAATATGCAAACGATATGCATAATTCTAGGTAATTATAAACGCCTCCCACAAATAAAATAGGCAAATAGTTTGAACAATTTTAAAATGAAACTTCCTGTTGAATGAATGGTAGAACGTTTTTTATAATTATAAAACAAAAAACAAAAACTTTTGAGTAAACAAGTTTGTATAATTTATTTTTATTTTTTCATTTACGCTTTAAATTATTCCTTAAAATGAAGGATGAAAGATCACTATGAAGCCAACGTTTCGACCCACTATGCAGGTCTTCACAAGGGCTATAAACAAACAAGATACAAGGCATGTAAAGTATAAATAGAGACGTATATGAAATAGCGTTCATCGTTTACGGTTTAAAACCCTATGTTCTATCCAGAAGCGATCAGGAAGAAGGATAGAAAGCAAGATTTTCTTAAAAGGTATAAGTCAGATTTTCGGCTATTGAAGAGGTTTATTACAATCCAGATATCTTTGTTAACCATCATAAGTCTAACAAACGTTTAACTGAAATTGATAATTATTAATTGAGTGAAAATTCATGACGGCTCTTAGATAATTAAATGAAAATAATTAATAGCATAAATGGCATATCTAAATGACTTCTACTCTCTACCCTCTAAGCAATAGCTTCTAGTATAAACAAGGCCTTGTATTTCAATAGATAAAACAAGAGATGTTAAATATGAAGTTATAATCTTAAGAACAAGGTAAAATAATACATCAATTTATAAATTACTCAATTATTCGATGTTAAATAGTTTCGAATTTCTTGTATTTTTTACCTTCAGTTACCTATATATGAAATATATAGTAAGGGGAAAGTATTGCGATCCTGAACATTTTTGAATTCCAGTTTTCACCGGAAATACAAGTTTTAGGGTCCCCTGCGTCTAAATGACCAAGTCCCGCAAAAACGTCTGTGTGAGTGGTAGCCACGAGCGGAAACGAAATGCCCTGTGAAACTGAAATTTCATATTTAAGACAACTATACGTCCAAGATGTTACAAAAACTTTTTCATCAAAATCAGCTAAGAAGAAGAGCCCCTTTATACAATGAATTTTGCACCTTTTTACGTGTTCTCGAAAATGGCTCAAAGGATTTTGATTAAACTCGCATTATCGATGTAAAATATAATGGGCATTATACCATATAGGTTTAATTCTGATTGAAATAGTCTGGCAGGGCTTAAAATCCGATATTTAAATTTTCTTCCTCTAAAATACCTTCAATTTTGTAGATTCTATAAAAATAACCATATTACCTTGTTACCACTAATGAAAAACAGGTAAATATATAAGCTGAACGAATTTGATAACTAAAGGAGACAAATGAAAAACTATTTTATTGATGCAATTTTTCGATTTTGAACATACACAAAGAAATATAACGTATATAAGTAGTACATGATAATAGTACTTTTGCCCGAGGCATTTTAAGGTGTAAGATGTCTATAGCGATTGAAACGAATATAATGTACACCTGTAGACTAAATGACAAAATGGGAATAGACCAGTTGAGAGAAAAGTCTAATCTATACTAAAACAAAATATACTAAGTATTTTTAAAACATCTAACACGAAGTTGTTACAGAGATTTA
This sequence comes from Piezodorus guildinii, assembly GCA_023052935.1. Classification (NCBI taxonomy): domain Eukaryota; kingdom Metazoa; phylum Arthropoda; class Insecta; order Hemiptera; family Pentatomidae; genus Piezodorus; species Piezodorus guildinii. The sequence continues at coordinate 60,244,604 of CM041292.1, forward strand.
CTCAAGCAACAGCGGTTTGAGGATCGATCGTCCTCAAGTTTGTTAAGTAATCGAAACCTATTAACTAAACAATCCTTATCTCATAGAGGCATCCCAGGCAGTGCAGAATGATATAGATCAAATTTGCCAATGGACAAAATAAAACAATTTACAGCTCAAAGCAGGTAAAACTGGCTCCTAACCACTCTTTAATTTCCTTTCTTGATTTCCGTTGATTTCCGATTAATCCCTATCCTCAAAAAACTATTAAAACCTCGGAGCCACCTTTAACCAAAACCTCGGAGTCACCTTTAACCAAAACCTCGGAGTCACTTTTAACCAAAACCTGTCTTGGAATTACCAAGTATCTGAAATATCCCGAAAATCCATTTGCATAATAAAACAGTCCTATAGATCCTGTGAATCCTTACCTTTAAAAAACAGCCAGCTACTTGTTTCCTGTTTTCTTCCTACCCCATTTTTGACTATATGGGACTTACCGAGGAATTGGAAATCAAATTATAACGCCTGATGAATTGCTTTATATGATTAATTTTTGTCATAAATTGTCATATTGTAGAAACAGACACTAGACACTGGAAGTCAAGTGGAAAAAAAAAGAAAAGTTTATCTGATTTATAGACCGATTCTCAACGGTTAAGAAGAAAAATCAGATTTTTAATTATTTGTGGATATAATTAGTTGACCGTTGAGAATTACTAAAAGGAATTAGTCCGGTCGGCGGTCAGTGAATGAAACAATTGAGTAGTTTCAACCATTTATTTTCTGCCAACGTTTCGACCCGCATTGTGGGTCCATCATCAGGGCGTATTGTAGGCTTCCTTTTAGTAATTTTTAATTATTTGCTGTCACAATTATCATCAGAAAACACACAATGTATCTACTTAAAGTGTGTGCACTGAAAAACAAGTGTTACCAAATGAAAGAAGATAACATTTTTCAGAAGCTTTAGAAGTCAAACCCTTAAAATAAGAAAGAAAGTGTAGCACAACGCCCGGCAGAAAATTAAACATTAATATTTTAAAGAATATTCGTTCCTTTTAAGCAGCTACTACTCTTCTATTGCGAGGTTTTAAATTTTCCGGGTTTAAAAAAAAATAATTCACTAGATTAGCTTTAGAATGGGAAAAAAAAAACCAAAAAAAAAAAACCGATTTCATTGGCCAATCAAGGACTCAAGAAGGCAAAATTTTAAATAACAGGACCAAAAAGAAAATTGTGCTAAACAATATGGACACATAAGTATCTAGTCATTTTGAGGGAGCCGATACTAAAACCAAAAAAGTTCACATGACTCATAGTCTCATTGTCAATGATTGCAGAGGAAAATGTAATTTTGAGATTTTTGCTGTTCAATGAAGACCATGGATAACAGCAGACATCTCAAAAGTTTATTTCCCTCCATAATCGTTGACAATCGGACTATGTGTCATATAAGCTTTTATGTCCCGCTTAAGGTGGTCTAGATCTGTTCCCTTAATATGACGAGACATTTATGACACATCCTGTATATATAATTGTTGATACATTATATAAAGAAGTAACTAGACCATAAGCAATTATTTGTTTCCATTGGTGTTGTACTAAGGGGATTTGATCACAGAATAGGGAATTTTGGTTTATTATTTTAAATAATGCACCTTGTAATCGAGTAAAAAAAATAATAATCTGGTGCGGGCAACACACGAATTTCACTTAACTCTGTTTTTAAAATTGATTAAAGAATTAAGAATAATACAGTTACAGATAAAAATGAATGAAACGATTGAAGAACTAATTAAATTGAATTTCTATAGTAACATGTGTTTTATTTAAAAATCTATTATATTATTATCTAAAATAATTAGTAAGTTTTATCGGCTTTTCTCTCTTTTATATTTTAGCTTGAGTATGAGATAATATATATTCTAAAATCTTTAGCTTTCCAACGATATATTTTACATATACATTACCATTGTTATAAAAATTGCATACAAAAATATATTTGCATTTTTCTCCTTTAATTGGATATCGAATTCGTCCAACTTATATATTTATCTGTTTTTTGGCAATACTAATCAGATAATTTGGTCAATTTCATAAAATCTACAAAATTATAGGTACTTTAGAGGAAGAAAATTAAAATATCGGCATTTAAGCCCTGTTAGATTACTTCAATCAGAATGAAACCTACATAATATTAAAGCCCATTAAATTTTACACCGATATAGCGAGTATAAACAAAATCGTTGGAGGCGTTTTTGAGAAAAACGTAAATAGGTGCAAAATGCATGGTTTAAAGTGGCTCTTCTGGTAAGCCGATTTTGGTGAAAAAGTTGCTGTTACATCTCGGGCGTATATTTGTCTTAAATATGAAATTTCAGTTTCATTGGACTTATATCACACACACACAGACTTGGTCATTTGGACTCAGGGAACCCTAAAACGTGTATTTTTGTTGATTCGCGATCGCAATACTTTCTCTTACTATAAATTCTATATAGATAAATGTAAGTAAAAATATAAATTAATAATAAATAAGCTAAGAACTAGTAAGAGACAATGGACTCACATAGGGCCTGTTGACCTTGGGCCTGGCTGGAGGGAGGGTCCAGGACTGGGGGCGCAGGGCCGCGGGGCCAGCCCTAGACCAGAGGCCGGTCCGCCACGGGGCCCCGCTGGGCAGGGTGTACATCGGCAGAGGTCCTCGGGGGGGAAGCTGAGGAGATGGTCAAAACAGGAGCGCAGCACATTGCGCTCGGCACTGCCCCTGGGGGGAAAGCACCCGCGACGAATCCAACCCCCGAGGAGGGGGCACGGCGACGTGACGTTTTGTCCATCCCCACCTCAAGAAGGGGCACAAAGCCTCTTCTCACAATAACAGCTCTCTCACTTTCATCAGGGCCCAGTGCCATCGCCCGCACAAAGATTTCATGAACCCCATAGGGCTGTCTCTCAATAGACAAATTGTCTATCAGCCATGCATTATACACGGTCCTTCAATGCATGATAGGGATCGTCCGTGTTCTCCGATACGTTGTCAAATCTTGTAGAGAATACTGCAGATAAAGATATTTAATGTACACAAGCATGTAATATATGATCATAACTTCCTTGTATTTCTTAATTGTCCAAGTGTAAATAGTCCAGAATAAAGCACTATCACCAATAGAATTATAATATTTGATGATGACGTTTTTATAGATCGTTGAGACTATATGATGGATAAGTTGGTTAGGAGTGCGATCACCAAGATACACCAAAACACAAGCTTATTTTATTAAAGTGCCGACGTATCGGCCATTGTAGGCCTTCATCAGGGATAAGAGAAACAAGATAACAATATTATGATTATGATTTCTTTTCACCACTTATATCTTTATCTCTATTCGATCCTATTATTTTTTTATGTTCTAAATCACACATGTAATTTTTTATTCTAAAATCAATGTTTCTTAAATACCGTCAAAGTTTACTTTCAAATTGCCCTTTAAAATTTAAATGGTTGCTTACATTTCTTATATTAGTCTTCAAATATTTCTTAGACGGAGTGAAAATTCTATGGTAGTTTAGTTCTTCGGAGGAAACATAAAATGGTGGTCATGAGTCTGTCCGATGCCATCAAAAATCCTTATCCTTATAAGATCTGGATAGACAAAATTTAGGACTCCCGCTGTAGTATCGTACAATAAGCCACAAGAGCATGAAATGGCGTTAAAATAAATAAACAACCGAAATGAGAAAAGTTTAGGTGCTTATTTATTTTCCCCTCTGTAATGTTTCTTGTATAACTTTTTCTCCGATATGATACATTTTGTTTTCTTTGAAATTACTAACTTTAATCACCCATGATGTTGATATTCCACAATATTGTACGTAAAGCTCTTATTTATCCAGAAAAAAACCTTTTGCCTGTGCTCTTCACTCACATTTCCAAAGTTTTTTGAGACAAAAAATCAAGTTCGTTGTACAAGAAATGCATGCTCATTAGACAACCAAAATATTTCAAATCAGATATTAACTAGGATACGTTCATAGTTTAGGACTTCCACATTGCCCAAAAATATATTTACAACGTCTTTCAATGATATTCAAGACTCCTTTTCTTTTATACTTAATGCTGCTTCCAAGCTACAACATCCTTTTACAAATATCAGGGCCAACAAAAACACCTTCTTTCATCAGTTTAGCTTCTCAGAAAATTAAATGATGAAAGTTTTTACACAAAAATTTGAAACCACCATTATAAGACAAAGCATATACAACTTAATGAATAGTAGAGTTAAAAGAATCTATTCTGAGTCTACTTAAGGTATTGTGCAAAATGTCCATCCCATCACTGGTTATCTAGCTATTTTTCGAAACAATGTTAATCCCTGAATCTATTGTCCCATTAACATATAAAGCATGGAAACTTTGTAAGTCCTTTCGTTGAACAAGAGCATGGAGGAACTTTTAAATCTCTAGATCGCACCTAATCGTGAGCTAAATAGTTAATGTTATGCATAATTATAAAATGTAGTGATGACTCTACACTAAAAATTGCATCGTGAAACGTGAGTGTAAACTCGCAGGAGTTTACACCACGAGGCCCAGGGCCTATACGGCCTGTTGCGCCACTGGAAGAAGAAGATGTATAATTATGCCAAGTATTGTATGTTATTAAATGAGCAACAGATCTTGTTATGCCACCATAATAACATTAAATGATTAAAACATTTCTTTAAATAAAGATATTTGGATTTAATAACATATAAGAAAGATAAGTTAATTATTCACAAACGGCCGTGGTCAAAAATACGCGAGACCGCCAAGATCATATTAAGGATTAGGGTTTGGCTTCACGAGGGGTAGCTCCTCTGTTTTTGGTGTGGCTTTGTAGTACTTCGGTAGTTAGGCAGACAATATATTACATATTTACAACCACAGGTTCTTAATATTTTACTTATATCATCAACTTCGCCCTTTACTCGAAGATAGCTTTTAGTTGTATTAAAATAAGCAAATAAATATTCGTTGCCTGGCGTACTTCACTCCCCTAAGCAACCCGATCCATCCTCATTGTGTTACATAAAAAGAGGGAGAATCAGAAAGCAGGTTCTGAGACGAACTAAGATAAAACAGACTCATTGCTATCTTATTCAATACCTTCAAAATTAGAGTATAACAATATTTGATACAGCTATTATGGTTTGATTCGTAAAAAATATACGTTTCACACAAAATACGTTAATTTAAAGAATATTTTATAGCTAGTAAATACATCACATTATTATTCAACCAAAGAATGATGCTAATTATATGGTTTCAGATAGCAATATACATGCCACTGCCACAACTATAAAAGCAATAACATTTTGAGGAATGCTACTGAAAAAAATCTGGTGAGAGCACCAAACGACATTCACTTACCTCTATGGTTAAAATCAATTTTAGAACAATTAAATAAACTTGAATTTGAAAAAAGTTTTCAGTTTATTTGAATAAAAAGTTTATTCAATATGGTTGGAAACATATGATTTAGATTAAATAATATAGCAATACCAAATTGTTACGTGTGTGTGTATATATATATATATATATATATGAATCGCCTTTTCACTTCACTTGGTCATAACATCACGCGTGAACGGCTTGGCCGATTTCGCTAATTACTTTTTGTTTGGTTCACAACAGTCAAGAGAAGGATCTAATGAAAGAAAAAAAGAGAAAAGTTACTTTGGTAGATAATTTTTTTTTTAAAATAAATATTATAAAGTAATAATATTATCTCTATCGCTTCACGCGTGAACGGCTTGACAAATTTTGCTAAATTTTAGTTGAGACAAGACATTGTCTTTCGGGTCAGCTATTCAGTAATAATTCTATGCCCTATTCGTCACTTTACAATACCTTTTACAGCTTTGTATATAATATAATATATTTTCTAAAATCTTTAGCTTTACAACGGTATATTATACACCTATGTTGCTCTTCCAAAAAACAAAAAGTGCATTAAAAAATATTTTTGTTCCCTTCTCCTTTAGTTAGTTATAAAATTCGTTCCACTTTCATATTCAGCTACTTTTAATCAATAGTTCTAAATGCTGGTCTTTAAAAAAAAAAACATGACTCATTCAAACCAATATTACTCCTAAAAGATAGGTCTTAAAGAGAATTTTTATAAAACAGAAACTATTTTTCAATACATTTCTGAAAAGGAAACTGTCGTGTAAAATCTTCGATCCGAGCAACATTCAAGTTGAAAAAAAAAGTGACACAATAAAAACTACTGACCCCTATCCAAAGATCCTTCCTTCTCAATGATTTTAATCGGCTAATAGTGTGGGCAGAGAATATAAACATTTCGCTGCGTAGCGCTGAAGATACTATTACAAAACAAAATGTGAAAAGAAGTAGTGCCGTGAATGTAGTCTACTGAGAGGAAAGACATATCTTACGTGACAGGGCCTAAGCCTCTCGGTGTCTAATTACATGACCCAGGTGTTAACTGGCCTATGCTTGCTCCTATCTCAACATAATCATAGAGATTTAATCTCAACGAGAGGCAATTAGTGTGAATTTGACAACCTTATAAACTCTTGATATATAGCTCTCGTATATCACTCAAAATCGTGCTATATCGCAATTAATCCAAAACAGTTAACAGTACGGGAGCCTGTTAAAAAAGCTCTTTTAATGATGATAGTATATGTTAAGATAGCTCGGAAGATTTAAGCAATTTAATGGACCGAAATCAAATAGAATAGAAAAATCATGTCTAAAACTAAAATAACTAGTATTCTAGTCTGAATTTAACTGATAGTCAGAAATTGTACAACCACTTTAAGCACATCAAATATTACATACAAATTTGTACTAAACCAACAAACGCCATATGAGAAGACACATGAAAAAAAAAATTGAAATTTCTCTCTATTTGAAACAATAATAGATCATGGATAATATATATATAACTATAATCTGCTTTTCTCAATCACAAAGAATTTAAGTTGGCAAAAGGACGAGCGGATTCATGAAATACAAAAGGTAAAGAAAGAATCTACAAACAAAATTCATTTTTAATCATCTATGATTATTTAGACATCAGTGACTTTTTTCATTCAAACCAATATAGCTCCCAGAAACAAATGTTATCTTTTAAAAAATTCATCTGAAACTGAGTTGTCATGTACGGACTAACCAACCATTGACAGTGCTCCTATAATAATAATTTTAAAAAAATGATGATATTTGATACACATTATTTATTTCAGACAAGCATTTATTGAATTAAAATTGTCTGCAAACATATAGAAAGCTTCACTTCATATTTAAATAACAAAGCTAGTCATAGTATTAATGTGATATTTTTGGTAAATAATATTATATATATATATATATATATATATATATATATATATATATATATATATATATATATGCATATGTAGTCAAGGTTGGTACATATAAAGTGGCCGAAGTTATTCATTTTTTTTTAATTTATTCATTTTTTAAATTGTTCTCCTATGTAATCGTCGAGGTATGGTTATAAATAATAGAGAGATAGGGCCACAGAAGGCCTCAAGCAATGCGTGTTATTGTAAGGAAGAGAGTAAAATGGAGGATGGTGCCTGATGTGTTAGAAGCACGTACCGCAGCACCAGGCAGAGGAGACTGGTTAGGAAGGAATGCCCCTTGAGATAGATGCTCAGCAGCAGCATACTCCTCATAGGTGCACATGGGTAGAAGCCATACACCCCATCCTATAAAGAGATAGGAAGGAAGAAGGAGAGAAGGTAGATGAAGGACGTGGAATAAAGATAGACGACATTAGAGGTACAAAGGCAGGGATACTCCGTCCTAGGGAGATACCACCTTTTATTAGCGATCTGAAGATCTGAGCTTACTCTAGGTAGCCTTCAATGTATATTATTAAAAGCGAGAGTTTCTCTACCAGACTAGTGTCTCGGCCCTAGATCATTTTACCACGTACGGTTTATTTATTTATTCTCAAAAATCAATAATATGAACAATGATAATTGCAATGAACAAGTCACAATATCATTAAAATAATAATAATAAAAAAATAATCTTCATATATTATACTGGTGACTTAAGTAGGTGCCTCTAGCGCTACCTGCGAGCGACCGCTACATAATTATTTACTTTATTTTTGATATTAATTAAAAATGATTTTTTATAGCTGTAATACTCACTGCCCTAGAGTATGACAGATTGCATTATTTATGAATAAAAAAAAATAATAAAAAAAATTAGTAAACTTGGTCAATAAAGTTAAACATAATTAAAACGAAACTACAATATAAGTCTACTTAAAACGACTATTAGCTCCCCATTTTTGTCCTAAGATTTAACTAAATGAAACTACACTAAAATTTATGGAAACATTTTTGAAATACTAATAAGCCTATGTTTCACATTAACACCAAATCCATTATTTTTTTCCAAGCATCTTACTTTATCTCTTTCGATTGTATCAATATAAGAATATTCTGTCGTTATAAATTTAGAAATCGTCATTAAAAAAAAAAAAAAAATAGCATCAGAATAAACAGTACTTTAAGCAGGAATCTTAATATTCAGATTGAAAAAAATCAAATAATCTTGCTACTAATAAAAAAAGAAACCAGGAATGAATGACTGTTTAGAATGTAATATGAAAGAATGAAAATTTCCTTTGTCAGCTACTGAATCGACTATTATATTAAAAAAAAGGAAATGATAAATAAAAATGTCGCCAATACAAACAATGACACATTTTTTATGTTTTCTCTTTTTTTTTTCCATTAACCTATAGCTTCAAAAAAGATAAGGCACTATCGCAAACGATAAGACGTCCTTGAAACAACGAAATAATCTCTTCATAACCACTAAATAACTTATGTTGTTTAATACGTACTATCGCTTTATCCTAAATGTTCGTAAATGCCATTACGAGTTCAATCTAATTAAAGAATGAATATTTAAGAATATTAATTATTTATCTACCAATTTCGTGTAAGTATATGTAAGTTAAAAGACATAAATTAGTTTATACTAAATTATTTCAGTAATTTAGTTTTAAAAAATAAAAATAATAATAAACAATACTCAAGTGTAACATCATGGAAAGCGAAGCGGAATTATCAGCCAAGGTAATAAAAAAATACCCAGTTTCCTTTCTCGAAACGAAACTTCCTGGAAAAATTTCCAAGCTTTCTTATGTCAGGCTCGATGATTCTCAGACTAATGTGCTAACCACGAAAAGTGGGCCGTAGCATTTATAAATTATTTCCATCAGAAAAAAACTGGGCCAAAACGAGGGGTAAAATTAAGGGGAAGTTGTCGAGAGGACGAGGTAGATTACCCGGCAAGGGCAGTCGCTGACGTGCAACTATTTACCACACGCCTCAACCCACTTCGCTACCTCAGATATTATTATATAGGCCCTTTATAATAACCTCCGCCCTATCTCTCAGTAGATAGCTAACAGTTCTTTTACGTTATTCAAGCATATCTCCTCTTCCGATACATTGCATAATTATTAAAAGTTTAAAAATAAATGGGCCTCAGGCGGAAGAGCTTTTGTTGAATACTGATAAAATATCATTTAATTACTAAACTTTTAAAAGGATCTCTGCAAATTTTTCTCATCAATCTACTTCAGGGTAAAAAGACTTTTATAGAAAAATTTTCTTTTTTTTCCGCTTAGGGAATTATAAAATATGTAGCTCAAGCCTAAGCTTATAATTTCTAATTAGTTAAAGTTTTTTTAATTTTTATTATGAAGTAATTATTCCCACAATTCAACTTCTTCAATGAAAGATTTTGAATATTTTGTCAAGTGCTTTTGTTATTCCAAATATAATACTGAGTATTTTTATTTACTTACAGTCTTTTAAATGAGGTTTAATTAGACCATATATTATCAGTGTTATTACTTATATAAATTTTATTTATTGTTTTATGACATCCTTAAAAAAAAAACCTTAGATCCTTTAACTTATAATTAAGTTTGATACTTAACAATTTTTCAAAATGTATGACTATAAAATTAATTATCATAAATTAGAACTGTATAAAAATTAGAACGTATGAATACCACTAGCTAACAGGATTCTCACATTAAAAAAAATAATAATGAATGAGAGAGGGGAAGAAAAAAGACCCTATAATAACTACATTTTCCAAAATGTATATGTTCATTTTCGCATCCTACAACTTTCCAAATAAAATTTTACTATTTACCATTGCAGAAAACTATCCAGAAAAAAATATATTAAAATTCACATTAGATTATATTCAAATTCTATTTAGTTTAGATTGTTCTACGAAAAAAAAACAAACAAACGATTTGTCAAGAAACTATCTAAAATTAAACATTATTAAATAATAACAACTTTTAACTTAACAAGTTTATGGATTTTGGTTACTTTATCCACTCAACCATCTTTTTTATAAATCTTGAACTTTACAACGGTATACTATAAATATATATATTTCTACTCTTAATTCCATGAACGTTTTTACAATGTGGAAAAAGACTTAGCCTTCAGTTAATTATCAAACTCTTTTGGAGTTTATACTAATACATATTTTTATACTGCTAATAATAAGAGGTAATCAATAATTATAAATAAACAAAATTGGAGGTACTAAAGAGGAAGAAATTTTAAATATTCGCTATTTAAGGTTCCCCAGACTATTTAAATGAAGATAAAACCTGTCGGATACTAAACCGCATCAAATAAAACATTGATGTCAAGATATTATTTATTATATTTTTGAATATAACTTCCATAATATAATTTTTTTTTCAACTATTTTCAAGACTGTTATGCACACTGAGCCAATAGACATCCTAATGGACATATAGCAGAAGTAATAAAAAAAAAAAAATGTAAACAAATGTAATTAAGAATGAATAAAATAAGCATAACAGTCTTGAAAATGGGGACTAAGCTCTGAAATGTAGAAAAAAATGTAATTAAACCTGAAATTATATTATGGAAGTTATTCAATGCTTATGTGATAAACAAAAATGGAACTTTCCGAAAAAGTGTAAATGAAAAGAAAAGATAATCACTTTTATAAAGTATTAATATAGATTTTTTTTTATATAAAGTTTGTTTTCTTAAACAAAAAATGTCTGTAACCATACAAAAAGTTCAGAAAATAACAAGACCTTCAACGTATTTTGAGAATCAAACAGTTAATTTCCCTTATGATTCACCATCACGAGTTTTAACCCGTACGTCCATTTTACTAATCTCTCTTTATCATCCAACTATTATCTCTTAACAGCGTCAATAACTCTTCTGATGCAATTTAAACATCAGATTCGGGAATATCGCCAGTTCTACGTAAGCAGTTAAAATTAAGCAGCTGATTGCAAACAAATATAACACAGGGCTCTTACGCAAGAATATCACCACATATTATTTTCGATTAGTTGCGAAATTCACATCTTCCAGGCAATCTACATCTTTACAACATGGTTCAAGAATGAAATGATTAAATATAATAATGTCAATCTTCAGAGCTTAACTTACAAGTTAATACAGCACTGAAAGGACTCATAGTTTCACAGTAGGTACGTTTCAATAAGATCTGTATCGTCCAGGAAATTAAAAAAAAAAAAAGATATAATTTATTACGTTTTTCCGACTTTCAGAAAAAAATTACAAATTAAGACCATGGATGGGATAATATCCGAATTTCACCCCATTCCCTTTCAAAGATTATTTTTTCAATTATATGCAGAATGAACCATGCTAAAAAAAAAAAAAAAAATTGTCTACTCCAAAAGATTCTCTTTTTTGTCTAATTTTATTAACTTTTACAACGGTGTCTAAATAAATTGTCACCAGTATATTATACAGTAGCTAAGAAAAAAAAGGAAAGAAGTAAAGACACGCAAGTATTAACACATGCCGATTCGAAACCGATTATCCTCAAGCAAACTGGCGAACCACAAATTGCAAGAAATAACCATAATATAAAATTCCACAAGGATACGCACAAAAAGCTGAACACATGTCAAGGTAATGGTATACGACGATTTGGCCTTAAGCCAGATGGCAAGTAAACAGTTGTTTTAAGTTCCAATAAAGGAACAAAAACTTGAAATTCGTAGAAAATAAACTATTTTGAAGTCAGTTACTATTTATTTAAAAAAAAAAAAAAAATATATATATATATATATATATATATATATATATATATATATATATATATATATATATATATACACTACAAATTAAGCACATATTGATGAAATACAATATCTTGAAGGAGCTGAAAAGATCAGGATTACAGTATATTGCCAATCGTTTTCCACAATAAGGGCAAATTAAGATACAGGATGATCCTTGGTTACCAGTGTCGATACACTACAGGTAAAACAAAATAATCAATATTCTTTCTTCTTTTTTTTATTGTAGGACCTTCTTACAAAATTTTTCTCAAAATTAGATGCATTTGAGGACATAGTGGAATATGAAGTATTGGATAACTCGTAGATCGCGAACTGAGTTCTATATGATGGGTAGAAACAATCAGGAGTCAGTCGTGTGAAAAATATTTTAATTTTGCCGACGTTTCAGCTCAAACATGTAAACATGCCATCATCAAACCATCGCTGAACCATTTCAAGCATTAACAGTCTGCTTATGCTCCTAATAATCTGCCAGTTTATGCTTGACGTAGCTCACTGATACCTTGATGATGGCTAACATGTTCGAGGCGAAATGTCAGCAAAATTAAGATATTTCTCACCCGATTGACTCCTAACAATTTCTACATATGATAATTTTAACAGGCGACCATACATCCTCAATATGAGTTCTATATAATTAACATCGTCAATAATTCATTATTTATTTTATTTTTTGTCATTATTATAATTTTTTTTAATATCATATATTTTTTAATGATTTATATCGTCTTTAATAATTAATTTATCAAATAATTATTTTTTAATTAATGATTTTTATTTATTTATTCTTTGTTCTAAATATGTAAATTTTAACTTATGCTATGTAATAATCATACGCGTTGTATCGCAAAATGGTAAGCGCAGAAATAATAAAAACGGTATCGGATCCTATTTCCCAAAATTAATGGACAGTGTAAAAACGCACAAAGGTTTAGATGGACTAAGGCTAGTTCCAATAAATGTGTAAGTTATGTAAATACATGGCTCAAAGGGACCTTATCTTTAAAAGTACCTTTCACGCGTTAATTTCTGTATTTGGTTCTTTTATTATGAATGTATAAGTTCATCAATTACTATACAAGAGAAGGCTTGCTTGCTTAAAGGTAAAGACAAAACAAATTTAAAACGTTTTTTTTTTCTGATCTGATGACCCGATCGCCCTTGAAGTATTTTTTCTACAGGCAAGAGAAAATTACAGTTGCCAGTTAAAAGATATCGATCATTAGTTATCTCAGAGTCGACTTCTATTATTAAACTTGAAAAAAAATTTACCTATAGCATAGTGGCTAGCATAACAGCACCAGGTCACAGGCTCAAACCCGCAGGTGGCCCCAGGATTTTTTAATGGGAGAAAAAAATCTTTAGTTATGCCTTCCTTCAGAGGGGACTTCAAATGATCGCCCCGAGTGCGATTTCAGTTACTCGTTGGTTGCCGTAGCGTGCTCATAATTGCAATAAATTAGATATAGATGTATATTGAATCTATTTTAGACATTATTTGCTGAAGAAATCTGTATTTAATATCCAAAAAAATATAACATGCGAGCGTGACCTTTAACATACATATAATTAGTACTATTCAAGAAAGAAAATCAGGAACGTCTAATAATATAAATTTAATATGAAAACCGGATGATGTGATAAGACATCCCAGGGAAATAGGGAGATAAGTAATCACTTCCATAGAAATGAATGTATAAGAGAGACAACATATGAATAGGTTTAATAATATTATTTGTTTAACTCACCGAGGTCTGCCCTGCTCCTAAGCCTCTCCCACTGGACATAGCGCAGCCTCTCCTAACCGGGTCCGAAGAGCCCTGAAATAAACATCAATTAATTAATAACAAAAAAAAAAACAGAAATAAATCTCATCGATGAAATTAACCGGTAAAAATAATTTATCAGAAGCCAAAATAATAAAATGTAAATACATATCTAATCATTTCAATTTTATAAAATTTTCCTAAACAAAGAAAACTGCTGCGAGTTGACACAAGTTTCAAAGTGATTTTACAAATATATAGTCAATGTTCATGGAAATATCCGTATTTTTTATTTTATTTTTTCTTTCCCCTCTCTTCCAACCTCTTCTTCATTCTTTCAGACTGCACTCTTCTTTCTTCCTCGCTCCATACTCTCCCCTTTCTCACCTCTTTGGCACCCACAAGGACCTTTATCTTCCCTAACTTTTCCCTATATTCATCTTTATTGACACAATCCTAATTAGAGATTCCCAACTTCAGTGTTTCTTTTCTTATCTGCTAAATGTACCCTAGGGCCTCTTTATTATCCGTATTTTTGAAGTGCAGGGTAGCTGAACGATGTTTTAAACGCGAGTTGCCTAGCAACACAGAGGATCAAATAATTTGAAACAAAATGATTACGAGTTCGAGACTCGGTGCTTGGAGGGCTTTTATCTCGGCATTTTCCCCCGCCCTCACCCCTGGCCCGAGAAACCCCGTATAGCCTTCAAAGACGAGATAGGGGAGAAAAATAAAATAAATAAATTTAAAAAATCCGTATTTTATTAAACAACAAGTTGCCGAAATTATTTATATTAATAATCAGTTAGGTTAATGGATTTTAACCATTCTCCAATAACTCCAACGAAATCATTAGTTAAACATATTACTTTTCTTTATCAATTGAATTAATTTCATATATTATTCATATAAGGTAATGTTCCAATTTTTAGAATTTTTTTTAACGAAGTAAAATCCCTTCATTTTCCCCATTAACCGTCAAATTCTTTTATATGATGGAGAGGTTTGCTGTGGGTTCATCAAGAAATACAGACACATAAGGATCACTTAGTTATAAGGTCAACTAAAACTCCATCCTTATATATTATTATATAGTTCTTTCATGCTTCGCAAGAGTGCATGTAATTTGAATAGGGTGTCATTTATGTTTAAAAATTGTTTGTTTACCGCTTCGGGATTAGAGGTTCAGTGAAAAAAGTGCACTTAGTTCAAAAATATTTTGTTCGTTTTATGACCTCTATTCAGCACTATACTGAATCATCGGCAGAAATGAGCTAAATAATTTGATCAATTATTCAAAATTGGTTCAGTTCATTTGTTTGTTATTTTAAAGTGAAACATAGATGGAAAACTGACCACGGCTTCTACATAATTTAATCCTACCATCAAAGAAAATATAAATATATACCATCTAATATTCTTTTTAGACGTCTCTTACCATTTGCTGAGCGTGAACTCGGTCCCTACCAGAGTGGATTCAGGAAAGGAAGAGCCACCTCAGAACAGATGTTCTGTGTGCGAACAATACTTGAAAGAGGCCATGAGTACAAAACCAAAACTCACCATCTTTTCATAGATTTCAAAGCAGCGTATGACAGCATAACACGAGAAGAGCTGTACATTGCCTCAGAGAATTTAATATACCTGAGAAACTTATACGCTTGATAAAGCTTACCATGAAGGAGGTGAGATGTATGGTGAGAGTAAATGGTGACAAGTCCAAGGAATTTCGTGCAGATAAAGGACTACGACAAGGGGATGCACTAGCCTGTTTGCTGTTTAATCTAGCACTTGAGAAGGCCGTGAGAGATGCTGGTTTACGCGAAAGAGAAGGAAATATATTTACCAGACTTGTCCAGCTGTTCGCTTACGCAGACGACATAGACATTGTGGGACGCTCTCTACAGTCCGTGACGGACGCCTTTCTGGCTCTGATGGGTCCTGCAGCAGACTTGGACTGAACGTTAATGAGTCCAAAACAAAATATATGGTAGCAGAAGAAATCCCAATGCTAGGCGAGACAGTCACTATCGGGGTTCATAAGTTTGAGAAGGTCTCAGAGTTCACATACCTGGGATCAGTGGTCACGCAAGATAATAACCCCGATATTGAGATAAGAAGAAGAATAACTGCAGCAACAAATGCTACTTTGGGTTAGGCAAGCAGTTAACCAGGCGGATACTCTCTAGACAGACCAAGCTCCACCTCTATAAGACATTGGTGCGTCCCGTACTGCTCTATGGATCAGAGTGTTGGGCGACTTCAAAGGCGACCGAGAAGGAACTCCTAATTTTTTAAAGGAAAGTTCTCCGCCGTATTTTTGGAGGAGTGAAAGTTGGAGAGGAGTGGAAGCGGCGCACAAATCAGGACCTCTACAATGCTTTTGGAGAAGGTGATGTGGTCCGGGCTATGAAGTTGGGACGCCTAAGATACGCAGGGCAATTGCCAGGATGAAAAATGGAGAAATGCCCAAAATATTGCTCACTCAGCCGATCCATGGGATAAGAAGAAGAGGAAGACCAAGGTTGAGATGGTCGGATGGTGTGGCAGCGGACGCTCGCATGTTGCTGGGAGTTAGGAGCTGGATGGCATCGGCTCAAGACCGTGATGATTGAGGAGGCGGTTGGAGGAGGCCAAGACCCGTGACCGGGTTGTAG
Source organism: Piezodorus guildinii (assembly GCA_023052935.1). Taxonomy (NCBI): domain Eukaryota; kingdom Metazoa; phylum Arthropoda; class Insecta; order Hemiptera; family Pentatomidae; genus Piezodorus; species Piezodorus guildinii. Next base: position 60,261,205 of record CM041292.1, read on the forward strand.
CGCCGTGAAATAATAATAATAATAATAATCTAAAGAAAAAGAATAATTGCAATTTTATTTTATTTATAAACCTTTAGAAAAAAATTATCTAAACGAAAGAGAAAACCGTACTAAAATCCGTCGCATGATTTAGAAGAAGCTTGCGGAATTCAGTAATCCCGACATCATTTTATATAGAGGTATAGTGAGAGAAAGAGAAGAGATGATTCTTAGTTTATGGGCTTATAACGCCTTTCAATTAACGTGTATGACTTTTTTTGTTGCATTTTCACTTTTCTTATATCTTCTTCTATCCAAAAATATATTATACGCCATCACAATCATATTTCAGGAAAGATTTTTAATAGTTGATCACAGAAAATTTAATTTCCTCATCTTAGGAAATACTTCATTGCAAAGGTATTATACTTATAACGCTTTAGGAATGAGTGTCCTAAATGGTAGTCAAAACCATATAAAAATCCGAACTTAATATCATGTTATTATTTTATTTATAAGATAAGACTAGAGGTAGTATAAGACTATTAGTAGTATTTTATAGGACTAGAGACCATTCTCACGGGTGTAATTTGATTATAGTGTCATTTATGTTTATGAAATCACTGTTTGACGGATTTAGATTTTACTGCTTCGAGATTCATCGTTCATCGTGACCAAAAGTGCAATAAAGTAAAGAATACTTTGTTCATCTTATAATCTCTATTTATTACTTTACTGACGTCAGAAATGAGAAACATAACTTAGTACTTAAATCAAAATTGGTTAATCTTACTTCACAAAATTAGTTCAGTTCATTTGTTAGAAATATAGATGGAAATTTGTCCACGGCTAAAAGAATAATTGATACTTCATCACTTCCATATCGAAACATAACGTATTCAACCTCAAATATTCATCAAACACCGTTAATCACTAAATTACCTTACCGGTTGCTTTGTTGGAACGGTCAATGATGTGACAGGTAGGAACCTATCATTACTTAGCAGTGACGGTTTTTTCAGGGTTTATGAATCGCCATGGTAACAGCTGGCGTCAAACGTCTCCCCCCTTCCTCAGCCATCAACCATCAATTTGTATCAAGTAGCGTGGCGTGAGGGAGAAAAATAGAAACCAAAAATAAATTAATGACATAAATCAGATTATATAAAAATTAAATAATATCCTAGAAATAAAACCAGTATCAACCAGCAAATATAATTTTTTTAATTATACAACTATCTTAAATAAATACAATAAGTAAATGTGAGGTATAACGACATGAAAATGGCCATGAAAGTACAACTTATTATAGCAGCCCAATGACTATTTTAATTTTGTAGATTTCTAAAACAACTTCTTTTCAATCGACTTGGAGGGTTTTCAGAATTATAATAGGTTAAGGATAAATTATATAATATAAATTATAAAAATGTATATATCTATTTCGGATCTGTGACATTTTTTTTGATGATTTTATTTGTAAAAAAATAAGGAATATTTGGGATTTTGGATTGTGAGGATTTAAAATTGGGAGAAGATAGTTGGTTATGTAATGCCTCCAGGCCCGATTCTATGAGTCAAACTAGGTCTGATAATGGCAGTTAAATCAGATTTTTGTAACATATTGGTTTTGTTTTGAACGTTTGTTAAATAAGTTATTTAGTAATCGGTATCTACGAGCAGTTTCACGTAGTTTTAGACTCGTTATGAGTTAAAAATTACTGATTTGTTTATGTGTTAGTATTTGTTTATAAACAGCATACAAATTTTTGACTCTTTATTACTGTTTTAAATAAATTATAAATTAATATGTCTAGTTTCCGTTAAAATAATTAAAATGATTTAACCAACACGAATCTTAAGATGCCTGCCCCATTCCACAACATCAAGTTAATAGAAGTTATCTGCAAAATAACAATAAACCAAGCCTCGTTAAAATCCAATTTCACAAGGTCAGCCTTACCTTAATTTTCCCAACTACGTCTCGGTGTTTCTGACAACCATCTTGTTGACAGTTAGCGGCTCTGGTATTCCTTTCACTATTGAACTCAAACTTTTAATTTTATTTTAACTGTTTCAATTCCATTAAGTCAAGTATACTTAAAGAGTGTCCCGTAAGTTTTTGTTTGTCGCGTAATCTAATGAAATTTTTATTTTAGAACACTCAAGGGCGTTCTCTAGAAATAATTGGTCACGATTTGAACCCATAAAGAACAATCAGCAGGATAATATTCTCCCCAATTCTAGCTTTCTGGACTTCAAGAAAGTAAGGAAAATAAAATACTGTCCAGCAGGATAATATTCTCCCGAATTATAGCTTTCTGGACTTCAAGATAGTAGAGAAAATGGATGCATCGTCCGAAATCATTTGTAAATATTTTGTCAATATTTAAATAAAGTTTATTTTCTTCTAAAAAAAAAAAAAAAAAAAGTAGGGAAAATAGAATACTGTCCAGCAGGATAATATTCTCCCGAATTCTAGCTTTCTGAACTTCAAGAAAGTAGGGAAAATAAAATACTGTCTCAAAAATATATATTTCATTTCATAAAGAATACTTTTATAAATATATTTTATCCTGATAAATTGTAAACATTTAATCGAGTTTTTCAGTAAATACCAAATATCTGAATTATAAATTAATTTATAATTAATTAATAGTAGTTTAACTATCTATCCCAGCTGTGGTAGAATATTATTTATTCTGTTAATTCAGCCAAGGGGCGACCCTACGGTATGGAGACTCTCCTCCAAAAAATTTGGGGGAAAAACCTCGAGGTTGAGCGTGATCAAGGCCGAATCACCTCATTGCACGGCCGTTGGCCTAAAAACAGTAAGTATCTCTAAATGTACTGAGCCCAAGACCTTTCATGGACTGTAGTATTACAGATCTATCTATAATGGAACTTATTCACAAATGTCAATGTATCTTAATGGTATCACAATTATATTTAAAATGTACCCCCTCATCACTGTAGAACAAATACAATACCTAGGACTTCATCTTGACAAACGTCTTACATGGAATCCTCATACAAGACTTAAACGACGGGAAACTGCTCGTAGATATCGACTATTAAAACACTTGCTTGACAAACGATCAAAACTCCTTCTTTACTTCAAAAAAACTCATTTACACAACCATTATTAGACCTATCTGGACTTATGGCATAGAGCTATGGGGCTCCACTAAACCATCGCATTCCTCCCGCATCCAATCCTTACAATCCGAAATCTTTCGTCAAATCCTAGACGCTCCTTACTTTGTTACCAACAAACTCATCCATAAAGACCTGAATATCCCACTAGTTAAAGAAATCGCTCAAAAAAGATACACCTCCTTTCATTCCAAATAACCAGCCAATACAAACCCGCTTGTCCGCATCCTCTAATCGACATATATTCCCGATAATCCTCCGAGGCACCTGAAAAGACGGTGGCCTCGAGACCTGCTGAACAAATAAACATTGAAGTGCTACCGCTGAGTAGATTCTTCTCATGTCTTTTTCAAGCCAATTGTCTGTTTTTAGCACATTTACTTATTGTACTATAAGGGGTACTCACTACGTTTGCTATAGCATACTATTTGTACTATTGTGCTAAACCCATAAATTTTATACAGGAAATAACTGTAGAAACTCGACGGGTTTAGCAAAATAACACAAATAGCATGCTATAGCAAACGTAGTGAGTACCTCTTATGTAAATTGTACAGTTGTAAATATCAATAAAAGAATTTAAAAAAAATGCATATATAAATAAATATAAATGCACCACTGATATAACCTTCCTGAATTTCCTAACGGTAAACTACAGTATTCGGGAACAAGGAAAGGGGATATTTTATGTACAAAGTAGTCCCGAAAATGATGTGGAGTTAAGAGTCTTCTTTAAAATACCCCTCGATATAAAAAAACTGCTTACCTTTACTTGGTTATTATGCCGTATGAATATCAACTCTTATTAGCCCTATTTCAAACGATAATGTTTGTTTAACACTGTAGCTAAGAAATACTTCAGTTCTAACTAACATGTCAACGTAGATGACGCGATTAGAAAGGTAAAAAAGCTTGAAAATTGAGTTCTACTCGCATTAAACGACTGCAAAAAAAAAGAGCGTTATTAAGGTTTGCTCACACTTCTTTGCCGAAACAAAAACCACCCTTTCTGTCCAGAATTGTTGCATGTAATAAAAAGTACATACTGAACGATAATAGTAGACGTTCTGGAGAGTGTCTCGACAAAGAATAAGCAATACAACATTTTCTTAAGTCCTCAACTCATCAACAAAAGGTGCAATGCATCACAAATTGACGATTATGAAGCCAATAGGAAGAGGCCTATTTGTTGCATTACAAAGCCCGACCACATGTCACATGTGTGGCAACCGATAAACTGCTGGGCATGGATGAGAATCTACCACGTCCGCCCTACTCCCTAGGCCACTACGTACGTGACAAAAATGTAATGAACAAAGGTAATTAGTTTTTGCCGTTGATCAATTGTAATGATGGGATATTTTATTCCGAGGTTATAAAAAAGTTGCCAAATCCTGCATTATTATTATTTTAACAGATTTCCAATAGGGAAGAAAAAAAATGTCCATAGAGGGTTTTAGGCAAATAAAGTTTTTCTAAAAACGTAGTTTTGTCTAGCATAGGAGTTTTTTTCCTGGGGTCGTCAATTGACGTTGATTTCCAAAAGGTACTAAAGGACATTTTTTACGAAATTGTTTTTTTTTACATATTTGTATTCTCATCATTTAGTTTTATCTAAATATTGTATTTGATGTTATCTAATGAATTCTCAAGTCCTTAAAAAACGCGATTTAGAAATGCGGTCATTTTCTAAAAGTACTAATTACGCATTTATTTTCGTTACAAATCATTCTAAAAAACTTCATTTCATAACTTTAATATGATGTTATTATTATAGCAAAAAGATAATTCTAAATTTTAAGGAAAAAGAACCAAATTAGCTGGTTTAATAATACAGTAATGAGAGATTTTCGCGCTTCCTTTAAAATTTCCTAGAATGGATATAGTACTTTTTGGAAATCAACAGTCTCAATTATTAAATAAACTGAAAATAAAATATTGTTAGGATTATCTAGTTGTTTATTTCATGGTCACATTATAACCTCACATAAATATGAGAATATAAATAGCTAAATGTTAGTGAGCAAGGAGAGTACATTAGGTACCCTAATTATTCGTGTCAATATTTTCCAAGGCCAAACATGCTGATGAATTAATTGAACCTTGGTAAAGGACATCCTGCGTTTTAAAGTGCTAGGTTACCAATTGAAGGGATCGCGAGATATTTCATAAAAAGGAAATTTAACACATTCAAACTCAGACGTTTACTGGATTGTCTTAAGAGAAAATAGTTTGTTTTTTGAAATAGAGAATCTCTGAGTACGTACCATTTTTTTTTTTTTTTAACTATACTTAAGGTAAATAAGAAATCTCTGTGATCTTCGAAGTTCTCATCCAAACTGTATTATGATTTCTAAACTAATTTTTGGGATATTAATTTTTAAAAAAGCTTTAAAAAAAAAGAAGTGTTTTTAGATCCATATAAATGTATTTGGAAAGTCATTATTAGTTCCCCCTCATGCCAACCCATGCTATGTTTATCAAATATAACTCATTCGCTGATTGTAACATATACAGGTGCAAATAAAAAAAATCCATACTTTATTAAGTTAAAAAAAAATTATTAGTTCCAACTACATATATTTTATGAACTAATATAAAGTTTTTAAAACTGAATTTATAGTAATTTAGTTTTAACTGACTTATTTTCTTTTTTACAAGGCTAAATGATATCACCGTCAGGGGTAATATCACTTTCGTAGTCTTACAATTACTTACGATTACTAAACGAGGTATGAGGCGAAACGATTGGTAATCAAAATAATAGATAAAAAGCAAAATTTGGAAATTCATTTTTTTTTTTTAACCTCAAAATGTTTAAAAATAATAATTCATAGTTTTTTTATTTAACATAACTTTATATTATGTCCTACATTTTGCTTATCCAGGTTTAATTAGGATAAAGATCTTTAACGAGTTCCTAATATCGCACAGGATAGGCTACGGACGTAAAAGACTTACATTCCAAGACGGGATAGATTAACTAAGGAGTTTTTACACCCAGTAAAAATTCTAGGGTCATCTGCCAGGTTTGAACCCGCTACCTTGGGTATAGTTTCTTTTCTTTAACAAGTGTGAAATGAGATTTAGATAACAGGCGTTCCAGTAACCAAATATGTACATTTTTGAACCATCTTCGAAGAATGAAAAAACATAATCCGAAATAGAATGAGTATATTTTTGACTTTCGAACATTTGAATGACCAATAGACATGGAGAATTTATCAGAAACCGCATTCCAAGTACACAGTACTTTCGAGTAGAACGCTTTGTAAGAAATAATTAAACGTGAAAAACAACGTACAAGTCAAGGACTAGGAAATTGAAAACTATTTTAGACAATGTCAAAGGATTTCTTTTCAAGTTGAGAAATGAACCAGCTGGCGAAAACATTATGACCTCGCAGAACCTAAACAGTCTGTTTTGACGGCTAAAATATGTACGTTTTATTTGTTGTTTTTTTTTCGAGTTCTGTCTGTGAGTTTTCAGTAATGATGCTAGACTGATAATACAAACATATATATATATATATATATATCATTTTAAGATTTTATAAGAATTTTCTTTTTAGTCAGTAGCCTATGGATGTCTTAGACAGTCTGACTTAATATATTGATATTTAATTAATGTCATAGGTTTTTCTTTTTAAACATATTTTCCCTATTTTTTTTTTTTTTTTTTTTTTTTTTTTTTTTTTCTATAGAAACATGTGTTTTATTAAATAACATATTATATTATTATCTACAAAAATCAGTTAGTTTTATCGTATTTTTATCACTCTCCATTAACTTTTACAATTATTTTGTATAAGATAATATTTTTTTATATAATCTTTAGCTTTTTTTTTTTTAATTTCTTTATTTCCAGATCGGCTGCGTGAGCCATACATGGTTTTTTTAACATAAAAAGAATAGTTATTACAACTGGTAACAATAGAAAAAGTTGGGGTATAGTCTCATACACAAGACACCCGTAACGATAATACATTTATAATTATTCATGAAAATGGAATAATGAATTAAATTAATATCAGAACGAATGAATAAAATACAAATTAAAGAAAAAAAAAAAAAAAAAAAAAAAAAAAAAAAAAAAAAAAAAAAGTAATGAATATACAAAATAATATGAAGTTCGCTGCAAGAATATAAATTATAAAAGTAAAATTGATTTGTCTTTAAAATAAAAATAAATAAATAAATAAATAAAAAAATAAATAAATAAATAAAAAAAAATAAAAAAAAATAAAATAAAATAATAAAATAAAATAAATAATAATAATAATATATATATAAAGAAATAAAAAAACTAATAATAATAAATAAAATAAAATAATAAAAAAAATATATATATAAAAATAAAATAAAATAAAAATAAACCAACAAGATTAAATAATATGAGGCTTATAAAAGGATATAATAATATTTATAAAATGTCTTGTAGAAGCCTGGGTTTGAGCCTGCGAGATGAAGTTGGAACTCCTATGTTGTATGCCACTGCACCTCTAACTGCTGGTAGCTGGGAGTGGTATTTTCTGAAACGGTTTTTGATAAAATCTTCGATGTATTCTATATGTAGCTCGCGGTGTAGTTGACTATTCCTGATGAACCATGGGGCATCTACGGCTATTCTTAATATTTTGTTTTGGAATACTTGTAATTTTTTTCTTTTCGTTGAGGAAGCAGCTCCCCACACTTCACAACCATACATAAGTAGTGGCCTTAATATAGTTTTATAAAGAAGAATTGTTGTTTCGGGTTTGAGATTTGATTTTCTATTGAGGATCGGGTACAGCATTGCCAGTCTTGCATAGGTCTGGGTTAGTTTGATGTTAATGTGGTGGTTCCAAGTGAGGCGGCGATCGAGGTGAACTCCAAGGTATTTATTTCACTGCTTCGTCGGCAGGGATATATTTTCCCTATTTTTTTCCCTATGTAATGAAGAAATACATTAATGAAAGTCAGAACACTTCGCTCGAGAAAGCTGATCTTCCAGCTATCCACAACCAGCAGTCGATTCCATAAAAGGTCGGAGAAGTGTTCGAGATAACTCATAGGGGTGCCATTGTGGATTCTCACTACCTCAGAGCAAGTGAGAGTGAAATTGAATTGCGGTTGAACTTTCCCGAAGTCTTAGTATATTCATAGATAGGTGGTATTCTATGTTATATGCGATAAAACCCCAAATAGCACCTAATAATTACCGGAATAAAAGTGACACGTGAAATGCAATCACTCAGAAAAATAAAAAAGCACTTTTGAAGGACCTAAACTACTGCATTATCCATCTCAAATAAATGTAACACAAAACTATTATTTCTCTTATTCATTAACAGTCAGATCTATGAATCATTCTTTGGTTTCTCTGATCAGTTCACCAACAATTATTTTGTAAAAGTTTTCTAATTAATTAACTCCTACCTCTTAATTATGGATTACGCACACAATTGAGTAGCATATTATTTTTATATATTGTACTTTCACAGTATGTGCGATGTTGTTGCGGTTGTTTCTAGTCCGTTAGCTGACTCTTATTATAAATAATAAAAACGAAAGAACTTTCTATATAATAACTTTCTGCTTAACTACCCATAAAGCAACAACTAAACATCCGTAAAAAAACAATAACTTTTTAAGAGTTCATTTATTTTCAATATATATAATTAGTTGTCAAGAATATTTTTATAGTGATAAAGAAGTACGTTCATTACGCTTCAAATAGCTTTTTAAAGATAGTTAAATAAAAAAACAAAAAAAAATACTGAGGATGATTCATGATTTTTTTTATTTAAAAAATCAATCCTTTCTCTTTAATCGAACATATTAAACCCAATCTAAACACTGCGGTACTGATTTTCATAATAAATTTTATAACACCCGGGATTGCTTTACAAACTCCGTAAATTCCATCCACCTACATACTTCCTTATTATCCAGTCCTATCTCACAGGCAGGTCCTTCAAAGTAAATCATAATAATTCCTATTCATCCCTTTTTAATCAGTATGCAGGTGTTCCTCAAGGCAGTATTTTAGGACCCATCCTTTACACAGTTTATACAGCTAATGTAATGTCTCATCCTAGAACTTTCCTTTCTACCTATGCTGATGACACTTGTGTGTTATCAGTCAACAACGATCCAACTATTGCCTCCCAAACTCTTCAATCCCACATCAGAGACCTTGAAGTATGGTGTCAGAATTGGAGAATAAAAATAAATTCCAATAAATCCCACCAAATAACCTTTATCCTTCTGCGTAAACCAATGACATCCTGCCCAACAGTATCCTTCAATAACACTCCTCTTGTCCCAGTTGAACAGATCCGATACCTAGGACTGCACCTGGACAAACGTCTCACTTGGAACTCTCATACAACACTAAAAAGACAAGAAACTGCTCGACGTTTTCGACTACTTCAACACTTACTGGACAAACGCTCAAACCTTCCACTTAAGTACAAAAGACTCATCTACATGACTATCATAAGACCAATATGGACTCACGGAGTGGAGATTTGGGGCTCTACTAAACCATCAAATTTATCTCCTCTCCAATCCTTACAATCCAAAATCCTTCGACAAATCCTCAATGCTCCTAATTTTGTCATAAATAAACTCATTCATAAAGACCTTAATATTACCTTTGTTGCTGACTTGGCCCGAACCAGGTACCACTCCTTTCATGACAAACTCCATTCCCTCTCTAACCCACTAGTTTCAATCCTTGCTTCCTATACAATCCCTGATAATCCTCCAAGACGTCTGAAAAGAAGATGGCCCCGAGACCTTCTAGTTTAACATAGTCTTTGGGGAGCTGCCAATGGGTAGTATCCCTACACATGAATCATGTCAACATATCTTGTATTACATTTACTAAATTTATTTTATTATACAGTTGTAAATACCAATAAATATATATATATTATATATATATATATATATATATATATATATATATATATATATATTTTAAATTATAAATTGATTTTTTAAATACTTTTATTTTTCAACTATAATGTCATTTTCTGGTGCTAGAACAATTTTGAATCATAAGGTCAGTAGGTAATTCGACCTAGATGGTTTATGATAGATTTGTGGGTTCCTTGTATTTTTTAATTCTTTTATGGAAATGTACAACTGTACAATTAACAGAGTACAATTATATTAGGTGATATCTACAGACAATTGGCTTGAAAAAGTCATGAGAAGAATCTACCCAGCGGTAGCACTTTAAGTTGTAAAATTTAATTTTAAAAACAGATCTTTGCCAAATGAGTATATAACAACTGTTTGTTTTGATGAAACTTAAATATTCAGGGTTTTTTATTTCACTTTATTAAAGACTAGCTAGTCGTCCTTGCTTAGCCCGGGTGCAATTTAAATGTGGTGTCATTTATGTTTAAATAACTTCAGTTGGACGAATTAAGATTTTATCACTTTGATATTATGAGAGACATTTATTATTACAACTTACGTATGATTTGCTACTTTTTTTTTTAATCTCATGGTACTGTATGAAAGAATACAACCCGTACGTTCACTATAATCTCCCTCTTTTACAACATTACAAATAACATAAGTTTATTGGCTTACAACAACTTCATATTAACCTATCGATTTATTTTATTTCTTATTAACTTTTCTTAAATCTTGCGCTTTCCAACGGTATATTACTTCTATGTTGCTACTTATATGTCAGGAATAATTTTTTGATGACTTGGTAACAGAAAATTTACTTTAAAGAAAAGCTAAATTGCAAAATATTTTACTAATAAAATTTTAGGAAAGAATGTCCTTTATGATGGTGAAAACTGTATCAAAATTCGTCTTGTGGTTTCGAAGGAGTTAGCGGAAACCGAAATCGCGTTATCATTTTATATATACAGATTAGAAGAGATAATATATTTAATGATAAATTAAGAATTTAAAAGAAGTAATATTTGATATTATTATCCAGCTTTATAAATAATTATCAGGCATTTCCTCTCTTCTGAAACTATCATGAGAGTACTCCAACTTGTATACCTCTATCATCGTATAACGCGACCAACATTAAGAGATTGGGCAAGAATGAGTCGTTTCTCCTATTCTTGAATTATTTCTGTAAAGGCGAACTGAATGTTGCCAATGCTGTCCTGGATAGAGATTAAACAACTACAGCTTCGAATGTTAGTTGAATTAAAATTCTTTGAAAACAAATATTTCGTAGCTAAAATTTTAAGAAAGGAAATTCGAGTATCATACCTCTTGGTGAGAAGAGAGAATTTTCATTTCCTAAAAACGCCAGATAAACCTTTACTTAATGTAAAAGGGATTCTTTCGCATGAATAACCATAAGTATAAAGAACCTGTGAGAAATTAACTGTTTCTGTTGACAATGTTAAGTTGTTCTCAGAAATTATAAATATGTGAATATTAATTTTTCCATTGTTTATTATTACAATATTCCTGCATATATTTATTTACAGTGTTGCATTTTCATAATTAATAATAATAATTTGTTGTTTAATAGAAATTTACTGCTAGCGATTTTTTAAAGCACATAAGTGAAAAAAGATTAGTGATTTCCGATTGTTTGAAGAATTTTGGTATGTAATTGACTTAAAAAGCATGTGGAAAGAGAAAAACATCTGTCAAGTTTCCACAGTTGACGGTACGCAATATTGCGTTGTTTTAACTGGGGACAAGCGCACTCCACAACTGAAACTTGAAGGAGCCATTAAAAAAAAAACATAGCAATAAATAAAAGCTTAATCAGAAAGTGAGTCATTGATTATTTTATCTCGGGGAGGAGTTAATGTCCTCAGATAACATCGTAAGACACAATTATTCAAAAGGTAGCTTCAATCTTCGGATTTCCACAATGGTATTAGTTTTAAAACATATAAATAATTATTATTTTTGTATAATTTTTGCTACAACTGTACTGTAATTTCAGTTTCATTTACTACATATAAGTCATTTTTGCTAATGAATTATTATCACAAAAAAAAAAAAAAAAAATCATTTTGCTGATTGTAAGCATGTCTCATCCAAAATCATTTGCAAATATCTTGTCATTTTGTAAATTTGTAAATAAAGTTTAAGCTTTATTTGCTAAATTTGCAACTTATGGGATATTCAGGACTTAAGGATGGCTTTATTGGTGACAAAGTAAGGGCATTTCGAAATTTTCGAAGGATTTTGGATTGCAGGGATGGGGTGCGAATACAATCCAAAAAGGAGGAATTTGATGATTTGTTGGGATCCCCCATAGCTCAATGTCATAGGTCCAAATAGACGTAATAAATATGGTCATGAATTTTTGTAATCAAACATGGAATTTCGAGAGCTTGTCGAGTAAGTGTTAAAGTAATTCAGCGAAGTTTCCGGTCGTTTCAGTAGATGTTTCGGAGTTGTTCAACAGGGGTAAGTGTGATATTGTTAAAGAATACAGTAGGGCAAAAAGTAAATAAATAAAATAAATAAATAAATAATAATAGGCTTAGCGAACCCGAAGGTTCGATGCCGATACCACCAAATTCCGCCTACACAGACTCGTCCAATGCTCACCATTCAAGCCCAAGCTCCCGAGATCAGCCTTAACGCAATCCTCCCATCTCCGCTTCGGCCTACCTTTCGGACGCCTACCAGTCGGATCAGCAAATACCAACTTTCTCGGAATCCGTTCGTCATCGAGCCCAACAACTTTACTCGCCCATTTGAGTCTCCGCGATGCAATCAGCTCAATTATATTCACAGGATGCAAGTTCCGCAATTCCGCGTTATGCAACCTTCTAAACTCCCCAGTGGCCTCATCTCTCTTTGGACCAAATATTTTACGCAATACTTTATTTTCGAAAACCTTAAGCCGCTGTTCATCCTTTAAAGTAAGCGGCCACGTTTCACATCCGTAAAGAACCGTTGGAAGAATAATAGTTTTATAAATTCTAATCTTTAAGTTTTTAGATAGAAGCCGCGAACTAAGTAACTTAGCAACTGAATAATAACACGCATTTCCCACCTTTAACCGGGACTTTATTTCTTCCTGGATTTCATTTTTTCTAGTTATAATTGAACCTAAATACTTGAATTTCTCTACGTGTTTAAAAGTATGACCTGATACATCAATATCTCCAAGATCGACACCGTTTCTGCTACTAATCATATACTTCGTTTTATCGGTATTTAATTCGAGTCCTATTTCTTTACCGGTTTTTATTAACACACTTGTATTTAGTTGTATGGTTTCCGTGTCTTCACCTAGCAGTACCAGATCATCGGCATACCCCAAAACCGGAATCTTGTCACCCATATTTAAGCCTTTCTCGGTACACATCACCTTTTCTATGACATATTCTAAAGCTATATTAAATAACACAGGTGAAAGAGAGTCACCCTGTTTTAAACCCGATCGCACCTCAAATCTCTCGGAGTAATTATGACCGATTCTAACTTTATGGAATGTTTCCGACAAACACATCTCTACTAGGTTTACTAACTTTCTAGGTATTCCCTGTTCAATCATGATGTTATATAGCTTCTGACGGTCTATTGAATCATAAGCCTTTTTAAAATCGATATAAAGTTGATGGACTACACCGTTGTATTCCAATTTTTTCTCTAATATTTGACGTAGGGAAAATATTTGGTCAATAGTCGAGCGATTCCGCCTAAAACCACATTGGTAATCTCCGATAATTTCCTCAGCGTATTCCGTGATTCGACTAGTTAGAATTGACGAGAATATTTTATAGCATACTGGGAGAAGAGAGATCCCACGATAGTTGTTACAATCCGACCTCGGTCCTTTAAACCTAGGGCAAAAAGTATTAGGTTTAAAAGTAAACGCGATTTTATGGGATTTACTTTAATTTTCTATTATTCATACCATTCTTCTTTTCTCTCCCTTATATCATTCAAAGATAATTGTATATATTTTTTACGGTCATTATAATTTTTTTTTTTTTTTTTGTTTTCTTTGACCTGTTATAATTCTTATTTTTCTTGTACATGTTATTTTCAAAGAAACTTGTCCCATAATAATCTTTTTTTTTTTTTTCATTTATTCTTCAATGGCTGATATATGGTTCTGTAGGATTTGAGAGGCAGCAACAGGATCGCTATTTACGTTTTATATTAGGTGAATTAGAATATCAGCTGTGTAAACTGTATAGAGAATGGGGCCTAAGATACTACCCTGAGCTACACTGTTTGAGTTTTAGAATAATCAATGTGAATATATATATTTTTCTTAATGGCACAATTTTACTTGTAATTACTTTCTGCTTACTTTTTATTTAAACTTTAGTTTGCCTTGATAGTAAAAAAAAAAGTTTGAGGTATTATTATTAAATAAATCATATATGTACTAAATATTACAAATCTGATTGATAAAAATTAAAATGAACATACGTGAATCGATAAAAAGAAAAAATAATTCAAGAAAACAAAACAAAAAACTATGAGCATATTTACAAGAAACTAACTACTTACATACAATGTTTTTTTCATACTTTATTCAGGATGTGAAGAGGAGATGAAAAAGAAGAGTACAAGAGAGGGAAGGGTCAGTAGATGAACAATCATCCCAGAGCGGCGAATTGAAGACATAATGAAACCTCTAAAGAAGGAAGGTACAAGTAGGAGACAATTTTCTTTTTATGGTTCCAAAGAAAAACGAGTGGGAGATGGAGGATTGATTAAAGTATATATGAAGGATATTGACAATCTTATGAAACCAAGATGAACAATCTTATATATATATATATATATATATATATATATATATATATATATATATATATATATATATATAACAAATTGGCACTACTCAGAAACACAAATACCATTCCTAGCTCTTTTATTTTCATACTCTAGAATGGTCAGTATAACCAATCAAATCAATCGGAATTTTCCAGCTAGTGGCTTTGAATAACATGGGCTCTTACTTCGGCATAAAATCTTTCCAGATTTTCCGACGATTAAGAGGCTCAAATACGATTGGGTATCGTTAGATTCAGAATTATGGAGATACAGCGGTATGTTCTAATTTTGTGTCACAAATAAATAAAATACCTTATCAAATATGATTTTTATCTTACAAAGAGATGATCCCAAATGTGTCTCATCGATTTTGATGAAATATTATTAGGTTATAGGCATTAAACAATTAGGGCCATAGCTAGGAGTCGCGTAAAAAAATTGGAAGTTGGTGCGCACAAAACTCATTTCATTTAATATCTTTGGTTTTAGTGAATTTAGAAAAATAAGTTTGGTTTCAAAACGAAATAATTAAAAAAATAAGCTATTAAAATATTTAAGTTTTATGCATGGTAATAATCCTTAAATATCAATAAATTCGACAAAATAGTACTTTTAATAAGGTTTCTAAAAACTGTACTCATATTTAAATTCCTCACTCTTAAAAAAGTTTATTACAATTTTTATTTAAATTGAAAAAACAAAATTTTTTCTCTAAAACATCGTGCCCTTTGAATTTTTTTTAAACACAATTTGTAATATTTCTCATACCTCACATATTTATACTACAGGAACCTGGGATTAGGCACGAATTTACATCATGACGTAAGTTGTTAAAGAAAAAATAATATATTTTTTCCAGGACCAATACAAATACGATTTATGAAGGGAAAACCACAATCATGTGTTTTTTGTGTTTGAACGGATTTTTCAGAATGAAATGTTGGTCCGATAATAAATTGTACATACTTGTTTTACTCGTAAAACTTTACTTTTTCAAACGTGTGTTTAACCTTACATGAAGAAATATTTAATTATCCCTGTTGTGTCGTTAAAAATATAAATAAATAAGATGGAAACGAAATATAATATTTTTTTATCATGTCTTTTCTTATTCGTTGGCCTAATGTTTGAGATAGTTGATGAATAGCAATGATTTTTATTATGCTTATTTACTCAAATACTCCACTGAATTTTGAATTCACCGTCAAGTATCATATAATTTTCCAGTAAATAAAACGGGATTAAAATGGCTGCAAGCAAATAAAAATGTATAAAAGGCGATTAAAACTTCACAAATTATCATAATAGTATATCAAAATATGAGCTTGCTCATTGTAAAAATGAACTTTTCAATATTGTGTATGTTTCATATCAATTATTATTTACTACAAAAGGGTTGTTAAAGATATTTATCGTTGATTTTAAACAATACAAAAATAAAAGGGCTAGACTATCAGTTACTTCCAAGTTTAATGTTAATATAAATGAATCTTAAGCTACTGCATATTTCAATAAATAGATTTTTACAGCTGGAACTACTTAAGGCATTTATAGACATTTACGCATAATGAGAAAAAAAAGTATTAAGTGGGAAAACACTGGAAAAGTGCTAAGAACTAAGACTCAAGTACTAGAATGTTAATTTGGCGCAGTCTTGGCCGCATTGCGCGTCAAATGCTGTTCAACATCCTCCACTGGCATCAACCCAAAATTTCACATTTTTAACCCCAAGGTATAAACATACCATATATTATTAAATATAAAGAAATGAAAAACAAGAAACCAACGTTTGTGAAATTATTATTTCTTTTATTAATGTAAGCAGCCAGCAACGAATGAATGCTAATTGGTCACTGTTATTTTCCGAGGCGTTAAACAACTTATAAATTTTAGGAGATTTAAATTGTAAATGTCAAATTTTTAATATTTATTTTATTAGCCTTTATTATTATTATTTTGTTTTAAACTAATATAGTGAGCTTTCTTTCTCTAAAATATAAGAATAATTTATATTTTGATAACTAATAATAATACGAACAAACAATATTTTATTTTAATATATTGTTTATCATTTTAAAAATTATATTCAACAACGAACATAAAAAATGACTACTGTAGGCATATACAAGATAAACGTCTTCAGTTTTTAAGTACTTTAAGGTTTTTCAGTTCCACCTATAAAAATCTCTAAAATTTCTATAAAACCAACTCGTTATATCAGTATATAATTAAATACTATATAATACCATATAGATTTTATTCTCATTGAAAAAAAATTCTTCAAAGCTAAATAGCGATTTTTCTAAATTTCATCCTCGTAACTACCTATTTTTTTGCTCACATTTTTTTCTATCCGAAAATAAGAACAGTATAGTAGGTGTATAACAAACCAAAAAAATTAAAACTGCACCCCTATAATCCACGTAGAGTCTCAGTTCAATACATATGCTAAGTAATGTTTCTAGACCTACGGCCGTACAATGAGATGATTAGGCAAAGACAGGGTTTCTCCACAGATTTTGAGTACCCACTTTAACAAGGCAGTTTTTTCTTCCGAGTCTCCACAAGCAAGGAAATACTATAATAACAATAGGAATAGGACCCAGCTAAAATAACAGAACAAACAATTATCCTGCCACAGGCGGGACAAAGAAAACAACAAACAAACGTAAAATCTCATATAAACAACCCGGGTCACATGTGGTGCAGTAGCTAGCACAATACAGCCTTAAAAAAAAATAGTCGCAGGTTCAAACCCGACAGATGGCTCTAGGATCTTTATTTAAAAAAAAACCTTGGTTATGCCATCATCATGAGGGTACGTAATATGGTGGTCTTGAGCCTTGGCGGTGTTAGGTACTAGTTAATGATACTTATCATAATTAGGCCTGGATAGGCAAAATTTAGGACTCCCACTTTATAAAAATGTCATCAGACATAAAAAAGTATGAGGTAATGTATAGCAATGAAAAACGCATTAAAGTAAGTGATTGTTGTAGATAATAATGTCTGTTGTAACTTGAATTTATGTTTTTATAGGAACTAAAGATTTTTTTTTTTCACGTGAAGCTTATATAAAAGTTTCTTAAGATAAGTTACAGACTTGCTTGAATACCACCATTAAGGTACACATAACTTACACGATTACCGGTCCACACTGGGAAACGGGCCTTCTTTGATTTAATTATCTTACAATGATATAAATATATAAATAATTTCAAATACTTTTTCAAGTGGATTCGCGATGTTTTCTCGACAATTCTCAACTGCATTGGAATTCTAAGCTACGTGTCAACGAAACTTTTACACCCTGATATATCCAGGTACGGATATAAATATTATAGCATATCTAATAGGGTTAGGAGTAAAGCGTATGGACTATTGCTCCCGGCCGGGTAAGTAATTGTCTATCGGCGGCCAATAGGGGGGACACTCCTCTAACAGGAAGCCCTGGCCTCTTCCTGTCCCTACACAGTCCACCTCACTTCCTATGTTAGTAAAAAGCAAAACAAAAATAAAATAAATCAAATAAAATAATAAGAAAAATAAAATAAAACAAAATACAAATCAGGAAAGCACAACACACGACTCTCACTAATCCGTCTAGTTTACTAAAGCCAATTGTAGAAAACCTGGGCAGTGCCCCTAGGATTTTTTAATAGGAGTAGAAAATCCTTGGTTAAACCGAACTTCGGAGGGGGACATAAAATAGAGGTCGCGAGCCGGTGCGATGTCAGGTACTCGTAAAAGATCCCTATCCAAATAAAACCTGAATATGCAAAATTTATAACTCACATTGAATCATCGTACGATTAGCTACAGTGGCATAAAGGTGACGTTAAATGAATAAACTAAGTTTAAAAAAAAAATTACTGGAAAAAGAATAATCAAAAGAAACATTACCTCTGTTGATTTCTCCTTCTCTATTTTTCAAATTCCTATATATTTTTCCATTATTAAATCAATGTTGACAATCATGAATGGTTATATTTTATTAAGGAATTTTTAGAGGAAGAAATTTAAAAGAATTATCCATTTAAGACTGACCAAAACCTACATGATATTGAAGCGATAATTTTACAGCCGAATTTGAGAACATCGTAGATAATGTAAAATGCACGGTATAATGTGACCCTTCTGGTTCGTCAATTTAAGTGAAGAAATAGCTGTGACATCCCAGACATATAATAGTTTTAAATATGAAATTTCAGTTTCTTACAACTTAATCTTCTCGAGCTAGACTTACCAAACACACATTTGACCTTTTCGCGAGATTTAGTTATTTTGCCTTAGGGGACCCTAGACCTGAAACCGTGATTCCGTTGAAAACTAGAAACCTTCGAAACCTCGAAAAACAGTGGTCGAAAGCTTAACTCCAATATTTACTTACGTTTCAACCGGTATAAATACATTATAAGTTAGGAAATTAGGAATTAATACGTAATCTGAAGTGTTTGATTTTACAAAATTTATCGTTGTGAAGTCATACATAAATCCACATGTATGCGTAAAATATGATCAAGTTATAATTTATTAATATCATGTTAAGTGGGGTATAAAAAACATATTTAAGTAAAACAATCAGTGTTTAGTCATTTTGTGAACAATTACTTTCTGGTTACTTTCTAGTCCTGATGAAGAAATACGTAGGCCTTTGTATTTTTTTTCGTTCTTTTGAAATTATTTATTGACCGCCATTCCAACATATCAGTCTAACTTATAATCACACAGCAAACTATTTAATAGTTGAGTAAAAAGTGGTAATCTATTTCAGACCGTGCTACTTCAGATGAGTTGTGCCCTATCAAGCATTGCGTCATCAAGATGAGGAGAAAGACATAAAATGAGATACAGGAGGGCCTAATCAATTTTATTACCATCGTTACCTCTCGAAGAAATTACACAATTGCTATAAAAAACAAAGCAGGATTAGTCATGAGATAACTAAAACGGTATCGAAGTCGATAACATTTATATACATCTAGTCGATATTAATAGAATTTATTTCAACCATGATTCCTCTTTCTAGAAAAAACATTCAAGGATGGCGAATCACTAAAGATTCTGGTATCGATTGTCGTTCGTAAATGCATATTTCAACTAACACAAACCGTATAATTTAGTGCTATGTTTTGCATACTCCGATTTAGAAAAATGCATTCTAAACCTAAAGGCGTAATATTTAAGTGACTTTTAATATTTATGTTAAGAGGATCAATATTTTCAAAACTATTTTGCGGTGGGGTTATATTGAGTACTTTAATTATCTATGACATATAAATTAAAACTACCGAATTATGTTCTAATGCAATTAACAGTAATCCACGGCTTTGCATGGAAATATTTCATCCCTTGTTAATTTATAAACGTACATATTAAGAGTAATTATGATACTTATTATCTTAAACGTTCCGATATTCTGTCCCATATTAATTTCATTCTGTAAAATTTATAATATACCGAAATAGGTAGGGATAAACATAACTTCTCAATAAGTCTGAGGTTTCAATTAAACACAAATGTTTTATGTAGTCACAACTCGTTCGGAATACAAATGTAAATTAATTCCATTCGTGGGTAAGACTTCGAGCTTTAATTTTTTCCCGGTAATAAGCTCCTAGGAGGGAAAAAAAAATATATTTTTTAAATCTAATATCAATTGAACGTATTTCCAAGGGAGTCTACATACCAAAAATGGAATGGGAAGGGCGGGGTAGCCGAGCGTCATAAAAAAAAAAAAAAAAAAAAAAAAAAAAAAAAATCATATCAAGTCACATTTAAGTTTCCACCATACATCTAAAAATAAAATTATCATGTCATTTTAAAGAAATATTTATAAAAGTATAAGTGTTCAATTGATATTTATTTCTGTTTAATATTCATGATTGTTCGTCATCTCTAAGAAATAGTATTGCATTATATTTCTAAAATTGAATAGGGCTGACATTGTATTTTTTTTTTTTTTGAATGCTCGGCGAACTGAAAGTATTAGAATATAATGATTATTTATTTAATCATTCCTTTCAATGTTTTCAGGACAATCCTGGAAGATGGTCTCTCCCCATCTAGTATTGTTGAGGCGAAAGCCTGCAGTCGTAACCACAACATACAGTGGACTTAAGAATGCCAAACTTGAAATGCCTCAAAGGTAGCGTAAGTTTGGATAAGACCTGTACTATTGCACTAATTCGTTTTTGAAACATTGTTTTCTTTGTTACTGGAGTTTTTCAACAATAAAGGAGATAAGAAACAAAAAACAAGCCCTTCGCCGCACGGTGTAAGCTGCTGGGATAATATATTCGCGTTCCACGATATATTTTATAGGGTAGGGTCATCATTCCCTAAGCCTCTTTTTGTGAGCGGCCACCAGTTGGCTGACGGGTCTCACATACCATAGGGAGAGGCTGTTAGTGAATCCTCATTTAATCAACTGCTTAAAAAAGACCCTCCGGAATAGGGATTCGAACTTACAACCTTCGATGTAAGATATTAGCGCGCTAACCACTCAGTCACGGGTTCTCGGTTTTTTTTTTTTTTTTTTTTTTTTTTTTTTTTAATAATGTGGATAAAATAAATAAATAAAATAAAAAATAAATAAAGTAGCCGTATACCTAGTGAGCAGGTTCAGTACAAGGTAAGGAATTTACTGTTTATATGTCAACGGATGAGTAGAACCATAGCTCTTTTAAATTAAATAAATCCGGTTAGAGCAATATAAAATACACACACGCGCCCCCACGCAGTATAACGCCTTTTTATTTGTTATTATTATTTTTTACCACTTTCAAGTAAATAATACTACGAAATATGATTATTTATTAAAATTTATACTAGGTATAAACAACCACTTATATGGTGAATGTAAATAATAATAATCGGAGAGCTGACGACTCAGTAAAAATATAAGGCAATCTACAGGGCTTTGTACAAGCATATTTATTTAGTAGCGTATTTGTAGCTATTTTGCAAATATTTAAAAGTAGCACGTGTAACAATTAGTAATACTACACCAGTTATGTAATAGTCAAGCGCGTGCAATTTGTTTTGGCTTATTAATTTATACTTCATATTCATTTAATTATATTTTGTTTTCTCTTTCTTCTTTCTTGAATCTTTATTAATTATTTATTTTATTTCCAATGTACATATGGAATGAATGGTTTCTTATAGCTGTAATACTCACTGCCCCAGAAGGTGGCAGATTGTATTAACTCTTAATAAAATAAATTAAAAAAAAAAAAAAAAAAAATTATACTTCGTAGGGAAACCTGTTTATTTTATTTTGTTATTACGATCAGCTCTGATTTAAAATAAAGAAGGTAATAAATATTTTATGACAATTCTAATAATCATAGTAGTGTTTTGTTACAGCATCATTTACTTCCTTCTTGTTTATCAACCTCTTGAGTTTGTGAAAATATAATCATTTATAACTATTCGACTCTTCAGTAAAACCAAACGACAATGTTATTAAACTAGGCTGTTAACGTACTATGACATTCCTAAATTTTTTCTAAAATTGATCACAGCCATTTAATGAATTATAATTCAGAGATAGGAGAGAACATATTTTAACAGGATTACGACATGATAATGTATCTAACTAAACCATAGTTCAAATTGATTTAGAACTGACACAGTAAGGAAAATTTAACCTTATGATATATGAGTGTGTTAGACGGATATTCGAGAAAATATAGTATTAATTATATATATTTAAAAGAATCATTAATCAATAAACTATTGTAGTTAAAGTGTGATATAATCAGATACAACGCTATGCATTTCAAAAATTGAGGACATACATTTGAGGACGGCGGCATTTTATCTGATGAGAGCAACCATTATCTATAACTAAATTAGTAACTAATTGAACGTTAAATCAAAAATTGGCAAAGCTGTGCAATTTGACTAATTTAATCAAAAACTAATTAATCTTATTACAGAAAAATCCAATGAAACCCGAACAAGTACTTCTATAACGATAATAAAGATGATAAAATCCTACTAATGATCCCAAATCACAAAGTAGAATATCGTAAACGTCTCTTCAATTCTAAACATAAATTTCAGAATTTCTTAATACAATTACGGAAACTTTTTTTTTCTCTTATCTCATCCCGAACAACCCCCACTCCAGAGCCATGAATAACTTCTCTTTACACAATGGAGATTGCGTGATTTCCAACAGCCTTGGTACAGTTCACAGCTGTTGTCAAATCAAAGAGGAATCTGTCATCTCGGAAGAACTTTCTAAAACCAAAACGAAAAAATAAATCTTATAAAAATAAATAAAAAGACTTTATTACTTTCACTACCTATATATGGAATATATAGTCAGGGAAAGTATTGCGATCGTGAAAATTTTCGAATTCCAGTTTTCAAGGAAAATACACGTTTTAGGATCCCCTGAGTTCAAATGAACAAGTCCCGCAAAAAGGTCCGTGTGTATGTGTGGTAAGTCCAGAGCGAACTAAAAGTCCTAGAAAACTCAAATTTCATATTGAAGACAACTATACGCCCGAGATGTTATAGCAACTTTTTCATCAAAATCAGCCAACCAGAAGAGCTACTTTATACTATACATTTTGAACCTATTTAAGATTTTCTCAAAAACGACTCTAGAGATTTTGATTAAACTCGCTATATCGATGTAGGGTTTTAATATCATGTAGGTTTCATTCTGATTAAAATAGTCTGACGGGGCTTAAATGCCTATATTTTAACATTTCTTCATACCTTTAATTTTGTATATTTTATGAAATTGAACATATTATCTGATTAGCATTGCTAATAATCATAAACGATAAAACTACAAAATTACTTTTTTAATGCATTTTTTTGTTTTTGAACTTAAGAACAGTAATATGCATGTATATTATAACGTTAGAATGCTACAGATTGTATAAAAAATATTATACATACTATTGTAAAAGTTGACGGAGAGTGATGAAAAGCCGATAAAACAAACTGATTGTCATAGATAATAATATAATATATTATTTAATAAAACATGTGTTTCTATTAAAATCCAATGTAAATAATTCTTTAACAATTTATTTTCGATTCTAAAGTTGTTTAAAATTTTTTAAATTGATATAAATAACGGAGGTAAGTGAAAGTCGTGTGTTGGGCGCACCAGATTTTTTTACATATTGATAACATAAAAATTACATATCCACATGTAGCTAATAATTTTTAAAATCTGATTTGGTTTATTCAATAAACATCACTTTATGCAACTGTAGCTAATCGGACGATGCTTCGTAGAGTCCTCTAAAGTTTGCATATCCAGGTTTAATTGGAAAGGGATTTTGGACGAGGACCTGACATCGCACAGACAGGACCTTTTTAGGAAGAACGGCGTAACAAAGGATTTTTTCCTTACATCAAATAATCCTAGAACCATTTGCCATGTTTGATCCCGAGATCTTGGGCATAGAATACTATCATGCTAGCTAATCCAATAAAATCTGTTTTAAAGTGGCTATAAGTCAATAATGGAAAACCGTTGAGTGATATGAGAAAAAAATTAAGGAAGCAGTATAACTGTCAAAGGATAATTAATAGTTTACACTTTGACAGTTACAATCCACTAAATATCATTAATATTTGTCAATATTGACAATTGTTTTAGTTTTTTATACAATGACACAAATAATTTATAACCATTTTGAAGTAGATTTTAGTTTTGTAAGTCATACGACCAAGTTTATTTTTTAGGGCTACCCGAAATTTAGTGAAAAACACATTTTTTTTAGACTCAGATATTTACACTTCATCGTTGAAAAAATAAGGAGAGCGTTCTTCGAAAAAAAAATTGAGAAGTTTTCCAAAACGTATTTGAGAATTTTATTTACGAAATTGATATTTTGACATATTTTTAATCTAATCATTTATTTTTTATCGAAATTTGACATTTGATTTCCCCTAAAGAACACTCAATTCCTTTAAAAACACAATCCAGTAGTTTATAAAGCAAATATTTGTAAAAAGTACTAAATGCACATTTAATTATCTCCAAATCTTAATATATCTTAACATAACCTTCCATAACAAGATAATGTCATTAATATTAACAACAAAAATTATATTTAATGAAAAAAGGATAAAATAAGATGTTTTGATAATATGATAATATAATGGATATAATATTATAAATAAATACTAGCACCTTGTAGATATCAACTTCCCAATTGACTAACAGATCTATTGAAATGTCCTGAGCCAAGGAGATAAACAATTAACAACGTCCCAGAATTTGTTTTTGTTTACTTTCCTGCTCATAAATAGCTTTAGTTTCACTACGCTGCTAAATAGTTAAACATAAACCTAAAGACATGTAAGAATATACTTCCTTAATCGACAAAACGCGAACTTTTTGCACAAGTAAAAGTAAAAAGGAAAAACACTAATTATTTTTATTTTTCTTATCGGTAATTTGGAATAAAAATATATAGCTATCGGAGAAATTTTTTATATGAAAAGGTTTTTGATGAACCGAAAACTAAATTTTTTCCAACATGTCGGTCTGTTGGTGCCTCTAAACTATGTTTTAAATATATAATTATTACCTCCATATATATAAAATGTGTCGTGATAATTGGTTTCCGCGAACTCCTAAACCCCGCAACGGATTTTGATATTATTTTCTTTATTATTTAGGTCATTCTTTCCTGCAGTTTAATGAGAAAAATACATCGCAATTAGGTTATTATTTAGAAGAGAAAGTTAAAATTTTAGTTAACTATTCATCACAACAATTGTTCTTAAAATATATGTAGTTATGTAGACGAATAACATACCGTTGGTAATAGCAAGATTTTAGTAAAGTTAATATGCAATAAAAGAAGTGCATGTTAATATAAAGTTGTTATAACCGCATAAACTTATAAATATATGTTATCCGTAATGCGATATTTTTACTTTCGCTTTCCTTCATGTATAATATACAGAGAGAGAAAGTATTGCGGTCATGAAAATTAAATCTTTTAGCAGCGATTTTCAGGAATTTAATTAATAACAATATAAAATAAGGATTATATATAAGATGATGCGGAAATTAAATTCTTCTTAAAAAAAAAAAAAAAAAAAAAAAAAAAAAAAAAAAAAAAAAAAAAAGATTCATATAAACACAACAGAGTTTAACAGAAGAAAAATAAGATAAATGAGTAATCTTAACTAGAGCTAACAACCAGAAACCAAGTTTTATCTCATTTTCACTCAAACCGAAATCATAACAATAGATTGTTAAGAAGAGGCGTGCTAGAAACCACATCAGTTATACCAGTGATTCGTGTCACAGTCGTTAAAGCAGAACAATAAACTTTAAATGGGACCTAGTAATAAAAACAATAACAAACAATACTTAAAAAATTATTCTAGAACCCTTAGCATATTCTACTAAAGGCGATATCTTTTCAGGAGTAATATAGCATTCACTGTAGAATATTTTTTTTTTTTTTAATCTGATGCCCGCAACACCCGACTTTCAATTATCTCCGAGTTTAAAATCAATTTGACAAATTTAAAAAAAAGGTTAGAGATGAAAAAAGGTAAAAGAATGACATTGATTTTCGACGGAAACATCAGATAAAATAATTTAACTGCATAAATCATTAATGATGATCAATTCGGTTTATGCCATTTTTGTTATTGTGTATTACAGCTTAGTAAATAAGATAACAACTTTTAGATTCACAACGGTATATTATGCCTTTACATTACTATTCTTATGAAAATTTTTTTTTTCTTTTCACTTTCGTTAGTTTGTAATCAAAGTTGTTCAACTTGTATATTTACCAGTTTCTATCTTCATCAATGCTAACAATATGAAATGGACAATTTTTTCAAATATACAAAATTAAAGATATTTTAGAGGAGAAAAAATTTAAATCTGGGCATTTAAGCCTAGTCAGACTGTACTGTAATATACCAAACCGAATGAAACCTACATGCTATTACAAAACCATTAAATATTACATCGATATAGCAAATTTAATCAAAATCGTCGTTCGCGAATAAAGGTTAGTAAAAGAAACAACCACACATCCTTCTGTTTGTTTGCTTCTTTATTTATTTAACGCCACTTTATGCTGTGGCTAATCGGACGATGCTACAGTGGGAGTCCTAAATTCTGCCTATCCAGGTTTAATTAGGATAGGGATCTTTAGCGAGTACCTACACATCGCACAGGCTCGGGACTTATATCGTTTGGTATTTTTAACCTTATTTTTGGTAGAATATTTTGACAAAAGTATATTTTTTAGAAATCTTGTTTTTAACTCCGTGATACATGTAAAACTTATTACAATATATTTATTTACAAAATTAAAGGAATAAATAACTACACTAACTATTTCCAACCATTATAAGAATAATACTCTTCAAATATAACAACTACTTTTAATAATTTGACTTTAAATGTCATGAAAAACGCTACATAGATAAATTTACGTTTAAAGTGCTTCCCTCAGACTTAAAATAGCTCAACAATGGGAAAAATAAACAAGTTATTGCAATGGTAAAATTAGCATTACTTAACATAATAGACTAAACGAAATGTCATGGCATTACATTAGTCAGTGAGGTTAAAACGAACAATCAACAATCATTTTTGAGAATTCGAAGGAACCTTCAGGCTTTTGAAAGCAAAAGAGTCAGATAAAAATACAATAAGATATTCCTTAAATCTCTAATTTGAACAACGACGATACACCATCATGTATTTACATTTATGCTAAAAATATATAATGCAGTTAATTATTATTCAAGTTTAAATAAACGATATACAAATGTTTATTTATGACGGAGAAGTTGATTGGGCGTGCGTACATCAAAAATTAACACACTAATAAGGAATATTTATTATATTTGTGCACCGACGTTTCGACCTACATTGTAGGCCTTTATCAGGGCTGACTCTATGAGAGATTCCCAAGAGAGTCCTAAATATTGATTTAGTAAATAAAACACGAAGCACTTCATAAATAATTTTTTATGATTCGAAATAAATAACTTCGAATGACAACACCAATTCGATTGAATCACAAGATGCT
Source organism: Piezodorus guildinii (assembly GCA_023052935.1). Lineage (NCBI taxonomy): Eukaryota > Metazoa > Arthropoda > Insecta > Hemiptera > Pentatomidae > Piezodorus > Piezodorus guildinii. The sequence goes on from CM041292.1 coordinate 60,289,139, forward strand.
CTATAGAAACAAAATTCACATAAAAATCAAATCTAACGCCATTCCTTAAAAATGTTATGTAAAATATGTCCATATTTTTTATTATCAATGATCTCCTTGATAAGAGAAATGATGAAATCATGAACAATTCAACAATTTGCGAAAGGAAAATTTCCTTTATCGCTTTGCTTGCATGACTCATTAGGAAAAAATATAAAAACTTTATGTCCTGACCGAAACACGTTATTTGTGGAACAATCAAACAAGATGAGAGTACACCAATATAAACTCTAATGATATATTAAAAAAATTAAAAGTTATGAGAATTTGTAGATATACTGTAGATAAGTTAATATAAGCACTTTTATCGTAATTATTCACTAACAGTGTGTAAATCCAAATTAGATAACTTGATTAACAAGAAAATAAATTTTACTTTATTTAAATGAGTGCAAATAATCAGCAATTAAATAAAAAAAAAATTAAAAAGATTTGTACTAGATTCTATTGAGTAGAATTAATATGTGAAATTTTAGAAGACTTAATAATTTAAATTTTCAAATATGAATTTTTATTTGAATATCCCAGATAAACCCGTGCGAACAACTATGGGCTGAAAACAAGTTCAATAATATATGTATACGCAGCAAAATATTTGTTCCGACCGTATATTAAAAACTTTATGAATAGAATCATACAATAAATTAATAAGGGGTCACACATAGCGTAGTGACTAGCATAGCAGCTTTCTATGCGAAAGGGTTCAAACCTTTAAAGGCGGGTGGTCCTAGGATTTTTTAATGGGAGTAAAAAATCCTTAGTTATGCCGTCCTTCGGTGAGGACATTAAAAGGTAGTCCCCAGTCAGTATGATGTTAGATACTCGCTAAAGATCCCTATCCTAATAAAACCTGAATAGGCAAATTTAGGACTCCCACTGTAGCAACGTTCGATTAGCCATAGCAGCATTAAAGTGACGTTAAACGAATAAAAATGCAAACAATAAATTAATGATCATAGACTCCCTCAAAATATATCAAAATACAGCAGAAAATATAACAAGATATAAATATGACTTACGTCGAGTATATTTCGATTCGATCTCAATTCCTTACTTTATAAAACATAGAAAACACTCAAAACGTTAATATGAAAAGTTATGATTGTAAATTATGGTAAAGTTGTAACCATTTTAGCAAACAGACTAAGATTATGAAATCACTAGATATTTAATTAACTAAAAATAATTATTGCATTTACGTATTAAAGCTGATTCACACACTTCAAATAAATTCTCCTTCAACAGCCAATTGAAGACTGCCCCTCATTATTTTAATTGGTTATTTACCTGTCCTGTGAAAAAAATCTGTCTCATAGAAATATCATAAATGATCTAGACAGTTATTTAATTAAATAAGTTTTAATATATCTAATGTCCAAACATCAAGAAATTACTAAATTGATAAATTAAATTATTAACATTGGATTGCTTTTCTACGGGTTCCGTGTCCGACACCTAGCTGAGGTAAGATAATCATTAATCCGCTGCAAAGTAAATAGGGCAAATATCTGTCGACTGAGCGGGATAGCAGTCTAGTAATTTTCTGTCAAGTCCGTTGGTCTAGATAGAGATTGAATCCATATATTAACCGAATCGATAGTAGTGGATATTAGAGGTACAGGCTCTTTGTAATACGTAGAAATAAATAAATGGATAGTAACAAACGAGTAAGTATAGATTAAGGAAAGCCCGAAATTGTACTTTTATTCAAATCTCAGGCCAATTATGGATCGGTATTGATTTCGAGACGATAATAGGTTAGGATGAGGTGGGAACCTTGATAGCAGTTGCTATCAATACGGAACACAAGTCCCACTAGCTGGACTAGTCAACCCCACCACTACCAGCTCCAGTTTATTTTTGTTCCTTGAAGTATGAATAATTCAGAACCAGAAATAAGTTTAATCAATTCAAAAAATATTAACAAGAGCTTTGAGAACAGTTCAACAATACCGTAATGGATGGGGCGTTGAGAAGCGTTCGTTACTGCCAACACTGGAGCATGAGACCCCTTCACCAATTTCTCAACCACAAAGGGCAAGAGGACAACGAAACGCAATCCCTTCCTTTGAAGAACATGCAACCCCTTTGGACCTTAGAGGGTCGGATCTGACGGTCTAATCCCAACCTAAGGGCAAACACAATTAGCCTACTAACTACCAACAGCTGGGAAGAATGGTTACTGGCCGCAATTTGATTAAAATAATCACATAATATTGCAACCGTTTAAATGTAGTGATTCAGGTCAGCAAACAGAGCTGAAAAAATATGACTAATTGGAAAAATAGTTTAAGATGAAAATACAAATAAAATATAATATGTTTCTTATATTCGGGGAGATTTAATCAATCAACTTGTTTATTACAAATTGAATAATAAGAAGAAGTTACAAAGTATTGAACATTAAGAAATATAGAAAAATTAACTGAAGCTATGGCTAAAAAAACTGGTGCAGACAAGACACGAATTTCACCTACATCGATTATTAAAATCATAATTATCAAATTATTATACATACAATCATTTATTCTTAAATCTTAAGCTTTCCAACCGTATAACATACGTCTATGTTATTATTCCTTTGTTGATAAAAAAAAAAAAAAAAAAAAAGCCTAAAATAATATTTTTGCTTACTTTTCTTTTAGTAGGTTATCAACATCAATGTGTATAATTAGACGTTCTTTAAGAATGCTAATAAAATAATACTGTTAATTTTTTTTTTTTTTGAATATACAAAATTAAAAAGGACGTAAATTTAAAAAAAAATCGGCATTTAAGCCCTGGCAGACTACTTCCATCAGAACAAAACCTACAAGGTATTGAAACTCATTAAATTTTACATCCATATGTCATAACTTAATTTATGGGGATTTTACCTTTTAAAACTTTAATTTTTACGTAAACCAATCTTCGAGTTTCCCAGTGGAATTTTACATCACATTTTTACATCATCACATTTTCTTAAATTATAACATGAATCTTACTTCTCGAATATGTGTTATTTGGTTATCTCGTTGTTTATATTCGCACGTTTTTATAACAATAGATGGTCTGAAATTATGAATATACTAAATTTTTGGGTCTGTGGAGGAGATAATTTGACAATTCAACATTAATTACATATCAAGACTATAAGAGGGAAATTTAAGAAATATTTCTGGCTCAAACCATAGTAATTTTTGAGATACTGTTTGACCACAAAAGTGGGTAAATGGTAGCTTTTATAAAAATAGATTTTTTTCAAAAAACTTACCACATTAGACACTGTACGGAAGGAAGAAAGTGTTCACTCACCTGTAAAATAAAAAATATATTAATGATAATGGAAATATCTTAATAAACAATAAAATTAGATAATATTAATATTATTCAGTGTGTTATAATCGTAGTTGTTTACTATTCACATAAATAAATAAATAAATATATATATATATATATATATATATATATATATATATATATATATATATATATATATAAATTAACTGATGAAGAAAGCTGTACGTCTAATACTCGGTTCATATTATAAGAAAAATTCATCGTAGGAAAAGGTTATAAGAACCAGGGAGAGACTTTTAAAACTAAACAAAGTGGAAAAAACCCACATCAATACTTTTATTTAATAACAAATCTTTGTAATAAACCAAGTAAAAAAAAAAATCAACCCGCCCTCAAAATTTTAAACTTTAAAAATGAAAAGTAAGTAACTCGTGAATTCTTTCATTATTTGAAAACTATACCTTCTACTGAAATTATCTGATCCTAATTTAAAAGTTAAGTATATAGTATACACAGTTCAGCACAATAAAATAAAAAGGTCTAAAGCAAAAAGATATTAGGATCGGAAGGTAACACCTGGTAATTTTGATACAGGTACAATTTGGTAAGAATGCCATTGGGTAATTATTTGCAGCGGCAATATTAAATATAATACTATTTAAAAAAAAAAAAAAATCTAATGGACTAAACTAAAAATAAAATAAGGAACAATAATTGATCAGGCGAAGAAACTAGAGCAACGGCCGAGATGTCGTGTCCAAACACCATTATTAGTCTCCTAAATCACCAACAAGCGACTCCAAATTTAGCATTCATTAGATAACAGGGATAGAATTACTATATTTTCGACCTAATCAGTCGGCAAAAGTTATGTTATAATACAAGAAACTAAATAGAAGTTAATCCTTTGTCGAAGAAACCGAATGGTTGCTTACCGTAAAATGAAATTCCTGGTAGGTTAGTCGTCGCAGAAGTAATAGATTTATGCAAGTTAAGAAATTTAAAATTATGATAGCTAAATTTTTAATTTATTGATACGATCATGACTGTGATGATAAAATGGTAGATTTATTAACACCTACTCCCGCTACACCAGCCAAACTAAAGAGAAATATTCTGAAGAGGAATTTCCTCAGGGTTCGAATCCCGGCTGTGTGGCAGAATATTATTTATTCGGTTAATTCAGTCGAGGGGGAGGGGGTAGAGGGTGGTATGGAGACCCTCCTGAGTCAGACTCAGCCTCTATAAAGTGGATACCAAAAAAAAATTAGGGAACAGTACGAATCCTCTATATGTACTGAGCCCAAGACCATTCATGGGTTGTAGTGGTACAGTTATTTTATTTTTTTTTTTAAGTGAGTAGTGATAATTTACAATGCATAACACAAATTATATTCTATAATTTGCCACCTACACTTACTTACTAAAACCAATATGGTCATACGCCCTCAAATCTTCGGATCTGCGAAAAAGACTCACATACAAAGACTTCAAACCTTTCAGTCAAACATACTTAGACTTAGAATTACGCAAGCACCTTGGTATGTTTCAAACACAACTTTACATACAGACTTACACATGCCTACCGTCAGCGAATACATACGACTTACTACTCTCGATTTCACAACAAATTACTAGGGCATTACATATCTCTCATAGACCAAATGGCAAAAACCAATATGCCCAACATCAAGAGAAGACTTAAAAGGTCATGGATGAGAGATCTGAGAGGCCTGACATGCCCCTTTTTATTGTAATACATCTGACAGACAATCCACTGATTGTTATATGTATGTATAAACAGGGGTGGATAAATAAATGAAGTTATAAAAAAAAAAAAAAATCTATAATAAACATTCCCAACTAAAACTAACTTCACCCATATTCACAGCCAGTGAGGAATCAAGCTAACTATTGTACAACAGAATAATCGCGAAGAATTTAATACTATATTTTAACCTAATGACAATAAATCACTTATTAAAAAACATAATTTATTATATGCATGAGCTTAAGATTTACTCTTATTCTCAAGCTCAAAATGGAGAAAGAGATTCAAATAGGAAGATAATCTAAAAAATAATCTTTTTCAACCTTAGCATAGCTTAAGTATACGGGCTAGTAGCTATAATAAGGTTCTAAAACGCTCTAATACAATGAATGAATATCACTACAATTAGTGAATGAACTTGACACTAACAGATTTAAAAAAAAAAAAAAAAAAGTATTCTTAGAAACGCATATTTTCCTGCAGTTTTCTGTTTAGGCTAAATAGGTCAAAAAATAGATCAAATTATGATACAAATATTAAGGTGCATGATAAATAAATGCGAAATGCACCTTCTCTAGTCATTTCAAAAATATGTAGAATTAGTGAACATTCAGATTTCATTTAATGTTCTGGAATCGCTTCACTAGAATTTTATAAAATTATAAAAAATAAACTTTTATCTTTTGTGTTCTTCAAAGACCACTACACAGAACACGGAAACACAAAACATTATCTCAAACGATTTAACATAATACAAACAGACTTATGTGACGAAGACAGACAAATTCAAAATTTTAAACATATACTTTATGACTGTAAAATATTTGACAGACAAAGGTTTAATTTAATTAAAAACATAACACTTAAAAACGGAAACTGGCCAGAGACGGAACAAAATAATTCTCTTCTTTTGACTAAAATTTTATTTTAAATTTATTATATTTAATATTATTTACTTTATTTATTTTGTATTGTTACTGCTTTATTTTATTTGTAAAATTATTTTTGTGATAATTATTAAATCTAATACTACTATCTTTTGTAAATAATATAATCATACTATCATTCATGTAGTATACCATTAAGGTATGGAACATGATGTTATAATAAACGGTGCCGAGTGCAAAGCGTTAACAGAGATTCCGCCAATCGAACCATAAGTTTATCAAAAATAAATAAAGTAAACTTTTTTTTTCCACCATCGTTTCGCCGGTCCCAAGATATAATTAAATAAGACAGCCATAGACTAAGGGAGTAAGTTAGAGGTAGAAAAGAGTTGAGTATACATGGCATGGGAAGCGGTTTGGAGAAAGTTGCCATTATGCCTAAAGCCTCAATACGGGAGTGATATGCACCCGGTTGCACAACCCTGCACAGTTATGGGACCTTCACCTGAGGCCACTCCGCCCGGGGAGGAAATGGCTTTATCGTTGCTGTTACCGGGATATATGCAATATACAGTTATTGCAAGGACAGCCAATATCATCCCAATGAAACTTTGAAAACGAGAATTAAAAATCACTTCATTAGAGCACATTGCTTGATCAGAATAAAAAAAATAATAATATATATATATATATATATATATATATATATATATATATGTCAGTGGATCAAAACTAGTTGTCCGTACACGATAATCAAGGGGTCCGCGAGATGTCAACAGAAAATTCTATATTTATTTTATTTATTTATGTGTATAACAGATGACCCTTAAGATTTGATATGGAATCCTATATTAATCTTCTAGACATTCACTGTGTCCATGTTTTTTTTAAAATGCTGTCTCTTCCTCGGGTGTTAAGTCTGCGGACAGCCAGAAGACTCGCGGCACTTGGTTTTCAGATGCAAAAAATATGCTAGAGAACGCGACTTATATTCTAATAAAAAAAATCCCTGAACGTAAATTATTTGTGAAGCCTTGTCTTGTAACAAAAATCACTCAGGCATTGCACACAATGAGGGCGGTAACAGATAGTAAATGTCCTGATCTCAAAAGACTTACCTCCGAAATGCCCAAATTGTAACAATATTCTGACAATAGCCCATATTTTCCTCCAGGAATGTCCATACTACATTAATAAACTAAAAGAAATAGGAATACCTCAAAACATTTCAATTGCCTTAGGGAATTGTACGACTCCATACAAGCAGAGTCGTAAATTTTCTCACTATAGTAAAGCTGTTGAAAATATTTCTAACGTTCATATAAAAATAAATTGCATGAAATAATCCATAAATAATAATTATTTATATTAATGCAACTAATATCTCCACAAAAATATTATATTTTTCAAATTAAAAAAATGAAGAGAAAAAAATATATTTTAACAATTTTTTTTTTTTTACTTAATACTTATTTATTAATGGTATGATCTAATCTTTCTTGCCGAATTCGCTCTTTTGTTTATTATTATTTTTTTTATTCTTCTTCTTTTTAATATTATTATTTTTTGTTTGCATTTTATTTTATTTTTTCTTTCTTTCTTTTTATATCAAATGACCATAGAATGATTTTCTGGATCGGGCGCTAATGACCTAAATGATTGCGCCTTATATATAAAAACAAACAAAACAAACAGATATATCGCATTTCTAAATCTTAGTAATTCCCTGAGACTAATGTTTCGTGGATCGTGGTCGGGTTTTAGAGCATGGCTGTAGGATATGCCCAAATGCTCCGAAAAAAAAGTACATATCAGAAATCTTAGGAAACTACATAATCATGTAAAAGAAAATTATTTCTCGCTCTTTACAAATAGCTAACACTGCTATAGTCGCAACAATAGTATTTCATTTTGCTCTACATCAGCAACCCTATATCAGTAAAAATATCTTAATTTTTTAAAGTTACTAACTTCATGATTATAAATATAAATATGGTGAAATGGTTTATATGAGATAACATGTACAGTGCCGATCAAAAGTTAGAGGCCACCGATGGTTTCCATCAATTAATCTGTTTGAATTTTTGGCAGCCCCCGGATTTTTTCTCTTTGTGTATTATGTGGGCTTCACAACTCAATTCAACTGAAAATTCATTCTTTTTAACCGTCCTTCAATAAAAAAAAAGATGAAAATTGCCTGTGCAGTGAACGTCTTTCAACTTTGGTAGACGATAAATCAATAAATCAAACTAAGAATAAAATTTATCTTCTCAATTCCCCTTAGGAAATCGGTAGACTGTGAATAAGGCTTCAGACTCAAAAATCAATTTATTCTTATCACGTTTGCAGTCTCAGTAATAATTATATTTAATCAAATTATTTCTTGTATTTTACGATTTTGGCAAACATATATGTATATATATATATATATATAATATATATATATATATAATATATATATATATAAATTAGATCTTCATTACAAATTCCTACCAGAAGGAAAATAAAAATAAATGATTACAGTAGCTCACAAACTCTAAAAGATATATATCATCAGAGTAAATTAATTCGAAACGCACTTATGAATTAAAGTTCGTTTCATTATAAAATTATAGAACATATAAGCGCAATTTTCAAGAAGGTTTTTTTATGAATCTAAACATGCTACACTATAGCTTAAGTATACTTTATAACAAAAAGTTAAAATAACCGCTGACTTGGTACTCATGAGTTAATACCGCGGACATTTATTTAACGCAAAAAATCAGCATTAAAATAATTACGTTTATAACGTTTAACATATACGGAAATGTTTAAGTCAATAAGGAAAAAGTATGGTATTTACGTGACTTAAAGTATTTGCCTGTTGTGTGTGAATCTTTGAATAAAATATTACATAATAATAAAAAAACCTATTCCTATGGAATTTAATAGGAATCATGCCATCCCATGACATTCATCTTACACGAATTAACATACAATGAAGGCTAATTATGAATTATTAAATATCGATCGTCAATCATTTTAAAAATCATTTTTAGAACAATTTTAAAATATATTAAGTATTAATTAAAGAATTAAAGACAGGCGACAAACTAGTTGTTCATAAACAAAAAAATACTAAAATGACGAATTTATGTAAAAAAAAATTTCTTAAAACCAAAATTAAATTATTAATACCTTCACTTACTTTGAAAATTTTCAAATCCTAGATTCGAACAGAAATATACGTTTTAGGGTATCCTAAATCTAAATAACCAGGTCGCGCGAAAGGGTCTGTGTGTCTTCGAGAGTTTATGTGTGGTACGTCTAGCATGAAAACAAATAGTATTACGGAACTAAAATTTGATATTTAATACAACTATAAGCCCGAGGTGTTACAGCAACTTTTTCATAAAAGATCAGCGAACAAAAAGAACCATTTTATACCAAGCATTTTGCACCTTTTTACGATTTTCTCTAAATCGGCTGTAAACATTTTGATTAAACAATCTATATCGGTGTAAAATTTAATGGGCTTTAATATCACGTAGGTTTTATTTTGATTGAAAAATCTGGTAGGGCTTGAATGTCGATATTTAAAATTATTTTCTTATAAAGTATCTTTAATTTTGTAGATTTGAAAATGCTGACTATATCATGTAATTATCATTGATAAAGAATGAATAAATTATTAGTAAACGAATTTCATAACCAACTAAAGGAGAAATGTACAAATAACATATTTTCGTATGTAATTTGTGGTTTTTTGATAATTAGAACAGTAATAAAGATGTATAATATACCGTTGGAAAGCTGAAGATTTAAAAAAAGAAATTATCTTATACATAAAGTTAAAGGAATGGAGAGTGACAAAAAGCGGATAAAACTAACTGATTGTTACAAACAATAATATAATAGATTATTTAATAAAACAGTATCGTAAAACATCTATCGAAACATCATTTAATTATTATTCAATAGTTCTTAAATTAATTTTAACAAAGAGGTGAATGAAAGGCGTGTGACGGATCAACTCCTTGTACGAAATCCTGTACAAAAGCTGAACCAAAGGTTCTTTATAGATTGCTATTTGTTTTTGTTTTTTTGTTTTGTTTTTTTACATATTTATTTGAAAGAATAAATAAAATATGCAGTAGCAGCTTGAAACTATCAGATATAAAATGAGGAATTTGATCAGAAGAAAAGACTAGTACTAAGGAAGGAGCTGGACCACACCCGGGTGAAGGTAGAGAGGTGAAGGACTCAAAAGAGAGAGTTTTCGCCAAGGACGATATTATCACCAGCGGCTCATCAACCCACGTTGACAATGCAAGATTTCGTAGTCGAAGGTTTAATTATAGCAAAAGACTAAAAAAATGTGCGATGAAAACTTCCTTCTGAAGAAACAAGCGATTTCCTCTGATTATTTGTCATAATCAAAAAATGGTCATAATCACACAGCTTTCAATTGCTTCCTTACTTGATATGAATTGCACAAGTTTATTTTTACTTTTATATTTTTACTTACTTATATATGAAATATATAGTATTGGGATTGTCAAGGCAAAATCACCAATACCCGCTAAAAGGTCTGTGTGTGTATATGTGATCATTCTAGCTCGAAAACGATAAATTTTATTAAACTTAATTTAAAAAAAAAAAATATTTTTACGGAAATTTACAACTGTATTTTGTAATACAACAAGTAAATATACTGGTAATGATAAAATTCATGAAAAAACATGAAGATAATGGACATTATTGGCATCACTCCACAAGGTAATCTAAACTAGAAGGTCTCGAGACCATCTACTTTTCAGACGCCTCGGAGGATTGTCAGGAATAGAAGAGGAAGCAAGGATTGAAACTAGTGGGTCAGAGTGGGAGTGGAGTTTACAAGACTTCGTCATGGAAGGTATGATACCTGGTTCGGGCCAAATCAACAACATATGGGATGTTAAGGTCTTTATGGATGAGTTTTTTTGAGACAAGGAAAGGAGCATTGAGGAAAAACTTAAATTTTAAAATTTAAGAAACGTAAATATTAAGATATATAAGACTAATCATACTACGTCGAGTAAAGTATGATATAATGCTGCTGCTTCGAATCTAAAGTGAAGATTTATTGAAAAGTGGCATTTAATATGTCACATTAAACATACTATCAAAAATAATGTTCCGATAATTAAATGTAGCCCATGAAAATCCTGTTGCTATAAAAAAGCAAGATCCGTAAATTGAATATCTCATACTCATTGATATGCTTGTAAAATAGTGAAATATAATCCTAGAATAACTGTTATTGTTAAACTTTTTTTTGTTTCTGTATAGTCATTTCTTATTATTTTATGGTGTGCTCATGTTACTGTAATTCCTTTTTCTACTGCATTCAAGGTCATGATACCTTTTAGGGTCAAAAGATTCCGATTTCTACTGAAGAACCAGAAGAGCCGCTTTATAACATTTTGCTTAATTTTTGCACCTTATTACGGTTTTCTAAAAAACGATTTTGATTGAACTTGCTACATCGATTTAAAGTTGAATGGACTTTAATATGATGTAGGTTTCATTCTGATTGCAATAGTCCGATAGGGCTTAAATACCGATTTAAAAAAAAAAATTCTTTCTATAACGTGCCTTAAATATTGGACATTCAAAAAAATTAACTGTATCATCTCATTAGCGTTGATGAAAAAAACACTGCAAAATATAATACTTTGACGAATTTGATAACCAACAAAGGGGAAAAACAGCAAACATATTTTTGTATGTAATTATTTTTTTTAAACAAAAATAATTATTATTATATGTATTATATACCGTTGGAAAGCTGACAATTTTAGAAAAAATGTTATCTTATATACAAAGATATAAAACGTAATGCAGATAAACGAAACGGACATAAACATAACTGATTATAGTAGATAATGATTTTTCTTATTAAAGTATTTAATGTGTAACACGTTTCCATAGACACTCAATGGAATTTTTCAACTTTTTTTTTAAGTCTAATTTTACTAAGTTTAATTGATTTTAACTGTGTAGGTAAGTACAAATCGTATGTTGCGCACAACAGATATTTTTTTGAAAAGTGATGATAAAATGTTCATAGAAATTCTTTTTAGTTTCAATTTAGAAACTATTATTAAAACATTAACTCAAATGTATTTTTAATCGTCACTCCCTATCAATACATATCTAATTTTTCTAAATTTAATTATTCTTTCTGACGTTAGGTAGATCATTTAATTCATTAATTGTTTATTTATCAATAAATAAACCGATATATTACATATCATTCGAGATACATTTAGAACGAAATATATTTTCAATTGTATTATTACATAATTATTTTCAATGATTTAATATTTCAAATTCAAACAGAACTAATATAAAGAATTAAGACTAACCCGAATTGAAGGGACTAACGAAGGTTGCATAATATGAAACAATAAAAACTATAACAAATAAGTAAAAACAATGATGCAACACAAAATATAAGTATAATTAAAAAAAAAAAAAAAAAAGTATGCCGTTTGTTTTACACCCTCCTCAAAAAATACTCCAAAAATACTTCAATGTAATACGCAATTAAACTAATTTACTTTAAGACTTAATTAAGATGTTAAGACTGCAAATGACGTAGAATTAATGATTTTAAATAGATGCATTAAATCAACAAAACAGAGGTCACTAATTTATTAATAAATAAATGAAAATTACAATCAATTTTTGGAGTGTTGTTATCTTAACTCGTTTTTATTGATACGTATTCATCGATTAACATTCAACATTTGTCCTAGGACTATTTTTCAAAAAGAGGGTACACACTACACTGAAACAACCGTATCAAAATGTATCAAATTTTTATTATTTACCATCAACTGTATGAAACTGTCACACTTGATAAATCCTCCCATGGTCTCGAAGAAAACAAGCGGGAATAACTGGCAGTAAGGAAACAAACTAGAGCTTATCATGATTCCGCTCGGCCGTTATCTTGCAGGTGAGTCAGGCATCACATTTTTGTTTTTTATTATGATTATTTAAGCAAAAGGACATTAAAAGTGTACTTCAAATAATTTTAAAAAGATAAATGTAAAATATAAATACTTATTTAATGTAAGATGATACAGTACACAGGCATGTACATATAATTTTAGTAATAGATAGGAGGTGTGAATCACACAAGTTTCACTGAATTATTCCCTGCATGAAGTTCAAATATATTTCAGATACAATAGGAATTTTTCCTACAACCGCTATAAAACTTGACGAGGTTTTCCTCATTCATTACTACATACTTAATGTTGTGTAACATTTATCTGTTACATAATTTTCACCCCCAAATTTTTACCTATCTAACAGCATATTACTACGCTTATTTCTGGGAATTTGTGTACAAGGTGTCAACTTATTTTTCCTTCATAGCTTACATTCCGTAATATCTATCACCGATTCGTTACTACTGCTAACAATCAAAGAGTGCCAATAATGTTTTTTTTTTGTTTTTTAATAAAAGAAGAAATTTGGAAAATTCGAGGTTTATAACCCCTGTTAGATTATTTCAAAACATATAATACATAAGAACATTAAATTCATACATAGAAATAACGAATTTAATCGTAATCGTTTGAACCGTTTTCGAAAGAATTCTAGAAAGGTGCAAAAAAAGTTATATAACCGAATACCTACAGTAATCATTTGATGAGATGTTACTACGCCATTTTACAATATTTCTTTAGAAGATATTTACAACTTATGGGCATGATACAGACATGTGATGACACTTTCCAGTAGTAGCACTTTTACCTATTAGAGTTTATTTAAAGTAGTGTTTATTGAAAGGTCTCGAGGCCATCGTCTTTTCAGCACTCTCAAAGGATAATCAGGAATAGATGGAGATGAGATATTGCGGACGAGTGGGTATGGGTTTGGAATTACAAAAACTTGAACATGAAATAACTGTTACGAACGATTTTTTATATTAAGCTATATTTAAAAACATACACAGCACATGAGGTTTTTTGGGAGATTATATATTTGAGCTAAGGAAACCTTAAAGCGTGGAAATTAAATAAAAACTCAGATTAAAAAAAAAAAAAATCACATATTATTTCATTAATAATTATTCTTTGTCCTTTTTTTTAGTATAAAGAAAATTAATTATTATTATGATAAATGATAATTTGTTATTGTATATAGTGAGTCCTGAAGATAGGGAAGACCATCGAAGCGTTGCCTCCTAATTATAGCTAATGTAATAATATGGAAGATTTAAGAACCATCTGTTTATTATCAATATATGTTTTGCCCGAATAATTAATTTTATTAAAAATTAAAAAAAAAACTTTTGAATTCAGACCTCATGATTACTTTGGTTGTAGAGTTATTTACTCAACTATAAGTTGCAATTTGCAATCAGCATGCAATTACTGAGTAAATTAATATGCCAAATACATGAATCTCAACCTTGGATAACTATACACCTATTAATGCTTCTCCCTCCTAAACTATCATTACGATTGTTAAATACTTCAAAAGTGACAAAGATTAATTCAATCAAATCTCCACTACCCTCACAGAGCGATAACAAACGACGGAATGTCCCGAAATAAATAGGTAGCCGGAAGGGGGTGGATTGGAAGGGATAGGCGAAATGCAATCAATTATCTGATAACAGCTCAATCTGCTGCGAGCCATGAGCCCAATCCAGGTGTAGCTATAGTGATCCTTCTAATTCATCAATTCCCAAGTCCCCTCACTCTTCTTCTTCATGAGCTCCCTTTTAGCAGATTGTCTAATTATTAATGGCCTTTCAAAACAACAGAGTTAATTAAGGTTTCTTTAAATCTTTAAATGGATTTACATTTCATATTGCAATAAGACAGGGTATTCATTTTAATTATATCTCCACGCATATTTTATTCATACTAAACTAATAACAACATTTAAAAGGTTTAAGTAGTTTCTAACCTCGATCTATAAATCACACTTTACAAGCTAACGTCTTCTGAACATTTAAAAACTCTGCATAAACATCCAAATTAAAACTTTAAAACTATTTTCAAATTCTAGAAATACAACAGAATAGTTTAGTTCTTTAAGATTATTAAATGAGCTGAAAATAAAAGGAATATTACCAATAACTAACGATGATCAAGAAACCAATTTTTAATACATTAAAAAAAAACACTGTATATAAGACAATCCCCGAACTTCCTAAAGACGAAGTTTACACGTATTATTAATCTAAGAAGTAGATTTTGATTGATTAGGAAGTTTTAACTTGTATAAGATTATTTATGTTTTGTTTGCTAAGTTTTAAATTAAAATGGCAGAAAAAAAAAAAAAAACCTGGATCTTGTGCTCGTGTCGAAGAGTAACAAACATATCTTCTTTTTTATTAATTCCTTGGTCAGTACGGCTTTTTAAACTTATTGGATGAATTACTTATAATTGGATGGAGGAAAAACCAGAATATGAAGGGGGAAAAAAAAAATGCATGTTCATTTAATTCCCATCAATACACTCAAACACTTTTTATTTTTTCTTAATTCTAATTCTCCAACAGAATGCGTCTTTCGTTAAGTACGTAAAAAAGTGGCAATCGGATTTTTTTTTTCGGGCCAGGAGATTAGAAGGTATTAAAGCCAAGTTAAATAACCGAGACGCGAACTCGTTAATTGTTTACTCGTCATCTGCTTGCAGGATAACGCGCGCAAACCCACTGGGCCACCCTCCTTTACCCTACACATTGTCCTAAATATTTATGTAAACATTACACATATGTATAAAGAAAATCTTGAATTGACTATTTATCCTGTCTAATCTGGTCGATTTAGAAGGACGATTGATCCTCTGCCAACTATTCGTTCAATCTATTAACATTCTATTCCATTCCCTACTTCCCCAAACCACTTGGTTTGCCATTCATCACACTAGATCTGATTTTCACCATGCGGCAAACCACAGAGAACTTTGTTGGCAAAGGTACAGGAGTATCAGCCTGCTTCGTATATCCTTTCTAGGACTTCAGTAAACACACTAATGATTATTCCTCAGGAAAAAAATTGGTAATGGACTTATTCACTCGAAGAGAAGTATTTAAAAAATAATTTCCAATCAACTTAAGACATCGATTATGCATATTAGTATTGGATCATACCGAGAGATCATAGAAAACCTTTAATAGGGGCGAATTTCTTTCCTATTCACATTATTAATGGCACCAAATACTTAAATTCCAGAAAAAATAAAAATGGATCAAATGAGATAGGATAAACAAAACAACCATAGAAATCATCAATACAATCACTAATCATCAGCAAAATCATTAAATAAGTTGAAATATATTCGTTATAGAGAAAAAACACGGAAGAAAATATTCAGGCAAGAATTAAGTCAGGTTTCTGTTCAAAATTTGTTTTGGCTCTAAGGTTGATTTAAATTGTAATACAAATATTAAAATTTTCGAAGAAACAACATGGTGAAAACATTTGTGAAACATAACGCAATGGCAACTCAGTATTACTGGAAAAGTCACCACGCTGTTTTACTATCTGCACACCTGAGTAAAGAAACGCAAGGTTTCATTCCATGAACCACCAGATAACATACAAACGTGAGCAGATGAATAAAATTATACATTGGTAAACACTGATCTACCTGTTTATCCTATTATTTTACGTGGCTTCGCTAATTCTTAAAATGTCAGAACTACAAAATACTATCTGTTATTATGACTTTTAAACAACCAAAATGAAAAATTAAACATATATCAAATCTGACAGATTCAGGCAATGCAATACTTGGCAAAAATAATTGCAAAAAGAGGGCATTGAAAAAATATGTACTTTAAAATAAAAATGTGTGGAGATTTTCGAGGGAGGATGTGAATTTAACGCATCTAACTTGGCTATTATTCAAACGAGTAAATTGCTAAAATAGAGAGCTTAGGAAAGGGTACATTTATATCCAAGTTTCGAACACTATCTACAACTGCTGGTCAGTTATTGTAGTTCAGTAGCAGTAAATTATTTAGTTATAAAATTAATAGGGTTTTTTAATTATAAAGAAAAGGAGGTTAAACTTAATATGAACTAAACACCACTCCATGCAACTACTAAAAATGTATCTTTTCATAC
Organism: Piezodorus guildinii; assembly: GCA_023052935.1. Classification (NCBI taxonomy): domain Eukaryota; kingdom Metazoa; phylum Arthropoda; class Insecta; order Hemiptera; family Pentatomidae; genus Piezodorus; species Piezodorus guildinii. The sequence continues at coordinate 60,306,244 of CM041292.1, forward strand.
GGCAAGTGAATGAATATTTGATAAAATACAAAAGTCCCTAGAAATTCTAGATTAGTTGTTGTTTATTCATTACATTACTAACTACATTTAAATAATTACATTTATGCTGCTGTGGCTAATCGGACAATAATACACTGGGAGTTCTAAATTTTAACAATCAAGGTTTAATTAGGACAGGGATATGTAACTTTCTTAAGTAACTGATACCGCAAAAGCTCGAGACCACCTTTTTACGTCGCATCCTAGAGCCACCTGCCAGGTTTGAACCTGCGACTTGGGCATGGAAGGCTGCTATGACCACAGGTCATTTATATCAATTGTTTATATGTACGAAAATGGTTTAGAAACGATAGATTCAGAATACATCAAATTCAATAATATGAAACTTTAGTTAACTGTTCTTAATTTTATTTTTTTATTTATTTGTTTCTTGGCTCATTTTCATCTAACTAGTTATCCATATATAAATTATAATAATAACTTTAGACCACATGACGTGAAAAATTAATGTTTTATCTACCAAGTTTTGATACCAGATATATGAGATAAGCTTGAATACTACATACAATATTAAGATCTTGTAACTTACCTCAACGAACCAAGTATATACGATTTTTTAATTTTCAAGACAACGATTTACTACATCCAGATTCTGATTCTAAAACAGTTCATAAGATAAAATGAACCGACCACTCAACAAACTTCTGATCTATTCCAGCTCAATAAAAGTTTAAGAAAAAGAAACTAGCTTGTTGAAACTAACTAAATGAGATGCTTATTTGGAAACTTTTTATTATTGATCATATTAAAGATTGACATACGAGAAAGAATAGCAGCAATAATTAAACAAGCTTATTGTTGTGCACTTAAAAAGTCATTAAAATAACATTACTAAAGAAAAAAAAATGTATGGATAAAATCGATATAAAGAATTGGATCGTTATAGATGAAACTTAAAAAAGGAAAAAATAAATAAATATATTTCAAGAAAATACATAAGTGTCCGAAATTAAATATATATCAATGTCAATCCACACAAAATTTTGGATTCATGATGATTTTCTACATAAAAATGATTTAATGATTATTTTATAATATGATAATAGGAAACATAAATAAGGATGTCACAAGAGTTATTTAGAGAAGCAAATTCAGTTAAATAAAACAAAACCATGTTTTTTCTCCCCAATATAACAATACTTATTCAATCTAGCAACATTTACAAGAAATATTTAAGATTTCTTAATTAAAAAAAAAAAAAAAAATATTTATATATATATATATATATATATATATATATATATATATATATATATATATACATATTCATTCAAAGTTGAATAGTTACACAGCTTTTGTAAAAATACCTTAAAATTCCCAATGAGAAAACTAAACACCATCACAGAAATAAAACTATATTTTTTAGAAAACTAAATTAAAACACATGAACTGGCTTCTAATACAAATTATCCATGTCAGGATATGTACACCATTGATAGAACACTGTCTCACAACACGCTACTGATGAATGAAAATAGAACACAATACAAAATAAGTGATTAAAATTAATACTGTCATAAAATTTGATACTGTCTTTTTATCAAATTTTACATAACTAATCTGAGGAAAAATGGTTCTTGAAACAGTTAACCCAATTTTATGGAGTAAACAGCTGATAACTAGGTGATCGCGAATGACGTAAATATATTTTCGTATAATACTTAAATATCGGTAAGATCCACCAAAGATTATTTTATTTAGTAATCAATAACAAAGAATGGTATTAATAATTTATATATCTTTTAAAAAGGTGCAAGATGCAAGTGGCAAATTGCAATGGTGGTTAAATATTTGCTGAACATCCTAGGGATATTAAATATGAAATTTAAGGTTCGTAACACTTCTCACTTTTTAGCTACACTTAAAACACACAAAATATCCTGTTTGCAGAAAATTGTCATTTAGACTCAAGAGACTCAAAAACGTGCACTACCGCTGAAAACTGAAAATAAGAGTCATGTGTGGCGAAGAGGCTGCTTATCCCTAACATGAACAGCCATCTATTAAAACACTCTTTTTTTTAAATTTATTTTAAAATCTTTAATTTGTTTTAGAATACTGTGAAGATGACAAGTTGTCAGGGCAATTTTAATATTATTATTATTATTGTACTATTATGATCATGTTTTTCTACTATAATTAAATAATGTTAATTAGCTAAACTGGTAGATAAATATACAAAAGCTTTAATAGATAAATTCTCCACTATTTAGAACTAACAATATGGGTGTAATCCAGTATTACTTTTTGTTTATCTATTAAACTTTAAAAAGTTACAAATCAGTAAGTTCTGTCACTATCGTGTTCAGAATTAAAACTTTCATTTAAAAAATATTAAATAGCGCCCAGAACAGATAAGAGGCAACTTCGGGTCTTAACACCATACTACACGGTACCAGAAGAGGTAGGTGAAAAATCGTGAAAGTGAGAGTTTACGGAAGTAAAGAGAGGGGGAGGCATACTTTTGTAAAAATTTATTTTTTTTTTCCATTAATTTATTGTAATTTACAACTGTATTAAACAGTACAATGAGTAAATATGCAGAATGAAGAAGTCATGAAAATGTCTTGGGAAAGAACTACCCAGTGGTAGCAATTCATTAACTATTTTAATGTAGCAGGTCCCTAGGCCACCTTCTTTTCAATCGCCTCGGAAGGTTATCAGGGATATATAAGAAAGATAAATTAAGCACAAGTAGATTTGTGTGGGCAGGGAATTCAGAATGAAAAGAGGTGTATCTATCACGGGCTAGTCTGTAACAAATGGAATGTTTAGGTCATTATGAAGGAGTTGATTTGTGACAAAATTAGGGACATTCAGGATTTTGCGAAGGATTTTGGATTGTAAGGATTGGATGCGGGAGGAATAATAAGGTTTAGTAGAGCCCTAAAGCTCGATTCCATAGGTCTAATAATAGTGATGTAAATGAGTCTTTTGTAATATACTGGAAGTTTTGAACCTTTGTCTAGTAAGTGTTGTATAAATCGGTATCTTCGAGCAGTTTCTTGTCGTTTCAGTCTTGTGTGAGGATTTTATGAAATTAATTCGTAAAATAACATCAAATATTAGTTTTTAAAAACCCTATAATATCATTAAATATTATTTTAAAAGAAAACATATGAAGACAAACAATTGTGATATAAACATTATGAAAATATATTTTTTAAGTATAGAAACCTTATTTAAAAAATCAAACATTATTTATAATAAAAAAAAGATGAACTTTTATAAATAATACGTTAATTGTTTATTTTGTATAATACGTTGAAAGAGTTTGAGAATGTTGGATAATTCACTGTTCCCGACATCACGTCAAACTTACATACATTTTCATATTTTACTATTTCCCACTCTCGCCGTGTAGTGCGGCCTTTGAGGTAACAAATCCTATGATATCATTTTATATATTTATTTTTCCCCACGAGAAAGCAATGAAACGGGATAAAACTTGAATAAAGTAAATATATATTTTTTATGTACGTATATAAAGATATTATTAAGTGCTGTGCATAAAAATACTAATCCAGAAAATATTATTTTAATAAAATAGACACTTATAAAAGAAATACAAGGTCTAAAAAAACAAAGAGGAGGAAATCACTAATAACCTTTTACCGATGTGTGGGAGCAGCAAGGTCTTTGCCTTCAAATACAGTTTGAGCAATAATGATTCATTTCTCAAATTAATAGAAAAGTATTGAAGCACAATTTTAAACTTCCAAAATTAGATGTAATCAATCTTAAAATTATTACACAAAATATTTCAGCGCCATAAGACTTAATAATTAAACTTATAATCTTCACTTCAAACATTTACAATTTAAAAGTATAAATTAATCATAAAATCAGAAAATATGTCCCTCACATACATCAGAGATATCCACTACGACCAAAAGTTAAATTAAAAACATAAATATAACTTTATTTTAAATATATTTTATTTCATATTATTGGCTGCCTGTGGAAATAATTATATAACAGAAACTGCCCTTAAAAGAAATTCATTTTTAAGAAATCAAATACACATTAAGGCATTAATTCTTTGTCAACCTAATCACTCCATTCCAGACTTATTCTCTTATGACTTAAACATAAAGTAATTAATGCGTTGCTCAATTATGTTAAATACTTTTTTATATTTATGCAATTTCTCAAGTGTTTCGCCAATAAGTATGGGTAAGTAATTTTCTTTAAAACGGATTCTAATTTGCGGAATTATTCAACTTCAGTAAGAGGTAAAAATAATCTTTAATTTTATATATCTGTAAGCGTACTAGATTAATACTACGGCATAACAAGACGAAATTCCAGAAGCGTGCAAATTTATTTTTACCATAATCAATAGGTCGATCAGCGACATGCGCAGAGGAAAATAGTCAATATCCATTTTTAAAAATAGTTTGTAAACTTAAGATTTTAAGTATCAGTGTTACTAAAACAAATCTATCATGTTCTACTTAGTTTTTTAAGGACTATTGAACTTTGAAGTTTAAATTAGAATATAGTTCACAAAATATCTGAAAGGATGTTCTGGAAATCATAGCTGAAATAAGATACAAGATGAGATCAACGGGGTTTTTCTTGTTTCACAACAGGTTGTTGCAAAATCATCATGTTTGAGGTATGCGACTAATAAAAACCACCTGGTTGTGACTTCTTTTTTTTTAATAATTTAATTAAGAAACTAAACTAAGTATGTAATTGGCATTTAATGTATCAAACTTCTATCAGGTCAATGTCGATTACTATTATTCAATAATATAATCCTCCTTAGGTATTATTCTTATAGAACGAGTAATTACAATAATTGAACAAATATTCATTTTCAAAACTTAAATTTCAATTGATTATATACTATCATTGTTTAAATTCCCAACTGCGTTGCTCGCCCATCTAGCGAATGCGATATCAATAACATAGATACACTAACATGAAACTTGAAATCCGCTAGATTCCACAAATACAAGTTTTTGAATAGCTTGAATTTTGCAAGCGTATTTAAACGTATAATGATTTTCATAAGCGTCTCCATTCAGATAAAAATCTACTACAGCAGACAGCAATGCATTCCAAGTATTTCGAATACCTTTTTTTTTTTTTTTTTTTTTTTTTTTTTGCATTAAAATAAATAACTTATTTTTTTTTTTTCAGGCAGAACTGAGAACGATTTCAACGAATGTTACTCTTTTCGGAACGGACAGGAAAGTTGATTTCACTAGATCCCTACGAAATAATCATTTCCTGGCACATCATGATATTTAAATTTAATTTAAAATATTTTAGAAGTAATGATACTTTCACGAACCCGTTTTAGTTCTGGTATTATTTATTATTTTTAAATTACTTTTTGAGTCGAACGCAAGGGATGCATTTTGATTGACTTCCTCTAACTCTGTTGTCGTTTCACTCAACACTAAATAATTGAGTAGCTGCGAAGTTAATGAGTCAGGTGATGAATCAGAGGTTTGAGTTACCTTGCGGTGTCATGAGGTGGACAACAGTGGCACTTATAACAGTGCTGATCTTACATGAGCATATGGACACAGTTCTAAGATTTTTTTTTTTTTTTAAATCAATTGGAACATGTTAAAATTTAAAGTAATATTTTTTCCTGGACAGAAAAAAAAAATTAAAATTGGTTACTTTATTTTTACTAATATTTTGTCTTTATTGCAATTGACGATAGTAATTACTTTGCATAACTAGTATTTGCTATAGCGGACCAATTTTACAATAACGGTGGTTCATTTATGTAAAACTCGGCATTAATCCCCTGCCCTCTCCCCTGGCACGAGAAACCCCGTATAGCCAGCAAAAGCGAGGTAGGTTTATATAAAATTCATTTTATATAAATGAAATTAATATTATTTATAATTTAATATTATAGTAATTTTGTATTTGTTTAAATAGTGTTTAGGAACGTAAAACAGCCATTTTTTATTTATTATTCCAATTTTAATTTATATATCTCATATGGTTAAATATGTAAAATCACTAAATAAGACTAATGTATGTAATTATCACTAAATAATGCCAGACAGACTGGACCTTTTATGTTAATTGTTTATTTGTTGTTAGGGGAAAAAATGTCCCAGAATAATAAAAATTATTTTCATTTCATTTCATGGTGACCAACACCTATATTACAGTCATAAATAATGTTAATTAAAAAGGAGATGGCGTTTAGGTCGACACTGCTGAACAGACAACTCACAATCCTTAGTTTAAAAGTTTCTAACAGAACCAATAAACGCATAGAAAAAAATGTATTCGCAACATTAAAATATACCCAAAACGGCAAAAACAGGATTTAATTTTTTACCAAGCAACGGCTCAGGAAAGCTTAGTATTTATTTTAGATTTTTTTTTAGACTAAGTTAAGTTAAAGAGTTCATTATTAATTTATAAGAGTTTATTATTAATTAATAATTCAAAAGTTAAATTAATTGTATCGATCGATATTTAGCTATATTCATTCATATTGATAACATTAACGAAGTGACGTTGCTATTTAGGTAAGCTATAGTTTCTATTTTAATAACCGCTATGAGATGTTAGATTTCAAAATATAAATAATTATTAAAGAGAGGATGAGTTTGGGGCTTGGACGACGCTGCATCATAAAATCTGTCATGATTACGTTCGGTCAATTCCTAACCAACCACGTGTTTCATCAATTAGATCGCACATTAGGAATACAACTTAATTATCGCATGTAACAATGTACTATATAAGAATCCAATATATTATTAATTGTGTAAGTAATAAAATTATAGAAGCTTAGTTATAGAGTTTAAAAAAATTAATTGATGTAAAAGATTAATAACTGATTTGCGTATTAATGTTTTCCCTACTCCCTCTAGTTATACATGAATGGTTAAGAGAAAAGGGCAATTAATGGTTACCGTGAAACAGATGCGGTAGAAGATGGGACAGGCATTGTCAAAAGAGGCAGGCATTGGGCGAGCCGCAGCAGCGGTACTGGAGTTACCTGGCAGCTGGAGGTCGTATCAGTGAGTCATCCGGAGTCAGGAGTGTGGTCCGTCCTGTCGGGAGAGGAGGCGTTATCGCAAGGCGGCACATCACTGATACGGTATATTAATCGCCAGCAATGGAATAATACAACGATAAATGACAGAAAACCATCAATCATCACGCCATTAAAATAACCGGTCGATTGTGAACAAATATAACAACTTTATTTTCCTGATTCCCAAAATTTAACAAATGATTAGAGCTTCGTAGCGCACTTAACGTCAGGTATATAAAAAATATGTTTACTAAAAATTTTAGAATTAGAAAACTAATATTACAAAAGAATGTATTTGCCAATTATAAGTAGTTGAAAATATATGTATTTTTTTTAGCTACATCATTTTAAAAAGGAGTATTCAGCGAAAACCACAGAAAATAAACAAATTATTTTTATTTTAGTTTTTATCTTGATGTTCTTTATTCACACCGGTCATGCAGTTGACAATCAGCGAATGTGAGATTTCGATATTGTGGCGTGATAGCCATGATAGAGAGAGTATGCTCAGTACCAATAGATAAAAAGCCAAAGGATCAAATTCTACTTCAATTGCATCATTCTAAAAATGCATAATGTTTTTTTTAAATCCTCTGGATACTAATAATACAAATTTTTTTTCGAATGAATTGAATTGCTGTATGAACAAGTATTACACTTAAATTCCACCCGAGTAATAATAATATACAAAATATACCACTGATTGCAATTTTCGTATGTGGCAGTTGAGCTCCGAAGAGCCTTCTTCCATGCCATTTTTTTTTTTTTTCCATTGCCTCAATTTGTTTTTATTTTTCAATTCTTTTTTTTTCTTTCGACCGACCACCAATTTATGGTTCAAGTAACTAGAATGTTCTACCCACAAAGTTGATTGGACACTGTTCTAGAACACACCCCTCGGGGAAAAAAATCCTCAGGGGTGCACTAAATGGAGAAGGATGGCAACCATTCCACCATGGAAATAAAAATTATTCAACTCAAAATACCTAATACTTTAGAGTAAAAAATAAAAATGGTGTGTGTATATATATATTTTTTTTTCATTTATTTATTTATTATTATTATTATTTTTTTTTTTTTTGAAGTTATTAAATTACCTCTGTACAAACTCATCACATCTAACGGCATAACGTTTAACTTAAAAATAGCGTTTACGGTATTTTTTTTTTCATTATGCCAAAAAATGAACGCATAAAGATAATAAATTAAACCATAAAATTCTAACAGATTAAAAAATATCTCCCTTTTAATGTGACGACCTTGTTAAGAGGAAGCGTAGAAAAGGCAATTCCAACGTTATCAGTTACGCGCATACGCACATTAAAGTACAATTTCAAATATGATCTCATAATATTACAATGCATTAATATGTAACATGATTGTGTAATAATTAAAATCACGAGCGTATTCGTTGGCCATTAATAACCGGAAACAGTATAGCAATTACGCGTAAAAAATTAGTGCAACAAATGAATTGAGATGATTTTCTAAAGTAAACATATTTTCGGAAATTTTACAGAAAATCTTTTATAAGTGATAATTCTCAAGTTTCATTTAATTTAAAATTTGAGTAAATAATAAGTTATATATTATAACCTAAAATAATTTGGTAAAAATGAAAAGATTTAGACAGGAATAAGCTCATGGGATTTTTTTTTTCCTGTCTCTTGACACATCTCTGAAACATCCCGTCCTGCATTTTTTTTATTTCCCAAAATCTAATATTCTCAAACCTTCTCGTTGAACGTCCAATTCAGTGACAAAGTTTTTTATTTTATGAGAAATTCACAAATCATTTCATTCACTTCTTTAAAAAACAAAAATTTGTACAATCGAGCAATTTTTACATTTTGGTAGTAATTGGAAGAAAGAACATTTAAAAAAGGACGGAGATTAAACGTCAAATAAAAGCTGTTTAGTTACCACAATAGAATTGTACTCACGGATTTGCTTTAAATAAAGTACGTGTTTTAAAGATTCAGATGATTTAAAAATTGTTTCGTTGAAAAAAAAAAAATTATAAAGATATAGCCTTAAGAATAAACGTAAAATAATGAGACGAAGTTGAGTATTTACTCAGTCTCGATAGACGCAAATAGTACCGCTGGTATTCCACGACGACAATGGATACACCAAACGGACGAATTACGAGGTCAGGAGGAAGGTAGGGCGAAACTGGGAAAAACGGGATCCTTCCGGACGATTGTGCCTTTGTGTTCCGATTTGTTGAACACTCTCCGAGTTGAAAGTTTTCGCAAAGGAAAAATAACCTTATCCGACGACAAAAATAAGAGAATAGAGTGATAAATCAGGGTTTCGCTTTTAAGAGACTAACAGTTCAACTGGCCGACAATTAACATCAAGGCTACAGATAATAAACTGAACGTTCAGTACGAGGAAAAGCAAGTGTGAAGCCCCACGATAGAAGTAAAAACAAATTAGAAATCAACTGACTAAGTAGAGATTTTTTACTTATCATAAATAGGCCAATCGAAATAATAATGTTAACAATACCGGATTTATAACATGAAAAATAATAAAATTAGCATATATCAGAGCCAGCAAATGAATGCGATTACACACAAAATATTTATATGAAAAATAATCAACAAATAAAGAAGCGGGAATGCCTTAAAACACTGAAAATGTGCTACAATGGTTAACTATTTTTTAATAATTACATTATATATCATTCAGCCAAAACCTATCTTATAAATCAAGATCAAATGTTCCAATAATATAGGATATAGTTTTCAAGTAACCAAAGAAAGTCAAACCAGCTATAGTGTCAATTTCTATTCACGAAGTTTAAAATGAAAACTCTCCGTTATTTTTTTCTATTTTATTTATTATTTTTCCTGAAGGGAATCCAATTATCTGTCTTATACTCATTTTGGTAAGACCGTAAAACGACGTAAAAACCTAAAATTTTAAGGCAGAACTTTTTTTTTTTTTTTTTTATAACGTTAAAATTACTAAAAATAATAACCAGAAAAAAAACATATATATATATATATATATATATATATATGAAAATAAAAATCATGAGACGTGGCAGGCTAATGTAAATTAAACTTTATGTAATGTGTAAAATAAAATTAAAAAATCAATATAATGCAAATATCGAAAGAAATCATTTCTTTTCGTAAACGTAAATGCTACAAAGCGAAGCAGGTGCTTGGTTGATAATTAATAACATATTCCAACTGATAATAGATATGATTAATTTTGTTATCCGAAATTATTTTACAATTTTTTCAGTATATTTTACCTTTTAAACAAAAGTAATATTGTTTAAATTCCTTTATTGAACCTTTTTTTAACGAAATAATACTCATTAATTTTTTAATTATTAGCAAATTAATGAACTACAGAGAAAACCACTATTTACATAATATTAAAAAATATTGTGGATGTAATTACTTGACCGTTGGGAATTACAGGAAGGAATTAGTCCGGGTGGCGGTCATTAAATGAAACAACTAAATATTTGAAACTATTTAGTTGTTTCATTTAATGACCGCAACCCGGACTAATTCCTTCAGTTAAAAAAAAAAAAAAAAAATATATATATTTATATATATATATATATATATATATATATAATATTTATTTATTCAAGAGATGACCTGATGTAATATTTTTATTCGATACGTAAAAAAGTAGTTTACTGTCCCTTTACGCCATATTTGAATTTTGACATTTTCAGATTTATTTAATTTTTACTCGTGTTTGTTTTAAATTGCACAGTTTTAAATGATGGATGATATGGAAACACAACATAAATTACTTTCTCGTGGCGCATTTATTATCCACCATCTATTGAAGCAACGTCGCGTGTAGCCAATCCTATCCTTTCTGCATGGTGATGTCATCGGAAAGTGAATTTCAGAAAGATGACTTCACGTTTTGCAACATATCCTCCATTATAACGAAATTAAAACCACAATGCCATCGTATCATATGCCGACAGGAATATTACAACACTGAATTTCTTGTTAGCAATAAATAAGGCGAAATAAATTGTTAAATGATATAGAAAATATGATACTATTAAACTTGTTTATTCGTTTAACGTCACTTTTATGCTACTATGGCTAATCGGACGATGCTACTACGGGAGTCCTAAATTTTGCCTATCCAGGTTTTATTAGGATAGGGATCTTTAACGAGTACCTGACATCGCACAGGCTCGGGACCACCTTTTAACGTTCCCTCCGAAGGACGGCGTAACTAAGGATCTTTTACTCCCATTAAAAAATCCTAGGACCACCTGCGGGTTTGAACCGGTGACCTTACGCTAGCCACCCAGCTACAAGTGATCCCATTAAACTTCATTAATACTTTACATACATCAATTTTACTTTCACATACCTCTGTATACAATATGTTAAATAGTAAAGATGAAAAGTAAAAAATTAATTTAAACGAGGTCTATTTGTGGTTGGACAAGACTTAGCTGCGGGATCCATTTATTTAATCATCAAATTCCTCTCGCATCCAATACAATAATCCTTAATGTCCCTCACTTTATCACCAATAAAATCACCTAGTAAGACCTGAATATCCCATTAGCGGCAGACTTAATACGAAATAAATAACCTCTTCTTATTCCAAACATTGCCAACACAAACCCGCTTGTCTGTAACCCATCATACGACCTAATTTAATTTAGACATTGCTCTGTCTAGTTTACTCTAAGGTCATATAGGATATAGGCTTTAATATAATGTAAGTTTTATTCCGATTAAAATAATCAGACAGGGCTTCAATGCCTATATATTTAAAATCTTCTTCCTCTAAATTATCTATATTTTTGTAGATCCGAAAAAATTAGCCAATTCATATTGTAAATATTGATAAAAATGGGGTAAATATGCAAATTGAAAGAATTTGAATAGCAGCTAAAGGAGAAAAGTAGAAAAATATTTTTGTGTCGTAATTTTTGGTTTTTTGAACATAACAATAGATGACATACGAAAACTTAACATTTTAGAAAAATTCGTATCTTATATTCAAAGATGTAAAACGCAATCCAGAAAGACGAAAATGGCATAAACTTAAGTAATTATTGTAAGTAATAATTTCTAGAGTTACATATATTTAATCTTATAACATTTGTTTCCATCGAAGCTCTAGGTAATTTTGTATTTAACCTTTTCTCAACTGTAACTTTATTTAAGAATTCTTAATTGATTTTTACAACATAGGTAAGTGAAAGTCGTGTGTTGTACGAACCTGATTTTTTTTAATACAAGAGACAGACCTCCGCCGGTTTTTTTTTTTTCAATTAGTAGTTTTGATGAAGTCCCGATATTACTTATCACATTGTGATAATCACTATTAAATTATTTATACAATATAAATAAATCGAGATAAATATAAAATTAAAGAGCATGATTTAAGTCTAAAGAGAACAAAGAATGCCTGTTATTTAAAAAAAAGGCATTGGACGGAGGGGAAGCAAACAGGATTCATTTGAGGTCCTTAAGGAGTGACTAGGAAGATCGTTAAGTCCTTTCTCTGCCCTGCCTACGCTCCCCTCTCTCAAGGATAATGTTCTCCAAGAATGACAAAGGAGTGAATAATGTTTAATTTCTAAAATAAGTTTTTCTCGCGAATGAAAATAGGCAGTTTCAAGATAGTTTCAGAGCATAAAAGAAAGTGTAATGAATGGGAAAAATGTAATAATCCAGAGACAAATCATTGGGTCAATAGTGAAATTGATAATGTCGATTTTTAGACATTTTTTATGACAGCTTGGAGAAATAAGTCAACTTAATTTAAAGTTAAGTTAAATCAAAATTTTTATAAGGTTTAATAACAATTATTTCAAATGGAACGTGCATATGACTGGTGGAAAATGCCTTTTTAGTACTAACTATACAATTTTAAAGAAAAAAAAAATTTATATTATACTAACTAATAATTATTTACGATCTATGCGTTATCACTATATTGCGGTTTATTAATTTCAATTATGAACCTTTGTAATCGAAAAAAAAAAACCTTTAAATTTGAGGGAAAACGTTTCAAGATGCGTAAAATACGAATAACGAATAAAATAAATAATTAAATAAAATCAGTTACTCCGCTGTACCACATAAAATAAACATAAATAAAAAAGAATCATTGAAATTGGTTCAAAACTGGCAGAGATGTAGTGTTTTGAAATTAGCAGTGGTGATATGCCACTATCCTTTGAATTATTTAGTGCTTTTCATATTACTTAATTGCCTATCAACTGCTATATAAACAGTTATACCAAAATTTTGTTTTTTGGAAATAATAAACCATTGTGTAATAATATGCAGCGTTTTTTCATTATTACTGAAATCACTGTAAATAACTATAATTTTCATCAGAGCTAAAACCTAAGTAAAATTAGATATTTTCCCAAAAAATATAAAAAATAAATCAATATTATTCATTATTCCAAAATTGTATAAATCGTACAACTTATAAATTGTGACGAAAGATAAAATGAAAACATAATTCAACCCATATTCGTCTTCGTCAGAAGCACTGTATTCTGGAAAACGTTGCTTCTTTTTCTTAGAGACAGAATTAAGGATTATAAAACAGGTAAGGTGGAAACTATTCAGGATTTAAAATGACAAATTTTTACAAAACATATTTCCTCATAACAAGCAGTACATATTTTATTTCTTGAACAGTTTACTCGATTTAAAAAAAAAAAAAATAACAAATTGAGAAATAATGATTAAGCTAAAGATTCTCTATTGAAACGAAACCTCTTTGCTTTTAGCCAGCTAACCATATCACTCTTGGCATCGACTACTAATCCTATTGGCCAAGTTTAATTTCCACGTTTTTGTTAAATAAAAGTTTTTAGATTTAGTAAGGCTTTAAAGATTCATTTCTGCTATTTCAAAGTCTGTTCTCAATCAGATTAACCAGTCCAGGCTTAATAATGGAACGTTATTGACAAATAATTTCTATTGCACCTTCCTAGAGAAATTTTATGCTAGTAGACATTTTTATTCGATGGCGTTAATTTTAGTGAAACAGTTCGAATTATTTCACTTACATAAATTATCAAAACTTGTACTATAATTGAGGAATAATAACACTAAAAGACAACTCGATAAACTTAAACTTCTTGAGTAAAGTAACCTCTTTACAAGTCATTTATTGTTCACTTCAAAACATTTAAATGCCATTATAACATCTTTATATTCTGAACTCATTCAAGTATGCGCATTATGTTAATTTATCGCAATGCATATTGCGTTTTTCATTTATTTTATCAGTATCTTGAGTTCCATATTATTAAAGGGGATCAAAACTAAATTTATGAGCTAATGCATTTAATACAGTATCATCAAATCGTTGAAAAGTTATAGAGCACTAGTCATTATTAAACCAGTACTCGACTTTTAAGAAACGAGAAACAATCAACTTCAATTAAAACAATAATTGAATAAAGTAGATAGCATTGATTTAATTGATTTTGAATTTCCCATTAGTTATCTAAACAAGTATGCATAAGATAATAAAGGAACAGAGATAATGAATAACTTATATCAAATTGTCAACTTTCTAAAAATAAAAGTCTCAGTATTCGAACGGCCAAGAGATGAATACTTAATTATTAGTACAGAAAAAACGTAGCAAAACGTGTTTGCCAATTTACAACCATCATAATGTTGATATTTAATATTATGATAATATAATCGTGTTTTATATATATACATATATTCTATTAATGAAAGAAAAAATTGTATTTGGTATTTTGTGAACTAAAAAAAATACAGTGAAAAACAAATTCCAAAAAAGTTGGTACACGCTGAACTGAACACTGGTAGAAGTCTCAGAGACTTGGGATTGAACAGTGATTATTGGACGAATCTGTGAAGGCGACATTTGAGGGTTATCGACATGGAACATTCGTGTTCGATAAGCCTATTATTATTACGGAAAAAAAGGGAAATATGATATAAATATTGGGTTATAAAATAAATTCGTAGAATTTTTTAAATATTTCAGTTTAATCCTTTCAGTGTTGATAGAATTGTGTTTGCTTGGTCAATAATGATTACATATTCTGAAAAAGGATTAGTTAAGGTGCTATTATGCATCAGCTTCAACCGAGATTCCATATCTTCAAGTAGTATTTTGCTTGCTCAAAATGGAAGGAAAAATCATTTTCCTCACTTATTGATTTTTTATTTCCAAAAAGGAAAATCCGATGAACTGACAGTCAACAAAATTTGCAGTGAGCTTGGCGATGATGCCTCAGGAGAAAGCACCGTCCGTAAGTGGTTGGCTCCGTTCAGAACCGAAAATTTTAACTTAGAAGACGCAAAACGTTCCTTCAACTGTTGATGATGACCTAATTTAAACATTGGTCACAGATTAAAAATATTAACAAGAATCTGAAGTTTTTATTGAAATCACCAGTAAAAATATCTATGAACTTTTAGTGCAACCCACTATTAAGGAAACAGAAGATAAACAAAGAAGAAGGTATCATAAAAAAATAACAACACAAACTAATAAAGTTGATAAGACTATAATAGTCAATAACCGTTGGTGAGGCACTTTAATAAAAAAAACTCGTTAGATTTCGTAACAGCCAGGAATACGATATGGTTTTAGTCTGAGTCCATTGTTATTCAGTCTAATCCTGGATGCAACAGAGACAGGAGCCAGGGAAAGAATGAGGAAATCTCACCCAACATACTGGAATTTCAACACGGTTACATTCCTCTGTTAGCATTCCCAGACGATATGGTGGTGTTTGCAAAATAGCGATGTCGACCTACCGTATAATATGAGGATTCCAGAGGATGAATTAAGTAAGTTAAATATGTTTATAAACCATGGAAAGTACTTTGAAGAATACATCGAAGGAACATGCGGGTAATAAAGCTAAAGTGAGAAAGTTAGAGCAAATACAAAAGTGTACATCATAAAGGATATATGCAGATTTTTTTATTTTTTATTTTATCCATCCCTACATTGCTTTTGTTGGCTATAGGGGGTTTCTTGAGCCAGGGAGAGAAATTAATGCCGAGTTAAAAGCCCCGAAGAATAGAACGCGAACTCGTAATATTCTATTCCAATATTCTGGTTTCCTGGGCAGCGCGCGCTAAACCGCTCCCCAAAATTGGAGATGGTAATCTTCAAGAGTTCTTCCCTCATAAAAATTAAAAGAAGCATACAGACAAATATATCATCAATCTTCCTTCCAATTATAATACATTTAACTGAATCATACCTTAACATTCAAGAACAAGGAAAAAATAAAATCTATTAAAATTAGACACTTTAGGAATATGAGTAGAAGCATTTGAAACGCAGCATAGTACATGATGTTTTGCCAATATAAAGCAAATGTTTGATGATGTTGTTTTGGCAAGTTTTAAAACAACGTTGTCAAAGAAACCGGACCATTAATGGTCAAATTATAGTAATTTACAAAAATAATATAAATTATTAATGAAATAAGATTGAATAATGACTTTTTATACCAGCATTTAATAAAAAAGATTCATAAGTAGGTTGGACAAACGAGTAGAACTATCTATATCCAGCCAACGGCCTTGCCTCTTCACCCCAGGGAGCTAACCTGGAATTTTCCCGGGTACAATTCCACCCAAGCAGGAACTTGTCAAGGTTAAATTTGTGTTATAGTTAAGAGATTAAAGAAGTACGGAGTATAAAATTAGCCCACATTTTTGGTCTTATTGCGTGCAGAGTTTCTATTACAACTAAAACTAAATATTTATTTTAAAGTTAAAAAGTATTTCATTAGATTAAAAATGAACTAGAGACAATAAATATAATGAATAGCAATATAATCGGAAGGCCGAACTAACATAGAAAAAATTTGTTGCACGAAACAAACGACTAAATTTAAGTTTGAGTTCAAAAAAGCTTATAGAACTACATTGAGCTTAGATGTAAACATGTGTTTCAGATCAAATAATTTAATCAAACAAAATTATTATTTACAACAATCATTCAGTTTTATCTGCTTTCCACCACTCACCATTGCCTTATACAATTTTGTATAAAATCTCCAGATATTAAGAACTGTCAGACTATAACCCTCAGAATGAAAACTAAATGATATAGCCCATTAAATTTTACATTGATATAAAGAATTTAAATCAAAATCGCTACAGCTGTTTTTGAGAAAATCTTAAACATTCGCAAAAAGTATAGTGTAAAGTGGCTCTTCTCGTAAACCGATTTTGATGAAAAAGTTGCAGTAACATCTCAGGCATATGCGCTTCTAAAAGTTTCAATTGTGTGCAACTTATCGTTTTTGAGCGGGACTAACCACACACAGAACTTGTTTTAGAGGAACCCTCTAAATCGTGTACTTCCGGTGAAATCTCGAATTCGAAAATTTTCACGATCGCAAAACTTTCCCTTTTATTATATATTCCATATATGGGTAAGTGAAAGTAAAAAATATTGACTCTATAATAAATTTTAATCAAGTTACATAAATAAATGAATTATTTAGATGAATATTGATTCATTAATGTTTAAGCATTTACAATTAAATAATGTCTGCATTAAGCACAATACAAGCAAAATTAAATATGACATTAGTGCTGTAAAATATCCATCTTTTATATGGCATAGCAGATCGGTAGAAGGATTTCTGGTCTATTAAGAAGCCCTACATTTGAAAAAATGCCTTCCTCATATTTCGCATGGCTTGTATAAGAAGGAGAGAAACCCATGAGTGTTACATCAGCAAATTACCTGCAGGCTTTTGGATGGTTTCATGATATAATCAATTATATTTATAAATCTCCTTAGGTTTTTAGTTTTGGTTAGCAATACTTCAATGTGTTATTTAATTTTTTTTCTAGTGGATACTTATATACTTTGAAACGAACGCTAATTCAATAGGTGTAAGAGTGCATATAACGTTCTGCCATGTGTGCAGGAAAAACACATAAGTACGAAATGATGTGCATTTATGTAAATTGTTTATAGATTTTTTTTTTTTTTAAAGACTCTACAAATAACAAAGACGGGCAAACTTGTGTGCGTTTAAAAACTAGAAAAATATATTTAGCATAATTAAATAAAGCCAAAAGCAAGGATTTGTACGTAAATAAGTTTATGAGTGAGAAAGAAATGCCATTGTAATTAAACTCTCTCTCTAAAAAAAAAAAAAATAAAATAAAAAAATCATAGTCACTGCATGATGTTAAAAGGCACAACACGATTTTTTTTAAATATAACCTAACACTAATAAATATTATATAGTCATCTATGATTTTTAAAATCGATATCATTTTCAGATGTATAAAATTTTTTTTGATAACTCCGTTTTATTAAAACCATATATAACATGCGATGACTGAATACTTCTCGAAGTTTTTCTCAATACCGTCCAAGGTCTTTTTATATAAAACCGGTTAACGCAAAATCAAAAATATACTTTAAGAATATAAGTAATGGTTTAAGAATTACGGAAAGAAGAGGATTTATTTTTATTTTTAATTAATGACTAGATGATAAATAATAAAATATAATTTATTAAAATTGCCAATATAAATGCCTTGACGTCGTAAAAAAAAATGCTGACTCTTTATTAATATTGCATTAAAAAATGAAAATTTTTGTAGGGATATTAAGTTTCTAATTTATTAATATTCAAGAATTAAATATTAATGCTCTGAAAAATTAATATCAACTATGCACAACCGTAATTAATTTGTTAATCTTGATAATAATTAGAAAATTATATTATATTAATAAACTTTAACAGTAAGGATCTTGGGACTAGAGATCGTTAATATCAAAGGAAGCTACTCATTAAACATTGAATTAACTATTACTAATATTAGGTATGTAAATAAAAAGTAATGTGAAAATTCAAGTTCTTTTTAATTAAACTTTTCCATCATGAAGTCCATCACTTAGCATTACAGCAGCACTTAGCAACCAGATCGTAAAAATGCTGCAATGCAGCACTGCATAGCTATCAGGAGGTTCTAGTTGGTTACAAGACTTAACCATTTATTATTATTATTATCATTTATTACTATTTATTAACGTGCTTAAATTGGTTTAAATAATCAAAAACATGTATAATTAACGTGGTGCGATAAACGTTTAGTATTGTTTATCTTAAGAATATTTCGGAATCTACCTTTAAATGCAGGCATTGCAATAGATCTATAGCAGACAAAAAAAAACAATAATAACGTCAGAATGAATAATTACATACCATAAATTAAGTGCCGAAATCAGCCTTTTGAATGAAATGATTCTTAAAAACAACAACTAAGAAGACACGTAAAGATTAAGTAAATAAATATAACCTGAAACTTAAAACTTTAAGTGATGCAAAATTGCTGCAGAGCAAAAAAAAAAAAAAGCATAATAAATCATGATGAGTATAAATAAATAAAGAAAAATATCCTAGAATTGATAAAATAAACGCTTTCTTTTCAAATATTTGAAATTGAGACGTATATTCCCGTTCAAATAATGGACAATCACAACGTACTGAAAGCCGTTTAGAAAGAAAAAGAAAGGTTCTCTGTGCATTTAAATCTATATGGTAAACCACAAAAAAAGATTAATAATAGTCATTATTACAATATTAACTGGTTTTTCAGTTATTTGCACATTGACAGTCCTACAGAACCGAATTAAAGGGAATAAATATAAGATACAATAAATAAATAAGCCTGGTCACGGGTTCAAATCCTCAGGTGGTCCTAGGATTTTTCAATGGGGGTAAAAAATCCTTAGTTATGCCGTCCTTCGGAGGGGACGTTAAAAGGTGGTCCCGAGCCTGTGCGATGTCAGGTACTCTAAAGATCCCTATCCTAATAAAACCCAGATAGGCAAAATTTAGGACTCCCACTGTACCATCGTCCGATTAGCCATAGTAGCATAAGGTGATGTTAAATAATCAAACAAACAATAAATAGCCATAATAAAAAAAAAAATATATATATATACATAAATCTTTAATCTTCTTCACAAACTGCAACTAATTTTTATATCCTTCCCCATAATACATGGATAAAACATTTGGAAATCAAATTTCTTCAATATTAATTATTGTTTATATATAATTAATTAATAATATTAATCAATAATATATACATATATATAGGCATATGATTAAAGTAGAAAGGGATAACTAATTAGGAATCGTTAAGTTACTAAAAGCATACCGTTACCCTGTTTGTAAATAGGAATCGTAACAGTTTTGAAGAACCTCGATGAATGCTTCCAACATATTTTTTATTAACAGGGAGATGTAACGTATGTCATGTAACATCTATGTATTGAAAAGAATTTTTTTTTTAACTTCTCTGAATTGTAATAATTTCAACTGAAGATTTTTTTACTTTTAAGATCTCTGACAATGAATTACAATAACTCCACTCATCACTGACCTTGGGCCTGAATCTAATTGAGAGAGCTTACCGCAATGGAGCGATAGTTCTGATAAAGCAGCCAATATAATTAATACCCTTTGCTGTAGTCACTAACTACTCCCACATATAAATCGCAACTTTTTTTTAGTTTAACCAATAGAAAAAAAGAGGGGCATATGACTATAGCCTTAATTATGTTCAGAATGCTATAAAATTTTATCTATTTATAATTGTTAATATACTTTATTTAATTTAATACTTGAATGGAATGAAATATTTTTATTAGGTCATGAAATGATATAGACTTTTGATTCGTAAAATATTCTACCTACTAAGTGTAAAATTGATTTAACAAGTGGGAAAAAAGTAAAAATATTCTTTTATATGCCATCACTCATAACCGTCGAATAAATTAAACATTTTAAACATCAGAATTATATTTGTATGTTAAAATTGTTAGTATGGAACTTAAAATAGTTCTAAAAGCCTATTTAGTTTAACAATACAAGAATATTTTGAAGGCCGTGTCGCTGTAAGATAAAAATATAATATTATTATGAAAGAGAGCATGGATGTAAGGGTGACCTAGAAGATCAGCTGACGGAGGAGCGGACAGCTGATCAATACCAGGAGCGGCAATGCAGGGCCCGACCTTGTCCTTACTCCCAGCTCCTAAACACAATTCTCTTTCACTTTCCGTTCGATAATACACCTTTAACAACCTTTTACAAATAAAAAATTAAAATATTGATTATAATGATTTTTTTGTTTAAAACCCATGAACATTCTGAAAATTTAGGTCTACCACTAACATAGAACCTAGTACATAAAACTTTGATCTGCAATTAAATCATTACAAATAAGAAACTACTGCCTAGTCCGAAAAAATAATTATTCACATTAAATATAGGTTAGGAATATTATTTGACTAGAGAACAGTTCACTCAACAAGGTGACGCATAGTAAGAGTTCAATGAATATATTTTTTTTTACATTTTGCTATAAATTTGGAGAGCGAGAGATGTTAGTAAAAATTAATAACAAATGGGAGAAAATAAAATATGTTTATTTATCAAAATGTTTAAGATTTATTGTTTTGCATATATTGTGTGAATGAAGTTTGAATGCTGTACATGATCACTATTAAAAATGTCCTAATTAGGGCAGATTGTAATATTTAAAAAAAAAATATCGATGTGTGTGAAATGATTACATTTAGATAATGTCGGAATCTCGTAAACTCATTCAAAAATTAGCTTATAATATCTCTACAACTCATTATCTTTGGATCTAGCACAAACAGAGATTCGTATTGTTTCTCTAACCAACGACAGAGCAAGGTGGAGATTAGGCTAAGATCATGTTTAGCCGCCGGGCTTTTCACAATTTATGGGTACAGACACCGAAGCAGGGTGTACCCTAGGAGGATCTTCACACTCCAGGGACATCCCACGGCCGAAACAATAAAAAAATTATGGGTTTCGAAAACGGGAACTGAGAGAAGTGCCCCATCCATTAGACCAATCCAGTTTAAGGAAAATGGCATACAATAATTAACTAGCAAATTGTTAAAGACAAAAATCATAGTTTTTAATTACAAGCAGATATCTTAAAATCAATCGCTAATTTTGATTTAATATTAAACAAAATATGGCTAAAAGATATATATATATTTTTTTTATTTTTTTTTTCCAAGAAAATTCTATCGTGGAAGAAATAATCAAAAGTATAATAGCATATTTATGGACCCAAGAATCTGGGGTAACATAAGGGCACCTGATTATGACTACTGTATTATATTTGTATCATAGACATCCAGAGTTAGCAATAATAAATTATCTCCAATAATTTCGAATTAATGCTATTGTATGAAAAAGTAAAAGAAAAAAAAATTGCGTCCTACAGGGTATTGGGCTCAGTACATATAGAGACTCGTAATGTTTCTAGCTCAACGTTTGGGCAAGGAGGTGATTAGGCCAAGATCAGATTCAGCCATCAGTTTTTTTCTCCTTTTTGGATACTTTTTTTACTTCAACTTTTTAGAAGTTGGTTGTACCCCAGGAGTGTACAACATTGCCGCTCCACATAACAAAAGTAAACATTCAGAAAAACAAAAGAATAATAACTACATTACTTGAAATTGCGAATGGTGATTTAAGGAGATATACTTTGAAAAATACGTTAAAAATAGTATTTTATTAATTAAACAGAGTTTACAAGTAGTGGAATAAGGATTTACATTTTCCATTCTGACAAAGCTCTCATAAGGAAAAAACAAAATAATTGGTGAACAGGAATTCAAAATTTATTCGCAATCACCATCGGTCATAATCAAACTCGTAATTTGGAAATCACCGACAATGATGGATTAATCTCTCACCGGTACTTGAATTAAAAAACTCAAGATTCATTCATGACTTTCTGAATACCCCAATTCCTTCCAAATTCAATCTCACAAAAAGGATACTGTTAATTGAGTTCTATCGGTACAAGAGTAGGACGTGCCGTCATTATTGGGCTACCAAAACCTCAGAGGAATCGGTAGGAGCCGTTAGGTCGAACCGAAAAGACTATCAACTCGGAGGAACTTCTAGCTACCGGGGCTGCCCCTAACCTACTTTGCCTTCGCTCCGATAACGGGTTCTACCACCAGCTCCTTCCAGAATACTTCGTGCCATTAACCATTAACGAAGGTGCCCAAATGGGAGGATCCACTCTCCACAAGCCTTGAGACACCTGCGGGGGATGATTAATGGAACAGGATAACCAGGTTATGGTGAAAGAAAGCAAAGAATAACTAGGCATGGGACATCAGTATATTTAGGCATACCCAAATATAATGTTACATCAACAAATCCCACTATAACTTTTATCGATTTCTTTTTAATTTTTAGGGCAATCAGAGTTTTCTTAACCAATTGCCACTACACCAAGTAGAGCCACTTTATATACGACGCAACTGTCACAAGATTTTATTCTATACATTTTACTATATGAAATTTTTTTTTTTTTTCCAATTTTATTTTATTGAAATTTACAACTGTATATTATAATACAACAAGTAAATATGCTGCCTAATGATAAAATACAAGAAAAATCATGAAGAGAAACTGCCCATTGCTAAACTCCAGTACTAAATCTAAACAAGAAGGGATCGAGGCCATCTTCTTTTTAGACGCCTCGGCGGATTGTCAGGAATTGAAGAGGCAGCAAGGATTGAAACTAGTGGATTGGAGAGGGAATGAAGTTTTTCATGGAAGGAGTGATACCTGGCTCGTACCAAATCGGCAACGTATAGAACATTATTGTCTTTGTGGATGAGCTTGTTCGTAATAAAGGATTTTGGATAGGAAGGATTGGATACGGGAAGAGTTTGAAGGTTTAGTAGAGATCCAAAGCTCAACTCCGTAGGTCCAATAGGCCTTATGATTGTCATGTAAATGAGTCTTTTGTAGTTAAATGAAAGGTTAGAGCGTCTCTCTAGTAAATGTTGAAGTACTCGAAATCGATTCCATGCAAGACGTTTGTCGAGCATAAGCCCTAAATAGCGGATCTGTTCAACCGGGACAAGTGGAATCTCATTAAAGAACACTGTAAGGCAGGGGATGTCTTAGGTTTACGACGATGGATAATGGTAATTTGACGGGATTTATTGGAATTGATTTTAATTCTCCAATATTGAAACCATACCTCAAGGTCTCTGATGTGGGATTCGAAAGTTTGAGAGGCAATTAGTGTTTTAGAGAGGTATCCTAGTGGATCGTTATTAACTGATAGAACGCAAGTGTCATCGGCATAGTTAGAAAGGGATGTGTTGGGATATCAGCTGTATAGACTGTGTAAGGAATGGGTTCTAGGAGACAGTAATTAAAAATACTTGTATGAAAAATATGCGAAATTGATGCTTATGCAACGGCAATTCTTCCAGAATCTATCAACGCAACTGATACAGTGTTAATCGATGGTTATTCAAGAATTAAGGTAATAGAGAAGCAAGAACAACAAAAAGCCTTAGGAAGAATTAGAATGCCAATAAAAACGGGTGATAAGATTTTATTCAGGGCAAACTCTAACAAATAAGAAATACGATAACTGAAAACAATTGAAATTTTACTAACACATTTATTGGATGGAAACACAAAGATGGCAAAGGAACTATTTAATGTTATCACTAAGAATAAATGCGGGACAGAATGGCTGTAAGAGATCAGAGAGACTTACGAGCGTTCGATATCGGGCATTTTAAAGAACAGGCTAAATGCTGATTTAAGTTACAAATACGAAATATAGGCAAAGAATATTGTGGCACGTTGAAAAATAATGGACGGATTAAAGGAAAATGAGGCATTTTCAGAGAATGGAATCGAAAAATATGCAATCGTGAATTCAGGTTCAATCGCTCTCCTTAAGGGAACAGTCTAAAAAATATTTTTTTTCTCAAATCACCTCATACTAAAAAAAAAAAAAAATTATTACGAAAGATAATGAAAAAATAGTAATGAAGTAGTAATTTAACGCTCTTAAACAACCACAAATACCTTTCAATATAAGTGAAGTGGCTCAGAGAGAGGCGTTGGCGTGGCTTAGCCAACCAAAAATGGGAAATAAGGAGTTTTAAAGTAACTAAAGTCTGTCCTATCTATTAATATTTAAAAAAATAAATAAATGGATGAATTTTAATATGGTAATAATTTCATTCAAATACTGAAATGAAAAATCAGTTAATTACAGTACTTAAAAATCTAAAGAAAGACATAATAAACTTTAGACATAATACCGTCTTAAATTTCTGAATTCCCGCATCCAGTTCTTACAATCCAAAATCCTTCGCAAAATCCTGAATGCTCCTTATTTTGTCACAAATCAACTCCTCCATAATGACCTAAACATCCCATTTGTTGCAGACATAGCCCGTGATAGATACTCCTCTTTCCATTCTAAACTCCCTGCCCATACAAACCCACTTGTCCGTAATTTATGTTCCTCAGATATCCCTGATAACCCTCCAAGGCGACTGAAAAGAAGGTGGCCTCGGGACCTACTGTATTAAAATAGTGAAGTGCTACTGTATGTAAGTAAATACAATACTGTATATGTATTCATTCTACATATTTACTTATTGTATTCTTTAGTACAGTTGTAAATTACTATAAATAAATAAAAATAAAAATAAATTTCTGATTTGTTTGATTTCAAAACCAATTGTTTTATAAACATTAATAGTGAAAGAACGATGTTTTAAGTACCCGAAATCGTGTAGGGAAATAATGCTACGACACAACGGGATTCAATAAGGAGGTGATGTGGACATTATCCAGTAATTGCTATTTTCCGCATAATCCATGAAATGTAGGGTACACGCGCGAATCGTTAAAAAATTATTGCTTGGTAAGGTTTTTACTTGAGTCAAAGCAGCTTTCTATTCTATTCTAACCTTATTTAACCGGTAAAATTAGATAAAAAAATATTGGGGTCTAGTTAAAAATAATCCAAGAAAAGCTGGTGGTTGCCTCATTTCATGTATTGTGCTTCGAACAAAAATAAACGGAGTTTGACCTATATTCAATAATAAAATTAGTTATAATATTATCAGCAGCTCTGAAAATAAAAAAACGTACCTCTTCTGTATTGAAAAATAACGTAATTTAAGACTGTATAATATTAAGCTAAGCGTTGAGAAAGGGGGTAAGGAAATTATTTATATCAAATATTTAATCACCATTTTTGAGTAATTTTATTATGGTAGTCATTCAAGATAAAATTCAATGATCTATATTTAAACACTGATCATTTTTTTAATTGAAAAAAAAAACAACAACGAAAAAGACAATGTATTTCCTTCAAAAGTCGACCAAATAAATAATTCGCCACACAAATCGACACGAATTTTATATGATCAGAGACATTCAATTAAAATTATTTGAAACTTAACTAAGATTATTCAAAAGAAAATCTTACTAGAATTAGTGAACCAACACCAATTGCCAATGAAGTTTATGGACATTGAGTAATTGAGAAGAGCAAATGAGCCGAAAAGCTAGTAAAGCAGAGTCAGTCGATATACAAGAAATTGGTATATCGATTTCGGGCTAAATAATAAAATTGATGTCTTTATAGTTTATTTGGTTTATGACATAAAAATAATCATTAATAAGTCTTTAAAGAAGTCAGGATTGGGGAGAGGGAGAGTGGGGGAGTTCAATTCGATGGTTTTGTCATAAGACTTATTTCCGAATGGGTTGTATAAGCCGGCAATGGTAATGCATAAGGGGTATTTTGATAAATAAAAGTTTTGATAAAAGTAAGTTGAAATTAAGCTCTAAGCAAATGTTTTAAAAAATTATACTAAGTCCTTGTAAGACGTTTATTCTATTTATTTACTTATCTTTTAATTTAACGTCCCTTTTTTTATGCTGCTATGGCTAATCGAACGATGCTACAGTAGGAGCCCTAAATTTTTCCTATTCAAGTTTTATTAGGATAGGGATCTTTAACGAATACCTGACATCGTCCACTCCGAAGTAAGCATAACTAAAGATATTTTACTCCCATGTACTAGGGGTTTAAACTCGTAAACTTTGGAATATGAGGCTGTTATGCTAACCACCATGCTACAGGTAATCCCAAGACGTTTATTAAGATTAAAATAAGAAATATGGTATGCACAACACACGACCTTCACTTACCTCCGTTGTTAAAATCAATTTAAGTACTTTTAAATAAAGTCAAGAGTTGAAAAAAGCTTAAAGAATTATATTGAGTTTTATTAAATAATTCAGAAACATATGCTACATTAAATAATCTGATATATTATTATCAGCAACATTACATATTTTTATGCGGTGTTCATTGGTCTCTTGAAACAACAACTTTGTGAAACTACTATCTGATACAACTTTGTGAATAAGATAATATATTTTCTAAAATCTTTATCTAGCCATCCAAAGTATAATATTCATCTCCATGTTACGTCCTCATGATAAAAAAAGAAATCCATAAACAAATATGATTGCTCATTTCTGGTTTAGTTGGATAACAAATTATATGTTTAACTGTTTTTTCTACAGCTAACAAGATGATATGGTTAGTTTTTTTAATCTATACAATTAAAGGTACTTTAAAGAAAATTTAGGATATAGGCATTTAAGCCCTGTCAGATTTTTTCAATAAGAATGGAACTTATGCGATATTAAAGTCCATAAAATTTTTTCACATCGATATAGAGAGTTAAAGCCGTTTCTAAGAAAATTTAAAAAATTTGCAAAATGTATAGAGTATAAAGTGGCTCTTCTGGTATTCGTGTTATGTTGTAAAAGTTGCTATAATATCTCAGGTATGTGCGCTTTTTAAATATGAAATTTATGTTTTAAACAACTTATTGTTTTCGAGCTAGGCTGACAACACACAGACCTTTTTGTCATATTATAGCTTTCGGTGAAAACTCGAATTCGAAAATTTTAACGATCGTAATATTTTCCTTATTATATATTCCATCTGTAGGTGAATGAATAAAGCCTTTATTGAAGCTAGCTGTCGGAACTAATTGGATGCGAACAGCGAGAGATAAGGATAAATGGAAGAACCTTTGGAAAGAAATGGCCAACTCCACTTCCCAATAGGTTTGGTCACCGGGGAAGTTAGACCATCACCTCCGTAAGGAGAGGCCTGTAGGGATAACATATTGTAAATATCTTAAGCAACTAAGGAACATTAGTTATAAAGTTGTTTTTTGTTTTTTTTTCATTTATCAAGTATATACATTATTATTATTTTTCACTTAGCATTATATTTTTTTTTTCAATTACATGAGAACTTTTTATTAGATTATATTAAAATTATATTAGAACTAAAAAGAAAATATTATAATTTAAATGTTATCCTTGCAATAAAGGCCATCTGTAGTGTGAGTGAAAGTAAAAATAAAATCACAACTAACTTATTAACAATAATCAAGACGTATAGTAAGAAATATATAACTATCGTTTATAATAAATAAATACGAAATTAAAAAAGGAGTAAAAAATATTACTATCTAACAAAAGTAATACAACATTTCACAAGTTGTGTTGAGGACAATAACCTTAGTTGGGAGAACGCATAACACGTACAACCGGAGGAATGCTAACCGCAGTTGATGGGGGTCTTCTAGGAGTCATTCTCAAATATTTCCGCATAACTTTTCTTAAAAAATAAATTATTACCTTACAAGAATCATGTATAGTAGGTTCTTGTTTACTATTCCAATGTTGCAGCACTCGTAGCAACGGGCAAGGACAGGGCGAATAAATAAACAAAATTACAAAATGCGCTATAATTTTATTGGAAAGAAGTACGTTCGTTAAAGTATGTTGAGAATGCATGTTTTTTTTATTATTGTTTCATTTAATTGTAAAACATTATGACCTTGTAGAGATTTATCATCTTTAAGTATATCATCGTAATCTGAATGTGACTGTAGACTGTATGAGTTGTTGGTACACTTAACACATTTTTTAATTTTTTTTTTATGGACCTGCCATTTCCATCAAGGAAATTCAGACATCTAGGAATAAGCTTTATAGTTGTTTCACAGAGATAACCTTAGTTTCTCTCCCAAGCAACTAAGCAACATATGTTTTAATTAGTGGAGAAATATACATTGTGCTTAATTGAAATCTATATTATTAAAATGAATTTAATTTTCGAATGTCATATTTCCATGCTTATATGATCAAGACATCCTTTTCGATTTCGCTTTACTACGATTTAAATATTGACAGTAAGATCATCATGATTTTGCTTCGTATGTTTAAATTTTTATTGTAAAGTAATGTTTTAATAATATTTACAAATTTCGATATTCTAGAGTCAAGAGAATTTAGAATAAAAAAATCTCAAGACTCATTCATGACTATCTAAATACCCCCAATTCCTTCCAAATTCAATCTCACAAAAAGGATACTGTTAATTGACTTCTATCAGTACAAGAGTAGTACGTGCCGTCATTATAGAGCTACTAAGATGTTCATTACATTAACTTTATATACAGTGGGAGGTAAGTTCTAAGAAACAGTTTTTCTTCCATGTCTTTACTCATTTCATTTGCAATAGATTTTAATTCAATTAAATACTGAAATAAAGTATTAAAAATATCGATATTTTTGTGCCGATATTACATCGGTATCGATAACGAAATTCATATCGTTATCCTATCTCTAATATACAGGTATACACAGAGCGCATGCGCCAGTGTAAAGCATTTTGGTGACGTTACAATGGTAACGAAATCAATGCTTATACCCCTGCCAAAAATTACACAACGCGCCTAAAGATGTTTTCACTTCAAACATGTATACTAGGTAGTATTATTATATTAATGAACGATAACAAAATATTATTAGTCATGAATTTTGAAACATAATGCTTAATAGCATGATACAATTACAGCAATAGCATTAACCCAGTAGTAAGAATTTCATTGAGGCGAAAAACTATTTAGAAACCCATTAATTAAAAAAACAATTGATTAAAATATAAGTTGTTGAATTATTTAATAATTAAAATATAAATAAAATAAAATAAGGATTTGTATTCCATCATATTTTTTCGAAAAGTTTTTTTTTGGAATAGAGCAGTCGGCAAAACAAGGAGGCTATTTTAGACCACACTGCGCAGTTGAAGACGGATAAATAAATCATTGACAATTGAGATTCTACTTTCAAACATTTCTGTCGGCGGCGGTGAACAATCCAAGTCCAATTATATAAAAATAAATTAATAGTTCAGCCTATAAATAAGAATGTGTGGATCCAAATCACATCTTCACAATTTAAAATAGCGATACTGTAAACATAATATAAGAGATTAAATGTAGAATTTCTATATTTTCCACTTTTCCAAAAAAAATCTTATAAAAATAGTTAATAAAACTATCACAGCCATAAATTGGAAATGATAAAAAATGCTGGGATAATATTGGGCAGAATAAATTTATATTAAACCGAATGCAGAATCAAATTTAATGTTTTTATTTTTATTTAAATTTTTTATTGAAGTATTAAGGTCGATTCAGAATCGAGTTTAACGAATAAGATTGGAAATACGTAATGTTAAAAATGGACGGCTCATAAAATAGGTGTCCGCATACGATATCCAGGGTGTCATTGAGAAACAATTTTAAATTAACTTAACGCAAAATAATTGTGAAGCCTTTTGGCTTTTAATAATAATCACACGCTCTGCACCGACAAATTTAACATTCTAAATGATATAATTGCTTGTGTTTAGTGACAGGTACCTGGTACTGCTCAAACACAACCTTAAATTGGTCATTGTCTAAAATTTCAAAAATAATGAGCTTAAAGAAAAGAAGATGTATGATGAATCGCAGAAGATAATGGACACTATTTGATTTCTTTATGAATATTTGAATAAATACCTTCTTTTTAAAGTTTTAAATTTTAAGTTATTTTTATTGATTTAACGTCGCTTTATGATACTGTGCATATCGGACGATATTATGGCGAAAGTCCTAAAGTTTGCTATTTATTTAAAATTAATAGGAATCTTTAACGAGTACATGTCTTAGCACAAGTTCTGGACCACCATTTTACGTTGCCTCTGAAGGAAGGCGTAACGAATGATTTTCCACCTCCTTTAAAAACGCTGCAAATTATTACACAATGGCTTATCATTTCAAAATAACAATATTAGGGTATAACTGTTTATAAAGCTGATTACAGACATTAAGTAATATGAAAAGCAATAATATAAAAAAAGGATATCATGTCACTACTGCTGATTTCAAAACCAATTTCAATGATTCTTTCTTCATTTTGTAGAAAATTTAATTCTTGGTATTTATTTATTATTGGGTGAAATTTCAATTTTGTTCCTCTTTTTTATAATTCTTCACGGTTCTTTGGTTAAAAACAATAATGAATTGTTTCTCTATCTTCGAACAAGCTTGTAGTTAGTTACAAGCGTATATATGAGCGAGATTATATTTTTTTTTTATTTTTTTTTTTGTTCATCGCGCTCTACTGATTCTAATACTCTATACACACTTTTCTCTATCGTCAAAAGCAACTAGTTATAAGCGTATTTATGTGTAAAATTTTAATATTTTTTTTTTTTATTGTTCCTCTTTTATATAACTATTCGCGGTTTTTTGGTTAAACGTTGATACATTTTTTCTTTATCTTCAAAAATAACTGAGTTATTTAATTAAACACGCTCAATCGGCCACCAATTTAAAACTAACCAGCTGATTTCCACTTCTAGGTGGTAGGATCATCGTTGCATGGACTAGTATTTGTGGGGCGAATTTAAAAAAAAATTGGTCCAGTAGTTTTGGAGATATGCAGCGGAGGACGGACAAACGGATTTTTTTATTCGTCATTAGGATTCTACTTATCTTGAAACGTAAGCTCTTAAATTTTGAGCAGCAGTAATTTTTTTGGTCGATTACTTCTTCTTCTTCTTCCAGTGGCGCGACAGGCCGAGTAACCTGGGCCTCGTGGTGTAATCTCCTGTGAGATTACACTCACGTTTCGTGATGCATTTTAGTAGTGTAGGATCATTACTCCCTACGCCTAATTTTGTGAGTTGCCACCATCTGGCTGACGGGTCTCACATACCCGCGGGAGAGGCTGTGAGTGAATCCCCATTCATTTACATCATTATAAAAGTCCCGCCAGGACTGGGATTTGAACTCTTTAGCATGAGAGACTAGCCACTCAGCCACGGGCTCCCCATTTGGTTTATTACTAAGGTTAGTTATTGAAAATTATAAACCAAAAACCTAGAACCATAGCGCTAGGTTAAACATTTATTTTTTGTTATTTAATGTTTCGCGGTTTGAAATAAACTCTTAGAGCTTTGTTCTTTTTTCTTCAATTACATTTCCCCAACTAGACTATTTCTAGAATATTGAGTTTCGGTATGCACGCAATCTAAATGATACAGTTTAGCCCACTAAAAATCTAAATTTATATTTATCATTTGGGATTTGGAGGGTCCTTGCCATTGAAATCATTGTACGAATTTTTTTTGTAGAGAACCACTCCTGTAGAAAATACAAATGGAAATTCGTTACAAGCGAAATATTTTTAGTTCTTATGATTCATCTCTGATCCTTGAGGGGTCTACAAGACATACTAGACATGAATAAAAGCTATAAGACTACTTCCATTCTTCGGCTGATGAAATGAAGCAATAGCTAACTATATCTCATCGGCGGACCTACGACAATGATCCCTCTGATCTTGCATACAATAAACCTAAGGCACATCAATGCATCCAGTCCCATTGTTCCTTCTGTCTGGTCAACGCTATGTTCTAACCCTCCTGGCTCAGTGTACAAGCCAATTAAAAATTCTCCATCATAAAGTAATAATTCAGAACTAGTGTCATCCATAACAGCCAAGCATTCTTCCTATGGAGATGGAATAATACCTTTCTTAGAGCCGGTTATTCGAGTTGTAACAGACACGGGGGAAGCTCTTATATTACATACTAAGGGAGCCCAACGGTGTAGATGAATATTACATACCGTTTTTCCATAACCAACAGCTTAAGAAGACAGAGAACATGTCAGTAATACTAACACGATGAAGCAGAAAAATAAAAACGACATAACATTAGGTACCTGAATAAGCACAATCACGATTTTCTTCACTTGATTAATTGCGATGTACCGCTATATTATAATTCCTAAATCGCTAATTATAATAAATTTTCTCCGCACTAATCTGCACTTTTTAATTAATGAAAAAATAAACATAATCAAGGCTCTTTAAGAATGCATTATTAATTTCGAAGCATAATAATACAAAGAAGGCTAAAAATAATACGTTATGCATTACCACACAACTGTATAAAAAAAACAACAACAATAAGAGATTCAATCGTTCAATTGTATGTAAAAACAGGGAATCTCATATTAAATATAAGCTTCTAAAAGCGGCAGCGTAATAAGATGGTAATATTTATTTACACAACCACAATATAATATTGCGCTAAGATGATGGTCGAGGGTAAAGTTACAAATAAACAGTTAAGTAGTGAGTACAACTACAAACAATAAAAAATAAAAGAATAAATACATTAGGAATGAAATAATGAAAAAGGGAACAGAATGTATAAAGAATAAAAAATGCTACAAAATTATTAGGGTTTAACCGTTTATACAGCTGTTTGCAAGCAATTAACAAATATTAAAAGCATAAATTAATCAAAGAAAATGACCAAGGAGTTTGATTCTCTATCGACTAATTCTCTATTATTTTTCCTCTCTGTTTTTAATCTTTTCTTTAACTCCGAAAATAACAGATTTATGGGCGCAAATATTGTTGAGTTCAATTTTTTGGTTCGTTGCAGTGTCTTGTACTTAAAAATCTATAAATATTTTGGATCTTCATAAATAATCGAGTTATTATAAATTATATATGAGTAAATTTTTTTTTAGATTAATTAAACGTCCTTATTTAAAACTAATTGGCTGTTAATCAAAATCGAATTTTTAGGATCATCGACCGATGACCTGGCATTTTTGTGACAAATTTCGAAAAAAAATCTATCCAGTATTTTCGGTGAAATGTCGCGGGCGATGGGGAGACAGATTTGTTTGTATTCGTTATTCGGGTTCTACGTATCCTGAAATGTAAGAGCTCAAATGTTGAGGAAGTGGGGGAGGGAGGGTATTTTGTTTGTTTTTTGGTCCATTACAAAGGTTCATTTTAAAAATAATAAATTGAAACCAAAATTGTAAAATTAAACTAATGAGTAAGTAGTGGTAAAGGATTAGAAAACTGAAGGGAGGAAAAATATCTAACTTGAGATATATTTATATCTTTAACTCATCTTATATTTATTAATTGCCACACCTTACTAAGAGAAACCAAATAAATCTCTGGTTCTTTGAACGGTTTGTAGTTTTCCATTTGCAGAAATCTTCTTAAGGCGCAATTTCTACCAGCCGTTAAAGTAAAAAGGAAGAAAATTTACGACCAAGACTCGGCTCGACTCCTATAGAAGGATCCAATAACTACAAGCACCTTAATACACCTTGTTCAACCTTAATCTAGCATACCCCATGACAAATAGACACTGTTTTACACTTTCTCCTAGGAAGGACTCGGTGGAGGACGCAAATTGGGTTTATCTATCGAAGCAACTAGAAGAGAAGAGAAAAAAACACAGAGAAGGAAGGTGAAGCCATTTAAACATTTTCTACAGCGAATTTACTACAGTCCGATCATCGCACTTAAATAGGTGTGAAGGATATAGAATGAGGATCTCAATAGACCGATACCATGGACGGTGTATGCATGACTGCCAATATATTGTGTCGAGCGAGGGCAACGCGCAATCCACGTCCTCCCATCATATTCCTCCATTGTTCGGATACTTTCCCAAGATTAATGACTAGAAAATTAGTACCACGAATGAATTGTCAGGAATTATCTTTAATTTTGGTACATAGTGGAAAAAACTATTAATTTACATATCGAAGTCATCATTATCCGAATGGCATTCCATTTAATGTCGAGATAACACTAGTTCACTTAATCAAAATCTCTTATTTTTTATTTGAAGTTTATAAAATATATCATAAATAGTCGCACCTGCTTCGCTCGGGTACAATTTTAATGATGTGCCATTTATGTTTATAAATTTAAAGCAGCAACCAAGAATCGCGATATGATTTTATACATAGACAGGGAAGAGAAAAAGAGACTTAAGAGCAGTGAAGTCTGCAGACAGCCAGAAGACCAGCGCCACTCTTTCAGATGCAAAAAATATGAGAGAGAGAGAGGAAGAGACTGATTTTTTAAAAAACATGAAAACTGAATATCAAGAAGATGAATATGTTCTTTAAAAAATATAAAAATTGTAAAATGTAGGTTAAATAAGTGCTGTCAATAGCTCAGTTTTTGTCCATATTGACCAAATAGGATTTGTTGCCAAATTTTAAGGGTCATCTGTAATACAAATAAAATTGAGGATGTATAGTCGACTGTCAAACTGGTTTATGCTTGGACATGGCTCAGTAATGCCCAGATGATGGCTCACAAGCTTGAGCCAAAACGTTGGCAAAATTAAAAATATTTAAAAAAAGACTGACTCCTGATTATTCCACCTATAAAAAAAAAATTAAAAAAAGAGCAGAAACACTCATTACTAACTTTTATGGATGATAATTTTACATTTAAAAGAATCAAATGGGTAAAATAATTGAACAAAAAAATTTTCTTGTTACACTATCGTGGTTTTACTGGGTAAAAAACAACACAAATAACAACGGTTTCTGATTTATTTGGTTATTATTTTATTTTTTAAATGAACTATTTTAAATTCCAGTTTAGTCCAAAGTTAACTATTTCATGAAATAATCTTTAATATAGAAATAATTAATAACAATATCAGTTTATGGATTTTTATTTATTATGTAATATTGTTTCTAAAATCGTTCGTACTGTATGGAAGAATATAACTTGTAGGATACTGTATAGTGTCAAATCTGAATACCATAACCTTCTTAATTATATATATATATATATATATATATATATATATATATATATATATATATATATATATATATATATATTACAAATAATAAGTTCATACGTTTATAACGACGATCTGTTAACTTTTACAACTTATTTTATTGCAAATTAACTTTTCTAAAAGATTGTGCTATTTAACGGTACGTTAGATATATTAATAATATATTATAGATGTAAGTAATCATACATCTAAATTACTACTCATATTTCAGAAATAATTTTTCGATGACTTGATTACATCAAATTTAATTTTTCCTTCTAAAGAAAAAAATAATGTATTTTACTTATAAATCTTAAGGAAATAATGTCCTTCAATGATAGTGAAAACTAAATCAAAATTCGTCCTGTGATTTAGGAGCTCGCGGAAACCAAGAATCGCGATATCAATATATATATATATATATATATATATATATATATATATAAAGAGAGAGAGAGAGAGAAAGAGAGAACTAAAAAATATCTTTTAAACTCATCCAAATTTTACCGAAAAATCCAATTTATAAGTAAACAAAAGATTATCGCGTAATTAAACCTTGACAGTTACATAACGTAAGTACATCTTAGCTCCTATTTAAATTTAATTATATTTTTTAAAACTGGTTAAGACTTTAATAGCTGCTAATGAATTAAAATATAAATGCCTAAAAAATATTATATAAGAATATATAGACACCAACCTGCAAAACCACGTAAAAAACACTCAAGTAAATGGAAACTTGCACGAGAATTCTATATAATTTAGAAAATCAATAGTCGTTAAAAAAATCACATCATGAATCACACTGAAAAGTATTACTCACTTCAAATTATGATAGAGATCTCTTTCTTAAAGTTAAACTGGGAGTGTAGATGAACTGTAAGCCAGAACGCAGTAAAATTCAGGCCACGAGCCTGGGACGAATAAACATCCAGATGTTTTTATAACATCCAACTTAAAAATATTGTGAGAATCTTATAGGCCTCTCAGAATGTTATGGGTCATACCAAGAAAGCACACGTGAGCCTAAAGGATTTATTTAATTTTTTCATTATTCTGGAATATCTATCAACTAACCAAATTATTATTAACTAACTAATATATTATTTAATTAACTAATATCAAACAATTGGTTAGACTAATCTCTAAAACATGTAAAACCGGCAATGTATAAATAATCATACCTAAAAGTTTCAGAAAACGTTTTTGAAATACGTCGAACAGAGGCTTCAATACGTGCGTTTTCCTGGCAGTTGTTAAAATAATTCATAAGCACATTTCAAATTCGAGTGGTATCGGTCAACTGTTCTAAACCTATCAAGAAAAAGTTAGACTGATAAATTAAAAAGTTTTTAGAAAACGTTTATCGAGCTCCTTATCAAACGAGGATTTATCAGTTAAACATATTATTCCTGAAGTATTTACTCTGTATAATCTTTAAATTATAAAATCATTTATACAAATTAAAATGAATTGATATCATTCTTACATAATTTAAGTAAAAACATTGATAATTAGCATCGAAAATAGAAAATTACAATTGCGTTACATAACTGATTATCAGTACTCATAAAATACAAAAATACGCCATAGGACTCAATCAATCGTAAAACACTAAGATAGCCACTATCTCACTCTAAATAAATATTAAAAGGAGTGAGGAGCAGAACTCTATGTCTAAAGTTTTCTTCAAAATACAAAGAGGTAAAGAAGCCATTTCTGAAACAATTCACGTACCTAATGTTCAACCCACTAACTCTGTTTCGTGTAACAACTGGAAGAGTTATACCAAACTATAAAAAATGGTTATCGACGTTTCAGTAAAACGTTAATATTTTTGAGGAAAATGTGACATCTATAAAATGAATTTTCAACCAACATAAAAAAATAAATACTTTAATCCGTAATTTTTTCATAAAAAAAAATATTAGGAACAAAGATGTGCTGGTATATGTATACATACATATATACTATAAACTTCCCTTGAATTTGATACCCTTCGTTTGATCCGTGAGTCTTGGCGTGCGAAAATAAAGTTAAAATTTTTGTAACAATTTATTTATTATTAAAATAGGACGTACAGAATATTATCCCTATACTAATATAAATGTGTGTGTGTTTAATATATATCATGTGTTATAAGTAGACGAAATTAAAAGTTTTATTATGTTAATATATAAGTTGTTTTGTTATTAGTTTTTCATCATTATTTAGCAACGAATACAATAATATTTTAAATAAATTGGAAGAATAGAACGAAAATAAAAAAGTTTTATTATGGTTAATATATAAGTTGTTTATTGTTATTAGTTTTTATCATCATTATTTATATAAAATATTTTAGATTGTTTCATAGTTATTGGTCTATATAATAGTTTGGTTTGTTTTATTGTTGTTTTTGTGATATATTTTTTAAGCGTTGTTGACCTTGTATTTTTAATAGAATAATTTTATTGTATTTATTTATTGATAAGTTGAGCTTCGGCCGCCAAGGCTGGAGGGGGGGAGGGCTTGGAGATCCCAGTGCCCTGTGTTAGCCTGAGTGGTGTGCCGGTGCTCAATAAAATTCTTTGGTAAGATGTTTTTATAATATATTGTACCCGGCTATAGATAGATGATTTATGGAAAATGTAACCAACATACTGCAAAATGTAACCAATTATGTTTAGTTGCAGTGTTGAAAAGGATCCTACGTGTATTCATGACGGAGGATCGAAACGTCAAAATAAAGAAAATTAAGAAGGAGTATTAGTTTAATGACCCAAAACCCGAATTATTTAAAACAAAATTATAATATAAAAAAAAAGGGTCGATGAATTAATTTCTTGTATAATATATATATATATATATATATATATTTTTTTTTTTTTTTTGCTGCATTCATTGACGTTCCGATATCAAATGAATGATTATATATGTTACCATTACTATTTTTGAAAGTAATACATATACGGTGACAATTTAAAAAATATTTTTTACATGTTATCTCCGAGAAGATTTATATGAATAAAATTATAATGGAGTAATAATGGTTGACTGAATGGTA
Organism: Piezodorus guildinii; assembly: GCA_023052935.1. Classification (NCBI taxonomy): domain Eukaryota; kingdom Metazoa; phylum Arthropoda; class Insecta; order Hemiptera; family Pentatomidae; genus Piezodorus; species Piezodorus guildinii. The sequence goes on from CM041292.1 coordinate 60,345,305, forward strand.
AATCAAGAAAATGGTCTGGAGTCAAAAAATTAATCCAAATATCATAATTAGTCATAATAATATATTATCCAACAATATAGAAATGACACTAAAGAAACTGCTGAACGTCTTATTACAAAATAAACATATTGTTAACAAAACTTTATTTTTATTTTCGCACGCCAACAAGACACGGAACGAACGAAGATTGTCAAGGGAAGGGTGTAGAAGAGAATGGCCAACCGGTACAGAAAAAACTTGGCATAAAGAAAAGGATACAGATGAGGAGTGACCTAGTAGAGGAATACACATCAAGTGGAAAAAAATTGAGAGATTCCGTAGAAAATAAAGATGTAAGAAACCCACTGTTTTAGAAGTTAAGTAAGTATCCAAGGCATTAAACCGTAGGTAATTATTACATTAATTATCTCTAAACATATACAATTATTATAAATGTCTAATAACTTCAACAGAAAATGGATATAATGTAATAATAAAAGAATCACTTCAAAACCAATTACCATTATTTTAATACTAATTAACTAAATAATGGTCGAAAGAATTAAAACGTGAATAATCTTTAAAGTTTATTTGTATGCATTACCATGCCAACGAGCCTTACTTCACAAATAACAAGGTAAATTATCTAATAATGTTTGCTTTACTATTAAATAACATTTGGCTGGAATTCCGGAAACCTCAATAACTCTTATGTTTAAGAATTAAGTTAAGATTTTAAACATAATTCTTCTGTTCATTAAATTTCTGTGCGTCAAGTAAGAAAGTTATTCAAAATTGAACGACAAATAATTCTAAGAATTTTCTTGAAGAACAAGAAAGCGAATATCCAAAGGACCTTTTATTTATTTTTGGCACTATAATAAGAAAGTATATATTTATGAAATTTCGTTTTGAACTTTTACTTATTCTTTCCGTGAATTTAACAAATGTATTAACATTATTAACTACGTGTAAACAATATTTAACTATAAAGACTTTTAATTTCGGTCTTTTACCTTTTAGTCTATTAATTTAATACCATGTTCTATTAAAATGTGAGTTTCTTAAGATTTTTTATATCAAATTTATGTGGCTGCAAGAAGAAATACTATGAAAAAATTAAATTTAATGGTTGACGTGGTTTTCATAGAACTAGTATTTTTACATGTATGAAAAACCCAAAACAGGCAATATTCAGCAGAATCATAAAATGGTATTCTTATAATATATGTCGAAAAGACATTATAATGACGAATTTAAGAGTAAGTGCTCATTATTCATATTTTTATCAACTTATTAAATCTAATGGTGACTGTGGTAAATAGTTTGTGAAACCATGCACTCTTCTTTACCTGGACTACAGGGCAGGGGCCGGGTATGCAGATGCCGTATACACAGGAAGCATACGCAAGCGGAAAAGGTACCATGGTAGGGCTGACTGTATTAAGAACATGGGAATAAGGCAGCTAGGAGGAGTATGGTAAGGAGGTAGGGAGACATGCAAGGCGCGTGCAACCATGGCAAAGGAATCGATAGTCCTCGGACCACACGATGGCCTAGTAACCAATCCTCGTTCGTCGGGGTTCCTTAGGTGATAGCAACATTAATAATTTAGCAGGGGGGAGGATGCAGTATTCGAGTCATGGATGCTCTTACCGCCAAAGAACCAGGTTCTCAATAAACTAGTCCAGAATTTGATGAGATCCCGCAGTGAAAGGTATCCGGAATGAATCCAGAAAAGGAAAGATCGTTCAATGATTGCGATTGAGTATTTAAACATATTAACAGTCCATAAAATTAGAAAAATAGAAATTTATATAAGAAGGGTATCACAAAACAGCTTTTGGTTTATTATTTTCAATTATAAACCCTTGTGATCGACCTAAACAAAAAACAATTACCCCCTCTCAAAATTTGACGTTTAAAGATACTCAGAGGCCGAATAGCGTATTAAAAAATCCATCTTTCTGCTGTAAGAATTATATATAATTTTATAATGATATATAATTAAAGTTCCTACAAAACAAAAAAAAAAAAAAAATGAATCATTGAAATTGGTTAAAAAATAGCAGAGATATAGCTTTTTGATATTAGTAGTAGTGATAGGCCATTTTTCTTTGATTAATTTATTACTTTTCATTTTATTTCTTTGTATTGTATAAACTATATACACCCTAATTTAGTTATTTGGAAGTAATAAACCATTGTATAATAATTTTTAGTGTTTTTTTAAATGGTCCATGCATATCTCTAACTATTTATTAATACAAACATTCCCCAAAGATTGTAGATCTTTATCAAAGCTAAAAAGAAATAAGCAAGTGAGGTATGTTGTAGGAGTATAAGAAAGGCATAACCCGCTAATCGATAATAAATAATAATTCAGACAACCTTGAGGCAAATACCTCATCAATTACTTCTAAACTGCAATTTGGTTGCAATGCAACAAAATTATTGTCGTTCCAAATTATCTTGAAAGATATCTCTTAAATACAGTTGCTATCAAGTCTGAAACGTTCTTGGTACTACACACGTGCGTACTTTTAGGGATCGAATTTTTTCATTGAAATTACAATTCCTAAGGAGTGATTGATATTTCCAGCCCCACGAACCCTGTGCTATGAAGGCGGACGAGCTGGGTGAACGGCCTTCCACCGCACTTCTGCCAAGCACGTTTCGTCTGCCGCTGACAATTGGCGGTCGGCTTGTATGAGATGGTCGTCAAAGCGACAAAAGGAGTCGAGCCGTAAGTGATTGCACTGGACATCATAGGAAAAGGAAAAAATAATGGCTTTTAATGGAATCTCAACAGACAATCGATAACAGTAAAACCCCATTATAAAACTCCTCTGAGGTTAAATGCCAGAATCTAATTTTAAATTTTACTTGCGTTTTCGGTTTTTCTTTATTTTTACTGCACAACAAAAATACTGAAATAAAATAAAGTATATAAGTCAATGAAACGAACTATCTCTATATACAAAATAATAAAGCGATTCTTACAATTTAAACCACACAACGGTTATTGATACGGTTTTCAATACCATTTGGGACATTCTTTCCTGAAGGTTTATAACTTAAATACATTATATTACAGATTTTCTTTAGATGGAAAAATTAAATTTCCTGTAATCAAGGTTTCAAAAAATCATCATAAAAAAAGTTGCTAAAATAAATGGAAAGTTGTTATAAACTGATATTGGTATTAATTATTTATACTTTAAAGATTAATTCCTAAAAATAGATGTTCAATTAAATAAATGAGAATTTCGTGGAAACTAAATTAAACTTTTTATATGTATTTTAAATATTTCATTTGAAAAATAAAATAATGATCATAAACATACACACAAAAACACAGGATAACCTCGCTGGTGTAAGAAGGTATAAATATGTAAGTATGTATCTATGTATGTATATACATATATATATATATATATATATATATATATATATATATATATATATATATACATTTTTTTTTTTTTTTTTTTTTTTTTTTTTTAATGTTTTTCAACCTTTATAATATAAGGTTATCCATGAAAGCTAGTATTGAATATTCCAGCACTTAAGTCTCTCTTTCTCTTTTCTATCTATATATAAAATCATCTCGCGATTCTTGGTTTCTGCGATAAAATCAAAATCAGTCAAGCAGTGAAATTTTAAACAGAAATGAGACAACATTCAAATTGTACCCTAGCGAAGTAGGTAATTTCATGGAGCGAAGTAGGACTATAAACAGTATGACTATAGGCCACCAGTATGACTATAAAAAGTTCTTTTTTTTTTTAATTTTATTAATTATTGCGAAATTTATTAAGATAGAATTTAGACAACTGCAAAGTGCCAAAGGAACAAGAGTGAGGGGACACGTGAATGAAGGTGATAGATATAATTTTTAGAGTTCTATTAAAACGGAACTCAAAACAGCTTCATTCACTATAAAGAAGACAACCATTATTATCACCTTTATTACCAAATTTATCTCAATGACAACCTCCTTACAAATAATCACTTCACTTATCCATACCAATAATTTATTTATATTTATTAATTTATATTTTTTAATGTCACTCATCACCTTCATCAAGCTGACTTCTATCGATTTCAGAGCAACGATGGATGAAATGGACATGTCAACTTGAGTGATTTACAAGGGAAAGGTTCCTTCCGAATGGTCTTGAATTCTATTAAAACTTTTTGGCTAATTCTATACCCCAAAATAATGAACATGTGCCCTGGCGTTCGTTCCAATGGGCACTAGAGAGAGGAAACAAATGAAACTACTTGATTTTATGTATTCAAATTGAAAAACTTTAAAATATATTGAAACAAAAATACAACCTTTAAAAAATTATTTCAATGGAGGAGAGTAAAAAAAAACAAACATTAAAAAACCGATGACAAATGTGTTTATACTTTAAACATCCCTAACATATATTCGAATTGGAGCTATTCTAAAAATCATTACATATATTTAATTAATGTCTATATACGTCTAAACTTCATTAAACATCTAATTTAGCTTTTTTGGGTTTTCCCTATCTTCGGAAAAAATATTTTTACTACCATAACCATCCGAAGTTGTCCAAATACATCCACGAGTTAATGTCTTCAAAAAATTAAGGACATAACATTAAAAATTATATTTAAAAAATAAATAATATAAGTTATTAAATTGGGTAAGTTTGTGGTTCAGAATTTTTAAACCTTCTCGGTGATAAAAAAAAAAAAAATTATATTTTTTATCAATGATATTTTAAACTCATAAGTTTTTTAATGAGCTGAATCGAAATATACTATATTTTTGAGTATATAAAAAATGATCTATATAAATCACGTTTTATAAAAAAGTATCAGACAAAATAAAATTGTATATTTCCTAGAATTAACTCTGAACAATGAATGTTTAGCTGAAAATTATCATTTTTTTTACCTCGAGATATAAAATAATCATTTTCAGTCTGCTTAATTTTAAAAACTTCGAGTCTTAGAAAAACATTTTAACAAAACTATCTAATGCTATAAGTAAAATAGAGACACTTTTATGTAAAGTCGGTTACACGCGATGGTGACCTTATTGACTGTACTATCATCTTGTCGGCTACTAACTAATCACTGAAAAACTGATATGCAAAGAGTCAAAGCTAGATAATGAGCTAAGTAGACGCATACGCAAATAAATTTTGAAAACATTTTATAACGTAACTGATATAATAATCAGTGCAATCAATTGTTATGATAAGGTATTTTTATTCATTTAAAATAAATATTCATGCATCAAAAAATTCAAATGGTGTTGATTTCGTTTCATTTTCTTATGATATGTTAATTATTGATTTTTTTTAATTCATATTTACATTTTCTGAAGGATGACAAGGTGCGTAATATACAATATTCGAACTTAAGGGGAAATATACTGAAATTAGTCTATTTTAAATTATAATTCTTTGTGAAGAAAAAATTATATAAACATCATACCAGAGTATTTATAAAAAGTTAAAGTCGGTGACAAAAAAAGGTCACTGGGTCGCCTCCTGATTCTCAACATTCTTAGCTCAGTAGTAAAATACATTTTTATTACCTGGGTCAAAGAAGTTTGACATCAGACGAATTCTTTCTAATCTAGTTCCTTATATTTTTACACTTTTCTCAACTTCTAAGCTTTCAGCACAGAATCCTAACATGAAATTAAATAGGTTCTCATTAAAGATGATTTTCTTAAATTATACGATAGAGCATTGACTTTTTCCTTTATTTTTTTCCCAATAGCTTAGCCAACGAACAGAAAAAAAAATCTCTGTAACAAACTCGTATTTTAAATAAAAATCGATACGACTGCTAGACATGCCAAAGTTTTGCAAACGAAATTATATTAGAATAAAAATGCACAATAGCTTCTTCTTGCTTATCTTGGTTACAGATGTGTGAATTCACACAATACGTGAAAAATTGCGAGGGGTGAAGGAAAGAAGTCAAGATCCCTAAAAAACACTTACCCAACACAAACTCAATTTACATACAAATTTTGAAACCCCTCTATTCGAGAGGCTGAGGAAAAACGCAAAATCTTAAAAAAGCGACGAAACTTTAGGTTTTAAGCGTAATTTACTCCCACTTTTAAAATAGTATTATGACTTTAAAAAAACAAAGCAAGGATCATACCGAAATTCAGCCCATTCAAACCAAAAGAGTCCGCTGGACATTCCTAAATGTGCACAATAAGATCATGGGGCTTAATAATGTCTTGTGAAGAAACTACTGAATGTTAAAACTTCAGTGTCACAATGACGTTTGTTGATCACGTGTACATCTTCTTTTCAGCGCTCTCAGACAATGGTCGAGGAATAGATAGGGGTGAAAGGTAAAGAACAAGTGGATTTTGGAATTAAAAGAGATATTTCTTCAAGAAATGGGTGATGAAAACTTAAAGGATTAATTAATTAAAGTTTTTATTTTGATATTAATTCTATAATTAGATCCTAAATTAATTAAAAACCATAACTAATTATGAGAATTATAGAAAAGTCATCAGTTTTATTCTAGGTAAATCACAAAGCTTCATTATTTTTAAATAATAAACCAAAAATAATGAAAAATCCAATACTCGGACCTGATTCGAAAAGCTGCTTTGATTCTAGTGGAATCAGTGCTACTATAGTATCGCCAGTAATTTTCGCATGTTTGAGATTTTTTGTCCGTTTTCCTTAGTTTTGTGAATTTATAGAATTCAAAATATCATAATAAAATAGGATTGAAAATATGTAAATTGAGTATGAGGTAAAAAAGTTTCAATCGCGAGTTTCAACTTTTTTTTTCTTCCCCTGTCGTTCTTCTTTAACCACATATATTGAAATAATTTCAGTTAATATTAACGAAAATATAAAATATCACAGTAATAAATTAAAACAGAATAGAAAAAAATCCCATCCATTCTACCTGATTCTAGATTATTGGAAAACTTTTTATACTTAACAATGAAAAAATAAAATAAAATGAAGAAATAAATAATTGAAATTATCCCTAAAACGTTACTTTATCAACTCATCTCAAAACTTCCACTACAGGTTTTTTTTTTATTTAGAGGAGATACAGAGAAAGGCTAGTTTCTAGTCTAATCCCTAAACTCTCTCTATATATATCCTTAAAGAGATTTCTCAAATAAGTTGTAATAAGAGAAGTATAATACATTTATTCAAATTAGACATCAATAAATAAGGCTAAACATAGAAAATGAGAAATTTAAATGGCTTATGAGATCTCCAAAACATATTTTATCAACATAACATATAACTTTTATTAAGTACAAAGCACTTATGAAAATGGCTATTTAGTTAGATCGTTTTAAATAACTAAGCAAATTAAAACACGAGATTCAGTTCATCTAAAGTTAACAATCATAAAAGAAAATAGAAAACAGGTGCTTCAAAATCTTTTTAAAATAATATAATTATTTAAAAATGCTATGTTCAGATCATGTAAGCCTATGTCTTATTTTATCTATTAAATTCATACATTTTCATATTAAATCCTCTTATTTACTGTAAAATCCTATCAGTGGGCCATAACTCTGAAATGTATCAGATCAAGTCATATCATAAATCAAATTAAAAAACAAACACAAAAGAAAAAAAAGTGCGAAGTTTCTAGTCCAAAACTTACAATGAATACTTTCTAAAAATATATTAATACTGAACCTAACTAATGTTAAAACAGTAGAATCTCCATGAGATTTTATTAAAATTAAATACACTAAATACTGGTTCATTTATGTCTGATATAAGTTAACTCATCCTTTTAAAAAGTTAAAGAATATCAATAAGAGGTGAACAAGTTTTTAAAAAATGATATTAACTAGTTCCTCTTTTCATTCCTTTTTTTTTCTATTTCTTCTTCAGGTGGTGTTTACTATCTTAGTAATAAAATAACAAATTAACACTTAAAAACCAATAAATTTAATAACTTTATTAGATAACCGTAATGCAGCTGAAACCAGCTTAATACACTGTTACAAGAATAAATAAGGCTTCAATATCGTACATTCCTTCGCTTAAAAACTCAGTGAAACCAACTTAAAATTAAGCTCTAAAATTTGAAAGAAATTAATAACATTAATTGGATAAAAATGGATCCAAACCTACACATACAAAAAGTTTTTGTTTAACCATTATTTAGATCAAATTTAAAAAGATTGAAAAAAAGTTGGTTAACATGAAACTAATATAAAGAAAATCATTTAGAGGTAACTAAAAAATAAGAAACATAAACTAAATTCTTCAGTTAAGACAACATGATTTTTCAACTTCAACTGCATTTTTTTAAATTACTAAAACCTGACATTATTAAACATAATTTCCACGAAATAAATCTTTCTTTATCAATGAAATGGTGAGAATATAAATCTAAAAATATATTCACATCAGGAATAACGGAGAGAAATCATTTTGATGATAAATTATCAATAATAGAAGGTTAGGCATATTGACATCTTGACAAAGAAAGTTGCAAGAAAGGAAAAACTTGACAATTTGACCTTTCTATTGAAATGTTGAAGGTCAGATGTATTTTGGGAACAATAGTTTAGTTCGGTGAATAAGTAATACATTAATAATAATCTTAATTTTGGTTAAATAAAACCATTTTTCAATGTGCACAATTCAGTCATTAAATTGAGTGAATAAGGAATACGCAGATACAAGGACAGTTAAAATAAATAATCCTAGTTATGTTTATTATTTCATTAGATGATAGTCAGATAAATTATTTTGAAACCATCAACAAGCTGATAATCAAAAATATATTATAGAATGAATTTTGCTAGAATTTCTTCCCATAGATTGTCAGCTGTTATCAGGACTATTTTAAAAATTAATAATGTCAAATTGAATCTTAAAGAACTCCAACTTTATATCTGATTCTTTAACATCTTATAAGCTACACTAAAAGCATCATTAATTTAAAACAATAAAAGCATCAATTGTTACAGCTCATTCATCCTCTGATAAAGACATGATGGCATTAAGTTACAGCTGGGAGTAAAAGTTTTAAACAATACAAAAATAATTAATACAACAATCACACTTTTAATTAAATGAAAGCATTCAGTTAAATATCCCAAAGCTTTTGTAAAATCATTCGAAGGCATAATATTCATAAGAATGCTTTATATCTTACCTCATGAAAAGCTAATATCCAGCTGAAGAAACACACACCAATATTTCCAATATTAGAAAATATGCACTACTTCACTATAAGCAATGAACTAATAATTTATGAAAACGATAACAAATTGAATTCACTCATATGGTTTAAAATTTACGAAGAACGTGTTTTAGATAACAGAGCAGAACTTGCAAGAATATAAATCTAAGTTGAATCTACTGGCGAAATATCAGGGAACCAAAATATAATTCGATTAGTGTGAAAATGTCAATTGTTCACCTTATGACATTCCTCAGGTGGGACAACACGCAAAGAGGTTAAAAAGTAACATCAACACTTAATGATAGAGAAATTATGACATTTTCAGCAATAAACGAACTTGTAATACAGATGTAATAAATACCTAACTGTCTGGCACTAACAAATAGTATGTTTAAATTTGAAGGAACAAATTAAAAAAACAGGTAAATCTCATAAAAGAATACAGGTAGGGAGCGCCATGATAGATGTGTACTACCTGTGATTTGCTGATTCTTAAATGTCATCACACACTGACGACAACGTTGAAGTGTTCAGTGATTATTGAAAAGTTCAGCCTTCGATCTTCATCGAACTACCGAACGTGCGAAAATCGTAGAAAACCGAACTATCAAAATATCGACAAACGTCAGTTCTAAATCTCAAGTTTTAAGTACCGCCATCAGGATGCGTTTCTGACCAACACGGCCACTGTTAACATTCGAATCCAACTGATACCCAGCCGCTAGGAGCGCTGCCATCGCCCAGCCACGTTCCATCAAATAATAAAACGTTTCCTACCATAAAACCATTAATGAAGTCATAAACCTTATAAACTTAGCGAATATTATCTAAATGTTGCTTTAAAACTTTCTTAAACATATTTATAACATCAATTTAAAAGATTTAATTGAAAATTCAACAGCTGGTAATTTAATTTTACCGCCATTTTTCATTACATTTAAAATTACTATTTCATGAAACCCATGCTCTTCCTTAACTTACACAAATAAGATAGTATCTATGGATTATAATTTTAGAATTTATTTTCTATAAAATTCTAGTTGTAATGGAGAGTCATTAGAAAAAGTAATGTGTAGTGGATTACTTCTATGTGGTTTGATAATATAGTAATAAAAAAATGACTCCTTTTAGACCAAAATATATTTTTATTAGTATATTTTAATTTTTTTCAGCCTCTTATATTTGGTATTAATGCAAATAAAACTTCTGGGAATACAAAAAAAAAAAAAATTGTTTAGGCGATTGTGATATATAACTTTTTAAATACTTTTTATCACAGATCATCAACTTTAATGAATAAATAAAATTATTTGATTATTTTTATATCAGGATTTAAAAACCTACAATACTGCAGTTATTAGATATGTTTCACTGATTGTTTATTGTATTATTAACAGGTGTGAATAAAAATTTAAAGTAAAAAATAAAATTGACGTTTATATTCACATTAATAAATGTTATTATTCAAGTTAATAAATGAATACTGTAAGAAGAAAGTTCTTTAATTATTTTTTTAAGAAAGCAGACATTACCCTATTATTCCTTTATATTTTGTTTAGTTCAAATTTGACTGTATTTCATGCATTTTTGTTTGCCCTTCCTAAAACCTCATATTTATCTCTTAGATATGAAAAAGGAATGAATAAGAACCTAATCTAATATTTTTAATTAATTGTTTATTTATTTGAATTAATATATGTATTTTTTTCTCTTTAATGATTATTAAGTGTATTGCTAGAATTAAGTCAACAGCTTTTCTTGCCACATATAGAAACAGCAAATCTGAATAGATTTATTTTGTACTTTTTTATCAAACAGTAATTATTGCCACAATTTTTTAAATATTTATGTCTCACTTAATCATCTTCCTCAAAATTATAAATATAGTTTAGAATCTTTACTTAATTTATATGTAATTTCATCATGATGAATAGGCATGTTCAAGTATTAGTTTATTAATATATTTTGTTATTTTGGAGAACTTTTACTGCTTCATTTTCATTTAAATTTTTTTACTTCTTATTTTTATGGTATACACTATTTTAAGTCTAAATAAATTTGATTTGCTTTTAAGAAGAGAAGAGAGTGTAGTTTAATTTTATAATTTAGACTTTTTGTAGTTTGATAAATGTTGTTCAGTTATAGTTGTTAGTCAATTTGTTTCTTCTCTTATCCTAGATTTTATTTTGATTTATACAATCAATTTTATAATAAAACGTCTGGTATAATTTAAACTATTCTGCTTGTTGCTTATTTCATTGTTACTTTTGTCTATAACTTCAGTGAATTATTAAAAATATTGAGCTATACCAGTGGTTCCCAACAACAGGGAGGAGAAGATGTCCAGTGGGTCCGTAGTGGGTTATTGGGAAATAATTTTTAAAATTGCCTTAACGTAAAATATTTGTTTAATCTTGGCTTGTAATAAGAATCACACATGCTCTACAAAGACACATTCAACATTTTAAGTGAAAAATTTATAGTGGTCACAAACAGTCGCCACTGGACAATCAAAACCTTAAAATTGGTCAATTTCTAACATTTTCAAAATAATGAGCTTAAAATATAGTAACTTCATATGTGATAATAAACAAAATTTGATTTATTTATGAGTATTTATATATATATATATATATATATATATATATATATATATATATATATATATATATATATATATATATATATATTGTATCTTTCTAGTATTTCTTTTAAAAAAATTTGTAATTCAATGTTTCCAGGATTGAAGTAAAATCTTGGCTGCTGCTTTTTTCTTTGCATTTTTCCTACTTGGCCATTCTGGCATGATGAGTTTTGGTAGCAGTAATATTTGGCATGAAAGCTTTTTACCAACCATTAATCATTAATGAAAGAAGTTATACGTACTCAAATAATATGGAAAAATGAAAAATTTTATTAAAAACCTGGTCCAAGGTAAACAATTCATTAAAAAGATATTTTTGGAAGGTCCCAGAAACAGGAATTCTTTCTTCTTCAAGGGAAATTGAGATGAGAGAAATAATTGCTCATTGATGTCACTTCCAAATAGGAAGAAACATGGATAAGAAAGATAAAATTTTTAACAACAAATTGAAATTCTGAAGTTTTTTTTACTGATATTAGTTTTGTGGAGAGTTTCAGATTCTAGACAGGATGTTTCAGGGTTAAGTGCCCAGTCTTATAGAATGAATTAAGGGTTTCAAAACAAGAAAAAAAAGTGCTTAGGGCATGTTTCCAGATGTGTAGTTAAGGAGCTGAAGTCGAAAATTTTTTTTGGGGAATTATTAGCTTCAAGCTTCTCAGGAATAGATTTTTCGCCAAAATCTCAAGAATAAAAGTTGTAGGTTATTAAATTCTTGAAGTATTGGTTCTAAGTAATTGAACCTAGCTTCCTTAGATCCGGAGATAACTAAGCTGAGCTCCTTAATATCTGTTTTTTCCTATGATCAAACAGTAAATTTAAACATAATCTTGGGGAATGAATTTATGAGAGTTGTTTGAATCTTAAATGTTAAATAGACACTATTATATGCTGAGAAGATGTTAGTAAATAAAGATGTGTATAGGGTTTAGATATGAATTAAGGATCTCAAAATAAATAAAAAATATTCAAAGATTAGTGATGTGTGTTTTCAGGAAATTTCTATACATGACCATTAATGTGTAACCAGATGAATTCATTAATAAAGCATTTTGAAACATATTAATTAATTAAGCATAGCCTAAATAACTCATATCAATGAATAATTTAAGACATGAATGCATCCGCTGGGGAATGTGATAGTATTCATTCCGTCATATGATTTTGTTCCTTTTTTTCATAAGACTTGGCTAAGGTGAGTCCTCGTTGTGCATGATAGTGTCTCTTAACGCCTAAGGTTCAAGCAGCTCTCATAAATTTATTCCCCAAGATTAAGTCTAAATTGTACTGTTTGATCATGGGAAAGAAAAAAACATATATTAAGGATCTCAACTTAGTATTATCAGGGTCTAAAGACGCTAGGTTTAACTGCTTGGAACCAATTCCTGTCGAATTTAGTGACCTACAACTTTTATTGTTGAGATTTCTTAGAATTGAAATTGAAAAATTGATTTCTTAGAAGCCCATAATACATTAAAAACATTTTCGACTCTAATATTGCATTTTTGACTTAAGCTCCTTAACTGCACCTTACCGGACACATATGTTCATAGGACTTTTTTTGCTGTTTTGAGATCCTTAATTCATTCCTAAAGTATGGCCACTTGAACCTGAAACATTCTGTAGATCTTGATATTTGAAACCTCTAATTTTCAGGGAGGATGAGATAGATGTAATTGTTTTGTAATGAGAACAGTGAGGGAATAATGGTACATTATAAGTAATTTTAAGAGAAATTGATTAAATTTAAATATTGAAAAACTTTTTTTACAACCCATTATAATCTCAAACATAACATTGAGACAAAAAAAAATGTAACATTTAATATTTATTAAATTGGTATAAATTATTTATTTGTAGAACCTTTATAAATTATCGACAAAATAATATTTATATAAATGCATCTTCCCTTGTACGGTCATTAGCATATTACATACATAGCTGTACACTGTTTTTGTTAACACTCCTCTGAAAAATCTGTTTATAGATTTTACATTAAAAATTAGGGGAAAAAAAAAATATCATTTATAAACAAGTTTTACTTTACTGAGAACTGTTTTGAGCTTGCTTGTTATGTCAAATTCTAGTCTTGCATTGACCTCACACACAGTCCAGTATGATGCGCAGCACTGCCAGAGGTATCTTGCAGATTCTACGGGTCGATGGGTAAAATCTCTTCAGAAGAAAGCTGTATTTCATGGCTACATATTTACTACGTTTCCAGGATAGGTTATGAAGACAACTTCTTCTGGGATAGATATACCTGGTAGGAGAGCTTATCTAAGACCCCCCTTCCTGAAGACATGGAGATCAACCAGACGTTAATCCTTCCGACCCTCTTGAATTTTATGAAACCACCTAGGAGAATCAGGGTGATCAAAGAATATTAAAGTTTTCTAATATTCAATGTTATAAGAAACTGTTGAACATCTCTAGGAAATTAAGGGGCAGATAAAGTTTACAAAAAAATATTATTTTTGACAAGAAGAGTGAGGAGTAGAGGTGAAGAAGGTGGGCACTTGAAAAAAGAGGAGTCAGTCTGGTTTGAACCAAGAGTAGAAATGTCTGAGGACAGCGAAAGCCTGAGTGTCACTGCAGCAAGAGCAAAGATAAGAGAGAATACCTACTAGAGGACTGCCACATGTTCGGAATAACCGCTGAAGTCTCTAGTCCTGTGAGTGATGAATATTCAAGTACAATTTATGTAAAATGTGTGGCAACAATGCTAGTTATCAGTTCCCCAGTATTCTTGATTACAAGTAATGTTAGATGTAAATTTTGTAATTTAATATCAATAATAACATTAATCAAAATATCTTTATTATTTCAATGTATTCCTCTATGTAGCACCTAGTACAGCAGTAGATTGGTAACATGATATCTGTATAAAAGAAATCCAATCAGATTCAAATAAATTATAGACATGAAGTAGTTAATGCATGCTGTTTTAGGAACTTCTATTGCCTTAGAAAAGCAGTCGGTCAAAAAACATTATGTGCAAAATTAACAGATTATGTATGAGAAGAGTATTAATACCTTTTAAGGTAGCTCATCAATATCTGTGGGAAAGGTATTTTTACCATTTATAGGATGGTTATCATCTGGTAAGGTATTATTACCTGATTTTCTCTCATTAGTAACCTGCTCTTGTAGTTTAAATTTTATATTCGATTACCTTCTTTCATGTTTGACCTTCACTGAACATTTTAAAGCACATTTTATCATTCAGGGTTTGCCATTTCATTTCATAAAAGTGTTTAAATTTTATCTTGCAGTCACAAATATCCCCAAGTAATAAATTATAATTAAAAAAAAAAATATTATAACGATTAGAGCAACATTAATGTTGATATATTTTCTGATAATTTATCGAACACCCTCTCCTAACCCATCAAGGTAATTCAAAACCATTGCATTACAATCCCCCGCATGTTATGTGTTTAAACAATACTGATTTTCTTTTCATACTCTAGCGTGCAACACTAAAAATTATACAGTTGATCAATCCACCTAAACCGCAGGAGTAATTTATAATATATTTTTATTTATATGCGTTATTTTTATAAAATGAACCAGTATTTTCCAATAATTTATTCTGTAAATTCTCTACATTCTTCAGAACTAAGCAGTGACTTTAGCATACCTCTAAAGTTTTATTGAAAATGATTAAATAGTTCAAAAGAGTGATAAGTAAAATTAAGATCCTCCTTTTAAAAAATTGTTTTCCCAACAAGATCATAGAAGGAATTTCTTAAGGTAAATCTAGGCCTTAAAATATTTTCAGTTTCACAACTATAGGATGGTGTGTCTTAAGAATCCAAGAACAAAAAAAGGTAGATATCAGGTACAAAAAAATAAAATAAAATAAAATAAAAAAGAAAACCCTGTACCTCTACAACCCATGAAGGGTCTTGGGTTCAGTACGTATAGAGATTCGAGATTCGTACTGTTTCATGGCCAACAGTACGAGGAGGTGATTAGCAGAGGTCAGGTGTGCCCCAGGGTTACTCCATGGCTAAATTAATAGAATAAATAATTCTGCATCAGCTGGGATTCGAATCTGGGAACCGGGGTACAGTAGCCCAATGCTCTATCCACTAAACCACGCCACTTCCAGACATAACTTTACTACTCCTAATGTGTACCAAACAAATTTAATAACTCTAGTACTGATAGAGTTAAACAATTTTTGAAACCAAATTGCCTCCATAAATAAGGAAAACAAATTTAAGCAAATAGAGTATTTAAGATTTAAACTTAGCAGGGACACAAAAACATTTTAAAAATTCTGTCAAAATAATGACTTTAGTAGGAATAAAAAAAAAGTTCTTTTTAAAAACTTAACTCAGATTTAGATTCATCACACGCTAAAAAGCTGTTTATTCATATTTTTTAAGAAAATAAAAACAATAAGTTGGTTGTTTAATATTAGCCCAACTATGGCTTTGAAGTATTTTACTTTTAGAAATACTTTTTTTGAACCAAAAATCATTTCTTGGTTTTTATATTTAACAGGTTTTCTATTATGTGAACGTTAAACATACATTTTATAGTTCAAAAACTTTTTTTTCTGGATCAATAAATTATATTTTCTCTGTCTTAAAAGGTTAATGAAGTTAATAAATTAAAAAAATGGGCTTCTTCTAAAAAATACCCAAATAACAATCATTGAGAGTAAAATGTATTAAAACAGAGTCTAATACAAAGACGAATGAAATCCAATTGAAAATTGATTTTAAGAGGAATGAAATAAATTTGAAATGCTATGGATTTGTAGAAAATAAACCATTTATTTTATTGCACAAATAAAATATTCTGATACAAATTCATAAACTTACTATGGGAATTTTAAAAACTAAATCTATCAACATGATAAATAATAAAATATTATAAGAAAATTATAGTTAGGTCTTACATTCAATTTCATCTACATTAAGTAGCATTTTAAAAATGTAATGTTTTAATTGACACATTGTTATAGGAAATTAAACTATACTCAAAAGGTTTTTTAAAAATAAATATAATTTAAAAAAAAATTGAGAGATCAGACCATGAAGTATACAACCTTATGATTCCCATGTGCAGTATTATAACATACATAATTCTACTACAGACATAACTCTATCACAGCCCCTAACCAGAAATAATTTCAAATAAAAATGTTTAGATAAAATTATTACCAAACGCCATTCTGGAATATATAATTATCATATAGCAAATATAACATTCTGGTTTTAAAAGAAAAAAATCCATTTCTTACAACTATTTTTACAATTTCATATGATTTAAGAATATAAACATTTATTGGTACACATTTACGTACATCAATATACAATGGTTTCTAAGAAATATACACCTTATATAATGAAAGCCAAAACCTAAACACGATATTAGTTTGTAGGGAATATTTTATAACGGCTTTAAAATATTCTGTTTTCGGTAGTTAACAAACATGATTAAAACTAAGACACTGTTTTGAAAATAAAACAATTTTAGCACTATACCACTGATTAATTTTAAAAGAAAACATAGAATATGTTACCTTGAAATATGAAACTTCCAATTAAATAATATCAGTGCCTTGACTAGAACTACACAAATTCTGTTGCCACTTTAACAAACCCACCATTAATTCACATCACCATATAAATTATTGCCACATTATTATATATTTGCAACAAATTTTAAATATATTTTTTTATATCTGCATAAAAAGTTTGAAATATAAAACTCTAATTATTACAAAATATCATATTTAAAAAAGCGTATAATAAGGCTTTATTTTTAAATTAAATGCCACAAGATCATCCAACTTTAATGAATTCATCTTTATTAGACTATGGAAGAAACCAGATGGAAGAAATTTAATTGTTTTATTTATTTCTTTTCAACAATGATGTTATATTTAAATATAATTTTACAAAATTTCTAAATTCCTCAGTTGGTCAAAATATATTTATTTAAGGAATATATAATTTATCCATCTAAATTTTATAAATATATCAACATTTACATTTATAAACCTACCTTAAAAAGTATTAATTTATTACTTTATAATCAAAACACCATGTATTTTGTAATAAGCGGTCTGGGTACAGGTAAATTTTATACAAGAACTTTTACTAATAGGCTGAGTATATAAGAAACATGAAACCTAATATCTTTATTTTATTATTTATACTCTAAAATACAATAAAATATAAATATACACAATAATTCCATTCCACATAATTTCTTAAAAAAACGAAAAATATATCTGTTACTCTTTTGAGTGTCTTTCTTTACATGAAAAACAAATTTCATTTTACAATGAATTATTGCTCCCTTTGAACTGTATAATTTTCATGAAATTCTGACTAACAAGACATAATTTCTACAGTGATAACAATTCACATTAACAAATAATATAGAATTTAAATACGCCTATACATAATCAGTCATCAGGAGAAGGATTAATCCTGAATTCCAAAAAAAAAAAAAAAAGAAAGAAAAAACAAACAAAAAGATCACATCTAAATTTAATTTGTACAAATACTAACAAATATATACAAGGAAAGAACTTACAACTTCCATTATTCTCTAGAATCAATATCACTGATGTGGGCACGCCTTGCTGTCAATACAGGAGGACAGGCAAATGACAAAGTTCAAGTACTTCAACGAAGAGTTCAAATACACTAGGGTTTTCTTCCGACTTCAAGGCAGATAAATTCATCTCGACTACATGTGATGTCTGTGCCTCGGAAGAACCCAGTGTTCGTCTTGTCATCATGAAGCATACATTCTATTAATCTCGTGCTGGTACCTAGCCTGAATATCCTTCCTCTTCAACTTGAAAGCTGCTGTTACCAAGCCCATATCTGGTGACCACACTTCAGTGCAAAGCTTAACTGCCCCAGGAATTTCAAACTTTTCTAATTTGCCTAGAATAAAAATAACATATATATATTAAAAAACGTAAAGAAAATATCATAAATATAATAATAAAATTTCAATTCTAATCAAACTAGGGACTAAGAAATGCAGAAAATTATTACACAATGGTTTATTATTTCCATATCAGGGTATAACTGTTTATACAGCTGTTTATAACTAATATAAAAAGCAATAAATAATTCAAAGGAAAATGGCATATCACCATAACCAATTTCAAAACGCTAGTTCTGAACCAATTTAAATTATTCTTTTTTCATTTTTTAAGAAATTTAATTATCTATGAAATAGCACTAAGAGCAAGAAATTTGGTATTTATCTATGAATTATGAAAAACGGATTTTTTAAAATCGAATATTCAGGTTCTAAGTATCTTGAAACCCTAATAAGCCCTAAAATTTTAAGGGGGGAGAGTAATTTTTTTTTTCTTTTACTGGTCGATTACAAAGGTTCATTATTAAAAATAATAAACCAAAAGCATTTATACTAGACTTACTATTTCCTTTTGATTTTCATTCAAATAAAATTTTCTGATTCCAGAACATCTTAAATTTTTTCTCTATTATCAATAATTACTGAGTTATAAGGGAATCTCATCTCTTATAAGTTGTGGCTTGACCATATAAGATAATTTTTATTATTATTTCATCTCTTCGTTCATCGCGGTTCCTTGATCTCGAAAATCTTTTTGATCTTCAATAATAACCGAGTTTTGGTGGAATTACATCTATCATAATTAGTGACTTAAATAAAAAGATCAATTTTTTTTTTCTGTTTATTGTGCTTTTCTGATTCTAAACCTCTATACATATTTTCTCTATCATCAAAAATAACTGAGTTATGGCCGTATTTATGGGTAAAAATTCATTTTTTTTTTTTTTTAAATAATTATTTGCGGTTTTTGGGTTAAAACAATAATATTTTGTTTCTTTATCTTCGAAAATAATGGAGTTATTGAAATAAATCACTTTCAATTGGCTGCCAAAAAAAAAAATAATCATCTAATATCAATATCTATTTTAAAAAAATTGGTCCAGTAGTTCTAGAGAAATACCATGGACAGCTTCAGCAGACAAACAAATTTTCTTTTTATTCCTTATTCCGGTTCTACTTATCTTGAACTTAGGCAATTATTTTGATAAATACAGGAAATAAATTTTCATTTTTTATATAAAATTTTTGATTAATATAAGTATATAATTAAAAAATAGAGAACATACATTTCTTTCCGTGATCTATCAGCTGAAGAAGCACTTCCTTCTCAATTCTTTGATCAGTACATAGATCATCAAAGTCAACGTTGACTAAGCCTAATCGTTTTGCAATAACTTCCAGGTGGGGTTGGGATGGTACAACAAGAGCTACAGTGTAATCCTTATTTGAATCTCCGTAAACACAAATGTTTTCAACTATAGGGCAAGTCTTCAGTTGAGATTCAACTTTACCAAGAGAAACGTATTCTCCAGCCTGCAGCTTTACGAGATCCTTTTTACGATCTGAAATCAAATTTAAAATATTTTGAAAACAATAGCAATAAACCAATATTATTAACCAACAAAACAAACAGTTTTATTTTTTATAGAAATAGTTCAGTAAACATATAAAAATATTATGAGCACTAGAAAATGATCAGAAACTAACATTTTACAAAAATAAAAGCTGACTGTTATATTACTGGCTTATTTTTACATAAAAAAGAAAGTGGTTTAATAAATTTACCAATGATTTTTATGCAACCATCTTCTTGGATTTCACCAATATCTCCTGTCCTAAACCACCTTTTCCCATCTTCGTCAAAAAAGTCTTCCTTTGTTTTATCTGGATTCTTAAAATAGCCAGGGGAAATGTTATCACCTCCTGAGTAAAAAGAATAGGATTTCATTTAAGTTATAATAATTTGAGAAATTTAAATTTCGAAATAATAAAATTAAAATGAATAATAAAACGTTTTAATTTCTTATTACTTACCTAAGATAATTTCTCCTCTAGGGAAAGGCTTATCAGTGATTCTGTAATTACCCTCATCCCAATCTACCAATCTAACTCACAACCAGTGACTGGTGTTCCAACACGACCAGTTGATCTGTCATACCCTTAAAATTGCAATGATAGAAAATTAAATTTTGTAACATTTGAAAAATCAATATTTTTTTATTTTTGTAAAAAGTCAAAACACTCACTATCCATTACAGTAGCAGATGAACAAGATTCAGTTAGACCATAACCTTGAGAAACAGTATCACATAAGCATATTCTGATGAGATCATGGGTATCTGGAGACAAGGGTGCTCCTCCAGCCAATATAGCTCGCAATCTTCCTCCAAGTAATTTCCTCGTTTGACCAAATATGATCCTAAAAATAAAATAAGAGAATTACCTACATGATATTGTTCTTTGATTGAATAAAAAACTTAAAACTTGTTAATCTAATATTGTCTGTAGAGAAGATCTACAATAAAACATTTTTAGGATATAACAATGCAATTGTTAATAAATTTATAGAAAAACTACACTTACTTATCAATAATTGGGCATGAGAAACCTCTTCTCATCCACTTCTTTTTGTAAGCAAAAGCAAAGTTGAAGAGTGCTCTCTTGAAAGGAGTATTTTTAGCAACTTTGTCATTGATTCCCTTATAAATCCTATCCAAGATAAGCTATAACAAAATATTTCAACTTGATAAACATGCATAAATAATATAAAATATTTAAACAATTTATTTATGTCCTAATACCAACCGGCACGGCAGTTAGACAAGTTGGACGAAGCACTGGGGCATCACCCTTGGCACCATGCTTAATTTTACTTGAGGAATCAATCAGAGTAAGGGCAGTTGAATAACCAATAGGGGTTCCTCTCATCAAGCAGACTGATTCTATTAATAGAAATTAAATAAAACACATAACTTATTGAACGGATGAATCATAATATAGATATATAATATTTTAATAATATATTTACCTGATAGCAGTTCAAAAACATGTGCTAGAGGTAGAAAACCAAGCAGTATATCACTAGAATCAATCGCCACACTATCAGTAAATGCTTTGAGAGTTGCAATCATGTTTGTATGTGTTAGTAAAACTCCTTTAGGAACACCAGTTGAACCAGATGTGTACATAATAATAGATATATCATCCTTCGTAGGGGGTGAAGATTCTATTTAAAAAATAAGAAATAAATGTTAGTGTAATTTAGAAAGGCTAAAACTTAAAAGAACACAAATAAATACAAAATTTATAGAAAACAAAACAAGATAAATTCCTGTGACAATTATCAGCTATCAGATTTTTATGTCATACAATTTTAATTTGCTCCTTTTTGTTTTTTAAAGCAGTTTGAAATTTTAAATTGAAAGTTGAAAATCAATAGCTACCTATATTAGAAGCTCGGCCATTGCTAATAACTGCTTTATAGGGCAATATCTCCACACCATCTTTAAAGCCAGTAACATCAGTTTTTTTGAGTTGGTCTTCCATGTAGATTATTTTTCGAACTGAAGGTGTTTTATAAAGGATATTTCTGAATTTGGGTAACAGATCATGAGTTGTGACAACTATTGTTCCTTCAGTCTCGTTTATGCCATGTGCAATAGCCTCTTCACCAAGGGTTGAATATATAGTAACAACTGTAAAAACATAAAAAAATTTGCTTTAATATGATCATCTATAAAATATATTAGATATAAATATTGGTAACATACACAACTTGTGTAGTTGTAAATAAAAAAATTGAACTATATTTTTCACCCAAGATTAGTAATTTAAGCTCATATTCCATTAACCTAAAGTAATGAATATTCAAAAGTCTATAAAAACATTTCTTTATATTCATATTTATTTATTTTGATTACATGTTTACTTTAACTTACTAGGAAAATTCTGCTTGAAGCAACCTTGAGCAGCAACCATCCACTCAGCTCTAGTTTCTCCAAAAATAATAACATTTTCTTTTGGTTGGTGACCAAGATGTCTTAACCCACGCCCAAAAGCTGCTGCTTCTTCATTGACATCTCTGAAACTTCTCCACTTGTAATCTCCCATCACGTACTGGAACGGAAACAATTGTTTAATAAATATGAATTTAATATAAAATATTTAAACAAAAAACTCAAATACATGTTTAAGATTGTGATAAACTTGGTGATAAATACTAACTTTTTTGAAAACTCTTCCATTGTCTTGAACTTCATCCTCTTCTGCTAATATATCACGGGTACCAAGACACTTATGATCACCATACTGTTTAACTGCGTAATTAAGTACTTTTTCCATAGTGTCAATACCATTTTTTACCATTTCGATATGAACCTCCTTGGGAGAGTCCACGGTACGGTATGTGATCGATTTTTCATCCTTCGCAACAACTTTAGCCTGCAAGAAAATAAAATCTTTATATGGTAAACCTTTATTATAATACTTAACAATCCTATATATTCTACATAATAATAACATAAATGGTACAATTTAAAATAATAATCTGAACATAATTTAAGATTCAGTTTATGAATTTACATACTTAAATACAAATATCCATTTTAATGGAAACAAAATAACCTTCATGTCGAAGTTATTTGTCATTACTGTCAAACAATTAACAGTAGCAATAGTCATAATTACTTTTGGACCATTAAAACATTTTTCACGGTCACATACAAGGTACCTCTACTCCTGTCTTACCCCATTATTATTATGTTTTTTTTTTATTTTTTAAATCTAGTTCCTTTTTAAACCATTTATTCACAGTGATAAAAAAAAAAGGCTAATAACTCTAAACTTCTTCGTCTTTGCAGTCAACTGTACTTTAATAATTATAAAATAAATTAGTTTCCTTCATAATCCATCTCGTCCTTTTTTTTTTTTTACTATTTGATGAATATCATAATTACTGTTTTATGAAAAATGATCTGAGAGTTATCAGGAAATGAAATTAGTAATTCTGTCATACATTTTGAGATTTTCAATTTGTTTTTCATCAACTGATGTACAAAATAAATTTAAGCAAATAAGTAGCATATTGTAATGGAGTTCCGATCAATGTTTTACAACTGTCGTATTCCATACAAATGAAGTTTCATGTCGTAAATATTATATATATATATATATATATATATATATATATATATTTATATATTATATATTTATATATATATATATTTTTTTTTTTTTTTTCTTTCTTGTGTCTCTTTACCTTATTTACATTTATTTTTAAAAATCTATTTGTTATTACATAACCTAATATTAAATTATATCCTAGATACATTGATCAAATAGGATCTGGTTTCAAATATTAAAGGTCACTTGTAAGGATTAAATATAAAAATAAAGATTTCCAAGTGGACAGCAATTAAAAAAAAAAAAAAAAAAAAAAAAAAAAAATGGTTCAAGCATTCCTGAATTTGAAGATAAAGAGTCACTTTGATCAATGTTTCACCATTTTTTTGTATTTGGTCAGTTAATTGAATGCTTATTGGAATGTAGATAGTAACTGTCAAGGGTTATTAATTTTTTCTATCTAAGATTTAAGTGAATTTTCAGGTTTTGAAGTGCAATTTTCAACTCTTTAAGTAGTTTGCACAGATTGGTTGTTAGAAGAAGTGGAGGGGAAAAATGAGATTTTTTACTTTTTTTATTCTTTAAATATTCAGTTGTTTGACAGATTTAATTTTAGTGTCAATTACAGTTCGAAGACAAAATACTTTAAGTGCAAAGTAATAAAACGGGGTATGTTTAGAAAATACTACGCCTCGCAGTAAGATCACGCCACCAGGCATGTGAAAGGGGAAGAGGGGGGAGATCGGCGAAAATCAGGTGAGGAACCGGTAGTAGGAGTTGTGACGTCACCGATGGTCTGATCGTAGCTGAGTCAGTGCCCTCTTCGGGGATATGACGTCACGGCAGAGCTCCAGTGTGTTTTTACTTCGAGAAACTCAGCTGTCTGCGTAATCTCCATGAGAGATTTATCATCAAAACAAAACATTGAGTAACTTAAGAGGGTTTTGTAAATGGTTAAAGCAGTAATCGGATAAGATATATTCGTATTTAATAAGCCGAATTATTAAGAAATTAAAGTTTATAATTAAGAGATGAATGTTGCTTTTTAACTAAGGTACCAAAATAAAGCACGTAACGAAGGTAAACATAATTATCATTATCAGGATTACGCAGCTGATTCATCATATACTAATTTACTCAACTGAACATCAATTAAAAATTACAATACAATATTCTAATCGTAAAAAATCCCTTTAAAAAACAAAACAAATAAACGGCATTAAAAGAAATCAAAAACATTGTTTTTGATTCTCAACCCATAAAAATTCAAATTTTTAAAATTGTTTAGAGACGATTATTGTGACTTAACCTTCTTCACAAAAAATATATACACATATACATACGTATATAAATATGTGCAATTGTGCATATTAAACATATTTGCATACACCTATATTATATACATGTAAACATTAATTATGTATAGCACTAGAATATATATTGTATATATTTTGAGGTACTACAGCGCAATATATTTAAGTTAGCATAACAAAAGATTGACTTCGGGCCCATACGTCAAGACAAAAATTAAAACTAAATTTTCGAATACTATATTCGATACAACATAGACACTCTAAATTACACATTAGACAGGGGCTTAAAGTATTTACTTATTCACTAAAACCTATATGGACTTACGATTGCCAAATTTACGGACCAGCTAAAAAAACACACATTGAGAAATACAAAATCTAAATTTTTAAGACTATCAACGGACTCTCCTCCGTAAGTTTCAAACGATACCCTACTACTACAAACCACATAAGATTGACTTACAATTTTACGACAAACTACATACATACATTACGACACGTTAACAAATTTTTTCAAACATAGCTACAACTGACATACCTAACATAACTCGGCGAAGACTGAAAAGGAGTTGGATGAGGGACCTCCCGACCTGAAAATATAGTTATGCTTAATGTCAGACACCACTGGGTGCTGTCTCCCTCATGCCATGTTTTCCATATTTGTGAAATACAACCCGTTTGCTTATTGTAGTTATTTCACAGATGAAAATAAAGTTATTGAGTTAAAAAAGAAAAAAAAAAGTTAACATAACACATGAATTTGAATTAAATAAACGACTTTTCTGTGGGTTATTATGAAAGAGACATAAAGTACTTGTAGTAAAATCTCTATTAAGGCTTTCCTTCTTTATTGAAAACAGCTAAATAAAAGAAACTATTCAAAAGAATAAGTTACGAAATTAATACACAAAAAAAAACCTTTTGATGTAACAGAGGTCAACGAAAAATAATACATTCCTACCACATACCAGAATAACATTAAAGCATACAATCGGATATAATTTCTTTTCATTACAATTATACAATACCACCTTGCCCTGGAGGATTTTTTCTGTATCTCTATATTCAACATTACATTAATTAATTTTTTATTAACCACTTTTTAGGAATCCAAGATATTTTTATTAGAATAAAAAAAAAATCGTGTCAAGTTTTTGTATAGTATATAACCCGTTTGTAAGGTATATATAGGTAATACTGTAAAACAAAACAAAAAATGTTTAAATATTTTTTAATGATTCTAATTACAAAAAGTGATAAGTAACTTTCCTATTTCTCTCATCCCAAGAGCTTACTGGGACGAACCGGCCGACATAGGGGAAATAAAATACCAAAAACATCAGGAGTTGTTTTAGTGTTAAATAGGCATATTGTATTGTAAACATTACAGAGGGAAAGATTGTTTTTTGTGGTAAGAAGAAAAAACAGTAGAACAGCACGAAATATTTGTTAAATAACTTCTTACGTCCTTCAGCACGAGCCCAAAAGATTGAATCATCGAATGATTATATCAGCAATAAAAGAAACAGTGTATAAATACGTCAGTTTCACAAATAGTATAGTTTTCTAATTCAACATTAAGTATTAACACTTTAATTAGAAACATTTTGAATCACTTCATGAACTCAATATCCTACATGTAGCCCAGAACTTGAAGATTAGTACACCACTTTTAATTTTGAATTTCATCAAAATAATTATAAGAATATATAAAATTCTTATAAGAGCAAGATATAAAAACAAAAAGAAAAAAAAATGAGCCACAGACAAGCAGAATTAATGCGAAAAATTTAATTCTAAATAATAACAACAAATTGGGAATCCATAATAAATAATACGTTTTACTTTTCCATAAAAAGAGGTAGATGTTTTCAGACGTACCGATTCCAATAAAAAAAGTTGAAAAATAAAATAAACAGTTCAGAAAAAAAGAAAGAAAGCTTTTCCCTGAACGTTCAATGGAATCTGGTCAACCGGTTTTAGAGGAAACAAATCAAAAAAATTCTTTATTTTTTTTTTCCGCAGAAACGGTAGTAACTTTTGGAATGTTTTTGCTCTTTCCTTCTAAGGTGAAGACAAATACAGCGCATTAAAACAATCAATTGCAGCATAATGTTAACAATTTATGAACTTTAATCAGTGAAACAAAAGTGCAAGACAGGTTAATAACTGAATTTAAGTGTCCAAAACGAATTGTATCCATCATGATGACAAACATTATCCTGACAAGTCCAAGTCATAAGACTCAAAGTAATTAATGATTCAACAAGAATAATTAAATATCCTTTCACTCACTAATTAGTTGCTATAAATAACATGACCTGTCATCTTTTCAATAAGCTATATTGTGCACATTAATTTACATATTTATGGGACATAAAAAAATATATTTAGTACTTATCTCTTAGCAAAGCGCTTTACAGTTTTTATTCTCTTTCAATGAGCAACAGAATAAGTAGATAAAATGGATCAACCATTGTTGCTGAAGATATAAAATTTATTATTATTTATTATTTAAGATAGTATTGTTAATCTGTAATTTTTCATACACTGAATTTTTTTTTTTTTTTTTTTTTTTTTTTTTTTTTCTTACCCTCTGGTTTTATTTTCGAACAAAATACAAATACAAATATAATATGTATAGCTGTCAGATTTGTCCTTCTGTTACCCGGAGGTATTCTAAAGAGGATTGCTATATGCGCTGGATGCACTAGTAATCTTTCAAGGGCTTCTTCTAAGCCTTTATTTATCCATTGCAAAATGGGAGGGACCATTCTTCAGGGTTTTGGCAATAAATTGAGTTCAGACATAGTCCGAACTCCTTCCCTCGGCGACAACGTCAACGAGAGGTAGTGATCCTAGCCACCTCCCAGGCTTGGGTGGTGGGGTGATATTAGAAAATAATGGATTAGCACAGGCCTTCAGCCCATCAAAAAATTTAATGTGCCTCCGGCTGATATATTCAGGCACTGTTGGCAATACTAATTCCTGATGAAGGATATGGTTTCTGGCCCTTTGTAAGTTGGTACCTCTGACAATCCGCCGAAGGATGGAGTTCTGGAACGTCTGTAATTGTTTGAGAGTGGACTTAAACAGAAACACTGAATCAATTTCTCACCTCTTGTCGACAAAACTACGCGGTTAAAATTATTGAGTAAGTATAGAATTTCATCATAATGGTCGTCTGGACGTTGCACTGAAGCAATAATTTATAAATTTGTGATAGTAGAGACTTGATTTTGATTCGATAAATTATTTCAAAAAAGTTTGGAAAAAAAAAAACGCAAGCCTTAACTCGATTAAAATTAGAAAACTATCAAATTATGTCAGAATAGAAATATAAGATCAAACAGTTTTAAAAGGGGGAGGAGGGAGGAAATAAGAAAAATAAGCAAGTGGAATTAATGCTGAAAGATTACATCATTGATGATATCCACAGCACACTCAAATGCCACGTGATACTATTCAATCTTAATTAATTAGGCGTTTTTAAAATAAACAATTAATACAGGAGTGTAATTATGTAACTAGACTCACACACACCAATTTAACAAAAAATATACTCATGAAATAGACAAAGGGAAAATATTAAAAAAAAAAAAAACTATTTCGACATGAATTAAATAACTGACAGGGATCCGTAAATAGACGGCTGATGACCGTGGAAAAAAAGATAACTCAGATTTATTTACGCGAATAAAGTGTTTTGAAAACGGAAATCATCTATTGTTTTGGAACAAATATAATTGTGTATGTTTTTTAATTAATTCAACGGGATATTATAAAATGAATTTCTTTTCATACTATCCATTAGAATAAAATTTGAAAAGTTTAATTTGTTCTGGAGAAAAAGTGGGCAATTGGATTTTACTTCCTACATTATTCACATATTTTTCTTTTTCCCATAAAAAGGCTTTTGGTAGAATTTGATTTTCTGATTTCTCTTCTGCTGCATCTTATGCCCTTTAAGAGAGTTCTGATTGGGTCTGGGATTGAACATTTTTCAATTGTTTCATGTCTTGTGATGAAGTCGTTTGAGTCGGTCCAGTTTGTTTTACCAAGTCTTGGCCGAGGGTTGTTATCCACATAGATAGACCTTCATTTATAATAAATGCGGCCAAAGTGCAGTATAAAAACTTGAGAAGGTAATTGGTTCATTCAAAAACTATTAAAAATAAATATGAACATGGAAGCAAGTTTTGAAATATAATGTTCCAACAAAATATTATCAGTAGTTGCATTGGCAAATCAGTTCAATCTAGTTCAGAGTATCATTCTCGACTGATGTGTAACTATGGTGCCATATATACAAAAAATATTTGGCAATTTAATCTCACCGGATCACCGAATAGAATTTTTATTTTATTTTTGTATGGTATGTCTTCACCTCAAATTTTGATGGAGTTAACTTTTTTTTTCAAGGAGATTAACAGGGGTTCATAATTAAAAACAGTAAACCAAAATATTGCAATACAACAGTAGTTTATTGTTATTGGATTAATTACTTTTTTTTTTTTAAATTCTAACAATTCTTTATTGAGCAATATTACAATCTGTCCAATTTAGGACATTTTTAATAGTGATGAAGTACAACATTCATACTACATTCACACGATATATACAAAACAATAAATTTATATAATAATAATACAATTACATATATACAAAACAAAATCAATAAAATATATACAAAAGTCACTCATACCTATATGGATTAATTACTAATTTATTTTAATGTTACTCTCATTTTCTAGATAACACTTAGCGCCATTTCTATTAATAATTAATTAAGTAAGTCGAATAGGTGAACAACGAAGATTAACAACGTTCTGCTCTGGCAGACTGCCTCGGAACGTTTAAAATTACTCTACTCCGACATTATCAAATAGATTAACACATGTGACATTGCCAGTATACAATACATTGCTATTGATACGTATACATCAATGTATTAGTGTTAGTACAACATTGTAAAATTATTTATGCAGCAGGAAAATACTGGCCAGTAGGATAATCAGTGTAAATGATTTAATTTTAATTTACAATGTATTACATATCGGTTCAAACAAGAGTGGTAGGTGTTCATTTGGAATATGGGAAGGTTCGCTTTTACTTTTCACATCTCATATAAATATTGCTATTATCAACAAATTAGCTTCGCTCTTATATTGTTCAACAATGTTTGAAATTTTTTAAAATTCTGTACTAGGAAAACTAATATTTTGATTAATAATACAACGAAACAATCGAATTGAAAACTTTTTTTAATTTATCAGTATTTTGATTTTTTTGTACTACTAAGTTACTAAAGGGAAGAGTAAAATCTTTGTGTGTAATCATTTTATAGAATGAATATAGTCAAATTTGTGTTGAGCCCAAAAATTATCTATATCTAATACAAATTTTGAACTTAGTGCCTTTTCTTTCAACGAGTAATATGAATAAATAGAGGCATCAACTCGTCATATTAAGTAAATTTCGGTTAATTCCGTTAAGTTTTAAGTGAATAGCTCATTATTTTTCTAATCCCAAGTTGTTTATTTTTTTTCGAAAGCTTGTTTGTTTATGAAAGTTTTAAACTTTTTTTCGATACTCTTCAATTGATTTCATTCGTTTTCTGTAGCGTGCTACATTACAACAAGCTATTGGCTGTCAACAGACAAATAGAAGAAAAAAAATTAAAATATATGGGGAAAAAATTAAACCCCATTGGATGAGGTGTTTATATACTAGTGAAATATTAATTAATGATACGATATACTCTGAAATATGTGCATTTTAAGGGAGGATGAGGATGTATCAATTCATTGATATGAACTTGATCACCCTTTTTTTTTGTTTATTATTTTCAATAATACACTTTGTATTACCTTTGTAATCGACCAAAAAAAAAAAAAAGTTTCTCCGAAACTACTCAACGGATTTTTTTTAAAATTCGCCACAAAAATATTAGTGCATGTAACGATGATAATAACAAATGGACGTTGATATCAGCTAGTTATAGAGAAAAATTGAAGATTTATCCATAAATACGCCCGTAACTCAGTAAAAAAAAGAACCCTTTTGTCTAATTAATAAATAAATAAATACCAAAATTTCTTTATTTTACTTTTAGTGCTATTTCAATGAGAATTAAATTTTCTGCAAAATGAAAAATAAATTATTGAAATTGGTTAAGAACTAGCAGAGATATACCGAATTTGGTTCTGAATTTAGTAGTGGTTGTATGCAAATTTCCTTAGAATTATTCATTCCTTTTCATATTACTTAATTGCCTATCTACAGCTTTATAAAAATCTTTATCCTAATATTGTTATTTAGAAATAATAAACCATTGTGTAATAAATAATTTGCAGCGTTATTTTTTTTTTCTAGAGATGAGGCTCATTTGGTTTTTAGAATTGTCTTTCTGTTCATTTTGGTTTCTTCAGTCTATGCTAGCTTCTTTGAAATAATTATTTTAAAAAATATTTAATGTAGAGGAGAATCCTCATCACATAACGTCCGGTGGAAGTGGACTAACCGAGGGCGTATCACAAGGGCAGCCAGGACCTCTTGGCCTATCCGCTGACCCTACTATTCCAATTAGACCGCATTAACTCTCATGTCTCTTCCAGATAAAATACAGCTTTTAATTAAGTAGTCCGTTTTTATCTCTATGAAGAAACAAAAAATTGTCATTTATCAAAATATTAATTGTTCCTGATAAAATAAACAATCCAGATAATGTCCATTAAAAAAAACTCTAATCAGTATCTTCGAAATTACAGAAATAATGACCGTAAAAGGCTTCATTGCACAAAAAAATGTTAAGAGGGCGAAGGTTAAATTACTAACGAAAATTGAAGGAGCTATAGATAAAACAAGAAACTACATATATTAGTTACATATTAATAGTTAAAAATATGTAAACTATCAAATAAAACTAAAGAGTAGGAATTGGTGTACTAAATTCAGGAACTACAAGTCCGATTTATTTAAACTATTATAGCCTCAGACAGGCCGTAAATTAAAGGACGTGGCTTCATAAGACCATATTACAACAAAAGGATGTGTCGTTTAAGCTTGGAACAGTTCCTTATATGGTTCCAGTTCCGAATAGGTTCATACGCCAAGTAGGTTTCCATTGGACGTTTAAAGGAACTGTAAATCAAATTTCCTCCCATGAGAACGGAGCAACGAGCCAGTGCTGCCAACAAAACAAGAAATACTCGCTGATAAACATAAAAATACCCGTATTCGGGTAAATTTTTGTTTTCTATTATATAACGACGTTATTTGGTAGCCATTTCTTGTTAATCTATTTTTTTTATAATTAAATAAAATTGTATATATGTACTATTGCATGAACATTGGTACACATTAAACACTCATAAGTAAAGTATTCTATTCAAAATGTCCAAGAAGTAACATTTTATTCTTCCCTTATCTTGAGATTATTTCTCCTTTATCTATAACGATAGGTTTTTCAAAGGATTATTTTTTAAAAAAATTAACAAAGGAGAAACAATTTTGAAAACCAAGTATCAAGTCGGAAAAAAAAAAAGTACATCAGTTACTATGAGTTGTGAAGCTAACTCGTGACGTCCTTGTTCTACTTTGATAATAAAAAACAAAACAAAAAATCTCAACTTAACTAAACAATCAGTATACAGTTATCTTAAGTACATTACTTATCTCGGACTACTTTAGCAGTTAATTGTGTCAAGAAAATCACTGCTGTTTAACGGGGAAGAGACTTAAACAGCACACAAGACAAATGAAATACAACACGTACTGCTGCTGTTTTAGGAAAACATTTTGTCTTGAAAAACAAAACAACGTGGAATCGAAAGGAAAGTGTCAAATTTGTTTATCTTGTCAAAACGAGTTTAAGAGGTATCCTATAAGATAAATGATGTGTTAGTATTAGCACTTAAAAGCTAATTAGGTTTGACAAAAATATTGTTTGAAAGTGCGTAACGCGAAACCTGCGATATATAAATATTGCATAGTCAATGTAAAAGACCTTTAGAAAATCAACAGTATATATATATATATATATATATATATATATATATATATATATATATATATATATATTATATATATATATATATATATATATAAACTGTTATACATACACATATACATGTATGTTATGTAGATTTGTTCTTCGAGTCCCAATTAAGAGTCAATCAATTCTACTTGCCATATTTTCATAGATAAATTATTTTCAAAAATTTTAAATTAACATAGAATTAATATCAATGAATTAACTATAAATTAACATTTTTTATTTGAAAAAGGTTTAGGTTTTATTCTGAACTAAAATTTTGTCAATTTAAATTACGGTATTAATGGTCGGTTTTTGGATTATAAATTATTTTATTCTTGAAATATCCAGTTCATTGTCCATTATAGTTATTTTGGTGAGATATGGATAATTATATTTTTACAAAAAAATAAAGACAGTTTATTTCTAAACATATTATAATTTTGACTCAAACTGAACATAATAAATTTTCTTAGTGCTTTAAAATCTGCAAACAAATTGAATTTACGGGAACTAATTAAAGAATTCTTACAAATGTTCGTCAGACGATTTTCTTTTTCTCCTTATCTTTAATTTAAATGTTGAATACAATAGTAAAGCCATGACTGGCCTCTTTTTCTGTACCAGAGATTACATTTCAAGGTTTTTCTGTTTAATTTTAAATTTTGAATATGAAATTATATCTAAATTTCTAAGTTGCAACAATACGTCGTAGTAAGGTTATTAGTCATTCAATTAACTTTTCTACTAACCAACTATAGGAAGCCAGTAGGGATCAATTTGACAAATCAACAAACTTAAATTAATTTTAATAATTAATATGATTTATACATATAAAAGTTACAGATTTTCAATTAAGCCTTCAGCGTTTAATCTATCGTATTTAATAATGATATATTATGAAGATAAAACAGTTAAGATCATAAACAGTTAAGTTCATAATAGTATTAATAATGATTAAAAAAAACACATGATTTTTCATATTAATTAATTAATGTAAAATAATTTTTATAATAATGATATAGTAGCAACAAATTATACAAATTAAATTAGATAGTTCAAGACCCTCTAATGACCCGAAAGGGTAGATGCGGAATAGCAAATAAATAAAATAAAATAAAAAAATAAATTAGATAGTTAAAGTAATAAATTATTACAAATAATTAACCAAATAACCAGTTATAATAGTAGGTTGGTGGGTAAAAAATAGCCAATATTTACCTCCAACAAATATTTACTTAAAATAATTATTAATCCATAAATTACCCAGAGAATATTAATTAGTGACGGTGTTAAAGATTCGTTATTCGTTATACGGTGAGAAAAATTCGTTATTTCCGAAGGGGGGAAATTGTCTTAACTGTTTTATCTTCATAAAAGTAGTTTTCAGTTTAGGTAAAACATAAGCAACTAGAATTTTTTTTTTTTTTAAATGAGCAATTTAAAAAACCTACGAAAACGACATTAGAAGGTTCTAGATCGCGAGATCTAAAGGACAACATTGCCAAGGACAGGAACGATTCCAACTCGAGACAGCGTTCCAGTTTAGAGACATTTCTTCCGCCTGACATAATCTCCGTGAAACGGGGTCAGCCTGTGGCGTGATGTCTGGTTCCGGTCACCGTAAGATACAGCAATTTGTCCCGAGAGAGATATGCTGGTAACACAGAGTGTAACTTTCAGGAAATTCGATGTTGATGATAAAAATAAAAATCAATGCTGCACTACGAAACGTAAAAAAAAAACTACCAGAATGGGAAAAAAGGACAGAATACTATTTCGTTGATGTACATTTGATCTAAAATTTTAGTCTTTAAGTTACTTAAGGAAGAGAAAAAAAAATTCATATAAATGTATACAAAGATAAAGAATTAGAATCTATAAGTGAAAGAGAATTTTTAAAAGCAAAACATTTCCAAAATCTAATAAGCTACAAAAAAATGATCATACAACGAATATTGTAAACAATATTTGCATATATGCCACTTATAAGTGGCTTTTCTAAATTTACATTAATTCAAAGGGATTGTGAAATGAGTCTCGAAGGACTGTGAGTCAAGTGACTCACTTACTGTTTGTTCAGTTAGAAAATTACAATTTAAAAAAAAAATATTAAAGAAACTGATCCTCTAGCGAAATTTATACTGGATTTGTGACATGAGTAACGTAAATGAATATTACATATTTTTAACTTCATTACAGCAGAGACAAAAATACAAATAATACTTAGAAGAAAAAAAAAATACTAAATAGCAAAGGAGCCTTAAGCTTCGTTTCTATTTATTTAAGTGAAAGTCAGAAGACATTTTGTTCCTCTAAATCTCCCATCAGATTTCGAAACAACGTTCACTACGAGCTTAAAACGATAAACAATAATCCGTGTACAAAAGGTGTACTGGAAGAATCTAGGAGGTGCTTTAGAAAATTTAAATAAATGTCTTGAAAAATAAATAATGTTTATTTAAGATGCTGATGCTGGGGTGAGCCTCCTGTCTTCTAAAAAATTTATTATATTTTAATATACTTGTTTGCTGGTATCATATACCATTTTGTACATAACAAGATTATTTTGTTATTTTTTTCCCTAATTTTTATGTAAAAAAGTTTGATTATAAATATTATATTATGTTAATGCTTAAATTTCATTGGTTATTATTATACTTTTACTTTAAAAATTAAAACAATGTTTACCCAAATAGTTATCTTTATTATTGTATTATTAATGCTAACCCTAATTATTATCTTTATAATTTTAATATGTTTATTAATGTTCTGAAGGTATTAATTATCTGTATTATAAACATTGTAATGGGCATTGCTCGTGTATATAAATAAATAAAATAAAAAATCATCAATCATCATAAAATACAGAGGTATGAAGTTTAAATGGTCTAACAAACACCAAGCTAAAAATATAAAATTATAAGCTAAATAGGTAAGATATACTAAAAATACCACTTTTCTCTCAAATTTCTGAGATTACCCAAATCTCACAAAATTCCTTAACAAACCGAAACTGAAAACCGATTCATTAGCATTTCAGTAGAAAAAAAAAGTTGTAAATTAAATACTTTACAAAGTAATATTTAGCGTTTATTCGAAAATTCTCACAATAGTGGATCTATATAATATATGAATATTGGGCACTTAACACTTAGTCGAACCAAAAATAATAATTTTGTAAACATAGTAAAATATCAACAAAATTAGACTGCTTAAGTAAAGGTGGGTATTTTTAGACAGGTTTTCACCAAGGACGTAAAGACCTGGCATTTGAACTTGGTTGAACAATGGCGTGCTACCCATCCGATCGTCTTCAACATAATTGATTCAATTCTATTGTTTCTAGCTTTAAGTAGAGCTTCTCAATTATACTAGATAATCAGATTGTATTTAATTAGAAGTAATTTTAGGGAAAACGGGTATAATGAAGAATACAAATATAAAAGAGAACTGCGCCATAAGGTCAAAGAAAGGATACATAGTTCAATTTAGAAGGCCCATCCCAAGGAGGTATCTCCCCTAGACATTGGCCGCCTTGATATTATAAGAGCGCCTAATGACAGTGTTATCTCACCATGGTCAGAGCCCGTGGCACCATTGACAAAACTCAACGGGCAACTATAGAGTGTCATTTCTATATTATATTTATATTTATAATAATCCCGAAATGTTAATCAATTCATTAAAAAATTCTAAAGTGTCAACCTTTAAACACATATGCATTTTAGGAAAACGGAAATCTTGCCCAAGGCATCAGCAAGCCTCTCGGAAATTGTTAGATACACCGATAGCAAAAGCATATATTTTCATATTTTTTAATTTTAATAATTCACTAGAAGTACTAAATAAAAAAGTCTCTACGAGGTAGTTGAAACTAAAGCGTTATAATATTTTCCGGTACCCTCAAAATTAGCAATATTTACATAATTTTAGTCATCCGAGCCCTCAAAGCGAATAATGCTAAGTAGAAATTAATAAATCAACAAAGTTTATTGGAGGCCATGTCATCTGAAGGAATAGAATATTTTTTGTAATCTTGTTAAAAGTGATAAATTGTTTATTATTTTTTATAGATAGCCACAAGACTATTAACTGTTACGAATTACGTGATGTGGGAACTGTTCATTTAGTGACAGTTAGTGATTACTGGCTTACCCTATTTAAATTTATTTTTTTTTTTTACCCCGGTCTCGTGAGACTATCCCCAGCAGAACAAGAAGCCTTTTGGAAGAACTCGGTGTTGGTAATAGTGAATTGTCCATGATTGGTGAATTGGCCGTAAATATAATATTGGACTCCCTAGGGATTATTCATTATCAGCTGTATGGATGTTAGTTAGGTTAAGATTTCTAACTAACCTTATTTATTTCTTAAGTAAATTCTCTTCTTTTTTTTTTTTTTTTTAATATCCGAGACTTATCTTTTTACTCAAATTTTGTCATTAATATGCTTTGATACTGTTGGTCATTTAGGTGTGCGTTTAATTTTTTTTTTGTATGGGTTGTGATTTAAATTTAAACTGTATTACATACTATAACATATAACATAAAACCATTGATAAAGGAAAAAAATGTAAGGCAAATTTATAACATTTCAACTCAATATCACAGCATGTCATTAGATTGATAATTACGCTGTGTGTGGTAGCAACCCAATACAGTTGGACAGCACTGTATTGTTTTGTTGTACTTTTGATGAAATAAAGCATTTCTCTCCATTCAGTATTAATCCAATAACATAAATACGGGCGACTAAAATAACATTTGTTTGCCCGATGGCTATTATAAGCTCTTTATTTATATCCAACATCGCAAAAGTCGTAAAATAATTTACTACCTTCCGAATTATTTTAAGTTAGGATGCTGAACCTAAAATTCTTCATTTTTATTTGTTTCATTTAAAAAAAATATATATTATTTATAGATGGCTTATTCATCTGAGATCTGAGTATTAATCTACTTATATAATAATATTTAAGATTATACCAACCCCCTCAGTATCACTTCTGACTAAAACCGAAACTTTAAGAAAAGAAAATGTCGAAATAATAAATTAACGCATTGAAAACCTTCTAAAAAAACAAGTTCTATGCAATATTTAGCAGATTTTTTTCTCCGGCAAAACTCAATCTTTGCATGCAAAACTAGTTCATAAACAATCAAATCAATTCCCGTATCACGATAACGGGAATAAAAAAACAAAAACCTATCTGAAGTGTTTTTTGCTTCTGAAGTTTGTTTGCTTAGATTTGTAACAAGAGAAGCAGTTTAAGTATTAATAATAATAGTTGCCTAGAGTGTTATTTCCCGAACAGCAGGTGCTCTTTAAATCTGCGAGAAAGATAAATGAGAATAAACAAATCACAATGCAGAGTTTTATTGCATTTAGTGTTATCAAGTAATTGTCAGTATCGATTAGATAAATATAATTTAAAAAAATAGTTAAGTGGCTGATCCGAAAAGAGAATAATTATCGATGTATCCAAAAATACGAGTAAAATGTTTTCCTTTGGTATAAAAAAAAAACAGTATTTTCTCCTTTCCTATCTCTCAAGGTAAGGAAAATATTGTAATCAGGTCAAAGCCCCAACTCCAAAAAAAAAAACGCAAGTTCGGCCACTAAACTCTGTGCGAGTACCAAGATTATTTATGAAGGATGTATCTACTGGTTAAAAAAAAAATGTGTCGCCTAAATCTTCTCTTCAAAACTCAAAAGTATGCGCTCAATGATGAGTATGTATTCAATTGAAAGGTTATTTAATTTCTCTGTAAAAATAATAGTCTTCTTATAAAAGTATTAATGTTCACACTTCTAATGGGACTAAAAATAACTAGTTATGCCGTCCTTCAGATGGGACCTAATGTCCCGAATCTGTGCCATGTCAAGTACTCGTCAAAGAAATCTATCCTAATTAAACTTGGATAGGTAAAATTTAGGACTCCCACTGTAGCATCGTCCGATTAGCCATAGCAGCATAAAGGGACGTTAAATGAACAAACAATCAAACTTCAGATGGCTAGTTATGGCATAGAAATTATTGTCAACCAAGAAAAGCAACGCCTCAAACTTTTTTAAAGTTTCTATGTTTATATTCTATGTAATAAGCTTTTTCTTACTGAATCACGCGAATAAAAAAAAACAGGCTGGCTATCGCAAGACACGGCGCTACCGTGATGTATTGATTTGACGCCGTTTCTCCGCGAAACGCAACGGAGCAACAACCTTGCGATTTCTTCGAACACGATCCAGGCCTATTCATTTTTTCCCCCCGTTATATAGGTTTTCTTAGATTTCTTTTTTCCTGATAAATACTTAAAATTCCCCATAAATAATGACAAGATACTTGATATGAAGGCTTTGTTCCTTGTAGTTTCTTGTGAGAGATGTGTACTTTTTTTTTTTTTTTTGTATATATACAGAAAAAATATAACAGATACTACACTGATT
The DNA here is from genome assembly GCA_023052935.1 of Piezodorus guildinii. Lineage (NCBI taxonomy): Eukaryota > Metazoa > Arthropoda > Insecta > Hemiptera > Pentatomidae > Piezodorus > Piezodorus guildinii. The sequence goes on from CM041292.1 coordinate 60,384,915, forward strand.
ACATTAGTAATTTTCAAATATATTTACCTTAATTCTTCTTGATAACTGTTTCTTCTGCCACGGCCTCTGTAGGACGAGGTATACAGGGTAGGTGACAACATCGTAGACGAAAGACACAACCTTGATCGCGCCAATGGCGCTATCCACCCAAACGTTATCCATTTTTCTAAAAATATAATAAACATAAATAAATAGAAAGGAAGATGTAACTATAAGAATAAAATTCATGAAGTATTTTACGTGAGCAAGCCTAATATGAACAAATCCATAAACATATTCAAGAAACATAAGAAAAACATTGACATTGGATTTCTGATTGAAAAAAAATCTATTACGTATATATAACCATTTGAGAAGATATAAATGGTAGTACCTATTTAACCTTGGCTTTACAAAATTTAAAATAGCCTTATTGTAGTGTCGGTGCCAAATTCCATTCACGGCTACGCCAAGGATCATTCAGTCTATTAAACGATCTTGATTTGCATTCGATAAACAATGAGATGAAGAAAAAAAACTTAAAATATAACTGAAGTGTTATTGAGAAGACATTTTTTAAATATTTAATAAAAATAAAATGGTAAAATTTCTCATAACATTTTGACAGAATACCTGGATACAGAGTTAGGTATGGAATATAAAGAGGCATTAAAAAAGAAGGGAGGCAGGACATGCTCAAGGAATGAAAATGGAAATTAACTAAAAATCATGCTAATTAATGACTTACAATTTAAGAACGTTAATTTTTTTTAGATAAATGAGATGAGATAAGGTCAAGATGAATGAGATAAGGGGTTTTTAGAGGAGGAGTAAGGTAGGTGTCAAACTCGCTAATAACACACAAAATAGAAATTCGAAATTTCAGAAGCTACTTAAAAATCAGAAAAGTGGAGAATTATTCTTTTTCCTCCTACCACTCCTGAAGGGTCTTGGGCTCAGTACATACAGAGATTAGTACTCTTAGTACGAGCAATAAAGTGATTTTTCCTCATTTTTGGGTACCCACTTCATTGAGCCTGGGTGTGCCCAAGGATAGTCTCCATACCCTAGGATCACCCCACGGCTGATAACATAATAAATAGCCGCCACAGCCGGGATTCGAATCTAGAACCTCGAGAACAGTAGACTAGTGCTCCATGCACTAGACCACGCCGCTCCTCCACTTTTTATTCAAACAGTTACTTAAATAATAACTATAAAATCAAGGGAGTGGATTTTAAAGATATTAAGTAGAGATAACAACATAACACAACCTTAAAAAAATAGTAATACAGTAAATACAACATTCAAGTCTATTGACAATGCATCCAGAACATATAATAGCTAAAGGCAAATATTAGGATAAATATCACAATATATCTTTCTAGTAATATTGGTAGCAGACATAACATCAGCAGAGAATAAGGAGTATAAAGTACAATCTATGTTTACAAGTCTATAAGGTTATAATATAAATAAAAAAAAAAAAAAACTTTACCATTGCTTAAATAAATGGATATAACTTAATTATTTATATAGCGTAGTACGTTTTTTAATTAATAAATTATAAAAGAAATAAATCCGAACATATTAAAGCAAAATAATAAATTAAAGACAATAATTTGAAAACACGAAAAGCAATACAAGCCTAATATTTTGATTATTCGAATTGTTAAATACTTTCATAATATGTCATAAAATAAAGGAAACTTCAAGGGAAATTAATAATTACATCTAAATTAGCGTGTTAACCAACATAAACACTATTCAAAAATTGTATTCTAACTTGAACTAATGTTTGAAGGATTTCTTTCTTGTTTCGAAAAAAAGTGACAAAAGAAAATTACAAAACAGCAAGATGCGACAGTAATAAAACGTAATAAGATGTTTTTAAAAGACATGGTTTTTTTTTCTTTTTCTTTGCTCATTTTGTCATCGGAACAAGGTTCGGACTCGAAGAATTGTGTAATTAAAAGATAACAGTAGTCCCTTGAACCGGTACCAACACTTGGATCTTTTTATCTCGTCAATTACTAAAGCAATCCAAGGACGCAAATAGCTTTTTGACCTTAATATTACGTAGAGGAATAACCACGTCATCTATATGTAACATGAAATGTATTAATTCGCGTGAAATATATCGATAGTTAAAATAGATATAAAAACAAAATATGTGAACGGCGGTTCCATGAGAGTAGAGGGAATGCCTCCACCAAAATTACCGTAAACAAATATAACGAATAATTTAAAACACAACTAAATTTACTAAATGTACTATTTCCAGTACTCATAAGTAACTGTTATAATTTAGAACGAAAAAATTGGTAACCGATATAAAAACCCGATCTATTTGGCTTCACTGGGGGTAATTAAAGCCAATTATTCCCATAAAAAATAAATATTATATATATATATATATATATATATATATATATATATATATATAAACTCCAACTAAAAAAAACAAAACACCCCTGGTTCCGCTCCTTAAATATACAATCTGATTTAACGATTATAAATAACCAACTTCAAATATTCAATATATCATAGAATTAATTTTGTGACATCACTATTTTATAGAAGTAAGTGGAAGAAGAATTGAGGTATTTATGAGCCATAAATAATCTATCGCATGAATTTCAGTTTCTTAACAAACTATCCTATATGTATTAAGAAAAACATAACAGTGATAAATATGGAACGCATTAAACTTGTTTAATAACTTTAATATATAAAAAAAAAATTATAGATAGAGAAATTAAAGAAAAAAATTAAAAGTTTAATAAGTGTGGTATTTTTTTAAAATTTAAATCAAAAAATAGAATTTAATTAGTCAGCGAACGAGATGGGTCTTAAAGACTGCCTGACTTTATATTATATAAAAAAATTATAGTACTTCAAAAATTTTAAGTTTTTCTTTTTCTCGTTTTACTAATTATGTCTAATGTCACACCGAGTACAGAACCGCCATTTTCGAAAATACATTACAGATTAAACGCTTTTTCCACAGATCGAGAAAAGATTTGCAGTTTTAATTTAACAGTACAACTATCGAATACCTTTAGTTAAGTATTAGAAGTACGATGGAAGTTGAAGATACCTAAATTGGTACAATATTCGCACTGATCATAAAAATTTTAAAATCTTCATCAAGGTAAGTGAAGCTAACTTTAGAATTAAAAAAATTCGATGTTGATGATTTATTACACAAATTTTGTGACTTCAACTGAATCCTTAATAGGATAAAAAATAAATAAATAAGCTCTAGCTTACATTTTTTTTTCTAATTAAAAACTATAATAATGGAAAATTTAACTATATTCGTAAGATGAAATGGGACTAATCAAATGATGTTTTCTTTTTACCCTGGCAAATATAAAAGTTTACCTAGTAGCGATTATAAAGATTTAAAATAATTAAAATGAATTACCCATTTAATAAATCCTTTAAAAAATCCATCATTGCTGGTGTGGATATATAGAAATTCCACGGAGCACTGAGGGAATTATGAAGATATAAGGAAATATATACTAGGTATAGATAAGCAATCGACCTATGTACACACTTATACCCGGAGCAAAGGAGCAGGCATGTTCGATACGTGATTGCATATCAAGGATTAGTAACACTTGTTTTCAAGTTAACCTTTGCTAATGGGACAAATCAGAACAGTGTTGAGAAAAGTTTGTGTTACGTTAACTGTTTATAATTTTTTTTTTTTTTTTTCGACTAGTTAATAAGTTATTGAAGAAAGAAAATCTTAACGGATGTGGTTTCTTCATTAGTAAGTAGATACAATATATATAACTTCACTAATTTATAATAAAACAATTAAGATATAAAAAATGTTCACTCTAAGGAAAAGTTGCAATTATATTTTTTTTAAATGTTTTGCTCCGTAGCTTATTTATTATGCTTCTTAAAATATATAAAATATTTCTCCTCAAGTACGTAATTTATAGTAATAATCTTGCTCTACATACAATTAATAATTATTTTTTTAAATGAAAATCAAACGTGATTGATAATATGTCATATAATATCATAAACAAAGTAACCTTTCCATTGAAGTAATGAATAACATGCGTTTTTGAGGTTGGAATGAAATAGAATACCTTTATATTAACATTTATTTTATTTAAAAAGACTTTTGTAATATTTTAGTTTATATTAAGTTTTGTTTTTTCGATTTTGCATTTTAGAACGCATTTATAATTTTGATAAATAATTTACTTTTCAAGTAATTGTATTTGTTTATTCATTTAGTGCCACTTTATGCTACTTAGGCTAATCCGACAATGCTACAGTGTGAGTCATCTATTTTTTCTTGTTCTGGTTTTTAATTTGGATTTTACGTTCCTATAATACAACCCGGGATTTTTTTCTCACTTTAAAAAATCCTAGGGCAATCTGCCGGTTTCGAACCCACGACATTGGACATGGAAGTCTATAATTCTAGCCACTAAAATAAAGATGAGCCCAAGTAATTGCATTTTATTAGGGTTTTTAAATATATGTTTTGTGATTAACAATTTTATTCATTTTGGTAGTATTTGAATGATTATAATAAATTGTTTATAAGTAATTCGATTTCTTGGTCACTTCAAACATTTTTAGTATGAGGTCCAATGAAAGAAGCATTTGAAACGCCTAAAAGTTATATAAACAGCATTTAAATATAAAAATATAATTTGAATGATATTTAAGTTTCTAAAAATAATCTCAAAACCACCATTTAAGAGCGGAATAATTTGTTTTATTTTAATTTCTTTGAAATAAACCTGGTCATTGTTCCTCCCTCGAATAATTCTACGTCAGAGAATCAATATCAGGTGGAAAAAAAGGTTTTCGAGTTCTTGCTATCAGTTCGCATGCACCTTAGTACAACTCCAAGTGCAAAAAAAAAAAAAAAAAAAAAAAAAACCATCGTTCGCCACATACATTAAAGAATTATTGTTCCCCTAAAGTACTAACTTATTTTTGCTAAATTAATTTTTAAAAAACATAACAAAAACTTCCTTTCAGCAACACTAGTATATACCATGTTTTTGTTTTCACATAATAATTTCTTTTTCTGATCTATCAACTCTAAAATCATTACCCAAGAGAAAAACAGAAAAAATAAATAAAAATAAAAATTCGCTATAACAATAGATTTAAGATTTACATATATACAAATAACTATAGCGTTATTGTATTAAACAATACGTGATACTTTGACGGTTTTAAGTTAATTACACATCACTATAGCATTAAATTAGATGAAAATTCTTGAGATCATTAAAAAAAAAGTATCTTACATAATAAAAGTATAAAGCAAAAATAAAATAACAGAAAAAGTATTGAATATGACAATAAATTAATAGGGAGAAAAAAAATTTTTTTTTTTTTGGTACGCCTTTCTTTGGTAAGGTCATGCTCGTAACAAAACGATAGGCTTGCCCGATAGGGCGTTTTCTATTGATACGCCCTTTATTCTTCAAGAATGTTTTTAAACCAGCTTCTATTTATACCAGTAATCAATGAAAATATGATTATTTTTATCAATAATAACTTCATAAAAACGAGGTAAAGGATGCCAGATAGATAGGCCTAAGGACGATAATCAAAATTTCTTATCAACCTTCGAACGTTCGGATAAGGTAGAAAATTTTAATCAGTGTAATCTTTATATTAATAAATTGTAGGACATGTTTTTAAGAACATGCTATCAAAAGAACTATTTCTAGTATGATTCTATAAGGACAAGCAATGTTTCAGCAATAAGAGAAAAATCGCTGTGAGATAAAACATTTGATGTAGCAATATATTTTATTGAAATAACATTAGCTTTTTAATTTTTAAAACTTCAATTGAAAACAACCGAAAATAAAAGTAATAATATATTTTAAAAAAAAATTTTTTTTTTTTCTTTCTTTCCAATTCGTACTTTTCTTTCAATTTCTTTCTTTCTTTCTACAATGTTCTTTCTTTCCAATTCGTAATATTAATGAATTTAAAAAGCTTATAACCTACTAACGGAATTAGATATATATTCAAGCGTTTCACAAACAATAAAAATAAATAAAGTAACCTATATTCATATTAAAGGACGTTTATAACCTTCAGTGGGAATCCAAAAAAAAAAAAAAAAAAAAAAAATATATATATATATATATATATTATTTTTTGATGACAAGTATTTTTATTAAAGGAGAGTCGTATGTATTTTTAAACTTTCATATATAAATCGAAGTTAAAAAGTAAATCCAGAAAAATTGAAGTATGCGTATTATTGGTTATAAAGTAAGAAAATAGGGAGAAGTAAAAGCGCATTGGCTTAAGTAAGGATATATATATATATATATATATATATATATATATGGATTGCAGATAAACGTGAACCAATTTATTAAAATCTCCATAGACAATAGCTATTGTAATTTATTTTTCAACACAATATTTATTAATTACTGTTCGATAAAAAATCATGCACAAACAAAGGCCTCTTCTTATTTATAATTAATTAAAATGAAAATGCGAGGAATTAAGCTAATTAGCATGGTTAATCGTTGAACACAAAGTACTAAGCCACGAGAAAAAAAAAAGGCATGTGGAAAAGAAACAAGCGATGGGATCTCCTCTGAAGAATAAATAAATTACTGAGGAAAATTCTCCCGTATACACATGTAAACAGAGGAAAATAATAAATAATAATTAACGATATCATTGCTGGTTACAAAGAAACGAAAAAAATACAGCTGATATATTCATCATGTGTTTTTTAAATATCGTTGCATAGACAATAAATTTCAGGTTTGAATTATTTCAAAATAGTTTGAAATATGACAAATTAATATATAGAGTGAGGTTCATCGTAAAACAAAAAGTAATAATAATAAAAAAATAAGAAAGAGATATTTTATCAAAAAGAACTAACCTAGATGAAAGAAATGCTAAACAAATAATATTTAAGTAAAATATCACAACATAAGCAAGTAAGGACTAGGTAGCGAAGAAATTAGTAATTTTCATATCCCACTAAATGATGTTTAGTTTGCCATTGTTTAAATTATAAACATCTGACTTGAAAACTAAGAAGATTGGATGTAAAAAATAATTAGTGATATAAGTATTAGTAAAATAATTAATTAAATTATAATAATATTTTATGTTTAAAGTGAATATTTTAACCGCAACTTAAAATCAATTATTTTCAAATACCATTTTGCCTTTTTATACAGAAATACAATAGCATCAGTAAATTACTAAAATCAGCCCAAACAAAGAAAAATTACATTAAAAACAGCCTTGAAAATTATCTAAAACGTAATGACATCCAGATACGACAAATGACAGAATAGACTGCCCAGCATCATGGATGTCAGGAAATGAGACTAGTTTAGTTTTGTATCAGCGAGTCTTCAAATATATCAAAGCATTTATGCTCGATCCAACACATCTGAAGATCGATTAGATTGATATGACTTGGACCAGCTTAGAAGAAAAGAATTATAGTCCTGAAATGTGGGAGGTCTCGATAAACATACACAAATACAACAATATTCAGAAAGACAACGCAACCCACCAATGAGCAGAGCATGCCAATATCTAGATCAGAAGAAGAATAGTCACAAAAAAAGAAAAAAATTGGAAGAAATGACATTGTGTCGCCTACTGGTCAGAGGATTATGTCGGAATCAGATCGAAAGGCATGCTCATTGTCCAACTTCTAAAGGAAAATAGTGAGGGAACTCCTATTGTACTTGGTGGTCTAAACGGAAGGGTTAGGTGGAGGGACAAGTATCGTCATCTATAGGAGGAGAGAAAAAGAACAAGAAATCTTTTACGCTATAATGTAAGGGGTATTACAATTTGATAATGATGATCGGATTATGAAAAATGCTGAGAATTTTTAATTCCAAATCACAATTTTTGTTTTTTATTAATTATATTAATTTAATTATAATTTTTTTAAAATAAGGATCAGATATGTTTAGGGAGATTTATAGCTTTCGAGTAACTAATGGACTACATAAAGGCGAACCAAACACAATATAAATCAGCGAAGAAGGATAAAGTAGTTATCATGACTGCTAAGTTAAAGTTTCAAGATTCTAAAATTTAATTCTCGGTGCACTGATTTCACAACACTGTACACATTATCATAACACATTTAATGGGGGTATGAAACAAACCGGCTAATGTTACCGCTGAGTTCCGATGATCATTGTCTAGTAACGTTGTAACCTGTAACGTTGAAGAAACGAACGGAGGATGGAATAGTTTATATATATATATATATATATATATATATATATATATATATATATATATATATATATATATAATGTGTGTGCGATTATTAACTTCTATGCATCTTGAATCAGGTAACCTCGAATTTTGATTTTCAAAAAATTATTTTTTTGCTCGATTATATTGAAAATAATAAACCAACAGTGAATAAAATTAAGAAATTCGAACAAAAAGGAAAACGTGCTGTGAAATACTTATTGATCTATATGTTTGCCGAACTAAGTTTTATCTTGTATATATGGCACAGCTATGATGTTGCGAGAAAATCTAGCTCAGTTATAATACATGGGATGTGGAGATGGGTACTTTGAAAATGGTGTAACTTCTACTTTCATGATAAATTTACCATAAAAGTTGCCTTAAGTACCATAGCATTTTATATGATTTTTAGGAAAAAAAAGGACTTTAAATGGAGGAAGTAATCAGGAAGAAGTTGATTTTTCAACCATAAGCTATTGATAGTTTAGCAAAATAACGAATATAATTATCTCAAAATAATCCTAAGATAATTAAATTGTACAATGGCAAAATAATTTAAATAAAAAAGAAAAAACATACTTTGGTTACGTTTGGAAAAAAAAAAATAAGAAACTTTACCAACGAGATATTATTGAAGAGTAAAACTGACCCCTATGTTACTAAATTGACCCCCTTCAGAGATAACTTCTCTTTTGTAGATAAATCAGTGGAATCTATGTAGTTCAATTATACCAATCTTTATCCATTTACGATCATTCAACAATTTAAAAAATCACATTAACAATACTATTTATAGTTGAATATAATACTCGTCAATAAGGGAAGTGTATACATATAAATATAATAGATAAAAGCAAAGTACCAGTTTCTTATTGCATCACCTCGTGCACACAATAAATGAAAAATTAGAAAGGCAAATTATGATTGGATCACGTGAGTAATTAGTGACTAACAATCAATATTCGATATATCAGTCAGCAACTATGTTAGTATCCCATCTACAACAGCAAACTAAAACACAAATATACGTTTATACAGCTTACATATAATTCCTAGACAATTAGTTACATGAATCAACTCAACAGATTTCCATTTTTGATGAATCACGAGAATTGTAGGAATATAAATTTTAGCACATTAAGCCAGTTTAATCAGAGTTTTAAACGATTTTAAAGTGACAAGGAAAATGTTTACATCAAAGAACTTGTGCTACGCGGCGATCGACCACATATAGAGGAAATTTATAGAAAAATCGGACTGTAGTGTATTTTTCTAACACACTATTATAATGTAAAGATTTTTTTTTTTAATGTACAAATATTATAAATGCAATGGCACACCGAAATGTATTGTAAAAAAAACGAAAATTATTTAATATATCTGAAAAGAAATATAGTATATTTAACATTCAAATTTCATCTAACATCTCTCATTAACTAAAGAATGGAGTAGATAACAAGTAAGTTGCAAAATATATCAAGTGAATGAATGAAAACTAGACTTTAGGATTATTATTTAATCGTTTATTAAATATTTGTTAAATTAATTTATGACATAAATATTTTGATAAATAACAGACTATAATAAACAATGTACGTTTTTAGTAAATTATTAAATTACTTACATGACAATAATAAACGTTAAGGTATCTGTAATTTATGTTAATCTACAATATCTACATAAGTAGTTTGTATTTAAATTTGCTAAGCATGCACACTTCCAAGTGCATTTCCTTATTGATAATTCAATAAGTTTTCATACATTTAATTACAGCGATACAAATGCTGTATTATATTTAAAACTTTTTAATTATTTTCTCACGCCATTTCCGTTATTGTGAGTAATGAATGATTTAAAAAAAATCACGCGTGTTGCACTTATACTACGTTATTTGATCTTCTGAGAACCTTAGGCCTTTGACAAATCAGAATACATCCGATTTTTCTTTTATTTGACGTAAAAATAAAAATATCATAGAAATTTCAAGTCAACTATGTAATAGACCATTTCACGGATGCACATGTTTATATTTTTTGCGATATGGTAACTGAATATATAATGTAAAAAAAAAAAAAATTAACTCGTTAAAACATATTTTTTAAATAAAATAGATTGTTATATAATTCAATTTCAGCAAATACGATATTCCGGATATAAAATCAGTTTGCTCAACGAAACAAAAAACTGGCTATGAACATCAGTAATATATATTTCAAGTAGAAATTCAGTTCGTTTTTACCACTTTAAAAAAGAACCATATATTTACGTCGAAGGATCAATATATATATTTTTAAATATAATAAAACCAATTCAGTTGTAAATACCAGTAAATAAATAATATATATATATATAAAACAACAACAACATATATCTCTATCAGTTATGTTGTCTATGACTATAGCAGACTATGACATAAAAAAAAAAAAAAAAAAAAAAAATATATATATATATATATATATATATATATATATATATATATATATATATATATATATATTACAAAATAAATAACAAGTTTATATAGAATAAGGTGCTTTAAAATTCTTAGCTTAAAAATCAATGTTATTCCTTTAATGATGTTATAAAGGACAAGGGGAAAAAAGTTAAGTTTCACTCTTCTGTAATGGATTAGATTAAGAGGTTACTAGCTTCAACACGTTAAAATGGCGGGAAAACACGAGTAAACAGATAAGAGCCTTAAAAACAAATGTCATCGGAAGTATAAACTTCAAATTTTACTGTTTAACTGTGCTGTGTATACAGCAAGACAATTCAAATATTTTTTCTGCCTTTTAGTAAAATAGGATTTGTCATGATGATTCTATTAAATATCACCAGTGACATCTCGTTACCCAGCTTACACTAGGTCATATACAATTAAAAGTTTCTGAATTTAAGGAATGTAATTTTATAAATTTGTGAAAAAAAAAAAACTGAATTAAAAATTAGTTATATATCTTTTCAACATTTTAGGATAAAACTCAGTTGAATACTACTACATCTCTTATGTAAAATAAACATTTTTTTCCTTTGGCTAATTTTTACTTCTTGTTATTTTTTTATTTCTGTATTAAAATTATTATTTGTTGATGTTTTCTGGTGTCTGCGTATCTGGTCATTCATCTTACCTCTTCAGGACAAAATTCTTTCAAAAATTAATATCATAAAAATTATTTATTTATATATACAAAGCATTTACCCATATAGGGTCATTAGCTAAATACATAATTGTTTTTCACATTTTTAGTACAGCATTTTTAACAGGATAACATTGTAATACAATTATATAAAAATTATTATTTCCTCTTATTTATATGTAGTATTTTACATTTTTAATTTATTAATTTGTATCAAAAATGAATTCTTTAAAAAGTCTTGTTATTAATCTCACATTATTTTAATGGAATATTATATACAAACAGAAGACAGGCATAATTTATGTCTTCATTGCCTGAGTAATTATAACTCCAGTATTAATATTATTTTTCTTTAAAAGACTTCTTTATCTACTACCTAACTTAAGGAGAAAACTCATAAAATATTATGAGAATTAACAACTTTTTCAATTAATAGCTGCCATCATTCTTTCAATATTAAAGCCATGATGTTATTATTAATAACTTATCAAATTATCTACTCTTGCTTACACGAATTAATTATAGAAGTAAAGTTAAACCACTATTTCCAATTTTATTTATAAATATTACTATATATATTTTTTTAATAATTTTTTTTATTAAAAAATTACAAAAATAATAAAAAATATTCTTTTTTAATTACAAAAATTACAACTAAAAAAATATCCTTTTTTAAAATTCATAATCAAACAAAAATAAATAAATTAAAACACACACATATATAAAATTATAAAAATAAATTATAAGCCGAAAAATTAAATTGAATTTCGGAACCTTAAAAGATGTATTGGATGATAATGAAGACATTGTAAAAAATTTATTTAGCTATTTAAAAGAAATTAAATATTACAGACAAATCTAATAAGCCTGAGTTGGCAATGACCCTTTAGGTTAGGGGCAAACAACAAAATAAAATTAAAAAATAAAATATAATAAGATATTTAAATGATGATAGGTCGGTTAATAATTTCGGATACTTTAAATTTATCATATACAATTTAAATCAAGATATGTTATTAATAATTCAGTATTATTTCATTGGAATATTATAGCCATACAGAAAACCGGCTTAAAGTTATATATTTTGGCGGAATATAAATATTCAAAATTATTAGATGTATTTACAACAATCGAACTTATACGTTGAAAATACTCTTCACAAAAATAAGCTTAAATAATTCTAAAATTTATAAGACTAAATTCGCAAAGTATAATGTTAATACGAAACGGTAGTCACTTGTAATATTAATGTATATTAATATATTAATGTTTAAGTAGATTAGTGGATTATGGGTATTGATAAGAATTAAGTAAACTTTGTAGTGTGACTTAACACTCGTTACATTGGCAGAGAGACAGAGAACTCACCCCGTACTAGAAGTTGAGCTGCAGAGAGCCGACTGAAGGGAACCCCCACCGCGGAGTGCTATATCTCCCAGAGGATCACGTGAGGCTGCGTGCATCAAACCCTCGTGTCAGCGGTCAGCACCTATCGCAACGCCCTCCTTTATTTTAGAAAGATACCTCCACCCTAAAGGGCTCCCAGTTCTACAACAATCGGTCGCGTCGGGGAACCGTTCTGACGCAAATATGAGTGGAATTCTCCTGATATTGTGATGACTCATTAAGGCGGTATCTGTGGGCGGATGGACTTTAGAATGCCGTTCGGAGCCATACTAATGATAAATAAGTAATATTTAATCAAATGCGCAAGTCAATCCTTTGGTAAACATACATTATCTTATAAAAACAAAAACAAACAAAATGTGGCTTTAGTATTTCTCTGTGACATAGAAAAACAATAAATTATGGATATATCTATCCCTAATTTACTGTTTTTTCCCAGCTGTGGGTGAAATTGAAGAATGACAATGCTATACCCTATCGTAAATAGAAAATCAAATCTGAAACCTGCTAAAATAATCCTTATCTATAAAACTGTACTTTATCCGCTAATTATGTATGGTTGTGAAACTTCCTCAACTAAACGGAAAAAACTCTTAACATATCAAAACAAAATACTCCGAATATCAGTAGATATTCTATGGTTCGTAAGAAACAGTCAACTGCACTGTGACCTTTAAATTGGACCCACCGAAGACTTCATCAAAGATCGCTTCACTAAATACCACTCACAGCTCCCAGTAGTAAGGTGTGCTGAAGCCATCTCAACCAACAACATCGGGGTTCAAACGACAACTCGCAGGCTCTAACCCAGACGTCTGCCAATCTTCCTATTAAGCTTTTATTTGTCCATAAACATGGACTTTTCTAGAATATCCATAATTTATTTTCAGCATATATTCAATCTATTATATTACTTTTTTTAATTATTATAATTTAATATTAAAAAAAAAGAATTATAATATTATTTCTAAAAACAGTTAACTGCACTTTACCTTATTGAATGAATTTTAAGATCGCTTCACTAAATACCACTCACAGCTCCCAGTAGTAAGGTGTGCTGAAGCCATCTCAACCAACAACATCGGGGTTCAAACGACAACTCGCAGGCTCTAACCCAGACGTCTGCCAATCTTCCTATTAAGCTTTTATTTGTCCATAAACATGGACTTTTCTAGAATATCCATAATTTATTTTCAGCATATATTCAATCTATTATATTACTTTTTTTAATTATTATAATTTTAATGTATTTAAAAAAAGTTAATTATTTAACAATTAATTTATTTTCTTATTTGAATTATTTTATAAATGTATTCATTTATTATCTTACATGAACATATTTACTTTTAGTTTCATTTCTTTCTCGGATTTCCATTTGAGTTCAAGTGTTTGTTTTGATTTAAATCAATCTTATTATTTAACTGATCAGTATAATTATAAACATAAAATAGTAACGGGCGTCTTTGCATGAGACTATACCCCCACTTTGTCAATTGCAATAAGTGTTTATACATAAACCTATGAACGGCTCAGCCGATCTGGAAATAAATAAAAATAAAAGAATTATAGGAGGTAAAGAAAGGAAGAAATAGTCTTCTAACAAAATTTATGTTTAATAGTTCATGTGCATTGGTAACTTTTTTCATTCAAATCAATATAGCTCCTAAGCGACAGGTTCTAGCGACTAATGTTATATAATACGAAATATCCTCTAATAAACTTTTGACATGGAAACTGCGGTCATAAGTTCGACTCGAGAAACACCAACAGAGATAAAGTGATTCAAAAAAAGGCCAACCCTACAAAAAGAAATGTAGGGAAAACGTGACTTTTTTTTTTCATTTAAAACAACTTACCTGTTAAACAGTAGGTCCAGCACCCAATTTTATATACGGAAATAACTTTATATTTTCAATGCGAGCAACACAAGTAACTTTTATTGAAAACTAACTTCTATAAAAATGTTTTGTAAAAGAGCACGAACTTTGTTTACTGTATGGATATTTGTTTTGGTTTTAGTCCTCATTATGGGAATTAACATGCTTGGGCCGAAACGTTGACATAAATAATAACAAAAAGTTTTTATTGAAGAACCTATATCCTCCTAGTGATTAACGACAGCGCTACACAATAGATACTGGCAAGAGAAAGTTGAAAGTGTGTGAGATAAGTTGGAGGGCACTTTTAATTAAATATACTAAATTAAAAATAATAGTAACAGCTATGTAACTTTGTCATATTTTTGGTTTTACTTTTTATAAATAACGTTTGATTTCATAAAGAATTCAAAATACACATTTTCATAATGTGTATATTGAAACTGTTTTGATGTAACTTTATAAAATAGATTTGTTAGCTTTTTTAAAAAAATACTATTTAATGATAACGTTTTTTTAAAAAAGTAATATTTAATTTTTTAATAAATAATAACGTCTTTCCCCTCTTCCTTCTATCGTGAGAGTATTTTCAAGAACTTCAGCTCCGTGGCACAATCTCGTTTAGATACCAGGCATTACCTTAAACGAATTTCAAACACAAATGCACGAATTTCGACACAATGCAATTATTATTTTGGAAAAAAAAAAATCGAATAAACGATGTGTAATAAGTTTTCTTTGTTTTTAATAACTTCTAAAAAAACACACAGGAACTGTTAAAAATAGATAAATATTGTTTCTTACAAACAGTAAATTGTTAAGTAACTATTTAACACTAACGTGAACAGTACAATTATTATTATTTTTTCATACGATACTAAGCTGCTCTATTACCCTTTCGTTTCAATTATATATATCTCCAATTGAGATCATTGGCGGATTAAAGGGAAACTAGTTGAGGGAGAAACTTTTCCTTCGAAATGATTCGTACTACAACACATACTAAATACCTACTAGAATGTCCAAGGTCGCTTGTTCAAACCAGGCAGGTGGTCCCAGGATTTTTTAACATCAGTAAAAAATCTTTAGTAATGCCGTCCTTCGGAGGAGACTTAAACAGGTGATCGCGAGATTTTTTGATGCCAGGTACTCGTTATAGATCTCTGTCCAATCTCTAGATAGGCAAAATTCAGGACTCCCACTGTAGCATCGTCCGATTAGCCACAGTAGCATAAAGTGACGTTAAATAAATAAACGTTTTACTTAAATAAATTTGGAAAGTATCTTAACCCTTTCACGTACGTTCTCCCCTTTACCTCAAAAACATTTACCCTTCTAAAACAATAAGTGTTTAATCGAAATGAGACATCAAAAACGTTTTTAAAAAATAGAAAAATAGTGTTTAGAAAGTAAACGAGGTGTTTATAGATACGAAGATACCAAACAACAAACAGAATGAAAGAGCGAAAAGCGTAATCAGTCAATGCCAACACGAGGAAAAAACGTTAACATAATCTCATAAAATGTTGGCTCAACATTGAAGGGAATCTCCATATGACTTACCTCAAGGATTTCATAGAGAGAAAAAAATAAATCATTGCCTTACTCTTTCCAAGAACCTAGCAACAATCAAAAAAACAAAACAAGGTCGTACCCAAAATTATCACAAATTAACGTTCACAGAAACAAAAAAATATCCGAGAATATGCTCGTTAATAAAGCACAATTAAGAAAATTACATAAAACATCATGGAAATCTATTAAAGGCACGAAAACCTTTATCGAATAAATCAACCTACACATTAGTAAGGTATCACTTGTAGCTAAGTGGCTAGCATAACAGCCTCCTATGCCAAAGGTCCCGGGTTAAAAATCCACAGGTGGTCCTAGGATTTTTTAATATGAGTAAAAAATCCTTAGTTATGCCGTCCTTCGGAGAGGACGTTAAAATGTGGTCCCGAGCCTGTGCGATGTCAGGTAATCGTTAAAGATCCCTATCCTAATAAACCCTAGATAGGCAAAATTTAGGAGTCCCACTGTAACATCGTCCGACTAGCCATAGTAGCATAAAGTGACGTAAAATAAATAAACAAACAATATACATTAGTAAAATAATGCATCGAACAAGTTAAGCATTGTTATTAGTAAAGTAATTTACGATGGCTTAATAATTTTGTTCAAATCCATAACAAAAATGTAACATATTCAAAATATATGGCAAAATAAATGTTGTCAGTTGCAGAAATATTTTTTTGGTTAATGGTAGGTTTTGGAGATAAATAAAATAATAAGGTCACAAATTAAACTTGTAGGAAAAAGAAACGTATGAAATTAAAGTCTCGTACCTTACAAACTCACACACAACAGATTGAAAGAAAGAAATTTAATTATTTTGAATATTAAGTAGTTGAACGTGTGGTTATAATGATGGATAAGATATTTTGGGTGGTGGTTAAAAAATAATTAAGAAATAGTTCAAAATTATTTAATGAGCAAACAACGATTCGACCCACCTTGTATGTCTTCTTCAGGAATAAAAGGTAACAAGATAATCGGTAAGGGGGTTGTATATAAAGAATAATTAAAACAATTGGAATGATTAAAAAACAAATGATTAAAAAAAGATTAATCCACCATAGTCCTGATTCTTCCTTTATTTTTAAATTTTTGTAAGATATATTTTTGGTTATTCCCAAAAGAAATTAATTTATTTTTGTACTTAACATCGTTTCGGCTTCCAGAACCATTCTCAAGTATATATCATGCATATTTCTTCTCCATATAATCTTTCACCGCTTTATCAGCAGTGACTTCTAATATCACTTACTATGTCCAAAATTATAATTTTAAAAACATTTTTTAATATTCATGATATAAACTTGAGAATGGCCCTAGAGGACGATACGTAAAATACGAAAATAAATCAACTTCTTTTGGCCGTGGCCAAAAATATATCTTACAATAAAGATTAAAAAGTATTGAGTTGATAAATGAGATAAAAAAATTAAATAATAAAAAAACAATTACAATCACAAGGCTTAGTTTTTATTATTTCATTAGTCTTACTTTTTTTTACTATTAATGTTTATTACTGTGACTGTTATAAAAATCTTTTTGTGTTTCCGTTTTTTAACTCACTACTTTTATAAACATTTTTGTGGATAAATGCCACATTTTTCCATTTATTATTTACATTTAAACTCTTAAACTGCATCTTATTACTTTTTAGACCTGACTAACACCCGCAATTTGGGCGGAAACGTTCATGGCACAATAACTGTTTTTGTAATCATTCATGTATCAACCCGAACCAGCTCATACTCCATTTTAGCCATTAATAAATAAATAATATAAAATTAAAACTGACAGGATTCTAACTTTCTTTTTTTTAATTTGTCGTATTGCTGAAAAGACTATCTATAGTTACAAAACGAAAAAAAATGCACTGATAAAAACAGCAACAAATTCCTGAGTTTGCAACACGTAAGTAAACTTTCGTAACGTTTTGAGTAATAGTCAATGATAACAATTCTGTTAAATTTTTATCAGGGATTCCGAAACTACTTTTTGTTTTTCAGTATTAGTTTAGTACTGTCCTCTACCTTTCTGACAGACCAACAGTAATGTATTCAATAAAAAGTATTAAAAGAAGTATCTATTTTTAAGTAATTTATAATAGGAAAATTATCATTAACTGAAATGATTCTAATGTTAAAATTATAAATTAAAAAGGATATATGTTATAGTTTTTGGAAACAAATATTTTGCACGATAAAAATAAAAACTTTTTAATCTGTATACATCGAAATTTAAACCTTGTCATAAGCACTTTTCTGGAATTAAAGATTACTATGATGAAAATAACTTATTTCTACCACTACAATTATATATGTACTCACAGATCTCCAAATGTATTAAAACTAAATGCATTTAATAAGAGAGTTCATAGAAAATTAGAAAATATTAAGATAGTGGATTAAAAGAACCATACACAAATCTTATCTCAAATTATAGTCTATGAGAATTATTAAAATCTGAATTTTAAATTTTCCGAACGAGAAATAATTTTAAAAAAATACTAACTTGTTATTTACCACATCATGTACATTTACAATTTAGTGATTTTAAAAAGTTTCATCCACCATTCTTTGATAACTTGTCAACTCAAGTGAGTAAACCAATTATTAACAAAAATGTCCTGTTAACACCTCGAGTCGAAGTGGTTGAATGGCGTACGCCTTCGGCGCATAAAAGATAAATGCGGTGATTTCGTTTAAACATTTCTTGGCTTAAAATAATCAAAAAGAAAGGTTTTGGCTTTTAAAAATATCATTCCAAGAACTAACAAGAGGTAACAAACTACTTTCACATCTATTAGATTACAGATCTCTACTAAATTTACGAAACAAGCGACTAATATACACAACTCTAACCAATCTGGTCCAAACCACAACAGAACTTAGGGGTTCTGCAAAAAAAACACGCACCATGGTATGTTTCGAATCACACGATACGCAATGAAACAACAGTAAACATTTCATCAGTAAATTCTTACATTCACGTCAAATATAACACATTTCATTCATCGACACATCACAACCCAAATCAACTTGATTCTTCCCTTTCTTCTCTGTTATCAGGGTAAACCCAAAGAAGAAATAAAATACGACGACCGAGAGACTGCTAACCTAATAATAATTGGTAAAAATTCAGCGCTGGTCAAGAAGGAAATAATACTTCACATTTCCTGGATTCGTTGCTACACAATTGCAAATAATAAAAAATATCAAACGATTCGCTCAGATTTTAAAAAAACAAAACAATCATTTCAACTAACGCAAAACACAAACAGATTTTATACATAGGCGTATGCATTAAAGCATCTAATTAACGAGGATTACATATAATAATGCACTAACTTTCACTTCACATTCCACATTATTCACGTCATCACTACTGTTTTAAACTTCATAATGTAAATTTCTCTAAGTAAATGTGGGATCACTTGTAGCTGGGTGGCTAGCGTAACAGCCTCCCATGCTAAAGGTCACGGTTCAAACCCGCAGGTGGTCCTAGGATTTTTTAATGGGAGTAAAAAATCCTTAGTTACGCCGTCCTTCGGAGGGGACGTTAAAAGGTGGTCCCGAGCCTGTGCGATGTCAGGTACTCGTTAAAGATCCCTATCCTAATAAAACCTGGATAGGCAAAATTTAGGACTCCCACTGTAGCATCGTCCGATTAGCCATAGTAGCATAAAGTGACGTTAAATAAATAAACAAACAATAAACATCTAAGTAAATGTAATAAGGTCTCTTTATTTACAATGAAACATTTATAATTACAAATACCACATTTCTATTAACATCAACGTTAAAAACTGAACTGATGCATAATAGAGCATTGGAAAATCCGGTCTCTTCAACTTAGATTGTGTTTACACGTTACAGAAGAGATTGCGAAAACCATTATTTATTTAAAGATATTAGGGCAAATAATATGATGTGATTGTCATGCAGGGGATATTGTGTAACCGCATGATTGTGATAAGATAGAACAAATAATCACGAACATCTTTAAATAGCTGTTTTTTTATTTTAATTATTTTTAATATCACTATCATATCTAAATTCGTTCTTCTCTGTCATTCGTTGATCATGTAGGAAAAAAAAAAAACCCGGCGAAACCAATGACAGTTTTGCCAAAATGAATTTTTCAGGTTTAACTAATAGATTTATAGCTGGACAATTCCAATTCAGTAAACAGTAAACTTGGTTTATTATTTTAAATATATAGAACCTTTATAATCGACCAAAAAAACAAAACATTATCCCCGCTAAAAATTTGAGCTTACGTTTTAAGATACGTATAATAGGAATAAAAAAAAATCCGTTTGTCCGCCGTCCGCGGCATTTCCCCGAAACGACTGGACCATTTTTTTTTTTTCAATTCTATGCTACAAAAATACTAGGGCATGCAAGGATGATTTTAACAGCAAGACGTTGATATCAGCTGACTATTTTTAAAATGACAGTCAATTAAAGGTGATTAATTCAATAACACGGTTATTTTTGAAAATAGAGAAAAACTTTATTAGTGTTAAAACCCGCGAATAATTATAAGATAGAGAAAAATTGAAATTTAACCCGTAAATACGCCCATAACTCAGTTATTTTTTAAGATGGAGAAAAATATGCACAGAGATTTAATATTCATGATATAAACTTGAGAATGACCCTAGAGGCCGATACGTAAAATACGAAATAAATCAACTTCTTTTGGCCGTGGCCAAAAATATATCTTACAATAAAGATTAAAAAGTATTGAGTTGATAAATGAGATAAAAAAATAAAGTAATAAAAAAACAAATACATTCATAAGGCTTAGTTTTTATTATTTCATTAGTCTTACTTTTTTTTTTACTATTAATGTTTATTACTGTGACTGTTATAAAAAAGTTTTTGTGTTCTCGTTTTTCAACTCACTACTTTTTAAAAAAATGTAGTGGATAAATGCCACATTTTTCCATTTATTATTTACATATAAACTCTTAAACTGCATCTTATTACTTTTTAGACCTGACTAAGACCCGCAATTTGGGCCGAAACGTTCGAGGCATAATAACTGTTTTCCGCTATTTTTGTAATCATTCATCTATCAACCCGCTCATACTCCATTTTAGTCATTAATACATAAATAATATAAAATTAAAACTGACAAGAATCTAACTTTTTTTTTTTTTTTTTAATTTGTCGGATTGCTAAAAAGACTATCTATAGTTACAAAACGAAAAAAATGCACTGATAAAAACAGCAACAAATTCCTGAGTTTGCAACACGTAACAATCCGTTTGTCCGCCGTCCGCGGCATTTCCCCGAAACGACTGGACCATTTTTTTTTTCAATTCGCTACAAAAAATACTAGGGCATGCAAGGATGATTTTAACACCAAGACGTTGATATCAGCTGACTATTTTTAAAATGACAGGCAATTAAAAGTGATTAATTCAATAACACGGTTATTTTTGAAGATAGAGAAAAACTTTATTAGTGTTAAAACCCGCAAATAATTATAAGATAGAGAAAAATTGAAATTTCGCTAATAAATAAGCCCATAACTCAGTTATTTTTTAAGATGGAGAAAAATATGCACAGAGATTTAATATCGGTAAAGCACGAGACTAAATTTAAAAAATGGCTGTATATACCCTAGTAACTTCGATATTTTCGAAACAATTGTATTAGTGTTTTTTAAACCAAAAAACCGTGAATAATTATAATAAAGAGGAAAAAGAAAAACAAAAAATTGAAACTTTACCCATAAATAAGTTATTTTTGAAGATAGAGACAAATATGTAGTGTTTTAGAATTTGCAAAGCGCGATATACAAAACAATCGAAAAGAATAGGATCTATATAAAGAGTTATACCCTGGTATATTTATTTGGAA
The DNA here is from genome assembly GCA_023052935.1 of Piezodorus guildinii. Taxonomy (NCBI): domain Eukaryota; kingdom Metazoa; phylum Arthropoda; class Insecta; order Hemiptera; family Pentatomidae; genus Piezodorus; species Piezodorus guildinii. The sequence goes on from CM041292.1 coordinate 60,407,034, forward strand.
ATAATGTACGATTGTCTAACAATTTGCGGCGGATTAAAATAAAATAGATAATTGAAGGCTGAAATGATTATTCCAATATTTACCTCATACGACTTATTACAAAGCTTATTTAAGGGAATTTCAAAGGAACAGTAACTTAATAAAAGGCTTAAGAACACGCTGGTTCGATGTCGATAACTCCAATGGATATTAAACACATTAATTTTAATCCATTCATGGCATGGTCCAGTAAATTTTACCGTCGCGACTTTATCAACTCAATTATAATAATATGGTGTATGCTCCGCAATTTCGGGTTGTATAACTTCCTTAAGTCTCTAGGGGAGGAATTTTTGCCATGATCAAATACTCTCGAAAAACTTAAGGCATCTTCTTCTTATTAGTGAACATGTTTCATACCGGTAGAGAAGGATAAAACCTTTTGAACTTACGGAGTAGTAATTTCGCTTAATCTATTAGCTTTTAATGTTTCTTTCTTACATACTCTTAATAAATATCCGGGGGGCCTGTAAAGAAAACGCCTCGATACCTTCTAAAATATAATCATAATTAGCAGAGCACACACGATAACTGGTTTGTAATATAAAAGTTACGGCAGATGGGATTTGAAGTTAATAAGTTAACAGATTTGGTTTATATATTATATTGATAAAACTTTTTGTGAAAATTTACAAAAACACGTTATATTCTCATTGAAAACAATAAAATGTTGTTTTTTTAAAGTTCCAAATAAAAAATTAAATCCATATAATACCGATGGTAATCATTGTTAACAGGACAGGTTGCATTTATGCAACTTAACCTTGACCTTCTACAAAAATATGATGAAATCGAATTTTAAGCATCTCAATTTTATGAACTGGTTTCAATCTGTTTTAAATTAATTATACCAAGGAGTATTTTAAAATTCAATATTTTATTTTATTTATATAATGTTAAAGTCTAATTCAACTGGATTTAACCTTGAATTGCTTTAAAACGGAATACCGTTAGTAAATATTTCTATAAAACTAAAATCAATTTAAAATATGCGTAAAATTAAGGGTCTTAAAATATTTTTGATAAAAAGAAAGGAGCTAATGACCTTGCGTTGATCGCCTAAAACAGTACCACTGTACAAAGGAAAATGATACTATATCAACTAATCCATGAAACATTTTTCGATTATTAGAAAGAAATTGGAATACACGAGTTCAATTCCTCCAACAATAATGAACGGCTAAATTCGTTATTTCTTTTAGTTATTTGTATGTCTAAAATTATCCTGCTGATGAGAGTTTTTGTAAGATCAACAATTTTTAAGGACAAACCATTTATTTTTTTAGATAGTTTGTATAACGATCACTTTCTCATGTCTGAGACGGATCAGATTTGATCGTGAATATTCTAGGAAGAATTTCTATAGTTCTGTAAAGTCATTAAATTCATTAATCATAAGTACAATTGAGCATAGAAATATCACAGATTAATTAAAGTATGGAAGCACATTATGACAGGAAATGGGGGCAATGAAAAGTATGGGGCACATAACAAACTCAGATAAAAATGATTAATTATATTTTAAAATAAAGGAATTATTTGATAAATACTCACTTTAAAAATACTCAATATTTTAAGAACTAAAAAATTATTTGCGCTGATATCGCTCAGAATAGACAACTCGATAATGAATGATCTTTTCAAGAGGACAGGGTGGGAATCGGATATTGGAACTTGATGCACTGAACGGATGATGCACCTATTTCGTTAATACTATCCCCGATAAAAGAGAAATGTTAGGAAATAGTAACGTCAGCGATTCAACGGAAAAATAATATCGCATTCCGCAACCCTATTGATTAATTGAGCAAATAAATCGTGGGGCCAACCGAGTGCCCTCTAAGATAAGGTGAACACGGACCAAGAAAATGACAGATATCTCTTTAAAATAATCTTGTCACTAACGTAATCGATAATTTATTTAAATCGTTATAAAAGTAATATTATAGTGTGTCCGAAACTACGATGCAGAGAATTTGTATTTTTTGACAATTAAATCACTTTAATTTAAATCCTTTCTTATTTTAGAAAGATAATTAATTTAATAAAAGTTCCAATAACGGATTACAGCTTAGAGAAATATAGAATTTGCAACAAGAATTAACTGGTTTACATTGCGTGAAGGAGAAAAAAATCTCGTGGGAGCAAATGATGGAATAAAATCTGATGCGGAGGCGATTCTTTGCTAGTCACTCTCTTCATCACTTCCGGTGTATCGTCGCTCACAGTGCTGCCCCGTTATACGGTTTACCTCAGGAATGCGAAACGTATTCACCCAATTTTTTTATTGAAATTTACAACTGTAAATTACAACACAAGTAAATATGCTGAACAATGAAAAAATACATGAAAAAACATTAACAGAAACTGCCCATTGGCAGCACTCTTTAGTAGTGAATCTAAACAAGAAGGTCTCGTGGCCATTTTCTTTGCAGACGCCTCGGGGAATTATCAGGAATTGAAGAGGAAGCAAGGATTGAACTAGTTTATTAGAGTAGGAGTGGATTTGTCATGGAAGGAGTGATTACCTGGTACTGGCCAAATAAGCAACATATGGAACTTTGAGGTCTTTGTGGGTGATTTTGGAGTGTAAGGATTGGATAAGGGGATAGTTGATGGTTTAGTAGAAATCCAAAGCATAGTTAGACAGGATTTGTTAGGATGGGTAGGGATATCAGCTATATAGACTGTGTAAAGAATGGGTTCTAGGATACTGCCTTGAAGAACACCAGCAGACTGAGTAAATATGGATGATTAGGAACGATTATTATTAAGGCCTGGATGATGAGGAAGTATGTTAGAGTGAGGAATTTACAGGAGGAGTTTGTACAGCAGTCCTGGGTGCCAGGCTCGGTCAAAGGCTTGCTCTACGTCAAGAAAGGCTCCCGTGCAGTACAATCCGCACTCCAATGCAGAAGAGACTACATCCCCCGTGTGATGAAGTTGCTGGATGGTGGAGTGGGATGTTCGGAATCCATCACCCAATTACAATAAACTAGGCTGTATTAAGAAATATCTCTGAAATTACAAATAAAACAGTTTAGAATGGTCATCACATGGATACATGTTAAATATCATTGGTTCCAAAAATGTGGATCTAGGGCCCCTCGGGGTCCGCAAACGATGTCCAGAGGGTTTCGCGCGATGTCATTTGAAAAATATTTTAAATTTCCTTAAAAAATATTAGCGAAGCCTTGGCTTATGATAAAATTGCGTGCGCCAACTGATAGCTAATAGGTACACCTATATTTATTATTAAATTTTATTAATTTCTTAGAACAATGTTACGCGGATTGTGTCTTGGAGTCTGGGCGCGAGCATATACTTTCTTGCATTATCTTTAACAAATTATTTCAAACGCAGTCACTAAATTGCTAGTCCATGATTTCAATAGAAAAAGCTTCCTGTTAGTCGTATGAGCCTGAAATTAAGATAATGATTTACAAAAATTTACTTCATTATTTTGTATTGAAATCTGGATTTTTTGGATGTTTTTTCACTATGCTAATACTTTTTTTTACATTAAGGAAGAAAATTTTATAGTATGCTTTGGAATAGAATTAGATATTGTAAATGTTCAAGACCAATTTGCGAATAAGTAAAAAGGCTCTAGCTACATTTATTAAGCAATATCTTCCTTTTTTTTTTGTTTCTCTAAAAATGTCTTCAGTATTGATTCAGTACACTGGTATTCATAGCAACTCAGCGAAGTTGAGCAGCTGATCCAATTAGGGACTTTTCTTCAAGTACGTTTTGAAAAGAAGTACTTTTAAGGACTTTTGTATTATTTAGATTAAATAGGATGAGGGATTTAAATATATAAATACACTAATTTTAAATTTAGGGCGTCCTCGCCATTGTACTGATTGCATGTGGGGATCCGCAAAACAAATTTGTTGGTAATGGATGAGAAGAACAGGGCAGATAAAATAGTCTTGAGATAATCAAAACTCAAACTTACAAGAAATAAAAATTAAATATCTTCATAATACCCTCAAACAGTGAAACGCTATGACAATATGCCAACAATAATCAGAACGACATTTATAGCACAAAAACACACTAACGAATAAAAATAATAATACACTTAAGAAATCGTGAAAAATATTAATTTAATACACATAGAGACATGCATTTCTGAGAAATAAACCCTCACACAAAATCACGAAGGCATGCTAACATTACACGAAACCTTTTCTAGATGAGAAACCTACAGAAATTAAAAAAAATAATATATTCAGATTTTGAATAAACAAATTACAAAAGCAGCAAATCAGGAGAGAAAAATTGTAAAGGGAGTAAGATTGTTTGAATTATGACAACACGAGATTAAATTTTCAATTTCATCCATATAATTGTTTATTATATATAATTTTTTCTTTCATCTATCATGTTCATCCCTATCCAATGAAGTCATTCATTGTTAATGCTGATAGTACATTAAGACAGGTTGTAAAATTTTATTTATTTCGCAAACCAATTAAATTTCACTGATTAGATCTCTGACTCTTACCGAGAAACAATTATTCAACAAATCATAGCAGTCTAAAATACTGACATTTTTTTACTATATTTTAATACAATTTTGAAATAAGGTAACCGATGTTTAAACACATAAATCATAATTAGAGAGGCAAAAACAGTGTAAGAAGAAAATGTAACACAGAAGATGTACAGGTGATGTGTTAGAAAAAGACACATAAATGGCGATTTTTTCAGGGGTAGATAATGAAAAACAACACTAACCTCTTAACAGAAAGAGCATCCTTGGTGGGTGTAGGTTTTGAGTCATATCTCCAGTTAATGTTAACATGGAACTAAAAATAGACAATTATTTAATGCAGGGTGAAATCACAGGTTAAAATAAATTAAGAGATTAACAAAGATATTTTTTTTCCCATTTAAATGTAAACCTCTCCATATATATATATATATATATATATATATATATATATATATATATATATATATATAAAACAGTAGAAATTTTCCTATCTATTCGCCCATTGCTAGGAAAAATCTACTGAAGTGTAGATGGACCAGACAGATGTTTTAAATTATTAAATAACTTTCAATCCCCAAGACGCAAAAAAAAAAAAAAAATAATTAATAAATAAAAAAATAATAATAATAATTCTCTTGACTTTTGTCCGGGAAGTAGATGATGTTCCAGTTATCTGAGAGGAAGGAAATAATAATAATAATAAATTGAAAGATTGTATAGATACAAAAAAAAATCTGATGAGCGCAACACAGGACTTTCACTTACCACCGTTATTTATATCAATTCAAGAATATTTAAACAAATTTATAAACGAAAATAAATTGTTAAAGAATTATTTAAATTGGATTTTAATAGAAACATGTGTTTTATTAAAAAATCGATTATATTATTTTTTCGAATCTACAAAATCAAAGGTACTTTAGAGGAAGAAATTTTTAAATATCGGCATTTAAGCCATGTCAGACTATTTCAATCAGAATAAAATCTATATGGTGATAAAGCCCATTAAATTTTACATCGATATAGGGAGTTTAAACAAAATCGTTAGAGCCGTTTTTGAGAAAATCGTAAAAAGGTGCAAAATGCATGGTATAAATTTGCTATTCTGGTAAGCTGATTTTGATGAAAAAGGTTTTGTAACGTCTCGGGCGTATATTTGTCGTAAATATGAAATTTCAGTTTCTTAGGACTTTTCGTTTTCGCCCGGGAATTTCCACACACACACAGACCTTTTAGCGTTACGGGACTTGGTCATTTGGACTCAGGAGACTCTAAAACGCGTATTTCCGTAAAAAACTGATTTTTTACTCCCTTTGAAAAATTCTAGGACCATCAGTAGGGTTTGAAACGTGACCTTAGGCACAGAAGGTTGATTGATATGCTAGGCAAAGTTGGCCCTGATCATGATATTCGTAATTCGATTATCATCATTGTATTTATCCGTATGTATACAATAACGTTGTAACAGAACAACTGCAATTCGTAATATTTTTTATAGGTATTTATACAAAAGATCTATTTTAAGTTTTATCAGGACAAATACCACTTATTGTAAGATTTGAAACACAAATATAGGAATCCATCGAAGCAGTCAAGAGTTTTCAATCACTGATTTTCCTGTTGACAGAGTTTACGGAAGAAAAAAAAAAATGTAGGTTGAAGAATCATATACTATTAGGGATTTAGTTATTCAAAAGAGAATTCTTAATTAGCATGGAGTTAACCACTGTTTTAACCAATAACTGCGTTGGTCCGTGTAAGCAGGGCCACAATCTGAGTGTGCCTCTCAACCGTGAAGGACACGGGCACAATCCGCAGTACAATCGCATCACGATAATCCCACGGGAGGTGGTTTATATCACTATTATCAAACTTATTGCCAGCAAATCAGGGGCCATTTGTGACAAAAAAAAGAAAAAGAAAAAAAGAGACAGAAAAGGTCAACAGAAAATAATTACCACCTCTTCTTACATAATTATAACTGCATGCATTTATCTCCTTCTTCTTTTTACTTGAAACACTAATTTACTTAAACGACATAAAAGGTAAAAATACAATAAAAATTAAATAGAGATTGAAGTAAAATAACGAAGCTATAGTAAATATATAATTGAAATAATTATCAATTAATAGACTGCTATTAATACCCTAAGTACGGTATTTTTTACAAAAACAGTCCGTTTTTAATTTATCTCTTTATTGAGGTATATTTGAAGCTTTTGGCGTCACAAGCGCCATATTCATCAGTTTTTTCAAAATTGTATTACTTAATACTTTAGATACCCTTAGCATATGGACATGGTGGTGTCCTACCCATTTAGGTAAGCACTCTTTTATTTTTTACTTTTAATTTGTTCATACATTTATTAATTGAAAATAATAATAAGATTTTTTAGAAGAGAAATGTTCTTTTTTTTTTTTTAAATATTAATAGGAATATTTAAACCGAAAACTGCCAAGCTATTTATAAACTTATTTTAATTTGGATATCTTTTTATAAAATGACTAAAATAATTAAAAAGGTAATAATCCTGAATATTTTGTGTGATCTTTTCTTATATAAATAAAAACCTGTACCTCTACAACGCATGAAGGGTCTCGAGTTCAGTGCTTACAGATTCGTATTCTTACACGGCTAACGAACTTGCAAGGAGGTGATTAGGCTTAAATCACGCTCGGTCACAAGATTTTTTTCTCCTATTAGGGTACCCACTTTATAAAGACTGGGTGTGCCCCAGGAGGGTCTTCATACCCCAAGGTCGCTCCACGGCTGAAATAACAGAATAAATAATTCTGCCTCAGTCGGGATTCGAACCTGGGGCTCGGAGAACAGTGGCCGTATGCACTATCCACTAGACCACACCGCTCTCTCTTATATAAATACTTATATAAAATTATTTTTCCTCTTTTTATGAATTGAAAATTTTTGAAAAAATGTTACAGATAAATACGGCTCTTATGACGCCAAAAGCTTCAAATATACCTGAATACAGACAAATTAAGCAATGACTGTTTTTTTGTGAACTACCTTACTTAAAATAGTTATTAAAAAAAATTATAATTGTAATTCTACTTTTCTATGTTACTACTTAATTTACTTCTATAGTTAATCATTTCATTTATTTATTTTTTTTTTTTTTTTATCTCAACAACAATTTTTTATTCAGTAAAGTTACAATCTGTCCCAATTTGGACATTAATAGTAGTGCTGAAAGATATCATACATACTACATTCATACAATATTTACACGGAATAAAATTACAATAAAATATATACACAATAATGAATCAATACAATAGTCAAGAATTCACTTATACCTATATACACATACACACACTCATACGTACATCACATTGAGTGGAGAATCTAGCCAGTGCTAGAACTCCAATATATTTACAACAGGTCGCGGGGCCACTGCCGTTTCAACCTTCTAGGTGGGTTGTATGGATGAGTGGAGCTGGATAGGGATTGAGCTAGAGGATTAGGATGATGAAATAGGTTATGGTGGAATTTGGAAAATTTGGATGGAATTAGGTCTGAAATAAATGGAACATTAAGGTCGTGGTGCAAGGTATAGTTGGAGACATAATAAGGAGCATTTACTATTGTACGGAGGACTTTGGATTGAAAGGATTGAATGCGTTTGATGTTAGTACGTTTAGCTGTCCCCCACAGTTCAAGTCCGTAGGTCCAAATGGGCTTCAGTATTGTCTTGTAGATTAATAATTTGTTGTCAGCTGTAAGTTCAGATTTTCTGTTGAGTAGTCGGTATAACTGTCCGAATCGTCGGTTGAGTTCTTGTCTTTTAAGTCTTGTATGTGGGTTCCAAGTCAATCTTTTGTCTAACAGTAAGCCAAGATACCGGACTGTATCTGAGAGAGGAATTGGTAATGAGTTGAAATAAACTGGCGGACAGGAGTTTCGTCGAAGAGTGAAGGTAACGTGTTTGCATTTGGCTTCGTTCACCTTTATGCGCCAAGCATTACACCAGTCTTCGATAAGAGAAAGGTGTCTTTGCAGGTATAAGGATGCTGTTTCAGGATTGGAACTGGATGATAAGATGGCGGTGTCGTCTGCAAAAGTTGCCAGAAAGGTATCAGGATGTGTAGGAATATCAGCAGTGTAAAGGATGTAGAGGACGGGTCCCAAGACGCTGCCTTGAGGAACACCGGCCTCAACGGGATAAAGGTTAGAAAATTCTACACCACAGCGAACGCGGAAGGAACGGTTTGAGAGATAGGATCGGAGAATGAGGTATAGAGACTGGGGTAAATGGGTTTTCAGCTTGAAGAGTAATCCAGTGTGCCATACCCGGTCAAAAGCTTGCGCAATGTCCAGAAACGCACCAGAACAATACTCTTTGCATTCAAGAGCTGAGGAAATATGGTCTACAACTCGGAGCCCCTGTTGAACTGTGGAATGCTGAGGACGGAATCCAAACTGATGGGAAGGAAGATTTTGAGATTCTAATATGGGTAGGATACGTTTAAGAAGAAGCCTTTCGAAGATTTTTGAGAGGATGGGGAGTAGACTAATAGGCCTGTAGGATGAAGTGTTGTTGGAAGGTTTGCCTGGTTTTAGAAAAAGAATGATGGTGGAATGTTTCCATAACAGAGGAAAATAGGTGGTGCGTAGGATGCAGTTGTAAATATAAGTAAGGAATATAATAGCTTTCTGCGGAAGTTGTCGGAGGATCTGGGGAGTAAGGAGATCGTGTCCAGGAGATTTACGGAGGGTCAGTTTTTGGAGAAGATATTTGACCTCAGAGGGATTAATAGCTTTAGGAGGTAGGGAAAGTGGAATTGGTGACATAAGAAAGTCTTGCACTGTTGCGGTGTGATTGGCGTGGGATTCCGGGTGAGGAGTGAAAACTTTGGAGAGGTGTGTGGCGAACTCCTCGGCTTTATCTTCATCAGACGCAGCCCAGGAGTCATCACAACGTCGGAGAGGATGGGAAACTTGATGGTATTTTAGGATCTTTTTCGTGATATTCCACAGGGAATTATCACGAGCTGATAGAGAGGAGAGGTAGGAATTAAAGGACTGGGAACGGAAGGTCGCCAACTCCCTCTTCAATTGTCTACAATTGAAGTTATAGAAGCGGCGATCTGTTGGGTGGCGGGTGCGCTGCCATAATGATCTTGCTCGGCGTTTGGTATGGATGAGGTCTATAATATGTTGTGGAAAATGATTTTGGTGAGGATTTATATTGGAGTGTTTAGGAGAGGAGGCAGTCCAGACAGCTTGTTGGATGGCGGTGGTAAAGGAATAGACGGAATTATCTAGGTCATCTGGGGTTTTGAGGGTTACTCTGAGGTCAATATTATCGGTTAGGATTTGGCGGAAAAGGTTCCAGTTGACAGGACCTCGGATAAATGATGGTGGAATGGGTTTTGGAATTGGAGTGAGAGATACTTTTAGGATCAGTGGACTATGGTCTGAGGATAGTTCATCAAGGCGAGTTACAGACAAGTTGAGGGAGCCTAATCCACTGTGGATAAAGAAGTCGAGGATGTCAGGATTGCGGTTAGGATCGGTTGGCCAGTAGGTAGGGGAGTCAGGAGGCAGAATATTAAAATTTCGGGAGTTGAGTGCAGACAGCAAATTTCGTCCCGAGAATTCGTGGTTCTGGAACCCCACTGCTGATGCTTGGCGTTTAAGTCTGCACCCAGAATGAAGCAATTTCCTAAGGAATCCAGGAAGGATACAAATTCGGAATTGGAAATGGAATGTTTAGGAGGGCAATATGCAGATGTGAGGGTTACCGGAAAGGAAAAAGTCTTGATTACTATGGCTGTGGCTTGTAGGAAATCATAGGTGGGAAGTGGGAGTAAATGATGAGAGAGGGATTGGTGGACAATGATAGCAGAACCGGCATGGGCTTTGCCGTCTGGGTGGTCAGTACGGTATGTCATGTACTGCGGTATTTTGAAGTACTGTTTAGTCGTTAGTCTTGTTTCAGTTATAAGTGCAACATCGATTGTTTTGTCTTGCAACAACGCTGTCAGTTCGTCAGTATGATTTCTAACACCATTCGCATTCCAAAGGAGAATGGATAAGGAGTTAGGTGAATTCATTTAAGGATTTTTCAAGGCAGGGATTAAATTTGATACTAGATTTGTAAGGAGTGATATAAGCGGCATAACAAGAGATTTGATTTCGGAGATGAACGATGTCATTAGACTGGTAAGATCTGTGACGTTTGATGGTGAAGGGATATGAGAAATTTGATGTTGAGGAGTTTTTTGAAGATTAGGTAAACTTTGAGAAGTAGATTGTTGTACAATAGATTGAGATTGTTGAGGAAAACGTTGTTCCGGCAGTGCCTCGACTTCATGATTCTGGTTTCCACCTCCAAGCAAGTGGGCAAATGACACGTTAGAATTTACAAGTTTAGATGGTTCTCTTCTGCTTCTGGTTGGTGCAGCTGTTTCATTCGTATCCTGAGGTTTTTGGTATCTGGTTCGGAGTTTCTTGTAGATTTCACATCCCTTGTAGTTAGCCGGGTGGTCCTTGAGGCACAGAGCACATACAGCGGGTGTAGATCTTGATCTTGTACATTCTTCTGTTTTATGCTGTTCACCGCATTTCACACAGCGTGGTATGTGATGGCAATAACTTCTGGTATGACCATATGCCTGACAGTTATGGCACTGAACAATGTCTTTCTTTGTGTAAGGTTTTTCAACCTTTACACGGGTATAGTAGAGTCTACTGAGGTCATAGATATTTTCGACTCCTGCTGATGGTTCCAAGTCCACGAAGAATAGAGGCAGTGGACTTTTATCTTTTAGAACGTTGGTGACTTGCCTCACTTCGAATCCTAGTTCTGTCAGTTCTTCTTTGATAGCATCAACGGGTGTTGAGGAATGTAGGTTTCTGATTACGACCCTTAATGCTCTCTCCTGGCGCAGCTGATAAGTATGAAAGTCAGCTTTGGTCTCAGTCAGATATTTCACAATCTTTCTGTAGGTTTCAGCAGTAGTCGGAGATATTTTAGTATCATTGGTTCTACTTATACAATAATAACTATTAGGATCAGTTACTTTGTTTAAATGCGCACACATAAGTTTAAAATTTTTAATATTCTTAACAAATATTGGTGGAGGTAGTGGTTCTCTGGGTATAGGAGAAGATTCCATGGTTTCTTTTTCATTTTGGAGGATTTGAAATGGATTCGGTGTAAAAAAACGGGGATTCATCAGTTATTCCTTGTGATGATGTGCTGGGCTGTGGTTCAGATCCTAATGAGGTAGCTGACGTGTTCGCTGGTGGAATCATTTTTTTATTTTGTTCACGGCGGGGTCTCTGTTTTGTGGGAGACGAGTTTGAACCTGCAGATCTAGATCTTTTACTTGCAGACTTTGAGGACATGACTTGATGAAAATATCTCATTGATTAAGAAAAAAATAATAATAATAAATAAATAATGAGATAAGAATTAAAGATAAAAGAAAGATAAGTAAAAGAAAAGCAAGCCCGGGCTTGCCGAGCTAGCGGCAATCAGCTGATCAGTGACCCTCCTTTCACTTTTTCGTGATTGTACAAAGTAAATTATAACTTTGTTTACCAAAATTTCTCCAATATTCACTGCCGTAGTATTCCTGAGGTCTAGTGATGTTCTCCAGACCGAATTCAAGCGAATTCCTACTGAAAAAAGCAAAAATCTGAGAGACGATGTAACGTATGACTGTTATCATCGAGCGCATCAGCTGATCCATTTCATTTATTAAAATAAAAAGTTGGAAGTAATATAAGTAGTAATATTGAAACCCTTAAATTGATAATAACTCTTTTGATGTCCTAATAAAGGTCGCTTTGACAAAAAGGAAGTTCGAATATGAAATGCTTCTCAAATTCGCTTAAAGCTGCAGAAAAAAGGTATGACGTCACGCCCAACAAGTCTGTCGTCTGCGCCACGTTTAAATATCTTGTAATTCTCAAACATCACCAAGATTCGAATAAAAAAACTTTACCTACATAAATGTATCCAAAAATAAACGATGAAATACGAGCTCTCTTTGAATCACTTCAACTGATGTTGAGAGAAGGCATCTGTTGCAGAGGTATTTGCGCGTCAGAAACCTGATGTCAATAAATGGTCTGATAGTTAAGCGCTGAGACAAGCAAGAACTCGTAGAATTACCGGAAGTAGGTTCTATAAGTATTGGTTTATGACCGGCAATATAACTGGTCTCAAATATGTCCCTCACCCACATCTTATACGATATTCTAAATTTTGCATTTTACACATAGATCTCTACTGCTCACACTTTTTAATTTTATTTAATATATCGAAATATTTTATTCTATTATACAACATCTCAACAGATCATTTCCTAGTATTTATGTAAGTTAATATGTATATAAAACGCATCAAAAAAATTTAGTTTGCTATTTTTCATATACTAATTCCAGTAAAACGGCGATGTTGAACATTCTTCTTTAAAGTCTGAATATTTTGGAAATTACAGCATATCCTGATATAATAAAAATTCGTTATTTCATTAAGTACTAAATTTTGTCGTAATCAATCGATGAAAATCATCAAACTTTCGTTTAAAAGTAAAAAAAAAAAAAAAAAAAAAAAAAAAAATTTATTCCATACTTAAGTTATACTCGTATAGGCATACTTTTATCGAAATTAACTAGATATTAAAGTGGGGCCTTGGGTAAAGTTTAAACTTGGTCTAAAGTTTTCCAATATGGCTCTCAGGCTGTTACAAGTCAGAAACCCTTCCATTATTGGACTGCGATCAGCCACAGATTGGATTCCAGAATGGTAATAAACTTGATAATCAATTAAAACCAGTGCTTCATATAAATTTAGACTTAAGCATTTTATAAAAGGTACAGATATAAATTATAAAAACGGATTTATTTTCTTTCGGCGTTTTACATCCCTTCCCCGATCCGATCAGTAAAGCCAATCAGAACAGGCCATGCTACAGGTAACCAAACTAAATTAACCATTAGTGGGTATTCGAGCTCAATTCATAAAATATCGCGGACCGCCGGGAAATAAATTTCAACAGATCAAAGCCTGATTCAAACCGGCGCTGTGTGATATAGAGTTCACCAAGTTTCTAAGCCTTGGTATCACTCGTAAAACACGACCTGATTTAGGATTACACATAAAGATAACAAAATATGTTGTTCGTACGTAAAACAGTTTGGTTACCTTTGTTAGAACGAAAATAAGAAATCTTGATTAGAAAAATTAATATAAGAGAGGAAGTCAAGCCGAGTAATATTTTCAAGAAAGGAATTAGCTGAAAAGAGGAATTTCGGTGGCCTGGCCGGCATGTTCTAGAAATTCATTACTAATGCAATGTACTTACACAAATAAAAAAACATAAAAAATACAATTGTAAAATTATATAACATTCCTTTAATTTTTTTTGTTTATTTATTTGAAGTCACTTAATGCTATGGCAAATCGGATAATGCTACAGCGTGTCCTAAAATTAGCCAAATTAAATCCAGATTTAATTTTAAAAATATGCAAACACATATTATCAAATTATAGTTTAATTGTTCTATACACTATATTCAACAATATATTGCTGAACGACATATTATATTTTTTCCAAAGGAAGTATTGTTTCAAATACATATCTTTTGATAAAAACCAATATTGAACAATTTATTAATTTAATAGATGTATTTATTTTAAAGTAAGGGAGCGGCGTGGTCTAGTGGATAGAGCACTAGTCTGCTGTGCTCCGGGTCCTGGGTTCAAATCCCGGCTGTGGCAGAAATATTATTAATTCTGTTAATTCAGTCGGGGGGCGACCCTAGGGTATGGAGACCCTCCTGGGGCAGACCCAGCCTCTATAAAGTGGGTACCCAAATTAATTGGGGAAAAACCTGGCGGCTGAGCGTGATTAAGGCCTAATCACCTCATTGCACTGCCGTTGGCCTAGAAACAGTACGAATCTCTATATGTACTGAGCCCAAGACCCTTCATGGGTTGTAGTGGTACAGGTTTTTTTTTTTTATTTATTTTAAAGTCGTATGAAATGTTCGTTAAATATATTAAAAAACAAAGCAATTTCTTTCATTATTATACTTGAAATCGAAAGCCAGGACATAAATAATTGTTTAAATTTCAAAATACAATACCTTTCAATACTGCGATAGCTATTTTTATGTTATACAAGTTTCTCCTAGAAGGAAAGTAGAAAAGATGTGCTATTTTCTAGCGCTAATATTTTCCAGGTCAGTGTGTGAAAGGAAGAATCGATCTATCTAGCTGAAAAGCTACATCAAAAAAACTTGAAACAAGTCTATACAATGCTTTGGTTTTGATGATCTTTCGTACTGATTTACATAGTTAAATAGAGAAAATTTAATTCTTAATAACCGGATGAAGTAAGTCATGTTAAACTTTTTTTTAAGCACGGAAATCATTCTCCTACGAAAACACTTGATTAGATGAAAAACAATATCAACGGGTAACAAGTGTGTAAAGGAAAATGGAAGAGTACATTTAACTCGTGTCTTGGAATTATTGTGAGAGGCTTTAAACTTTTCTCCTACCATCATAGGCTTTCTCTAGGCAACCACTCAAGCGAAAAGTCAGTAGTAGCCTCCTCAGAACTGCAACTTCAAGATTTTATATTTTTAGTCGAGGTCAAGTTTAGAGTGATTTCTAAAATATATTGTTTTAGAATACACTTGAATACGAATATTCTAGAAATGATTTATTTTGAACTTACAAAGTAAAACAATTCATTTAATGGGACATAATTGTCCAAATAACTGTTGGGAGTCATTAAAACAATCAATGAGATAATATTCAATTTCTATAACAAGATTATGACCAAATTAGTTATACGCCATTTTCAATAAATAAGTAGCAAATTAAAAACCGGGAATGTTAAACATCAAAATTCATTATTATTAGAAAACTGCTTAAAATTCTATATACAAAACAAAACAATGAAGCTAATAAGACTCAAATTTACACAAAGAATTTAGATTTAAAGCCTGAAATTTCTATAGAATCTTATTAGTTTAGACAATTGAAGGCAATTATCATTTAGAGTCGCAAAAGAAAATAGAAAGAGTAAATATTAGCAATATTGACGAATGATGCAAGAGGTGATCGGCCTTGGTAAAGGATATGCCACGAGGTTGTGGGCCATCATTAATTTATCACCATACATCACCTAACGCACTAAATTTTCAATGAATGACTAACAAAGTTATAAACAGTAATTAATTTACACCGAGTTCTTCACGTCAAATAGTGGGAAAGTGATTCAAAACTTATTTTGACTATATAACAGCGGTATCACTATGAATACAAAATGTTTATGTTAACGTATCATGTAAGAGTTATGATAGCCCACTATTAAATAAAATGTTGCAGTCATTAAAAAAAAAAATCTGGTGCGCGCAGACTTTCACTCACCTCCCTTGTTGAAATCAATTTAAAATTTTTTAAATAGATTTAGAGATCAAAATAAATTATTAAAGAATTAATTAAATTGAATTTCAATAGAAACATGTGTTTTCTTAAATAATCTATTATTACTTTCACTTACTATATATAGTAAGGGGAAGTATTGCGATCGTGAAAATTTTCGAATTCCAGTTTTCAACGGAAATTCACGTTTTAGTGTCCCCTGAGTCCAAATAACCAAGTCCCGCAAAAAGGTGTGTGTGTGTGTGTGTGTGTGTGGTAACTCCCGGGCGGAAACGGTAAGTCCTATGAAACTGAAATTTTATATTTAAGACAACTATACGCCCGAGACGAGACAAAACTTTTTTCATCAAAACGAGCTTACCAGAAGAGGCACTTTATACCATGCATTTTGCACCTTTTTTCGATTTTCTCGAAAACGGTTCCGACGATTTTAATTAAACTCGCTATATCGATGTAAAATTTAATGGGTTTTAATATCATGTAGGTTTTATTTGGATAAAAATGGTCTGACCGATATTTTAAATTTTCTTCCTCTAAAGTACCTTTAATTTTGTAGGTTCAATAATAATAACTAGATTATCTTGTTAACGATGATGAAAAACAGGTAAATATATAAATTGAATAAATTCGATACCCAACTAAAGGAGAAAACAGAAAAAATATTTTTTTAATGCAATTTTTCGTTTTTGAACATAAGAGCAGTAATATATATGTATGATATACCGTTGGAAAGCTAAAGATTTTAGAAAAAATATCATCTCATACACAAGCTTTTAGAAGTTAATAGAGAGTGATGAGAATAAGATAAAACTAACTGATTATTTTAGATAATAAAATAAAAGATTTTTTAATAAAACACATGTTTCTATATAATTTAAATTTATTTAATTCTTTAATACTTTCACGTATTTTTAACTCTAACTCTATTTGAAAATTCTTTCATTGATTTTACAAATTGATGTAAGTGAAAGTCGTGTGTTGCCCGCACCAGATTTTATTTTTATCTACAACAATAAGTTAGTTTTTTCAGCTGTTCATCACTCTCTGTTAACTTTTACAATTCCGTGTAATAGATAATATTTTTCTAAAGTCATTGGGCTATAGAAAAATAAGGTATATTATACATCCATATTACTATTCTTGTGTTCAAAAACACAATAATTGCATAAAAAAAAAAATATATTGGGATTTTTCTCCTTTAGTTGTTTATCAAATTCACTCAATTTGCATATTTAGCTGTTATTTATCAATGTTAATAACATGAAATAGTTAATTTTTTCGAATCTACAAAGTTGATACATTATAGGAAGAACATTTGAACTATCGGCATTTAAGGCCTGTCAGATTATTTTAATCAGAATAAAACTTGTATGGAATTAAAGAAGATTAAATTTTACATTGATACAGGGAGAGTTTAATCAAAATCGTTATAGCCGTTTTTGAGAAAATCGTAAAAAGGGACAAAATGGAAGGTGTAAAGTGGTTTTTCTGGTAAGCTGATTTTGTTGAAAAATTTGCTGTGACATCTAGGGCGTATAGTTGTCTCAAATATACAATTTCAGTTTCATAGGACTTTTCGTTTTCGCGCTGGAGATAGTCACAAACCTTTTTGCGGGACTTTCTCATTTGGACTCAAAGGACGCCAAAACGTGTATTTCCGTTGAAAAGTCAAATCCGAAAATTTTCACGATCGAAATTTTCCCTTGCTATATATTCCATATATAGGTAAGTGAAAGTAAAAAAGTAATTTATAAATGACATATAATTTTTAATCAGAGACTTACCAAGGGAGTTTTTGCGAAGGGGAGAGAGGGATGGTTCAACGTCTTACCCCTACGTACTTTAATTAAGCCAAAGATGGTTTTTACACAACATTAAATCACGATAATTGGTAGTAGTTAAGTATTTATTACGTATATACACTTCTTTGCAATGGGCCTGTTTTATAATTCTCCAAAACACCTTTTATTAAAATAAAAATGAATTATCAACGTTCCGGGGTCTTTCACCCATATTCAGGATACTGCTGTTGAAAAAATCGTTTTATTGTCAGTCCATTTATCTTAAATTTCGCCATTTATGGAAACAAAATTAATTATTAAGTCAAGATTGGTAAAATAATATCACGGAAGACGCTGTCCAAGATCATTGTCTCCGTCTGTTGGGTAACTTACAAATTAAATATTTGCAACAAATGACGAAATTTAATATCAATCGAATAGGATATAAAGATTTTTTTTTTCAATAGTACGATCCTTAAGAAGTATGAAATACACCGAAACGTTGATAACTCATTTTTATTTTAATAAAAGTTTTTTTTTTAACCAAAAAAGCAAGCAAATTTCTTTCTAGCTCAGAAATACTGTACTTTATCCGGTTAATAAAAATAAAATAACAACTATTTAGTAGTGCTTTGAATTAAACAGTTCATTTTGTTCCTTGTCGATTTAAATGGCCATTCTCTTTATTGATTCGCGACATAATACGTGATCAGAATTAATGGACAAAGTAATAATGGATACAGTAATATGTTCATGAAAAAAAATGGATATAATAAATTAAAAAATCCCCACTTGTCTACATAGCAGATAAATTAATAGTGAATAGATAATCCAATCAATTGCACAAGTGTTTAAATATCGCACGCTTAATTTACTTATTTGTTAATGACGACCGAGTTAAAAAAAGAACGTACTTTATTCCAAATAATATTAATTTCTAATTATGCAAAATAAAGATGCTATACTTTGTCCCGGCTAACATATAAGTTGTATTACGTGTTAAATCACCATGTTCAGTATTGTATAAACAATGAATCACGGGGATTCGAACTTGAACCAGTAACCTAATGAATGAAAGACGTAACTGACGTGTCCTTTCACAGGAATGTTTCATACGTGTCCCTAGTAAGGCTACTAGAACCTCATGATTCAAGTATGATTATACAATAAATTGTAATATTCTATGCAAACTTTATAATAATAATTAATTATTTTCTATCCAAGAAAACATATAAAGGACTCGAATGAAATTCAGGAGTTTTTTTATGAAAACAAAAATAATTAAAAAAAAAAGAAGATAATAGAACATATGCAATGAAACTATATTTAAAAGAAAAAAACATAACATTCTATTTTAATAAATTTCAACCTGGCTAAAAAATCATCTTCCAATCAATGAAATACTCCAGGCTTATAATTAACAAGGGCTAACAAGCACAAACAATTTTATCTAAATATATCATGCGAAACATAAACAAGTTAAAATAGGCATATTGCATTACTAGAATCAACAACTAACAACTGATAGTAACGAACTAGACAAAATCAATAGTAGAAAAGTTCCATCACAAATACTTACGGCCTCATTTTAACTGAAAGTACCTGTGTAAATATTACATTATTAAAATAAAGGAGATTAAGAACATCTAGAGGAAATGTAATGTTTTTCATGGATTAATTAAAAAAGATTCATTAACTGATTTCCAGCACTTAAAGATTTCATACCTCAAATTATATTCATCGTTACAACAATTATTAATAACTTATACCTAATAACTGATTAATCCTACCATATATATTTAAATATATATGAAACTTATGTAAAATAAACAAAGAGAATATTTAAGAAGCCGGTGAAAACGCAAGAAGATTCCCTAAAAAAAACTTAATAAATCAATAGGAAGCTAGACAAGACATTAATTAACAGATAATTACATAAATTAGATACACCATGAACATTGTAATTCATTATTCACGAACAAGTAATTCATAAGTATTTTAATGTGTACATTTTTGGAAAGGTTTCAAACGAAACATACGACAGTATTTGAATTACAATTAAATTAAAATTGTTATTTTAAATCAATTTGACAGTTAATATTTATAACAGCAATTTAAAATGTCTTTCATAACTAAAAAAAGAGGTTAGCTAAATAATAAGTATCAAAGAATTAACGGACGAAATCAAATTACCATGTTGTCAAAAACAAGATGTTCAACAAATGTCAGTTCCTTAAACTCACATAAATAATTTGTTTTGTATTTTAGAAGGCACGGTGACTGAGTAAATAGCATAAGTATTTTTTTCTAGCATGAATTTAAAATTAAATAATAAATATGGAAAGCTTAACTTAGACAAAACCGCAAAAATCGTAGCTAAGAATGTAATTAATTAGAAAAACATATTTTTAAGGACAGTTAACAGGATGACATTGCCATGTATTAATTTTAATAGTAATAATAATAAATGGTATTACTCACAAGTACAGTATTTAACACTAGATCAGTTGTAAAGTGTTCCTTGACACATCGGTTATGGAAGAACTGAACCTGACAGCGAGGGCGCAGATGTAACCTATTTCAGTGGGAAAACTGGCCAATCGTGGAGCCTCCCTGGGGTGGCGTGATGCCTCGATGACGTAGCTCCAATCCCCTTAATCGATCCACCCTCTCCCGGGCTTTTTTGAAAAAGAACTTTCACCCTTCACTTGCATAGTTCTTCCTTTCTCATATAAACACACCACAAAGCATCTGTTTATTTATTTTATAATCATGCTCCTTGTAAAACTGAACTCTTATCTAGCCGCTTTATCTCCATTCGATATCATCCGTATTCTCTTCTTCCTGATTAATATTACTATCATTCAGCGATAAAGCCATTTATAGGCGAATAAATTGATTGAAAACAAAACTAAATCGCCTTTCAAGAACAGATATCCAAATGTATTTTAGGTTTCATGCATGGCAGTCATTGTTGTTGATAGAAATCAGCTGATGGATAGTGGTGCAATGTTTACAATTATCCACTCAATCTGTGGTGATAACTAGTGCCGATTGAAATTTCGACATCATTTTATTCCAATTGATATTTTTTCTAACTGATTACCGTATTAAAATATTTGTCTTTTCTCTATTACATACACAACAAATTATTTCGTTCGATATCATAACCTGTCATAAATCATTTGAAACTTTGAAGGAAGACTTCAATTCATAAAAGCAAGTGATATATTATAAATTTGTTTTTGATTCTGTGATGATTTGTCTATGCTATCTTTAGTGATCATTTTACATTATTTAAAACGGAGTACCTTTGTGTAAACACTATAAACTTTATCATTTACATATTATTCTGAAAAAATTGTTTTTTTTTCCTATCTTGGTGTAAATATTGATGTTTTCTTAAATTATTATATTTAACTTTATTGTTTTATATACAAATAAAGTTTTAGTGCATCAAGCAATCTAAACAATTCTTCTAAATAAAGTACTTATGTAGACACTTTTACACAATTTTCACATCACAAAACAAGCTATTTGAATGAAGACAATGACTTTTCTGATGTTATTTTAGTAGTATAGGGATACATTTATTTGCTTATTACAATTTGTATAAAGGCTGATCTTTCCATAACTTAATTTTATCTATTTTGTTTCTTAGGTTAGTCAAAGCACTTTTTCCTTCTTTAATAGGATTTTTTTCTCCAGACTTAATGTCATCAGTATGTATATTAATTTAGAGTGTTTCTCTCACTATCAAATAAGTTGTATTTGCTTCAATAGATTATCGTTATTAGTACAATTTTAATTCATTTGCCTTATTATGTTTTGTTATCTTCGTGTTGTATTATTATTCTATTATTTTTAAGAAGAAAAATTGTTGTTATTTAGTGGGAATATCAAGCCCTCTTAGTTAAAATTAATAGTTGAATTTACATGAGATACAGTATATTCCATTATTTCTGTGTGATTTATCTTTTAATGAAGATATTTTAAACTTCCTGAAATGTATTAAACTATGAATAATAAAATGAGTCTATTCATTGTGGTGGTATTTTGAAAAAAATGTTTTGTATATTTTGGATCATCAAATCTCATTTATAATATTACTATGAATTTTTTAATATGTTGCTGATGGGGTATTTCTTCTAATTTATAAAGCTAACTATTTCACGATGAATGTGTTAGTTTTGGTAACCTATATTCAGTTCTGTATTGACACAAGTTTTATTCAAAACTTATACTGTATACCATTGATCTTACATTTGCAAGCTGAGAAACTTTGAGTTACATATGAAACAGTATGGGTTTGATTTCCACCTGTGAATATTTCTTTTATTCACAGGCTTGAGAAATGATCCTTAAAGGTAGGCATCGAGAGTTTGGCAAATAGGAACACAAATTATACTTGCTGGGATTTATTTCCCCCAGTACCATACCAGGAGGTAAACTTGGAATTAATTAGCTTCTCAGGTTTATTTAGTTATTATTGTATAACTTCTGGAATTGGAATTTAAGTTTGAATGTTTAACAAGGACTATTAGTACTATTTCTAAAATTTTTACTCTAAATATGACTGGTTTGGGATTCAGATGATGAAAAAGGAAGCAAATAAACTTATTGTGGTCTTGACATTTTCGCTGACTTCTTTTAATAAAGTTCAAACTAGTTTCAGCCCTTCAGGACTTCCACTGTTCACTTCATTGCTAAACACTATGTTCTCCTAGCAGCTACTTTTACCATAATTCCAAACGCCTTTTCTCAATATTACTTTGTAATTTATGGATATTTCTGCAAAAAAAGTATCTTTAACTCATATCTAATGTTTTTTTCTGTTTTCAGAAGAGTTCACAAAGATGGGTGACTATCAGAGATTGCAGACTGATGTTGAAACAGAAATTGTTCCCCCTATTGAGCCAAAAGTTTATTGCTACTATCATAGGGCATTTTTTTATTCTAGCCTTCTATTTATATTTGCTCTTGTCGTTTTTTTCTTGTGGGGTCTTCCATGTGAACTTGAATCATGCAATCCTAAGCAGCGTTCTGTGTCATGGGATAAAACCTTGTATGGCATAGGTAGGTAGTACCTTTTGACTTAGATTTAATTATGTTTTGTATTTGATTTGCTTTCTTATTGCTTGCCTTTTTTTTTTGTTTCCTAATGTTTCAATTTTTTTTTAATGGAAGTGACCTTATAGATAAATGCTTTTAATTTGTAATACCTTGCTAATATAAAGTGACTAGAAGAGGACCTAGGACTTTTTTGAATTCTGAAAAAGTTTTTCTTCTTTATCATTCTCCTTAGTGCTTCTCAGTGAGGAGATGCTCCTGGAAAGTTATCTAGTGATAATTTTATATAAATATTTTAAATAAAAGCAAATAAGTGGAAATAAAGTACTCATCAATAACCATTGTGTGTGTTGTAAAATCCGACATCGCTTATTTTAGTATTTCATATTTCATGGCTTTAGTGATATTCTGTCTGAAACGTTTTATTTCTCAAGGTAATTATATTATTAGAAATTAATTAATTTGATTTGTGATAAAAGACAATTAATTAATAATTTCTTATTTTACATGGGCCAGGGTTTCAGCCATACCATGTAACCATCTTTAAGGACTAGAAAACATTAAATAATTTGAGTTCTTAATAACTTCTTAAATTAATTTTAATTTGAGGTTCTTTTAAAGATGATTTCACCCGGAAAATAAACCTACATAGATTATGAAAACTGTTAATTTTTCTATTTTTATTACAATTAATCTTAATTATTCTTAAACTATGTAATGTTATTTATTACTTTGATTACAGACAACCATGGTCCATCATTTCTAATTTATTTGACTTATTGGCTTTTTAGATTTTCTCTAACCTATTTCTTCATATATCATATTCTTATTATATCATAATTTTGTAATATTTTATTATAGTCATGGTTTTAATTTATTTTTATTATATTTTTAAGAGTTGAAAGGCCATATGCACCTTGTGGGAGGTCATCTGGTTTGCATCCTTCGCTCAGCATTATGGGGTAACGTGACCAATGGATTCTGACGAAAGGCTGGGGGGGTGATAGCCTTATTGGCTCTCACAGGGGATACTGTTTGGTATATCCCACTCCCCAACACTCCTCTTCACATTGACTGTACAATCTTAGGAAACCGAAGATGTCTTATACTTGGTGAAAAGGGATTTCTGATTGCAATTGATTATATATCTGGTACGTTTATGTATTATTAAATAACTATTAAAAAAAAAAAAAACTACACTTTGTTTAGTCTTTAAGTTCTTGATGTTTGATGTAATTTTTATTCTAATTATAAATGAAGAGATTTTGGCCCTTGCCTATTTGTTTAAAGAATGGCCATAGATTGAAGAAAGTAATTTTCTCTAAATGCATAATTGTTGCTTACTCCTTTCTTTCTTATACTCTGCATATATTGAAGTGTAGGTTTCTATTGAAGAAAAAGGCTTTTATAATTTTTTTTTTCTCAATGTTATTCATGGTTTTATTTAAACCATAAAATATGATACCAATGTTCTAAAATTGATATCTTGATATCCTTTTCAATTTCACTTACTTATGTATGAAATATATAGTAAGGAAAAGTATTGCAATTTGTTCATTTGAAACCACATCACTCGAAAAAAAAAGTTTTTGCAACACTTTAGTTAAGTTATGACTGACCACATGTTGCCTAACAAAATGTGTCAAGCATTTTATACTTTTATATGACTTTTTATTTTCACTTACCTATTATGAAATATATAGTAAGGAAAAGTATTGCAATTGTGAAAAATTTCAAATTCCAGTTTTCAATGGAAATACACGTTTTAGAGTCCCCTGAGTCCAAATAACCAAGTTGCACAAAAAGGTCTGTGTGTCCATTTGTGTGTGTGTGTGTGGCTTATCACACCCTCTAGCTTGAAAATAAAAATTCGCACAAAACTGAAATTTCATATTTATTACATTTATAAGCCCGAGATGTTACAGCAACTTTTTCACTGAAATTGACGAACCAGAAGAGTCACTTTATACCATGTATTTTGTGCTTTTTTAGGATTTCTCAAAAAAGGCTCTAACAATTTTGATTAAACTCGATATATCAATGTAAAATTTAATGGGCTGTAATATGATATAGGTTTCATTCTGATTCAAGTGACTGGGCTTAAATGCCAATATTTTAAATTTTCTTCCTCTAAAGTATTTAATTTATAGATTTGAAAAAATGTACCATAGTATCATGTAAGTATTGATAAAAAATGAACATATTTAATTATGAACTAAAGGGGAAATGAGCAAAAATATTTTTTAGTGTAATTTTTGTTTTTCAAAGAAAAGAAGTGTAATATAGATGTTTAACATACAGTTGGAAGGCTAAAGATTTTAGGAAAAATATAATCTTATTCACAAAGTTTTAAAATGTAAAGTATAGTGATCAAAAGTGGATATAACTAACTGATTGTTGTTGATCAAAATTTTATGTAGTTAAATTATTTAATATAAAACATGCATTTCCAACAAAACTAAATATATTTTTTTAAACCTTCAGAACTCTATTTGTTAGTTCTTAAATTGATTTTAACAATTGAGGTAAGTGAAAGTTATGTGTATGTGCGAGATTTTTTCATTTAGAATCATTCAAGAGAAATTTTGTCGAAATAATATATTTTATTTATTTTTAAGGAATGAGGTCTTGGGGAATGGTGAGCCAGAACATAAGTATTTGGCCTCAGCCTGAAGACATAGACTTTCCCATAGCAGTACCAGCAAGGGGAGAATTGATGACTCTATCCCGATTCAAGCCTGAAGAACACCGTCTATTGTTTATCTCTATGGATACGGGGCTCATAATTTCTGAACCTCTTGTGGATCGAAAATGTTATGATGTCAGAAATCTTTCATACTCATCAGAAGGAGACCTACATTATACATGTATTGGCAAAAATAAAGGTTAGTGAAATAAAAAACTGTATTTAACTACTTTAATAACTTCAGAAAAAAGTATGAAAAAAAAATTAACTAAAGGCTTAAGGATGACGTTCACTCTAATATTTTAATATTAATATTTATCATTTACATAATATTTTGGATTGGAGCAAATGAAATTTTAGGTTATGAGCAAACAAAATTTTAGTTCCTAGACTATGAGCAAATGAAAGCATTAATTGTTTTATAAATAAATTTCTTCCAATGCTCTTCAAAGTTTATTAATTTATTTTTTTAACCTTTATTAAAAGTTTTTTTATTGCTACAAAACATTAAACTCTTTTTTCTCTTCTTTTTTTTTTTTAAATGTATCAAGTATTGTGAAAGAAAATGTTAGTCAGTTGGAAAAATATGAAGCACAGATGTCAGATCTGGTAGAACTTCAATTTTCAGGTTATTTATTTTTTAAAAAGTTTGTCAGCTAATGGTTAAACTTCTTAAATATAAACATTGTTTGCTATAGTTTCAATATATTTCCAGAATGTAAGTTGATTTCATTCCACACAATGCCTCAACGATTATTAACTGGGACATTATGATTAATGTTTTTTTCTGAATATTATTTTAAACCTGAAGTTCTTATTTTTTACTCTCACTTACTATATATAGTAAGGGAAAGTATTGTGATCCTGAAAATTTTCAAGTTCCAGTTATCAACGGAAATACACGTTTTAGGGTCCCCTGAGTCCAAATAACCAAGTCTCGCAAAAAGGTCTGTGTGTGTGTGTGTGTGAGTGTGTCTGTGTGTGTGTGGGTGTGGGTGCGTGTGCGTGCGTGAGGTAAGTCTAGCACGAAAACGAAAAGTCCTATGAAACTGAAATTTCATATTTAAGACAACTATATGCCCGGGACGTTACAGCAACATTTTCAACAAAATCAGCTAACCAGAAGACCAACCTTATACCATGCATTTTGCACCTTTGTACAATTTTCTGAAGAACGGCTCGAACGATTTTCATTAAACTCGTAATATTGATGTAAAATTTAATGAGCTTTAATACCATGTAAGTATCATTCAAAATCAATACTTATTCGGATTCACAAAAAAGGACTGAGGTCGGATTGTAACAACTATCGTGGGATCTCTCTTCTCCCAGTATGCTATAAAATATTCTCGTCAATTCTAACTAGTCGAATCTCGGAATACGCTGAGGAAATTATCGGAGATTACCAATGTGGTTTTAGGCGGAATCGCTCGACTATTGACCAAATATTTTCCTTATGTCAAATATTAGAGAAAAAATTGGAATACTACGGTGTAGTCCATCAACTTTATATCGATTTTAAAAAGGCTTATGATTTAATAGACCGTCAGAAGCTATATAACATCATAATTGAACAGGGAATACCTAGAAAGTTAGTAAACCTTGTAGAGATGTGTTTGTCGGAAACATTCCATAAAGTTAGAATCGGTCATAATTACTCCGAGAGATTTGAGGTGCGATCGGGTTTGAAACAGGGTGACTCCCTTTCACCTTTGTTATTTAATATAGCTTTAGAATATGTCATAGAAAAAGTGATGTGTACCGAGAAAGGCTTAAACATGGGTGACAAGATTCCGGTTTTGGGGTATGCCAATTATCTGGTACTGCTAGGTGAAGACACGGAAACCATACAACTAAATACAAGTGTGTTAATAAAAACCGGTAAAGAAATAGGACTCGAGTTAAATACCGATAAGATGAAATATATGATTAGTAGCAGAAACGGTGTCGATCTTGGTGATATTGATGTATCAGGGCAAACTTTTGAACATGTAGAGAAATTCAAGTATTTAGGTTCAATTATAACTAGAAAAAATGAAATCCAGGAAGAAATAAAGTCCCGATTAAAGGTGGGAAATGTGTGTTATTATTCAGTTGCTAAGTTACTTAGTTCGCGGCTTCTATCTAAAAACTTAAAGATTAGAATTTATAAAACTATTATTCTTCCAACGGTTCTTTACGGATGTGAAACGTGGCCGCTTACTTTGAGGGATGAACAACGGCTTAAGGTTTTCGAAAATAAGGTATTGCGTAAAATATTTGGTTCGAAGAGAAATGAGACCACTGGGGAGTTTAGAAGGTTGCACAACGCGGAATTGTGGAACTTGTATCCTGTGAATATAATTGAGCTGATTGCATCGCGGAGACTCAAATGGGCGAGTAAAGTTGTTAGGCTCGATGACGAGCGGATTCCGAGAAAGTGTGTATTTGCTGAACCAACTGGTAGGCGTCCGAAAGGTAGGCTGAAGCGGAGATGGGAGGATTGCGTTAAGGCCGATCTCGGGAGCTTGGGCTTGAATGGTGAACATTGGACGAGTTTGTGTAGGCGGAATTTGGTGGTATCGGCATCGATCCTTCGGGTTCGCTAAGCCTATTATTATTAATATTAATATTAAGTATCATTCTGATTGAAATTGTCTGACAGTGTTTAAATGCCGATAGTTTAAATTTTCTTCTTCTAAAGTACCTTTCATTTTGTAGATTCTGTAGAAATATCCACATCATCTGATTAGCATTGCTAAAAAACAGCATATTATACAAGTTGAACAAATTTGATAACAAACTAAATGAAGAAAGATCAAAAATATTTTTTAATGCAATTTTTGTAAAATAAGAGCAGTAATGTACATGTATAAAATACCGTTGGAAAGCTAATGATTTTAGAAAAAATATTATCTTTTACACAAGCTTGTAAAAGTTAATAAAGAGTGAAGAAAAGCCTATAAAACTAACTGATTATTTTAGATAATAATATAATAGATTTGCATATGTTTCTATTAAAATCCAATGTGAAAAATTCTTTAACAATTTATTTTTGTTTAAAAATTCTTAAATTGATATAAATAACGGTGGTAAGTGAAAGACGTGTGTTGCGTGCACCAGATTTTTTTTAGATACAATCAACAATTTTGTATAGTTTTAAATACATTTACTGCTTTAGTTAGCAACTTATATATTATTATTTTTTGTTATTCTTATCTATTAACTAATTAATCATTAGCTCATTACTTATTAATAATAATTTCTTAATAGTTGGTTTGTATAGTAACATTAATCACATTAATACTTTTTTTTTTACAGATATATGGACAATGACTTACAAGCTTTCTGACTCCAAAGGGAAGGGAAATATTGGAGTAGAACCAATAGATTATACAAAGAGGCTATCTAGCGAAGAAGGAGGTCTCGAAGAACATGAAGTTACTTTCACAAACCGTGGTATTTGTCCCAATAACTGCCAAGTGTCTGTAGCTGTTACAGATTCCAGTAATAGGACAGTGTGGTCATATAGCGCTGATAGGACTCACGTAATGTCTCCATTGCCACTCAGATTCCGACCCCATATTACTGGATTCCTTATTAAACTTTGGCAATGGCAAGATCCAGTAAGTTGTTGCATATTCCTCCTTATAATATGTTTTGTTTGTTAAATCTTTTTGGATAGAAATCATTGTATAATGATCTTATAGTTTAAAAAAAAATTATAAAAAATATTACTTGTGAGATATTACTGGAATAAACCTCAGGTATGCAATAGGTCTGATCAAGGCAGCTGCTGGCAATAAAACTGGCAGGATCCTGAGCAGTATCATTCCTGGTTGTTCTTGGAGGAACCCTACAAAGAGAGAAGTCACAGTCTTCTCTCAACAGACAGGACTAAATACACTGTCAGTTTGTTTATGTTTATTTATTTAACATCACTTTATGCTACTGTGGTTAATCGGATGATGTTACTGTGGGAGTCCTAAATTTTGCCTATCCAGGTTTTATTAGGATAGGGATCTTTAACGAGTATCTGACATTGCACAGACTCGGGTCCACCTTTTAACTTCCTCTCTGGAGGATGGCATAACTAAGGATATTTTACTCCCATTGAAAAATCCTAGGACCACCTGCGGGTTTAAACCCGTGACCTTTGGCATAGGAAGCTGTTATGCTAGCCACCCTGCTATGGGTGATCCCACACTGTCAGTTTAACAAGCAGCTCCACAATATGGGATTAGTAGTCTTACCCACCTGCAGATTCTGCAAGAAGTAAAATAAAACTGCCTGTCATGTGGCATACAATTGTAAAGAAATATCTAGGTTACGGTTTTACCACTTAGTCAATGACTGTTAGTATTTAGTAGTGTTTTGGTTCCTAAGCTTTGTGAACGATCAATCCCTACAGTTTGATCAGATTTACAAAGGTAATTGTTCTTTTTGGTAACTTTAATTAGGTCTTTACCTTTTTAACAGTGGATTGTGAGAAAAATAATGCAGGATTTGGTTTAAAAAAGGAAAAGAAAGATTTAATACTGTTTAATTAATCAAAATGGTCTCCACTACTATCAATACATTTCTGCCAGCATATTGGCAACTATTCCATTCCTTCAGAATAGAATTTCCCATCTTCCCAGTTGATAAACTCCAAAAATGTTTTCCGATCCTTTTTCTCCATTAAATTTTTGTTATTTATGTAGTGGTCCACGTGTCCAGAAAAATGATAATCCATAGACAAGAGGTTCAAAGAGTTGGATGGATGTGGCTCTAACAGTTTTTATGATGTCGCTCCTGAGACATATGGTCTGGCATTGTTATGCAACAAAGTGTGCCCTTTCCGACTGTACAATGATGGCTTCATTATTTATAATTTCTGATGTATTGCATTATTTAGCTGTAATGTGATTTGGTATTAGTGGTTTTTCCAGGATTTAAGAAAGTGTTGTGTATCAAACTAAATGAAGCCCACCTAACAGTAGCCATCACTTTTCTTTGATGAGTAAGAGGCTTTGGAAAAACTTTCAAGATTTTAACTTTCTAATCACCTTGAGGTGGTCATTGATGGTTGGTTTTCTTAAGTTAAGTTTCCCTGCAAGTTCTCGAAACAGTTTTTGTGTGGTTTCCTTCTACAAAAACTCGGATAACACTGTCATCAAGAGAGGAAACCCTTCTTCCATGACCTTCAAGGCTTCCTGGAATTTTTCGAACCACCATTGAACAGTCCTCTCATTAATGCTGTTCTTGTCCCAGATGTTTCCGGATGTCTGGGTTTAAACTCATAAAACAAAATTAGAAGAATATCATCTGTTGACTTCTGATTAAAGACTAAATTATTTCTTAGCAGCGAAATGAGGCAAACAACAAACATTATCTTTAGGAAGAGGATTACTAAATGTTGACATTTATACAAATGAATAATCCAGTAAACGTGAATAGTTTGTTATATTGTGTATTTTAAAGAAAACTTGTAATCCAGCATTATTTTATACAAACCTAATAATTATATTTGTATTGTGATGTTTATTAAAACTATTTTTGTCTTTTCAGGCATTGACATCATCGAGCAGTATAAAAGTTGAACATATTAAGGAAAGAATAGTATTAATAACATTCAATAAATCGGGATCGATGCACGTTGTCAATGCTTCTCAGACTGATATAACGCAACTGTGTTATGCAAACAACAGTGAATGTCAACCACAGCTTTCATTTCAGACTCAATCAGGTATGTTTTACATAGAAATTCATAATTGCCTAACACATTACATGCAGGACTTCGCAACTAATTGTTGTGAATTACCGTGGGAGGGGAAGGAGGTCGGAAACCATTTAACTATCAGAAATATATCATCCTTAATTTCATGTGAAATAATTGGATTTTTTTTTTCTTAAATTTAGTTTATTACTATTGCATATTGTGACCAAACATGGTATTGAAAAAGGTAATGCAATGTAAAATTTAAACTTCAAGAGCAAGTTAGTCATGATTCTAATGTAGAAATCTACTAAGTGTTATTGAATCTCTTGAAATGTTACTTATGCAGAAAATCAGAAATTTTTGACTGAATTCTGAAAGATAACATGTGAATACTTACAGAAAGTAAAATGGAAAACTCTTATATAGTTCCTTCTTATAAATGCAAGGGAATAGACAGTCAGTCCTATGTTTACTTTTAAAATACTAATAGATGCTCTATATGCTAGAAAAAATGCATCTTAATAGAAATTTGATAGTTAAAAAAGTATATTTATGTTTTGTACCTTTTGCCAAGGATTTAAATATCACAAAATAAAATTATATCTACCATCATTCATTCTATTCTTTATACTCTTAAATATAAAATATGTATATGCTAATAAGTTTAATTTTACAGCTCTTTTGGTAGATGTGAATTCTGACGGAAGCCAGGATTTAATTTCCTACTTTGTTACATACCATTCTCTTGGCGAAAACTATCATCAGCCTGACAAGATTAAGGATTGGGAGCTGCAGAGCAAAGTGCGCGTCGTACGACTTGAAGCAGAATTACCAAAGCTTTATGATGCTGTATCCAAACATTAATCTTATTCTTACTTCCATAAGCTTTTTCCCGTTATCGACAATATGCTACTGTGTTCCCTGCTGATCAATGTTCTCTTACCTCTTATTTGAAGGTGGAATCAATTTGTTTTTTAATTCAATCCTTCTTTTTCTATTCTTTATTTAAATTAATGAAAAATTTTATTTGTCATTATTTTTTAGTTACGTGGTGCTATTTCTTATTTTAGATGTTAAAAAATGTTATGTTATGATTTTGATTACTGACTGTGATAAACCAAAAAAGTACTAAATATGTATTTTTTTATTTCATCAATTTATTTCTAAATGTTATAAAGATGATGTAAAAAATAGTAAATATAAGGTGATTTCATAACTATGGGTAAGTTGTTGAAGATAATAGAAATTTTTTTAATTTTAAGAAAAACAATATTTTTTTTCTTTTTGATTAATTGACTTATTTACTTCTGGGTTTTGACGAAACTGTGATAATATAGCACATTTACTGAAAGGGAAACAGGAAGTTGGTACCTTAAGAAAGTAATTTTTTTATTGGGGTCCTCGTTTTTATTTAATTATAGTTTTACTTTTTTTTTTCTGTTCTTATTTTTATTTTATTTTTCAAATTGGGTATTTCAAATCCTTTAAGAATGTATAAGTAATTTAAATAATATTGAATTTGTTCATCAAATGGTCACAATTTTGAAACTTTTTTGTTGTGGCAGTATTTTATTTAATTTCTAACTAATAATTAGGGTTTGATTTTAAAATCTTTGTATTTATGATTGTTTAAAATATATTTTCTTTATTTTTCTTTTAATGATATAATTTTAAAAAAATGTTAGGACTGCTTAGTATAATTACAGGAGAAGCTTTTTACTTAACTTTTATTAACAACAAATTAGTTATTTGGTGTTATATTTATTATTTAAATTCTATTATATATTTAAATCCTTTAATTTTTATTTTCTTTGTCAGGTGAATATATAAATTCATTTACTCAAATGGTAGGTAAGTTAAACATTTTTTTTCATATTTTTTTAAATTATGTTAGTTTTTTACATTTAAATTAGTCATTGTATTGTTATTATTAGACTGGTAGGTGTTTGAGAGGTAGACTGAGGAGTGGATCGCATTAAGGCTGATCGTAGGTAGGTATTTGTAAGTGTGTAAACAGTGACTGGTGGTATCTGTGTTGAGAAATTCATTGAAACTCCTATAATATAAGGTATTTTCACATAATTTTTTAGGATTGGAATCTATGTAAAGATTACAAATGTAAGGAGGCTTTGTTACTCTGTAAATGGTGTTCAATTTTTCAGAGACATAAAAAATTGCTTTTTTGTTGTTTTTTTTTCTTTTTTTTTATCGGTTTATGTCATATTTAATATAAATATCAGACTTTCTGTTTTAATGGTGGTTCTGTTAATGGGTTCGAGCATTTCAATACACACAAGTAATTTTCCATATAATCCATATGAAACATGTATTCCATATACTTACAGATTGTAAGAACAATATTTATTTATAACTAGTTGAGTTATAGGGATGTATCCTTGATTGTATGAATTTAGTGATTATAAAAAATATAATTTATTGTGTAAAAATTAAATTAAAATGCATTCTCCATATTTTTCTATTTTAATTTACTATAAAATTAAAATATTTAAAGTGTGCTGAACAACAATATGCTTGTTACCTCATAATTTGCTAAGTAACAATATTAAAGGTTTGCTTAAGCTGAAAAGTTTGGACAAGCTTACATATTTTAAGGAATATAACATTATTTTATTCCTTCATAATTACTTTTAGGTTCTGATGTATACCTTATTATATATATTTTTTTAAAGCTAATGATTGCTTTAATTGAAGCAACTTGTTGTTAGATTATAAGCAAAGTTTTAAATTCCTCCTTTTTGGGATTTTTTTAATTGTTTTTCTTGGTTTATAATCATTAATTAGAAGTTTTGGAAAGTCTGTAGTAAGAGAAAGTACGTACTTAGGTAAGTCCTAAAAGGGGCCAAATGTAGGCTTGAATTACTTTTAATGATGGTTTACTTCATTAATGAAGAAATGTACCCTTTAGTTTTTTGTTGTTTTATTTAGGGAAAATTCTCACAGAGTAATGATAAAAACGTACTTCTATAGTTTAAAGGACTTTTTGATCACATTATTTACCATATCCTGAAATCAAGTTAGAATTTAGTGTAACATATTAATAAAAGTATATTTTTAAAAAAGGAAATACGTATAGTAGAATTAAATTGATAAAAATTAGGTCTGCGGTGACTTTAGCTAATTTTTGGAATTTACAGTAAGATCCCAGTGATTTGTATCCTGGACGTTGATGCATAATTCCACCAGTTAGTATGGACTATAAAATAATGTGGAAATAAAAATTCTAAGAAAGTAATGAAACTGATAGAATGCATTCCAGTATGAATTTCTTGGATTCTACTGTTCTATAATATTGTGGTAGTTGTTTTTTTTCTCATCAGGAGGTATATAGTGAAAATATTGATAATAATCTTAAATAGTAATATTATTTTTTCAATGAAATTTAAAATTTAATTACTAGTTGAGTGCTCACATTCATGTTTTACACTTTAAAATAAATTGTTCATAGCTTTAGGATAATTTTGTTAGTTAAACTGTTAAAATTAAATAATTCCTATAAAACTAATGGAATTGTGTATTTTGGTAATTTATCCAACTGTCAATAGGATATGAAAATACATATAGAAAAATAACTCTCGTGACTGCACAGAATAATGTATACATAGGGATTTTATTAGTTTCTGATGATTTTGACACCTCTTAATTATTGGGTTTCAATTGTAATAAGTAATTTGAATAGCCAAACTATCAAATACTAATGAGTGGTACTGATTAATGATTTGCTGTTAATCAGCAGACTGTTGGATGAAGAACTCATGAATAGGTAGGCTCACTGACTAACCTTAGTAGGACATCAGCTTTCTTTTCTTTCTCTTTTTTTTTTTTTTTTTTTTTTTTTTTTATAAATGATCTGTATGTTTAGATAATAATTATGTTGTGGCGCATGTTCAAAAAAAATAATTATGTATATATATTGTATAAAGAGAGAGGATCTAGATTGATCAGGGGTTTCCAAATGGTTACAAAGAGCTACATATTAATTCTGTCCTTGACAGCCTTGATCAATATATATTCCTGGTTCTTTTATTCCAGCGATATAATACAATCTGCCCAATAGAGAGCCATAAGTTTAGGGCTTTGAAATTCCATTCTCGAATTAAGTGAAAAAAAGTCCTTTTGATTGATTAGTATGCTGTGCCAAGGATCAATCCAATACATTTGGGCCGGACTGTTTCGTTTTGTTTTAATAATAAAATAAATCATTTCTCTCTAGGCCTATAGAACATGCCAATTACATACATAGAGCAGAATATGGGTTTGTTGATATAAAATGAGTTGTTAAATTTAATAGTAAGATAGGTACTATCAACTTAATTCCTTTTAGATAAATATATTGCATTTATTAAAAATATCAAGAGCATTAAAGAAAAAAATCAACCAAGATCTGCTATTTCATCGAATCAAATTTTAGATTAAACCATTCAATTATGTAGACTTTGGATTTTTAAGTTTTTAAAGTGCTGGTCATTATCTCATTGTTTAATAATTTCCTCAAATTTAATTGATGTATTCAATAATACAGGAGAACCCGTGGTTGAGTGGCTAGCGGGCTAGTCTCCCAAGCCAAAGGTTGTGAGTTCGAATCCCAGTCCCAGAGGGATTTTTTCAAACATTTAATTAGATAGGGATTCACTCAGCCTCTCCCTCAGGTATGTGAGGCCCTACCCTATACAATTCATCAAGGAACGCGGGTGTATTCTCCCAGCAGATTACACTGTGCAGCCAAGGGCCTACACGGCCTGTCGCACCTCCAGAAAAAAAAAAAAAAATCAATAATACTGTTGCAAAACTCAATAAATATAATTTTTAAAAAGCTTTTGTGAACATCTAGAAGGGAACCCCTGATATAGAAGAGAGTGAATTATAAGCAGTTAGCCAGATTTTGCTACCTTTGAAAGTTTGATGTTGTGCAAAAACGTTATGAACGAGTTCTGAAAGTCTATAGGGAGTAGTTAAAGAATAACCAGAGCAACCTCTAAGCCATATAGCACACTTAACCATTTAGCGTCCGACTACTGCGAAGGTAGAGCGGGCTTGCTGGACAGGTTGGTAGTGAAGGCAAGTGTGCCTGCTGGACTGACTACTTTTTGACTCCGCTATTCTTCAGATTTTAATTATATCTTCTTCTTCAGTTTTTTTTTGTTATTCTTTCTCTTAAAACTTATTGTTACGATATTGCCCTATATTACTCTCTGACATATTGCCCGAAATATATGATACATGTTTGTAAAAATTCTTTAATTATGTAAAGTTATGTAGGATTCTTCAAATATGCAATATAAAATTTAACCAGTAGTATCCTAGATACATGATTCAGATAGGAAATTTATATCTAAACAAAATATGCAATTGCTTAGAAATCCACTCTCAGTATTGTAGCCTCAATCTCAATAATATAGCCAAAATTGGATCCTTACGACATCTGTTGTTAAGGAAGCATTCTTCACATCGTCAACAAGACCTATAAACAGAGCTACTAAAGTAGCTAACAGATTTGAAACGCTAGAGAAGCAAAGCTACTATAGTAGTCCATGGTCCATGGGGTCCACCTTTCACCGGACTACTATAGTAATCCACGGTAGACAGGACACGGTGTGCTGAGACTATTATAGTACTCCACGGACGCTAAAGGGTTAACCTGGCCTTGGCAGGTTAAAATGTATTTTGTGTTATTCTAGTTCTAGTATGTTCTACTCTTGTTAGAAGAGGTTGTTAACCTGTATCAGCCTGTTTGCCTTAATCTCTCAATGGTAGTATGTTAAATATTGAGAAAAAAATAAAAGTTTGTTACCAACTGTCTTACTGATTTTAGTATAGTATCAAAATTTCTTAAAGGATAACGAACTTTGGCTAACTCTTTTATGGATTTATTTTTTGTCATTGTGGATATAATTAGTTGACCGTTGAGAATTACTGAAGGAATTAGTCCGGGTGGCGGTCATTAAATGAAACAACTGAATAGTTTCAACTATTTTATTGTTTGCCAACGTTTCGACCCCCATTGTGGGTCATCATCAGGGCTAAAAAGATACAAAAAGGATACATTTAAAATAAGATTACAAATACTATTTTAAAAAAAAAAAAAAAAAAAAAATTAACAATTTCACTAGAGAATGTCAATATTATAACATAAAAGAAAATAGATGTGTAAAGAAATAAATTAATTAAATTACAATGATAAAGGTATACTAATGAGAGCTATACAGACCAGATAATGACTAAAGATAATGTACAAATATATAAGAAAAAATTACATGAAATAAAAACCATTAACAAAATGGAGTACAGTGGAGATACGTACCGTCTGGTAGGTGAGTGGAAACTAGGTTCAATTTGATTATAAGGAATATAGGCAGGTAGATAGGAAAGTACGTACAAAAGGTTGGGTACAATGGAAAATACGTACCATATTTCTAGACGGGATCTGACAACAATGAGTAAAATTGTAATATTAACATAAAAGGAAGTGTTCAGATTAAACCTACAATATTAATAACATCATAACGGTATTAGAAGATGTTTTAACAAGATTGTTGAAGTAAAAACAATATAATACAATAGTAAGAATAATAATGTATAAACTATATATAGTAAAACTGACTACCTCCCAACCAACGTTTTAATAATTATTGTACATATATTAAGACATTAAAATTAACCAAGTGAAAATATTATGACAAAAAATAATAATAAGTAACAATCATTGACAGATCATATAGTTGATACAAAATAGTAAAATAATTACAAATAGGAATAAATTGAATTGTAAAACCATTAAGAATTTATTAAGTGCAGAAACAAATGAAATAGATACATATATAAAATAAATGTATACATAAATAAGTAAAAAATAAACCAATAAATAAACAAAAGGTATACAGTGGGATGGACATGGGAAGCTGTATTACTTAAGAGAGTTTAATATATGGCTGTAGGTGGAGGAGATGCACTGTTTATCAGTTTTATGATTGACAGGATTAGATTGGAGATGGATGTGGACGGATTCAGCGATGAGTCTTTTTTTATGGTTGGGAACAGAATCTAAAATGGAACAATCTTGAAAGTTAAATGAATGATTAAAAGTTATGGAGTGTTCGGAGAGTTTTGAGGCTAGAAGGTTTCGAGAGGATATGGAGGATTTATGTTGAGATATGCGGGTTTTTAAGTAGTTTTTTGTTTTTGTTTGTTTTTTGTAGTCAGTTTTACTATATATAGTTTATACATTATTATTCTTACTATTGTATTATATTGTTTTTACTTCAACAATCTTGTTAAAACATCTTCTAATACCGTTATGATGTTATTAATATTGTAGATTTAATCTGAACACTTCCTTTTATGTTAATATTACAATTTTACTCATTGTTGTCAGATCCCGTCTAGAAATATGGTACGTATTTTCCATTTTACCCAACCTTTTGTACGTACTTTCCTATCTACCTGCCTATATTCCTTATAACCAAATTGAACCTAGTTTCCACTCACCTACCAGACGGTACGTATCTCCACTGTACTCCATTTTGTTAATGGTTTTTATTTCATGTAATTTTTTCTTATATATTTGTACATTATCTTTAGTCATTATCTGGTCTGTATAGCTCTCATTAGTATACCTTTATCATTGTAATTTAATTAATTGATTTCTTTACACATCTATTTTCTTTTATGTTATAATATTGACATTCTCTAGTGAAATTGTTAATTTTTTTTTTTTTTTAAATAGTATTTGTAATCTTATTTTAAATGTATCCTTTTTGTATCTTTTTAGCCCTGATGATGACCCACAATGGGGGTCGAAACGTTGGCAAACAATAAAATAGTTGAAACTATTCAGTTGTTTCATTTAATGACCGCCACCCGGACTAATTCCTTCAGGGATTTATTTTTTGTTTAAAAAAAATTGTATTAATCCAGCTCCTGGTATTCCTCTTCAAAGGTGGTTTTAAAACATTATGTTAGGTAACTTAGATGTTTTTCCATACACAAAAATGCATTTATTCGTTATTTTTTAAAAATTATTTTAAGATGGAGGGAATGTTTGTTTAATTACTGTGGACTGTTGTGTTATGTTTGTGAATTATAATTTTATGTTTGTAAATAAATATCTTAGTTAAGTATTATGTTCTACGTAATAAAGAATTTTCTTGTCTTCTAGCTAGCCAAAGAGAAAAGATATGTAACCTTATAAATCCTGTACAACTGTGATGTAGAATTGGTCTTGATTAGCATTAGCTTGTTGTTCCT
Organism: Piezodorus guildinii; assembly: GCA_023052935.1. Taxonomy (NCBI): domain Eukaryota; kingdom Metazoa; phylum Arthropoda; class Insecta; order Hemiptera; family Pentatomidae; genus Piezodorus; species Piezodorus guildinii. The sequence continues at coordinate 60,446,491 of CM041292.1, forward strand.
AAAAAAAGTATATATGTTTAAAGAAAATAAAGTAATGTGCTTTGTTTGTATTTTTTTTATTTTTTTTTTTTATTATTCATGAAATTTTTTCTAGAAGCTGGTTATAATGAAATGGACCTATTCCAGAAGAAAAAAAAATCTGGTAAGTGCAATGCAGGACTTTCACTTACTCACCTTTGTTGTTAAAATCGATTTAAGAATTTTCAAATACAGTTAGAGATGAAATATATAGGTAAGTGAAAGTAAAAATGTTAAAGAATCAATTAAATTATGTTTTGATAGAAATATGTGTTTTATTAAATAATCTATTATATTATTATCTCTAAAAATCAGTTAGTTTTATCCGCTTTTTGTCATTCTCCATTAACTTTAAAGATATCTTGTATAAGATAACATTTTTTCTAAAGTCTTGAGCTTCCAATGGCATATTATTTTTTTGCTATTTTCTCTCTGAGTTGGATTTAGGATTCATTCAATTTATATATTTAACTGTTTTTTTTTTATCAATGATAACAAGATGATATGGTTATTTTTTTAATCTACAAAATTAAAGGTACTTTATAGAAAGAAGATTTCAGTGTCATAAGACAATTCGTTTTCATAGTATACTTACCACACATTGACGGACACAAACAGATCTTTTTGCAGGACTTGATCATTTGGAATCGGGGGACCCTAAAACCATTGAAAACTGTAATTCAAAAATGTTGACGATCGCAATACTTTCCCTTACTATATATTTCATACATAAGTAAGTGAAAGTAACAAATTGAAGTGCCTCATTGTATTTTGCAATACAGTTCTACATCTGACTTCATGTTCTCATTTTTGAAGATTTTGTACATCTGGAGTATCATTCAAAACAGATTGAAAATTGACAGAACCCATTAATTTTCTGTGGATAATAATAATGTTTCCTTCTTTTGTTTTCTAGCATTCCCTTTGTCATCTCTTTTCTAATGAAACCAATGGCTTATTTTAGTTAAAACTAAAATGATCCATTTCATCTTTAGGATCTACATAGACACATATATCACCAAATTCTACAAAGAGTTAAAGTGGCTTTGTCCTAACTATTGTTGCATGTACTTTCTGGCATTTTGTACTCTGGGCCATAGATCCCAAGATTATTTATCTAAATCACTTATAGAATTTCATTCTCAAGCCGACATAGAAAGCATCTTAAATCCTGTTCAATCATAGCTGTGTATACTCTTAACACATGGGTGTTATTGTGAAGTTGAAGTTAAATCCCATAAAAAAATAAAATATTCAGAATGTCTGAAAAAACTCTTTACGGTTTATTCCAAATATTTAACTTTTTAGTGAACGAGCTGGGGGCAGTAAAGTAAATGTTTGATACATAATATATTCTGTTGTGCACTTTTGGATGTTTAAAGTAAAGCTAACAATTCTTAACTGGAAAATTTGTAAACAAATAAAGCTTTCGGTATTAAACTTTATGACCTGCAATATTTATAGTTTCTTCTAAATTAAAATTGTGAGATTCTATTGACCATGATCTTTATTATAATATATAAATAAAGTCACTTCATTCTTAAAATAATAATGTTAAGGAATATAAAAAATAAACTGATGGATTAAGTTATGAATAAATAACTTTATACACTTGTATAATACATACTTAGTATGTAGTATCATAAAAAACAATTCTTCATTTAATGAAGAGATTATTACAAAGATTAAGAACAAATATTTACTTACAAATACAATTGTAATTCATTGTAAAATTTAAAAGTACATAATATTTACAATGTAGGAATACATATAGTATTCATCCCAAAACCCTGTACAAACTGATAACCCCTCTTCTTTCTCTCCTTCTTTTTCACTTTAGTAACCCACCTTTCACTTATAATTATAAATAGTTTTTTCATTTTTATTATGAAATTTTGTCTTCTTGCAACACGCACATGAACAGTTTCGCGCACAGTATTGTTAACTTATCTGTAAAAACAAAAAAAGAATAGTCAGAAATTTTTATTTAAATATTACCTGTACATTATATTATTATATTTCAACATAATATTTTATAATAATGGAATTTAAAAAAATATAATTACCTCCTATTCTTCGAAGCCAAGGTGGTTTATTGTTCCAATAGATAAATAGGAAATATACAGGAATGCCTGAGACAATAATCACAAGTCCTACCCCCACTTCCCAAGGTTTAACATAGCATGGCAGAATCACTAAGAATGCACAGATTATGAAGAATATGATAGGTAATAGTATGTTGACCTGAAAAAAAAGAAAATAGAACAATTATGAAAAGAATGATTTAAATACATATAAAATTATTTATTTTTATTATTTAAATATGGTGCGGGCTACACACGATTTTCACTTACCTCCGTTTTTAGAATCGATTAAAGAATTTTCAAATACGGTAAGCAATTAGTTAAATAGATTTTTCTATAGAAACGTGTGTTTTATTAAAAAATCTATTATATTATTATTTAAAATAATCACTTAGTTTTATCGGCTTTTCATCACTCTCTATTAACTTTTAAAAGCTTGTGTATGAGATAATATTTTTTCTAAAATATTTAGCTTTCCAACGGTATATTACACATGCATATTGCTGTTCTTATCTTCAAAAACAAAAAATTGCAATAAAAATTTATTATTTCAGTTTTTTCCTTTAGTTGGGTATCAAATTCATTCAATTTATATACTTACTTGTTTTTATCAGTGGTAACAAAATAATATAGTCATTTTTATGGAATCTACAGAATTAAAGGTAATTTAGAGAAAGAAAATTTAAAATATCGGCATTTAAGCCCTGTCAGACCATTTCAATTAGAATGAAACCTACATGATATTAAAGCCATTAAATTTGACATCAATATAGCGAAATTGTTAGAGCTGTTTTTGAGAAAATTGTAAAAAGGTGCAAAATGCAATGTATAAAGTGACCTTTTTGCGGGACTTGGTTATTTGGACTCAGAGGACCCTAAAATGTGTATTTCCATTGAAAACTGGAATTCGAAAATTTTCACAATCGCAATACTTTCCCTTACTATATATAGTAAATAAAAGTAAAAATATGCTCATATATACAGTTTCATAAATATGAAATTTATTTTAAATAATATCACTAATTATAAAATTTACCTGCACATTTAAAACCATTAAAAACTATAATTAAGTAATAGTACTTTAATAATAATAGACTTCTAGATAATTTCAATATCATCCAGTAAATAATATATATTTAAACTGCAATTAATACTTTTTACAAATATGATTGTTTATGAAGCTCATAATTAGTGATACTATAACAGTAATTTATGTCAATACATTTTTAATTCCATCAAATGTCAAGTGTGTTCATTAGATTTTGTTACAGGATTGGATTAGAACAATGCTTATTTAAAAATTGAGATAGGAAATTACTATAGTTTGAGCAATTGAATAATATGTGCTTAAAAGTTTCTGCCTCTTTCTGGTTTCAGATATAATGTTGCTTCACATCTATGATATCTATGATATATTTTGCCTTTAAAGATGCAGTTGGAACTCATTCTCTTGTAAATCCTAATTTGGCTAGTAAATTTAATTTTAAGGCATATATTAGATTTCTGTTTAAAATATTGTCTCACAATTATATTCTATAATTAATGATTGTGAATACACACCTTGATAGGCCTTTTGGCATCTGGCCTCTTGTACCTAAGCCATAGAAGACCACAAATTGACATCAGTGTAAACACTGCTTCAACAAAACTAACATAATTTATCAGGATGAAAACATCTTCAATGAAGAGAAGAGACACTGTTACTATACACTGAAATAAAAAAGAAGATTATTGGTAGTTTATTCATAGGAAATATTTTGAATTAATTAAAAGTTTGGTCGATTATAATTTAAAATGAGATAAACACTATTATTTTAATCTAAAAGATTTTTAGCAAATATGTTTTATCTTGTCTTTTAAGGCTGCGCTACATGGGGAGAATTAGAGTACGTGTAGGTGAGGTGAAATTTGTGAATCGTAGGTGAAAGTGAATATCATACTTTCAACATATTATAATAAATATTCAATTACCGAATTTTCTATATTACTTCATCATTTATTTATTTTTATTTTTTATCTTTTATTATAAATAATGTATTATATTTTATTATAAATAATGTTATTTTATTATAAATAATGTTTAATTTCTTAAAATTGAGTTTCTAAATTTTAAAAACATGTTTTCATGATGTGTAGATAGATAGATAGATAGATAAATGTGTTTTATTAATAAATTTTACATTTTTCTTTACATTCGTCTGTGATGATGTATATTACACTTGTTTGTTTTGATATAACTTTGTCATACAGTGTTTTTGTCTTTTTAAAAAAATAATATTTAATGATATCATAGGATTTTTTTGATGTCATTATCCAATTTTTTTTTTTTTTTAAATAAGCCTTCCCTCTCTCCTGCCACTTTCGTGAACACATGCAAGACTTGCTTTCACCTCACCTACACATACCCTATTTCTCACAGTGTAGTGCTGCCTTTAGTTGAGGGACAATTCCTATCAGTGATAATGAGATGCAGACTGTGATTTACTTGCAATGGATAAAGAAATGGTTTTATCAATTTTCTTAATCTTTCGAATTGCTGTTAAGAGTACTATCACAATTTTTATTTTTATTTTAATGCTTACAAAATAACAAAACTTCATAAAATATTAAATAGCTATAATAAGTATTGCTATACATACCAAGAAAACTAATGATGGTACAGGTGTAAATCGGCGAACGTTTATTAGTGCTATTGCTTGTGGCAGGTGTCCTTGCCTTGCACCAACAAAAAACAGCCTGGCAGAAGCAAATATTGCCCCATTCAATGCCCCAAATGTAGAGCATGCTACAAAGAATGGCATCGTCCATGAAAATGATCCTAACAACTTGTCCCCATACGTCTATAACAATATTTTTGGGTAGGAAAAACATATAAGACAAAAATTTTATACTTATATATTCAAGATTAATGAGGAATAATTGGTGTAATGGTACGAACCACAGCAACTGCACTTGATGAGAGAAGTTCCTTAGGTGACAGTACAACGTAATAAGCAAGATTTGTCATGACGTAGATAATGGTCACCATAGGCAGGGATATGCATATCGCCAAAGGCAGATTTCTAAACAAAACCAAAAAAAAGGGATTATAGAAAATATAATTTATAAAGTTGCCACTACACTTTGATTAAACAAGTAATGCCTTACTTATATGGATCCTTAAGTTCTTCAGTTACATAATTGAGGTAGTTCCTAAGGAAAAATAATGTTTATTTTAAATGCTTTATTTATACTATTAAAATACAATAAATAACATCAAACATGTTATAATAAATATATTAGATATAATGAAACATCTACGTCTAACAAACATATAATCTATTTCACTTACCATCCTGAATATGAAAAAAGGCCAGAATAGAAGGCAAGAGCTACATAGCCAGGCTCAGTTCTAGTTCCTTTAAAAGGCTCTTTACTGAAGAGGTCATCGTCACCAAGAACCATAACATACAATCCAGAAATGATGATCATAACCAGTGCTAAAACCTTAGTACCAGTGAAGACATCTTGGAGCCTAGTTGCCCATTTTACATTGTAGCAATTTATAAATGTTAACAAACCTGGAAAAAAAAAAATGTATTTCATATAAATAAGCTGTACTATATTAGGAGGCATAAAATTACTTTTCCATTAGGTTTTTCTTAAATCATGTAAGAAAATAAATTTTTAATAATGGGTTTATGGCAGCATAAATAATTAAGGAAAAATAGTGAGTCAATTATATTATTGTATAAATAATAAAATTTAAGCATTAATATAGTATTATTGAATAATGCTAAATTCTAATTTTTCAATTTATTTATTAAGAGCTTTTTTTCAATCTCCAATAACTTTTACAATTCTGTGTATTAGATAATATTTTTTCTAAAATCTTTAGCCATTCAACGGTATATTATACATTCTTTTGTTCAAAAACACAAAAATTGCATTAAAAAATATGTTTGCACTTTTCTCCTTTGGTTGTTTATCAAAATCGCATAACTTGCATATTTAGCAGTTATTTGTTAATGCTAATAAGATGATATGGTTATTTTAATAGAATCTTGAAAACAAAAGGTACTTTAGCGGAAGAAAATTTAAAACATCGGCATTTAAGCCCCGTCAGACTATTTTAATCAAAATGAAACCTACATGATATTAAAGCCTATTGAATTTTACATCCATATAGCGAGTTTAAACAAAATCGTCGGAACCATTTTTGAGAAAATCGTAAAAAGGTACAAAATGCATGGTATAAAGTGGCTCTTCTGGTTAGCTGATGATTTTGATGTAAAAGTTTCGGTAACATCTCGGGCGTATTGTTGTCTTGAATATGAAATTTCAGTATCATAGGACTTTTCGTTTCAGCGCTGGAGTTACCACACACATTTACTTTTTTGTGGAACTTGGACATTTGGACTCAGGAGACCCTAAAACGTGTATTTCCGTTGGAAACTCAAATTTTTACGATCACAATACTTTCTTTACTATATATTACAGGTAAGTGAAAGTCAAAATACATATTAAGTATTTAGCATTATAAAATGCTTGATACATTTTGTTAGACAACATGTGGTCATTACCTTACTGGAGTGTGTTCAAAAACTTTTTTTTTGAGTGGTATGGTTTCAAATGAACAAAAACAGAATGGTATGTTTTTATGTTTATTACCTCCTCCAAGAAAGCAGGTAGTATTTACCCCATTATTTCTAATAGCGGGTGAGAGGCAGACGCCAGACCACAGTACCTGCACGTCCTTAGGTGACCTTTATTCTGTTTGAGACCAACCACTAAGAGGACACCCCACGGCGAGGAACGTGTCTGTAACAATCTAAGTTTCCCCAAACAATTTCAATGTGAAAAAGATTTTTTCAAATCTGTGGGGGTGAAGTCGAATTCTCAAAAAAATATTTGCTATAACACTTTTCATTATTCATAGTTTCAGCTCGCTTCCATCTAATTATATTCCATGGAATATATATATCAATGAAAAGAAATGAGACCTTGAAAATTTTCGAATTCAATGTGAACGTTTTTAAGCTTCTGAAGTCCATTGCGTGAGTTTAATACCCAAATGTCTTTTTAAACTGAAATGTCATATTTAAGACAAGGAATGGTACAGCAACTTATTAACTAAAATCGGATCACTGATAAAATGTATTCTGACTTTTTTAACTTTCTCGGAAGTGGCTTTTAATTAAACCCGTTATATCACAGCATAATCAAATACTCTTTAATATAAAATATTTATCACCTATATATAAAATATATAGTAAAGGAAAGAATTGCGATCATGAAAATTTCGAATTCCAGTTTTCGGCTGCCCCTGGGTCCAAGTCTCGAAAAAAGGTCTATGTGTGTGTCCGTGTGGAAAGTCCAGCGCAAAAACGAAATAAGAAACTGAAATTTTATATTTAAGGCATCCATACGCCTGAGATGTTACAGCAACTTTTTCATTAAACTCGGATAACCAGAAGAGCCACTTTATACCATACAATTGCAGTTTTTTACGAATTTCTCAAAAACGGCTCTAACGATTTTGATTAAACTCGCTATATTGATGTAATATTTAATGGGCTTTAATATCATGTATGATTCATTCTGGTTGAAATAGTCTGACAGGGCTTAAATGCCGATATTTTAAATTTTCTTCCTCTGAACTACCTTTCCTTTTGTACATTTCAACATATTAACCATATCATCTTAATGAGTTTAATGGCTAAATACACAAGTCGGACGAATTTGATGACCAACTAAAGGATAAAAGAGCAAAATAATTTTTTTATGCAATTTTTTGTTTTTGAACACAAGAACAGTAATATAGACGTATAATATACCGTTGGAAAGAGAAAAAAAAAATAGAAAAAAGATTATCTGATACATAAAGTTGTAAAAGGTAATATAAAGTGACGAATATGGAATAAAATTATTACTTATGAACAATTAATATAGTCAGATTATTTAACCTAAATCATATGTTTTCAACGAAAATGATTACAAGTTTTATTAAAATCAACTTAAAACATTTTTCAAATTGAAGTATATTTAATAGTTATTAAACTTAATTAATCAGTGTTATTAAACTGATTTTAATAGTCGGGTAAGTGAAAGTCGTGTGTTGCCCGCACCAGATATTTTTTTTTTTGAAATTCCTCTCTTTAACGTATCTTTAATTTTTTCCATTTGAACTAAGTGAGCACTTCATGTTACAAGAAGTAGTAAGAAATTTATAAACATAATCTATGAAACATTGATCATTTTGATAGTTACAATAGTAAAGCAGAAAATAAGAGAAATCTTTCAGAAAACCCATTTCTTGAAAAGAATTTGAATATATAATATATCGCTGATAAGCTCAAGATATTAGAAAAAACGTATTTGTATCAAATCAAGTCGTTGAAGTGAATTGAGGGAGACAAATACCATTGAACTTAAGGTGTTATTAATAATGACATTAAAACTATTAAAACTTCCATATTAATTCTTCCATAGAAGCTAAAAGAAATTTTAAACGTTAACGTTCAACATTTACTTGAAATAGTAATGAGAAATAAAATAGTGAATGACATTGGTGATATAATCGTGACAGATTTTTAAATTATTATTTCGGAACAAATTTATAATAAAGAAAATATCAAAGTGAATTTCCTACACTCATTTGACTCAGGACCCTGATCAGGAATATCACGAAAAAGGTAATATATCACATTCGTTAGATCCCCAGCAATACAGTTGATTCCTACTTGGGTGTATGTAAAAAACAGATTATGTCGTAATAATTTTTTTTAAAATGATTAACATAATTAAATTGAATAAATATGATATTTTTACACGTGGTATTATATAAATATATATAAAATACCTTTACATTGATCTCAATAGCCTATCTATCCACTTCCACCCACCTTTCTTTTCCTCCTATCCCCCACCCCCATTGACAAACCTCGGCGTATTTTTTAATCAACACCTCTCCTGTAGTAATCAATCTTTCTCAAATTAACTGAAAATCTATTGCCAATCCAAACAATTCCTAAGATCCCATGTTTTTTTTGTAACAAATCAAGTCGTTAGACATTAAATTAATCAAGATTTCATGTTTTCATCTCACCTAAAACCCGCCAGCTCCTAGTTTTCTCTCTCTTTTCCCTCATTTTGACTATGTTTGCCTCGTGAATGGTGAGCTTTCTGAGAAATTTGACATGTGACTTATGAGACTAATGAATTGTTCCTATTAGTTTCATATGTGGAATTCCCTGGCGCTGCCATATCCCAGTTAAAGAGACTATACCCTTCTCACTGTCAGAAATTACATATTTACTAGGTATCTTTCACTTCTCCTAGCCCATCTCCGTTCCTAAAGTCTTATCATCAACCTCTTTCATACATAACTTATTTCCCCACCTTCTGAGCCATCAATCTTCATCTTCCCTAAATAAGTAAATTTAAAAAAAAATCTTTTTCTTTTATTGAATGATATTACAATTTTAGAACATTTATAATAGTAACCAAGTACAACATTCATACAATTTTTACAAAACTATCAAATAATATACAATAAAGAATTAATAGAATATTTACAAAGTCAAACATACATTAAGTGGAGAACCCAGCCAGTGCTAGAACTCCAATATACACGTTTAAAAGAGGTCCCGGAGCCATTGCCGTTTCAATCTTCAAGCAGGATGGTAAGGGTGTGTGGAGCTGGATAAGGATTGACCTAAAGGATTGGAGTTATGGATAAGGTTCTGATGGATTTTAGAGAATTTTGATGGAATAATGTCCAAAATTTATGGAATATTTAGGTCGTGGTGTAAGGAATGGTTGGTGACATAATAAGGAGCATTAACTATTGTTCGGAGGTCTTTGGACTGAAAGCGTTCGATGTTAGAAAATTTGGCTGTCCCCAACAGTTCAAATCCGTAGGTTTCAGTACTGTCTTGTATATTAGCAATTCCGCTCAATAGCCTGTATAATTGGCCAAATCGTCGATTACGTTCTAATTTAGATCACGCAGGTTCAAAGTTAGTCTTTTGTCTAGAAAGTAAAATTTAAATTTCTGAATGTAAACTAGCCATTGCTACTACACTGCCGGACAAAATTAAAGGATCACTTACAAATATTTATATTATTATTACATAAGAGATAAAAATAGGAATTCCTTTGTCCCAGACTGGACTTTGTGTTGTATCTTATGAAGTTAATCCTCTACCTGTTTATATTCCCACCCGTTTATGGAGAAAAGGGGCAGATAATCCTCTTCTTTTCTTTCTTCCTAACAGTAAATGGTTAGTTGTTAGCAAAGATTCATCTTATTGAAGATTTTCTAACATTTAAGAGACTTTAGTTTTTACTTGTGAGTTTAGTAAGAACGTTGTGATGGTCAACAGAAGAGCATTGACCGAAGAGGAATCAATTCGTGCTGTTGCTTTGAGTGAAGAAGGGTTTTCTCAAAGGCATATTACGCAACGGCTCCAGCGGTCACAATCCGTAGTGTCCAGGGTGCTTAATAGGCACCGTCAAACTGGAGTTCATACAAGAAGAGTCGGACAAGGCCGTCCGAGGTCAACTTTCCACCGTGACGAGAGATTTTTGCAACTGAATGCTCTTCGGGATCGCCGATTAACTGGTAACAGTCTGCGGGGTCTCCTCCAGAGGTTCAGGAATGTGAGAAGACGACTCAACGATTGTGGATTGACCTCCCATCCTTCAGCTACTGGACCTCTTCTCTCCAGGGAACACCGGGTTGAGCGCTTGAGGTTTGCTCGGGAGCACCTAAATTGGACTCAGGAAGATTGGAGCCTCGTATTATTCATGAGTCAAGATCCTTTCTCCGATCTCCAGATGGACGGGAAAAGGTTAGGAGAAGACGGGGAGAGAGGTATGCTCCATGCACTTTTTCTCCAAGGGTTGCGTTTGGTGGTGGTTCATTGATGGTGTGGGGGGGGCATAAATTTAAACTCCCGTACAGAGTTGGTTCTTGTGAACCGTGGCTCTATAACTGCTGACAGGTACATTAGGGAGGTACTTGAGCCACATGTAATACCTTTCGCCAGAAACATCGCAGGTAACTTTATTTTTATGCACGATAATGCCCGACCTCACCTTGCTCGATCAGTGGAAAATTTCCTCAGACAAGAAGTTCAGTAATTTCAAAATATTGAAGTGATCCTTTTATTTTGTCCGGCAGTGTAAATCTGTTCCAATTTAATATTGGAGTCTTGTATTTAGACAAATGCTATGTATTTTTTATTATCCTTAGGGGACTTTCAGTCCTAGGATAAAGAAGTCCTAGAAGCTACCTTAATTTGGATTATTACTTTGAACCTGATAAAAGTAAGGATTATCTAAATAATACCAAAGGATGTAAACAAAGTTTAACTTTTGTAAAAGTATTTATGGCAGAACTAGGTATATCACTATAAATTTTCAATTAAGAGTTGATTAAAGGATTTATCATAATTAAAATGAAACATGAGTATGATATGTTTTCACTTACAGGTGACTAGTGCCGCTAGAAGCCGCACAGCCTCGTAGGGCGGCTGGCAGGAGGGCCACAGCTGCTGGAGGATGTACTGGGCGAAGGTGAGGGCGGTGATGGCGTTGCCCGTCGGGACCAGTGCCAGCAGGCCCACCCAGAGGTAGAGGAAGGCTGGGAGGGCGCCGAAGGCCTCGCTGATGTAGGCGTAGTCCCCGCCGCTCTTCGGGATCAGGGTACCTGCGCAACAGGAGGATATCTTAGTCAGGGAGGTAAAAGAGTATCGAATGGAATATCACATATCACACAGTATAATAGTAAGGAAAGGAATATAATCAATTTGTTTATTCAAATCAAGGAGGAAATTCCAATTTGGATCTGCTGCTCAACTTCGCTGAGTTGCTACAGTACACAGCATACCGCATCAATCCCGAAGACAATCTTAAAGAAGAAACAAGATAGAGAGAGATTCCGCCAAATAGGAAATACATATATTTTACTAATTTTGAAATCGGTCATGGACATCTGAGAATCCCGACTAGCCTCAATATATATGGTGATGCAGGATTCCCAGTGAGTCCAAGATTATGGTCTCCGCCATGCTTTGCATCTCATTTTTTCCGAGTCCATATTTCTCTAAAAATAATCCAGTGGCTACTGGGATGGTCCCTCTGCTTCCGAACCAAAGTCCCACGACTTTAAATTCCCTTTCACCGAACTCCTCACGAAATTTTTCCCTCAGGTATGGAATACATTTTGTATAAATGTTCTCTTTCTCTTCTTGAATCCTCTTGCCTTGTTCCTGGTCATTTGTTTCATATCTGATAGTGGGGTCCACTATCAGTGCTTCATTTTTTGTGGCATTAAATGCCAAGATATCCACAAATCTTGTCGACCCATCTGTATCAAGGCAAAAGACTTCCTGAAAACATTTATACTTTCTCACTTCCAAAAGTTCTGATATTTCTTTCTTTATGCGGTTGTGCCGGCGGGTAACGAGAAGCATGTTATGTGGACATTTTCCCAACACATGTGAAGGGGTTTCTAACTCTCGACCGCATCTGCGGCAGAGGGGTCCAACAGCCTCGTTACCCTGGCATCTCGATCCAGGGACTCCACGAAGTGGTGCGTAGTTTATGTTCAATTTGAGTGCGTTTGTCCACTCTGATCCTGTTAACATTTGTCGATCGAACATAAACCTGTTTACGCTCGGGTTGGCTTTAAAATGTACCACGCCTACACCCTGCCACTTGCACTGGCTCCACTCCTCAAAAGACCTTTCCCTCAAGAACTGCCTCACTCTCTTTACCGTGAGAGGGGCCTCTATAGCATTTCCCTCAATTCGCAGTAGTTCGGTGCATTCGCGGATCTCCTCCGTTAAGTTGAAGATATTTTGAAACAGGGCGTCTGTTACTCCGGCCAATCTTTGAGAAATCGCCCAATGCTGAAGAGGAGCTTCCCATTGACAACGCAGAAGCCCAAGACCCCTATATCGTCGCGGCGAGTACAGCATAGAAGAGCAGGAGTTGGCTGGCAATCCTATGATAGCCTTTATACATCTTCGAATTATGACGTCGATTGCCTCTAACAAAGATGGGCGCAGTTTTGTTAGTGGTGCAGTCTGCAGCGGGTATATCACGGAAGGAAAAACATATCTATTTACAATGTTTATTTTTTGGTCAGGCTTTAGGAGATTAGAATTTACAAGCTTTTCCATATCTCGATTCAGCCTACCGACGGATTCCTCATCAAATTCTAATTCCCCCGAAAATCTACAACCCAGGTATTTGATGAAATCTTTATCTTGAATAGAATGGATTTCCTCTCCCGTATCCAAACAAAACTTTGACCCAACCAACTTTCCATTTTTCAAGATTATACCTGTGCTTTTGTTTGCATTAACAGATAATCCTATCTCTCCAAGTATTCTACGGACGCAGTTGATGGCTCTCTCTCCAGATTCCACATTGTGACAGGTCACGGCTTGATCATCCGCAAAACCTGTGAGTAAAACAGAGTCGTGGTTTGGAAGTAATTTGTATCCATACTCATTAGCCACCTTTGGATCACAGAGCTCGGTGTATAGAGAATCTATACTTAGATTAAACAGCGCCGGTGAAAGTGGCCCACCCTGAGGTACTCCTCTCAAAACATGGATACCGTTTGTTTTATTGATCCCAAGATTGATCTTTATCGTGTTTTTACACAATAGGCCCTCAATCGCTTTTCTTAAGTCGCTCGAAACTCCTCTCGACTCCAAAGATCTCAAGATATGGCCGTGTCCGATGTTATCAAATGCTCCAGTCACATCTAAGAACGCGACTGCCGCGTCTTCTTGTTTATTTTTTGCATCCCTGAGAATAGCATCAATTATTCTGGCATTGACATGACACCCCGGTTGGCCAATAATGAAACCTCTCTGGCTTGGGTGAAATGAAATTTGCTTTCGAAGCTCGAAGTCGAGAACCTTTTCAACGATACGCCTCACGATGGGATAAATTGTAATCGGTCTCCAAGAGGATATTTCCTTGCTATCCCCTTTTCCTTTATAAATTAGAACTGTTCGTCCACAGCGGAGAATTTCGGGGACGTGTCCGAATTTCAGGATTATTTCTACTATTGTCTTCATTATATGTGCGATTCCTATTTTTTTAATTGTTCTTATAAGAACTCCATCTGGACCGGCTGATGTGTCCAAAGATATATTTTTTATTACCCTGTGCACTGTTTTCAAATCAATTGATTGCACGTTAGGAATACCTGGTGATGAAGGGTAGTCTTCTTTTTCGTTATCATTTTTTATCTCAAAAAGTGATTTGAAATGATCCTCAACCTTCTCAATGGCGATGGGACACTGCTTTGGGCGATTTTCATTCATTACACTCTGAACCACTTTCTTCCTGCAGTTGTAGTATTTGTACTGGGCCAGGTCGTATTCGTATTGTTTACGCCTCCTTTCCCTTGCGGCCTTGTTGGATCTTTGAGGATTGCTAGCCTTTCGTTCACCCTTCCCCCCCATCGCAAGCTTTTTCGTTTTACGCATTTGGTAAAAACGTACTGCTGGATGTTTTGGACCTGGGAGAGTTTTATTCGCTTCTCTTAGAAAACAATGAAAGTCCCTCATGTTTTTATCAAAATTTTCAGAATTGAAAGGAGCCTTAAGCAGATCTTTAAATGTGTCCGCCCACTTTTTAACATCTAACCCAATGTTGTTCTCAGTTGAGCTTTCGACCTTTTCACCTTCATTCTTCCTTTCTATCCTTCCCAACTTAATCCTATTCGCTTCTATCGGGTGCTTCTTTGATGTATGAATTACAAGCCCACGACTACTCTTAAATGATTGATGGCAAATCGAACAAATGTGGCAAGAGTTATCTTTTGTTAAACATTGCTGTTTAAGATCCAAATCTTCATCATTTTTATGTGAGCCCTTTTGAATACAATTTTCTGAGCTACGATTACCGTCATTGTCTTTTTCATGTGACTCCATAATCACTGTCGGGTCTCGTATGAAAAGCTCACTGTCGATCACAGTTTTTCCAGAAAAAATGCAGGTATTCTCCTCCCATTCAACGGACACAATTCGGTAGTTATTCTTATCACTCTTTTCTATATTAGTAATAAAGGCCTCTTGAAGCAACCCGCATGTTCTTCGAATCCATACTTGCTGGCCAACATCTATATTTTTCCCAGTTCCGGATATATCTTCCATTTTGTTATTTAGGACTAGTTCAACAACTTAGTACCCAATATATAACATCAATAGTGGCAAAATTTAGAATTACTCCTCTATCTCTACAAAAAGCGAAAAAAAAGAAAGACGACAAAAAAAAATGACCGCTTTTATATAGCCATTCCATTAGGAAATTCAAAAGATCATAACATTATTCATATCTATAAAATTACTTGCTTAAACATTGATAAAGGCTAAAAAACATAAATGGTAAAACGTAGAATTATTAGAACAAAATATGCAATTAATATTAGGTAAGTAGTTCAAAATAACTCACAGGTCAATGACTAAGATATAAATAGGTAAAAGTATATAAATACATCAAGAGTTTATGATTACAATAAGATTAAAAAAAAAAAAAAAAAAACAACACAATATTATCACTAAAATGCTAAGCAAATATATTTAATTAGGTCTAAAATATAGTAAGATGTTGAAAAAAGATCATAACATTATTTATATCTATAAAATTATTTCTTCAAACATTTATATAGGCTAAGAAAAAAAACATAGTTAAATGCTAAAATTATTAGAGAAAAAAAACATGCAATTAAAATTAGTAAATAGTTTAAAATATAGCTTCTCGATTATTAGTTGTTATAAATAAGTAAAAGTGCATTAAAATAATTAAAATAATAATAATTATAATTTAAAAAATATATATAGATAGTTAAGCGTTAAAATCATTATAGAAAAACATGCAATCAATATTAGGTAAACAGTTTAAAACAACTTATATATTAATAACTAAGATATATATAGGCATATAAATATAAATATGCCAAGATGTTATGACTAAAATAATATTTAAAAAAAAAAACCCACAATATTATCACGTAAAAGACTAAGAAAACATATTAGGTCTAAAATATAGTAAGACGTCCAAAAACATAAATCATAGCATGATTCATAGCTATAAAATTATTTGCTCTAACATTTCTAAAGGCTAAAAAAACAAAAAAAAAAAAAAAAAAAAAAACATAGTTAAATGCTAAAATTATTAGAGAAAAAACATGCAATCAAAATTAGTAAATAGTTTAAAATATAGCTTATCGATTATTATTTGTTATAAATAACTAAAAGCATATTGTTATAATTACATCAACAGTATATGAATATAATAGGATTAAAAAAAACTACATAATCACGTAGAAAGTCTAAGAAAATATATTAAGTTTAAAGTATACTTAGAAGATATTCATATCATATGGCATCCTTTTATATAGAAATCATGCCTACGTGATTCATGTATTAATTGACTTGATCATTAATGCAAGGATAAATAAAACATTAGAAAATAAATAGAAATTTAAAGAACGTCCACATTCTAAAATAACTTGACATAATAACAAACAACCGGGTCATTACCCGTTTATGCCATTGATAAAAGTGAACATTAATAATGAAATAAAAGTATAAACAAAGGGCTTAGCTGAGTACGGCGACTTGGAGATGGTGGGGATGGACCTGTCTCAACCTCCTCCTGATAAGAGAGCGCCTCTCGGGATCTGAAGCCCAACTTGCCGCTCTTCGTGTGGCCAAGTTCGCGCTCCGAATTTATTCAAATTTTACACATACGCACTAAAACTGTACATTAACTCGTATGTAAATTTCGAAGCCGATAGGACTCTTATTATAAAAGTTCTATATGATCGATATGGAGACGATGTGACTCCGCCGGCGGACCCAGCTATATATCAACATAAATTTTTATAGTGCTAGTAGAAGTCACAATCCCACTAAGGCGAACCCGTGTGTGGGAAAGCTCATCTGCGGCAACTCATTAAAAGTACAGTAAGAAACAGTTAATGATTGAATCAATTAACTAAAAAGCAGTACACACAAAATGCGATTTAAAATAAAGACACTTAAATACAAACTTAAACTATATAATACTTAGATAATATAAATATATAATTATAAGCAATAACACGTCTTCCAAAATAAGCAAGAAATTTGCAATGAATAATGTAGGTTGGCATTGAGGAAATGTCTATAACTATAAGTAAATTGAATTTAATAATTCTGCAATTCATTCCTGATGATCCAATTCTATTGATATTTTAATATCGCTGTAATACTTTGAATACCTTGGAGGATTTATGTGAGAATATCGAAAATTTGATGATGGGTCCATGGTGGACATTAACCTTTGGTTTAAATATTTAAGAGCCTGGGTTTTAATATTTGAGATATGATGCTCCCAGGTCAGTTTCCGGTGAAATGTTAGTCCTAAAAATTCGTGTGAGTCAGTGAAGGGTAACAGATTATTGCCGGATTATTAGCTATTGAACAAGTCTGGACTATCTTCCAGCTGTGCTTTGTTCTTGGTACAACTAATTGTAAGCTACAGTTTCTAGCTATATAGTTATAAGTATAGTCTTGTGGAATAACTGTAGTCAATTTTCTCAACTAGCACATTCCGTCTTAACAATTTTATTTTTTTTAATTTGTGATTATGTATCTTTTTTTAAACGTACATTGCATTAAAGTCCAGAATATATTTATTGATGCGGATGTTGGAATCGTGTCCAAGATAACTTTAATATTTTTTTCTACACAATCCCAAGTTGAATTAAATGTGTACCAAGGAATTTTCTCAAATATTAATATATACTATATAAATTAATTTTAATTTATTGATGGATAAAAAAACCCTCTTAACTAAATACGTAAAAATATTTCCTCAGTTGAGCAGCGACTTGAGATACCTGCGGATTCCATCTTAATAATCGGGAATCAAGAATAATTCCGGAATATCGAACTAGAGAAACTTTATCAATGACAGGATAATCACAGGAAGAGATTCAAGTATCTCGCATGTGGATCTCAACTCACACTTTGGATCGTCATGATATATAGAATAAGTGGAAGTTAAAAGGGGATCGATTTAGTTTTATTTGAGTTTACAATGGAATTCTCCAACTCATGTACCTCAGTCCAACATCTTCCTCTATACAAGGTAGCTGTATCGTCAGCGAAGAGAATAATTCTACCAAAGACAGGCTTCAAAAAATAAATAACATTAATGAACAATACAGATTTAATATTTCACTCTTTATTTATAATCATTGAAAGCTTAGAGTAATCCAAGCTTTAAAGAATAGATCATCTAAGGGCTCTGCAGCTTTTCTTACCCAACACCAATTTATGCAAGGAAATCGCTATCCACACACGATAATTTTGTTACATTCAAACTCGTACCGATTACTATCACTGCGATTACAGACTTATTTTTCAATGTTTAATGTTTTTATCAGCCCCTTTCCTACCGATGGGTCAGTTATCATAAAAATGACTCGTATATTCTAATATGTGGAAAGTTTGAGATTCATTCCGTGATACCGCCATAAAATAAATTTCCAAGAAATCTGACACTATCCTCGTAATGGCAACGGTTTTGATGGTTGATGGTTTTGCAAAAAAATTTTCTCTTGAATAGCTTGAAAGTACAAAAAAAAAAAAAAAACTAAAATAAGAGAGTAGATTTTTTTTTTAAAATAAACTCTTATATATATATTTCATAAATAAGCTCTTATAAATAAGCTTATATATATATGTTATAAATAAGCTCTTGCAAACAAAAAAGGTGTGTGTCCATTAATATGTATAGTGAGAAAAATTACTAACTTATGGTTTTATTAGATTTAATGTGATGTATTGCTAAGTCTTATTTTTGTGCGGAAAACCAATGTAATATTGAGGTTTGATCAAAATTAACTGTGATAAAGCAGTGCTTACTAAATAATTTTTGCAACATATTAAAATGATCTATATCTCATATGTAAGTAAGCGAATAAAATTTTCGAATAAAAAAGAATCAATGAAAAAACAAAAAGAAATAAAATATAATATCATTATCTTGCTAAAAATTCCAAAACGAGCTAATTGACAATTCTTATTATAACATGAAGCATTCTTATTATACTTAGAAGCCAAGAAAAACAATAATATGAAAAAGCTATCAAGATTATAGTGATAGTAGTATTGTTTAGATCAGTCATTTATTTTGTAAAAATGTCTATGGCAGAGCAAGGCGCTAGGAAATACAATTCCGCAACACTGGCCCCTCTTGCGATCAGAACGAAAACTATTTAAGGGATCTAACTTCCGGCGGCGGCAACAAAGATGAGGGATAACATGGTAGGAAATAAAATGATTATTATCATGAACAATTATTACATTCATAGATTTCAGACCCAACGTTTTAGTTTTAACCCACTATATTTGTAAATAAAGTGAAACATATTAATATTTTGTTAATAGTAATAATTTTAACTGTGAAAAATTGTTTTTACCATTAGTAGAAATTCAGTCAAGAGAAAACCTTCTTATGAATTTGAATAACAAATAGGACCCACATTTTCCTAAGACTATAAAAGTAAAAAAATGAAAAATAGAAGAATCTATGTTATAAAATAAAAAAATGGATTATTATTTCCTGATAATCACTGAATAAGTAATTATACTTAAAAGCACTAACGGTTAAATAAAATAACAAGGATTATAAATATATATATATTTTCCATTCCCTTCTTTACTTTTCCTAAAAGCCGTCAGGAAATTCGTTAAGAAGGTGGTCTGAATTGCGGCCAAGAAATACAATACAATTGTATTTAATATTTATTTCCAATATTAATTAACTAATGAATAGTATTAACTATTGACCAACACAATCTAATGATATTTTTAGCAGTTGTATTGAAAGTAAAAGGAACAATGTGTGTAGAAATGTTGGCAATAAATATTTAATATTGTATATTTTGATCGCCAAATGAAAACCATCTTTTGGAAAAATAATTTTCCTATACTTTATCTTTTTTATTTTATTACTTGGCTGAGTAGACAATTAAGTTATAAAGGAGGGTGGTTTGCTCTAAATTTGCAGAGCGGGCAGAGATTTTTTTTTTTTATTCGAAATTTGATTTAACGTCTCATTAAACGGAAAGCCTAAAATTTTAATGATCAGGAAAATGTCTGAAACAAATTTTTTCTTGGTTGATTACGAAGATAAATTGTTGAAAATAAAGCAAAATGGAATTCTCAAGACGTATTATCAATTATTTAATGGAAGTAAATAAAAACAACAAAAATATACTAAAATTACTTCAGAAGCCATTATTGAACATATAGAAATTACTTTTTAAATAA
This sequence comes from Piezodorus guildinii, assembly GCA_023052935.1. Taxonomy (NCBI): domain Eukaryota; kingdom Metazoa; phylum Arthropoda; class Insecta; order Hemiptera; family Pentatomidae; genus Piezodorus; species Piezodorus guildinii. The sequence goes on from CM041292.1 coordinate 60,466,931, forward strand.
AAGATTATTAAGTATATTAATATAATTACAACTACAGGCAGTCAGACATGGAACCAATCTTTCTCCTCAATGCAGGAAACCTAAAACTGAATGGATGTTACCGTTTCTGAGGACAATTAATTTTAACTCATATAAAAATACAAGGCTCCCTTTTGTCCTTCCAAGAACAGAAAAATAGTGAGGTTAGGAAATAATTAACTGATTGATATTATGAAATCTCAATTTCATTCATACTGAAAAATAAATTTATAACTATTTTTCTTCTTCAGATGAAATAGAATCGCATAGTTAAACTATTGCAGAAGCTTCAATGGACTTAAACAATTTTTGAGCGAAACGAAAATGAAAAGAATATTGGGCACAACTAACATTTGAAGTTGGCGTGTAGTAAACGCAACAATGATGCCCTTTCTAACCCTGCTCCCTTTACCAGTTCTACATCCATTGTTATTCTAAAGGGCTCTTCAGGTCAGGTATGGCCCTAACTGGGGTGGTCTAAGCATACCTACTTTAGTATAGTTCAGTAGAGAAGGGGATGTTTTTTGCAATGCCATTGTCACCTAATCATTATCCAATACATATTAAGGGGAAAAAAATGTCGAAAGAGGCGGATCAAGAAAACTAGAGATCCCTTATGTAGGAAGTCGCTCAGTTCCTTCACCGCTTAATCCACCATTGGTGAGCGGTATACATTTAGAAATATTAACTTGTAGTCTATAAATTTTACATTTTGGTTCAAGATTCGTTTTGTAAATTTTATTATTATTTTTGCGCATCTATCGAATGAGATATATTAATTATGTCGTGATTTTCTTGATCTGACTATTGCTTATGAATTTCTGAGGCCGTGAAAATTAATGCAGTAGATCTCACGTCGTTTTCTTAGTATGCTTTGTGGTTGGCTTGGTAACGGAGAGGATGGAAGTGAAGAAACGAGTGGTTGTATGTCGATGAATGATCTAATTATTTTAACCGAAATAGATATTTGGTTAGTATAGGTTAATAATTGAGAAAGTTTAGGAATAAGTAGTGATGAAAAGTGATCACGAATAAAAATAGAAAAAGCAATAACGGAAAGCCCAGAAAGATGAAGTTTAATATTATAGAAAGCAAAGGAGTGAATGTTTTAATCAATAAGTTCTGTGTCATAACTAAAAAAATAGTCAAAATCCTGGAAAATGCAAAGATGAAAAACCCGAAACATAGTAATTGTATTCCTTATAAATAATAATAAACGTTAATTTTTTGAAAACAACTTAAACTGGAGGATTAGTAATTTTAGTATACTTCTGTTTGAAATAATTAAAAATAATCATTAACCAAAAAAATATTAAGTTATAATGATTTTATAATTAAGTTATAATAGTTATAAAATTAAGTATAATTAATTACAGAATCATCCAAAAACACTTAACGTCTATCTTTTTGAATCCATTCTTCTAGTTTCAGCTATTTTTTCGGATAGCTTCTACTACTTTTTAACCTTGACATTTCCACACTCAAAACCACATCAAATTTTATCATAATCGATAAGTTCCTAATAAGAGGATATCCCACTTCGAGGAGAAAGTAATTACCTTAAGGGAGTAAAGACTGCTTCCTGTATTAGACGATTTGTTAATCAAATGCACTTTTCTGTGAAGAAATTCGTAAATTAAAATCTAATTATTTTTACCTTACCGAAATAGATATTTGGTTACATGGATAGATAGCTTAATAATTGAGAAGTTTAGGAATAAGTACCGATGGAAAGGTAATTTCGAATAAAAATTGAAGAAGCAATACGGAAAGACTAGAAAGATGCAGTTTAATATTATAGAAAGCAAAGGAGTGAACTTTTTTAATCAATAAGTCATTTTTCAACAGACTAAAATAATAAGTTAAATCCTAGAAAATTCAAAGATGAAAAAACATAGTAGTTGTATTCCTTATAAATAATATAAACGTATAATTCTTGAAAACCAGCTAAAACTGAGGATTAGTAATTTTAGTATATTTCTGTTTGAAATAATTAAAAATAATCATTAAATCCTAATTAAATTTATATATAATTAGTTGCATATAGTTATATAATTAAGGTATAATTAATTACAGAATCATCCAAAAACACTTAAACGTCTATCTTTCTCGAATCCCATTCTCTCTAGTTTCCGGCTATTTTTTCGGATAGCTTCTGCTACTTTTTTAACCTTGACATTTCCAAACTCAAAACCAGATCAAATCTTACCATAACCGATAAGTTCAAATAAGAGGATATGCCACTTCAAAGGAAAATTAATTAACTTAACTGGAGTAAATACTGCTTCCTGTATTAGACAATTTGTTAATCAAATGCACTTTTTTTGTGAAGAAATGTAAGAATCAACATCTAATTATTTCAACTGAAATAGATATTTGGTTACATACAGAAGATGGGATCCACTGTAGTAGGGTTGCTAGCATAACAGCCTCCTATGCCAAAGGTCACGGGTTCAAACCCGCAGTTGGTCCTAGAGATGTTTTAATGGGAGTAAAAAGTCTTTAGTTATGCCGTCCTTCGGAGGTAACGTAAAGAGGTGGTCCCGAGCGTGCGCGATGTCAGGTACTCGTTAAAGATCCCTATTCTAATTAAATCTAGATAGGCAAAATTTAGGACTCCCACTGTAGCATCGTCCGATCAGCCACAGTGGCATAAAGTGACGTTAAATAAACAAAACAAACATAGAGGCGATAGGTTGATAAGAGAGGAGTAAGCAGTGATGAAAACTTTTAGATAAATTGAAATCACTAATGAAAATAGAACAAGAAATAACGAAAAGAGACTAGAAAGATGGTTCAAATAAGTGTGTAGCGGTTGTTGAGATAATAGAGAATATAGCAAATACTTGATTCTAATAGTTCCGAAATGATAGACAAAAAAAATGTTCCTGGCGGTAAAAGCAAAAAAAAACAAAAAAAAAAAACGAAAAAACAAACAACAACAACAAACAAACGACCAATGACTTCAAAAGGCGACTCTTCAAATTAGCGCCAATCCTTCAAAATGCCGGCGTAACATTCACTGAACTTTCATCAGCCAAGTTTGCGAAACCTTAACCCATTTTAGGGGTCATTAGGTACAGTTGGCCTATATGCACAGCTCAAAGGAATGTGTTCAAAATTTAGCTCTGGAGTATAATTAATATAGTACGAAGGCCATAATAATTAAACCATAAACAATCATTAATTTAATTTATAATGATAATTACAAATAGTCTATTTTGGACACTTGATATGCTCTGAAAGTGTAGCTTAATTTATTTTAGCACATTTTTTTTCTTTTTAAATAAAAAAAGAAGAAGATGGCTTCGGGATCTACTTACTTAAATAAACATCGAAGTACTACCGCTGGGTAGTTTCTTCACAAGCCTTTTACGCCTTTTATTATAATTCATCACTTTTACTTATTGTATTTATGTAATATACAGTTGTAAAATTCAATAAAATATAAATAAATAAAAATAAAATATTTCACTCTTCGTCTGTTTTCATCACGCATTCATTTATTTATGAGTGAAATAATCTATATTGAAAATAAAATTATTAATAATAAAAGTGAAAATTATTTATTATTCTTCCTTATAAAAAGGTTATTGAAATATATATCGAAATTGGACTCTTCTAAACAGAATATAATGACTAAATCATAATAAAAACTTGTAATAATGGTAGGCAATGACGATATTCTATGTTTTCAAATTCCAGAACAAGTTGCTGAGTCCATTGTTAGTGTTAAGATAAAACTATTTATGAAGTCGCTAATAGACTCTAAGTTGACAGCAATGCATTAGCACTGCTCTCATTATTTCCAAGAGGTGTGAAAATTACCATCAGGAGTAAAATTTAAAAGCAATTTCCTTTTTGTTTTTCTTTGGGTCTAACTTTAAACCATTTTCATGCAACACAAATTTAAATAATTATAACGAATGACGCAAATTATTCAAAAATAAATGAAACAATGGCAACTTTTATTTTGTATCTCCAATTAAAATCCACTCGACTTTTAGAAAAAACTACTTGACTAACTTTTATTTTTTTCTAAGAATACAAATTCATTCATTTTTCGAATTATTTTGAACAAATATTGCGAATTATTAGTTACTAATGCCTTCTTGCTAGTTACTTTTTTACTTAGTTAATCCATAAAAAAATTGTTATTCATTATTTTTAAAAACTTTCACCAAAATATATTGGTTATATAGCTATATGTTTATAAATATACCATTTTCAATACTACAATTGAATCTTCTCTGTGTTTATAAAATCGTGTTTCTATCAAGATTCTTTATCTGTAAGTTCTTTAATTCTTTATAAGATTCTTTAATTCTTTATATAATTTTTTTTTATCTTGTCTTGTGCAAAATGGAAGAGAAAAAATGCATTTTCGTCAATAATACAAATTTAATGTTTAGCGAATGTAAGTGAATTATAATACACATTTTTAATAATAGAATTTAATTAGAACTTAATGATATTGGGTTGTAAAATAAGTTTGTGGTTTTTTTTCAGTATTTCAATTTAATCCTCTCCGTGTTTATAAAATCATGTTTACTTGGTCAATAATGTTTACATATTCTAAAAAAGGATTAGTTAAGGTGTTTTTATGCATCAAACCGAGATTCCTTATCTTTAAGTGGTATTGTGCTTGTGTCAAAACGGAAGAGAAAACAAAATGATTTTCGTCATTTAATGATTTTTTATTGCCAAAAATGTAAATCCGCTGCAAACTTAAACAAAATTTGTAATGCTTATGGCGAAAGCACCGTCCGTAAGTGGTTAGCTCGGTTCAGAACCGTAATTTTGACTTGGAAGACGCAAAAAACTCGGGTCGTTCTGTAGATGATGACCAAATTCAAGTATTAGTCACTGAAAACCCCACTCAACGATAAGGGATATCGCAGAAACGCTTAACATATAATTGGTTAAAAATATTTACAATAATTTGAAGTTTTCATTGAAATCAACAGTAAAAAAACGCAAAAACCGTAAAAATAGTTCAACAAGTTGACCAAATTTATTTGTATTTTCGTGAACTTTTTCTTTCGTTCTACGAGGATAATACGTCCTGACTCAGTCGGAACAATATCTAAGATTGATGTTGATGTGTGCAAGGAAATTTTTGGATACCTAGCTTATAAAGGCTGGATGTGCCCGAAGGGTGTCTCTATACCCCAGACCGCTCCACGGCTGAAATAACAGAATAAATAATATTCTGCCAAAGCCGGGGATCGAGCCTGGGACCTTGAGAGTAGATAGTAGTGTCCTATCCATTAGACCACTGTAGTGGATTTTGGGTGTAGATAATATTGTTATATTATCTAAGTGTAATGAACGATTTAGGGCTAACATTTGGTATTGACTATGAAGTGATTTATAGAGGATTATGAAGGTTACTTTGATATAAATGATGTAACAGGTTCTTTATATAAGAACGTTTGTTGAAGTAAAACTCTTTACAACCACCCGCTACCATAAAGGTTTTAAGTTTAGATTAAATAATAATTATATAATTTATTTGGTTAAAATTATTTATGGCCAAAAAAACATGAACCGAAGTTGAGAAAATTATTTTTGAAATTGGTCAAACGTGACAAACTTATCATCAAAAGTATCATCATTTTAACGTCAGGGACAAAACGTAAGAAGGGTAAGATTATAAAATTAATATGTTCTTTTTGCTGAATGATGGGTTTGACCTTAATAATCTATTTATCCTATCCTTAAATTTTCTAAGCCTGCTCATCCCGATCCTCTCGCACAATCCCTACCTAACCCCACTAGTCCCTATAATCCTCTACCAAGATTAAAACAGCTGTGGCCTATTGCAATCTCATTATAACCCAACTTCTCCATGTAAGCATTGATATTTACTTACTAATATAAAATTCAATAATAATAATTATTGTGTTTAAATAAATAAATAAATATATATATATATATATATATATATATATATATATATATATATATATACATATATTGAGAAGGATTATGAATTGCTTTTTAAGATTTGTGTTTGGTACCTCGAGACGGTCGCATGTATCCCACCTCTACGACGAGTTAAAGTGGTTATCCCCAACCTTTCGAAGACAATATTTCCTTGGATCATTCCTTTATCAAATCATTAACTCCCACCATCCATTCTATGTCTACAGCCTTCTGGTATTTAAATCCTCAAACCATCACCAGGAAACAAGATCCCATCTGTCCGACCTTCACACTCCTTTCCATAGAACCAAAAAATATGACTGCCCCTTTTTAGTCCGTTCCACTACCTTATGGAATACTCTCCCTTCAAACATTCGTCCTGCTACTTCCCTATCATCGTTTAAATCCCTCCTCTTTCAATACTTCCATTCTCTTCAGACAGATGCAAGCTAATTTTTATTATATGCCAACTTGGTATAAATTCACTTGTAAGGTGAATTTGATTTCAATGAACTTACTTTAATGAGATGTAAAAGTTAAATTTTATATTTCTTTCTTTCTAGAATTTGTAACTAGAGATGATACTATGACCCTTTCTTCCTTTTCTTTTTTCATTCTTGTGTAATTTAATTGTAGTTATATATTGTTTTTGGCCAGTTATAATTTATTATTTTGTTCCATAATTGTTATTCTTAACGTACACTGACCCATAATAAAGTTTCTTTCTATTCTATTCTATATATATATATATATATATATATATATATATATATATATAATATTATTTTAACACTCAAACCTATCCATTTTTATTTTAGATAATGAAGGATTAGAAAATAGTGAGAAAACTACTTTATGTAATTTTTATTCGATTTATTTTGTGTTCTATTTCTTAAAGTGTATTTTAATTTATTTGTAAGAATCTTTCTAGTTAAAAAAATAATTTTGAAGTACAAAATAATTTTTTTTTTCAGAACTAATTCTTTATTTAGTAATATTACAATCAGTCCAATTTAGGACATACAAAATAAATTTAATAAATGAATGTAAAAAAAAATAAATAAATTGCTTCTATAAAACGCCACTTTATGTTACTATAGCTAATCGGACGATGGTACAGTATGAGCCTAAATTTTGCCTATCCAGATTTAATTAGAATAGGGATCTTTAACGAGTACCTGACATTCTTCCTGACGAATCTTTTAACGTCCCCTTCGAAGGACATCATAACTAAGAATTTTTTACTCCCATTAAAAAATCCTAGGACCACCTGCGGGTTTGAACCCGTGACCTTTGGCATAGGAGGCTGTTATGCTAACTACCCAGCTACAAGTGATTCCAAAAAACACCATATATAACTATATAACTTGAATCTCATTCATTCTAGTAAATAGCTTCTCCTAATTTTTTAACCTTGACATTTCCAAACTAAAGACTACATCAAATTTGATTATAACCGATGAGCTCGAATAAGAGAAGATCCAGTTTCAAGGAAGAAATAATTACCAAAATGCCGACAGTCAATGAAACCTTAACTAGAATAAAGACTGTATCCTGTATTAGACGATTTGTTAATCAAATGAGTTTTCAGTGAACTCTTCTGTTGCCCAAGTGCACTTTTTTGAGAATAATGTCATAAATCTGAGGGTCACCATTTTAAAATAAATTTTAGAAATTTATAAATCCTCCTACAATTAACTTATTTTTTATACATTAATTAATTTCAAATTTGTTATAATAATTATTTTTCAGTTTGTTGAAATGTATCTATTATTTTAATTTATTTTCTGATATTCTACTATTCTCGTAAAGAAAAAAATTCTCATTGTTTATAATACTCAAAATAAATCGTCATCGGTCGCGGTGTTTTGTCATTTTTCTTGTTTTGTTGTATGAGATCATGGCGGCAGAATTTTTGAAGCATTTTGATTCACTCACAACGATATAATTGAACGACAATTTTTCTATTGTTCTAGCGTAGCTGTCAGTCGACTGAATTTGTTCAAACTCTCAACTCAAATCGCTTGTTTCAGATTTCTGGAGTAAAAACATTAAACTTTATAATTAATAAGAGTCTATTTAAGGGGCGGTTAGTTAAAAGAAATAATAATCAGTTATTGATAATACTTTTTTGCTGCATTTAAGATTGTTTAGCTTGTGTTAGCAGATTATATATCTGCTAACCATATAACCATAAAACCAATATGGTTTGCTAGTTCTGTAGTTGACGCGTTTACATTGTAGATAGATGAATACGAATACTCGTACATACAAAACTATACCTTTGTTTACTAATTAACTACAGATTTCTTTTCTTTAAAGATTAAATCATTTGAAAACTAAAGAAAGAAATAATATATAGGTAGGATATCAATGTTAAAATAACTTTTAAAAAATGTCTTAAGACTTTTCATTGCTCTTATCCTCGGCCGCTACTAGGTTAGTTTCTACCCATTAATTGTTTTTATTTTATTATGAAGCTTATTATTCTGAATCTCTCTTTTAGTTTATTAAATAATAACTAAGATAATTTAATAAATTGTAATCTCGTAACAGTTCTTGGTGAGAGAAGTACAAATGAATACCAGTTTCAGGAGTGAATACTAGACCAATCATGAGATGCATTTGTACGTAACCACGAAAAGTCTCCATTAGTGAGTCTGAGAAGGAAAGAGCTTAAGAGCGAACAATATATATTACCAAATCATATTATCTCCCGAAGGTCAATCAGTACTCTTAAACTATTCCATCGTTCCCGCCATGTTCTCCCTTATTCCACTCGCAAGCTCCTTGTATCCTCTCTAATTTTCCCTCAGTTTGATTATGGATGTATGGTATATGATGGCCTCTCGATGATGCTAGAGAAACGATTAAAGTTAATTATGAACTGTTTTTTAAGATTTGTCTTTGGCACATCGAGGCGGTCTCATGTATCCCATCTTTATACCGAATCAAAATGGCTCTTTCCTCTTACCCGTAGGCAATATTTCCTTGGATCTTTCCTATACCAAACCATCAATTCACAACACCCTCCATATATCTCCAATCTCCTACAGTTCAAACCCTCAATTCACCCACTAGAGACTAGATCCCGTTTATCCAACTTTTATATCACTTCCCACAGAACAAAAAAATACGAATGCTCCTTTCTGGCCCGTTCTACTAGTTTCTGGAATTCCCTTCCATCAAACATCCGTCATGCTCCTTCCCTTTCTACTTTTAAATTCCTTCTTTTCCAGCACCTTCTAACATCCCAAAATGACGCTGCCTGACATATATTTTATATATGAAATATATTTTTTTTCCTTTGGTTCAATCTTTACAGTATTTGTTTGTTTGTTACTAGAAGATTTCATTTCTTATATTAGTATTTTTTTTTATTTATGTTTTAATTGTTTTATCTTTCATTAATTTTTGGTCTGATATAGATCCTTTATTATTTCAGAGTTAATGTTATTTTAAGAATACTAAGTACTAGTACAATGTTACTAATTATTTTTGTTTTATTTAATTTTTTTTTGTTTCTTTTTTTATTTGGATTCTGTTATCAACTCATATATTTCTCATTTTTTTCCAACATAAATTAGCTTCTGAAGATTGTTTTTACTTTATTTATTTTGTGTTGTATAAAAATTCATCAATTATTGTAAATAGTAGTTAATCATGTTCATCTTGTCTGTTGGCCAGACATATTGTATACTTAAAATGTACAAACCTGTTATTCTAAAGGGACCCAGCCCCAGAATAAAAATTATTTTCTATCTATCTCTATCTATCTATCTATCTATCTATATATATATATATATATATATATATATATATATATATATATATATAATATTTTTACATATACATCCTCCCGAAACCCCTTGATTTAACTTTTATTTTTAAAGATTTATTGGCCACTTATAAAAAGAGATAATACATTAATAAATAAATCAGAAAAAAAGGTATTTATTACTCTGAAGCTGTTGTGTACGCGATCGTATGATTTGATTCAATGTTTGTTTTGGCTTTGAAGGAATTCGCTCGTCTAATATCAGTAGCGGCGTGTTATCGAATATGGTTTCCGGCGTGTTAGGTCATAAAAATTCTCTCAAGGACTTCTTGGATTTGACGATTTGTGCGCAATGCCCGTGTAAATATGGGACTACGTAAACGTAATACGGGGAACGATATTGTTAACAATATCGCGGCTGAAAACGAACGAAGATAAGATGCAACTAAACTGTTTGTAAAAATACTGATTTTTTTTAGTGATAGTGTTTATTTATCATAATAGGTTCTTAACGAAAAGTGAAATTCTTAGTTTACATTTTTGAAATTAGTGACTTGGCTCACCCCCGTCAGTGTTGGCTCTTTAGCCCTATATCTTAAAATCTATTTTATTCTTTCAGCTAACTCGATGCAATAGCGTCATGCCACCGCGAAAAGGTTATTGCTAAAGTAAGATTATTTCATTCGATAATGAAGTATTCATGGTACAGAGAATATATCAAGTTAATACAATTTAGTTTAAATATATTGCCAAAAAATTACTTGATTTGAGGTGCGATCGGGTTTGAAACAGAGTGACTACCTTTCACCTGTGTGGTTTAATATAGCTTTAGAATATGTCATAGAAAAGGTGATGTGTACCGATAAAGGCTTAAATATGGGTGGCAAGATTCCGTTTTTGGGGTATGCCGATGATCTGGTACTGCTAGGTAAAGCCACGGAAACCATACAACTAAATACAAGTGTGTTAATAAAAACCAAGTTACTTAGTTCGCGGCTTCTATCTAAAAACTTAAAGGTTAGAATTTATAAAACTATTATTCTTCCAACGGTTCTTTACGGATGTGAAACGTGGCCGCTTACTTTGAAGGATGAACAACGGCTTAAGGTTTTCGAAAATAAGGCACTGCGTAAAATATTTGGTCCGAAGAGAGATGAGGCCACTGGGGAGTTTAGAAGGTTGCACAACGCGGAATTGCGGAACTTGTATCCTGTGAATATAATTGAGCTGATTGCATCGCGGAGACTCAAATGGGCAGTAAAGTTGTTGGGCTCAATGAGGAGTGGATTCCGAGAAATTTGGTATTCGCTGATCCGACTGGTAGGCGTCCGAAAGGTAGGCCGAAGCGTAGATGGGAGGATTGCGTTTAGGCTGATCTCGGGGGCTTGGACTTGAACGGTGAACATTGGACGAGTCTGTGTAGGCGGAATTTGGTGGTATCGGCGTCGAACCTTCGGGTTCGCTAAGCCTATTATTATTATTATATTGCCAAAAATAAATAAATAAACAAAAGTAAATTGTTTATGCAAGGGGATGGTTTGGTCGTCTCATCGCCAGATTCTTCCTATATTTTTTTTGCTACCACCCAGAGGCTGGGTAAGCCCCAGGTGTGTCGACCCACGGTGATATTAGCGACTAAATACAATAATTAACCTGCCACAGCGGAAATCGGACCCGGGATATTGTTGCAGTATATCCTCCACCTCTATGCTCTGAACAATCCCGTTCTCGTTATATATTTCGTAGCTAAACCGTTATTTTTTCTTAAAGATAGGTCAAATACATAACTATATTTAGTTCAACGTTATTTACCTAATAGATGGCATATCAAATAGGCCAAAAAAAAATCAATGCCACTTTCTCCTCGTCTAGATCATTAGGGTATCGTTAAGAACAGAACTATGCGTGTATATAAATAAGTTAGTTCCTAATTAGTCCTAATTCCATAACATAGTAATGTAGTAGTCCTGACACTTAGTAATTTTAAGAATATTTCGTACATTCGTGCTATACCAGAGCAAAATTACAGTACTGTGAATTTACGAGAGTGTTAATATATTTATTATTTGACCCTTATCGTCGTTTAAGAAGTATAGTCTACAAAAAAATAAAAATAAAAAATATCTAAGGATCACCAGTAGAATAGTAGTTAGTATAACAGTCTTCAACGCCAAAGGTCCATGGGTCCAAACCCGCAGATGGTCCTAGAATTTTTTAATAGGAGTAAAGAATCCTTAGTTATACCGTCCATTGAAGGGGACGTGAAAAGGTGGTCCCGAGCCTGTGCGATGTCAAGAACTCGTTAAAGATCCCTATTTTAATTAAGCCTGGATAGATAAAATTTAGGACTCCTACTGTAGCATTCTTCCAGCCATTCTTCCAATCCCTTTACACATTTACAATTTTTCCCTTCAATACTCCATCTTTGCATCACGGTAGGTAAGCACGGGAATATTATTAACCAACATAAAACATTCATATAAGCTGTAATAAAGGTCCTTAATAGAATAAGAATAATATTCAGCAATAATAACAGTGATGGGTTGCACAACGCGGAATTGCGGAACTTGCATCTGTGAATATAATTGAGCTGATTGCATCGCGGAGACTCAAATGGGCGAGTAAAGTGTTGGCTCGATGACGAGCGGATTCCGAGAAGTTGGTATTTGCTGATCCGACTGGTAGGCGTCCAAAGGTAGCCGAAGCGGAGATGGGAGATTGCGTTAAGGTGATCTCGAGAGCTTGGGCTTGAATGGTGAAATTGACGAGTCTGTGTAGGCGGAATTTGGTGTATCGGCATCGAACCTCGGGTTCGCTAAGCCTATATTATTATTATTATTATTATATAATAACAGTGATGAGCCTTATTCATAAGATGGATTCCAAAACGGGAGAACTCGCGCGTTAACTCACAGAATAGTTAATTTTTTTTTCTCATACATACATAAGTATAGTCTGGACAACTGTCAGTGATTTAATTTAAATAAACAAATATTTGACAGAAAGAGAGACATGTGACGATAAAAATAACCTTGAGAATGGTAATGCATAGTCCAATGAGATGAAGGTTCCTCATTTCCATTACAATTCTGACACTTTTCTTGATTCCAGAACTTGTCAACACTATCCTCCAAAATCCATAAGACTGAGCTTTGTTTCGGTTTATAAACATTAAAATTAAAACTATTAAACATTAATATAATCTTCCTTCATTATTGACCGATAACCTTTATTCGTTATATATTAGTTTATTCAAATATTATCAAAGAAAAAACTATTTTATCTCTGTAGAAAATATCAGGTGAGTTTCCATTCACCCACCATGCGCCCTGATGATGACCCACAAAGGGGGTCGAAACGTTGGCAAACAATAAAATAGTTGAAACTATTTAGTTGTTTCATTTAATGACCGCCACCCGGACTAATTCCTTCCAGTACCTGTACTTTAGTTTTAATAGGAGTTTCTTCAATTCGAATTTTTCATTATCAATTCCTATATATTCTGAAACATTATACGATTTTTAAAATTGTTAAGACGACTTGATAAATGCTGCAAATTATTATGCAAAGGTTTATTATTTCTAAATAACTATATTAGGGGTATAACTGTTTATAAAGTTGATTACAGGCAATTAACTAATATGAAAAGCAATAAAAAATGCAAAGGAAAATGGCATATAACTACTGATAATTTCAAAACGCTATATCTCTGTTATTTCTGAACAGATTTCAATGATTCTTTTTTCATTTTGTAGGAAATTTGATTCTCTATTATTTATTAGCATTAATTCAGACAAATGATTTTCAATTGTTATACGGGTTGTGCGTATTTTGAAACGTAAGTCCTCAAATTTAGAGAAGGGTAATATTTTTTTTTTTGGTTTATTGCAAAGGCTCATTATTGAAAATAATAAACCAAAATACCTTTATACATATTTACTTGAGACACATAAATTTTCTTCAAGAAATAGTCATCGAATCAGCAGAGTATTACAACATTGTCCAACGTTTTCGGTTCATTATTTTTAAACTTGAAACTTATTAGCAGATCGAGAAAAAAAGTTGAATAAAAGATCTCGAGTCCCAATTGAAATTGACTCAACGTTGATTAAGTAATTGATAACTATAACGCGATAAGTACAAACTTAAGTTTGAACTATTAAGAAATAATGAGCCAGCTATTGGCTAATAATATGAAGTTTTAATAAAGTTTAATAAGTTTTATCAGATGCAGAATCATTAAGCCAAACGAGTTTCCTATATATATATATATATATATATATATATATATATATTTATAATTTTATTTGAAATTTTTCGGGTTTTAGGTCTTTAACAATTACTTTTTACCTAATTTGCTTTATTTGACGTTTCCCCTGTAGTTAGCCTGAGTGATAAATAATTCTTTGTTTTGAAAAGGATCTTATATTTGTGACGGAGGATCGAAACGTCAAATAAAGAAAATTAAGAAGAAGTAATTGTTAAAGACCTAAAACCCGACAAAAAAAATTATGGTGACCCCAAATAAGGAGAGTTTATTGTTTGTTATATAGATGTTCCATGCCTGCTCTTAGGCACACTACACGTAATCTATGTTAATTTAACACAAATTATTTTAGTTATTTTCATCTTCAATTTAAACTATATATGTACATACATATATATATATATATATATATAGATAGATAGATAGATAGATAAATAGATATATAGATAGATAGATAGATAGATAGATATAGATAGATAGATAGATATAAACATATTTGTTTTTATATTTCTTTCGTGTGAATGAGTTAAATATTTCGAATGAGAAAAACATCTATTAAACCATAAATAGCTAGATGACGTTAATGGGGTGTTAAATTTTTGGTCATGCTAAAGGTCACGGGTTCAAACCCGCAGGTGGTCCTAGGATTTTTTAATGGGAGTAAAAAATCCTTAGTTACGCCGTCCTTCGGAGGGGACGTTAAAAGGTGGTCCCGAGCCTGTGCGATGTCAGGTACTCGTTAAAGATCCCTATCCTAATAAAACCTGGATGGGCAAAATTTAGGACTCCCACTGTAGCATCGTCCGATTAGCCATAGTAGCATAAAGTGACGTTAAATAAATAAACAAATTTTTGGTCATAAATAATTTAAATTCCAATTCGTTCCTGATTAAATATTGCTTAACCATCTCTTTGCATCAGAGATATAATTTGCTGAAATAGTTTTCCATATCGAAGGTGAGTGAAAGTAAAAATAATACTAAGGAATGAATCTGAATATAATCTAACAAAAGCAAATCATGAATCCTCAAACTGGCTTACTGATAATAATAACTTGTTTGTATTTATCATAAACAAAGCCATGGATGGCTAACTGTAGGTTGCTTAGTGCTCTACATGTGAGTCCTCAAGGACGGTTACATTGGTAGTGTAAACAGCACGAGTCTGTCAGGAACAAGCTGAGCATGTGCAAAACCTTTCGCGAAATATTGCAGGGCTCGGAAACAGCAGTTAATTTTCCCTAATCGATTTCTAAAAACGAAAAAAAAATTTGTAAAAAATTAATGAACATACAATGATCCAATAGATTCATTTAATTAAAATTAATCAAATCATTTCAAACTTGAACTTTGTATATCCGCTTTCCGTTAAATTTGATATATGAGTTATTCGAAGGAAATAAAAAAATCTGGAGAGGGCAACACACGACTTTCACCTACCTCGGTTATTATAATCAATTTATGAACTGATAAGTAGAGTTTACAAAATGTATTTAGTTCAGTTGGAAACATATTTTAGATTATAAAATATATCAGAATAAAATTAATATTTACAGCTATCAGTTAGTTTCATCAACTCTTTATGATTAAATTTTACAATTTCGTGCATAAGATAAGGTTTTTCTAAACTCTTTAGCTTTCCAGCGGTATATTATACACATCTATATTGCCGTTCTTGTGTTAAAAAATACAAAAATTGCATTGAAAATTTTTTTTTTTTTTTCCTTTAGTCGGATATCGTTCAACCTATATATTTATCCGTTTTTTATCAATGCTAACAATATTAATTGATCAATTTTTCCGAATCAATAAAATTAAAGGTACTTTAGAGGAAAAAAAAAATTAAAATATCGGCATATAAGCTCTGTCAGAATATTTTAATCAGATAAAGTCTGTGTGATAAATAAGAGCTCTTTAAATTGTACACCGATATAGCGAGTTTAATCAAAATAGTTGGAGCCTTTTTGAGAAAATCGTAAAAATGTACAAAATTCATTGCATAAAGTAACTCTTCTAGTTCGCCGATTTTGTTGAAAAAGTTGCTGTAACATCTCGGACATATAGTTATATGAAATTTCAGTTTCTATGATTTCATTTTCGTGCTAGACTTACCACTCACACAATTCCACACTCAAACATAGAAACCGGCCTATCTGTTTTTTTTGAAGATTTCCATCTTCCATCGTTAAAAACAAAACAAAAAAAACACATACTTTTTTGCCTGACTCGGTTATTTGGACTCAGGGGAACCTAAAATGTGTATCCCGTCCTGACATGACATGAATACCGACATTTTAAATTTTCCTTTGAACTACTTTACTTTTATAGATTCGAAATAATTAACCATTTCATTTCGCTAGCATTAATAAAAAGCGGATAGATATTCAAGTTGAACGAATTTGGTAGCCAACTAAAGAAGATAAAGGCAAACATATTTTTTTTTTATAAAATTCCTTTTTTTGGACTTAAGAAAAGTAATACAGATGCATGATGTACCGTTGGAAAGCATAAGATTTTAGAAAAAAATGTTATTTTACGTACAAAGTTTTATAAGGTGGTGGAGATTGATGAAAGTAAGTTACTATTGCAGATAATAATTTTTATTGTTAGATTATTTAATATGAAACACAGGTTTCTATCGAAACTCAATGTAATTCATTAACCTATTTTAGCTCTTCATTATTTAAAAGTTTCTAAAACGTGTATTTCCTTTGAAAACTGTAATTAGAAAATGTTCAATATCGCAATAATTTCTCTTACTATACATTTCATATAGAAATAGAAATAGAAATAGAAATAGAAAATAATCTTTATTCTGGGACATAGTCCCTTAAGAACAACAAATATGTACAATTAAAGTATACAGTGTGTCTGGCCAAAAGACCAAATGATCATGATTAATTCTTATTTACAATGGTGTAAGAAGTAATAAAATTTAAAAAAAAAGAGAAAAAAAAAGGAATATATCTATACAATAAAACAAAAGAGTAAAATAAATAAACTTCTTCAGATGCATACTTTTGCTGAACAAACTAAATTTAAAAAGATTAATAAATTAAATAAGGTATGATCAATAAATAATATTTCCTTTTTACATTCAAAATCTGATTTTTGATATAAAACCTCATTGCTGTTGAGCGTCTGTTTGGGAATACAGGAGGTTTTGGAACAGTTGGGACTTGAATGATGATAGAGATGAAGCATGGCGGATATGAGTAGGTAGGGAATTCCAGAGAATTGCAGAGCGGACAAGAAAGGAATGATCAAAAGTTGTTGTTCTATGGGTAGGAATGTAAAGGTCAGAATGGCGGGACCTTGTTTCGAGGGAGTGGATTGACGATTTAAATTGTAGAAGACTGTGGATATAAGGAGGGAGCTTGGTGTTAATGGTTTGGTAAAGGAATGATCCTAGGAAATATTGTCTACGAATTGGAGGGAGGAGCCACTTTAACTCGCTGTATAAATGGGTTACATGAGACCGCTTCGGAGTGTTGAGGACAAATCTTAAAAATATGTTCATAATTCGTTTTAGCCTGTCCTCAAGCACTTTCGGGAGGCCACCATATACTAAGCAGCAATAGTCAAAGTGGGGGAAAACAAGTGAGGAAATAAGGAGGTTACGGATGGATAGTAGAAGAAGATGACGGGAACGATGAAAGTATTTGAGGGTACTTATTGTTCTGCGTGAAATTTGGGCAATATGGGGTTTCCATGAAAGGGTTTGGTCAATGGTAATACCCAGGTTTTTGATTGAGGAGCTGTAGGTGATTGGATAATGATTTAGGGTTAGTTTCGGAAATTTATTGTTGGATCTAAGGAGGGAACTGGAACCTATAACAATGGCTTGAGTTTTCATAGCATTCAACCTTAGTTTATTGAGGGTTGCCCAGGCACAGATCATATGTAGGTAAATAGAAGTAAAACTCAAAATAACTCCACTTTAACTGAATATTTTTATAATGTATCAATATATATTAGTAACTGTGTATAGATTCTAACAGCATTCTGCAATATTTTCGCAGGCTTGAAATAATTGTCTCATAGAGATGAATGGTCTATGAAAGATATAAATAAAACAGAAGAATACTAAACATATCGTCTCTAAAAATATATTTAGACTGAATGCGACCGAGACCGTGATGTTCTTCCTGGAGCTATTTTGTAAACCAAGGACGAGAAATATTGGTTAGTCACGAAAATATTAAAAATTGAAACTTAAAGGAAACATATCTATTGAGAATGTTTCTTAATAAAATTTCAAGCATCCTCAGTTTTATAATCTACGAAGTAATCTTGATTTTTATATGATTTGGATTAGATAGATCCAGTCGTCTCATATAAAACTAATATTAACAACGACAATAGGTATCTAGATCATTTTTGAACTTTATTTTATGCTTTTGTCTGTCCTACCTTGAGGACAAGCTAAAGCGAATTATACACATTTTTTTAAAGATTTGCCTTGGGCACTCCAAAGTGGTCTCACGTTAACCACTTGAAGTAGCTTGTTCCTTCCACCCGCTGACAATATTTCAGACCATTATCAAACCATTAATTCCCAGCATTCTCCACGTATCCACAGACCCCTTCAATTTTAATCCTCAGCCCATCTACTTGAAACAAGATCGCGCCATTCAGATCTTCAAGATCCTACCCATAGAACTAATACTTTTGATCGTTCCTTCATAGTCCGCTATTCTACTCTCTGATTTACCAGCCCCTATCTTTAACCTCATTCAAATCACAAGTTTTCCAATACCTTTTGTCATCCCAAAGAGACTGTCATCAATAGCAAGATTTTTTTAATGATATCTAAAATTGAATAAATACAAATCATTCTTAAAGCCCAAATTTCAATTAATTTATTTTGTTGAACACGAAAACTTTTCTTTTTAATTTCCTTCTTCTTTTAGCATTGTGAATGATAATTAATTATGTTTCTTTTGTCTGTAGGTCAGACATATTATTTATTTCAATTGTATATAACTGTTATACTTAAGGGTCGCTGAATATATTTTTTTTCTATTCTACCTCGCCTTTTTAGGCTTTATGGGGTTTTTCTATCAGAGGGTGAGGACAGAGAATTAATACTAGAGTTAAACATCCTGCTACACCGAAACGCTAACTCGTAATGTTTTTTTTTCAAACTTCGGTTATCAGTTTGACTGTTCCCTCAGGTTAACCCTCTCGGCAACGAATAAGAACATTGTTATATAACTACTCTAACATTAAAAAAAATATATATAAAATAAATAATGCTACATACACATGCTCGCATTGAAACCATTAAAGTTACGATGCATAGTGATGTTTCATTCCCAAGGCATGGATAACTATATTTACGACTAGTTATACTAATTATAAAGAGCTAATTACCATTCCCAAGCCCGACTTTAAGTCAAAAAAAAAAAAAAAAAAACTAAGGAAGCTTGGGCCGGAATTTACCGCAAATCGATCAGGACAACTTATTCAAGGCAACAAAAACCCACACGATGCCCTGGAACCTTGTCTCAGGCCAAAGAAGAGTGCAGTTCACAAGACTAAGGATAGGACACACATGTATTTACTGGAAAGCACAAATCAACCAACATGTAAACACTGTAAGGAACAAGTCACAACAAAATACTTAATGGTGTAGTGCAACAAATACCAACGGGAAAGAAGAAATAATGGAATCGATGGGCTCGAGCTGCTACAGATACTAGGGAATAAAAAGAAATTCCACACTAACGTTATCGAAAAACAATAAGTTATACTGACTATTTTAATCAATCCAATGAACGGTGCCTCTAACTTAATGTCGTGGTACACGTCACCTAAATGTAAAATAAATAATAAATAAAGAGGTCATAACAAAAAAAATGTGAATGATTTTTAACAATAAAACGCGCAAACATATATAAATCGAAACAAAAATGAAAAATATAATAGGTTAGTTAAAAAGCTCATTTAGAATGGCCAAAGAAGTCGTAATTATAATTTCAAACAAATACGGTTTTCTCGTCAAAAATATTTAGATTACTACAAATTATACACCACTTTAGTACTATTACATGCAACGTATCGCATATTGTTTGACCACCGTACCTTTTTTGAAAATCAAGTTCTGCAACAGTTACATAATCACACCAAGCCAAGACCTGATTCTATGCGTGCTCCCCCATAAGCGACATAGCAGTCTTCTCAAGGTCTCAATGTGTAAAAAAAATAAATAAATAAAATTAAAAAAAACTTAGAGAGAGTAAACAGTTTTCAGTATTTAAATAATGTCTTTATGTTAGTTTAGCTTCTTTTTTTTTTCAAGAACTTTTAATCAATTAACATAAATATCTTAACGACAATGTAGAAACAAACTTGGACCTTTATTATAAATCTAGGAATGTTCAACAATAAAGTTTAATCGCGTAAAAAAACTAAATCTAGCAGGAGATGGAAAAACTAGTTTGAATGAAAACAAAAAAACGCGTTAGATAGGAACCATGTATAATAAAATACGACTGACATATACTTAAAATTCAGCGTTTGCTAAAAATAAACAGAAAGGCAAAAAATAGAATGTTTAATGTTGAATTTAAAAGTGGCATTATAATGTTTTTCACTAAAAAGTACAACCAATGGTTATAACATCCAAACATTAATGTAAAATTATTTAATATTCATAATGGCCCACATGTTTATAATGATGAATGAGTGAGGTAATGCAAAAATCTTAGAATTTTTGTAAGGGCTGTCAGCTAGTGAATTTATAACAAATATCTCTTAAAATTAAGATAACATACAAAAAAAAAAAAAAAATTAAGACCTCCCACAAAGTTGCAAAAATATTCTGCATTCTGCACACGCCGTTGTAGCGTTGTCCGACTCGACTGTTGGCACACATCCCAGTCGGGTTATTGTGCCTGAATTTATAAACATTCAATTATATAATATCAACATAAAAACGTTCAAAAAGACAAAAATAATAAATTATGGTACTTATGCATCCTCCTACCTCCTGTTAGGACTTGTCTGTTTTGCGAATTGTTCATGTTTGTGTGTATTGCCTGTTATTACTTTTGTTTTGTTGTTCGGAATGGAGATAGTAACCAATTAACGACTACAGAAGCCAATAAATATCTGGAAAATCATGGATTAATTCCGATGATTAAATGTTGTCGAAAAGGGCAGGAAATGCAATTATGCAAGAACAGATAGAAATGTAATCGTCGCTGCTTTAGAGCGATGACTTCGGTAAGAAAAGAGACATGGTTAAAGGTCTCCCGAATAAATATTTATATAGGTTTGAAATTCAGTTAAGGCTGGGCTCATAATTTGACACAAGACGAGTGTTATAAACAACTAATGTATATTTCTATTAACACCGTGGTGCAGTGGAATAAATTTTTGAGAGAGATTTGTTCCTACATATAACATAACGTATAGGTATACTTCTAAAATCAGAGGGCCAGGAAGACGAGCTAAAATCGATAAAACTTTATTCACTAAAAGAAAAAATCACGTAGGAAGAGTATTACCAGTCAATTCATGTTATAAACAATGGCGAATAACAGTAGGTGGCGTGCTGACGATACATAAGTACCTAAATTACCATTATCATGTTTTTTAAAATTTATTTTATTTTTTTACGAATTGGTGTAAAAACAACTTTTTTAAAGAAAGCCTACATTAAAAACTATAAATCTGTACTTAATAATATTAAATATTACATTGCTTACTTATAGTGCTTTCTGATATTGTAGTAGAGTGTAAAAGGAAAGAGAAGGAGTGAAAAGATTAAGCAACTAAGAATACAAGAGGACTTTTGATCATAGATTGATTTTAATCCACCGAATAAACGCTTATAATCAACAAAAGCTTTTAATCGCAAAACGTTATTTTATATTTTGTTCATGCTTAACAGTACGAGGTGTTGAAAACTTTACCAGGGGTCATTCAGAGGAACCGCCAAGAAATAAGTTCGAATCCAGGACAGATTAAAATCGACTTGAAAGTTACTAAGGTCTTACTTTCTTGGTCAAGGCAACCTCAATGGAATGGAATAATTAACACTGAGACTGAAGTGTTTTCCTGACTCTGGATCACCTGCCTGAAGGTTGAGTGGTTGTGATTATGCTGGTAGATATAGTCCTACACCTGCCAGTCCTCTAGCCCACTGAAAATTTTTGAAAAAGAATTGCTAAAAAAATACAAGGGGGTTAGTTGGGGGGCGGTGTGGTCTAGTGGATAGAGCACTATACTACTGTTCTCCGGGTTCCGGGTTCGAATCCCGGCTGAGGCAGAATTATTTATTCTTGTAAGATATATTTTTTGCCAATCCCAAAAGAAACCAATTCCACTTAACAATTCACAACTTTTCGGCCTCTAAATTTTATTTTATTAAAAATAAATTAATATTGATATTCATAACTTATATAAAAAAAATACAACTAGTAAGTGGGAAAAACGTAACAATTGGCTAGATAAACTCTTGTGAAGTAGCTTCCCAGCGCTAGCACTACAATATTTTTTCCATTAACAGGTCTCGAGGCCACCGTCTTTCCAGGCGCCTCAAAGGATTATCGGGAATAGATAGAGAGGATAATGAAAGGAGGTATATCTAAGTCTGCAACTAATGAAATATTCAGGTCTTTATGGATAGTTTTATTTGTGACAAAATAAGTAGGATTTAGGACCTTTCGGAGGATTGTGGATTGCTAGGATTGGATACGGGAGGAATTTGATGGTTTGGTGGATCCCCATTGCTCAATACCATATGTCCAAATAGGTCTAATAATGGCTATATAATTTTTTTTTCTTGTATTTGATGGGACGTTTTGAGCGTTTGTCAAGTAAATGTAACAATCGGTATCTGCGAACAGTTTCTTGTCTTTTCAGTTTGTGTGAGGGTTCCAGGTAAGACGTTTGTCAGGAAGGAGTCCTAAGTAGCGGATCTGCAAATTGTAATTGAAAAATTAAATTTTAATTTCAAAAGCATTTTTTTAAAAAGTCATATTTCAACATTACCTTTGAAACTATCTTTTTAAACTAAAAACAAATATTTTAGTTGATAGAGAACTAGGTTTGAGTCCCGGGCTCGAACCCCGACTGAGGCAGAATTATTTATTCTGTTATTTCAGCCGTGGAGTAATTCTGAAGGATGGAAATATTCCCAGGGCACACACAGCCTCTATAAAGTGGGTAGCCAAAATTGGGGAAAATACCTGGCGGCTGAGCGTGATCAAGGACTAATCGCTTTCTTAAACGGCCGTTGGCCCAAAAACAGAACGGGTTGAACATAGGTAAAGCATTTCTTTTTTTTTTTTTTTTTTTGTTCGTTAAATCTATGGAATATACTTATAAAAATATTGGTGTATTGTACAATAAAATAATAATAACTAGCCGATCCATCACTCAAAAATTGCACCACGAAATAATCTACCCAATCAGAATCCACTCCCTACCAGACCACCATACCAACGAACTATTCGCAGCATGTCTTCCATACTATATTTTTTTATTAATAGCCAATTTAATTAAAGCTTTGTTTATTGATCACTGCTTAATGCTTATGATCAACAACATAATGACCTACCATGTTGTAATTGTAAAACAAACGACGTTACCCATGGTTTTCAGCAAGCAGTTCGCTATTCAAACGATATTCTAAAGAGAGAACAATAGGATGTGATTAGCATATCACGCACACTTAAATAGAACAAAAGACCGGCTACGCGAATTTAAGCCCTCAGAGTTCGAAGAATGCCCTTTTCAATTAAGAGGTATTTTTATCTCTGTATTCAAAGCGCGGTTGAGTGTATACTGAGGGCATCTGGTAAACCGGATCACGTTTTCATTCAGCAGAAACGAAAACTGTGATTGAAAATTGATTGCCATGTGGAATCCCTTTCTCACCTTAAACGTGTTATTGAATCAGAAGAAAAATAAATGGAAGGAACGTGCAATAGTCGGGTGGAGTATTTAAAAAAATAAATAAACGAAAAAAAAAAATGGCCACAAGACAGACATTCAACATGTTCTTACTTTAGGCTTAAGAAAAGTACAGTGAATATATTTTTCAACTTTAAAATATTTCAGAGCTGATCAAATATATTAAAATTGGTATGTTATGTTAACAACTTAGTTACGTTTCGGTACGTAATATCTATATATATATATATATTATATATATATAAATCTCGTGTCACAATGTTTGTTCGCCATAAACTCTGAAATTACTGAACCAACTTTGAACAAACTTATTAAGTATCTGTTATTCGGTCCAACTTAAATGATAGGATAGTTTTTATTGCTGTTCTAAATAGTTGAAAAATATATTTTTCTAAAAAGTAAAATAAAATTTGTTCAACTGTGGCAACACTGGTTCCCAGAAAGTAACCTTCCCATATATTCACATATGTGATTATTAATTCAAATATAAGTGTGTATTGATGCGTTCTTATTTATGAAATATACATTCAGTTTATAGTTTCCAGTTATAATAAAATAAATATTACTATAAGTTTCTAGAAAAATTATAAGTGCTTATTTGAATGAATGTTATGAGTTATGAGTTGCAAAAGAGTTGATAAAAATTTGATAATTGATTTTATGATATATTGATTTGATAAAAAAAAAAAATTGATATCTGACATAAAATAATAATCTTTTATTTATCATGAACAGAGTAGCTCATTGCTATTCACGAGTATTTCTTTTATATCACCTCATTCAACACAGTCACTATCAACATCTTTCGTGATTTGTAGTAATTTTAATTTAAATTGTTTTATTTATCAAATTGAATTCGACTACCGCAAGCAAAGATAATGAAGTGTAGTGTCTGTTATATTTTTTCAATGTGTCTCGATATTAGAAGCAAGATATTTATAGTTATATTAGATTAATTATAGTAATAGGTTAAGTTGTTTCGAAATCACTTTCCTCATGAGCCATAATTCTAACTTTAGTCTAATAAGTTGCCATTTTATTCTGTTAAATATACAATAGCGATCCAGTAGAAGTAGGCATACCCAAAATTACTCAATTTATATTTCAGTTGTAACGTAATCGTGGTATATAGTCACGTTTGTAACATAAATGTGATTGATATACATTAATCCAACGAATGGGGATATTTTGAATTGAAAACAACTTTGATAAATGTAATTGTTAAAAATATAATATTTATATTTCTTGAAAATGTATACGTCTTATAATAAGGGAGTAGTTGTTGACCGTTTTGACTATATGGTAAAGAAGTTGGTTGAGGGTGAAGGAACCAAGAAAACACACCAGTAAGAAAATAATAAAATAAGTTTGTTTTATTGGTAGTTTCTTTATACCACCTCCCCAAACAACTGCTCCATCATATTTGTTTTATAGTTACTACTCATAAACGTTTATGCATTTGCAACGTTTTGCAATTTATGCAAATTTAAATAAAGACAAAATAAAATATTCCCATGCGAAGCCGCGGGTTACAGCTAGTAGTTTCTAAAATATTGCGTACTTAATGGAAGAATATAATTTGCATGACTATGCACGATGGTGATAACCTCTCTCTTTAACAATAACATTTGTTCATAAGCTTATGGGCTTCCAAACGACTCTATATTAACTCGTACGATTTATTTTATTGCATATAAACTTTTCTAAAAACTCGCACTTTCCAACAGTTAATGAATCACACACAGTGAAGATATTAAAATACTGCTTTTATTATCAGAACAAAATAGATATTCAGAATACAATAAACTGTGCTGAGGAGTTAGGGTGACTACAAGTGTACATTCCGAGGTCTCCTTCTATGAGTGTGACACAAGTAAATGTTACAACTAGAGTGATGAGTTTTGAGGATCAAAGGATATATATAGCAAGGTTTTGCAGAGGGGATAAGGATTCGGCATGGGTACAAAGCAAGGGCCTCCAGGTGTTGGGTCCTAAGTACAGGTATGTGTTCTTTGTCGGTACTTGTCTGTCCTTTCTAGGTTTATGGGTGACACCCTCAGGTATAGAAAAGGAAGTTATTAATAATTACTGTATATTATTTATAAGTTAAGTCTCATTCTATAACTCAACGATAAATTATACGTCTATTTTACTACTTATATTTTAGGAATGATTTTTTCATGACTTGGTTACAGAAAAATTATTTTTACAGTTTAAAGAAAAGCTAAATTGCAATGTATTTTATTTATAAACCTACAGGAAAGAATGCCCTAAATGATGGTGAAAATCGCATCAAAGTCCGTCTTGTTTAGAAGTTCGCGGAAACTAAAAATCACGTTATCATTTTTTTATATAGATAATGTTCTCCATCAAAATTCTGATACGGAAATTCTAGTAAAATTTTTGATCTGACCAACAACGACAGAGCCAGAGCGTGTCAAATACTTTACAGAGTGAACAAAAACAAAAAAAAAAAAAATAAAACGTGATTTTTTTCGTTCAAAACAATATAGCTCCTAAATGGTAGGTCCTAGTGACAGATGTTTTAAATAAAAAATATCCTCCACTAAATTTCTTTAAACAATATATATATATATATATATATATATAATATATATATATATATATATATCGCAAATTGTTCGATCCAACCAATACAAACATATAGCGTGCCAAACGTGTTTGTTACATATCTTTTAGGGTGAAAAATAAAGTGTTCCAAAAAACAAAAGACCACAGCCTAAAGATATCAATTTTGACATATAGCCATGTCAAAACTGATATAAAAAAGGGTGAACAAAGAGGAAAAAGGGGGACTGAACTGGGTAGTGTGCACAGGGTGTTATATTCTTCCAAACAATTTCATTTTATGGTTATTTATAAAAATATTGACTTGTATTTTAAATTTAATATATGTTACATGAAAAAATGCAAATATATCAGACCTTATTAAATAGTTATATTTCAAATAAATTTATTCAATTCAAATTTTATTATTATAAATTTTTATTCTTAAAATTTTCATAAGCTTTGAGAATTCAGGATTATAATAACACTAAGCATTATTTTCTGTGCCAGAACAAAAGCCCAACTAAAAAAACTGCCAGATTTGCTAATCTATTGTTGTTGGATGCAGACGGTATAAAAAAAATACAGTAATTATGAATTGAGCTATAAATTGTGATTGTTGTTCAAGGCGAAATAAATAGGAATTAATTCGATTACAGACGTCGAAATAATAAATTAACATTTATTAAATTTCAAGCATTAAATGTTGGAACCATTACCGTGATGGTCGTAATGATAATGTTATCAATCAATTAACATTTATTAAATGACTATTTTAGGGATTCCATTAACATAAAGATTTCAGCTATAACTAACGAGTTTAAGTGTATAATAATAAATCTATAAATATCAACATTAAGATTTAGGGTACTTTTATGCGTGTGTAATAAGGCCATTACAGGCAAATCCATGCTTCTGCTTGGAAAGTTGCAAAGATTAGCATGCCTTATGATGATCGGAACTATGAGTGCTACTCCGACTGCTGCAATGGAAGTTCTATTGAACATAGAAGTAGAAACTCAAGCACTTAGCACATCCTATAAGCTCTCTAAGTTAGGAACAAGATCTAACTCCCTGGGATACTAGGTTCATGGTAACTGGTTGGAAAGGGTTGATGAAGATTCGGTGCTAGCCATGCATTGTGATCTTCAGGCAATGGAATATACGAACACACTTTACTTTGTAGAAATTAATAGGACTGGCTCGCACAGACCATGCAATGGAGTCAATTGTTACACAGACGGAATTAGGTTCAGGGGCAAGAATATGGAGAATGGATAAGCCCAAGGAGGGATATCCATCTCTCTAGGTAAACATACTTCAATTTTTTCAGGCTGAATTAATGGCGATAAATATCTGTGCTTAAACCCTAACTAAAGGAGCGATCAGAGACAGACTTATAATTATCCATATCGATAGTGAAGCTGCTATCGGAGCCTTGGGTAGCTACTTGACTCGGTCCAAATTAGTAGAGGAATGTAAAGGAAATCTTAATACACTCATCCTGCTGAATAAGGTCTTGAGAGAGCCGATAACCTCGCAAGGAGGGGTTCTGCTTAGTCGAATATATCGAGCCTACCTTGAGTGATATGAAAGCAGCATCACTAAATGTTTTTGAAGGAATCTGCAAAGAGAGAAGTTGTACACTACTCTCAATAGACAGGATAACCTGAGGAATGTGACTGTAATATATACAGGACAATGTCAGCTTAATTACCACCTCCATAATATGGGGTTGGTAGCCTCACCAACTTGCAGATTCTGCAAGAAGGAAGCGATAGTTAAGGTACATTTTATTCATCTGTAGTTCACTCAATTCTTCAAATATAAGGTGGTATTATTTGCTTGCTCAAAATGAAAGAGAAAAAATTCATTTACGTCATTTAATAATTTTTTTATTTCTTGAAAGAAAAATAGATAGCAAAATTTGCAGAATGCCTTAGGAAAACCACCGTCCTCAAGTGGCTGCTCGTTTGCTCGTTTCAGAACGGGAAATTTTGACTTCGAAGATGCAAAGCGCTTCAACTTTTGATGACCAAATTCAATTATAATAAATCAAAAATATTAAATTGTTGATTAAATAACCAAATCATATAATTGGTTAAAAATATTTACAAGAATGTGAAGTTTTTTTTCGAAATCACCAGTAAAAAAAACGCTACGGACTTATTCTACAACCCAAGACTTTCATGATTTATCTGTTTGTATTTAATAGATAATAACTGTTCAAATTTTAATCCTTTTGAATTAAGTTGTAATTCAAATTAATAAAATAAGAAGCAACACACATTAAAATAAAAAAAATTGTTTATTAAAGGTTTCACTCTTAAAAGAAATAATCATATTTCAACTTCTCAATTAGAATATCATTTAAGATTTAACGCACTGTTAATTGAAGTATTATCTTTCATTCCTTGATCACATTTCATGAATGACGAATAGATCCAAAATCTGTTTTGACGCTAAAAGATTTATGAGATTTAATAGCTTTGTCAAATATTTACAGAAATAATCCAGGTACGACGCGTAGCACTAATTCGAGTTCCGGACGAAGACAGAAAAAACTATCACCTTATTCATAAAAAAAACTACATATTTCATTTTTAACAATTTATAAATAAAAAATAAAACCTTCAGACTTCTTTAATTAAAACAATACATCGTACAACTCACCATCTTACGCACGTTCTCAATATGATTATCCCATTTCTAGGGGCATCATATATTCTAATTACCATTCCTTATAAACGAAACGTTTTATACGTTCAATTTAGGCATGAAGTATAAAGATATATTTAATTTTCGGAATTTTAATAATTATACGTTTATTGTAAAATAGGACCTTCGAAAATTAATATAATTATTATTATTGTGTGGTAAAAATTAATATTAAAATAAGAAGAAATTAAGGATTAATCTTTACACAAGCCTATGTTGACGTAATTATAATTGCGAAAATAAGAATAATCATAAAAAAAATTGGAAAGACTGACGCTTATTAGTTTGAAACAACGAACCTGAATCAGGAAATTGTTTCTAAGAACATTACGCAGAAGAGGTCTAGAAAACAACTTTTACAAAAAACAAAACATAATATAAATAATAAAAATTGAGGGTGAGAAGACAGCTTAAACGAATTTTTATGCAATTTTATCATCCAAAGTTTGTATAACGTTTAACTTCACTTAAGGTACGAAGGCTCCCCTCAGAAGGAAGGCATAACCATGTATTTTTTACTCCTTTCACAAAAACCTAGGTCCATCTGCCATGTTCAAATCCACAACCTTCGGCATAGGAGACTATTATGCTAGCCACTAAACCACAGGTGACCCAACTATTATCTATTGTACATAAGAAAACAAAGATTCATTCTAAAGGCTCGAAAGATACATTTCATATGATTACAAACTGTGTAAAATCCTTTCATTTTAGAGATCCCAGTCTGAATTTTTTACTTTCCCTTACTATATATAGTAAGGGAAAGTATTGCGATCGTGAAAAGTTTCGAATTCAGTTTTCAACGGAAATACACGTTTTAGGGTCTCCTGAGTCCAAATAACCAAGTCCCGCAAAAAGGTGTGTGTGAGGTAACTCTTGGGCGGAAACGAAAAGTCCTATGAAACTGAAATTTCATATTTAAGACAACTATACGCCCGAAACGTTAGAAAATCTTTTTCATCAAAATCAGCTTACCAGAAGAGCCACTTTATACATTATAACATTATGCATTTTTTTAACGATTTTCTCAAAAACGGTATCCGACGATTTTGTTTAAAACTCGCTATATCGATGTAAAATTCAATAGGCTTTAATATCATGTAGGTTTCATTCTGATTAAAATAGTCTGACGGGGCTTAAATGCCGATATTTTTAATTTTCTTCTTCTAAAGTATTAAATTTTAATTGTTATATATTCTATAAAAATAACCATATTATCTTGTTAGTATTGATAAATAAAAGCTAAATATGCATGTTGAAAAACAACTAAAGGAGAAAACTAAAAAAATATATTTTTAATGCAATTTTTTGTTTTTGAACATAAGAACAGTAATATACATTATGATATACCGTTGCAAAGCTTGCGATTTTAGAAAAAATATTATCTCATACACAAGCTTTTAAAAGTTAATAGAGAGTGATCTAAAGCCGATAAAACTAAGTGATAATTTTAGATAATAATATAATAAATTTTATAATAAAACACATGTTTCTGTAGAAATTCCATTTAATTAATTTTTTAATGGTTTCACTTATTTTTAACCATTTTTGAAAATTCTTTAATTGACGGAGGTAAGTGAAAGTCGTGTGTTGCCCGCACCAGATTTTTAAAAGTTGTTTTCGATACCTTTTAAAGTTTATGAACATTCAGATTCATGTTTGATGCTTAAAACAATGTCCATCAACTTTACTCTCATTTTTATTTGTATTTATTATTTAACCTTCATAATTTACGACTAAATTGAATCTTTAATTTGTTTCGCTTATAGGGAATCATAAGTATAATATATGACGTTCAAAGAAGTAGGATTTCACATTGGAACTCAGGTCGGAAACGTGCATTTCGGATTTAAGAGTATCTGGAATACCAAATCCAGTGGTCATAACCTTAAAGGATTTTAAAATACATCCCAAACGAGGACATCGTAAACACTGTAAAGTTTACAACTTTCAGGAAAAATACGGCAATTAACATTTTATATCATTAATTAATTATCCTGAATATGTAAAAGTCTAAAATTACATGCGACATTAACATAATAATAATACGGTTTACTCCTGATTCGCACTATCCGAATCGTGCTGCTTGATGCGTCTGTTGGCAGAAATGCAAAAAGACAGTAGGTCACGGCTGGGCTGGTTGAAACTGAACACCTGTTGCATCAGCCACGTGCTTCTCTTAGGTTATGTTCTCTTCTTGGCAGTATGCGCGAACACGTGGTAAATACTCTCGTTTCTACCATGTCTTTAACCTTATTGACGTTAAAGAAAACATTAAACCGTAGTATTTATTTGATTCAGGTTAATCATTTACTCAATAATTTTATTTATTTTGCTCACGTACGTATAATACAACGAATTCCAAATATGTATGTACTGAACTTTAAATACTAGGAAACACGCAGATCTCAGAATGCTCAAGGTATAAATGTCAATTTATCAATTTTTTTATTTTCAAGTATATAAATAAGCGTAAACTGATAAAACAAGGGGCTCGGCTCGTTTCTTGCCCTAAAAATTACTGACCGCTACCCGGACTACTTCCCTGTAATATCTAAAATATTTTTGCCAAAAAAAAAAAAAAAAACAAGAAAAAATCTGGTGCGGGCATCACCTACACATCGCTGTTAAAATAAATTTAAGAATTATTCCATAAACTTAGGTTTATGACTTAGACCTGTCAGTCTATTTCAATCAGGATGAAACTTATATCATATTATAGCCCATATATTTTACATCGATATACTTGGTTTAATCAAAATCTTTAGAGCCGTTTTTAAGTAAATCGTAAAAAGTGCAAAACGCAATGTATTAAGTGACCTTTTTGCGGGACTTGGTTATTTGGACTCATTAGGAACTTGTATTTCCGTTGAAAACCTGAATTAAAAATTTTCACGATCACAATACTTTCCCTTACTATGTATATTTCATAGATAGATATGTGAAAGTAAAAACCCTATTAATAAGTCCTATAATCGCCATAATAAAATTATAATGAAAAAACAAAATGGCGATCTATCTCCGGAATTATAGACCTATGATTACGACTTCAAGCATAAAGGAAATCGCATCGTCAATAAGTTAATAAGTAGTGTCAATTGGATACATTTAGGCGGTACCAATAAACACACACTTTTGTACAATAAGGCAAACTATTTTGAATGGTTATTTGTTTGTTTAATCGTTTAATGTCACTTTTATGCTACTATGGCTTACCGGACGATGCTACTGGGGGAGTCCTAAATTTTGCCTATGCGGTTTCATTAGGATAGGGATCTTTAACGAGTACCTGACATCGTACAGGCTCGGGACCACCTTTTACCGTCCCCTCCGAAGGACGGCATAACTAAGGATTTTTTACTCCCATTAAAAAATCCTAGGGCCAACCGCAGGTTTGAACCCGCGACCTTTGGCATAGAAAGCTGTTATGCTAACCACTACGCTATGGGTGACCCCTTGGTTGTTTGTAGTGAATTGGCTCAGACGGAATCACGTGCTAGCTGAACGACTCGGTGATAGATCAGGTTGTCATTTTTTGCATACGCAGAGTCCACTCTGAGCGCAGCATTGTAATATACAAATAGACGGTGATTAAAATATATTTAGGGGACACCTATTGAAATTATTCGATATCAAATTAAAATTATTCAGAATAAAAATCACCTTATTTAGAGTCACGATGAAAACTCAAAAACGAACAAGGCCATTCGTACATTTTACATCTAATATTGCGTTATTAGATTCCTGATAGTTGGCGCTTACATTAGACACGTGCCTAGGATTAGTAGGATATCTAGGATTATTTTTGCTATTGCTCTCTTTAAATAACCGAATGTGGGATGCCAGAGTCGCATAATATATATTTTCACAAAATAAGATAGAAACAAATATATTCTGATTTATGATGAAGTGAGAATGGTTGACTGTGTGTATATAGAGGAGAATTTAGCTGAGGGGGCAGTCAAATTAACACACAATTAAGTAGAAACTTAATTTAATAGTGCCGACGTCTCGGCTAAAATTGTAAGCCTTCTTCAGTGCGATCGTAGGAGTGAGAGCCCATCAATAAAAAAATCCCGTCATTGTTGTGGAATCACTCCTACCATCGTCCTGAAGAAGGCCTGAAATTTAGGCCGAAACGTTGTCACTATTAAATTAATTCTCAACTTAATTGTGGGTTAATTTGACTGCTCCCTCAACTAACTTCTATTCTTTATACTGATTTATGTTAGACCGTTTACAACAATCGATTCAAATACGGTTTGTTTCTGTGATGTCTAGTAGAACCTTTCACTTGGTCCAGTTAGTGAAGTATTGGATTGTAAAAAAAGTTCATAGCTTTTTTTTACCGATGATTTCAATAAAGACTTTAGACTTTAGTAAATATTTGTAATCAATTATATATAAACCATTTTGATCAATTACAATTTGCCATATTTTAGGTAATTTTTGGAACTTAGTCATCATCAACAGTTGAAGGACGACTCAAGCGCTTTGCGCGTCTTCCATGTTCCGGTTCTGAAACGAGCTAAACATTTTTTTTTTTTTTTTTTTTTCGATGAAATTAAATTCTTACAAGAAATTTCGCACCATAAAGTATTTGTAAGTTAATTAAGGTTTACCACGTCTAAAACTCTTCAGAAACTATCTTTGTCTTTAAAAATAAATACGTTTTTAAATTAAATAATTTTTAATCGGATGTAACTTTAAAACTAATTGGCTGGTGTCAACGTCTTGGCGTTAGGATCATCAACGTATGCCTAGGTAATTTGTGATAAATTTCGGAAATTGGTCCAGCAGTCCAGTAGCCGCGAACGGCTGTGTTGAAATTAATAAAATAATGATTCACATATGAATTTTTTTTTAAATAACATTTATAATTATTAAGGGAGCGGCGTGGTCTAGTGGGTAGAGCACTAGTCTACTGTGCTCCAGGGCCTGGGTTCGAATCTCGGCTGTGGCGGGATATTATTTATTCTGTTATTTCGGCCGGGGGGCGATCCTGGGGTATGAAGACCCTCTTGGGGCACACCCAGCCTCAATCAAGTGGGTACCCACAAATGGGGGAAAAACCTGGCTGCTGAGCGTGATATCGGCCGAATCACCTCATTGCACGGCCGTTGGCCTAGAAACAGTACGAATCTCTACATGTACTGAACCCAAAACTGTTTATGGGTTGTAGTGATACAGTTTTTTTTTTTTTTGTTTATTTATAAATATTGTAATTTAATGATTGAATGTATTATTTTAATTTCAACTCCATAAAAACGTATTAGGGAATATGTTTGAGGTAAAATTCCATAACATAATTATATATTAATACAGTGTTATTAAATAAAAGTTCAACCCCGAAAGAAATGTATATTTTAAATATATATGAATACTATATTATAATATATATTTCGCATTCGTACTTCGTAGCTATATGATGAAGAAAACACAGGTATCGATGGTTCAACGCCTGCTACACTGAATAACTGATTACATTGGGAGGAGGCCAAGCATATAGACGGGCTAACTAAAAATAAAGAGATCCGTCGGATCGCAACAATAATAATAATAATTATAGACATAATAAACATGTTTTAAATAATAAAGAGTGTAATCTTACAGTTTACACCAGAGGGAAATTTTCATATACATTATTATTGTAGAAACAAAAAATTCAGGCCCCGTAATGAACCAACAAAATGAAGGTTTCGTATAGGACTTTGTTTGTTTGGTTGTTTTGTTTTTTTCAGATTGTGTTTATGTACTCAATAATAAATACATGTAAAATACTACCAGAAAATAAATAATTTTATCCTTGTTAAAAATCAAAACTATATAATTTTCTTGGAATACTTTGATGATAAATAATAAATAAACGATAATAATAACCTGAGAATGGAAACTTGGTCTAACTGTTGGCAAACAATAAATAGTTGAAACTATTTAGTTGTTTCATTTAATGACCGCCACCCGGACTAATTCCTTCCGATAATAATAACCGCACTTTGTATCACAATTTGTTTTCTATTTTCTCTTCTTTTCAATTTTGAAATGCACATAAGGTAATATATATATGACATTTTACTAATTAATAAATTTATGTATTTTAAATACTAATACAATCAGAAAAAAATCACTATTTTGATCCTCTTCGATTTCTCAAAAGCTTAAAAGCTTTTGATTCAGTTAATCATAACATCCTTCTTTCCAAACTCCAAAACCTTCAAATATCAAACAGCGTTCTAAAATGGTTTATTTCTTTTTTATCCTATCAATCTCAAACTGTTATCATACCAAATGAACCTCCTTCCTCCTCCATCACCTTAACACGTGGTGTTCCTCAGGGATCCTCACTTTCACCTACTCTATTTTCCATCTACGAGTACATTAATGATCTCCCTGACTGCATCCGCCACTCACAATACCACCTATATGCAGATGATTAGCAAATCTCTCTTTCTTTCCATCCTTCCAAAATGCTGATGGCTATCCAAAAACTACAACAAGATATTGACAACATCAATGCATGGGCTACGACAAATGATTTGTAGTTGAATGCTGGAAAAACCAAAGCCATTCTCATCGGTTTCAAGAACCTTGTAAATTCTCTTCCATATTATCCACTCCTTTACCTCAATAGTATACCTATTCACTTCCACACCTCTGTAAGAAATTGATCAGAACTTATCTTGGAGTAATTGTAAGATTTCAACTTCCTTAACAACACTTTACTTAAATGCAATATTTCAACTTTATTAACAACACTTTATTAAACATGTTACAATTTAACCATGATCTCTAAAAACATACCACACTCTATAACCTCCTCTCATATGTTCCTCTCCACCAAATATCTATTACCAAAAGGTATATACACTACACCCCTCTCATACCAATGAAAAGTTATTAATTATTCTAAACTCAAATCAAAGTCTTTTAAATAAGCCGGAAGTGCCCGCTTTCTGCCGCTGACCCTGGGTTGGTTTTCAACAGCAGTTTGTGGCTCCTGGATAGGCTCCACCTCGTCTTCCTTTTCCACTTCTTCAACCTCTTCCTTTTGGTCCCCTTCCTCCGACGTCAGTTTCATCTCCTCTTCATCCACAGCAGGTAATAGCATTTTGAAAGCACTGCTATTCCTGATGACCCTTCTACCGTCCGATGCTTCCGCCGAAATAATTGAACCATTTTTCTCAATCACCTTAAAAGGGTTGGGGTTGAAAGTTGGCGTCAGTTGGTGTAGTGGTTTGTCCACCTTCTTTAACACTATATCGCCAGGGTGAAATTCTTTGGTTTCTGCTCTTCGAGTAAAATCTGCATATTGCTTGCCTTTTAACTTCAAAAGAGAGTCCCTTTCTCGAATTTCTTCAATGTTTGGCATAACCAGGGACAAGGTTGGAATTGCACTTCGGATTTTCCGCCCATAGAATAACTCTGATGGTGAGACTCCGGTAACTGTATGCGGTGTCACACGGTATTCCGCAAGGAAAGAGGTAAGTTCGTCCTTCCAACTTTTTTTCCTTCTAAGTCAGCAATTTTCAGAGCTTTGACTAAAGTTTTATTTTGACGCTCAACTGCACCATTTGCCTGAGGCCAAAATGGCGGCGAAAAAAATGTTTTGATACCCTGTCGCTCACAAAACCCACGGAAAAGTTCGCAATTAAATTGTTTCCCATTGTCAACTGTAATTGTTTGAGGTAATCCGTATCTTGAAAACACCTTTATAAGATTTTTAACAGTTTTTTCAGAAGTTATTTTCTTCAAAACTATAACTTCCATGTACCTACTAAAATAGTCAGTAATAACTAATAGATGCTCTCCTGTACGCAAAGGGCCTTTAAAATCTAATGCAATGTCGACCCATGGTTCGCTGGGTAGTTCCCGTCTCTTCATAGGCTCAGGCAAGGGGGCTTGACCAACAATTTGACAGCTCATGCAACATTTGACAGTTTTTTCTGCATCTTTATCAATACCAGGCCACCAAACCTTTTCTCTCAACTTGTTTTTCATTCCAACTATTCCTGGATGGCCCTTATGTGCCAATTTCAAGACCGTTTCCCTTAGGTTTTTAGGTATAACTATGCGGGTTCCTCTTAAAATAACCGTGCCAGCTACTGAAAGTTCTTGACTAACATTTTGATATGTACTCATTCCCTTTGGCCATTTTCCTATCAATAAGCAATTCTTCACTTCTTGCATCTCGTCATCATTTTCCACTGCCTGCTCTAAATCTTCAAACTTCAGTGCCAATGGCAAAGAATTCAGTGTTATTTGGCATAAATGATGTTCGGTTGTCTTCCAAAATGTTTTAGCACCATCGACACTTAACCTTGACAATACATCAGCGATATTTCTAGTACCTGGAATGTACTTAACACGAAACGAAAAAGACTGAAGTCGTAAAACCCACCTTTCAATACGAGCACATGGTTTAGATTTAGGATTAAATATAAATTCCAGAGGACGATGATCAGTTATAAGATCAAAATGTTTACCGTAAAGGTACGTACGGAACCTTTCCACAGACCAAACTAAACTCAACGCTTCCTTTTCTGTCTGGCTATATCTTTTTTCGATGTCAGTCAAGCCTTTACTAGCAAAACATATTACTCTCGGTCCGTTTTTACCTTTCTGTATTAATACCGCTCCTAAACCAACGGGACTGGCATCGGCAAACACCTCCGTTGGATCATCAGGTGAGTAGAATCCTAATATTCTAGGGTTTTCCAATTCTTGCTTTAAAGTTGTAAAGGCAGAATGTTGAGTTGGCCCCCAATTGAAATGAACATTTTTTTTTAATAAATCTCTCAATGGATGGGTCAGAGTGGCTAAATTTGGAATAAACCTTCCCACAAACGTAATAAGTCCAAGAAAACTCCTAAGTTCTTCTTTCGTCTTTGGCTCACGAAATTTTTTAATTGCTTCCGTTTTTTCTGTAGATGGCAGTATCCCATTTTCATTAATTTTGTGACCGAGAAATTCCGTTTCAGTTTTTCCGAATTTACATTTCACTCTGTTTAACTCTAATCCCACGTTAACAAGCAACTCCATAACTTTCTTTAAACGTTCGTCATGGATTTCTTTATTTGGACCATGGACAAAAATATTGTCAATAAAAATACAAACACCCTCACAGTCTTTTAATATTTTCTCCATTACCTGTTGAAATTTTTCGGGAGCAGTTTTTAACCCGAAAACTAACCTCTTGAATCGGTAAGACCCGTTTGGGGTATGAAATGTAGTTATATAACGACTATCTTCGGACAATTCTATATGGTGGAATGCATCTTTTAGATCAAGTTCCGAAAATATTTTACTACCCTCCAGTTTGGGTAAAAAATCTTCAATGGTCGGTATCGGATACTTTTCAGGTAATACGGCTTCATTAACTCTCCTTAAATCTAAGCATAATCTTACCTCGCCGTTTTTTTCAAAACTGGCACCAATGGAGACGACCATGAGATTGGACCGTCAACCTGTTCTATAATATCTCTTTGTTCCAACTCTAAGAGCCGCTGCTCGATTTTTTTTCTGATAGATAAAGGGAATCGTCTGTAAGGCTGATAAACTGGTTCAATATTAGGATCCATTCGAATCTCCATCTGGAAATTCCTAAGCTTACTCATCGGTTTTAATGTCAATTGTCGAATGTGTTGTTGGGATAACCCTATCCGCAAGACACCTAGCCTCTCCGCCGTGTTTTTTCCCGATCACCGGCATTGCCTTTTCTGAAATTACATAAATATTTTCTTCTACAACTTTATTTCCAGCTTGTATGTGAGCTTTAAATTTTAACCTTACATTTAAACTTGAATTCGCACCATATGCATGTAAAACTTTATTATTTACATCATAATTTACGGATATTGGAACAAATCCCTTGCTTAGCAAAGTTTCCCAGGTTACTTTATCTATCACCGAACAATCGGCCCCTGAGTCAATTAACATCTCGAGAGGAACACCTCCAACTTGGCACGTGAGAATAGCGTTATTATTTCTCTTCAGGTCTGAAACGACAAATATGCCCTCACCATCATCCGAATCAGATACCTCACAATTGACTCTATTTACATTCCCTTTGGTGTGTGACTTGCCCAATTTAGTCCGACAATATTTAGCAAAGTGCCCTTTTAAGTTACATTTCGTGCAATTTTTGTCTAATGCTGGACATGAGTCACATGTGCTCAAATATTTTTGTGATCCGCACCTATAACATGATCGCTTAAAGGTATTAGAACTGGAAAAGTTTCCTGTATTTTTATTTATTGCCTGAATCGATTCTTCTTCCACTTTAGACTTATCCTTTCCGTAAGCTGCCTGCTGCACTTGTAACGCCTCCAAACTTTTGGCTATCTCCAAAACTTCATCAACATCCAACGAAGATTTTCTTAATAGTTCCTTCCTTAGTTCAGAAGATCTCCAATGTTCTACGATTTGATCACAAAGTTGATGATTTAAAAAGTCTCCAAAATTACAGTTTTTAGCTTGAGTTCTTAGCCTGGACAGATAGTGTTCAATATTTTCGTCTGATTCCTGAGTAATTTGTCGAAACATATAACGCTCATAAGTGTAATTAACCTTTGGGATAAAATATTTATCCAAAGCAGAAACAGCCTTTGAGTAAAGAAGGTTATTTTTCTCATCTCCCTCTTGCTCTTGCGAATCAGGTAGGGAAAAATAAATATCCTGTAGCTCAAAACCCCCCGTTGCTAACAATAAAGCTTTCTTACGCCTATCACAGGTTATATTTTTGGCTTGCAGATATAATTCAAAACCCCTTTTCCAACGTTTCCAATCATTTCCATCTTGTGAAATATTAAAAGTTGGTAGTGGTAAGTTTTCCATAGTTATCCTCGTCGCCAATGTAAGATTTCAACTTCCTTAACAACACTTTACTTAAATGCAATATTTCAACTTTATTAACAACACTTTATTAAACATGTTACAATTTAACCATGATCTCTAAAAACATACCACACTCTATAACCTCCTCTCATATGTTCCTCTCCACCAAATATCTATTACCAAAAGGTATATACACTACAGTAATCATATTTCTCAAATCATCCGAAAATCCATCGCTATCCTAAAACAATTTCTAAGATTTCGTGACTCTATCCCACCTAAAACCCGTATGCTACTCGCCTCTTCACTCATTTTCCCCCATTTTGACTACGGTTGCCTCGTATATGGCGGGCTGTCTGAGAAAATCGATATGAGACTCAAAAGACTTATGAATTGTTTCATTAGATTTACATGTGGATTCCCCAGACGCTCCCATGTTTCTAGAAGGTATACCGAGTTGAATTGGCTCTATCCCTCTTTCCGTCGGCAGTACCTCCTTGGTGTCTGTCTCTTCCGATTTTTCAATACAAAAAAAAACCTCCTTACATTCTTGATATGCGTACCACTTGTTCCTCTGTCCATTCAGTAAACACTAGATCCCAACCTATAAACTTGTATATACCTTCTCACAGATCTGCCTCCTTCAAAAATCCTTTGTTATTCGTGCTACTTTATTTTGGAATTCCTCGCCTGTATCCATTCGTAAATCCTTATCATTATCCACTTTCAATCACCAACTATTTCTCCATCTCCTAAAGTATCAATCTTCCCAGCATATGTAATATTTAAAATCTATAGATGATAACTATTCATTGTCTCAAAACCTGTCTTTTATTGTTAAACTGAAGTCTTAAACGACCAGACAATTATTATTTATATTGTACTTGTTATTCTTAGAGGACTACTCGTCCCAGAATAAAATTACTTTTCATTTAATCAGTAATGAAAAATCGAAAGCAATAGAGACACACTTTAGACCTAAATAAAAGGATTTAACGGATTATTGATTACGTGTTTCAGACATCAATTAAAATTAATAGCTTTTCGAATTGTGGCAAACAGCGATAAGAAATAACCTTCTGAGAGAAATGCATCATCACTGTCTCCCATTTTTATTTATCTTCTTTTTATAGGCGAATTCGTGAAGCGATTTGCAGTTTTACAAGCTGTTTCAAATTTCGAGGAATGGATTAGTTCTTGTCCAATCAATTTAAAAATAACAGCAATTACTATTAAATTTGTCTAATATCTCTAAGTGTTTAGTTTAAAGATCTGAGAATTAATAATGATAGAGATAATGGAGTTGAATGCAAAGCGATTAGCACGTGCTCGCATTAGATTCATTGAAGATACAATATAATTTTGATTTTTTGTGATCTTTAGTCTTTAATTTTATCTCAAAAGAATATTTTGTATGTACGTAGAATGATTTTTTAAGTGTTTAATTATCACTAAGACGGAAAACATGTAACCGATAAAGGTTTTTTTTTTTTTTAATTTATTTATTGAAATTTACAACTTCAATAATATACATGACAAAACATGAAGAGAAAATGCCTATTGGCATCACTCCACTAGGCAATTTAAACTAGAAGGTCTCGAGGCCATCTTCTTTTCAGACACCTCGGAGTATTATCAGGAATGGAAGAGGAATCAAGGTTGGAAACTAGTGGGTTAAAGTGGAAGTGGAGTTTGTAATGGAAGGATTGATACCTGGTACGGGCCAAATCAGCAACATATGGAACATTAACGTCTTTATGGATGAGTTTGTTGGTGATAAAGTAAGGAGCATTGAGGATTTTTCGAAGGATTTTGGATTGTAAGGATTGAAAACGGGAAGAATTTGATGGTTTAGTAGAGCCACAAAGCTCAACTCCGTACGTCCAGATAGCCCTTATGATGCTCATATAGAAGAGCCTTTCGAAGTTGAAAGATTAGAGCGTCTGTCTAGTAAGTGTTGAAGTAAGCGAAAGCGGCGGGAAAGTTTCTTGTCATTTTGGTCTTGTGTGCGGATTCCAAGTAAGACGTTTGTTAAGTAGGAGTCCTAGATAGCAAATCTGCTCAACCGGGACAAGCGGAATATTATTAAAGAACACTGTAGTGCAGGATGTCTTAGGCTTACGATGAAGTCGATAAAGGTTAGGTTTTGTTTTAAACATTTATTTCCTTTAAATTTTCATATTTAAAAATTATAAACATTTAAAAGTTTCTTTAATTGAGAATAGTAATGAATATAAGTAGTGTGGGGCTATGATGCCCGAAGAAGAAAGAAATATGGAACAGCAGCAAGAGGCAGAGGCCTTATACCTCTACTGAAGATAACAACGAATGAGAAATGGTAACGGAAAGAAAACGGCCTTCTTCTTCAGGACAGTCGAAAATAAGCATCGAGAAAATTAATAATATTGAAACAGATATGACCCTCTTATAAACATTAATAATACAGAAGCTGACAGGCAACGAAATCAAACAGATAATAGACAAGTAAAACTAACTCCTGTATTTTTAAATGTCATTCAAAATATAGAAGCCTTAATTTCATTTTTAGAGAAAGACAAAGGTCAGAGTTACTTTAATATTAAATCTACAGTTAGACATGCGATAATTTACCCAACCTCGCCGGAATCATAAAGATTTGCCGTGCGATGTTTAAAAAAGAGAACGCCGACTTTCAAACATCAGTTGTCAAAAGATAAGAACCCGAGATTGATTATGAAGGGCCTCCATGCCCTTCATAAACGCCAATATCAATTATAAAAGATGAATTAAAAACTTTTGGGTATGACGCTTCCAACGTTAAAAATTCCATATCAGCCAGAACTAAATTACCACTTGATACTTTTTTATTTTTTATATAGAGAATAATAGAGATACCGGAGAGATAATATGGTAACTGCAAAGCGATTAGCACGTGCTCTCATTGCATTCATTTAAGATATGATATAATTTTGATTTTTTCTGATCTTTAGTCATTATTTATATCTCAAAAGAACGATTTTGTTTTTATTTATATATTTTATGAGAACGTGGAAGGATTTTTTAAGTGTTTAATTATCACTAAGACGGAAAACATGTAACCGATGAAGGTTAGGTTTTGTTTTAAACATTTATTTCCTTTGATTTTTCTTATTTAAAAACTGTAAACATTTAAAAGTGTTTCTTTTATTGAGAGTAGTAATAAATATAAGAAGTGTGGGGCTATGGTGACCGAAGAAGAAAGAAATATAGAACTGCAGCAAGAGCCAGAAAAAGAGCGACTAGGGCAGAATTTTGTTTCGATGAAGTACGTTAGGAACCACTGTGCGTCTGAATACTTTGTGTCATCGAAGCGATTTTTTCATCATTCAATTTATAATAATTCTTATGATCGAATATTGATTTTTAAATGTGAGTTGCCTCCATAATGACCTTAATATCCAATTTGTTGCAGACATAGCCTGTGATAGATTTTCCTCTTTTCATTCTAAACTCCCTATCCATACAAACCCACTTGTCCGTAATTTATTTTCCTTATGTATCCCTGATAACCCTCCAAGGCGACTGAAAAGAAGGTGGCCTCGGGACCTACTGAGTTAAAATAGTTAGTGAAGTGGGACATTTTCATGACTTTTTTTTTCCATTCCTTATATTTACTTATTGTGTTCTTTAGTACAGTTGTAAATTACTATAAATAAATAATAAAAAAAAAATGTGAGTTTTAATCCCTTGCCAAATAATTAACAAATTAAAACATCTATAGACTGATATTAAATATTCATACAGTAACACGTAACTGTTTCTTATGATAGATCTGTAAAAAGCTGTGGATTTTCGGATATTTCAGGTAATCTTTTAATGGAGTCTAAAAATGAAGCTATCATTGTTAAAAAGTCAACTTAGAGAATTGACCTTATTACTTAGCGAACTATCTATTCTCGACGATCCATAATCTCCTATGTCATTTCTTAAAGATGTCACCCTATCATGTTACACTTTCTTTCCTCCTCCACAAGAAATGAGCTTTCATTAAAGCATTCTCGCCTGGATGGATGTATTTGCAAAAGTTTTTTTCTTATTTCAATGCAAAAAAATAAATTCCTAAACAGCAATTCCGAATACACGCGCTGCCTCGAATCAAGTATATTTGCATATCTAGAAGGGGGAGGATACTCACAGTTCTAATCTAGTTTTCCTTCGTCAATCCAAAACACGTTTTGAAATATCTAATGATATGTTGAGGCATGAGCCCCCTTACTATTTTTAGTTCAGAATGTTGATCATTTGCTTACTTATTCAACATAGATTACAGATACCAGCATATCTTAAGAGATGCTGGTCAGAAGTGGTACTCATTCCAGACCAATTGGAAGAAATAATTTTTAATGAGCTACAGGGGACTTATTGTAAACAAATATGATAATAATATCCAAGATTTAATTTCTACAAAATACTGAAATGACTATGTTTATTTACAATTTTGAAGAACAAATAATGTTATATGGAGTCACCTATGGTGAAGCAGCTAGCATAACCTCTATACCCAACGAGTTCAAACTCGGCAGATGTTCCTGCGTTTTTTAAGGGAGTTAAAAGTCCTTGGTTATCCCGTCCTTTGTAGTGAAAAAAGTGGTCCCGAGCCTGTGCGATGTCAGGTACTCGTTAAAGATTCCTATCCTCATT
The DNA here is from genome assembly GCA_023052935.1 of Piezodorus guildinii. Taxonomy (NCBI): domain Eukaryota; kingdom Metazoa; phylum Arthropoda; class Insecta; order Hemiptera; family Pentatomidae; genus Piezodorus; species Piezodorus guildinii. Next base: position 60,511,626 of record CM041292.1, read on the forward strand.
AAACCTGGATAGACAAAATTTAGGACCCTCACTGTAGCATGGTCCGATTAGCCACAGTAGCGTAAAATAAATAAACAAACAATAGATGATAGAGGTGTATACAAATTAGTTTATACTGACTGCCTTCTCAGCCATTAAGTTTTTCTTTACTACCCAAATTATAAACTTTACTATCTTCATCATTCAAACTTTATTCCAAAAACAAATTTTTTTTTACAACTTTATTTATTTATTATCAAGTAGTTTGTCGCAACTTTACACTTAATTTTAAAAATTAATTTTTTATTCATACTTAATTGATTTCCCTTTTTATACCTTTTATTTATAATTACTATTATTTATTTATTTCTTCCTACTTCTAGAAGTTTAACAAGTATGTTAGCATTCCTATAAGCATTAATGTTTTATGCCTTAAAGCCCTAACTAACAAAAAACCCCTACGTTTTATTTAATTTTTTTTTTTTTTGAGGCCTTATCTGCATAATGTTCATAATAGGTTATTTCCTGGTTTAGGTTCGTTGTTTGTATTAATTAAGCTTTAGTCCATTTAACGTTTTTATGATTATTCTTATTTTAGCACTGATAATTACATCAACTTATCTTCAGGTAAGGGTTAAACCTTAATTTCCTCCTCCTTTTTAATACTAATTATTATCACTTCCGTTAATGAATTTTTAACTGTTAATTGAAGTACTTATTAGTCTCAGGACCATCTTATTTTAGACGCTTCGAAGAATAAAAGGAATCAAAGAGCAAACTATGGGATTGGACTGGAGAAAGAGTTTTTCATGAAAGAAATGGTACATGCCTCGGGCCCAAACCAACTTTGTGTGGAATGGTAAGACCATTTTGGATGCGTTCATTCGTGACTAAGTAATGGGCGTTAAGGATTTGTTTTTCGTAAGGGTTGGATACAAGAAAAATTAGATGGTTTAGAAAACCTCCAAAACCCTACGTTCTTCTAGATTGCTCTGATGATAGCTATGCATATGAATCTTTCGTAGTAAAGTGGAATATTAGTGACTTCACCTAGTAAGTGCTGAAGTAGCCGAAAGCGGAAAGGTTTATTTTGTTATTCTAGTCTAGTATGACGATTCCATGTAAGAGCTTTGTCAAGGTGAAGTCCTAGAGGTACAGGTCTGTTCACGAGGAAAAACCCAAATATAAAAGGAAATTGTAGGAAAGGAATTCATTGGTTTAACGAAAGGGGTAAAGGCTATTTAGTGAGATTTATTTTAGGAGTTTATTATAATCCTCCAATTTCGACACCGTACTTCTTAATTTTATATTGCTTTATTTCCAGATTAACTTCGTCAGCTATACATGGTCAAACCATACTTCTAAATCTCTAAGAATAAAAATTATTCGTTTCTTCACAGAATTATTGTTAAAATATATAAAAAATCATGCAACGAGGATTATAGCATTTACTGGAATCCCAGAAGTTTTCTCAGATTCCATTTCGCTCGACAATGACTCTACCGCGGCACTCCTACCTCCAACTATGGAGCTCCTTGGCGGCCGTTAAAAGTAGGTCGGTTTTTTTCAATAGGATGTTTATTCGCAGTCAGTAAACTAAATGGTCTGCAATATCTTTTATGTGATACCTCTGAAACTGGTTAACACGTTGGGTTATACTTGACTGTTCCGTGGGACGGGTTGACCCAGCGGTGTGTCACGCATAACTATCCCGTGGGGCGACGTGCATCACAGGCGAATCACTAGTTTTTAGAAAATAAGTTTATTTTATTTTTTTGTAGGAATTAACAAGCATAAAGGTTTATTTATTAAATATTTTATAACTTTCAACACTCCCCCTCAAAGGACTCTTATCGGTTAATTTCACTTGATTACTCTTCTTTAAGAATTTTATTTAGCTATGCGTGATTTCTTTATATGATATAAGAATATAATATATAATAATAATAATAATAATATAAGAATCATTTTTAATTATAATTAATAATATAAAAATCATTTTTAATAATAAATAATAATATATTTTTAAAAAGTATTTCCGCAATTACTTCCTCAAGCCATACATGTATGTCAAAATTGTTACCATCTCCCATTTAGTGCGTTGGAAGACTGGAACTGTTGTGATCTGGCAGTAAAGACGTAGGAACTTGCAGCAGTGTCGCCCCGCCCCACAAAGCGTAAGCAGCTAACACGGTCCCGCCTCACGCGAAAAAACGCAGATATTCGCCCCCGCATGAACGTGTTAATCTGCGTATATTCAGAACATCACTGGAGTAGTGAAATGGGATCCTGCGAGAATGTATATAAAAGGGATATCTCAAAAAATATTCTAAACCCCTTATTCCCATTTTATATTGTTTATGAGATCCCTATAACCAATTGATATTTAATAAATTGCGCTTCTCAAAAGGGTCAAATCTTAATTAAAATTTATTTAATAGAGGAAGGTTTGATTGATTAATTAATTATTTTAAACCTATTCTAAAACGTAAATTGTTGTGATTATAGTTAATAATAAAGTTTGATTGCATTGAATATAATTTAAGTGGTTTACATTAAATTGGATTCGCTTAATATTAGAATGTTTTTTAAGAATTTTGAATATTTTATGAATAAATAAAATCTTTCAAGGAACATTCTAATCATTTTTTTTTTTTTCAAACCGTAACCAATATTTGATTACAAAACATTTCTGAGGTATTTGAAATGGCATTAAAAATAAAAAATAAAGTAAAACAAAAAAAAGTTTAACAAATTATAACTACGAGTATTATCACGGAGCTACTGTTGGAGACAAACGGCATCATTGAGATTTTTTTGCGATATTGTATCTTTACCTGAACTCAATTCAATTCAACACACAGATAAAGCTTAGGAATGCATAAAACATGAATATTTAATTTAAATGTTGCTTACAAAACAAATTTAATTTTTTTTTTTCTATTACAAACAAGACAATTAACATTCATACAATGTAATTTGCCACCAGCAATTTCTTTGCAATGACTGCCGAAGCAGCGGCTCATCACAGGAGAGCTCGTTAGATGATCAGCATATCTCTTGGCCACCGCCTCCATAGACCGTCTCCGTAAGGATAGGTAGAGCATTTTAATGTTTCTGTTAGAGGGTGAGTGTTGTATGCTAGTCTTTAGTGGAATTTATTGTATTGTTCTGTAGTTATTATACAGTTCTATTCCATATATCCAAATCAAATTCAGCAAATTAATAACAGCAAAACTTTCAAAAAAGTTAGAATGTTGGTTAATGATAATTTAGAACGTCTGTCAAGTTATCTAGATAAAAGACCGTATCGCGTATGTTGAGTTCTTGACGTTTTTGTTTAAGTGAATACCTAAATACCGAATATCGTCAGCATCAGGAATTGGAATATTATTAAAATAAATAGAAGGAGAAGTTTTATGGTTCAATACCACTTGAACACTCTTGGACCTAATTGATTTTTATTTTGCCTCTAGTAGCCCAAGCAGAAATTTCATTGAGGATGTTTTGAAGAGAAAGATTGCCGCTTGAAAAGGATCTTTGTTTGAACAGAGGGCAGCTGTATCATCAGCAAAAGTTGCCAATAGAGTCCCATTGTCTTGACATATATATGTTAAATAATATTGGCCCTAAAACACAACTCTGAGGTACACTTGCCTTAATTTGCTGAATGGCACAGAATTCAGTCCCTAGTTTCACAGAAAACTTTTTTTGTTAAAGTATGAAAGGAATATCAAATTGAAGGTTGGTGGAAATAAAATATTTGAGTTTGCGAAGCAATCCTTCTTGCCAGAATCTTATCGAAAGCCTGACTAGTGTCAAGGAAAACGCCTGGAAAAGAAGTATACAGAAAAAAAACAAACAGATCTCTAAACAATCAAAAGTTCAAAATATTATCTAAAACATTTTATTCTTAGGAATAATTATTTAATGTGAGACACCCCTATTTTTTTTTATTTTTTATTATTTATATTTTATTGAATATTACAACTTTATGTAACATAAATACAACCTGTAAAAGTGCTGAATTATATTGAAGGGCGTGAAAAGACTTGTGAAAAAACTATCCAGTAGTAGAACTTCCAATATTAAAAATTATAAAGCTTGTTTAAAAAAAAAAAATGATTTTATTTTTTTATGAGATCTGAACATTACTACAGCCAGCGAACGATTCATGAATATATTTTTTACTCGCTTCATATTTCATTCAAATACGAGGTGGACATACGTTTGTCATTACGAACACGTTCAGTCATTAGGTTTCTCTGAAGTAAAATAAAATAAAACCTTAATTACAGGCAGGTACCTGCTAAGACCTGAAAGCGAGCACCACAACACCATCGTAAAACATTCTTAGTACTTCAAGGAAATAAGAAAATTATTTTTATAAATAATAAGATTATGTATGTATTAAAGATTATTAACTGAAATCGTACATTAAAAAAAAAAAAAATCTTACAACATTAAATCATTTTGAAAAACGCACTTTAATGACAGATTAAATTTATTTTTTTAAATACGTAGATAAAAGCCTGTGAATCAATTTTCACAGACGTCAGTTTCCAATTATAAATTTGAGAATAATACTAGATTCGAAATCCATTAGAGGTTTGAATCTGGTCCAAATTACCCATCTTTATTTCCAGACCATGGATCACGTATTAAGATCTGCCCATTAACTACTTTTTCTGTTTAATAATTTCTGAAGGCCACAAAATTATATTTTTCATTTCAATGATAAAATGAAAATCACAGAAAAATTATAAATGCAATACCTCACCAGAATATTTAAATAAATATTCGAAATATTTTAAACCATAATGTAGGTTTACGTTTTTTTTAGGACAAAAACATGGTAAAAGAATTATGAATATATTATTCAGAGCATTCTCTTCTAATTTGTTTATATATTTATTTATCATAACGTATCAAACATGATTATTACATCACGTTTCGAGGCACCCCACGCCTCATCTTCAGACTTTCAAACACCATCCAAAACATAATTGAATAAATACTACAAGCAACTATATATACACCAAGAACACATTATCAATAAACTAGAATCAATTTATCATTCAAAATATTTACAATCTGTTTATTATTAGAACCCCACTTACATTTATTTCCATATTGTATCTCAATACAGGTCAATTACTATTATAGTATTATTCATATTAAGCTCATAGATATGAATAATTCTGTTAAAATTTATCTTTTCATTATCACATATTCATTGTATCAACCTTTTGTTGCTGCGCACTTGCAACTATCATGTATACTAAAATAGCATTTATCTAATACCTTTCTTGTGCTATTCAATGTTTTCAAATATCCACAACACAACCCCTATCTAGGTTAGAGATTAATTATATATATACACATTCATACTTATACATACCCACACATACACACATATATACATATATATACACAACGCACACCCATATATCTTCTATAATAGTAATTCATATAAAATGGTAAAAGAAATAGCTATTCAAAAATAACAGTATGCTAACCAGCATAGCACACGGCCTATCACAATGTTCCATCTCTTGGATCAGACCATGTCCAGAGGTCCGTGAGATGTCATTGGGAAATAATTTTAAAATGCCTTAACGAAACATATTTGTGAAGCCTTAGTTTTTAATAAAAATTACACGCTCTACACTTAATTTAACATTCTATGTGATATAATAGCTTGTGTTTATTGCTACTGTTAACAATCACAACCTTAAAATTGGTCATTTTCTAACATTTCAAAAATAATAACTTAAAGAACAGAAGATGTATTGCAGAAGATAATGAACAATATTTGATTTATTTATGATTATTTGAATAAATACCTTCTTGTATAAGTTTTAAATTTTAGGTTATTTTTATTCACTTGACGTCGTTTTATGCTACTGTGACGATATAAAAATGGAAGTCTTACATTTTGTCTATCCAGGTTTAATTATGTTGGGTATCTTTAACGAGTACCTGACTTAGCCCACTTTTTGGCCACCATTTTACGTTCCCTCTTAAGGACGGAATAGCGAAGGATTTTTCAACTACTTTAAAAATTCTAGGTCCCCCTCATAGGTTCAACATTAAAGATCAGCTATCCATTGTTTCGCCATAAACTTCAAGAGGCTGTTTTATTTTTAAAAAATTATATAGAGCTGTAAGCTAGACGCCATGAGCAAAAATTTTATAATATCATTTTTAGTTACAATAATAATGATAATTCAAAATTATTATTTTATTTTATCATTATCCACAATAAGGATTAGGTATATAATTTATTACCTACGGAGTTTATAAAGAGGCATAACGCTTCAAGTACAATATTAGGATTTGATATTATGTCAAAATAAGAAGGATTGTCTTTATTTAATATTAATTTTATTGATAATCAGTATATGTTTTGGGTCCTCCTTAACTTCTCACAATTCACTATATTCATAATCATTTCTATTAATACATATAGGTACAATCAGGAATCTGAGATAGCATGATTAATTCTTATTCTACACATTACTCTTATCCATGATACAGCGCATTGCTGTAACCGAACCATGGTCCCATTGTTACAATCGGGCAGTGAGATTTATAAAACACCCCCTTTTCTTCTTTTTCATAAATGTCCACTCACCAAATGTTTCAGAAAATATCTTTTATGCTCCTTGAACTAAAGAATTTTTCAAAGCGGTGGAACAATATGAAAAAAAATTAAAAATTGATTTTTTTCCCTTAAATCTTGTTATGAGAAACTTTTAGTTTTTAGATTACCGAAAAATGCGTAGAACATTATTTTTTTTTTTTAACCGAAATGCATCCTCTCTTGAGAATCCATAGAGAATTCCTGAACAAGCGAGATCTTAAAGAATTATTGATATAGACGGGTGTTTTGAAAAACATAGCTTTTATCCAATCATTTTGTAGTAAAATGATTGAAAATGTTTTATAAGTAATGTAATCTGATTATGGAAATAATTTCTATTGAAATATATTTAAAGGTTTAGAATTTCAAAATCTTCCAACTTTTCTTCATGGCGCACATCCGGTAGCCTGGCCTCGCGGGAAACTCTTACGTTACGCCACGTTTCACGATACATTTTAGTGTGGTCACACCACGACTAATTTTGTGAGGCCACCCTTGGTGACGGTCCACAACCGGGAGAGGTTTGATGATCCCATTTTTTTTACATCCTTATAAGCCGCCGGACTGGATTCCAACTCAACCTGTACATGAAGACTACGCGCTACCTCGCAACGCCCGAAATAATGTTCCACACATCAAAATTTAACATTCCTGTGTATAGAGGAGATAAAAAGACATTTTTGAAAAAAAATCTGTGATTGACACTTTACAGAAAGGTTAAAAATTACATATTTTGGTTTTCTTTCTTTCACTAAAAATTAGCTTTTCGCTTAAGAATCATGATCGTATAATATTTGTATGCCTTTGATTCCTAAGAATCAGCGAAAAAATCATCATTAATTAATTTCAAATTTACTATTACAAAAAATAATGAAATCGAACAAAGAAATTTTCAAAAAATCTCGAAGCGTTTGAATTAAAAAGCTACAAATTTAGGTGAATTATCTTAATTCGACACAAAATTAATCCCTCAACTTTGAATCAAAAAAGCCACCGGGGCAGATTTACCATCCTTACCCGGCTTTCTTGCCACTCGATCTTCATGGAAATTTTTAACTCTTCAAAAGTATCTGTAAATTTTATAATTGTAAAGATTTATCTTTGGCAAAACTATCTACTGAAATATTGCCTTTAATACCTGCGTGCTCCTAAACCAAGCAAATTGAACAGTTACCTTGTTTTTTAATCAAAACAAATTTTTCTAAATTTTTAGAATATATAGTTTCTGTATACAGGTATTTTACACGCAATTAATATTATATGGTGTAGCCCACTAAAAATCTAAATATATACCTCATATTTAGGACTTAGGGTCCTTGCCATTGAAATTATTGTTTTTGTAGTTCCATGAAATTTTTTTGTTGGGAACCACTTTCTTGGATATTCAGTTACAACTTGAAATGAACGGAACCAGTTTTTTAAATCAGATATTGATCAACATTAATAACAGCTTGCAACTGTTCAAAGGAAACAAAAAGTGAAAAATAAGAACTTTTTCTCAATGGTGAGAGGGTATCACTATTTAACAGTAGTTTAATCTTATATCATCACGATTCGAGATATCTGTAGATCCAGCCAGTTCAGAGAATACTGAGAAGCTGGATAAATATTGAAGTTTTAATATTTAATTTTAAGCTAATCTTATCTAGAAACCGACAAGGGACAAAGTTCTGTTCTAGCATGGAAACTAAACACTATTTATTAGCTATAGGAAACTAAATTAGTGCACTTTATCAATTAATATTGATAATGAAAACAGCTATGGTTAATCAATTGATGCTCAAATTAGTTTAGTTTAGTAGAAAATTAGTTTAGGTCACAGAGTAATTTTCACTCTCGCTTACCTATATATGAAATATGTAGTTAGGGAAATATTGCGATCGTGGAAATTTTCGAATTCCAGTTTTCATCGGTCCCCGGATTCACGTTTTAGGATCCATTGAGTCCCGCCAAAAGGTCTGTGTGTGTTAAGTCTTGCCCTAAAACGATCCATTTTAAACCATGTATTTTGCACTTTTTTGTGGTCGTTTGTGAGAAAATCATGAAGGTTTCATTTGATTGAAATAGTCTGCATGGCTTGAATGGTTAATTTATATTTTTTCCCTCTAAGGTACCTTTAATTTTGTAGATCGTAAAAAATAATCAAATTATCCTGTTCAGCATTGATAAAAAACAGGTAAATAAATGAGATGAACGGATTTGATATTCAACTGAAGTGAAAAGAGCCAAAATAATTGTTATGTAATTTTATTTTCCACTAACCTAAAAATAAAATAAGGGAAAGTATTGCGATTATGAAAATGTTCGAATTCCAGGTTTCACCGGAAATACATGTTTTAGGATCTCCTGAGTCCAAATGACCAAGTCCCCCAAAAAGATCCGTATGTGATAAATCTAGCCCAAAAACTAAAAGCCGTAAGAAACATAAATTTCAATTTAAGACAAATATACGCCCGAGATGCTATAGCAACTTTTTCATCAAAATCAGCTAACCAGAAGAGCCACTTTAAACAACACATTTTGCACCTTTTTAGGATTTTCTCAAAAACGGCTTAACGATTTGATTAACCGCTACATAGAATAAAATTTAATAGGCTTTAATATGATATACTTTTCATTCTGATTGAAATAGTCAACAGGGCTTAAATGCCGATATTTTGCAATTTTAAAAAAAATAGGGTCATTATGTCATTAGCATTGATAAATAACTGCAAAATATGCAATTTGAGCGATTTTTTTTCTGATACATATAGTAGTAAAGTAACGGAGAGGGATGAAAATAAAATAATATTAACTGATTGTTGTAGTTAATATTATAATATATTGTTTAATGAAGCACATGTTTCTATGGAAATTAACTTCAATTTTTTCAAGTCCAACTTCATTTAAAAGTTCATAAATTATTTAAAGTAAAAGTCGAGTATTACGTGCACCAGATGTTTTTCGACCAAATAATAATAAAAAAACACTGTACCATGAAGGATTGTTATTCAATACACAGTAAGGATCCGTAATGTTTAAGACCAATAGCTAGAAAGAAGGTGATTTGTCAGAAATTAAGTTAAACTTCTATGGGTTTCCCCCACTTTATGGTGGCTGGCTGAGTCTGAGGAGGATCTCTCAACCTAAGATCGATCCACGCTTGATAAGCAAATATTCATCCAACCAAAGATGGACTGAACTCCGACCTAAAAATTATTAGTACAGCGCCCTGTCCACTAAGCTACCCCATTAATGTTCATAATATTTGTCAGATTAATTAATTCAAAATTGTCATTATTATTGCGTTTTAGAATCATTATATCCCCAAGTACCTGAATATTGTGACGAATCCTCATTTACTTTTTTGGGGTAATCTTCTCAAAATCCCGGCGGGCAAAAAATAAATTTTGGTAAATCTTTTCAAATTATCATCGATTATCTCTTTAAAACAGGAATACCAATAAACAAGTAAAAATAAATTGACTAACCAATAAACTGTGAAAATTTATAGCTGTGACCTCCAATTATCAATAATCTAACCAAGATTGATTTTGGTTATTTCAAAACTTACAACAACTATTCAAATTGTCAATGAATTATAGGTGGAATAGTCAGGAATCAGTCATTTTTTGAAAAGTTTTAAATTTTGCCAACGTTTCGGCCCAAGCTTGTGAGCCATCATCAGGGCATTACTGAGCCATGTCCTGAGCCATGTATAGGCATTATAAGCAGAAACTGCTTATAATGCCTATAATAGTTTCTACAGTCGACTATACATCCTCAATATCAATGAATTATTAATTGATGAAGCTCATTCATGATTTATTAACTATCTATAACTTCTAAATTATTTATTCATTGACTGAAACCTGAGAACAACACAAACGTATATATATATATTTATATTGTTAGAGATTAATGCATTGTTAGTGGCCCTGACATAGATCACTGGTTATCCCACACTAATGAACGCTTTTATGTTGAAACATAAGGGTATCGACTACAGATTTAGAGACTAACTAGTTTTTAGATTAAAAGCATAGAAACGAAGCAAACCACATCATGTTTTCCTGGTTATGCATCAGTCAAAAAATCATGTTTTTTTTTCTTTTGACCCATCATCTAAAACAAAATAACAACACTAAAAAGGACTTAATGTTTTGTAACTAATATTTGGGACTTTAAACTTGTTACTAAAAATATAGCATGCTTAAAAACACAAGCATTTAAAAGGAAAAAAAAAAACTGAATTATAAGACTAGGGGCTCCTTCATTAAATATGCATATATAAAAATAATCAAAAATATTCATGGTCAAAACCTTTTATCTGATGAAAATATGTACATATTACTCTGTCTTGTGAAAATAAATAGATTTTTTTGCGTGAATATAAATATATATATATATATTATATATATATATATATATATATATATATATATATATATATATATATATATATATATATATATATATATATATATATAAAGACAGAAAAAATAATAAGACCATCATTTCATAATTAATGATTTAAAAAACCTCATCGTAATAAATTTAAAAACATTTACTTTAAATTTTTTTATAACTGTAATTACTTTATTTCCTATTCGTTATGCAAGGATGTAAATGAGATATTTAATTAAAGACAAGAAGAAAGGATATTATAAGAGAAATCATAACATTCTGGTAAAACTTTTTGGAAGAATTTTTTTTTAAATTTATCTTCTTTGATTAGAAAATGAATTAAATATCCAGATTAATAATCATCAGAGGTAACACAAAGCTGATGACGTTACAGCTAATAATTATACAAAACAAAAATTAGAAAATTCACTGATTTTAAGAGTTGGTTTTGATCAGTAAATACTGTTATAAAAACGATATTTTACAATAACGCTAACTTAAATAACAAGTTACTTAGAGATGAAATATACTTTTTTTTGTTAACTATGGTCAAATTTACTTTCTATTCGAATGAATACATAAATAAAGTCTCTTGGATTCATATAACTCTCATACTTTCAGTAGCCCGATTTTTCAAAATAAAAACCTTTTTGCAACTTAAAATTAATCTACGAACACAAAAATCTTTTTAAATTTAATTTTAAGAAACTAGGGATTCCTGACTCTAGACTCCAGATTCCAGATGTTGGTGCGTCTTTGTGCCAAGGTCGTGCGGCCACGTTTCTAAGTGCTTTGTACGATATTATCTGCCAGCCTTGTCAGTGAAAGTCAATATTTGTTTTTTTTTTAGTATTTTTTTTTTTTTACTATATATATTATTAATACATACATAACGTAATTACAATTTTTTTTAAATTTGCAGGCATATACACAAAATTTGTTTGGTTATTTTTTGTAATGAACCTAATCGACCTAGAAAAAAAAAATTATCTCTTCTTGTTCTAAATCTGATGTTTCCATTTCATTAAATTTGGAATCCAAATATCGAATAAAAATCTGGTGCGCGCAACACACGACTTTCACCTACCTCCGTTAGCTATATCAATTTATGAATTTTTTAAAAAATTTATAAACGAACATAAATTGTTAAAGAATTATTTACATTGGATTTTAATAGAAATTCTCCGTTAACTTTTACAATATTATGTTTCAGATAATATGTTTTCTAAAATATTTAGCTTTCCAACGGTATATTATACATGTTAATATCTGTTCCTATGTTCAAAAAGAAAAAAATGCAAAAAAAAAATATTTTTCCAGTTTTCTCCTTTAGTTGGATATCGAATTCGTTCAACTTATATATTTACCTTTTTATCATCAATAGTAACAAGTTAATATGGTTGTTTTTATAGAATCTACAAAATTAAAGGTACTTTAGAGGAAGAAAATTTTAAATATTGGTATTTAAGCACCGTCAGACTATATCAATCAGAATGAAACCTGCATGATGTTAAAGCCCATTACATTTTACATCGATATAACAAGTTTAATCAAAATCGTCAGAACCGTGTTCGAGAAAATCATAAAAGGGTGCAATAAGCATGGTACAAAGTGGCTCTTCTAGTGATCTGATTTTGATGAAAAAGATTTTGTAACATCTCGGGCGTATAGTTGTTTTAAATATGAAATTTCAATTTTATAGGACTTTTCGTTTCCGCCCGAGAGTTACCACACACACACTAAGAGACACACAGACCTTTAAAAGGGACTTGGTCATTTGGACTCAGGGAACCCTAAAACGTGCATTTTCGTTGGAAACTGAAATTCGAAAATTTTCACGATCGCAATACTTTCCCTTACTCTATTTCATACATAGGTAAATAAAAGTAAAAATGCCTGGGCGTGAAGATAGCCGACGCTCTATGCTTGAGTAATATATTCAGATACAAAAATAGTACAATCCCCATTATTGAGTTAGTGGAGTTATTGTTACCCACTAAAGATTATTGAGCACTGTGTGATTTCCTCCCAGGCTGGCGTGGAGGGAGGCGCTCTGGAGGTCAGGACGTGTCACCACATCTAGGGTCAACGCCATAGTGCACTGTCGGGATAATAACTCAAGTATCTCCTTCCATTTTAAGCCAATCTATCTTTATAACTCATGTATAAAAAGATGAATGAAGTACGAAGATTTCCAAAACCAATAGCTAAACGGTTTTTTTTTTTTTTTATGAAAAAATAAACAAATGAAAGCTTATTTCCTTGCCTAATTCACTTAGGGGAAGTGAGATTTGCATTTGAACACCTTAAAAACCGGATTTCCATCCCACATATGGTGCTTTTGTTGCATCAGGATTTTCCATGAGATCTAGCAACAAATATCTTTATTTTTTTATAGAGTTTTAGATTTGTTAAAGAGCAATAAAGAAAAAAAAATTGACATCGCGCTTATATATAAGTTTGTCACATAGAAAACAATAGTAAAAAAATGAGAATATTAGAAGCCATATACATCACTAAAAAAATCCAGCAAGTCTGTAATTTCCAACAAGACACTTAAACATTAGGTAATTCATTCACTAATATCATCTCTAAACTAAATATATAACAATATGAATTAAATGATTTTTTATAAATTATACCTCCTTATAAATTAGATTATTAGATGTGTTTATTTATTTAATTTTTATATTTATTAAATGATCTGCCATTTTAATTTTAACAGCCTCCTCCCCCCTTTCATGGACATCCTATTCAGACATGAGACTTCGGGTAGTAAGCATCCACTCACACTAGTTAACTTGAACATTTTAAAGTTAATTAGTTATTGTTTCATATTTATTAAGTAAACTTTAATCTTTTTAACTGAATTTCAATAATGATGAGCATAGTACATCAACTGATCCTTTTATATTTCATTTCTATAGTGAATTATTTTCAACGTTCTTCTTTTTTTCATGTTTTAATTGTAAATTTTAATTGTTATTGATAGATTTTTATGAATTTAACGTTAATCTTATAGATTATTAACAATTTTCACTGTATAAATTTAATTTTTTTATTATACCTTTGTATCGTTATATAATTTCATGATGAAACTGTTAGATTGATTATTTTTTATTGTAGACAATATTTTGTACTTATAGATAAAGGGCCTAGCCGGATAAGCATGTGAAATCTGCCCCCGCTTGTATTAGAACCAAATTTATACCATTTAGTCACACTTATGAGAAACAACGTTACCCAAATTTTTAGCCCCTTAATCCTAACGGGAGGGAAGTTATGGAGGGGGGAAGAAAAAACAAAAAAAATTGTTTTCTCCTAAATGGCTCAACCGATTTTCACGAAAAAAATATATGTTATGGATGTTACAAATAGGTTTCAAAAAATAATATTTTAACTTTTTTTTCCACGAAAATGCTGGTCAAAAAAAATTTTTTTTTTTTTTGGATTCGGTTGATCCATTCGGGAGGAAAAATTGTTTTTTTTATTTTTCACTATGGGGTACACTTGCGATCAAATTGAAAAAAATATATGTTATGTAGGACCCTACAATGAAATAAAGTAGCGAAAGATTGGAGGTGTACCAAACCATCATAACCAGAAAATATATTTTTGAAAAATTCAAAAAAATGTTTTGACCAGCATTTTCGTGGAAAAAAAATTAAAATATTATTTTTTGAAACCTATTTGTAACATCCATAACATATATTTTTTTCGTGAAAATCGGTTGAGCCATTTAGGAGAAAACAATTTTTTTTGTTTTTTCTTCCCCCCTCCATAACTTCCCTCCCGTTAGGATTAAGGGGCTAAAAATTTGGGTAACGTTGTTTCTTATAAGTGTGACTAAATGGTATAAATTTGGTTCTAATACAAGCGGGGGCAGATTTCACATGCTTATCCGGCTAGGCCCTTTGTTCCTTTTCACCTGATGATGGCATTTTAGTCGAAACGTCCTGCATTAATTTTTAATAAATAAATAAATACCAAAACTTTAATGAATTAATGTATTTTTTTTTTAAATAGAGAAAAATCTGTATAGAGTTTAGAATCAGTATAGCGCGATAAACAGAAAAAGTTGATTATTAAATTATAATAGAAGTAATATCATCAAAACTTGATTATTATTGAAGATATAGAAAAATAAAAAATATTTTCGAGATCAAGACTCCGCGACGAACAATGAGAAAAATATAATCTTATATGGTCAAGCAACAAATTCTCCGTTTTTCCTAATTAATAAATAAATACCAAAGTTTTTTGTCTTTAGTACTATTTCATAGACAATTAAAATTTCTGCAAAATGAAAAAAAGAACCATTGAAATTGGTTCATAACTAACAGAGATATACCGTTTTGAATTTGGTGGTGATATTGCATTTTCCTGTGAATTATTTATTGCTTTTTATATTAGTTAATTGCGTATAAAAAGCTAAATAAATCATATCCTATTATAGTTAATTGGAAATAATAAACTATTGAATAATAATTTGCAGCGTTTTTTTTTTATTATTATTTGTTATCACTGAAAATGTAATTTAGATTACCGTTAAAATTAATGTTTTATAGCCCACGAGTAGCAATTCGTTTCAGTCCAATGATCGGCGTGTAATTAAAGATTATTTAAACAAAAATACGTATTCAACTGATTTGTCGTCATATAATTATTTTCATTATTCTTCTTTATTTTTAGAGTTTTGCTTCTTTACATTCTGTACTTTAACCTCACTATATTACAGTAAACAAAATAATAAAATATTATGTTTATTTTAAAACATTGATTGTCATCAATATATTTTATGCATTATATCGTACATATAATCACTATCGGTTTATCAGCAGGGCACTGCTCTAACTCTAACTACATGAGTGGATTATTAGGAAGGGTTGAAGGTCGCGCCAACACCTGTCGGATGTTGACATTCTGTTTTATATATATATATATATATATATATATATATATATATATATATATATATATATATACATAAATTATATACACACATATAATTACTATGTAAATTGGTTTAGAACTAGCAGAGATATAGCGTTTTAAAAATAGCAATGATATTTTCCTTTGAATTATTTATTGCTTTTCATATTACTTAATTGGTCATGTAATGCTTTATAAACAGTCATACCCTAATATTGCTATTTGCAAATAATAAATCATTGTGTAATAATTTGTAACGTTTTTTTTAGGATAATGCTCCAATGCCAAGCTTTCTTAATTGAAGCACACCTGAGGTGCAATGGCATGGTTTTCCAATTACACTTTAACCTCTTAATGAAGGTTAAACGTCTCAAAATAAATAGAATATTTAAATTAAATAAAAAAACACAATTTAACAGTTGTTTGGTAAGGGTATAGTAAAAATGCTCGTATGGCCTAATATAAGCTAATTAATATAATATTATTTTCCAGTTTCTTGTAGCATCCAAAAGTGATATTGTCAATGAAATGGTTTTAGATGGATTATGTTCAATATTTTTATTTTTTCACATGTACTTATATTTAGGCTGAAACGTCGGCACCAGCTTATTAAGATTCATTTCTTATTATTGTACTATATTATTTTTATTTCATAGACCGTCAGAAGCTATATAACATCATGATTGAACAGGGGATACCTAAAAAGTTAGTAAACCTAGTAGACATGTGTTTGTCGGAAACATTTCATAAAGTTAGAATCGGTCATAATTACTCCGAGAGATTTGAGGTGCGATCGGGTTTGAAACAGGGTGACTCCCTTTCACCTGTTTTGTTTAATATAGCCTTAGAATATGTTATAGAAAAGGTGATGTGTACCGAGAAAGGTTTAAATATGGGTGACAAGATTCCGGTTTTGGGGTATGCCGATGATTTGGTACTACTAGGTGAAGATACGGAAACCATACAACTAAATACAAGTGTGTTAATAAAAACCGGTAAACAAATAGGTCTCGAATTAAATACCGATAAGACGAAATATATGATTAGTTGCAGAAATGGTGACGATCTTGATGATATTAATATTTCAGGTCATACTTTTGAACACGTAGAGAAATTCAAGTATTTAGGTTCAATGATAACAAGAAAAAATGAAATCCAGGAAGAAATAAAGTCCCGGTTAAAGGTGGGAAATGTGTGTTATTATTCAGTTGCTAAATTACTTAGCGCGCGGCTTCTGTCTAAAAACTTAAAGGTTAGAATTTATAAAACTATTATTCTTCCAACGGTTCTTTACGGATGCGAAACGTGGCCGCTTACTTTGAAGGATGAACAACGGCTTAAGGTTTTCGAGAATAAGGTACTGCGTAAAATATTTGGTCCGAAGAGAAATGAGGCCACTGGGAGATTTAGAAGGTTGCACAACGCGGAATTGCGGCGTTTGTACCCTGTGAATATAATTGAATTGATAGCATCGCGGAGACTCAAATGGGCGCGTAAAGTTGTTGAGCTTAGTGAGGAACGGATTCCGAGAAAGTTGGTATTCGCTGAACCGACTGGTAGGCGTCCGAAAGGTAGGCCGAAGCGTCGATGGGAGGATTGCATTAAGGCTGATCTCGGGGGCTTGGGCTTGACCGGTGAACATTGGACGAGTCTATGCAGGCGAAGTTTGGTGGTATCGGCATCGAACCTTCGGGTTCGGTAAGCCTATTATTATTATTATTTTTATTTATGCTGAATTTGTTAATTATTAATTCTTGGCCAGATATAGATCCTATATTATGTCAAATCTAATGTTATTGTTAGGGAACGTAGCCCCAGAATAAAGTTTTTATTTTCTTTATCTTCTTTCTATTATAAAAATAACGAATTGTTCGAGAACTGATGGGACGCCGACAGAAATGTGTTATCGTGTCGCGTTATCGAGCACCAGTAACATTCACTGATTGAACAACTTCATTTACGAAAAACTATGGTCCAAAGATGCCTCTA
Source organism: Piezodorus guildinii (assembly GCA_023052935.1). Classification (NCBI taxonomy): domain Eukaryota; kingdom Metazoa; phylum Arthropoda; class Insecta; order Hemiptera; family Pentatomidae; genus Piezodorus; species Piezodorus guildinii. Next base: position 60,529,558 of record CM041292.1, read on the forward strand.
GTCCAAAATCCGCACCAAACAGTGACACGTTGTTCTTCAACAATCACATGTAGGTTTTCTAAACCCCTAATGCTCATAATGGGAATATTTGCGATGGCATGAATTTCTTTTCACATTTTATGAAGTTAAGTCACTATTCCGAACATATTTTGTAAGAAATTTTCGAAGTGTGGCCGCAAGACATTTATTATTTTCATAATATTGTTCTACAACGAAAATATATTTTTCGCTCGATACACAATACGATAAAACACGCAATAATGCTCTAACTTTTACCAACTGTAAATTATCAACTTTTCAAATGACAATGAAAATAAAAGATGAGGGAACTGTGTTTTATATTTAATTTAAATCATGCGTTCATTTTGGGAAAGTCTTATAAAAGAAATTGAAGATTCAGCGCTTAAAAGAAAAGGATAATATCTTATAAAAATCTAATGAAGGTCTTAAAGCAAGCTTACTGAACTCTGATCAGAATTCAGCTCTTGCGAAGTGTATTGGATTTACTGGAAGGAATTAGTCCGGGTGGCGGTCATTAAATGAAACAACTAAATAGTTTCAACTATTTTATTGTTTGCCAACGTTTGGACCCCCTTTGTGGGTCATCATCAGGGCTAAAAAGATACAAAAGAATATAATTTCAATGACATTACATACAATATTATATAACCTATTTAGCTAGAGAACGTCGGTATTGAAAAAATAACAGAAGAACTGTATATGTAAAAAAACTTAATTAAAATACAATGACCATATTACAATAATGAAAGTGTTATACAGAAAAAATAAAAATGTTCACTAAACAAAATTTACACAGGTATCAATAATTTACATGAAATATGAAATATAAAAATATGAAGTAGAGTGAAGATACGTACCGCATGGTGGGAGAATGGAAACTAGGTACTGTTTGGTAGATGGGGGGTAGGTAGGATGGAAAATACGTAGGAAAAGGTAGAATGAAAAATACGTACTGATTTATGGACAGGGTCTGACAACAATGACTAAAATTCTTAATACTACCATACAAAGAATCAATGAAATTTAAACTTATGATTATAATAATGATACAGGATAAAAAATTATAATTTAATTCTTGAAATATCACCTATATAATAGTAAGAACAGTGATGGAAGATTTATATGGAGAAAAACTGACTGTACCTCCCAACTGACTGTACCCAACATGAATTCTTTTGTATCTTTTTAGCCCTGATGATGACCCACAAAGGGGGTCGAAACGTTGGCAAACAATAAAATAGTTGAAACTATTTAGTTGTTTCATTTAATGACCGCCACCCGGACTAATTCCTTCCAGTAATTCTCAACGGTCAACTAATTACATCCACAATGTATTGGATTTAATTCAAACTATGGTTCCAGGATAACAATTTTTTTTTTAAAGCATTGATAATAAAGCAACATGGATTTAGAAGCTTATTTATCCGAAAGCCTAATCACCTTTGAAGCTTCATCGATTGCTGTACAAGTTAGGAATAGGACAATGAGTCGAAAATTTGGACAAAGACAATGACAATAAAGATTTTCAAAAATCTGTATTTCAATTTATACAGTTTTACTTTTGTATTATAAAATAACGTAGCGGAAAGAATAAAAACTTATTTAAAGTAAAATATTCAAGTAACGATTACACAGTTTATGACGTTAAGAATTGATAAAATACGCCGTAAAATGATGTACTGACCATTAAAATCAAGCATAAATATATACATTTCGCTCTGTTACAATGCTCACATCAGTATGCTGCAACAGACAATATTCTAGAATGAATAGAAAAAGTCGTACGATATTGAAATTTCAAATTTGAGAAAACTATACGCCCGAGATGTTACAGCAACTTTTCCTTCAAAATCGGGGTACCTGAAGAGCCGCTTTATTCCGTGAATTTTACACCTTTTTACGATTTACTCCAAAATGGATCTAACGATTTTGATTAAACTTCCTATATTGATATAAAATTTAATGGGCTTTAATATTATGTAGGTTTTATTCAGATTGAAATAGTGTGACAAGGCGTGAATGTCGATAATTTAAATTATCTTTCGTTTAAGTACTAAACTGAGGTAAGTGAAAGTTGTGTGTTGCCTGCACCAACATTTTTTTTTCAATAGTAAAATAGTGTTTCAAGTGGATTTTGGTTTATTATTTTCAATCATGAACCTTCATAATCGATCAAAAGAAAAAAAAAATATGCCTACCCCAAAATTTGAGATCTTACGCTTCAAGATGCGTAGTACCCAAATACCGAATAAAAAAAAAATTGTTTCTCCGCTGCCCGCGGCATTTTTCCGAAACTACTGGACCAATTTTTATGAAATTCGCCACAAAAATATTAGGACATGTAGCGATGATCCTAACGGGTATACGTTGATATCAACTAGTTATTTTTAAAATGGCGACCGATTAAAATTGATTAAATGCAATAACTCAGATATTTTTGAAGATTGAGAAAAAAATTATTAGTGTTATTTAAACAAAAACGTGAATAATAATAATAATAAAGAGAAAAAATAAAAGAAAAAAATTGATATTTTACCCATAAATACGCCCATAACTCAGTTATTTTTTAAGATAAAGAAAAATATGTACAGATCTTTAGAATCAGTAAAGCACGATAAACAGAAAAAAAAAGTAGATCTATATATTCAATCACAAATTATAATAGATGTAATTCCAACAAAACTCGGTTATTATTAAAGATAGAGAAAAATGGTAAATATATTCGAGATCAAGACACCACGATGAACAAAGAGAAAAAATAGAATCTTATATGGTCAGGCCACAAATTCTCCGTTTTTCTAATTAATAACTAAACACCAACATTTTCAGTACTTAGTGTTATTTCATAGATAATTAAATGTCCTACAAAATGAAAAAAAAGAATCATTAAAATTGGTTATAACTAGCAGAGATATAGCGTTTTGAAATTTGCAGTAGTTATATTTCATTTTCCTTTAAATTATTTATTGCTTTTCATATTAGTAAATTGCCTATAAACAGCTATAGTCTATTATAGTTATTTGGAAATAATAAACCATTATAATAATTTGCAGCGTGTTTTATGTGGTTCTCAACTTGTCTTATCCAACTTTTTTTTTCTTTTACGAAACCCTAACATCACTATATAAGTGGTAAATAAATAGGTTGCATTGGAAGAAAAGAGTTTCAAACTGGGTGAAAAAACATACAAATAGAGTTTAAAATTTAAATTTTAATTAGTTAGTAGTCAACTTCAAGAATGCATAGTAATTATGTGTGTGTGTGTGTGTGTGTTGTGTTGTGTGTGTGTGTGTGTTATAAAGCAGAATGTCAACATCCAACAGGTGTTGGCGACCTTCAATCCTTCCTAATAATCCACTCAAGTAGTTAGAGCAGTGCCCTGCTGATAAACCGACTGTGAATATATGTACGATGTGATACATAAAATATATTAATGATAATCAACGCTGTAAAATAAACGAAATATTTTATCATTTTGTTTACTGTAATATAACGAAGTTAAATAATCTTACTGTAATTTTTGTTTAAATAATCTTTAATTACACGCCAATCATTGGACTGAAACGAATTGCTACTCTTGGGCTATAAAACATCAATTTTTATGGTAATCTAAATTAAAGATTTAGTGATAAACAAAAAAATTTAAAGTATTAATTTTCAGACTTGTTAAAACTATAGATCATTTTTTTTTTTACAATTCTACCAAAATTATAAAATATTCCTTAATGTATGAGAAAACCATATGTCACTAAATGAGAGACAATCTTGGGTGTCTGTGGATGGCAAGAATGATATTACGATCATTCCAAAGATGTATACTAGAGGTTATAACGATTTAAATTTATTAAATCTCCAAAAAAATAACAAAAAAAAACAGAAATGATTTGGTTATTGCTATAGATGAATAAGTGTAATAATAAAAAATTGGAAGAGACAAGTTTTCTTAATCTGATTAATATATAAAGATTAAACATATAAAAATACGATGTTTCTAAAAAAAAAAAAAAAAAATACAGCATAATGATAAAAAATAATTAGTAGATTCCAAAATCTTCCAAAAACAGTTTATTTCACATAAACTTTCAAATAGTCAACGTTTCGGGGGCCTTCCCTATCACAAGATTCACTGATAGTAATTTAAAAATTAAAATATTATCCATGTTTAATTAAAAATTTGTCAATAATTTACGTCATTAAAATTTGTTTTTTTAAAATTTGGGGCCAAAGAAATATGATGGTTGATTTTTCTTGGTGTTAATTTTAAAAAAAAATTTTAATGACATAAATTATTGACAAAATTATAGCTAAAAATGGATAATATTTTAATTTTTAAATTAATTTCAGTGATTCTGATGATGGAGAAGGCCCCCGAAACGTTGACTCCTTTTAAAGTTGATGTGTACTAAACTGTTTTTGAAAAATTTTGTGCTTAACCTACTAATTATTTATTATCTAATTACATTCTTTCCAATTAACCTATTTTTATTATAATTACAGAAAAAAATGTCTGATAATTTTTGCGAAGTTGTTATAATAATAATAATTTAAATGGCCACATTTGAATAACCTGGAGGTTTGAATCACTAATGTTACCTTCTGTGTAAAAGAGCATGGGATATTCAACACAGCATAATATTACTGTATTAGGTTTGAAAAACGTACTTGCAATAAGTAGAATAACTAACTTTCAAATGTACTTGTCATGTACGAAATATTTATTTTAATGTTAAAATACTGTAAATTAAACAATTTCCTATTATTAATAATATTAAGTAAAATATATTAGGAGTATTTGCCTAAGCGTTTTCTGAATAATGATATAAATAAATCAATTTTCTGTGATTTTAAGGGTCCTAGATAAATTATTTATTAGATTATTTTTGGCATAATTTATATATATATTTTCTAATATGATCATTCTAAAAAAAATAAGTAAAATAATTAGCTAATTACAACGTGATTTGTTTGAAGCCCTCTGGGTGTGGGGTTGAAATCCCTAAGATTGTAGGGATTGTAGGGGATTTCTTTTACAGTTTAGTGCATTTTAAGAGAGGGGTGAGGAGGCGGGTGAGGTTTTCTTATTTATTTTTTTATTACAAAAATATCCTTCCTGTGATGGGGCTTAGTGCTTGAAAAATATTTAATAGAAAGAAAATCAAATTTAGTATATGGAATGTACAAATAATAAAATATATAAACCTGCGTAACGCGTGAGAATATAAATATGATTAAGAAAAATTAAAACAATAAATTTATGTTACTAAAAAGCTCCATGAAATATGAGATTACTAAAAATCAAAACTACAGATTTTTAAAAAGTACTAAAGCTGAGACAGACGTCACGTGATGTGCATATGAGTGAAATATGATATTAAACACGATAACTAATAAAATTAATGTTATATTTACTTTAAAATAAAATTTCAAAATTCAAGATCAGTTAACTAGTGGAAAAATCGAATTTATAGAGCCAGGAGGTTTTGCTGTAAAACGCGAATACATCACAAAGATAAGTGACATCAACGCCAGTGTCTCAGAAAGAAAGAAATGTATGTTATTAAAGAATATTCAATCGATAATAAATAAATATGAATTAATTTTTGTAAGATTTATATTTGGCCGTTTCCAAAATAATTCGAATCGATTTATTTAATTTTCGCACTGATGAAGCGGTGTAAGAGTATATATGGATAAACGTGAATGAGGGGTAAGCATTTTTAGAAATAGACACGATTGATAAAATGATTATTTCAAATGTTAAAATAAGATGTAAAAAGTATAGAGATATCATAAAAATATAATTGTTTTATAGATACTTGAAAATGCCCTAGAGGCCGAAACGTTGTAAGGTGCAAAAATGGAATAAATCAATCGACTTCTTTTGGAAACGGCCAAATATATATCTTACAAAAAGAACCAAAAGGAACTTAAAACAATGATGAGAAAATGAAGTCTTAAGTGTTCCTAAGAAAACCAGATCGGAAATGATCTTAAGATTGTAAAAGGAGATTTTAACTACATCGTATTGACAAGGTGCTAAGAGGATTTGAATTTTTTATTCATAATATGAAAAGGACCACGTGACTCGAGTTTTAGGCAGGTAACGGTATGTTTACATTTCATTCCAAATTTCGGTGACAAGAGATCGAATAGTCGAGCGGGAACGGAGCGGTTTACGGCCCGCGTCCCGCGGATATTTGACAATCTGCTCTGATTCGTCGTTTCCTGTGAGGTCGCCTACCGTGCGAAGACTGTCGCTAGGCTGCCAGGAACTTCCTCAACTAGCCTATGTAGGCTGAGATAGATAGAGTACTCACCGAGCTCGGCGTAGCACAGCGCACCGATGAGGGAGAGGAAGCCAGAAGAGACCCAGATGATGAGGCCGAAGCCCACGCTGCCTGCGTTCTCGAGGACCCCCTTGGGCGACACGAAGATCCCGCTGCCGATGATGACTCCTACGATGATACCGACCCCGTCGATGAGGCCCAGCTCCTTCTTGAGCTTGATGGAGGAGCCGCAGGGGCTCTGGTCCGCACTGGACATCGCGGCAATCTAACTGCCGCTTCCTGTCTCACGCTCCCCTCCACCACCATCCCCTCCACTCTTCCTCCCGCCTGCCTCCTCCTAGCCACCCTTCAATTGCTCATTCAGTACTTCGCTCCTTCCAGCTTCTTTTGGTTCCAGATTTGCGGGATTATTTAACATCAAAAGGAACAGTATTTACGAAGGAAGCGTGAAGTATAAAAAAACTTATATGAATTCTTTTCAAGACCTTCATGGTCCAAACACTGGTTCACTATGGGGAGAATTACCTAAGAGCTCAAGATTTTGAATTACACTTACTTAAAAAACACCCCGAAGTCCAATTTACAACAAAAAGGTCATGTTCATATCAATTATCGAGCAAAGTGCTCACGCAGGATTTTAGTTATGGGGAGGCCAAGCAGATTAAATTTTTTCAGTGGAGACGAAGTCGGTTCATTGAAATATAAGTTATATTTTCTAACACTGTATAACTACATATAAATCCGAACATAAAGTACATACTTGGAAATAAAAATAGTCTAAAATTTTTACTTTCATGTTCCTATATATGAAATATATAGTAAGAGAAAGTATTGAGAAACGAGAAATTTTTCGAATTCCAGTTTTCAACGGAAATACACGTTTTAAGTCCCCTGAGTCCAAATAACCAAGTCCCGCAAAAAGGTCTGTGTGTGTGAACTGAAATTTCATATTTAAGATAACTTTGCCCCGGAGGTGTTACAGAATCTTTTTTATCTAAATCAACTGACCGGAAGATCTACTTTATACCATGCAGCATAATACTACGGCTTTAACAATTATCGATGTAAATTTAATATGGTGTAGGTTTGATTCTTTTTAAATAGTCTGACAGGGCTTAACGGCGATATTTTAACATTTTCTTCTTCTAGCGTACTGTTGATTTTGAAAAAAAAAAAAAAAAAAAAAAAAAAACCTTATAGTTTTATAAAAATCTTTTTCACTACAATCGGCCGACCAAAAGTGCTACTTTGTACTAGACATTTTGCGCATTTTTATGATTTTCTCAAAAACACGGTCCAAACGATTTTGATTAAACCATCATATCGATGTAAAATTTAATGGGCTTTAATATCATGTAGCTTTCATTCTGATTGAAATAGTATGACAGGGCTTAAATGGCGATATTTTAAATTTTCTTTTTCTAAAGTACCTTTAATTCAGTAGATTCTATAAAAACAGCTATATTATCTTGTTAGAATTGATAATTAACAGCTAAATATGCAAGAGCGAGTTTGATAAACTACTAAAGGAGAAAACTGCAAACATATTTTTGTAATGCAATTTTTTGTTTTTAACATAAGAACAGTAGTAGAATATACCGTTGTAAAGCTAAAACTTTCAGAAAAAATATTATCTTATACACAAGCTTGTAAAAGTTAATAAAGAGTGATGAAAGACCGATAAAACTAACTGATTATTTTAGGTAATAATGTAATAGATCTGTAGGAGAAATAAACAATCAATAAAATCGATTTCAAACATATGGGAATGTGAAAAAGTTTAGTGTTGAGTAAAATAACAAAAATGTGCTAGGTTGTTAAATAATAAAGTGTTTTAGTAAAAGGTCTCTCCTCATTCATAAAACACAACAACCCTCCCTTCCTCCCCCCCTCTCCCCAGATCTTTTAATAAAAACACATGTTTCTATAGAAATTCACTTTAATTAATTCTTTAATCGTTTCACTAATTTTTATCTCTAACTGTATTTGAAAATTCTTTAATAGATTTTAAGAACGAAAGTTAAGTGAATGTAGTGTGTTGCCCGCACCAGATTTTTTTTTAACCTTTACTTCGCCTGATAGGCTATACGGAGGCAAACAGAGGGTGAGGGCGGGGGATTAATGACGAATTTAAAGCTCCCTTGTCACCGAGACCTGAACTAGAAATGATTTTTTCTTGCAATTTATTTTTCGTGTTGCTTAGCAACGCGCGGACTGTTCCCATAACGACAAAACAGTCTCTAACCAAACCTTTGTTCTCAATATATTTCATTTCAGATATTGTACATTTTATTCCCGGCATTGTTTGAAGAATCAACAATCCTCTTAATGTTGTCACTAATTCATTCAGGATTCTATATGACCTTTATAGTAAACTCATATTATCTTCATACCTGAAAATCTTTGAGGCGTCTGAAAACGATAAGACCACAAGATTTACGAACAGCTTACTGTACTCATCTTTTATAGCCGGAAGTTAAACCAGTTTTATCAAACTGAGAAAATCGGGTATTAAGGAAAGAATGTTTCTATAAAAAAACTTTAATATTTAGTTCCATCAATGGAGATTAAAAAAAGGAGAAGGAATGCTTTAAATTTTAATGATCAAGGCGTCAACTACTTTAAAGCGGGAATATAATAAAATAAATATCCACATTACTTCAGCTACAATTTTAATCTAACTTTGAAAAGGAACAATAGATAATATTTATAGCATTTCGGAAGCAATCCTAACCTTTTCTCTCACAATAGTATTATAATATACCCACTGTTATAAACTAACATTTAAATTCCTTCATATAGTGACAGGGATGTCTTTTTACTTTCACTTACCTATATATGTGATATATAGTAAGGGAAAGTATTGCGGTAGTGAAAATTTTCGAATGAAATTTTTCAACGGAAATACACGTTTTAGGATCCCCTGAGTTCAAATAACCAAGTCCCGCAAAAGGTGTGTGCGTTTGTCCAAAATGAGAAAATGAAATTTAATATTTGAGACAACTGTACGCCTGAGATGTTACAGCAGCTTTTTCAATGTTAGCTGACTGGAAGGGGTATTTTATACCATGCATTTTGCACCTTTTTGCTATTTACTCAAAAACGGCTCTAACGATTTTAATTGAACTCACTATATCGTGGTTAACAGACCTGGAAACGGAAAAGGACATTACAAATACCCCGTTGAAGGACTGCGTGGAGGAGGACATGGCCGGTAGGGGACTTGAGGAGGAAGATTGGTTGGATCGAGAGAAGTGGAGGAACGCTCTGACTTCAGGCAACCCATTGAGAGATCAAGCCTGCAAAAGTAAAAGTAAGTATACGAAAAACAGTAACTTAGACGTATAATATACTGTTGGAAAGATAAAGATTTTAGAAAAACATTATCTTATACACAAAGTTGTAAAGGTTAATGTTAAGTGACGAATAGAGCATAATATTATTACTGATTATTATACGTAACAATTTAATATATTTATATTATTTAATCTAAATCATATATCAGTGAAAATTTTCGAATACCAGTTTTAGACGGAAATACACGTTTTAGGGTCCCTGAGTCCAAAGAGCCAAGTCCCGAAAAAAGGTGTGTGTGTGTGTGTGTGTTTTAAGTCTAGCACAAAAACGAAAATACGTACGAAAGTGAAATTTCATATTTAAGACAATTATAATCCCGGGATGTTACAGCAATTTTTTCATAAAAATCGGCTAACCAGATGAGCCACATTATACCATGCATTTTTCACCTTTTTACGATTTTCTCAAAAACTTCTCGAACTATTTTAATTAAACTCCATATATTGATGTAAAATGTAATGGGATTTAATATCATGTAGGTTTCATTCTGATTGAAATAATCTGACAGGGCTGAAATACCGATATTATAAATTTTCTTCCTCTAAAGTACCTTTAAATTTGAAGATTCTATAAACATAACCATATCATCTGATTATCATTGCTTAAACACAGATAAATAAACAAGTTAAACGAATTTGATAACCAACTAAAGGAGAAAAGAGCACAAATATTTTTAAAATAATTTTCGTGTTTTTACTTTCACTTACCTTATAAAATTGTGAAATATTTTCTAATTCTAGTTTTCAACGGAAATATACATTTTAGGGTCCCCTGAGTCCAAATGACCGTGTCTGTGTCTGACCCAAGTCCCGCAAAAAGGTCTGCGTGTGTGTGTGTGTGTGTGGTAACTCCCCCGCGTGAACTAAAAGTTCTATAAAACTGAAATATCATATTTAAGACCACTATACGCCCGAGATGTTACAGAAACTGTTTCATCAAAATAAGCTGACCTTAAGATCTACTTTATACCATGCATTTTGCACCTTTTTACGATTTTCTTAAAAACGGCTATAACGATTTTGATTATGCTTTATATATATAGATGAAAAATGTAATGATCTTTAATATAATGTAGGTTACATTCTGATTGAAATAGTCTGATATACCGATAATAATACCGATATTTTAAATTTTCTTCTTTTTAAGTACCTTTAAATTTTGTAGAGAGTATAAAAATTACCATATCATCTTGTAGCCATTGATAAAAAAAACAGATAAATATATAAGTTGAACGAATTCGATGCCCAACTAAAGGAGAAAACTGAAAAAATATTTTTTTAATGCATAAGATATTTATAATATTTTTTGTTTTTGAGCATAAGAACAGTAATATATATGTATAATATACCGTTGGGAAGCTAAAGATTTTAGAAAAAATATTATCTCATGCACAACCTTGTAAAAGTTAATAAAGAGTGATGGAAAGCCAATAAAACTAACTGATTATTTTAGATAATAATATGATAGATCTTTTAATAAACGAAAGTCGTGTGTTACCCACACCAAATTTTTGTTATTATTAATTATTATTTTTTTTAACCCATGTTTATATAGAAATTAAATTTAATTAATTCTTTATTAGTTTCACTCATTTTTATCTCTAACTTTATTTGAAAATTCTTTAATCGATTTTAAAAACGGAGGTAAGTTGCACGCACCACATTTTTGAAAATAAGAACTGTAATATACCTGTATAATATACTGTTGGAAAGCTAAAGATTTTAGAGAAAATATTGTCTTATACACAAGCTTGTAAAATTTAATAAAGATTGACGAAAGTCGATAAAAATAACTGATTGTTTTAGATAATAATATAATAGATCTTTTAATAAACGAAAGTCGTGTGTTACCCACACCGAATTTTTGTTATTATTTTTAATAATAAGTTTTGTAAGTAGATTATTTCTTTCTTTCATTGCCTTCCATTCTTCATCAATCCGACCATCCGTCCCTAAAATCAATCTCTCGCTGACTGGGAAAAGCAGTAAATTATAGCCAGACATGACTATATTGAGAAAGTATAGTCGGCTCTTAAAACTATCACAAGAGTCATCAGGGCATCAGTGAGCCTTGTCAAGCATATACTGAGTTTGTTTATTTATTTTAACGTCACTTTATGCTACTATGGCTAATCGGACGATGCAACAGTGGGAGTCCTAAATTTTGCCTATCCAGGTTTTATTAGGAGTTTAACGAGTAACTGACATCGCACAGGTTCGGGACTAGAATACGGTAGAGCTCACGCGCATCTGCCTGTGAGGCCGTACCGTCATCTGCACCAAGCAGTATAGAACTCAATTTGCCTTCATAGTGAAATTTATATCAAAACTGTATTTTAAAATGATTTAGTGTTTTATTAATGGAAAAACACTTAAAATATATATAATAAAAATATTAAAACAGTTGTATAATCCTATCTAAACACATATTGAAAAAATCCTTAAAACTTACAAGTCAACATAATATATATTTTATCATTGTGGATATAATTAGTTGACCGTTGAGAATTACTGAAGGAATTAGTCCGGGTGGCGGTCATTAAATGAAACAACTGAATAGTTTCAACTATTTTATTGTTTGCCAACGTTTCGACCCCCATTGTGGGTCATCATCAGGGCGTCTGGTAGGTCACCTGGTAGGACCTACCAGACGCCCTGATGATGACCCACAATGGGGGTCGAAACGTTGGCAAACAATAAAATAGTTGAAACTATTCAGTTGTTTCATTTAATGACCGCCACCCGGACTAATTCCTTCAGTAATATATATTTTAAGTCAATCATTTAGAAATGTTACGATACTAAAACGTTTAATAAGTAGTACCTTATGTTTGACCTAAACCGTCACATTAATTATTTATTTTGTCCATCTTCTTTGATTTTTTTCGTACAGTGTCAGAAGTTTCATCTTTCTTCATCGCTCTTTCTTCTTATTAAGTTCTTTCATTCTTATAAAGGATAGATTTCTGACATATGTTGTATTAGCAATGTGCTTTTAAAAGTTGTTGCTGTTGACTTTTAGAAAATAGCTATTTATATTTAATCAAATTATGTTTTAATTTAGTTATTACCTGTTTGGCGCACTTTAGTTCATTTATTAATGAAATGATTTTTTCTTTTAGTCCTTTATTTTCGTCGTTTTTAATTCTAACAAGATAATATGGTTATTTTTATAGAATATACAAAATTAAAGGTACTTAAGAGTCCAAATTGATGTTTTATGGCACAGGAGTAGCAATTTGTTTCAGTCCAATGATTGGCGTGTAATTAAAGATTATTTAAACTTCATAAATCTGATTTGTCATCATAAAATTATTTTCATTTTTCTTCTTTATTTTTAGAGTTTTGCTTCTTTACATTCTGTACTTTAACCTCACTATATTACAGTAAACAAAATGATAACTTATTTCATTTATTTTACAGTGTTTATCATTAATATATTTTATGTATTATATCATACATATAATCCCTGTTGGTTTATCAGCAGGGCACTGATCTAACTCTAACTACATGAATGGATTATTAGAAAGGATTGAAGGTTGCCAACAACTGTTGGATGTTGACATTTTGTTTTATAAATACATAATAAACACAAACACATAATTATTATGTATTCTAGAAGTTGACTTCTAACTCGTCTAAAATCCAATCTTTAAACTCTTAAAGTTTTATGTTTTTCACCCAGTTTGACATGCTTTTCTTTCAAATCCAGTCTGTTTATTCACCATTAATATAGTGGTTTTAGGATTTCGTAAAACTAAGAAAAAACTTGTATAAGACAAGTTGAGGACCACATAAAAAAAACTGCAAATTATCACACAATGTTTTATTATTTCCAAATAACTATAGATAGGCAATTAACTAATATGAAAAGCAATGAATAATTCAAAAGAAAATGGAATATCACCACTGCTAATTTCAAAAATGCTATATCTCTCTGCTAGTTATGAACCCATTTCAAAGATTTTTTTTCATGTTATAGGAAATTTAATTATCATGTACCAAAATTGTTGGTATTTATTAATTAGGTAAAACGGATAAGTTTTGGCTTGATCAAATAAGATTATATTTTTTATTGTTTTTTTTTCTCTTGTTCATCATTGCGTCTTGATGTCGAAAATATTTTCCATTTTTCTGTATCTTCAATAATAACCGAGTTTTGGTGGAATTAAATCTATTATAATTTGTGGAGCATTCGGCTATGAAGCACTTAGAATGAAGCTTTTGAGGGACACATGATCCTTACCTCCTGACAGAGAGCTATATTCCTAAGCTGATAACCAAACAAAATTACCCATACTACAGCCTTTGCGTACAGGTCTATGGAAGTTTTGGCCCAAGTGGGTAGGATAGAAGATTGAAGAAGGCCGCCAAGCTATGATGAATATTTGCAATTCTTTATATCTTAAAATTAATACAATAATTCACTATGATAAGTGCGTTGATTTAAAGAATTGAAAAAAGAAACATGAAAGTAGTTAAGGTAGCTGAACAGCGTTATTTATGAAATCCAGTAATACGTACTGCTTCACAATACTAAATCATAATCAATTTTTATATAATGAATGTCAAGAATTACAACAACTATTCACTTTACTTAAATAATTGAAAAGTACACATTCATAAAAGAAAGGTTACCTAATAACTGATTTTAAAAAAAATAAAGTTTTGATAATTGGCAATTTTAACAGAATATCGACAGATGTTTCCTTTTACCAACCAACTTCACTCAATGATATTAACGAATCCATTTTCTAAAACATGGGACCCTCCTCAGTGAACTCCTATAAGTAATAAATTCAAATTTATTCATCACGGTAATTTCAAGGAAAAATAAAATATAAAAAATATTTATTCACATAACTTAATTTACAACTCATGATCAAGATTTTACAGATTAACAATTCTATTTACAAATAATATACATGAAGTTAATCATCAGTAGAATCTTCTAATTGAGGCATAAGTTCATCTATTGGAAATAACCTCACAGTAAAGTCATCGGAAGTGGTGTAGAGTGTTCTGCAATCCCTAAAACAAAGAATATTAATTAAAATAAAAAACACAAAAATAAATTTCAGAATTATATTTATTAAAAAAAAAAAAATGCTATGATCAATGATTGATGTAAAAAAAAAAAAAAAGAAATAATAATAAAGAAGGGGAAACAAATATTGACCAGAAATATAGTGTTTACCTACCAGAAAATTGTAGACAATGAAAAATCTTTATTCAAAGTAAATAACTGAGGTAACAGATACAATGGACAGACTAGAAAAATATTTGAATATTTTGATGGCAAAATTCATGAGAACATTTTGAACAGCAGCAATATAGTAGTTCGAGTTTGTAAAAGTTTACACATTTAATTACAACAGCATATACTTACAAGCAGCTAATCAAGTGAATATCACAAAAAGTAATTACCATCTACATTAAAAAGCAATGAGCCTATTTAAGCTATTTAACCAAAGAGCTTAATAATGTGTTTATGGCTCTCAAAGTTTGGGGGGTAAATGGGTAAGGCAACAGGAGGACTAGAGAGGGAGACAGGTACGGGCATCTCACCCACTCTTTGCGAATTTATCAAGCCATAGTGCCCTACCCACTGCTTGGTAAACCTCCAGTCATCCCTATCCCTACCAACAGCCTACTGTCACCTCACGTGGTGCCAACAGAGGCTGGGGTTCATCACTTTGGTGACGACTCTACTAAGAGACCCAAGCCAGGTGGAGGGCGCTCGAGCTGTGGCTGAATGGCAGAGGGTATACAAGAATACACTGTTTTTGATCGACCCACTTGGGGCACCTGGCGCACCCCATTGTAACCTTAATGTCCTCTGCAGGAGAGAGGGGTTGTACCTGCAGTATATTTGCCCCCATACTAGTGGGAACATGTCAGAATTAAGAAAAAAAAATTTAGATAGCGAGGAGGAGGTGGAGGCGGAGGAGATGATGGCCGTGGAGAATTCTTCATCATCCTTGTATGGCCGGTCGGGGACTCAACTGGACCCGTCGAGTGCTGGAGTGCAGCCAGATGATGATGAAACTAGGAGCTCGTTAGCGACGCTCATAGATGAGGTCGGAACGTTGAGAGAACCCCCAAGCCCCAGGAGGTGGAGAAGCCCTCCTGTGCTCAGAGAAGAAAATTTAAGAAATTGAGGGTCAGACCAGGAATGATGCTGGACCTTCGGGACTCCTGGAGAACCAAAGTCAGGCAGCTCAGACTGCTGGAATGAGCTCTGAGAAAAGACCAAGGACCTCACCCGGAACATCTGCGCCTATGGCAAAGAGGGCCAGGAGTGCGGCTCCTAATGTCATTTCATATGCTCTAGCTGCCGGAGGGAGTAAGGTAGCAATCATTCCCACTTGATACCTAGCTGAGCAGCTCACCTGGGAGCAGAGTGAGGTGGCAGGTGAACTTACTGACTGGAGTTCTTATTGCACCCAACTCGAACAAGAAGTAAGATAGTTTCCCAAATCAATTGGATTGCCTCAATTTATCAGTTACTGAGGCAATAATGAAATCCTACAATGACAATAACAGTGAGTTTACAGGCAAATCGAACAGGAACGTCACATGGTGGAACAGTGAAATTGGCAAATTGGGAGCTTTAACTGGGAAACACTTCAAAAAAGCCAAAAGTAGAGGTAGTTGGAATGCCTATAAGCAAGCACTGACCGACTACAATAAAGTCATTAGGAAAGCTAAGAGAGGGGCATGGAGAAATTTTTGCAATGGCATTAATGACACATCCTCTGCTTCAAGAGTAAATCGAATCCTATCCAAGAGGCCGGGTCAGAGAGCTATGGGTGCCATTAGTGTGGAAGGGGGGCATAACGATTCAGAGATTGGCACTCTGAAGGCACTTGCTAGAGCACACTTCCCCTGGCTGCAAGCTGATGGATGAGATACCAATAAATCCCACCTCTGAAAAATAAATTATTATTACGGATAGGTGGGCTGAAGCCAACAGAATAGTTAATTCTGGGAGATTGGAGTGGGCAGTTAAATCATTTGTCCCATTCAAATCAGCCAGCACTGATGGAATTTTTCCAGCTCTACTTCAAAAGAGCTTTGAGGTGCTGCAACCCTATCTCCTTGTATTATTACGAGGCAGTTTAGCACTTAACTACATACCTGAGAGTTGGAGTTTGGCTAAAATGCGATATATACCCAAACCTGGGAAGGGGTCATATGACCATCATAAAGCTTACAGACCTATATGTCTGACGTCCTTTATAATGCAGACACTGGAAAACATTATTGACAGACATATTAGGGACAACATACTGGTTGATAAACCACTACACAGTGCTCAATATGTGTATCAGCCAGGAAAATCCTGTGAGGCTGCCTAACATTTTTTGCTCTCTAGGATTGAAAAAACTCTGACTAACAGAGAAATTGTGGCAGGCATCTTTGTTCACATCGAGGGTGCCTTTGACCGAACTCCTTATGGTATTATGGCAATAGCCTTAGAAAGGACAGGTGTGGGACGACTAATATCCGGATGGATCAGCGCCATGCTGGAGGGAAGGATCAAATCTGAACTAGGACATTCCAGACTGTGGATTAGACCGAAAGGAGGATGTCCACAAGGCGGTGTGCTATCTCCACTCTTATGGTGTCTGGTTGTCGACTCTTTTTTGACAAAACTGAGCACCACAGGTTTTTATGCACAGGGATATGCTGACGATATAGCTGTGCTAATTGAAGGTAAGTTTCCAGAAACTATATCGGAAAATTTAGCTTAAAAGGACAATGAGACTTCTGAGGGACTGGTGTCAGACAAATGGTCTTGGAATCAACCCTCAGAAAGTCAATCTCTGTATCTTCACTAACAGATAAAATATAACAATTAGACCTCCTCACCTTAGAGAGAGATTGAGGTCAATATCTGTAGTGAAGTTAAACATCTGGGAATTACTCTTGACAGTAAATTAAAATGGAACAGCCACATTGATAAAATCTGCACAAGGGCACTTAAGTGTCTTAATGCATGCAAAGGGGCTGTTAAAAAAAATGGGGCCTTAAACCTAAGATGGTCCTTTGGATATATAAAAGTTATAAAGCCTATGGTCTTATATGCAGCTGTTGTGTGGTGGCATAAGGCAATTACATGCAAATCCATGCTCCAGCTCGGGAAGCTTAAAGATTGGCATGTCTTATGACAACTGGAGCAATAGTACGACTCTGGCTGCTCCAATGGAAGTTCTACTGAACTTAACACCATTGCACATAACTTAAGCACTTAACACAGCCTATAGGCTCCCTAAGTTAGGAACAAGATCTAACTCCCTGGTATACCGGGGTCATGGTAACTTGTTCAGAAGGATTGATGAAGATTCGGTGCTAGCCTTGCATTCCGATCTTCAAGTAAAGAAATATACAGACACACTTTATTGTGTAGGGATTAATAGGACTGGCTCGCACAGACTGTGTAATAGAGTCAATTGCTACACAGACGGATCCCTGACAGAGTTAGGCTCAGTGGCTGGAATATGGAGAATGGATAAACATAAGGAAGGGATGTCCATCTCTCTAGGAAAACATACTTCAGTCTTTCAAACTGAAGTAATGGCAATAAATATCCGTGCTCAAACCTTAATTTCAGAAGGGATGAGAGACAGACTGATAATTATTCATACCAACAGTCAAGCTGCTATCGGAGCTCTGGGTAATTACATGACTCGGTCCAAATTAGTAGAGGAATGCAAAAGTAATCTAAATATGCTTTCCCTGCTGAATAAAGTCCAGGTACATTGGGTGCCTAGGTCACTCAGGCATCCTAGGCAATGAGAGAGCTGATAGCCTCGCAAGGAGGGTTCTGCTCAGTTAGCCCCACACGTTAACCTGTGTGTGGAATTAGCCTCAGCAATGCTAAATGTTTGATTAAGGCGGCCGCTGGCAATAGATCCAGGCAATACTGGAGGGATTTTGATAAGCAGCATCACTCTAAGATGTTTTTAGAAGGACCATGTAGAGAGAGAAACAGGACTGTACACAAGGACACCATCACCTTAACAAGCATCTCCATAATATGGGTTTGGTGGCCTCACCAACTTGCAGATTCTGCGAGAAGAAATATGAAACTGCACTTCACGTGATATGCAGTTGTCCAGAGATTGCTAGGATACGGTTTTATCACTTTGGTGTCGACCGTATCACTGATCTTAAGTTGCGTGAACTGATTAACCCCTACAGTTAAGTCAGATTCACCAAGGCATTAGCCCTGTACTAACAGCAGATTGGACGGCGCACAATAAGCCTAATAATAAGCTGCAGTGCATCAGATAAGCCGGAAAAAATAAAAATATATATATATACTTACAAGCAGCTTATCAAGTGAATATCACAAAAAGTAATTACCATCTAAATTATAAAAGCAATGATATACATTTTTGTTTTAACCAAAGACCTTAATAATGTATTCATGGCTCTCAAAGTTATGTGGCATGTATACCTTAATATGCCACGAATTTTAATATAGTATTGTGTAGAATGAAAGTTCAAAGGCTAAGGGAGTAAACCCTGACAAAAAATCTCGGCCCTCCAGGTTGGGGGTTGGGCACAGGGCTAACCACCCGGCCCCATAAAAAAGCTTTGCCGTTTTAGAATCTCAACAATGCCTCGGAAATGGATGAAACAAACGGAACAGAACCGAACTTAGGAAAAGGACTTTTAAAATTGACATGTGGAATGTCAGATCCCTTTACAGAGCAGGTGCCTTCATGGAACTCAGAGATGCGGCTGGCAAATGTCACCTTGATATAACAGCACTTCAGGAAGGTGAAGGAACCTTAAAGAAGAATGACTTCACTTTGCTATATAGTGGAAGCAAAGATAAGCACGAATTTGGAACAGGTTTCCTCGTCTCCAACGAAATAACAAATGCAATTAAAGATTTCCAACCAGCAAATGAAATGCTCTGCAAGCTAAGATTGAAAGGAGAATTCAGCAACATTAGTTTAATATGTGTGCATGTCCCAGCAATGGATAATGAAGAGGAGGAAAAAGAGGCTTTCTATGACCAGTTAGAAAGGGTATATGATAGATGCCTCTCTTATGATATTAAGATTATCCTAGGAGATTTCAATGCACAAATCGGCAAAGAACAAGAGCTTGGGCCCACTATTGGCATGTAAAGTCTCCATGACTGAAGTAATGACAATGGTGAAAGACTGGTTAACATCAGGGCTACCAAGGAGTTAAAAGTAGTGAGTACAGTGTTTCCCTGCAAGAACATACATAAGCATACTTGGAAATCTCCAGATGATAGCACAACCAACCAAATTGGCCATATCCTCATCACTAGTAGGCACTGTAGTAGTGTGGTTGATGTCAGATCATTTAGAGGCTCTGATATAAACTCAGACCATTACCTCGTAGTAATGAAACTGAAACAGCGAATAAAAAGGATGCCACAGTGATGTAATGACCAAGGCCCACGATGGAATCTGGAATGTCTAAAGTCAGAGGAGGGAAGAAAGTTATTCCAGGACAGAGCCAGGGAATGCCTCAAGGATATTTCGGTGGAGATAGTCGAAGGCAAAACCTTAAAGAGGAGATGGTATGATAGAATAGAATAGAATAGAAAATAAACTTTATTCTGGGACAATGTCCCTTCAGAATAACATTAATGGTCAAAATAATAATTTATATCTGGCCTAAAACAGTATATAACTACATTTAAATAACAAAAAAAAAAAGAAGAAAAAATAAATAAAAGGTCATTGTGACATCTCTATGTACATATTCAAAAATAAATAAATAAGAATCAACCTAGAATATATCTTTTACATCTCATTAAAGTATATAAACAAATCACTTCACATAAATAGGCATAATAAGAATTAAAAATTAGCTTACATCGGACTGGAGAGAAAGTAAATATTGAAAGAGGAGGGATTTGAATGATGGTAGGGAAGAGGCATGTCGGATGTTTGAAGGGAGAGTATTCCATAAAGCAGTGGAACGGGCTAAAAAGGAGCAATCGTATTTTTTGGTTCTATGGAAAGGAGTTTGGAGGTCAGACAGACGGGATCTTGTTTCCTGGTGATGGGTTGAGGATTTAAATACCAGAAGGCTGTAGACGTAAAATGGGTGGTGAGAGTTAATGATTTGATAAAGGAATGATCCAAGGAAATATTGTCTTCGAAGGTTTGGGGTTAACCACTTTAACTCGTCGTAGAGGTGGGATACATGAGACCGTCTCGAGGTGCCGAACACAAATCTTAAAAAACAATTCATAATTCTTCTCAATCTGTCTCCGAGCACCTTCGAGAGGCCGCCATATGCCACACAACTATAGTCAAAGTGGGGGAAAATGAGTGATGAGACTAGGAGTTTACGGGTAGATAGTGGTAGGAGGTGGCAGGATCGGTGGAATAATTTTAAGTTACTAATCGATCGACGGGAAATTTGGGCAATTTGGGGTTTCCAGGACAGGTTTTGGTCGATGATGATGCCAAGATTTTTCACAGAGGAACTAAAAACAATAGGGTGATCATTTAGCAAAAGCGGAGGAAGGGTGGTGATAGATCGGAGGAGGTATTTGGAACCAACAAGGATGGCCTGAGTTTTTGTAGGATTAAGCCTTAAGTTATTCAGGTTTGCCCAGGCACTGATCCCATTTAGGTCTTCCTGAATACTGGCAAATGCTACAGATAACTCGGAAGGAGGGAAGGATAAATAGATTTGGAGGTCATCAGCATATAGGTGGTAGGAAGTGTAATGGATTGAATCAGGAAGGTCATTGATGTAGGTATTGAACAAAAAGGGAGAAATACTCGAGCCTTGGGCCACGCCTGAGGACAGGGCAAGGAAATTAGATGGGGGTTGATTAGGAATGACAACCGCTTGAGTGCAGTTGGAAAGAAAGGATTGATAACATTGAACAGAACTGTTGGAAAAGGATAATGACTTTAATTTAGAGAAAAGGATCGAATGGTTAAGGGAGTCAAAAGCTTTGCTAAAATCTAAAAGTACCAGGACAGTTAATTTTTTTCATCTATAGCAGTATAAATATCATTTGTGATTTTGGTCAGGGCGGATTGCGTAGAGTAGCCAGGTCGGAAGCCGGATTGGTAAGGGTTAAGTTGGTTGGTTTTTTCAAGAAAGCTGGATACCTGGGATTGTACAATCCGTTCAAGAGGTTTAGAAAGGTTCGATAGGATGGATATAGGTCGGTAGTCTTTAGGGGAAGATGGGTTAGAGATTTTGTTTATAGGATGGACCAAAGCTTGTTTCCAGGAAGCAGGGAAAACTGAATTTTGGAGGGAAAAATTGTAGATGAAAAGAAGGACTGGCAGGATTTCTGGAAGGCATAATTTTAGCAATTTTACTGGAATTCCATCGAAACCTAAGAAAGTAGTACGGGATTTCATTATGGAAGATATGAGGTCTGTTGGTGAAATGTAGGAGAAATAAAAATTGTCAGAATCGAATGATGATGAAAGGGATAAGTTATGAGAAAAGGATGGCGAAATGTTGGAGGAGTCGTTTAAGAAATAAGAATTTAGTTCATTGGGTGATACAGGAAAGACTGAAGAGGTAAATGATTTACAGAGGGAAAGTTTACAAAGAAGTTGCCACTTGGATTTAGGATCAGGAGCAGAGGACAGGGATTCTTGAAAATAGTTGGACTTCGCTCGCCTAACTGTTGTTTGTGTCAAGTTCCGGAGGATCCTAAACGCTTCGTAGTCATCTGCTTGTCTTGTGCGCCTAAAGCGCCTACGGGCAGCCTCACGCTTTCTTTGTAGTTCTCTTATTTCTTGACACATCCAAGGAGCAGGTGGTCGGTGGAAGGTACGGGTTTTGAGGGGAGCATGTTTGTCAAGGACGGTGATCAGGTTGGAAGTGAGGATGTCGACCATGGCGTCAATGGAGGAACAGGAATAGATATCATCCCAATTCAGGGTTTCAAGATCATGATATCAAAGAAACGGTGGTTAAGACCACAAAGGAGATCTGTGGAGAGAAACCAAGAAGAAGTATGAATAAATGCTTTCGATAATGATTGCAAACATCAGCAAAAAGCAGGAAGAGGAAATACCGCTAGACAGGGATGAGATCGAAGTGATCTTAGAAAAACTGAAAAATAATAAATCTCCATGCCCAGATGGAATACCATCAGAACTCTTAAAAATGGCTGGAAATGAGTTAACCAAGGAATCTACGAACTATTGATGCAATGCTGGGAAGAGGAGAATATCCCTAAGGATTGGACAGAGGGCCATATTGTTTGTGCCAATATTCAAAGGAAAAGGAGACCCAGCCAACTGCAGCAACTATCGAGGTATATCCCTGCTAAGCACAACCTATAAGGTGTTTTCTATTGCACTCTATAATAGACTGCTACCATACGTTGAAAGGATAATCGGTGAATATCAAGGAGGATTTTGTTGCAATAGGTCAACAGTTGATCAAATCTTCTCACTGAGATTGACGTGTGAGAAAATAAACTAATTCAACCAGTCAATGTGGGCAATATTCATTAATTTCAGGGCAGCATATGATACTATCATGCGTAATGAATTATACAAAGGAATGGCTGAAATGGGAATCCCTCCCAAGTTAATAAGGTTGGCAAAATGTTCAATGCTGGGAAGTAAGAGCAAGGTGAAGTACTGTCTCAGACCCTCTTGATGTTAGGATTGGACTCAGGCAGGGAAATCTGCTAGCCCCACTCCTCTTTAAAAAAAAAAATCATGTTGGGGAATAAAGCATATTTCGGCATGTCAAAAATTCTAAAGAGTAGGCTGGTCAGTAATGCCACAAAGTTCAGGATGTATAAAAACCCTAATAAAACCTATTGTAACCTATGCTAGCGAAACCTGGACCATAAACATAAAGACAAGCAATTTATTGGACCGGTTTGAGAGAAGGATATTAAAGTACATTCTACCGACCGATTAGTGAAGGCGGAACATGGCAGTGTAGAAAAAATAGAGAGGTCTATGATTAATTTAAAGATCAGAACATCTCAGCCAGCATCAGATCCAGTGATTGAAATGGTTTGGTCACCTAATAAGAATGGAGGACAGCAGGATGCCAAAACGACTTTACAAGGGAACACCGGATGGAAAGAGAAGCAGAGGGAGACCCAAGGGCCACTGGAGAGACAGTGTTCTGCAGGACATACGGCAGGCCAGAGTCAACATAAAGCAAGCAAGGAGCAGAGAGGAATGGAAGGCGGAGGTTGAGGAAGCCAGGGGCTGATTTATGTGCCTGTTGAGCTGAGGAAGAAGAAGAAGGCATCTTTTAACGAGTACCTGATATTGCACAGGCTCAGGACCACCTTTTAATGTCCCCTCCGAAGGGGGAATTTTATTTCCATTTAAAAATCCTTGGGCCAACTGCGGGTTTGAACCCAAAACCTTTAGTATAGGAAGCTCTTATGCTACGTTACATACCGAACATTAAACAACTACATTTCTTTCTTTAATTCTGACCAGTTACCATTGTGGAAAAGGAATAACTTTTTAAATGATCTTTAGAAGTCATACTTCATGAATACTTTATTATTTTATGATTAATTGCTAAATTAATGGTAAGACATATTTCTAAATGTATATAAATAATCTAGAAGTTGGTTGGGGTATGGTAAAGAATTCTGAATTCTCATGATCATGCCACAAACCTACTTCTCCTTGCTTAAATGCTGTATTTAAAAAAAAACACTACTTACTTGGAAATGGCCAAGTCCAAAATACTCTTGGAGTGGCCTTCAAATGTGCCTATCCTTTCGAGAGCCCTGATGTCACAAACTGCGATCTTCCCTACTTTAGTACCAACATAAAGGACGTGTTTTCCCTCAGGCCAAACAAGTCTCGTTACACCTTCCTCTATAGGAATGTAACCTCTTTCTTCCTAAAATATGAGGAAATCAATCAAGAGGTTTTAAATATAATTTTATGTACTTTTATTTTTATTTTATAATCTAAAATATTATATTTGAAAAAGGAATCAAAACTGAGCATTGTATTCAAGAAAATAAATTATGCCAAGGAGTACAAGCTATACTATTTCATTATTTTATGCGAATTACAATTAAAAGTTAAAAAATTTGAACCTATAAATACGCTTATTCAATTATTTTTGAAGATAGAGAACAATATGTATGTATACAGTTTTAGAATCAGTAAAGTGCAATAAAAAAAAAAAAATTTAAATCTTGCATATGTATGTATGTATGTATGTATATATATATGCAGAGTTTTAGAATCAATACACCGCTATTAATTATAATACAGAAAAAAAAAGAAGGAATAGAAATTGAAATTTTACCTACATAAATGCCCATAACTCTGTTATTTTTGTAAATTGAGAAAAATATGTATAGAGTTTTAGAATAAATGAAGCGTGAAAAAAAAAAAAAAAAAAAAAATTAAACAATTCGTTTTTCGCTCATGTATTTAACTAGTGCTAAACTGAAATATGAATTTCTAAATATTTCACCTCAGCTGTTCAAGGACTTAAATGCGTATAAAAATAGAATTTGTTTAGTTTACATTTCATCACTTGTTTGCTCAGGCAATTATTTGTCAATGAGGATGCATAATAAACAAATAAGAATAAAAAATTAAATAATAATTTTCTTACCGATTTAACATAGTCATATACGTGGAGGGCATTGTCAGTAGCTGCAACTATTACATTATAAGGAAGTTTTCTCGAAAATGCAACATATTCAACAAAAGTTGTAACTGAATCACTTCCCTTTTCATGCTCCTCTACACACATGAACTGCTGTGTAGACTATAAAAATAAAAGAACTTCATTATATCACAGAGACAAGAGCATCAATAAGCAAAAGACTAATTATCAATCAAAACATTCAATTTCATAAAAATGAAAGGAAAGTACTAAATACAACGTATGAAAGGAGGTAAACATTTTATTGTATTTTATATGTCTTAATAGTAATTTAAATGTATTAATAAAAGGAAAAGCAATGTTTTAATAATGAGAAAAAAATAAATTGGAAGTCACATTTATTTATCTAGGATTACCAGAATTAGTTAAATATTTTATTATATTCTGGTATTAAACTGTGGAGGTAAAACTAATGTGATACATTCAAAGGTAATCAGAGCCAAAAAGGTTGAGAAAGATTCGTCTTCCATAAAGACGAAAATTATAGTACTTTAAAATTATTTTAATAACTATTAGTAACAAAAGAAGAATAAAATTTTCAAAACTATAATAAAAAAAATTCTTACTTTAGTTCCTTGTGTTTTGAGAATATATAACTTCGAAGAAATAGTTCCAACAGCAATAATGTTATTGTCAGGATGCACATCAAGAGAAATTACTGTTTCTGTCTGAATATCAGAAAAGTCATGCTTCATAGACACATTACCACTAGCCAGATTGAATACTCTGATGGAACCATCGTTGTAACATATCACAGCTCTCTTACCTAAAGAAAATAAACGACTCATCAATAATATCTTGTTAATAATTTACATAATTTAGAATCAAGACAATCTCTGCTTTTTAAATAAATATCCTATACTAACCATCAGGCATAAAAGCACCAACATCAACCAAATCACGATGGCCTGGGAGCACTTTACACACTCCAGATGGGATCTGCAAACATTAGAAAACTTTGGTTCAAAACCATTGCACACACACACACACACACATATATATATATATATCGAATAATAATAAAAGATATGAAATAAGAAAACACACCTTCCACAAGTAGACAGAACCAGAAGATTCACCAACAAGTAGAACATTTGCTTGAGGATGCCACCTCATCCACTAAAATAAAGACAACAGATTTTCATTAAATTCTATAAAAAAGAAAAAAATACTTTAAAATTTTTTTTTGTTATTGTTTTTTTTCCAGTGGTACGACAGGCCTTGTAGGGTCTAGGCCTCCTGGGAGATTACATTCATGTTTCTTGATGCATTTCGTAGTGTAGGGTCATCACCCCCAATGCCTAATTTTGTGAGTGGCCACCATTTGGCTGACAGGTCTCACATGCCCTGGAGAGAGGCTGTGAGTTAATCCCCATTAATTTAATGCTTGAAAAATTCCCTCTGAGACTGTGGTTCAAACTCCTAACCTTTAGCATAAGAGACCAGCACACTAGCCACAGGCCCCCCTTACTTTAAAAAAATAATTGTGGCTAAAAAATACTGCTGACATATTCCTCAACAATAATCAGTTTAGCCCATTTATTATGGAAAGGCATTTTTAAAGTAAGACAGCATTTGTTAAATTGATTAACAATCATAATTATAACTGTAAGTATATGTATTATTTATAATTAAATTATCACTTCCACTAAATTATATATAAAATGAAGAGAAAGTATTGCAATCGGGAAAAAATTTAATTCCAGTTTTCAAAAGAAATTCATGTTTTAGGGTTCCCTGAGTCCAAATTACCAAGGCCCACACAGAGCAGAATGTTTTTGTGTGCGTGTGAGTTTGGGCCAGTGTGTGGTAAGTCTAGCATGAAACCAAAAAGTCGTACGAAACTGAAATGTTACAGCAACTTTTTCATCAAAATCAGCGAACCAAAAGAACTACTTTATACCATGCATTGTGCACCTTTTAATGATTTTCTCAAAAAACGGCTTTAACGATTTTTATTAACCTCACTATATAGATGGTTTTTAATATTGTATAGGTTTCATTCTGATTGAAATAGCCTGATAGGGCTTAAATGGCGATATTTTAAAATTTCATCCTCTATAGTACATCTAATTTTGTAGACTCCAAAAAATAACCATATCATCTTGTTAACATTGATAAAAAATGGATAAATATATAAGTTGAACTAATCCAATACACAGCTAAAGGAGAAGAGAACAAAAAAGTATTTTTTATGCAATCTTTGAACACAAGAACATTAATATAGATGTGTTATATACCATTGGAAAGCTAAAGATTTTAGAAAAAAATATTCCAAAATCTTTAGCTTCCCAACAGTATACATATATATTTAATGTTTGTATGTTCAAGAATTGCATAAAAAATATGTTTATGCTCAACCATCAGATTGAAATCAATAAGATAATATTTTTTATCTTATACCTAAAATCGTAAAAGTTATAGGAGAGTAATGAAAAGCCGATAAAACTAACTGATTTTTGTAAATAAAAATATAATAGATTATTTAATAAAGCACATGATTCTATCGAAACATAATTAAATAATTCTTTAACATTTTTACTTTCACTTACCAACAAGTCAAGAACCTCATTATACTACATAGTAATTTACCTGCACATCGTCTATTTTGTTATCCCAAATTTCACTAAAGCAAGTACGTAGAATCTTCCAAACTTGAATTTTACCTCCCATATCAATAGCTGCTGCATATTTTCCATCATGATTGAATCCAACATTCAGTACAGAATCCTGAAAAATTACTCTAAATAAGTTTCAATTATAACATGGTTATGGTGAAAATAACAATTGTATCCAAAGAATGAACCTAAACCATTAATAATAATCATAAACTATAACAAATTTCTTAATGTAATTAATAATGCAATATGAAACAGCATCAAACATTCATTCTACAATCATGGCCTAGAGATTAAAGTTGAGAGTTTCAACAAAAAATGTTTTAGTATTCAATACACAATTATTAATTTTGTATGAAGGATGCGGAGGCAGCAGGATGGTCTAGTGCAATAGTTCCCAACAAAAATTTGTTTGCGGACCCCTTCATACAACCATTTGAATAGAAAGGGCCCTCAAATATAAACTTAGATTTTAATTGGATTATGCGATATCATAGATGTTGCATACTATAGCTCAGTATTACAGAAATAGCCTAGTAGGGGAAATAGAAATGAAGAAAAAAGAACTAATCACTAGCAGTTTACTTCAGTCTGCAAAAAATGAAGTAATTAAAATTTACAACTAGCAGATGGTCTTAGAATTTTTTAAGGAATGAAAAATCCTTTATTATGCGGCCCTTCATAGGGAACCTAAAATAGCGGTCCAGAGACTGTGCTTAAGTCAGGTCCTTGTACTTCTGTTTTAATATCATCCGATAGCCAAAGTAGCATAAAATGTGAATAAAAATAACCTAAAATTTGAAACTTATAGAAGAAGGTATTTATTTGAATATCCATAAAGAAACCAAATATTGTTAATTACCTCCTGGGATGCATCTGTTCTTTAAACTCATTATTTTAGAAATGCATGAAAAAGACCTTATGGTAGTGATTATGAAGTAGTAAACACAAGCAGTCATATCACATAAAATTTTTAATTTGTCTGTCTAGATATATATGGTTCTTATTAAAAGCCAAAGGTTTACAAATGTTTTTTGTAACAAGGTAATAACAATTATTTTCCAATGACTCCCCGTAGGGAACCACTGGTCTAGTGGATAGAGCAATAGTCTACTGTTCTCTAGATCCCAGGTCCGAACCCCAGCTGAGGCAGAATTATTTATTATGTTATTTTAGCTATAGAGTGATCATGGGGTATACTCTCCTGGGGCATACCCAGCCTCTATAAAGTGCATACCCTATAAATTGGGGAAAAACCTGGCGGCAGAGACGGATCATGATACAGGCCTAATCACCTCCTTGCTTATCTGTTGGCTGTGAAACAGTACAATTCTTTATAGGTACTGGACCAGAAACTCTACTTGGATTGTAGGACAGGTTTTATTTATTATTAAATTTATTTTATTTTTTACTTTCACTTACCTATATATGAAATAAATAGTAAGGGAAAGTATTGCAATTGTGAACATTTTTGAATTCCAGTTTTCAACGGAAATACTCATTTTAAGGTCTCCTGAGGTCACCTCGCAAAAAGGTCTGTGTGTGGTAACTCCTGCTCGTAAACAAAAAGTCCTATGAAACTGAAATTGAATATTTAAGACAACTATGCGCCCGTGATGATACAAAAACTTTTCATCAAAACCAGCCAACCAGAAACGCCACTCTCATAATGCTAAACAGGCTTTTAGGATAAATGCTATGGAATAAGAAGGAAAAATCATTGCGCAATCAAATAATGAGTGAAAATCTTCTATGGCATTCATTGAAGAATTTCTCATTCACAATTTCTATTTTGAGTCAACTTAACCAAGGTAAGACGTACATAGGATATGATGTCAGATTATTTATCTAACTGTTGTTGACTCCCACTTCTTCAAAATAGCTGAGCTTCCAATTCCCTCCTGATGTTCTATTGAAATCGCTCAGTTTAAAATAGGTCCATTGGGAATAGTAATTATTTTTCTAATATCATGGACTGTGCCTTTATAAACTCCATGAAGAAAAAAATATTATGATCAAAAGTTTTTAATAATACATTTTTTGTTAACAGAAACATTTGATGATTTTTTTTTTTTTAAGTGACTGCTTTCAATATTTTCAAACCAACACATTTAAAAAAGAATCACACAAAAGTCTTTACCAATAAAACCATTGATGTTAATTGAAAACTCATTAAGTAGCAAAACTTACAGAAAATTTATCAGATTCCAACAAAACCTCTCCTGTATGAGTAACCCAAATATATGCTTTTTCGTCTTGACCTCCAGTAATAACTATAGTTTCATCTAGAGGATGTATTCCAATACAATAAACAGATCCTAAAAACCAAAAACAAAAAAAATTGATTAAAATATCAAAACTATGAAAGAGTTTTAGAGCATTGTTGGTTTTTTCTAATTATCAAGAGTTGAGACAAGTCATAGATATTCCTACAGTAAACTAAATTATCATACAATATACACTAAAAAGTCCAAGATGATGGTAGCATGCACAATTACATGACCCAACAAAGAATACTTAGATCAATTCCTTTTAGATTTCAAAATTTTAAATGTCAGCGGTTTCAACAAAAATTAAAAAAAAAATATATATATATAAGAGAAACAACTGCTTTAATATATATTACAATGCTCTAGCTATAAAACCACTGTAAACAAAATCATGAAAACAAAACATTATTTTTAATTTATATTTTTTTATTTGTCCATTATATTATTTAAATTAGTTTTAGTTAATTGGGTGAATATTCAGTATGACATAAAAGCACTGTGAAATAAGATCATATTAATCAATAAGAATGAGCAATAAAACTTAAGAACAGACGACTAAGAGAAAAATCAACCTTAGTAAAACTAAAGAAAATTGTTTTCTTTTGAAAATATAAAAATAACTCAGTTAATCTTTATACGCAAAGGAAATCTAAAAATTCATCACACATATTTCAAGTAAAATACAATTTGATTAAAAAATTATATAACATAACCAAGTCATCAACAGCTCTTGCATGATTTCATTAGTTGTTAAATAAAAGTCCTATGTTTAAATAAACTACAAATTGTAAGAACACAACTATATTTTCATATACACTGAAAAACATTTACCTGTATGTTTTGAAAATGTAAATGAAGCATGGTCTGTGGTGGGAATACAGGACATTTTCCTTTCAATTTCATTATCCGATTCATATTCAGCAGCTTCTTCCTCTTCTTCAGAGGAACTCATCTCGATTTCAACCTCCAAATCATCTGTATCGATAATTTCATACTCCTCCAAACCTTCGAATTCGTCTTCCATGACTAATAATGAACTATTTGATTCTACAGGTCTATCACCGTATGTCATCCCCTTTCTTAAAAATTACACAAATTGTGAAATTAATAATTACATCGATTGATACAAAATCAACCTCAGAATTGTCAAATTTATAAATAATAAATCAAATAAAGGCAACCACCTCTGTAATCTAAACTAGCTTCAGAGCTTGAGTACAAATCTTAAATGAAACAGGGAAACAGATAAGGAGACAACAATATGTTAAATCTCTCCACTATAAAGGAGTAATGTGTTTTTCAAAATCATTAAAAATAAATCTAATAAAGAGAATATTATGCAATATTGAGCAATGCAAGGTTATTGGTGAATTTTAAAACAAACAACTTAACCTGATAAATTCACAAATGTGCAAGTAGTGAGGGTAATGTTTACTTGTTGCTAAAATATTATTATATATTGTGTCCTAAATAAAAATAGTAAAATTGAACTACAAAACAGTTTTCATAATTAAATACATACCTGATAACAGTTGTATTACTTTCAGGTATAATAACTTCTAGAGCTTATATTAAACAAACTGTAGAATACAATTTTGAATCAGTAAGGAAATGTAAATTAAAATAGCACGAATATGATTTTCCACTTACTTACATTACAATCGTAACTTTTTTTCACATGAACTTGTAAATTACAAAAAAAAAATAACTAAAATGCAAACACCACGAAAATAACCAAGAGCGGTCACAAGACAGATCGAGAACAATATGAGAGGGGGAATCAAGGTTTCAATGTGTATACTGCAAGGTCGAAGTAGTGCCCTAAAACGGAAAATAGAGGGAACTACATGTATCAATCAGCTTCTCTTATTATTCAAAAGATAGCACAACCATCGTATTTTTAATAATTTCAAAATGTTCTAATTCTATAATTTTTATTGTAGATAATTGGAGTTAAGATGGTTTATTTACACTTTCTTCAGAGGAATTTAAAGCCGATTGATAATTAAATTAAAAACTGTAACAAAGTTTTATTGAGCTTCTAGAAACCTTAGGACTGTTTCCAAAAAAAAATAGTATCCTCACATTTACTATGAAGTTGTGAAGATGCACTAGATAGAGAGATGATCAATAAAGCAGGAAATGTGCAATATATTTGTTTGTTTATTCGTTTAACGTCACTTTATGCTACTATGGCTAATCGGACGATGCTACAGTGGGAGTCCTAAATTTTGCCTATCCAGGTTTTATTAGGAAAGGGATCTGTAACGAGTACCTGACATCGCACAGGCTCGGGACCACCTTTTAACGTCCCCTACCCGAAGGATAACTAAGGAGTTTTTACTCCCATTAAAAAATCCTAGGGCCACCCGCAGGTTTGAACCCGCGACCTTTGGCATAGAAAGCTGTTATGCTAGCAACTACGCTATGGGTGACCCCAAATCTATTTATTTTTTTTTTCTGGAAGGAATTAGTCCGGGTGGCGGTCATTAAATGAAACAACTAAATAGTTTCAACTATTTTATTGTTTGCCAACGTTTCGACCCCCTTTGTGGGTCATCATCAGGGCGCATGGTGGGAGAATGGAAACTTCCATTTTTTGAGAAGTTTCCATTCTCCCACCATGCGCCCTGATGATGACCCACAAAGGGGGTCGAAACGTTGGCAAACAATAAAATAGTTGAAACTATTTAGTTGTTTCATTTAATGACCGCCACCCGGACTAATTCCTTCCAGTAATTCTCAACGGTCAACTAATTACATCCACTATTTTTTTTTTCGTTCCAAAAGGTTCCGATGGGACTAAAAAAATAAAAGAATAAATACTTGCGGTTTATCTTCACTCTTCTTGTTTTTTTGAAAGGCTTGCTATATTTGGTTGTCTTATTTAAGTTATAAAACCTACGTCTTTTTTATTTTTTTTTTTATTTTTTTTTTTTTTTTTTTTTTTTTTTTTTTTTTTTTTTTTTTTTTTTTTTTTAGCTATCTTTTGATAAGTGAACATGGCTAGGATGTAGGATCAATCTACCTTAGCGATATTTTACATCAGATTTATTCATACGCTCTTAGTTTGATTATATTAATTTAAAAATCTTTGTTAAAAAAAACAACCCACTCGTTCATTTAATACTTTTGTTATATCTGATATGTGTATCAAAAATTCAATCCCATCAAATATTATTTATTTGATCCACTAGAAGTAGATTTTGTTAAAGCCCCAGAAAATTGGACATGGTTGAACAGAATGCTACAAACTGAACAATTATAACTTTCTGTCGTATTAGAATGGCGCATCAACTATAAATTTAAACCGTAAAGGGATAATGATATACTATTCCAGGGTATAGTTAAAATTATCAATTTCAATTGTGTGAACAACAGTTTAGAGCATGTAAAGATATTTAATATTTACATTACATAATTTTATATGTAAGGGTTCTTTTTGCACACTAAAGTATGCATGTATTTGTTTCTTGTATTTTTCCTCGGGCGTAATAATCTAGAAATTTATCGCGCTAAAACACCTACCTACCTGTATTTTTCTGACTGTTTTATTGAAAATGAAAAAAATAAGATAATTCAGATATTAGGTGTACATGAAATAAGGAAACTTTTTAGAATCATGGTAATTAAGGTATTTTTTGGAAATTGGGTTTTTCGGTAAAGGGTCTTGCTCCATTTTAGCAGAATGTTTACCAAAACTGAATCGTTTCTCTTTGTAAGAGTTGAGGTAACCTGAATCTTAGATTGTTTTTGCTGTTATCTATTTTAAAAGTTATTTTTCTAATCAAACGCTATTCATTTGTCTTGTTCTTCAGATATTTTTTGTTTCTCTAATATTTGAGATAATGGCTGCAAACAGGGAGAGACGATCCAACGCTGGCAACAAATTGGCCAAGCTTCTTAATGAAGAAGAGGAAGACGATTTTTATAAAACAACTTATGGAGGATTTAATGAAGTAGAGGATGATGATGATTACAAGTTAGTTATATATTAATTTAGTTGAAATTTGGGTATAGCTTTTACTTTGGTTTGAAATTTTCACCCCAAGGTAAACGTTTAATTATTTTTGTAAAATCGTTATTTCTGCTTGAAATTATTCCTGTCTACTATCACTGAAATATGAAACTTTCTAGCTGAATTATAAGACATTTTTAAATACTTTGTTGTACTTAATCAATGTTTAGTTATCCTCTGTTAAGATCAGTTATCCTCTATTTTCCCACTTTCTAGATCAGAGGTTGAAGCTGAAGATGTTGTGGATTCCGATTTTAGTATAGATGAAAATGATGAAGTTGTCTCTGACCATGAGGATGAGAGTGGGAAACGACAAAGGAAAGCGGTTGTTACTAAAGCTTATAAGGTAAATCATAGTAAAACTGCAAACAAAAATTTAATGTTGTTGACTTTCCTTTTTCATGTGATTGTCTTGTCATTTCTATTAAACAAATACTTACTGATTATAGAGTATTACAGAAAAAAAGAAGGTTATTGTTGTTTATATCTTTATTAATTCCAATTATTTCTACAAGTGCTACATCTGTCTTTTTCTTAATACAAGCGTACATTTTTTTTTGCTTGCTTGTGAAACAGTGATTTTCATATATGCTAGTTTAGGATAGAAACTCTTTTCAATAACTTTGTTTAGGAGTTTCTTCTGTGGACTTTTCTTATTTTGAAATAGATCACTTTAGTTTTTCCCAGATTTTTATGGCTTTTGATATCATACTTGCAAAGGTTTTGGTAAGACCCCTAATGAAAACATAAGTCTTTCCTAATGTACGCCCGACTATTTGGCTCTCTCCTATAATACTTGTATGATTTTTGTTATTTCATCACACTCCTATCAATCATTTATGTGTCATTAAAATATTTTCTAAAAAATAAAAATAAATCACATTATTATTATTATTTTTTTTTTATAGGATCCAAAGTCAGTAAAAAGAAAAGCAGAACCTATAAGGAGGAAGGATGCTAGACCGGCAAAAAGACAAAGAAGATCAACAGATACTCCAAAAACTATTCTTCCTTCAGGTGATGAATTATATATTTGACCAATGATTTATATTTATAGCATAATAACAGTTTATTCTTTATTGTTGAATGGCTTTTCTACAGAATAATGATGGGAGTCACCTGTGGTATAATGGCTAGCATAACAGCCTTGTGTGCCCAATGGTTGCCGGTTGAAACCTGGCAGAGGATACTAGGTTTTTTTATTGGGATTAAAAAGTCCTTAGTTATGCTGTCCTTTTTGTGAAGTGGATTGTGAAGTTTGGTCCGGAGTCTGTGCGATATCACTCATGTTAAAGATCCCTATCTTAATTAAATGTGGAGAGGCAAAATTTAGTACTCATTTCATTGGCATATGGCAGTCCGATTAGCCACAATAGCATTAAAGTGGCGTTAAATGAATAAACAAACAAATAGAATAATGAGGGTCAACTTAAGGGGATGTGTTAAGAGTTTTTGGTTCATTATTCGTATATTCAATAATAAATCTTTTTAATGCTTATTAATAATTATAGTTTCATGTATCAAGATTTGAAAAAAAATTGGTATGTCTCAATTCACGATGGTTCTTGGGTTCAGTTTCTACTGAGATTTGCACTGACCTATGGCCGACGGCCATGCAAGGAGTTAGGCTAGATAATACTCAGCTACTTTTCTCCATTTTCGGGTTCCCACTTTAATGAGTGTGGGCTTGCCCCATGAGGGTCTTCATACACCAGATTTCAGGATATATAGAATCCAAATATCGAAAAAAAAATCTTTCCTTATTTGGGTTTGTCCTAAGATGTTATTTTTAGGAATCGGTGAAGAATGAATAGACAATGTTTAACGAAAAAATAAAATAAAAATGGAAATTCAGAACAGGTGTAGTCTAGTTGATAAGTTCTCTTGGCATTTGAAGTGCACTTTAATCTTAAAAGGCCCTTGTTTTGCTATTATGTATATAACATTTGTTGTAAAGAAATTTCTATTGCAACTAATTTTATTTTATGTTTCCTCCTTCTCATTTTAAGAACAAAACTTTTTAAAAATCTTATTCATTCACTAATTAATCAGTCATTCAATGATTTTATTTTAATTACAGAGCGGAAATCTATTCGAAAATCTACTGCTGTCAAATCTGCAGCAACTGCTCAAAGACTGAAAGAACGTAATGCTGTAGGAAAGCGTCGGAAAATCAGGCATTATGATAATTGGAAACCAACTCAAGAAGAGTTATTGGAAGAAGCTAAAATTACAGAAGCGGAAAATTTGAAATCTCTTGGTATTTCCCTATTATTAACATTTTTCTATACTATGTATTCTCTTTATTTACTTGACTATTTAACAACTTTAATTCTGATAGACCTTATTATTTTTATTTTTGTTTCAAGCTTTGAAGTGCTGTATTTTATTATAAGTTTGTTACAATGTACTTTAATGTATAGCAATTATGTTTCTGTGTTTATTAATTGTTTCGTATTAAATGTTTATTAATTTAATGTAAAATAATATCAATGGTTTTGCATTTGAGATTTCATCGAACTATGACAAACAACTTCAAGGGATTTGGTTTCATTTGTGTTTTTAAAATGTTGTGTACAAATAAATGAGCTTGGGATCATGCTGATATGATATATAAACCGTGTTTATAAAATATTGAGAAATTAATGAAAATAAATTTAAAGATTAACAGGACGTTTATAATGTAAGTGACCAGTGAAATTCAGGGAATTTTTACTTCAGAAAAAAGCAGGGAAACTTACAAAAAAAAAAAAAAAGAAACGATGGAAAAATAGTTGGCTGTAAATAGAATATAAAGAGAAATTATGTTGGGTTGCTGTCCTTGAAATACTTGATTTAGTTAATCTTAAGTCAATGTTTTGGCTCAAATTTTAGACCATCTTTAGAAGGAATGAGTGAAGGATATAACAAAAATCGACAAGTTATAGATTTACAGGATGTTTAAACAGTTATGTTGTCCTGATATTCTTCACTCAATGACCCTGAAAAAGACATAAAATTTTGTCTGAAACGTTGGAACAATTAATTAAGGATAATTAACCAGATAAGATAAGCCTTTAATT
Source organism: Piezodorus guildinii (assembly GCA_023052935.1). NCBI lineage: Eukaryota > Metazoa > Arthropoda > Insecta > Hemiptera > Pentatomidae > Piezodorus > Piezodorus guildinii. The sequence goes on from CM041292.1 coordinate 60,566,850, forward strand.
ACAATTTTGTTGATACATATAGTTTAAATAGGTTTATTTTTATTTTTAAACCCTTTTAATAGTTGATATAATTAAAAAAAGAAACAATCTTTCACCAAATATTGTTTGACAAAGTTTTGTCTGAAACGTTGGCAGAATGAATTAAAGTTAATTAATAGGAGTTTTTCAATGACTGTATCCCCAACCAACTTCAGGGATCACTTGTAGCTGGGTGACTAGCATAACAGCCTCCTATGCCAAAGGTCACGGGTTCAAACCTGCAAGTGATCCTAGGATTTTTTAATGGGAATAAAAAATCCTCAGTTATGCCGTCCTTCGCAGGGGTCGTTAAAAGGTGGTCTTGATCCTGTGTGATGTCAGGTACTCGTTAAAGATCCCTATCCTAATAAAACCTGGATAGGCAAAATTTAGGACTCCCACTGTAGCATCGTCTGATTAGCCACAGTAGCATAAAGTGAGGTTAAATAAATATACAAGTAAACAAACAAACCAAACAACTTCATATAAACAAGAAAAAAATATATATTTCATGTTAAATCATTTGTTTTATATAAATACCATTTTTATTATTATTATTTTTTAGAAAAGTATCAAAAAATGGAACTAGAAAAGAAAAAGTGTCGTGTTGTGAAAAAACATTTTGTTGGTCCAACCATAAAGTATCATTCTGTATCAATGCCTCTAATTACAGAAATTGATGAAGAAAATAATGACAGGTATGTTAATTGTTATTATAATTTTATTTATTTTTATTATTGTATTGGTATAATACGTTCCCATGCAGTTATTATTAAATTTATACTCAACGGTTTCATAAATCCTCATTGGAAAAACCTAAGTAAGAATTATAATTTGTCCATCTTATTAAATATTTATTAAAATACAGCATTATTATATACATAAGTACATAAACAAACCAAAGTATAAAGAACCAACCATCTTAATTAGTCCAAATCATACTAGAAACCATTCATATCCTACCTGAATTTTCTGTTTCTGATATTTTTAGATCCTAATATGGAGCAAAAACAGGAGGCGACGTGTAATCTCAGTGATTAATCTTTTTGATTGCTGGACAAAAAAGAAAATACAATAGGGCATGGCATAAAGAAATTTATTAATGACCTTTAAATAAAGAAATATCAAATCAAAATATTCCATATAATGTTATATCCATACGTTAACCTATTTACTCTAATATAATATAGCTCTATTTACTTAAAGTATTTAATGCTGTATTCCACTGGTTTAAGTATAATATGCTTATGAATGTAAGTTTTAGTGGAAACACTTATTTAACAAATAATTTTAAGACATTGTTTATAAAAGTTGTTTTTATACATAAGTGTTTGACTATTTGTAGTTGCAATTATAATTATTTTGACAATGACTTTGTAGTAAACATGTTGGAGCTGAGGTAGAAATCAAGACAGACGATGATGTTCCAATTATGATGAATGGGCATACAGATCTGGAAGCTGATACTACTGCAGATATAAAAGAGGATGTTGATGATGATTCCAGTTCCAAAGTAGAACCTTCTCAAATTTCAGAGCAAATTTCCAAGCCATTGCCTCCAACTGAAAGATGTGAAAGAACTTTTATAACTTTTAGTGATGAAGCAACTTTTAGGAAAGCATTTCCAGAAAAAAAAGCACCTCGCCTAAAGGAGCCTAAGATATGCCCAATAACTAGGTAAACAATAAATTATTATTATTAAATTTGTTTTAAATAACTTTTTCTTAGTTCTACAATTCTTGGCATATCAGCAACTTGTTACTTTGGCTGCCCTTCACCTGTATTCAGAGACTTTCCTCCAATTACAAAAGACACTTTTTAAGTCTAATACATGACTCTTCCTCCAAACCATTTTCTTCTTTTGAACTCTTCTGTTTCATTGGCTTTGTTAGTCATTAATGATCGCAGTTACGTAAACGTCGACACTACTTCAATGTTTTCCCCGCCTAAAGAGGGTGTTGCTGCCTCATTTCCTTGTATAATCATCAGTTTGGTTTTGTTAGCCTTTCCTGCCTCCCTTTTAAAGTTAGGATATGCAGCTTCGATTGATTGTCTGCTTCTTTCCAAGATCACTACATCATCTGCATAGGCCATTAATTGCAGTAATTTGTTGATGATTGTGCTATTACCCACTATATTCACTTTCTTAATAACCTTATCGAGCAGCAAGTTAAACAGCAAGGATACCAGCGCATCTCCTTGTCTCAATCCATTCATTATTTCCAAGGGCTTCAACTGTTCTCCGTTCACTCTTACTTGACAGTTGGTTTGCCTTATTAACATTTTTGTTAAACCTATTCCACTAACCAACTTAATTTAGGGGAGATATTTGCTTCTTCCATGGCCTTATAAACCATAATTCTAATGGTCTTGTCATATGCAGCTCTGAAATCTATAAACAATCGTCATGTATCCAAATTTTACTCCCACATCTTTTCTTCAATCTGCCTGAGTGTGAAGAATTGGTCAGTGGTTGATCTATAACCTCGAAAACCCGCACTGCTATTCGCCAACCGCCCTTTTATTTTCCAACTTTGAAAATAGGCTATTATTCAAATATCTCCTTGGACTCCTAATATACCTAGAAAAAAAATCAAAACAAAAGGTGACTGCTTCGAAACAGTCTGTGAAAAAATGGCAGATGTTCTGGTATTAGTTGGCCATCCTGGTATAAAATATCAGCTTTTTGATAACCAGTTTATGAACATGATGTGTAATATTTCTCCATTAAGACTTTTGTATTACCATGGTTTTACTTTTTTAATTATGTTAGGAATTGAATTAGGTATCCGTTCCAAAGGTCTATGTGTTATCCAATTTACTGATAAGTATTAAATAATAAAATAAATGGTTTATTTAGAACAAAAAAACTAAACTTAATTTTAATCATTATTACTTTACTAAATGATGATAGTTAAGTCGTCAGGGTTTTGGGGTACGTGTCTTCTTTTAGGTGTTATCTGTGAATCCTTCTGTGTCCCCAATAGGTAGGGCTATCCGTGCTCTAGAGGTGGGAGGGTGTAGTTTTGCATTCTACCATCCGCTCTTCTAGGATCTTTCTGCTTGTAGTTTCCAACCTATTCTATTTTGTATTATTAAATAATTGATATGGTTGATACATAGCAGTATTTTATATGACCTCCGTATCAGAATTAAGAGGTAATTTTTTTATAGTACAAATTTCAATACATTTATGATTTTAGGTTACCTGCTAAGTATGTGGATCCAAGAACAGGCTGCCCATTCCGAAATGTAAGAGCATTCAAGGTAATCCGTGAAGCGTATTATTCTCAACTTGACTTGAAAATAGCTAAGGGCACAGTCGAAGGTTTGGATCCTGTTGAATTGGAAAAGTGGATTCCTTACAGGGCAAAGGTAAACCAACAGAAAAACGCTCACTCGGCCGGAAGGCTTAGGCTGGACCCAGCTAGCCTTCAGCTCACTCAAATCAAGGTCTGACAAATGCTTCCTACAGTGGCCTCCACTGTTTCTTCTGCCCCGATTCTACATATTTTGCAATGAACTGACTTGAGATAGCACTTAATGAAAACTATTTTAAGTTTTTTTTTTTTAGTTTAGTATTTTTTTGTTTCATACATATAATCAATGCTTTAATAATGTACATTTTATATATGTGACAGAAATGTATATTGAATGTAATACACAGAAACGTATTTAAGCAAAATAGTGAAACCTAATAGTTAAGTAATCATTCTGTTCTTAAATAGCTTCTGTGTATATTTATGTAAATTTTCATAATACTTTTCTATTATACATAATTATTTATACATGGAGTTGAGACTGATGATAATTATCATTTCTTTGTGAAGTAAAATTGTGATAGTTTTTTTACTATGTTATTATAAACATATTTTAAAGTACATGATAGTTTGATTCATTCAGAGAGAATCATTCCAGAACTAGATATTATAATTTTATTTTTTATTGAAGAATAATTATATTGATTTGTGTAGGTGGTTATGGTTTAACCAATTGAGTGTTTGGTTTTAGGTCAGTGTTTTATCATACTTTAAGCAGTGCATGATTAAAATAAGCTCCAACCATGTCGTTTTGAAGAAGGAAGTGTTATCTAGAGCTGTTTAAAAATGTGACTGTTGTATTCATAACTTGAATAAATTTTGTAACTTTTAAAAAATTCAATAGATCAAATAATTGCTGGGGTAACGAGTGACAGCTGCTATACTGTTATGAAAGAAAATAAGTCAGCATATATCCACTAAGTTGTTCTGAAGTAGTCTATTAAACTTATTAATATTTACATATGCAGCTAAGAACAAAAAATCTTGAAACGGATCATTTAACAAAAGAATGTATGTCCTGTCATAACATGTATCTGCCATGTTAACCAAGGAGTGTGAAAATAGCTGTTTTTAAGAAGAAAAAAAAAAAAAAGCCAACTAATGTTTAATGTTGAACTAGTTAGAAAGTCACTGTTTTCTTCTTCTGTCTCACATTTGGTATTAAATAATGCTTTCTTGCTTATGGTTCATTATTTGCCCATTTAAAAGTTTTACCAAAGAAAACTTTTATATAGTATGTGCACTCGTTAAGGTACCCAGGATGACTGGGGGATATTGGCTTAAAGAACATTTGAGTGGAATGATAAAGTTACGAAAGTCACTTGAATGGAAGGTTGTTATTTGGTGTGACTGAAAGTGTCTGGGAAAAAGATATGAGGCAGAAAAAAAAGGATTTTTTTTTTTTTTTTTTAAATATTTAACTTTGTTGTAAAAGTCATTAAATAAGAATGAAAAAAAAAAAAAAAAAAAAAACCTGGGTACCTATCTTTCTCTCAATTCATTTTTCACCTGTTAAGGACATCTTTTAGAAAACAATCAACTAATTCACCGAACATGGTTTTCTAGTATTATCAGGCTAGTGTTGGGCTAAGTTGATACAAAATTAATTTTCTACCAAGGTTTATTTAATTTTTGTTTATAGAATGTTTATGTGGTAAAAATGTAAAATAAATGAAATAACTTCCTTTGTTATGTTTTTTTTTTTTTTTTTTTAAGATATTTCATGCTCATAATCTTGTGGTTTGATGACTAATTAGGCTGCTTTAAACTAATATATGCATAAATTTATATTGATGTTCATTAATTGTATCAAGTAGTTTTATGGTATTAATATTTTTTAGTCTACTTAATGAGAGAATTTATTTTTTTTACATTTTTAGTCTTATAGCTCATGTACTGAAGCAGTTAATTTTAAAATATGTTACATTTTTTTATTGCAAAGTTTTGCCAACTTGTTTTGGTGCCTGTTTTTTTTTTCAGAGAGAATAGATGATTTGATTTTTTACTATGTACCTTTATAATATCTATATACCTAGGTATCTCAGATGAATTGGCTGTGGTCTTTTATCAGTTTTTAAATAAATAATTTTTATTCTCAAATCTGTATGTTTTTTTAATATTTTTATATGCCTCTGTTAATTTTATAATAAGAACTTCATTTAAAATAAATATTAGCATAGGGTATTATGTAATTAATTAAGATTTTATTTTTTAATTTGGACTGATGTTATTGGGTTTGATGGTTTTCTTATACAAGCAAGATTTTTGTTTATGGATGAATGAACTTCTGGTGTTTGAAAATATATAATTACTTAAAAACTAAATACTTCATGTATTCTGGCCTAAGGTTAGACGATTGCTCAGTAGCAAGAGAAGCATTTGTGGATTATTATCCATAAGAATGTTATAGTCTGCAACTGCTGCGATTGCCTTGAAATTTCGACCTTCTATTTGTTTTATATTCAACTGAATGTTTGCTCGTATAAAAAATTTCATAAGGTCACTGCCCTTAAAAAATATTTTTAATTTAAAAAATCTTGAGGACATCATGAAACTTGAATTAAATTTTAAAAATTTACATTTCAAAGTGAAGTTACTTAGACTTTAATTCTAGTTTCTTTAGAACTGATGTTCATGGTATGAAGTGTCTCTTTGGTCTATATACTTCCATGGAAAAGTTTCTGATGTAACTTTTGTGGTATGTATATTTTTTCCGGGATGGCAGGACAGGTCATGTAGGCAATTTCCTGTGCAATTTAGTTTCTTGAGATTCCATACCATGATTTACGATAATTTATTGGCTGAAGTCATATAAGTGGCCACCCATTGGCTGACAGATCTCATATACCTGTGCTAGAGGGTGTAAGTGAATCACCTTTTGGTTATATGTTTGAAAAATTCCACCAGAGATTGGGATTCACTCACAACCTTTGGCATGGTACATTGTGTGCTAGCCATTTGTGCCATATACCTTATCTTAAATATACAATTGCATTTTTTTTTTTTTGTACTAATAATGAAATGGACAAGTGACAAAAAGTAGCCATCAAAAAAGGTTGAATGTTTAGGATGAAAGATTAAGTACATGAGAAATAATTCTCTACTTAACAAATTCTTAGTCATTCTGAGAAAAAAAAAACAAAGCAATTTCATTTTTTCTGCCAAATATGAGAAAAGGTTTAGTGTCCAAACACCATTTTTAAAAGCATCATGTTGAACTTTAGTACAAAGAGGTTGTGAAAAGTAATTTTTAAAGGTTCTTGACTTTTATCAGACAAAAATGTTGACATTTCTTTGAGAAGAGTGAAGGACTACCTATGGGACCATGACTCTCTCTAATACAAGTAGTTTTAATAAAATGTATTTTTACGTTCTCATTAGAAAAGAAAGTAAAATTTAAAAAATATAAGGTTTTACTCTGGCACTACAAGATCAAATTATTTTTGTCATGATGGTATTTGCAGACATTGTTCTCATATCACACTCTAAAGAAAATCTACAATGCAATTATTGTATGTCGGCCGGTAAGTAAAGTAATGCAGATCGGACCGAATTAAGAAAAGGTAGAAATTCTGAGCCAAGAAGATATCCTTACATTAGAAAAACTTATAAAAAAGAATAGTAGAGTCCGACAATAGATAGATTATTAATATTATTAAAAAGGCCAATGATGTAAATTACAGTAAATATAATACTATCATTAGGAAAAAAGTGGTAAGGAAAAGGGAATTCCTTCAAAACTGAGTATCTATCCAGCGAAATGTAGGACATGAAAGTTGGGTCCCTTCACACAAGCACCTATGGAGTTACTCTGCCAGTCAAATAAAATATATTCATACAGTGGTCGACATTTATGTCTAATTAATTGGGGCATTTATGTTAGATGATGACCTTGACTCATTCGTGGAAGCAGGACCCATAGGAAAGCATCTTCAAGGAAGAACCTGAATATAATGGATGGACTACGTCTTAAAGATAGGGTAGAAAAGAAATGCTACTAAAGGAGGTGGGGACCCTATCGCACAACCGCATGATCAAGGATGCATGGATCGAGGAACCTTCACAATGAGATGCTCAAAGGAGGAAGAACAGTTTAAAGAACGTAAATAAAAGTTTATGACCGATATGTTGTAAACAAAGAAGTGAGACTAAAATCACACAGCCGGTGGAAGCAAAGAGGTGCGTGAAAAGTTATTTTTAAAAGTTCTTAATTTTTTTCTGACAAAAATATTGACACTTCTTCTCTTAAATCGTAAAGGACTACCTTTCGGACCAGAACCCTCCTCAATACAAGTAGTTTTGACAAAATGAGAAAAATCTATAGACAAAAACTTTTGTGTTGGGGTTAAGGTAAACATACTTGAAATGTCTAAATATACCAAGGTGTTTACATATAGAATACTCTATATGTAAACACCTTACAAATATACTTTAATGGAGCAAGGAGTGCTTCCATGGATTTGAAGCCTTTACCCTTTTATGGAGTTTTAAAGATATTTTTGCTGCGGCTTTTTTAGACTCCTTGTGAGACGGGGTAATTAAACTGAGAGATTTCTTCAATAAAATAGTCTCACAGTTGAAATTTATTGGTAAATATAGGTGGAATATTATATTTATAGATTAAATTAATAAATATCTCGAAAGGAATATTCGATTATATTATAAAAGTCAAAATATTTACAATAAAATAAAATAGTAATATTACGAAACCTACAATAAGTTAAATGAATTCTTTAAATTTTGAAATTTCAGAGATATATACTAAGATACTATTAACATGCATACTAAACAATCACTGTTAGTTTTTAACTTTATTTTATGGTATCATATTGCATTTGGATCTCCTTGGTTTGCGTAGTAACAACGGTGTTACCTCTTACTTCAGAGAAAGGTATGCGAAGTTGTTTACTTGTTAAGAAGTGCTCGTTCTGGGATTTAAAGGAATTATCGTGATATGCCAGATTACTCTCTTAATTTTCATTCATTTCCTTAAAAAATGGTAAATGAAAACTGGGACCAAATAGCAGAAGATCTAGAAAAACAAGAGCTTCAGGTATCTGTTGTTTTAAGATTTCTCAGATTATTTATTGATTGCTTTGAAGTTATAATTTTCCGTTTATATTATATAACTGATTTGATCTATTGTGAGCTTATAATTTTTTTAATTCAGGCTCAAGGAGGAGTTTCATCCCCTCAACTATATGGCCAACTTTTAGCCATCTATTTATATCAAAATGATCTGTAAGTATTGCGAATATTTTTGCTATTTTCATGATTAACTCAGTTTTATAGGTTTATTTGCCCAGGGCTTAAGCTAAATGAAAATTATGTTATATGTTCAGTTATAATAATGAATTTCAAGGCAAAATGATTAAACCCTTATCATTATCACTTTATTTTTCTCTCTACATTATGTGGGATTTTCACTTTAAATTTTTATTTATTTTATTCTGGTATGATGTTAAGCTTTTGGTATTTGGCCCACATGATGGAGTATTTATGTTAAAAAGTGTTTTTCTGTCCACTATAAAATTAATACATATTTTGATATTTTTTAAATTTAATTTTTTATCTTATTTGTTAATTAATTTATTGATTAAATAAATAAATGCTTCTGATTAAAGATCTCATAAAAACTATTAATAATTTGTTATTGAGAGTTATTCCTGATATGTTATTTTTTCACTATGCTGGTTAAAAGAACATTAGATCTAGAAAATGTCATATTTATTTTAAGTTAGAAGTTATGCTATTAAAGTTTGTCTGAAAACTATTTCCCCTCAACAATTCCAGATTAGTAATACACTGATATGATCCATTTTTAGTTGTAATGCTAAATTTCTATGGAAGAGGATACCAAGCAATATTAAAACCCAGAACCCAGAACTTGGAAATATTTGGGCTGTTGGCAAAGCAATGTGGCTAAGAGATGCGGTGGAAATACATAAAACATTGAACAATACTCATTGGTCCGATAATGTTAGTTCTATTATTAAAGCTTTAAAAGGTAAGAAATATCTTTCATATTAATTTGTTATATTATAAAAATAAAGGAGCAAAGTTTAAAAGTGATCTTCCACTATTTTTTTTATCAGAATTCAATGATATAATGCATGTACTGGCTTTTGACTTTGGCTATGACTGTTGATAGATTCAGTTTTGATCGTCTAGTATTTTTTTTATTAACACTTACTGTTTTAAATTTATATTTTACTTTTGAATATTTGTATTATGAATTGAATAAACAGAGACTTAAGTAGATGTCTAGTTATAAAACAATGCAAGTAAATGAGTAGCTAAAATATAAATAAATAAGAAGCTACCTGTTCATTGTGTAGTGTTAAAAAATGAAAAAGGAGTTAGATGGTTCTTGTGGTAGAATTTTAGTGGTTGATGACAAGGTATCATACAAGGTAGCATTTGGTTCTTTGATAACTGATAACAATGCAATATGATACATTCTGAAAGCAAATGAATTTCTGCTTATAAATTATCATGAAGTTTTCAGAATTTACTCAAAAAATAAATTTGCATAATGTTTACTTATATTCTGGTTTAATGTACCATACAATATTCAACCATTTGTTTTAATATTAATATTAGGATTTCATCTATTATGTTGTTACGTGTAAAATTTTGATTCTCGAGGTGAAACTTTTAATTTCTACTCTTGCATTTTAAAGTGCTAAGCCATTCAACTGATGATTAATGTAATAATATTGAGCCAAAATCCTTTACAATATGCGGCTTAGTTTTGAATGAGAATAATAGATCTTCTTAGATTAATATAATACTTTTGTATTATCTTTGCCAATTATCACGATACTTTTATAATTATACGAAACTTTTATAAACCACTTAGATAACCGCATTTCAAATAAAAATCATTAAGATCTCATAAAACCACTTCTAAGGAGTATAGTAGTTTAGAAATATTATGGTAACCTTGTTCTTAGACTATCTCATTTCAGTGATACAGCATTATTAATAGATACGTGAAGTTGATTGGGATTATGTTCACTAAAGAAAGAACACTTTTTTGAATGGTGGCATTATGTACTAACTTACTTAAGTTACATACCTATAATATGTTCTGCAGTAAACAATACTTCCATTATTACTTATAAATATTTCATGGCTAATGAGATTTTTGTTTAAGGTTATTTGTTATTATTTTGTTATTTTTATGTATATTTAGTTGTTTTGAGAGGTTTAGGTAATGTTTGTTAACACCACGATTCTTTTCCTTAAAAATTACTCTTGTTTTTTTGGTCAGTGAAATACACAATGTTTATTTATTATACAAGGTACTGCTTACTAAGGCAGCAGTAGGTTCAAAACAGTAATTAATATATTTAATTTATTTAAATATTACACCTTTTGGAACCATTAGATTTCCTTTCCAAAGGTTTCGTGTTTATCAATTCCAATAGGTGGTATGCAGGGGAAGATTAAATTAAACAGGTTTTAATAAATGACATTATTATTTAACATTAGCCAATAGATATCCAACCTATTTACACATTGCACAACTCTATGACAAGAGAATACTGCTGAGGGATTCGTTATTATTATCTTTGCCATACAATATTACAGTAAAAAGTTACGTTAAAAACACAGCTGCTGGCTATGGTGGACATCATCACGATTGAGTTTCATACTCCAGCTACTCGGCTCTGGGATAGGATAGGAACTCAAAAGATAAAATTTTGGATAAAAGAGGAAAAAAGTTAGTTAAGCATTGGATACACATGATCTAGTAATATTAAACGGCCGAGTGAAAAGTGATTCCAAGGGAGAGTTTACATTTATCACCTCAAAAGGATCATCAGTAATAGACTACTGCTGCGTTTCTAGGGACATATTATCATTAATAAAGGATTTTAAAGTGGAAAATGAAATATTCTCGGATCACATGCCCTTAGTGGTCACATTAGAAACGGAATTAAATCAAAATTGTGAAAAAATGGTAAAATTACCTCCAAAGTTAAATTGGGCATTAGAAATAAAAGAAAAATATCAATGGAAAATTACAAAAAATATGGCAACTAGAATGCTGATGGAAGAAGATATTATGATTAATACAGTAGAGTCATTAGTTAATATTATTAAACAATCATCAATAAATAGCAGCTACAGCTCGAAAATAAATAGAAAAGAAATTTGGTTTGACAAGGAATGTATAAAAGTTAGGAAACAGTCATTTATACTTCTAAATAGATACAGGAAGAATAATACACCGGAAGACAGATTATTGTATAGTGAGCATAAAAAGTACTATAAACAGTTATGCAGAGAAAAAAAGAAAAAACATTATAATGAAACTATAGATAAGTTTAAGAATATAAGAGACACAAAAGGCTTTTGGGACATAGTTAAAAAATTTAAAAATCAGAATTTCATGATAGGTAAAGAGATAAGAGCTGAGGAATGGGAAAATTATTTTAATGATATGTACTAGCAACAACTAAACCCAGTATGTATACAATATGCTGAACCACTGCTACAGGATGCATTTCTCGATAATCCTTTTACTCTAGCTGAATTAAAAGCCATTATAAACAAGACAAAAGCAAACAAAGCACCTGGCCTTGACCGTATCCCTTACGAGTTCTATAAAAATGCACCAGATGAATTTTTAAGTTGTCTGTTAAAATGTTTTAATAAAATTGTAGATGTGGGAGAGGTACCTAAGTGTTTCAAAGAATATATGATTTTACCATTGCATAAGACAGGAGATAAAAATTTAGTACATAACTATAGAGGTATAACACTCGGCAATACAATTAGCAAACTATTTACTGCTCTAATTAATCTAAGATTGACTGAATGGGCAGATGCTAATAATATAATTAAAGAATTCCAGGCAGGCTTCCGAAAGCAATATTCAACTATTGATAATATATTCTGCCTAATGAGTATTGTAAAACTTAATTTAAAAATAAAAAGAAGAAAAGTGTATAGTTTTTTTATTGATTTTAAAGCGGCTTTTGATAGAATCGATAGACAGGCACTATTTTATAAACTGAGTCAACTTGGAATATCTAATAAAATACTCCGTATACTAAAGAACCTATATGAGGAAGCGGAAACAAGAGTTTGGAGCCAACAGGGCTTAACCTCCCAATTCAAGACCGCGAACGGACTAAGACAGGGGTGTGTTTTAAGTCCCTTTTTATTTTCATGCTTCATAAATGATTTAGAAGACAACATGTCGGTGGCATAAACTTTAATGGAAGAAAAATAAAATTACTGGCATATGCGGACGATATCACACTGGTAGCTACTGATCCTAAAACTCTACAGTTAATGATATATGATCTAGAAAAATATTGTCAAATGTGGAATTTAGAGGTCAATTTGAATAAATCCAAAATAGTAATTTTCAGAAATGGTGGAGGTAAACGAGCCCGAAACGAAAAATGGTTTTTCAAGATGCAAGCAATAGAGGTAGTAAACGAATATAAATATTTGGGTGTTGTTCCTACACCTACATTATCATTGAAAAAATATTTGCAGCAGAAGCTATCAAAAGCTAAAATTGCAATAAACTCTATATGGAAAAATTTACTACTAAACAATAGTATACCCTATAATTCTAAAATTCAAGTATTCAATGCTGTTTTTAAATCATTCATAGGATATGGTGCCGAAGCATGGGGAAGTACAGAATATATTGAATGTGAAAAACTTCTGTATTACTTCATTAAGAAGTTATTTAGCTTACCGCAAGCTACCCCGTCCTACTTAATACATTTAGAAACCAAAATAGTTCCAATGTTTATAGAAACCTTAAAAATACAGCATAGTTATATTATCAAAGTTAAAAACCTGACAAAAGATAGGCTACCATATTTATTAAACAATGAAGTTGTTAAACAAAAGGTATATTGGATAAAGGATTTAAGAGAAATAGCTGAAAACATAATATTGACATAGACATTAAACTTGACAATCAAAATAAATGGGATTTAATCCTACAGGAATTTAGATTATCGTTGACAGAAATTTACAGATTAAAATATGTACAAAAGGCTTCAGTTTCGGAAAAGATGCATCTATATAAAAACTTAAATTATGATTATGGATCACATTACCTTGTTGATAATAAAATAAACTTTAATGGGATTAAATGGATATTCAAAGTTAGATGTGAACTTCTTTATCTCAACTACAACAGATTTTATTCAAATAGTAGTGTGATGTGTTCTTTGTGCAATAAAAAAGAAACAGAAAATACATTTCATTTCCTGGCTGCATGTCCGATTCTGTCTGAAATTAGAAAAAATTGTTTCGGAAAGAGTTCTCTAAAAGTTGATGATGTGATAAAATGTCTCAATGGTGATAACTGGGTGTCTGTGTACAATTTTTGTAAAATTGCATGGCCTTATAGATATAGGCTTATTAAGGAATTTAATTATAATTGAAAAAAAACAAAAAAACTCTAATGTGTAATATTATTGATATGATTGATTATTGTTATTTTATTTTTCTGTTGTTTTATTTATAAGTTAATACAGTTAGAAGGTGAATAGAATAAGTAAGTAACCTGCTTGACTATTGTATAATTTTGTAAAACTTTTCAGATCGGCTCCGGGCTGACGGTCTAAAAGACCATAGTTCTACAAATGTTTTTTATATTTGTAATATTTGTTTTGTTGTTGTATGCTTAAAGAAATAAAAAACAGTTATCTATCTATCTATCTACTCGGCTCTGCTCTGGCTACCATCTGATCTCCGACAGACTTCTTTTCGATCTCTGACTTATGTGGCTCGAATAAGACTTCTTCTTGTTGGTGGACCTCAACTGCCTCTTCTTGTGGATGGAACACCATCATCACATATCTCACCTCTTCTTTTCAAAAGTCCCATATTTTAGAAATTGCCGATCTCTTATCGGACAAAGGGAGACGGGCTGATATGGGAAATGTCCAGTCCAGCCTAGTAGCTGGGGTCTAGAAAGTTCATGGGGTATTGCAGATATCATGGGGTATTGGCTGCCCATGGGAAATTTCAAGGGGAAGGAGAGAGGTAGAAGTTACACGCCTTTTTAACTTTTGCTGATTACTTATTTAAACTATTAAACTTGATTAATATCAAACTTATCTAATAATGAACATACTCCCCTCAGTATTCTCAATACATAACACTAGAGTGAATATCTGCCTACCTATATAATATCAATCTACCTGCTTTGATTCCGAAGCAGGTATCTTAGTTGCTTAATTTATCATGTATTAATGTTAATGGTATAAAACGTTTAATATGTAAGGTTTCCTTGGTCCACATTTTTGGTGTGGTTTTATGGGTAAAGCACTTACCTACTGTTCTGTCCTGGTCCTGGGTACAAATCCTAGCTGTCGCAGAATAATTATTTATTCATTTATTTCAGCTATGGGGTGACTCTTGGGAAGAGAGGAGGGTAACGGGGCATACCCAGCTTTTATAAACAGAGAATCCAACTGGTTGCTGAGTGTATCTTGGCCAAATCACCTCCTTGCCAGGCTGTTGGCCTAGAAACAGGATGAATCTCTGTATGCACTAATTACGAAACTCTTCATGGGTTTTAGCGTTACAGATTTAGTGTGTTGTATCTGCCCCTCCAACAGTACTTCCTGCTCTCCCTCCCCCAAGACGAATGATTTCACCTTTGTTATAAATACCTATGACTATTGATCTATTACCTCTTTCTTATATAGCATTGTGTAATAAAGAAATATCCAATCAAGTTTAGATTCCAAAAGCTTCTTTGTGAACGGATGAAATAAAATACAAATAATAGGAATAAATTAAAAAAGTTGTGTATTCACTTAAGAAATGCTAATTTTAAATACCAATTATTTTTTAAATTTAACTCTGTGTTTAATATTATTTAATTAGTTTAAGTTATATTTAGAGCTCTATAAAACATAATATTTAATTTTCAGAACGGATCAAAGAAAGAGGAATAAGGTTGGTTGGCCGTGCCTACTCTTCAATAAATTCTGAGGTAATGGGCTCATTGCTTGGGATCAGTCCTACAGATGCCATTGCCCTTGCAAAAGAGAAAGATTGGCAGATTGATGGTACCTCGATTCAGCCCAAGCAGATAAGTCAAATTAGTCCACCTCTCACATCAACAGAGCACCAATTGCATAAATTGACAAGTTTTGTATCATTTTTAGAAAATTAAGATGTGTATTATGTTTCCTCTCTTGATCTTGTAAAAGTTATGGTAATCCGATCAGTAATAACTTATTTTTGTAACTATAAATGCATATTTGAATAACTTAAATGCTCTGTATTTTGCTCTTGATTTTGTCGATTTAGTTTATTAATGTTTTTTGGTTAATGAAAAAAAGCATAATTTTATATAAGATTTTGAATAAATGTAATCTTTTTTTTTTTTTTTTTTTTTTTTTTTGTTCGCCATGATTATTTACTTGAGAAATGTTTATTATTTGGAGTGATAGTTTCATGCTTTATTCCTTCTTTTTATGTACAAATAATGAAATAGATTGTTTCTACTATTTAATTAGTACATTCTTTTCTACTCCTTCAATTCCATTGAAAAAAGAAAAACTTAATAGAAATAGAAAAATTCTAATATGTTATTTCTGTACAGCCTCATTTTTTTAAAAATTTGAAATATTTTTTAAATAAATAAAACTACAAACTACAGATGTAAAAACAACAAAAAAAACACTGCAAACATTACACAAAGGTTTATCATTTCCTCATAACTATAATAGAGTATAACTGTTTTTAGGCAATTGACTAATATGAAAAGCAATAAATAATTCCAAGGAAAATGGCCTATCACCACTGCTTTGGTCCACCTCTTTGTCACGACCACTGGATTATACTTGTACAGTCTCTTAGCTGCCCATAGCCCAAACTTTTCCTTATTATAATCATATTTAAAATAAATTTTCTATAAAAGGAGCAAAACAAAAAAACCTGTAGCTCTACAATCCATGAAGGGTCTTGAGCTCAGCTCTTTTATATATTCGAACTGTTTCACAGCCAATAGCCATGCAAGGAGGTGGATTAGGCCTAGACCATGCTCAGCTGCCAGGTTTTCCCTCCAATCTTCGGGTAACTACTTTATAGAGGCTGGGTATGCCCCAGGATGGTCTTCATACCCCAGGGTAGCTCCATGGCTGAAATAGCAGAATATATAATTCTGTTCAGCCAGGGATCAAACCTCGTAACCTGGCGAACAGTAGACCAGTGCTCTATTCACAAGGCTACACCACTTTCCTATGTAAAAAAGGAGGTTGTAATGTTAAAATAAGACAATGTATAGTGGAGGAATTGGAATGGAGTGGAAATTGAGGAACCAAACAATGTATCGTTCTTAGAGCTCAATGACTTATACTCAAGTCTTTCGATTTTGATGGATTTTATTTAATAACCCTGTACCTATCAATTTAAAATGAAAAATAAAATCTTATCTTTTGTAAAGTTATGTGTTTAGACAGTCATATTAGTATGACTGGGCTGTAGAGTATATGTAGCTTATTGGTTTACATTTGGTCAGGTATTATATATCCAAATCAACAGACAATGTAAATGACAGAATAACACAAGTTTTACTTCAAACCTTATTAGTATGATTAAGTAAGATGGGTGGAGGTACTGTGATTCACAGTTCTTCTTGCAGGTTAATTCCTTCTGGTCTCTTAAAGTTTAAGGCATTATTTTGTGTTCAAAAGATTTTGGAATATTGGTTCTTCAAAGAAAGTAAGTAAGTTAAATAACATATAGATTTTGTGAAAGGGAATCATTGGAATGTTACCAATAATAGTTGGTTAAAAAAAAACTTCGAATAACCATATTGCATATTAATGAAACTATGGAAAAAAAAATGAATCTAACAGAATTTTCCATACTCCACTTATTAAATATATTTCTTTAAACACTTATGAGATATTAAACCACATTTTCTAGCATGTACAAAAAACTTGACGTTGTATTTATACTAATAATAAATACATATAAACCCAGATATTAGACTTTTATTGACTATAAACCACAACAGTAGTAAACATTTAAAACATTTTCAGAACAAACTAAACATATGTTAAATTAAACAAGTGAATTATAACCATTCATTTTCATCACATTCTCCCCCTCTATATTCTGAACTAAAACTTAGTTACATAGTCCTTCAAATAAGCAGGAGGCTTGATAGTTCGTCTAGGCCTTAAGGTTTCAGTTTCAGATATTTCGAGGACTGGTGTAGTTTAGCTCAACGGTGGACAGTAGACTTGCTTCAGCTCGACCTACCTCAGGGTTTAATTGAATTTGAGACACTTCTCTTTGTTCTTCTATCAGTGGATGGGCTTCAGCTCTTAGAAATAGATCCGTGTTCCCTCTAGGGGCAAGTTTTCGTAGCGAGACAGTAGATTCACTTCCATCTTTCCGCCGAATATATGCATATTGGGGGTTTGCTTCTAGAAGTTCAGCTTCTTCAACCAAGTCGTCATACTTGCTGGATCGTACGTTTGGTTTGATGAGTACAGGCCCAGGTGTGGTAAGCCAAGTAGGTAGAGCGGCGCTAAGTTAGAGGTTCGGCGCTGAGAACTGAAGAACCGTTCATGAGGAGTACAATTAGTAGCCGTGCATAATAGAGACCGAATAGAGTGAAGAGCCTCCGGGAGAACGTCTTCCCAATCCCGAGTCTGGAGATTTTTGGTCTTGAGAGCTAAATTAATTGTTTTCCACAAAGTACCATTCAAACGCTCCACCTGCCCATTCCCTTGAGGATTATAGGGCGTTGATTGGCTAGTGGCTATTCCATTGGAATGTAGGAATGATATTAATTCCCGTGAAATAAAAGATGACCCTCTGTCAGAGTGCAAATAAGCTAGAGTCCCAAAGAGCATAAAAAGATCTGTAAGGCATTTTATAACAGTACCAGAGGTTGTGTCTTTACAAGCGTAGGCGAACGGGAATCTAGAGTATTCATCTATGATGGTCAGAATGAAGTAATTCCTCGTCTTTGAGGGGATCGGGCCCTTGAAATCTACATTGATTCGCTCAAAAGGAGTAGTTGCCTTGCTCAGAGTTCCCCGAGATTTGTGAAAACGGGGTTTGACTTCGGCACAAATCGAACAAGCTGAGTTGACCCTTCTTCAGGGGGTCACATCTTCGATTGAAAACGGGAGGTTCCTGCAACGCAGCCAGTGAACCATTCTGGTAATACCGGGATGGTTGAGAGATTTATGCAATTCCAACAGTCGATCATTGGATATGGAGCTACAAACTCTAGAAAGGGCATCAGCCTTTACGTTTTCTCTTCCAGAGCGGTTGGTTATATCGAACTGGAAAGGAGCCAATTCAAGTCGCCAACGTAGAATTTTATCATTTTTTATTTTGCTCGAGTGATTTTGATTGAATACGAAAGAGAGAGCTTGTTGATCTGTTAGTAATTGAAAATGCCTCCCTAAAAGAAAGTACCTCCAATTCTTAAGAGATTCCACAATTGCAACTGCTTCCTTCTCAATCGCAGGGTGTGCACGTTCAGACTTAGCGAGTGTCCGTGAGAAGAACGCCACAGGGCGACCACCCTGACTCAAAGTTGCGGCCAAGGCGACATCTGAAGCATCTGTCTCTACCACCATCTGTTCAGTATCGTTTATTGTGGTAACTGTAGCATCAGCAAATACTTTGTTTTAGGCTCTCAAAATCTTCAATAGTTTGATGATCCAGAGGGAAGACCTTAGAGTCAGTCAGTGATCTGATTTTATCTGAGTAATGTGCAATCCATTTTGAATAGTGAGCAAAGAGCCCTAGAGCACGCTTCAGTGACGCAGCGTTGTGAGGAGGTGGCATTTCAAAAAGGGGTTTGAGGCGCTCCGGATCCGGTCGAATATCGTTATGGGATACCAAATGATGGTAGGATACATACAGTAATGTCATCCAAGTATGAAAACACTCCAGTTAGTTTCTCTTGGGTTATAACATTGTCAATAACACGCTGGAAACAGGCAGCACCATTCGTCACACCGAAAGGGATTCAGGTGAATTGATAGAGTTTTCCCGCAGCCTCGAAAGCCGTAAAAGGTTTTTCTTCTTCTAAAATGGGTACCTGTTATTATGCCGACTGAAAATCAATCGTGCTGAATATTTTGTAGGCAGCAACTTTTCTAACCAAATCATCGAAGTTTGGGAGCGGATATGCGTCAAGAAACGTGAATTTATTAATTGTCTGCGAGTAGTCAATAACCATGCGTTTTTTTGTGGTGGTCACTCTCAGTAATTAGTACCTGAGCTCTCCAAGGAGAGTTGCTTTTCTCAATCACTCCCTCAGATAAGAGTTTGGAAGTTTCATCCCGTATGAACATAAGGTCAGCTTCGATGTATCGCCTGGATTTTGTGGCAATAGGCTTGCAGTCTGTTGATAGGTTACCAAATAAGCGAGGAGGTTCTACAGAGACACAATTAGCAGAACATATATTGAGTGGGGGCTTTAATCCACCAAAAGAAATTGAAACATCAGAGTATTCTCAGAGTATGTCATGTCCGATTAGTACTTCAGCACAAAGGCCTTTTATGACTGTTAATTTGCATGAAGGGTACATATGTTCATTTATTTTGAGGTCGACCTGAACATAACCTTCGATTGCAGAGGAAAGAGAAGTTGAGGCCATTGGGACTCTCCCCTCTCCCGGAAAAAGAGGAATTTTGTGTTTGAGAGTGAAAATGTGGTCTATAAAGCTAGAGGAGCTTCCAGTGTCAATCAAGCAACGATCATGGGTGCCATTTATTTCTACTGAAATAACAGCTCGATTAAGCAGATTCAAGTGTTCCTTGTTGACTGTCGCAAAGATGGAAACTTTAGGGATAGAACTTTTTCTACATGCTTTAGCATAATGCCCCTTGATGCCACATTTCCGACATTCAGCGTTTCGTGCAGGGCATTTAGGGCGGGGATGTTTGGTTGATAGCCTCATCTAGACCTAAGGTGTCATTTTCTAACAAACGCTGACGAATCTGAGTGGACAGCAGGCCATTGATGAATGCGTCACGGATGTATTGATTTTTGTGATCCACGGCATTTACGGCCTTTAAGTCGCAATCCTTACTAAGGATTTTTAAGGTTTGGATATATTGGTCTATTGACTCAGTAGATAGTTGTTTCCGAACTGCCAAAATATGACGAGCATAAATTTTGCTTTTTTTTTTACGAATACTGAGTTCAAAGTATTTATTTATCAGCGTAAGAATTACAGTCGCTGATAAATTCATAAACATCATAGGATAGGAAATTAATGATTACTTAAGCTTATCTTCGTCATTAAGATGTTCCGTTGTAGTATCGACGAAGTTTTGAAACGTCTTCAGCCAGTGGGTCCACTCTTTAGCTGCAGTCGGAGAGTCGGGTTTTGCATCGAAGCGGCTCGGCTTGAGAAACTTGTCCATAGTTATTTGATTGTTTATAGTCAATAAAATTGTTGTATTTATACTAATAATAAATACATATAAACCCAGATATTAGGCTTTTATTGACTATAAACCACAACAGTAGTAAACATTTAAAACATTTCCAGAACAAACTAAACATATGTTAAATTAAACAAGTGGAATTATAACCATTCATTTTCATCACAGACGTATGACGTATAGGTTACTTCTAGAATTAAGTGCAGAATAAAGTTGGTAGTAACGACTCTTATTTCTTGAAGGGGAGTGTTATTTTGAACATTTTCAGCCTACCTTGAGCTAGCTTACTCTTTTTTCTCCATGCCTGAGGAAAAACTTCTTTTCATTGATGCTATTTAGAAATTAAATATCTAATGAAGGTGCTGGTCCTAAATTAAGAAAATCAGCCTCTTCAGTTAGCTGAATACAAAAGCAGAATAGGATTTCATGATATTTCTTAATCCTGGTTTAGGCCTCTGCTAGTCCTGTGGTTTAAGCCCAAAACTGTCTTTTGCTGCAGCAATTAAGTTTCGAGTGTCCAACTAAGCCTTAAACTCTTCTCCACCATTTTGCCCTATTTTCCTGGGTTGCATTCTCCTTGTTCCATAAAGCTTCTCTTTCATAACTTTTTGTTATAAAACGGCTGGTTTAGGTGATTAGGCTGAGAAGGTACTTTTTTACTATTAATAAAAGGTCATTCTGTATGAAGTTTTTATAAATTTTATTTTTCTTGAATAATTGGTGTGGACATTATTTCGCAATGAAATATAGTTGCTTCATAAACAATCAAGTATTGTTTGAATATAAATTCTCAAAAATCAATTTTGTTTGCTAAATTTAGTTTGTTTATATTGTTATATATATATATATATATAATTTTTTTTTTTGTGTGCAATGCTTTAATTGTATCCAAAATATTACTGTACAAACAAGATGTAAAGATATATATCAAATTAAAAGTAAAATAATAAAGAAAGTAACGTTCAGCTAAAAGCTGAAAATTGTAGCAGATATACACCCTTCAACAAAAATACTAAAGATCATCTTATTTTGCAGTAAGTCTATTCTGTTAATATTTAATGCATTTGGTTGGCTGGTAGGCACCAACTAGTACAGACTTTTGGGCTAGAAACAATATGTTCCTTACTAAATACTGAACCATTTATATATATATCATATACATATATAATACTGTTTTTTAGAGGTTCAAGTTCAATCAGAGATCAAGAAAGAAATATTCGATTAAGTGATGGATGTAAACAATCAATCTTTCTTTTATTTACATTCTCTAACTTGGTCAAAATTATAGTTAGATCAAATACAAATAGATTAATTTGTCAAGAAAACAATAAATACATAAAAAGTTTTGCCTGTGTATTTCAACAAAAAATAATTTTATGTATTTTCCTTTACAATATTTCATTACTAAATGATGATTGCTCCAGATGGAGATATTTTATCAATGGAGGAAAAATGCAGTTTCAGTGAAAACCATGTAAAGTGTATTGTAAATATAATTAAATACAATTACAATGCATTCAGTAATAAGCCAAATTTGTTGAATGCTGTAAATCCTCTAAAGTAACATTGTTATGCTAAGTATGACACAATAAAAAATAAAAATCATAATAACCAAAAAAAATAAATCTTGCCTCAGTTCATGCTGCAGACACTTTGAAGGAACTGATTTACAAGGATTGTTAATTTATCTGAAAAGGAGTATTTCCATGATTAATATTTACAACATATAAGGTGTAGAAACTTTTTTTGTAGTTATAGATTTAGTTTAAATACAAAATAAGTTTGATTTAGATTATTTTTATGTACTTAGCTGTGTATGCAATAGCTTCTGGAATGTTCAAGATGATCTCTTAGTTTTGTTGTTATTAAAAAACTTTTTTAAATATTTTTATTGCAATTAATAACTGTATTTTGTAATACAACAAGTAAATATGCTGGTAATGATAAAATACATGAAAAAAAAAACATGAAGAGAAAATGCCCATTGGCATCACTCCATTGAAAAAGTAAACAACTAAAGTGATCCAGTAACTGTAGTAATGTTCACATAAGAATAATGTATGGATCTTTTTATGCAATCTCTATTCCAGCTTTAGAGCACCTGGCCGAGTGGCTCATGTGGAATTGTGTTATAATTATTTTCACTGTTTTTATCAGATTTCTATCTCATCTTTTTTCTAACATGACTGAACCATCTTAGCTGTCTCTTCTCAACATTTTGCTTGAGGAAACTTTCAGTTCCCTTCCTGTCATTACTAACTCCACCTCATTTTGTTTTCCCAAAAGTCTGTGAGAGTTTGCCAGCGATCAGAAATAAAATTATTTTTTTATTTGATTATTATTTTTATTTTATATATTTGGATTCTTCTTGTTATAATGTCTCCACAATTTTTTACAGAAGGCTGACTTTTTTTCCTTAGTCAAACTCAAACGATTACAAAACCAAAAACATTCATATAAATTTATGTTTATCTATGTCTTGGTGTACTGATTAAAGTATACTTTGAATTTTTCCTCTAAAATAAAAGACTGATTTTTTAGTTTACCATCTCTGATTGATTACATTATCTACTTTTTTTTTTCTCTAATGTATTGATGTACTGATTTCCCAACATTATAGATTTTCCTTCTATATCCATGAAGGGATTTAACATTTCTAATAGGCCGCCATGTTGATACGAAATGCCTGATGTTAATGTCGAGTTTCGATAATCATGTTGGGCGTCATGACTTATGAAGTACCAAGACCGAAAGAAAAATCGAGTCGGTAGTGGGAAAAAATGTGAGAAAAACCGGGAACGTCAGACAGGCCTATTTTTTTCTTCTGGTATTTGGATTCTACATATCTAGA
Source organism: Piezodorus guildinii (assembly GCA_023052935.1). Classification (NCBI taxonomy): domain Eukaryota; kingdom Metazoa; phylum Arthropoda; class Insecta; order Hemiptera; family Pentatomidae; genus Piezodorus; species Piezodorus guildinii. The sequence goes on from CM041292.1 coordinate 60,590,469, forward strand.
AATTTAAAACCTCTAATTTTGATGATTTTTTCTTGGTCGTGTTCTAAGATTTATTTTTGAAAACATTAAAGCAAAATTTGTGAAATCTACTTGATTGCATGAAGTTGTCATGTCGAAACTTGCAAGTGGAACACTTTTTTCTGTAGGCAATTTATTATAAGATTATCCCGTTGCTACACACCTTGTTCAGCAACCGATTTCCGCTTAAGTTTCAATTATTCCTAAAGCAAAAAATGAGAGCTATCTAAAATGGTTTTCAAGAAATTATTTTTTTCGAAAATCAAGACATCCTAGATCCTTATGGGTTTTTGTTGTTATTTGACTGAAGAATCGCTTGTTAAATTATTGTCTCAGTCTTAATTATCTAAAAATGAATAACTCATGAGTTTGTTAATAGTAGAGATTAATTAATTATTTGTTTATTATTTTAAATAAGAACCTTTGTGATCAACCAAAAACATAAAATAATCTCCCAAAATTTGAGGGCTTACGTTCAAGATACTTAAAACCGAACGAATTAACAAAAAATCCGTTTTTGCACCGTACGAATAAATAAATACCAAAATCTTTTTTTTAAATAGAGGATTACATTACCTGCAAAAAAAAAAAAAAACAAGATTAATTTATCACTTTATATATTAGTTAGTTGTAAAAAGCTATATTATTTGGAAATAATTAAACATAATGTAGTAATTTGAACCTTTTTTTTTCTTAGTGGACATTTTGAGGGAAATTAGTTGAATCTTCCAATATCAAATACATTATTTTTAACGCGTAATATCATTTTTTGAATGAATGTATGAAGGAAAAAAAAATCGTTTTTAATAATGAAACTTTTTACCCGACCAAAAAAATAAATAATCTACTTAAACTTTTAGTTTAAAACAATTTTCTGTCCGCTGTCTGCCGCTTTTATTCGTAACTACAGGAACGGTTTTTAATAACATCGTCGAAACAATAACTGTGAAACCGACGATGATTTAATACCTCGATGTTAATATCTATATAGTTTCAATTTTTGTCGATTAAAAATGTTTTACGTCAACAACACAGCTATTTTTGGAGATGGAATGTATATATACATATATTGATGATACCAGATGCCAACTCGCATACAACTATATATAGTTTATAAACCGGTAGCACGAAATTTTGTCGGAGTTAGTACATATGTACGATAATTAAAAGAGAAGGAAAATAAACTGTCAGGAAGTTTCTGTATAAATTCTTTTTTTTTTTTTTTTTCAATAATTTACCTTTGTAAACGACCAAGAAAAATAAACAATAATCCCTCGTCAAATTTTGAGGTTTCACGTATTTTTGAGTAAGTGTTGACGTCCTTTTCTGCTCCATTATTGTTAGTGTGTTATTATAAGTAGGGTCTATAAGAGAAAGAGGAATCTAATCTTATCGAGTTTTCTTTATCCTCAAAAATAACGAAATTTTGGTGGAATTACAACTATTATAATTTGTGACTCGAAAATGTAGATCAATATTTTATTTATTTTTCTGTTTATCGTGCTTTAATGATTCTAAAACTCTGTACATATTTTTCTCTATCTGAAAAAATAACCGAGTTATGGGAGTATTTATGGGTAAAAATTCATTTTTTTTTTCTCTTTTATATAATTATTCGCGTTTTTTTGGTTAAAAAGCGGTTATAGATTTTTTCTTTATCTTCAAAAATACTTGAGCCATGGGCGTATTCAAAGGTAAAATGTCAATTTTGTTCTTTTCCTTTTTATAATCATTCGCGGTTTTACGGCTAAAAAAAAATAATAAATTTTTCTCTATCTTGAAATATAATTGTAGGGTTTTACTATATATATATATATATAATACAAGAAATTAATTCATCGACCCTTTTTTTTTATATCATAATTTTGTTTTAAATAATTCGGGTTTTGGGTCATTAAACCAATACTCCTTCTTAATTTTCTTTATTTTGACGTTTCGATCCTCCGTCCATGAATACACATAGGATCCTTTTCAACACTGCAACAAAGAATTTTATTGAGCACCGGCACACCACTCAGGCTAACACAGGGCACTGAGTTTTTGTTGTTCTCAGGTTTCAGTCAATGAATAAACAATTTTATGTATGCGACGTTTCGAGAATTTATTGTTCTCATAATCATGAAATTTTGGAGAAAATAGTGTCATAATTAGACATGTTTAGCCTACAAACTTTGAAAGAACACTGAGAACAACAAAACTTAAATTATCAATTATATATATATATATATATATATATATATATATATATATATATATATATATATATATTTTTTTTTTTTTTTTTGTTTTATTTTTTTAATTTTTAGTATCGCGCTTTACTGATTTCAAAACTCTATACATGTTTTATTTTTTTCTATCTTCAAGAATAACTGAGCTATGGGCGTATTTATGGGTGGAATTTCACATTTTTTATCTTTTCTTTTTTCATAATTATTTGCGTTGTTTTGGTTAAAAAAAATAATATATTTTTTTCTATTTTAAAAAATAACTGAGTTATTGAATTAAATCCCTTTCAATCGGCCACACTCACATAAACACAAACACACACCTTTTTGCGTGATTTGGTTATTTGAACTCAGAGGACCCTAAAACATGTATTTAATCCGTCGAAAACTGAAATTCGAAAATTTTCACGATCGCAATACTTTCCCTTACTGTAGATTTCATATATAGGTAAGTCAAAGTAAAAATATGAGTTCTGATTATGATGTACATTGGAAAGTACTGATACAGCAGATCCTTGCTTACTTTCGTCGAGGACCTTCCAACAACGAAAGCGTTCGCAGCACGCTCCGTGACTCAGCATTATTTGCCGCTAGCTGGATCCCATCATCCTCTATCGCTGGATCTAGCTGTGATGGAGCCGAAGGCTGTGGTAGCCCTTGGGACTAGGAAGAGGAGAGCTGACCTTGCAGAGGATCACGGCAGCAGAACGGTACCTAGGATCTGGGCAGTTATATTAAAATGCAGAACGGTTACGTGATGCAAGAGCCGGACCTAGTGGATCGCCTTGAGGATGAGACTTGCTCCGCAGGACCTCGATGTAGTCCGCCCGCGGTCCCACACATTCTCCACTAATTGCTACAGCTACAGATGTCCCACATCTTGGTCAATCCTTAGCCAATAAGGTTTCAATCTCGTAATCTGATAGCGGGCAATATTAAAAAAATATTGTCTCGCGCCATGCAAGCGAAGCATTGTAAAGCAGAGAACGTTTTGAAATAGTGTGTCAAATATTTATATGTAATGTGACATATCCCAAATTAACCAGATTTTTACGGACAGTGTGTTTTTATTTTCGGAACTATTAGTAAGGTTTCCGAAATACCTACCTCCCCTCCCCCAAATAAAAAAAAAAAAAAATCATAAAAATGACATTAGTGTCCCTCATACAGGAGGGTACAAAGGAGTAGTTTTAGGGAGAAAGTTTTTTTCCTTTTAATAATATATTTTAGTTTTATAGATTTAAAAGACCACAAAGATTCCATTTGTGGGACGATCTCGAAACACATTTCATTCAGCTCTGTTCAGCTTCGAGCGGTTGTCATTTGACATAACGTTTTATAAAGCAAAATACGAATATTGATGCTAATAGTTATTTACTGAAGTATGCTAGTATTAATTAGCCATTTTTTCCTTATTAGTGTGGATGAGGGGAGAGGTCGAGTGGGTTAAGACGCGCAAACAGTCCGCGCATTGCCCAGCAACCTCATAGCAGAATTTGAAAAGTTAAAATAATTACGAGTTCGCATCTCGTTGCCAAAAAGGGAGGAATTTTAACTCGGTATTAATCCCGCGCCTTCACCCTCTCCCTCTCTCGCCCCCAGGGCCTAGAATTACTATTTTCGTTTATTTTTACATTGAGATGTTGAGTTGCGGTACAACATAATGGATAAAGTGATTGAAGTGAGTAAACGCATGAATCATATGATATCTCCTCTCTTCACAAAAAGAAACTACTTTCAAATCCATCCTGAATTACTTCATTATCTGTTTTCTAATTATTACCTGTTTATTGGTTTTATTGGTAGGCAGTAAACTTAGGAAATCATCATTTCTATATAGATACACTCACTCTTTTTTTTTTTTTCCAATAGAAAAGTTATATAAATAGATACAAAATTTTCTATACAGCATGCTATTATTTTGCATAGCTATTTATTTTCAACTTAACAATGCCCTAATGCAGTGGTTCCCAACTGATGGTTCGCGAAATGACACTGGAAATTATTTTAAATTATCTTAATAAAATATATTTATTGAACCTTCGTTTTCTACAAAAATCACTCTCAAATTCAACAAAAACATTCAATTTCGTATGGTATTCGAGTATAACGGAAATTGTTACTTTACTGTATTTCTAAATTTTAGTAAATTTTAGCGTACGTTTTGCGGATCGTAATCGGTGTTAAGAGCCTAGATCTAACTTATACTATCTCGGATTATCTTTAATAATTTATTTAAATCGTTAGTCCATTATTAATAAAACGATTTAGTCAAACTATAATTTAACAAAAAGTTACTGTAGTTATGCAAGTTATGCAAATTGAAATTAAGATTTGCAGGTGCTATTTCCATTTTAGGAAATATTTAGTATGAACGAAAGTATTTGTTTATTTTTGAATGGATATTTAGAATTATTTACTTAATATAATAATAACTTTTTATATTTTTTTTTTTTTTTTTTTTACGTCAGGAAAGGAAATGCTCGAGTATAATTTGGAAAGTTAAATATGAACATCATACCTTTTGGATAGGTAATTCAAACTAGCTTTTCAATGACTTTCGTGATATTCAGATGAAGCCCGATCAAGAATTTATATATAAGTATTATATATATATATATATATATATATATATATATATATATATATATATATATATATATATATATATATATATATATATGCCCGATATTTTAAAATTGAGGGTCCTTGTTACTGTACTGATTGGAAAAAGGGGTCCGTGGAGAATATTTGTCGGGAACCACTGCCCTAATGTATAAATTATTAATAATAATATTAGATCAAAAATAGATTTATTTATTTTCATTTCATCATTAATATAAAACGAGGTAGAATGTCATTTGTTAATGATAGGTCAAAAAAGTTTTCATACACTATGAATATTAATTCTAATTGTTGTACAATGACCTCCAGTATTATATGTATAAATCTTATATCTATAATCAAATCTTATTTTAGTAAAAACTTTACATTATTCCAAGAAGGGAAGGATAAACTGGTCGAGTCGCAAGAAAAAAGCCTTTCTTCAGTAAATTGGACTAGAAGAAGCGGCTGTAATTTCCAAGGGAGTTTATAAATAAAATTTCTGGGAAACGATAATATTCTCTTAGGAATCCAAATTTAATATTTTTCGGCCAGATGGAAGGTCAAAAGTCTGAAGGAACTCAACCTCAGCTTCCGAAATTAAGAATTTATTTATAGATGTATGGAAACTTTTTTGAGTGAGTTTATGCCAAAAAAAAAAAAAAGTTTTATTGATACATTTCAAGGATGCCTGCTTTTTAGAAAAGGAAACTTATAAAAAGAAAAAGAAATTATTTATTCCAATTGTTTTAAGGTTAGTGCCCTGTCAGCTCTTAGCTTTCTGTATTGTACACTATTGCTTGACATTAGATTCAAAAACTCTAGAAAGTTTGAATAGAGCAAAACCGCAAGATAGTGCGGCCCTAGATCCAAGAGAAAGGATTTGAGGTGCCTGTGAGAACTGGGCTAGTATCAAGTCACCTCTGCCTCTTGCGCTCCAGTTATGTATCATCTAGTTGTTGTGGAAATGATTTAATATAAATAATAACTCGTCTCTGTGGTTGTAAGAGTTTGCTATCAATGAGAGATATGACTTCAATAAACAATACAAGACTTGTTTTAAAAATCTGGTGCTCGCAACTCACGACTTTCAATTACCTCCGTTGTTAAAATCAATATCAATACCGATCAATATATTTAAAATAAAGTTAGAGTTGAATAAAGTTAAAAGAATTACATTTAGTTTCGAAATAAACATGTGTTTCTTAGATAATCTATTATATTATTGCCTAAAACAATCCCTTGCTTTGTTTTTTTTCACTCTCCATTACCTTATACAACGTTCTGTATAAGTTAATATTTTTCTTAAATCTTTAGCTTTCCAACGGAATATTATATGTAGACCTATATTACTATTCTTATGTTCAAATAAACAAAGATTACATACAGAAATGGGGGAGCCCGTTACTGAGTGGCTAGCGCGCTAGTCTCTCATGCTACAGGTTCTGAATTCGAATCCCCCGGGTATGTGAGACACGTAAGACAAAGGGTGGCCACTCACATAATTAGTCGTAGGGCATGATGACCCTACACTAAAAATTGCATCGTGAAACGTGAGTGTAAACTTGTAGGAGTTTTACACCGCGAGGCCCAGGACCTACACGGCATTTCGCTCCACTGGAAGAAGAAGAAGACATGCAGAAATATTTTTCTCTTTTGTGGGATATCAAATTTATTTATTTATTGTATCTGCATACATACATACATGTCACTTTCTTTAGGATAAGGTGATTTAGGGGGTCTTTTGAAGTACGCTAAAAATGAAAAAATCCAAAAAGCGAGGGTGAAGTAAAGAATTTGAGACTCCATGTAGGCTCTACCACACGAACCTAATTTATATATGAATTGAGAAAACTGGGGCTTAATTCGGGAAGGAGGTGGGGAGAGATGAGCAAAGCTTTGAATAGGGTCGACAATTTTAGTAAAAATGATCAAAATCTATGGTTCATGAAACGTATTGAAAACGCACCCTCACTCCAATGCTCAGTCGTCTGTCATTTTCTCGCTATTGAAAGTTTTAAAGTTGTTTTCCAATTCCAATTTTTTCTTCTTTTTGGTTTCTCACATTATGTGGATGGAACTGAGAGAGATCGACTATATATACCTTCCATCGTGACGTTTCTTATCGAATAACTTATATTTTAAGTATAGTATTGTCGTAATATCCTCTAAGTTGCAGGAGTGACCCACCTTAAAATTATATGCACCCTCATTTTCGGCTCGTAAAGTATTTATATTTACTAATAACTATAAACGTCTATAGCTTTATAATAATAAAAACTTTCTACTCTTCTCGAGTGTTGCATAAGAAGCAGACTATATGCAAATGATCTCCTATCCAGCCGTTGGAAGCCTTTCCATCCTCAACTATGACCCCGGATAATTTCTGGTTTCCTTCGCCTCGTTTGACAGTCGCATCGGGCGGCGTTCGGCTGTCGCTCAGGTGAAATTCGAAGTTTATGGTTAACATTTAATTATGGGAAATTGAGTTGTGAAACTTTTTTTTACCCCTTCATAATCACATCAAACCGGTACCACTCATAATTGTAAGACAACTCATTTACTTCTTTTTCTAATGAAAAGGTTAGATGTTACCGTAGACATGTGATTAGCAATGAATTCTTAAGTGCTTTTGTGGTGTTTCTTAACCCTCTTTCACTGAAGAGAAATGAATTAAATTATGAAGGTACATTTATAAAGATACTCTATAAATGTCAGTCAGTTATAGTCAGTAGCTGGGTGGCTAGCATAACAGCCTTCTATGCCAGAGGTCACGGGTTCAAACCTGCAGTGGTCCTAGGATTTTTTAATGAGAGTGAAAAAATCCTTAGTTCCTTCGGAGGGTACCTAAAAAGGAGGTTTCCGGCCTGTGCGATGTCAGGTACTCGTTAAAGATCCCTATCCAATTAAAACCTGGATAGGAAAAATTAAGGAATCCCAATGTAGCATCGCCACTGCATTAGCCACAGTAGCATAAAGTGACATTAAATCAATAAACAAACAAACAAACGAAGTGGTTAAAAAATGGTTAAATAATTGAACTGTATTGTGAGAATATTTTTTTTTTTAAGCATTAGTAAAAAAATATACTGTTGTGTCCTCTATCATAATCGTATAAATCCAACGCTTATACGATTCTAATGGTTTGCTCGTTTGTCCACTGAACTGTATTGGCACTGATTTGGGTTCATCGATGTCAGTGAAGGTTTATAACATTTGCTTTATTGTATAAACGTTCAAATAAATAAGGTTTGATTTGGTAAGCGATAAAGCCGTAAATAGGACCATTGATATTAGTTAGATTTAGATTAGAAGACGGATCAGACATTTTGTTTTGACATTTGTTCACTTTCATATTATAACTTTTTGACAAGCCCTAGGTCGGTTAGTGTTGCTCGGATAGAAAATTTACCGACAGTTTCTTTATCAGAAATTTAATGGAGAATGTTATTATTTAAAAATTTTAGCTAGAAATAGAGTTTTGTAGCTATATTGGTTTAAATAAAAATCATACTTATATAACACTTATTTTAAGTCAACTTTGTCTATTTTAATTAATCATCAATCCCCCGGTCCGTCCGCAAACTCAATTTCTTCCTGACTAGCAAAATCAGTAGATTACAGATTGAAATATCTATGCTCTATTGTTTTCTCAGCCAGAGAGAAGTCGCCTTAGATAAGGTTTTTTTTTTTTGGTTAGGGCACAGAGGCCTAGAACCGTCCTGGGTGTATTGTATTTTATGTGAATCGATATCCTCTTGTTATTAGAATACTGAAAGTCTAGTGTTTATTATACCTTGATCTATATTATTATTACTTTCACTTACCTATACCTGAAATATATAGTAGGGGTAGTATTGCGATCGTGGAAATTTTCGAATTCCAGTTTTCAATGCCCGTTTTAGGGTCCCTTGAGTCCAAAACCAAGTCGCCGAAAAGGTCTGTGTGTTTGTGCATGTGTGGTAAGTCTAGATCGAAAACAAAAAGTAGTACGAACAGAAATTTCGTATTTAAGATTACTATATGATCAGATTTTTCAGCACATTTTTCTCTAAAATCGGCCGACCTTAGGAGCTACTACATGTTTTTCACCTTTTTACTATTATCTCTAAAACGACTAACGATTTCTATTAAAATTGCTATATCGATGTAAAATGTAATGAGCTTTAACATCATACAGATTTTGTATTGATTGAAATAGTCTAACAGTGGTTCAATGCCGGTATTTTGAATTTTCTTCCTCTAAAGTACCTTCTAATTTTATATATTCAGAAGAATTACCAATATAATCTTATTGAGATTGATAAAATGCGCTAATATAAAGTTAAACGAATTGATAACCAACTAAAGAGCAGACATTTTTTAAAAATGTAATTTTAAGTTTTTTGAACATAAGAACAGCAACATAGTGTATAATGTACATTTCGAAAGTACTAAACTACCACCATTAAACTAAACTAAAGGACCACTATACTATCAAACTCCCCCCGCATCCAATCCTTGCAGTCCAAAATCCTCCTGCTCCTTACTTTGTAACTAATAAACTCATCCATAGAGACCTAAATATCCACTGGTTGCAGACTTGGCCATCGATAGATACACCTTTTCAAACTACCTGACCATCAAACCCGCTTGTCCGTATCCCCTCATCTACATCTATTCCGGTGATCCTCTGAGGCGCCTGAAAAGGCGGTGGCCTCGAAACCTGCTCAATGAAATAAACTTTGAAGTACTACCACTGGGTAGATTCTTCACATGTCTATTCATGCTTGTTATTGTAATTTAGCCATTTTACTTATTGTATCTATATCTTCTTCTTCCAGTGTACCGCCGTATAATCCTCCTGGTGTTCCTGTTTGATGCATGTTGTAGGTGTAGGGTCATCACTCCCTACGCCTAATTTTGTGAGTGGGCCACCATTTGGCTTATGCGTCTCACATACTCGGGGAGAGGCTGTAAGTGAATCCCCAATTAATTATATCCTTATAAAAGCCCCGCGGGACTGGGATTCGAACTCACAACCTATAGCATGGGGACTAGCGCGCTAGCCACTCAGCCAGGGGCTCTCCATTGTATTCGTATATACTGTTTAAAAAACAATAAAATATATTTTTAAAAACAAAACCGTGGTTAGTGAAAGTCGTGTGTTGTCGCACCATATTTTTTTTATTTTTTACGATTTACTTTTTTTTTTTATCATTGTAGTAAATAAAACGAAATGAAATATTTGGGATACACCTGTGATATACTTTCCTGTCTATAATAGCGTTATCAATTTGAAACAAATCTGTTAGAATACAATTCTTTAGTGAACCAATAACTAGTTACTTATTTTAGTTAAAAAAATGATCATATGAAATGGCTGCTCGTGCAGAAGAGACTGTAAATAAATACAGTACCCGCATCGACAAGAGATTCGCTACTCGATTCACGATCTAAACACACGTAGCATCCCAGCACTATAAGGGTACCCACTGGCTGTTTATCCATAAACAACGTCTATTAAAACAATCACTTGCAACTGTAACTATGGACACGATAAGTTACTATATATTTCATTGTCCATACCCTTTCTGAAGGTAGATCTTAAACAACGTTCTGTCAGAGGAGAATAAAATGAATGATGAGTTAAGAACTCAGGAGGATCAACATAGTTTGAAGAATAATTAGTCACGCTCACAGTATATAGTTAATGTTACAACTTGGAGATCAAATCTATAGATACTTGTGACGTAAAGGCTGCACTACACAGTGAAAATTCGTGAAAGTGAGAGTTCACGAAAGTTCTGGGAATGAGGGAAGGTGTATTTAAAAAAAAAAAAAATCCGTATAATAACACCAAGTATTAACTTTTAAAAATTCTATAATATTATTTTTTTTTAAATATAACAAAACTAATCTAAAAAGTTTATCAAAACCCAAAATATTGCAATATTCAAATTATAAACATGATTTTTAATATAGAAATCTTTAAGAGATTAGACATTGCTTATAATAAAAGCTAAAAAAAAAATAAAATAAATAAATAAATAAATGAATGATAACGCTTTATCGAAAATATGGTTGTTGTATATTTATATTAATATGTTGAAAGTATGAGAGAGTGCATGATAATTCACTAATACTGACATCGCATCAAACCTTTACATAGTTTAATATTTAATTTTGTCTACTCTCATCTTGTAGCGCGGTCTTAAGTTATACTTGATTCAATAAAATGTTAATTTTTCAGTTGACTTATATATATGAAAATTTTTTCTTAAAAATTTAAAATATTTTTTTATATAAAGAATAGATTGATTTTATATTCGATATTTTTTTGAGAACACTAACTTTTAAAACAAAAGTAGAGATTTAAAATTTAATTCGATAATGCCAAAAATATTTAATGCATGAATTTATATATATTAATTATATTAATTCCATTTTCGGCTTATCCGTGGAACTGACCTTAATTCTTAATCAACGGGTGGATACATCGATGGTACTATGAAATTACATTTCGAAGCTACATGTTATAAGTTACTGTGATCTCTATGCTAGTTTACTTATTCTACTATTTATGCCTGTAGTCCAATAGAAATAGTATTTTGCCTGGAAAAGGGTGGAGTAATTTTGTAAAGAACAAAACTGTGAGATTCGTAGCTTGAAATATATATATATATATATATTATAAAATTTAATTTAATAGTATTTATTAAATATATTATATATGATATTATATATATATATATTAAGTTGTTGAATATTGGTGGATTTTTTGTTCTAAAATTCTTTTTTTCTCCCCGAAATTCATAAAGCTCGTGTCAACTACACGTATATATTGCATATATAATGGAATAATTGGGTGCAGATTTTAATATATTAATAGAATTCGGACATGAGGCTTCTGTCTGGGTGTAAGTACCCACTCACCTAAAGATAAAAATTGTTTTTGCACCTGATGATGCTATTATAGCCAAAAGTGATTCTAAAAGATTGGCTATTATGTATTTTACTGTAAACTTGCACTTAATAAAAGTTACTAAGGCTTAATTGCTGAAATAACTGACTAAATTCGTTTTTTACTTTCACTTACTATATATAGTAAGGGAAAGTATTGCGATCGTGAAAATTTTCGAATTCCAGTTTTCAACGGAAATACACGTTTTAGGGTCCCTAAGTCCAAATAACCAAGTCCCGCAAAAAGGTCTGTGTGTGTGTGTGTGTGTGTGTGTGTGTGTCTGTGTGTGTGTGTGGTAACTCCCGGGCGGAAACGGAAACTCCTATGAAACTGAAATTTCATATTTAAGACAACTGTACGCCCGAGACGTGACAAAACTTTTTTCATTAAAATGAGCCTACCAGAAGAGGAACTTTATACCATGCATTTTGCACCTTTTTTCGATTTTCTCAAAAACGGTTCCGACGATTTTGATTAAACTCGCTATATCGATGTAAAATTTAATGGGCTTTAATATCATGTAGGTTTTATTTAGATAAAAATGGTCTGACAGGGCTTAAATGCCGATATTTTAAATTTTCTTCCCCTAAAGTACCTTTAATTTTGTAGATTCAATAATAATAACTAGATTATCTCGTTAAAGCTGATGAAAAACTGGTAAATATATAAATTGAATAAATTCGATACCCAACTAAAGGAGAAAACAGAAAAAATATTTGTTTAATGCAATTTTTTTCTTTTTGAACATAAGAGCAGTAATATACATGTATGATATACCGTTGGAAAGCTAAAGATTTTAGAAAAATTATCATCTCATACACAAGCTTTTAAAAGTTATTGGAGAGTGATGAAAAGAATATAAATCTTACTGATTATTTAAGATAATAATATAATTGATTTTTTAATAAAACACATGTTTCTATATAAATTCAACTTGATTAATTCCTTAATAATTTCACGTATTTTTATCTCTAACTGTATTTGAAATTTCTTCCATTGATTTTAAAAATGGAGGTAAGTGAAAGTCGTGTGTTGCCCGCACCAGATTTTTTGCCATTATGTCAGGCTTAAGCCGCCTCTTATCTCAGAAGTTGTTCCAATTAGTTTAATATGTCAAGTACAGATTTGCTGTAATTTTAACGGTCTTTATAATTGCTAACGACAATGTTTTTTTTGTTTGTTTTTTTTACTTTCACTTACTATATATAGTAAGGGGAAGTATTGCGATCGTGAAAATTTTCGAATTCCAGTTTTCAACGGAAATACACGTTTTAGGGTCCCCTGAGTCCAAATAACCAAGTCCCGTAAAAAGGTCTGTGTGTGTGTGTGTGTGTGTGGTAGCTCCCGGGCGGAAACGGTAAGTCCTATGAAACTGAAATTTCATATTTAAGACAACTATACAGATAACATAGACAAAACTTTTTTCATCAAAATCAGCCTACCAGAAGAGGCACTTTATACCATGCATTTTGCACCTTTTTTCGATTTTCTCAAAAACGGTTCCGACGATTTTGATTAAACTCGCTATATCGATGTAAAATTTAATGGGCTTTAATTTCATGTAGGTTTTATTTAGATAAAAATGGTCTGACAGGGCTTAAAGGCCGATATTTTAATGCAATTTTTTGATTTTGAACATAGCAACAGTAATATACACTTATAATATACCGTTGGAAATCTTTGATTTTAGAAAAAAATATTATCTAATACACAAGAGCTTGTAAAAGTTAATAAAGAGTGATGAAAAGCAGATAGAACTAATTATTTTAGATAATGCAATAGATTTTTTAATAAAACACATGTTTCTATATAAATTCAATTTAATTAATTCTTTAATAGTTTCACGTATTTTTATCTTTTAGTATATTTGAAAATTCTTTCTTTGAGTTTAAAAATGGTGGTAAGTGAAAGTCGTGTGTTGCCCGCACCAGATTTTTATAAAATGCATTGGAGGCGAGTTATTTAGGAAAAAATGAAAAAAGTTTTTTTTAACGGATTATTCAAGATGGTGAAAAACGCACAAGGTTTGCGAGTGTGAAAACATGGGTTTTTCATATATCTAAAAATCAAAATTAATCCTCCTTTTTCTAGGCATCTCCCTATTTTTGAACTGTTCTTAAAATGTTAGGAATGACAATAAAACACCCTGTTATTATGAAGGTATAAGACGTTAGAATTAATTGTATGTAAAAACATGTTTCTATTACTTGCTACTTCGTGTGCGGAAAAGATGTAATTCGAGTTAAAAATAGTTAAATTAATGATATGAAAAAAAAAAAAAGATTATAATCTGATGCTATTCAAACGTTTAAATGATAGAGTGACTCGTATTATCGTTTTTCTGATTATCAACGTCATAATATTCCTTTGACGTACGGAAGGCTCTTTGACGTTATTGTAATATTTGTAGGAGTGAAGTGCTTGAGAGTTTTTCTTAGAATTAAATAAATATTGCAATTGAGGTTAATACCCGTCATCTCTTGAAGACTTGTGATTCCGATTGATGGGAAAAAGCTTGAGGGACCCATAACTTGGGAGGGAGGAAAGTGATTTAACAGCTATATTTCTAAACTCATGTTCAGTTTGAAATTACCTTCGTGATCAAAACCATCTTTTGTATCGAAATATACAATTTATAGTAAGTGGTATGCATTAAATATCGACACAAGATAATATGACCCAGAAAATGTAAAAGGTTTTTTTGCACTTGTATAAAATAATAAGTAAATAATCGAATGAAACAGTTGATTTTCATAAAAATAAAATTGATAAATACTCATCAAAATGTGACCATTATTAGCAAAGGTAGCTCATAAGAATTCGAGTCCCAATTTATTCAGATGCTTTCCTTCCTTTCCTAAACAAATTTTCTACGTCAGTAAGAAAAACAATCTACGACAAATAACTGAAATTTATACATAAATGTAACAATTTATTCAAGTTAATATTCTAATTACATTAAATAACCTCCTTAATTCCAACAGGAATGAGTAAATTATTAGCAAAAACCCAAGGTATCTTCCAAATTCCTACGATTTACCTTGTTTATTATTATTTGTCTTCATTGAGGCAATGATCACTTCAATTCATAGTGCTCAGTTTAAGCGAACATCAATATGATCGTTACACAATAACGCTTCTAACTTTGTCAAAAATATTGGAATTTCAATGATGGTCAAGTTATACTCAATGGATGATCCCTGAAATAATTAAACTATTGATTATACAGCAACGTTTTGACTTACGTTTAACAGGATAATAATAAATTAAGAAACAACCTCAAATAAAAATATTGCAAATTAAACTAGATAATAAACAAAATTACAGATATGTACATATATACAATTTTAATAAAAAAGAAATTTACATTTTTTTTTTTGGCTTAAATAATATAACTTGTGCAAAATAAAGCACAACAAATAAACGTTTCTATCTGTTATATTACTAATTTTGATTGAAATTAGTAAACTAATTAGGATTCTTCGGAAATTGGAGGGACAGGAAGTGATTGAACAGATGAAATTTGAATGTCGGAAGAGTATTGGAGTCGCAGATATAAGGAGGAATAGAGTTGCATACGGATGAGGATCGAATTAGGAAAGATCTGTCGAAAGCTGCTGTTCGATGGCGTTTTATTGAATAGAAACATATCTGAGATGTACGTCAGACGCCAGAATTTCAGAACTTGGAAGAGGAAGGATACCAGAAAGTACTTACAACAGTAGGAAGGGTAAACCCACTTCAACTCTTCGTCAAATCGGGTGACAGATGTATCCCTCTATATCTAAAAAATGAAGCGGATAAAGCAGGTAAATAATCGTTTTAGTTTCAGTCTCGAGATCTCCAGAGACACTCCCATTCACCGTACAGCAGTAGTCAAAGTGGGGGAATATTACTGTTGTTATATTATCTATATATAGTTTTTTAAATTCTAACAAAACTAATTTATTTCAACTTAATCATCTCAAGTCATCTGTTACAATACTAAAGTGTTCAACCGCGCGTAAACGTTGCAAGCACTAATTTTGTTTTGTATACCACACGTTTTTGTCTTCTGCCGTTAATAGATCTCATGAACCTGGGTTTTAGGATCTGCGTCTCCCCAGTTCGTGGTTTTCGGCGATTTTTACAATTTGTTTTTGTTACATTAGGTCTCTTCTAATTAGAGAGAGATTGGTTAACACGCCACTTTTCCTCATACGGAACTCTAAACTCCGTTGATGTGGGAACACCTGAAGGATCGCCGAAATCGTGGGAGAATGGTTGTGCAAAGCGGCGATGTCCGGCTACCGAAATGCTCGTGACGCGGGCCAGAGGTATCCGCAAATTACAGAGCTGGGTGCTATTCTTCATCGCGCTTATTACACACCGCCTTTACCTAACCCCGAGGATCAGTCAACTTTCGGCTAGATTGAAGGGGATTGTAAGAAATCTTTGCTCTTGGCCTCAGTTATCCTTACGGTACAGTTACGGCATGACTTGCCAATATATATATATAAAATAGGATTAATCACACATTGGTGGGGATCTGCTAGCTTACCTTAATCGGATTAGGGGTGTCAGGAATATTTTCATAAATGTTTAAGAAAATCACACAGACGATTTCTTAATTTTTTTTCTCTACTATTATTATATAATAAGGTTTATGAATAATTTTGTGACAGGCTCAGGAATTACAATTGAATAATTAATGTAGGTATTGATCACTAATATTATTTTAGTGTATTAACGTTTTCACGAAAATGGAAGTTATAGATTGGCAACATTACAATTTTTTTAGAAATGACTCTAATGATGATATAACACGTCCACGCCGGCGAGACCCACCGATGGGTCACTGTTGACTGTTCCGTGGGTTGACGTGCATCACAGATGAGTCACTTGTTTCGAGAATATTAGTTTATTTTATTTTTTCTTAACATTATATGCTGTAGGAATTAGCAAGCATAAGGGTTTATTTATTAAATATTTTAAAAATAATTTATTAACTTTTAACACCACCCCCTCAAAGGACTCTTATCGGTTAATTTCACTTGACTACTCTTCTTTAAGAATTATATTTAGCTGTGCGTGATTTCTTTTCATATTTTTATTCCCATAATATGATATAAGAATATAATATATAATAATAATATTATAGGAATCTTTTTTTTAAAAGGAATTCCATAATGACTGCTTCAAGTTATAGGTGTATGTCAAAACTGTTACCAAATCACGTTTAGTGCGTTGGAAGATTGGAACTGTTGTGATCTGGAATTAAACACGTTGGAACTTGCAACAGCGTCGCCCCGCGCACGAAGTGTAAGCAGCTAACACAGTCCCGCCTCACGCGGAAAAACGTAGATATTCGAACCGAGGTGAACGTATTAAACAAAATAATTATAGCAATATATATATATATTAATAGACTTAAGTATTAGTTTTTTGTTGATGTTTTTTTCCACCTCTACCGTTCTTTTATAGGCTTCACGAGCGACTCTCGGAGCAGAGAGATAATGCCAGAGTTAACAGCTCCCGTCCACCCAGCGAGACTCTTCATTATTTGTTTGTTAATACATTTAACGCCACTTTTAAGCTACTGTGGCTAATCATACGATGCTACAGGGGAGTCCTAAAGTTTCCGTTTCCAGGTTTAATTAGAATATTTGAACGAGTGCCTGACATCGCACAGGCTTGTGACCAACATTTTAAGTCCCCTCCAAAGGACGTTATAAACTAAGGTTCTGTACTTCCATAAAACAATTCTAGACCACTCGTTGTGTAGTGGCCAGCATAACAGCTTCTTTGACCAAGTAGGGGATTAACTCACTCGGCAAACCCGCCCCCGGATTTTAGTATTATCTATTATAAAATAGTCTGTAATATTACTTTCATTACCTTTAATTTAATTTAATTCACATAATTCTATGTCTATCAATATGAAAATGTGAACATCTCTTGATCCCTGGCATTGCCACATAGTTATCTCAATCTCGTCGGGTGGTAGCTTATTATTACCTCGTCTAACTGCTTACTGGTCATATGGTTTCAGGTCTTGATTAGCTCGTTTTAAGCTAGAGGCATACGTTGACTTATTTCTGTACTTTATAAGTCGGAAAAATAATCATGAAATTCATAAAAAAAGATGACTTTTTTTCTCTGAAATTTATAATATAAAATGTATGTAGTGCATAAATATAACTATAATCTGTGAAAATATAAAATAGTTGATTTTATCATAACTAGTTACCCAACTTCATTGTCTAACGTTAGTCTTAGCCGGTTCAAAAAATTAGAGACACTATAATTCTTAAAATATTATTACAATTGAGATGAATAAAAATGAGGAAAGCTTATTAATTTTGCTCCCATTATTTTTATATGAATTGTATTGTAGTGAAACTTGGATACTCTTACGTAACTTACGGTTATGACTTGGCAGATTAACCCTTGTTGGAGACAAAATTAAACTTGATTGGGAAATTGTTGAAATCTTTATCTAACCATCTGAATACATCTGAGGATGATAGACTAGACTAGTACTTTAGAATAAGTTCTTCTAGAATCAAAACCAGGAAAAGTAACGGTACCGAGGCTGCGGATTTGGCAAGTGTTGGGAGCATCACGTGATTCATCTTCTCCAGGTTTGCCAACAGCTTGGAGCACGATCAACTACAAGAGTGAAAGCTATCTCGAGCGTTTCCTTAGGAAACATTAGTTGTTCAACCTGCTATAGAAAAGCGGGTAAACCTATGTCCAATAAGTATTGAGGATGGACGAGCAAAAATAACTCGAAAGCGCTACAATAATGTTCGCTGGGCGCACCTCACCTTGCAAACAGGAGTTTTTGAAATCCCTTAGGTATCTACCTTATCCATTTAATTAGTAAGGTGATAACTGACCTTTGATAATTTGTTTAAAAATAATTCCGGCAATTATTATCGGGATCCAGTTCGGAAGCTTCAGAGTATGGCTCTACTTGTCTTACATTTCGGAGGAATATACAATACAACGTACCGTGGTAGACGTTGAAGGGTCATTAAACCTACACTTGGTTGATGGATCATGATATAGTTATATGAAATTGATATAGGTGGTTGCAGAGTTACTGAGACAGAATATAGAACAGTTATTCCTCCAATTTCTTTTTCTAGGTAGGTATTTGAAATAATGTGATTTCAATTATTAGTACATCATTTATCGATTTAGTATTGGTTGTATGTGGACCTACGGCATTGAGTTATGGGAGTCCACTAAACCATCAAACTCCTCTCGCATCCAATCCCTGCAATCCAAAATCCTTCGAAAAATCCTTAATGCTCCATACTTTGTTATAAATAAAATTATCCATAAAGACCTAAATATCCCATTAGTTGAAGACCTAGCCCGATCCAGATATACATCCTTCCATTCCAAACTTCCTGCCCACTCAAACCCGCTTATCCGTGACCTTTCCTCAACATCTATTCCTGACAAACCACCGAGGCGACTTAAAAGAAGATGGCCAAGAGACCTCTTACCGTAAATTGGACATTGGAGTTCTACCAATGGGTAGTTTCTTCACAGGACAATCATGTGTCTTAATCTCATATCTATCCCATTTAATTGATGTATTGTATAAATACAGTTGTAAATTTCTTTAAATAAATAATAATAAAAAAAAAAAAAAGTATTGGTTGTTCTTATCGTGTTTTGAAATTTAAATGTCTTTAAAAAAAAGCTGCAAATTATTACACAATGGTTTATAATTTCCTAATATTTATGTAAAGATGTCCAACTTGTATAGATGTGTAGGCAATGACCATAAACGTATATTATTAAATTATTATAAAATATTATTATTAAATTATGAATCAAAGAGCTTAAGAAAGACGAAACAGCAACATTGTCAATTTATAATGAAAGGAAAGTGGCAATGAAGAAAAATTGGTATCCCTAAATTCGTAATGCGAAAAGATGAATTTTATAATTCTTTATTTGTACTAGTTTAAAGAATAAACTAATTATGTGTGTATACATAGGTAAAATTCAATTTTATTTTACTTTTTATTATCAGCTAATTTACTTTTATTTTAAATTACTTATCACCACATTTCCCATTCTTCGCTCCTATTGGTCACACCGTGATGTTATATAGCCTATAACCTTCCTCGATAAATGAACTATCCACTCAAAGAGAAATTTTCAATTCAAACCAGTAGTTTCTGAGATTAGCGCGTTCAATCAAACAAACTCTTCAACTTAGTAATATTAGTATAAATAAACTTAACTAATTTTGATATATGTTTTTCATTTCTGTCGATGATTAGATATAATAATGAATAGACCTTATAAAATAAATATATTTTCTAAAACGCTAAAACGAGATAAAATCTAAATCGTTCAGAGATTTTTTAAACATGAATGATACCCTATTCAAATTGCGCCCATGCGAAGCAGGGTCCACTATTATCTATTGTATAATTTCATTTATCGGAAATGTGTTTCTAATTACTTGAGGTGCTGTTAAAATTTCATAAAATTCAAATTGATTGAAACAATGTTATTTGTCCTTATCCAAGAAAATTACAGTTACATCCAGGCGCAATAAACTTGATAACAAGTACTAAGCGTCATGTAAGATGTTAAGTCGCACTGGCTTACAACGTAGATCTACAGAAGGTTAAAAAAGAAAAAAAAAATAGCAATAAGATAGGCTTTGTTTTTGCTCAATTACGACGGATGCTGTGGGAGCATAGAGAAGAATCCAGGATCGCAGAGAACTGGAGGAATGGACCGGCTGGAACATAAACAGTCATTAATTCCAGCTGTAGGGATCTGTTCAATTAGATCCTCTTAGCTTGCATTCCAGCGGTGTTCTGGCGGTCATCCGGGGGAGGAGGTTCTGTCCAAGCAAGGGGTTTGGTTGCAACGAGAGGAATGGATACCTTCTTATTATAAATCATTGGAATATCATGTCGATTGTAAGAATATAGTAATGTATGTAATTGAACTGCAAAAATCTTTGATTTTTCACTTTATCATCAACATAAACTAACCAGAAGAGCCGCCACTTTATACCATGCATTTAGCACCTTTTTATGATTTTCTAAAAAATCGGCTCGTAACTATTTTAAGTAAACTCCCTACATCCATGTGAAATTTAATGGGCTTTAATATCATGTAGGTTTCATTCCAATTATGTTTATTTATTTAACGTCGCTTTATGCTACTATGGCTAATCGGACGATGTTACAGTGGGAGTCCTAAATTTTGTCTATCCAGGTTTTATTATGATAGGGAGGGATCTTTAACGAGTACCTGACATCGCACAGGCTTGGGACCACCTTTTAACGTTCGTTCCTAAGGACAGTATACCTAAGGATTTTTTACTCCCATTAAAATCCTAGGACCACCTGCGGGTTTTGAAGGCTGTTATGCTAACCACCCAGCTACAAGTGATCCCTTCATTCTAATTAAAACAGTCTGACATGGCTTAAATGCTGATATTTTTAATTTTCTTCTTCTATAGTATTTTTAATTTTGTAGATTCTATTAAAATAACTATATCATCTTTTTAGCACTAATAAAAACGGATAAATATATAATTTCAATGAATGCATTATCTAACTAAAGGGGAAATGAGCAAAACTATTTTTTCATGCATTTATTTCATTTTTTTGTAGAACATAAAAACAGTAATCAAGACGCATAACATTATCTGAGATCCGGAAAAATCTAAAACCTAACGATAGAAGAGTAGTAACTCTTAATTTAATTTTTGGCCCGACGTTCTGGGAAATTTCATCATCTTTCATTCGATACCAATCGTTTTTCTGTGCGCGCATAGCAAGTGGACATATTTCAGTTTTTCTAATGAAAAAAAGACAACATTTATTTTCCTCCTCAACCGTTGATGATCGGACTATGAGTCACAAGACCTAGTATCTGCTCTCACAAAATGACGAGACATTTGTGAGACACCCTTTATATGAAACATATCGTCAAGGTAAAGTATTGCGATCGTGAAAATTTTAGAATTTTTCAACGGAAATACAAATTTTAGAGTTACCTTCTACCAACTCAAAAGGGTCTGAATATTAAAACAACCATATTATTTCTCTGAGTCATGCTAACAACACAAAACCACTACCCCAATAAAACTGTTTAGTATAGCTTTACAAAAGAAATTTATACCATCAGCATGACTGCTGCCATTAAGCTTGAGGACTATACCTTAGTGTAAAGAAGGAAAAATGACGCAGTATATTGAATGTTATTAATAACAGGGAATACTCTAAAACTGCTATTTCACAATATTCGAAATGCCTTTCAGTAGCTCCCACTGACTGTTGGCTGATTTAAATTTCTCGAGTTAAGGCTGACATTTTTGGCTAATGTTGATAAAACATACATTAGAACTATAATAAATACAAACAAAATTGCCCCTTATACCATCTTTTAAGAATTTTCTTCCTCTGAACTTTTACGAACAAAGGGACAGTTTGTGCCTGACGGGAGAGTCAGTTTTATATACATATAGTATCTGTTACGTATACATAATTCTTTTAGTATAAATACAGAATAAATACCTCTATAAATCATATATGTACTTAAAATGACTAAAGACTTAAGGATGTAAGTACATTATTTTAAAATACCGCTTAGAATGAAATATTGTTATTGTAGAAGGACGCAATTACATTTTTTCAATTACATTTCTAAATAAATTGTAAACTTTGTATTAATTTTATTCACGTATTGTTATATACATATATTTTTTCATGTGATTTGACTTCACTTGTTATTCTGTAAATATTGTATGAATGTGATCTCAAAGTATTATTATTATTGTCAATATGGAAAAAATTGTAACACATCTGAATAAAGAATTGTTTGTTGAAAAAAAACTTCTATAACGGTTTTTTTTTTTCGTTCTCTACAATTCTGGAACAATCCACTAATTCATAATGATTTACGGCAATTAGTGATTTATAACTTTTGTAGTAATCATATTTAATATTCATAGCACTGAAGAATCATCAATATGTTAATAAAAACCATAAAACGCTGAAATGGGAATTGAGCAAAATGAGTGATTGCATGCAGTGCGTTTTCGATTTCGCTAATGAACGGTGAAACTAAATCACAAAACCGACCCTTTAAGGTTACTCTTTACTCATTTTTTTTATGTCAGAAAATATTTATTTATGACTCATTTGGAATTAAAGTGTCATTTCAAACCAAATTTTCTGGGCAATATTTTATTTTCTAGAACATTTCGATAGGGGAGCCCGTGGCTGAGATGCTGGCGCGCTTGTCTCTCATGCTATAGTTGTGAGTTCGAATCCCAGTCTCGGAGGGGCTTTTTAAGTAATTAATTAGGATTTACTGAGAGCCTCTCCCCCGCGTATGTAAGACCCGTCAGCCAAATGGTGGCCACTCACAAAATTATTCGTAGTTGAGTGATGACCCTACACTACAAAATGCATCGAGAAACGTGGGTGTGATCTCTCGGGTGTTTACTCCGCGAGGCCTAGGATCTACACGGCCTGTCGCGCTCCTGAAAAAAAAAAATAGAACGTTACGATATTATTATTTTCTAGCAAACATTTTTCGGTGATGTCGATAACTTTGTTTCTTTTTGGTCTCGAAATATCTTTCTGTTAGGCATTTTTGGTGTTTAACAATTGAGTGAATTTAGTTGTAAGAATTAGTGGACAAAATTTGTTTTTTTGGGAAAGTTTTAAATATTCTTATTTCGTGAAAATCCAGGCTTTAGAGTTCTTATCCCTTGTACATTTTCCATCTTCTCGATAAAAACTATTAAGAAAAAGGGCTTATTTAAGTTTTAAATTCTTCCAGAACATTTTTAGACGAAATGTTTTAATTGCCACTATTTAAGAGAGTCAAATTTCAAGCAAGAACTAAAAAGAAAAATATATTATAATCATTAGTTTCGCATCGATAATTTATTTTTTTTTAGTGCTTAAAAAAAAAAAAAGAATCTGGGCTAAATTTTAAAATTTCATTTTCCATGATTCATTGGAATTATTTGTACTTGCTTTAAAATAAAACTAAGGAAAACAGTGTCAGATATAATATTCGTGTGGTTTAATTTCGTAAATCTTTCTCAAATTTTTAAAATCATAAATATTTCTTATTTTTAGAATAAAAATCAATAATTTATTTAGTGTCATAAATTTACATTAGATGTCATTATAATGTATAAAATCTGAGTTATTTGTCTAGTTTGCGTTATTCAGACATTCATTTTATTAGCATTTAATTTATAGCTATTTTGTTCTACAGAAAATTATTATTATCAGGATTTTTTAAACTTCTATCAATATTCAGTAAAACAAAAAAAAAAAAAAAAAATTCTAACAATTTTCTAAAAATGTATGTTTGAAAATGTTGCCGTTTTATAAATGAGGCATTAATAGTTAATACTGAAGAAGGATTCCAAGTATTTATAAAAAAAAAAAAAAAAAAAGGTCTATTCTTAAATTCCACCAGTTTATAATTATAACATTGCATAAATAAATAGTAATGTTAAGATTATTAATTTGCCTGCTTCACTACCTAATTAATGCAAATGTTACTGAATAAAAAAAAAATTGGGATACGCTGAATCAGCAAAACAGTTACCCATTTCATTCCATTTCAAGTCTTGGAATTTTGCCAATCGATAATTTTTGAAGTATCCTTCAACATTTTTTGTTTTGTTAAGGATAATAATGAGCCGTTAAATTTTTTAATTGGATAAGAAAAGTAATATTAAACTGAATTCTTACATATTTTAAACAAATTATTTTTTTAACATCTTATATTCTGAACACCTGATTATTAACATAAGTCATTAGCAGATGTCTGTACTTAAAAAAAGTTTGGATATTCATATTAGAATATATTGGGTTGTGTCACTTGAAATGTCCGTTTTCAAGGTAAAGGATTTTTATTAAAAATACGATATGAAAACAAGATAATTTTATTCGAAGTATTTACCTTCTTTTTCTACACATGTTTCCCAACGTGACACCAACTTTTTTATCCCCGAACTGAAAAACTCTGAGCTTTGAAGTGAAACAAAATCTGAAAACGCACTTTTCACTTGATCATAATTTTCAAAACGTTTTCCTTTGACGAAGTTGTCTAAATTCCTGAGCAGGTGGTACTCTGTTGGAGACAAGTCTGGAGAATATGGTGGGTGTGGAAGTACTTCGTACCCCAGTTCTTTTAATTTTTGCACTGTATGTTTTGAAACATGCCGCCAGTGAGATCATGAGGTACCCATATATCGAGCTTTTTTACTTTCCCAATACACTTTAAATGTCTGAAAACGGTAGATGCACTTGCATTTAGTTGTGCTGAGAGCCCTTTAACTGTTTGGTAGGGAATTCCTTCTACTGTATGTTTGAGGACATCGTTGTCTATTACGGACGGAGGTCTTCCTCCGGGCAAGTTTTCCAAGTCGGTATCCCCAGCAGAAAACTTAGCAAACCAACGGCGAATGGTCCATTCATTAACACCCCCTTACCCAAACGCCTTGCAATATTTTCTAGCGGCCTCAGCTGCTGAATGGCCGAGCTTAAACTCGTACAAAAATATTACTTGAAAATCGCGTGGTTCCATTTCATATTTGGAGGTATACTAAAAAGTGGGTAATTGATTGGAAAGCTAATGTTTATAATACAAAGTAGAGGATTAGTAACTGTTTACTTTAAATATGTAAACATTCGGAAGAAAACAACAGAGACCTGCAAAATCCTTTATGTATTTCAGAAACTTACAAAAACGGACATTTCATGTGAAACAACCCAATAGTATAGGTGAAATTATATTTCTTCTGCGTCCTCATGTGTAAAAATCAGCCTTGAAATTGATTAGCCTAAATTTACGACACATTATTACCACTGTACCTGGTTTACATTTTTTAACCTCTTTTTTAAAAAAAAAAAATAATATTCAACAGTGTGGGGGACTGAATTCCCTGTGTTGTCTACACAACGTTTAGTGCATGCGGAGAAATTTTAATAAACGTGGACATAACAAGAATGTTTAATTTGGAGATAAAATAGTTGTGCTCACCCATATTAACTAAAATATATATTAACTAATATTCTTATATGTTATAGTCAATTTTCCACCAGAAACGAATTAATATATTCAATTCTATAAAATTCTATCTTTAATAAATTATGAAAATCATGTTGGCTCATTAAAATAATCTATTATAGCGTAATGCCGAATTAAAAAAAAAAAAACATTTATTTTATTTAATTGAAAAACAACCGATTCTGATTAGTAATAATAAAAACTGTGAAATAACTGGATAATAAACTAAAAGAGAAAGAAAGGAAGATTAGTTTCACAGATTAAAAACATCTTTTGAAACAAGAGATTTTTAGTTACATTACATAATTGTATATTATAGTATAATAGGATAATTGTATGCTCTGTTTAACATATTAAAAAAAGTGAGTTTTATTTATGCTATCGGCAGCGGCTTAAATAAGACTAAAGCATCCGAGGCCGCTTATAGAGCAAAGAATATTTTGAGGAGAGTAGAACAAAAGTGTATATACCATAAATAAGGATAAAATAAAAACAATACTTAAAGAATGAAAAGAATTACTGATTTTTTTTTTTTAGTTTTTTGGTGTGGATAAAGAAGTTATGAATAAATGTAACTTATTCTTATAAAGTTAAAGCACTTTGAGCTTCTTTAAGGATTAAAATTTATCAGTATTAAATCAATGGTGAGCAACGACACGTCTAATTCTTAAGTTATTTACAACATTCATGTATACACGAATGCATAATAAAATCTGATATTAATAAAACGATTAAATCAAAATGTAACTATCAATAATTGTCATCATACTGTTTTCAAGAATTCTTAGTAGGTTGGTTTGATTAAATTTAGCAATTAAGTGACTTTCCTGATATTTTGAAAAAGTTGCTGGAACATCTCAGAAACAATAAGCTTCAAAAATTTGAAATTTCAGTATTAGACAACTTTTTCGAGCTGACTTTCCAAACACACAGAGACTTTTTGTGGGGCTTGTCCATTTGGACTCAGAGAACACTAAAACGTGTATTTCAAGTGAAAACAAGGAAATAAGGAATTCAAAAATTGTCTATACTCTCCTTGTTATATATTTCATATGTAGGTAAGTGAAAGCAAAAAATAACGAAATTGTCATGGGGCAGCTTTATTTGTACCCCTGATGTTAGGCGTTCATTATGCGTTTTATAGGCGAAACTATTGTATACGAAATCGTTCATACTAAGTTCGGTTACAGGGGAAGAGATTGGATACAACTAAAAAATCTTTCCTGGAAAAATCATCCATCAACTTGCCAAAAATGGAGAATTATAGTTATAAAGGTATATCGAGGGATTATAAAAGTTTATAAGACTTTTTGATTATAGTAATCGCAAGCAGATGACTCCCAGTCCCACTGTATTCTTTAATAATACTCCAGTCATACCTGTAGAATAAATCCAATATCTTGGACTCCATCTTGAAAAATATCTTACTTGAAATCCTCAACGTGACTTCGACAAAAAACTGCCCATAGACACCGATTACTACAGCACTTAGTCCGCAAACTTGCAATTTATTACAAAAACCTCATTTATGTTACCATCATCAGGCCCATATGGAATCTAGCTTTAAATCTCTACTTAACCTTCTAATTCCTCCGGCATTCAATCCAAACTCTTAAATGCTCCTAATTTCGATACAAATAAAATCATTCATAATGATCTTAATATTCCATTTGTCGTAGAACTATTCCGAAACAGATATACTTCTTTGAATTCCAAACTCCCAACCCCCACGAAGTCCCTTGCACGCAACTTATCATTCCCACCTATTCCTGACAACCCTCCGAGACGGTTGAAGAGACGGTGGCTTCGAGACCTATTAAATTAAATTGACATTGAAGTGCTACCCTTGGTTAGTTTCTTCACAAGATATTTTCACACCCATAAATGTAAATTAGCCCTTTTACTTATTGTATTTATTATAAGTACAGTTGTAAATGTAAATAAAAAAAAAATGTGTGGGTAAAACTAACATTTTAAGGTATATTGGGATTTTTTTTTTTTTTTTTTTACTTTAATCACAAAAATAGAAGTTGGGCTAAGTTCATGAGACAAAAAATCTGAAACAATTTATGCGATAATCATATTATTTTCTGAGAATCACTGATAAAGTGAGAAATTAATAGAATCGACCACAATATAGATATGGATTAACAAGAAGAGTGATAAATATAAATAAGCCGTGAGAGAACAACAACTCATGAACTGTGGCTGCAACGCTTATGTAATGTTAGCGCTGAGTCGAGATTCCAAATCCGTTAATTTAATATCAGAGCAATCATGCCTTTTGAGAAGGAACTCGAAACCGTTCATAATTCACAGTTGCCAGCCTAAATGAAGTATGATATGCTTATATTCAAGATTCCGTTGCGCAAGATAAACCCACAGGATTCCCTGGCCCTACTTACTGCTTCAAAAGGAATTACTGCAAAGCCGAAATCTGGATAAATAACTGGGCACTGCGAAGTGAGTAAATTAAATTGTGATACATTAGGTGCGAATAAATTACGAGGGCTGTATTTTCGTCTCGGTGGAACATAATAAGTAATAGATTTCAGTACTGAGAAACATTATCGCAAGCCCCATCCGGCTTCCAAGGGGCCATTTATTACGGTTACGAATGAGAAAAAATAAGCATTTTTATTTCATTTTTACTTCACACTTTATATATTTACGAGTCCAGTCCGACGCTCAAGAATGAATATTTAGCAAACAATAAATTTTCAAGAATTATTTCACTCGATTTATTATTGAAAAACTTTCTGTTTCTTCTATCAGCCAGAACTTTTTTCTGGCTGTATCTTCCATTCTATATTTCTCATTCTGGTTTTGTCACAGCCTCATCCTACTTGGTGCCTTACAATACTAAGACCGATGGCTGATAAAGTTAATGAATCACCTTTATCTTCCGCTGCTTGCTCCTTCCCACCACTCCAATTTGTTTTTATCTCATAACCCATATCTAACATAGCGCGGTACCTACATTTTATTCTCGACAATACTTACAAGGGACACTCTTAAAATATTAAAACTCAACAAAACTATACAGATTACTAAGCAGGACTTCCCATAACTAAAATCGCCTATAATCACCTAGTTTATAAGACTATCCTCAGATCTGCTAGGGTAAATCAATGATTTCAATCCTTCCATTCAAATCATGAGATGCATAATCAATACGCTGATAAAACCTTCCATTACGACCTTGATATTCTATTTCTATGACTTTGTAGCGGCAGTATCACGCGCTCGCTCACTGGTAGCACTAGCGTCGCCTACTTAAGTCACCGGCCGAATATAGCAGATTATTTATGATATTTGTATTATTGATATTAATATTGATGGTATTACTTAATGATATTTTACTTATAATTTTAATGTTCATGTTACTGATTTATGAGGATAAAAAACCATTCGATTTAATTTGATGTAGGGCCAAGACACTAGTCTGGTAGAGAAGCTCTCTACCACCACTCATCATACTCATCATCAATTATTAACATTGTGGGCTAAAATCCTTAAGAGTTAGCTCTAATCTTGAGATCACCAACCTGATTTTTCCAGGTGGTATCTTCTTATGTCAGAGTATCTCTGCCTTTTTTCATAATGTAGGCCAACTCCCTCTGTATGTCAACTTGACTAAAACAGATGTACAATAAATAAATAATGTGGTCTATCCTTATATATCATCCTTTAGCTGCCTTCTCTCCTTCTCCCCTCCTCATAGGATGGGGTGCATGGCTTTTACCCATGTGCTCCTATGAGAAGAGGAATCCCATCTGAACTTCTACCTCATGGGGCATTTCCTTCCTAGCCAGTCCCCTCTCCTACTGGGTAGGTGCGGGTTCTCCTCCTACCAGGCAGGGTAACCTCATACCTGGTGCTACGGTACGTGTTTCTACCACGGCGGGCACCGACCTCCATCTTACTCTCTTCCTTTAATGAACACGAATTGTCGAGGCCTTCTCTGACCTTATCACATCCTATATTCATAACCATACCTCGACAATCTTATACCAACAAATTTCCAGAATTTCATCTGAACCTCTCTAATCATCCAAATTCACTAGTTCAATCCTTATCCAGCTGTTTTAATCCATATGAAATGGTAGTGGTAAAGAATATACACTACCATAAAGTAAGTAAGGATATTGTATACTATAAAATAAA
The DNA here is from genome assembly GCA_023052935.1 of Piezodorus guildinii. Lineage (NCBI taxonomy): Eukaryota > Metazoa > Arthropoda > Insecta > Hemiptera > Pentatomidae > Piezodorus > Piezodorus guildinii. The sequence continues at coordinate 60,620,502 of CM041292.1, forward strand.
ACTTGTCAATAGGAGTTCTGTTAATCACCAGGATTTTCGCTCATAATCTGGATGTTTTATTTTCGACCTTCGAATTTCTAAAGAAATAAAAAAAAGTTATCATTTATTTAAAGTATATTCCATACTTACTTAATGGTACTGATTAAAAACACAAATTAAAAATTTCATTTCTAGCTAAATAAACGTACAAAATTAGATTAATTTCATATATGTTTTACTCGTTTGCATTATCTAGTAACACATTGATTATTATAACTTATTAATTTATTTTGTGTTACCTCTATCTCTATTTTTATAATTTTCCTTTCTTTGTTAAATTTAATATTTATTATGGTCCTATTATTTAGTGTGTTTGATAATTCGAATTTTGTTTTCTTTACTTTTCATAGCATACCTTAACATATTTAAAAGATTACTTTTTAATCAAATAGACAACAGATTGACATATAAAAACATTCACCACGATTCTTCCTTGCGTATTGACATTTTATATTTTATTACATAGCATTGTGCTGCTCTTAGACATTAATAATAAGCAACAATAAATCGACAATACATAAAATATGATGTTTAGTTTTGAGATATTTTATATTTTGATTTCAAAATGTTTTTATTTTTTAAGGTACCGACCGCACTGAGTAATTAAGCCAAAAAACTTGATAGAAATAAAAAATGAACTAATCAAGTAGTTATTATATCACTTTTAACACAATAAATATTTTTAAAACAATAAGCTAATTTTTACGGTCTTGTTCAAATAGCATTTTTAGTAGGCTTTTCCAAGTAATAACTGAAAAAAAAAAACTAACAAGTAAAAAAATAGAAATACATAATTATTTGAGAAAAGCAACATAAAGTAATAAAATAATAAATATAAAATGCTAATAAATATATATAAATATAATATAAATACAATATATATATATAAATATATTAATAGAATAAGTAGCATTGCCAAATTATCAATAATTAAATTATATCATGGCGAGGGTACTCAAAATTATTTCGTTTCAACTGTTTTATTTTTTGTTACAAAGTCCTATAAGCATCAAAAATAAAAAAAATTTGAATTTAAGTTAATGAGTCCCTGAGCCATTAAGTATTTTGTTCATTTGACAAACTGTATTATGTTCATTCATTGGTATTGAAGGTTGTAACATTATCATGTAATCTAATATTACTGATCAGTTTCACTCATAATCAACTGATTAGAGCTAATCCATGTTTTAAGTAACGGTCTTCATCTAAGCGGGATTGTTTTGCTCAGAATTGGCGAATTGGAAGAGGATGAGAAGGTAAGAGGTAGAAGCACCGGTCAGCTGTAACACCGAATCATATTGAATATTTTGTTAGTACACAACTATGGTAAGTGTAATAAATATAATATATAAATATAAATGTAATCCAGGAATAGAGCTTACGGAGCATATAGTGGAAAGTCGAGAATGAATAAACCACAAGCGGAAAACTGCACTTCTTTTATGGAAGCGAAATGGAATGGAATCTTCGTCTGCAAAAATAAATATGTAAAATTAAAAACATATTTATAATAAATCAATTAAATTCAAACTAGGGTGCTGAAACCTTGGTTAAACACTTGAAATCTTTATTTCCTTCAAAATTAATTTTAGCCAACTGAAAGCACACAATACTCGCACATAGCGGCTACTTCTAACAATTACTCAGTACAAACTTCCAATCAATTACAAAAAGCTATTTAAATTATAACAAAAACACCTATTTAAGGAATTCGAGTCCTTGCAATACCAGCAAATATTGGGGCCGCCCATAGCGCAGTGGTTAGCATAACAGCTTTCTATGCCAAGGTCGCGGGTTCAAACCCGCAGGTGGCCCTAGGATTTTTTAATGGGAGTAAAAAATCCTTAGTTATGCCGTCCTTCGGAGGGGACGTTAAAAGATGGTCCCTAGCCTCGTGCGATGTCAGGTCATCGTTAAAGATCCCTATCCTAATAAAACCTGGATAGGCGAAATTTATGGACTCCCACTGTAGCATCGTCCAATTAACCATAGCAGCATAAAAGTGACGTTAAACGAATAAACAAAGAAACAAAGCTAAAGCTCAAGCATTCAATCATTACATATTAGAATCCATTGGACGTGCTTCTTAAATATAAAAAAAATAAATCATCCATTTAACCTTCATGTTCCATATGTTGTTGTACTCGATTCTGAGACCTTTTCCCCTTTGACTAACACCATTCCCCCTCTAGACGATTAGTTTTTTTTAAACCTTGCTTCCTCTTCTGTTTGCCCTTAATGCAAAAATCAGAATCTTACAATAAATTGGTCAAGTAGTTTTTACTGTAATTTTCAACTTTTATTTTGTAATGGTAATAGTGGTAAGCTTTGTTGTGATTATATATAATTATATTGATTAATATTATTTTTTATTTAAGCCACTAAATATGCTAATTGCCAATACGTGTGACGATAAAAAAAAAAAAAAAAAAAAAAAAAGTCCGAGTAATTGCACAGCATAATGCAATATATACAATGCTGCAATCACCCGTAACGACGATTTAAAGATGGGGATCAGTGATGAGCAGTTGTTCAGATTGCATAGCGCAGGGATTATGCATTTGTACACCTAAACCGACAGTCATTCGAGGAACACTCCATAGCAGCATCCGATTCATTAAGTGTCAAGGAGGTCACAGAGAAAACATTATCAGTAATAAAAAAGTATTCTTGTAATTGGTGATGAAATCAACGACACTACAGAAAAAAATGAATGGGTCTATAGATTTTATATTGGGTTTTCCATCGCGAAGAGATCAATAAGTATTCATGTTAAAAAATATGACAACTACATCTAAGAGAGTATGATAACATTTCCACAATTCGAGAAAATACAACACTGCCGCAAACTTTATGTATAGGAATCAGAAAATCGATTTATTTTTACACTTAAAGGTTCCTTCAACGTATATGATACAAATATTAGATGTATTGCTTAATTTTTCTCTATATATTCTATTTCAGAGGAATTTAGAAGGACATAGAAGTTAAATTCCAGTGAGCAGAGAAAGGCCTGAAGCAACATTACTATATATAAAAAAACAAACCTGTACCACTACAACCCATGAAGAGTTTTGGGCTCAGTACATGTAGAGATTCGTACTGTTTCTCGGCCAACGGCCGTGCAATGAGGTGATCCGGCCGTGTTCAGGCTCAGCCGCCAGGTTTTTCCCTCATTTTTGGGTACCCACTTGATTGATGCTGGGTGTGCCCCAGGAGGGTCTCCATACCCCACAAGCGGGATTCGAACCCAGGACCCGGAGCACAGTAGACTAGCGCTCTACCCACTAGACCACGCCGCTCCCTCGAAGCAACTTTACTAGTATTCTTAAATTAATTGAATAATGATTGCAATCGCCTGTGGAAATAGATATGAAGTAGGGAAAAAAAAACCCTGTACCACTACAACCCATGAAGGGTCTTGGGACAAGTACATATAGAGATTAGGTACTGTTTCTAGGCCAACGCCCGTGCAATGAGGTGATTAGGCCTTGATCACGCTCAGCCGCCAGGTTTTTTTCCCCGATTTAGGTACCTACTTTAAAGAGGCTGGGTCCTGCCCCAGGAGGGCCTCCATATCCTAGGGTCACCCCCTGGCTGAATAAACAGAATAAATAATATTAAGAAGTATGGAAATAAAGATAAATTAAATCATAGAATTAACCAAACTTTAAGATACTTACATTTTTCGATAACAAGCGTTGTTTACCGAACAATGCAGAATGATACAAGGTTTCAGTAAACATTTTAGCCTAAAAGAAATGTTTTAAATAATTTACTGACTAGGCTTGAAATAAAAAATGCCAAAATATGAAATGATACTCACCTTCCGTTTAGTCTCATTACAGATATGAACAATGGACCAACACAAGGAAGGGTAAAAAAATACTGACACAACTACATAGAATATGCTTTTTCCAGTAAGAACTGTATAGACTCTTGAAGTGAAAATGAAAAATGTTGTCATGAAGACTAGGAGATTCTGGATGCCAAAGCAGACGTTCACAGACTCTGCAGCCGTCATGAGAACGAAGTGTGTCTGCAGTAAGAAGTCCAGCTCAGAAAGTTCGCGGTCGGGTTGAAGCAGGGCTGCGCTGATGAGAACGAAGCAGTCGCCGATGAGGAGGCAGAGTGATGCGAAGACCATGATAGAACTAAACATCATCCAGGTTGGGAGGAAGTAGGCGATCTTGAAGAGGATGTTGTCCCAGCTTCTACTGCTCAGCTGATACAGTCTGGAGCAAGAGCAGAGGGAGATTATAGAAAAGTGGGGTTGGTCAGTCAATATATGACTGGAGTAAATGCAAAAAGCTATTCAGTCAATCTTACATAACAATTACATCTTAAAGGGATGTATCTACGAGTATCTTACTTAAGAATCTTCTAAATGATTGGACGATTTTTTACTTTAGGTTAAGTATTGTTATTGTAAAAATTTTCGAATTCCAGTTTTCAACAGAAATAAATGTTTTAGGGTCCTCTGAGTCGCGTGAAAAGATCTCTGTGCGTTTGGTAAGTCTAGTAAAAGTCTTACGAATTTGAAATTTCATATTTAGTAGAAAAATAAGGCCGAGATGTTGCAGCAACTTTTTCATCGAAATCGGCAAACAAGAGCTACTTTATACTATGCATTTCGCACCTTTTAACGATTTTCTCAAAGCGGCTACAACGATTTTGATTAAATCCTCTATATCAATGTAAAATTTAATAGGCTTTAATATAATATAAGTTTCATTCTGATTTAAGTAGTCAAACAGGGCTTAAATTGCGTTATTCACAATTTTTTAAAGTACCTTTAATTTTGTAGATTCGAAAAAAATAACCATATTATCTTGTTAGCATTGATTAAAAACTGCTAAATACATATGAGGAACGAATTCGGTATCCAACTAAAAGAGAAAGGGGCAAAACAATATGTTTCAATGCAATTTTGTGTTTTTGAACCTAAGAATATAATATACCATTGGAAAGCTAAAGATTGTAGCAAAAATATTACCTCATACACGATATTAATATAATATATTATTTAAGAAACACACCTTTTTTCTAAATCAAATTTAATTAATTCTTAAACCTTTTTACATCCACTTACCTAAATATTTTATCTCTAACTGTATTTGAAAATGCTTAAATAGACTTTAACAACGCAGTTAAGTGAAAGTCGTGTTTATGCGCACCAGATTTTTACGTACGTTGCTATAAAACATTTTACTGCATTTCTGAATTCCATGAAAACATTTTAAGAAGCATTCTAATCTCAGCTCTATAGCACTGATACATATTATCCTCCTTAAAGAATAAATTGGCCCTCAAGAGACCACTTTCCGATTTGCATATTGCAGAAATGGCTATCTTAGTGGGTCCATAACTTTTGGAGCGATTCACTCAAAGTTAGGTGCAATCCTAATAAATTAATTTCTACTTAAGTAATGCTGCAGTAATTTTAAAAATTGTCAATGAATTTGTATTAAATGGCCACTGGCCACTCCTTTTATATATTTATATGAGATCTCCCGGCAACTGCCGCTTCAACCTTCGAGGAGGTGTGTAGAGATAGTTAGAGAACACCCTTAATAAAAATGTATTTCAAACAGTACCTTCACCTGGTTAACCAATGCAGTAGTTTCTATCAGATATACACGCTAGTCATGGTTATCCAAGACTAATCGCTTTCCAAGATAGTGATTTGACCAAGAAAACGTCCAGGTTTATTCTAATGGTGGGTATTCATTTTATAGAGGATTGAGTCCCAAAGGGAAGGGTTATATAAAATCAATAACCCTACTATGGCCACATTCGAACCTCTGAGCTACTCCTCTTCGTTATATAGGCTAGGCGAGTTATAAATACTGATTGGTAAGCTAACAGTAACGTATAAATGAAAATGTGTACATTCTATGACTATCTACACTATTTACCTGCAAATTAAGATGATGAAAAGGACCAATGAGCAGGCCAAAAGTTGCACAAGGTACCTCTTACACCTGAGCGTTACACCATGCCGTCTCTGAACGGAGAGCACAGTGAACAGAGCGTCCGAAATGAGCCTGTGCCTGAAAATCAACATCAACACTGAGAAAGTGACGGTGAGGTTGAGTGACAAGACCTCTATGAGGAAGATGAAGTTGTGAAGGCGGCTCTTGGAGGACATTACTGACTTCAGGAAGGAGAAGATCGAGGAGGTGACCATGAGAAGGCTGTGGAAGAGAGCCATCCTCGATATCTTTATCTTCCAGCCGTTCTCCAGGTCGAAGGGGAACATCCCCCACAGCTTGGAGTTGCAGAGGATGAAGCGGTACGTAGCGTGAGGTCGGCTGGGCTTCATGTCCACTGACCGCCCTCCTGCCTTGGTGTGAATTGATGTCTTCATAACCTAATAGTCTCTCACATATAAAGGATTGGTATAATCCCATCTTTTTGATGGAGCGAATGGAAAATACAGTTATTTTACTAACGATATAAGTATGATGTATTTTCCCTCCTCGATATAATATGGTCAACGACAGTTATTTTTCACAATAAATCAGCTAGTATGTTCATTATTATTCGGTAATTGGTCGAAAAATGAAATTCAAAGTATCAAACAAATAGCAGGCTATGGGATGGAAGCCAACCTAGTAAACAAATTTAGAATTTCGTTTTTTAATTGATATACACGTTTTAGTTCCTCCTCCCTAGACCTCCTGCAAAAAAGTCTGTATTTATTGTAAGTTTCGCTCGAAAACGAAAAGTCGTGAAATGATGCACTATAGTATACTTTTGTAGTGCAAAAATACATAAAAGTTACCTTCTACCAGCTCACAAGTGTTCAAATAACCCTTGTTCTTTCTCTGTAGTCATGTTAACAACACACGACCACCACCCCATAAAACTGTGATAAGTAAAGCTCAACAGAGGATGTTTGTTACATTTTCATGAACTGTGACATGACTGCTGAGATCAAGCTTAATGATTTTAACATAGTTTAAAGAAAAAAAATCTGGTGCGCTCAACACACGACTTTTACTTACCTCCTTGGTTAATATTAATTTAAATTGTTCTTAGGAATTTTAAATACACTTTGAGATGGAAATAAATTTTTAAAGAATTAATAACATTGCATTTTAATAGAAACATGTGTTTTATTAAATAATCTATTATTTTATTTATTTTTTTTTTTGCACGAATTGGCCATCAAGGACCACGTGAATATCATTCTGTCTTCTTCACATCTTTCATCTTCTTTTTTCTCCAATATTCTTTCATCTTCCTGGACTGTTCCTCCCGCTCCTCCTTTGTCCATTTTTCCCCTGTTTCTTTGTTTTTCCTGTAAGAACCCCAACTTCTTTTATTTTCTTCCCGAAAAGCTCTCTATCTAAGCAGTCTATTTTCTTGATTTTTAACCTATCGAGCTCCTCTTTTATTTGTTTCGCATTACCACCCATATTCTTATAGCCTAGAACTTTGTCAAAAATCTGTTTGTTCAGCCTCTGATTGTTCATTCTCACCATATGGTCATGAAACCTCAATCTCCTAGTTCTGATGACTACTTCAAGGTTTTACAAATTTCTATATATTTCTTCATTGGATTTTAGCCTGTAGCCCTCTTGTGTTATTTTGTGTCCATGAATCCTCCTAAGAATTTTTCTCTCAATCTTGAGAAATTTCTCAAGACTTGAAAGGCAAACTGTTTCCATACCATACAATATTGTTGGTCTTACTACTGTACAGTAGTGCCTTATTTTTTCATTGGAGGATAAACTTTTCTTACTGTACATGCTTCTATTTGCAAAGTACAGTCTTTCTAGTTAGGCTAATCTTTCATCTAGGCCTGCTTTATCTACCCCGTTGTTGCATATTATCTCCCCTAGGTATTTGAACTTTTTTGTCACTTTTATTTGTCCATATTTTGTATTATAATAATAATCATAATTCTAAACAGAGAAAAACAAACAATTATGTATATAGCTAATGACCCTTAATGGGTAGATGCTTTGTATAAATAAATAATCATAATTATGATATAATAATAATAATAATAATAATGTTATGAACGAGTCTATTACTAATAGTTCTTTGCATCCTTTGGCATTTTTCTTACACCCTAGTTGTTCCTTTGTGATGATATCATACTTGTCGATATGATCTGATAATTTACAACTGATCATAGATGATAGTAGTTTATAAACCCCGTTTAAGCAGGTGATAGGTCGAAAATCTTTAGGAGCAAGATGATTCTTAGCCGATTTAGGGATTAAATAAGTTATACCCTTACAGAAGTCTTCTGGTGGAGCAATGGTATTGGCCAGCAGTTTTTGGTAATATGAAGCTAATAATTTATGGGCACTAGTAAAGTATTTCAACCAATAATTATGAATTTTATCAGGGCCAGGTGATTTCCAATTTTTCATTCTTTTAACTGATAACTGGATATCGTCTTCATTTATCGAAATTGGTTCCATTGGTGAAACTGAGCGCGCCCTTACCTTAATCTTATCTATCCAGCTTCCATTAAAGTTATTTTTCTTAGGATCTTCCCACATTTTCGACCAGAACTCTTCCAATTCATTCTCATTGAAACTTGAAGTCTCAATGTTCTGTTGATGATTTAATGGTTTATAGAAGACCTTCTGCTTCGATATAAACATAAAATTTTGCCTTCTTCTTTTTTCCGCTTCAGTATATCTTCTTAACCTGTTAGCATATACAGCTAATTTTTGCTTTCTATCATCTAAATAAAGTTTTAGTTTATCATTTAATTCAGATTCTTGAACAGCACCTATATGTAAAACTACGATTTCATCCACTTTTTTCTTTAGTTTAAATGTTGCTGTGCTGGGGTTTCTTAGGTAATTTGTCAAGATTCCTATATCTTTGCGGATCCCATCGATTTTATTCTTTAGTCTTCTTTTCCAGGGTGCTAATTTACCATTATCTTTCATTTTCTTTTCTTCAGTAGTTGAATGAATTGATGATTGATCCTTCTTAATTAGACCTAAGTTTCTAGCCACTGATCTCGCTCCAACATATATCCAATGACGAATTTCATTTATATCTGAATCAGGTGCTATGTATTCTGACAAGAGCAGATCAACTGCTCGAACAATGTCTACTGTTTTCTTAGCGTATGGTACCTTTGGAATTACTGGCCTATTTTCTAGCGAGATACCTTCAAATTTCATGTGCTCTGCTAGCAATAGCGCTCTTATATCTTCGATGCTATTTTACACTTCTTCTTGTTCTATGTTAACTACTGCTTCTTGTGTGTTATCGGAAACTCTCACATCAATCTGCTGGGTTACTACCTCTTGGTTAAGTACCTGGTTACTGCCGAGTTCTCGTTTTAAATCACGTAATTCAGCATCTGAGAGAAAATTGCGTTCAAATATTTGCTTCACCTGATCTGCCAGTCTTTGTGCCGTTACAGAGATCTGAGGGAAAATCTCATTCCAATATCCAACAATCTTGCTACGGTAGCCAGTTTTATTAGTTTCTATATCTGTAGCCAGGAAGTACGCACGGATGGCTGCTCTATTCATTTCAGTGGTCCATCTCAAACGTCGGTGCTCAACTCTCTGGCGATTTGGACCTCTACTTCGTGCGGGAGGCAAAATAGCTTCCAAGCTCGAAACAGAGTTAGTTATTAGTCCTTGACGATCCGGTCTTACGGTTCCGTTCGACATCGGGGCGCCGCTTGCACCGCCTACCGATGAAGTGGGCTGTCGATCCAAACCCTCTAGAGTAGCCCTTTCTCTAGATTCGTCCGAGGCAATTTTGCGACTTCTTAACTCCATTTTGCTGGGTGATTTGCATTTTATACCTTCTGCCAGGTCTTCTAAGGGAAGGTAACCCTTAGGTGAGTACTGTAAATGTGCTTGTGTCAGAGTTGATGTGCAGTGCCCTGTTGTGGTGAGGAGGTGCGGTGTACTGAACATCAGGAACCGGGGGATTGTTAAGCCCCAGCAGTTACGCACTTCACTGCCCCTTGCGGTAAAGTAAAGAAAAAATAGCAAAGAAAAAACGAAACGCATCTATAGCCTGGATAGACTATCAAAAGGCGTATGACTCTGTCCCACATGGATGGCTAATAGAAGTATTAAACATCTACAAAGTAGATCGTAATATTATAGATTTATTAGAGCGTCTAATGAAAACGTGGAAGGTGAAGTTGCACTTACCTAACCTTAGAAGTTCCAAATTGTGCATACCAATAGACAGAGGAATATTTCAAGGTGACTCGTTAAGTCCATTGTTGTTCTGTCTGGCTTTAAATCCTCTTAGTGAATTATTGAATAATTCTGGAATGGATTACAAACTTAATAATAGTGGAACTTTAATCTCTCATGCTCTTTACATGGATGATTTAAAATTGTATGCAAGAGGTGACAAAGAGCTGAAAAACATGATTCATATGGTTGAGTCATTTAGTAATGAAATTGGTATGACTTTCGGAATAGAGAAGTGTGCTGCAATTCATGTTAAAAGAGGAGTGGTGACAAACAAAGCAGACGTGGAACTTATCAATAATGAAACAATAAAACAATTATGCGATTCGGACTGTTATAAATACTTAGGATTTGGCCAAATTTTGAAATTCACGAAGAATAATAAAGATCATTTTAAAGATGAGTTCAAAATGCGAGTAAAACAAATTCTCAGAACGTATTTGTCAGCTGGAAATCTAATAAAAGCAATAAATACATGAGCTATTCCAGTACTGACTTACACTTTTGGAGTTTTAAAATGGTCTAATACGGAACTTGAAGAAATGGATCGTTTAGTTAGAGTCCTGTTTACGTCAGAAAGAAAACGACATCCCAAATCATCAATAGAAAGAATGTACTTACCACGTAAGGAAGGTGGAAGGGGACTCGTTTGTCTGTTGAGAAGCTGCAGAGAGCAAGAAAACAATTTAAGACGCAGTTTCCTAGATAATGATTCTCCAATATGGTCTGCAATAAAAGCGTTAGACATTGGATACACGGCTCTAAACCTCAATTCAGAAGAGCATAAAGAGGGACCTACCGAAGAAACTCTGATTGAAAATTGGAAAAGTAAGTCACTACATGGTCGATTTCACAACTCTATGTCCCAATCAGGAGTAAATTGGGAAGCTTCTACCTTCTGGCTTAAAAAAGGTCACTTGTTTCCCGAAACAGAAGGATTTATTTTGGCCATACAAGATCAAGTGATTTCAACCAATGCTTATAGGAAATACATTTGTGGGGAGAATATAAGTGAACGATGTCGTCTTTGTAAAACGGCTATAGAGTCTATCCAACATGTATCATCTGGGTGTCAGGCATTGGCAGGAAGAGAATACCTTATGAGGCATAATAACTTGGCAAAAATTATTCACCAATCGCTGGCATTATCATACCAAATGATAGCAGACGAGGTTCCTTATTACCGATACGAACCAAAACAGGTACTCTCAGGTGAAAAAAAAACAATATACTGGGATCGTTCCATTATTACCGATCACATGATATTAAACAACAAGCCGGACATAGTGGTTATGGATCTAAATGTAAAATGCGGCTATGTTATTGATATTGCTGTCCCGAATGATGACAATATCGACAAAAACTATTGCTGAGAAAATACGGAAATATCAAGATTTGTGCCAGGAACTACGTCAAGTCTATAAGCTGGAACAAATCAAGGTATATCCGATAATTATCTCATGCAACGGTCTCATTCCAGATGACACCATTTTAGCAACTAAAAACTTAAAACTGCCCGAAAAGGTTCTGGAAGAAGGACAGAAAGCAGTTCTCCTCGGTACAGCCAGTATTATCAGAAAATTTTTAAATATAGCATAGTATTTTTTGCCTAGCCCTTGACTTTGGTCCGGGTAGGTAAATATTCTGGTAAAACCAAGAAAATGTGCAATAAAATTAATAATAATCTATTATAATTTATCTATTATATATTTCCCTTGACTTTTGTCCGGGAAGTGGATGATGTTCCAGTTATCTGAGAGGAAGAAAATAATCTATTATATTATTATCTATGAAAATAATTTAGCTTTATCGGTTTTTTATCACTCTCTATTATTTTTTACAATTGTGTGTGTAAGATAATAATTTTTCTAAAATCTTCAGCTTTCCAACAGTATATTATACGTCTAAATTACTGTTTTTTTGTTCAAAAACACAAAACCTGAATAAAAAAATATTTTTGGCCTTTCCCTTTTAGTATGATATTGTATTTAGTATCAGTGATAACAAGATGATATGGTTATTTTTGTAGAATCTACAGAATTAAAAGTACTTTAGAGGAATAAAATTTAAACATCAGCATTTAAGCACTGTCAGACTATTTAAATCAAAATAAAACCTACATGATATTAAAGCCCATTAACTTTTGCATTGATATGGCGAGTTTAATCAAAATCGTTTGAGCAGTTTTTGTGAAAATCGCAAAGAAGTGAAAAATGCATGGTATAAAGTAGAAATTCCGGTCAGCGCATTCTGATGAAAAAATTGCTGAAACATCTGGTTGTCTTAAATATGAAATTTCGGTTTCTTAAAACTTTTCATTTTCGTGCTAGACTTACCGTGTCCACACATGTGTATTTGTATTTGTAGGACTTGATCATTTGGATTCAGAGGACCCTAAAACGTGTATTTCCGGTGAAAAATTAATTAGAAATTTTTTACGATCGCAATACTTTCCCATTCAATATATAGGTAAGCGAAAGTAAAAATGAAGCATCATATTGAATGTTATTGATACAGGATAATTTTTATTACTAGCTATAACTGCATTTCACAATATTCAAAATACCCTTTAATAGCTCCGACTGATGGTTTGCTCACATTTGTTTGGTTAATGATGATAAAACTTACGTATGTTTTGAAAAAGAATAAATTCCAAAAAATATAAATCATTACCCCTGCCCTACCATTCCGCTTTTAAGATCTTTCTGCCTCTGAAGTTTTTCCTACAAATGTGACCTTCTAGCTCTTATCGATAATAAGGCATGCTATCGTGTAATATAATAAGTGCCAGTGAATGATGAATTGATTATTTTACATCATTATTCTTATTTAATTTAATTATCTGTTAAATCAGCATGCTAACCAAAAACAAGAGCTGAAGATTCATTCATCGACGAATACCATCACATCCATCACACTAACAACTTCATTATAGCTGATCAACAATTCATATAATCGAACATTATCTAATATATATTTCAATCAACTACTACATTACATAACATGTTTTGAGACCTGTTATCTGACTATAGAATTGAAATAACACTTATTATTAAACATTACTTTCTATTTGCATAATTGACCCTATTTCTACCTCTGCTGTATAGATTTAAGATAATTTTAAACATATACGATTTAAAACGCCGCAATATCCATAATAAGCTCAGCTGAAAACTGTTTAGCTTAGAGTTTATTATCTCCGCAGAAAGTGCTTCTCTTCTATCCCATAATTGCTCTAGAGGTGTTGATAGCCACCGCTCGGCTATTTTCTGCGCTTATATTATCATATAGGATAATATATCAGAAGTTCTAGACTGTATTAGGCATTTATTAAGGGAAACTAGTTTCTACTTCTGCTGATTCTGCATGATCAGAAATGTATTCAATCGGTTACTGACTATTAAAGAACAAATTGTAAAATATCTTAATAAGTACAACAAAAAAAAAAAAAAAAAAAAAAAAAAAAAAAATACAAACAAATAAAATAATTTAGATTTGTATTATTGCTATACATTTAGTAGATTTAAAATATTATTTAACGGTAATATAACTTTTTTTTGTTGTTGATATTTATTGAGATATATTACAATTATGTATCACTATGAACAATAGTAATAGTGATATGAGACCACATTCATACAATATTTACAACAAAAAATGTTAAAGCCGAATCACATAAAAAAATACAATAAAATACTCTATATAAAATCGTATATATAGAGAGACAAAAACAAAACAACAAGCTATAATTGAAATGAATACAACGTCGAAAAATAAATGAATATCATACACACAATCATAACTATATACAATATTTAAAAACTGCTAAAGAAACCCCGGACTAGGCTTTTCCTTCCAAAAGTAGAAGCAGAATCCAAGAGATCCCTGCGCCTCTCTCTCGGCCGCGTTACTGGTCTGAGCTAGTGAAGGCTGAGTTATGGCGCAATATAGCCACAAACATACTGTACATGAGAGGAGAATCTGACTAGTGTAAGAACTCTAGTATAAATGTTTATAAAACGTCTTGGGGTCACTGCCGTTTTAATCTTAGAGCTAGGAGTTTTGATTGTGCGAGAGGGTTAGGATAATTGATAAGGTTCTGATGGAATTTTGGATGGTACCAGGACTAGAATAAATGAAATATAAAAGGTGCAGTTGGTAACGTAGTAAGGAGCATTAAGTTCGGAGGACTTTGTACTGTCTTATATATTACTAATTTGTTGTCAACAGTAAGATGAGAATTTCTGTTTAGTAGTCTGTAAAACTGGCCGAATCTGCGGTTCAGTTTTTCTTTTCAAGTCTTGTATGTGGGTTCCACGTCAATCTTTTGTCTATTAAAAAGCGAATAATTTTTCGAATTTTCATTGGTTCATTTAGCATGTCTTTAGGTTGTTTTGAAGAACTTAATGGCGTCGCTTAGGTTTTCGTAATTTCTGAATTAAATTATTTGAAATAAATTATGATATTATAGGTGGAATAGTCAATAAATGAGTTTATGCTTGGACATGGCTCAGTAATGCCCTGATGATGGCTCACAAGCTTGAGCCGAAACGTTGGCAAAATTAAAAACTTTTCAAAAATGACTGATTCCTAACTATTCCACCTATAATAGTTTCTACAGTCGACTATACACCCTCAATACAACGAAATAAATTATGATGTATTTATTCTTACAGCTACCTAAATTTGGCTCAACTAATTTCAAGAACTCTTATTTTAATAGAATAATGGTATTTGATCCTGAAAATTACTGGAATTCATATTTTCTGACCTTGCTAAATAAAAGAAAAACCGTGATAGACTTAACCTAATCAGTAAAAATAATATGAAAACAATAAAATAAAACTTGAACATTGTTCATTTATCAGTCTTTAACGTTAAATATTGTTTATACGTAGTTTATGATATAAATGCATTTGCTAAATTCACAAAAATAGGATATAAAAGTTAAAAACAAACGTCATAATTGCAAACTTTCATATTATACAGCCATAATTAATAAAATGTCTTATGAATATTCCCTCGCGCGGATCTCATTACCGCGTATGGGGAGCGTCCCACGGGTGGCAGATGTGGGGATGGTCGGTGGAATTTCCTCGGAAGCTCCTCCCGGCTAAGTCTGATGGACTCGCTGACCAACAATGAGAGCGGCCCCCCAGGCTTGCTGGAGGGTGTGACGTAGGTTCGAACGCCCTACTCACATATTTTAGTTCACAAAATATCACCAAAAGTCATGGATTCCTCTGAGGTAAAACGCTCATTATCCGGAGGTAAACTAGTCCCCCGTTCGGGTCTCCGGGTGGGGACTGCTTCAGGGGAATCATGGCGCAAGATGAAAATTAGAGATCTAACAATAGGGACGTGGGAACGTTAGAAGTTTAAATACGGCAGGTGGGTTAAAGTCGGTCGCGAATAAAGTTAAGGGATACCGCATAGATATCGTTGCATTACAAGAGGTTCGCTGGCCAGGGAAGGGTTCGTTAACAGAAGGAAAGTATACTATTTGGTACGGGGAAGCGTCAATTATTGTCTAGGTACCGGGTTTCTAATTAGGAATAGATTTCTTTCCGCATTACGGGACGTACAGTTCTTTAGTGAAAGAATATCGGTTGCTATATTTCAAGGGCGTTGGTTTAAAATCGCGTTTATAAACATTCATTCTCCCACCGAAGACAGTGATGATGAAGTAAAATGCGAATTTTATGATAAACTAGAGTCGGTTTACGATAAATTACCGCGAAATTACATTAAGATAATACTAGGTGACGCGAACGCAAAGGTTGGAAGGGAAGAAGTATATCGTTCTACAATCGGTAAAGAAAGTTTGCACGAATATAGTAATGATAATGGGACCCGACTAATAAACTTTGCCATTTCGAAAAACCTAGTAATCAAAAGTACTACATTTAAACATAAGGATATTCATAAGTATACGTGGACATCGCCGGATGGACAAACACGGAATCAAATCGATCATGTTTTAATACAAAACAGATGGCAAAGTAGCATAATTAACGTGAGATCGTATCGGGGTGCAGAATGCGGTTCTGATCATGAATTAGTAATCGCGAAACTTCGACAAAAACTAAATACAAAAAAGAGAACACCGAACTATATTCGTCCCGAGAATTTTGATTTAGTTAAATTGAACAACCTCGAAATTAGAAAACAGTTCGCGATAGAAGTAAAAAATCGGTTCGAAGCTTTGGAATCTTCAGACGAGGAACACGAAGATGTAAACAAACTATGGGAAGGGATCAGGGATAATATTAAAGAGGTCGGTAATTTATGTCTTGGAAAAATCGAAAATAAAAAGAACAAACCTTGGTTCGACAGGGATTGTCAAAATATGTGCGAAAAAAGAAAAACCGCTAAACTGAATTCCTTAAATAATCCAAGCGATAATAATGTAGCTTATTTTCGGTTAGTAAAGAATGAAACTTCAAAACTCTTAAAAAATAAGAAAAGAGAGTATCTTAAAGGCAAAATAATAGAAATAGAAAAACACAGAAACGAAAATAACGTAAGAGAGATGTACAAAGGTATAAACCAATCGCGTAAAAGATTTGAACCTCTATTGAATGCGGTTAAAGATGCAAATAACAATATAATTGCGGATCCTTCTGAGATATTAAATAAATTTAAACAACACTTTGACGGCATCTTAAATACGGAAAATAATAATCAATCTCCTCTCTCTGAATATCAGAGCGCTGAACCATGGATAGACGCACCGAGTAAAGAGGAAGTCGAAATGGCGATAGGAAAATTAAAACGTTATAAGGCTGCAGGAAATGATAATATCACGAGTGAATTAATCAAGGCGTGTGGAGAAGCGGGCGTTTTCAAAATACATTTTTTAGCTAAAAAGATCTGGGAAACTGAAAAAATGCCAGAAGAATGGAAAGAATCAATACTTATTCCGATTCATAAAAAAGGACCGAGGTCGGATTGTAACAACTATCGTGGGATCTCTCTTCTCCCAGTATGCTATAAAATATGCTCGTCAATTCTAACTAGTCGAATCACGGAATACGCTGAGGAAATTATCGGAGATTACCAATGTGGTTTTAGGCGGAATCGCTCGACTATTGACCAAATATTTTCCTTACGTCAAATATTACAGAAAAAATTGGAATACAACGGTGTAGTCCATCAACTTTATATCGATTTTAAAAAGGCTTATGATTCAATAGACCGTCAGAAGCTATATAATATCATGATAGAACAGGGAATACCTAGAAAGTTAGTAAACCTAGTAGAGATGTGTTTGTCGGAAACATTCCATAAAGTTAGAATCGGCCATAATTACTCCGAGAGATTTGAGGTGCGATCGGGTTTGAAACAGGGTGACTCCCTTTCACCTGTGTTATTTAATTTAGCTTTAGAATATGTCATAGAAAAGGTGATGTGTACCGAGAAAGGCTTAAATATGGGTGACAAGATTCCGCTTTTGGGGTATGCCGATGATCTGGTACAGCTAGGTGAAGACACGGAAACCATACAACTAAATACAAGTGTGTTAATAAAAACCGGTAAAGAAATAGGACTCGAATTAAATACCGATAAGACGAAGTATATGATTAGTAGCAGAAACGGTGTCGATCTTGGTGATATTGATGTATCAGGTCATACTTTTGAACACGTAGAGATATTCAAGTATTTAGGTTCAATTATAACTAGAAAAAATGAAATCCAGGAAGAAATAAAGTCCCGGTTAAAGGTGGGAAATGCGTGTTATTATTCAGTTGCTAAGTTACTTAGTTCGCGGCTTCTATCTAAAAACTTAAAGATTAGAATTTATAAAACTATTATTCTTCCAACGGTTCTTTACGGTTGTGAAACGTGGCCACTTACTTTGAAAGATGAACAACGGCTTAAGGTTTTCGAAAATAAGGTATTGCGTAAAATATTTGGTCCAAAGAGAGATGAGGCCACTGGGGAGTTTAGAAGGTTGCATAACGCGGAATTGCGGAACTTGCATCCTGTGAATATAATTGAGCTGATTGCATCGCGGAGACTCAAATGGGCGAGTAAAGGTGTTGGGCTCGATGACGAGCGGATTCCGATAAAGTTGGTATTTGCTGATCCGACTGGTAGGCGTCCGAAAGGTAGGCCGAAGCGAAGATGGGAGGATTGCGTTAAGGCTGATCTCGGGGGCTTGGGCTTGAATGGTGAACATTGGACGAGTCTGTGTAGGCAGAATTTGGTGGTATCGGCATCGAACCTTCGGGTTCGCTAAGCCTATTATTATTATTATTATGAATATTCGCTTTGTTTAGGAAGAATAGACAATCGAATGTAAAATGTAACTAACCAACAAGAAAAGATATTTCTCTAAGGGGAATAAGGAATCACACATTATTTAGTAAATAACATAATAAAGATGATAGTTATCAAAAATGTTGTAGTGAGGAAGGTTATGACGACTGTTACCAACAAAACGGATATCACGTCGTTTTATTCTTCCATAGAGTATTATATCCCTATAAGAGTACTTTATCCACGTTTCTTTCCAAAAAGTACTACAATTAGAAATAAATAAGAAAGAATAAAAAAACCTTATCCTGGGACTAAGTCCTTTAAGAATAACACTAGATATCTAATAATATAGTATCTACTGTTCATTTTTGTTACTCTTAAGGGACATAGTCCCAGAATAAAGTTTTTTTATTATTAAAACAAATATAGGATTAATGAAAAGTAAACCAATTCAAATAAATAAAATAATATAGTGCAACAATTATTAATTAAGTCTTATAGTGACAATAAAAGAAATACTGTAACGATAAAGCTAAATGAAAGTTTACTTAATAGAAACGTTGAAATATCATGTATAAATACATGTGAAAAAGTAAAAATATTGAATACGATCCTAAAACTATTTCATTGCCAGGCATCGTCATTTTGGGATGCTAGAAGGTCCTGGAAAAGAAGGTATTTGAATGTAGACAGGTAGGGATGTTTGACGGGAGGCAATTCCAACAACTAGTGTAGCGGCCTAGAAAGGAGCATTCAAATTTTTTTGTTCTAAGGAAAAGGTTATGAATGGTTATCCTCGTCACTTGTAAATGAATTGAGGGTTTGAACTGCAGGAGATTGTAGATGTAGGATGCATAGGAATGATCAAAGGAAAAATTGCTTACGTTAAGCAAGAGGCAATATGAGAGGATACAAGGAGCTTATGAGTAGTACAAAGAAATGGTGATAATAATTTGAAAAAATTATAAAATCAACACAGTAACAATTTGCTTTTAATTTTAATAAAAAAATAATTCAAGTAGAATATTTTAATAATAAATAAATGACGGATTTTAGCGCTTCCTATAAACTTTTCTAAAGTTAATAAAGTGAGTGTCTTTTGGAAATCAAAGTCTCAATTGATGTGCCTTAATAGTTATTGCTTAGACAATGCTCAAGGAGAGGCACTATTGCAAGAAGCAAAAGTGCAACGACTCATTGCATCTTTATTGCAAAGGATCATTTGTCCTAATGGATGGTAGGTATCGTTAATTCTTTTGAGTCTGTTCGTTAGAAAATGCCTGGTTTTACAGGTAATCGCTCAAATTGCGAGGTATCCTTTTCAAGCCAACGGCCATGTGAGATATGTACGCACTTAGCTCTCGGCTCAGGTAATAACAGTGATTTTATCGGTTGAGATCCACCGAACCTGATGTTGACAAATCGCCACTAACCTATTGACTCCGCGGACCCCAACATGTCGGCGGAGAATTTTTTTCGACTCTGAAAAACATTCATCATCTAACACCTGAATCTGGAATAGGTCGAGGTTTGAAGTGGATAAAGATGTTTATCTATGGTCTTGAATAATCTTCATAAAGGTATAATGAATAATTCAAATATTTAGTAAACGCACCGCTTTCAAAGTTTACATAGAGCGGAAAAAATGTTTATTGTGTAAAGTAACAATTTCCTACGATGCAAACAGATAAGAAAATTATTAGGATCGAATTGACATTGCGATATACTGATTTTTATTATACAATGATCTTGGGAGCTCATCAGGAAGAAATCTCTTTAGGCCAGTGGTATCAACAAAAATATGAGACTTAAGTTAAACTGTATTGAGGATGTATAGTCGACTGTAGAAACTATTATAGGTGGAATAATAGTTTCTACAGTCGACTATACATCCTCAATAAATTAAGCTCTATCTATTTGCGAAAGAAAACCCGCTGTAGTAAACGATTCCCTGATTCTACATATAACTAATATTTTCGCATATGTCAGAACTATCCATTTTTATTAATGCCCTCAAGATGATATGATTAATATTTTGAAATGAAAAAATTAAACGTACATCAGAGGAAGAAAATTTAATGTATCGACATTTAAGTCATTTTAGCCTATCTCATCCAGAGTGAAATTTAATTATTAAAGCCCATAAATATATATTTTTATATTATGTATTAAAGCCCAATAAACATATGATATTAAAGCCCAAATATAATTAATATATATAATAATATAATTAAATATATAGTTAAAGCCCAATAAACACCGATGTAGCTAGCTAATCAAAATCATTAGAATCGGTTTTGAGATAATCGTAAAAATGTGCAAAATACAGAGTATAAAGTGACTTTTCTGGTTAGCTGATTATGAAATCATATTTCATTAAACAAAAAATAGAATATTTAAATTTGTATTAAAATTGACCTGAATAGAAAATACTCGGTTCTTTGCTTAATTGTCTTTAAAACTAAAATTGATTTTAATAAGTATGTATGGATAAACTTTACTTACTCATGTCTTTCCGCTTTGATTATAATTTACATTATATAATACACAGTTATATATTTTCCAATTTTTATTTATTCGAACCCTTTGCTAAATAACTCGTTTCACTATTATAAAAATATTTACATCCTTATAGTAAAAATTATGCATAAACAACGATTAATTGTTTTTAAAGTTATTTAATCTGGTCAACTATTATTTCTTTGTTCTACTAAATTGCATAAACAAATTTTACTGTCAATAAAATTGAACAGTAAATAACTTCAGCCAAAAACTGCTTTTAATCACTCTAAATTTTCTGTTAAAATTGTTTTTCGAATTACAGAATATTCAAGTAAACATTTTTTTTATACAAATTCAAAATCGTTTAAAACCGGTTTTCTGGGAAAATTTCTATTCGAAAATCGGTTTTCTAAAATATCGGTTTTTGTATAAACCTAGTTTGCACCATCATTCTTTGCTGAAGGTTTATAAGTATATACATTGCAATTAGGTTTTTTCTTTGGAGAGTGAATTTTACTTTTGTAGAATCAAGTCAACAAATGACACCAAATTCAAATGGCATCCGTTCGAAGCAAGGGCCGAGTCGCTAGTATATATAGATATATATTATATATTGGAAGATGAAATAATAATTAAAATATTTTTAAAAATACAAAAAAAAAAAAAATGTAGAACAATTTTTGCAGGAAACATTTTAATAAATAAAAGATAAATCAACAGCCTCCAGAATGAGGTCATTAATTTGGGCAGCATAGTTTTTTATCGAACAGATTAATAAAATAATTATAGTACACAACCTGTAGGTGTATTGAATGAATAACGTGGATAGATTACGAATATTAACAAGAAACGTGTGAGAACGTAAATGAAACGTTTCTGTATTCGATTCGCCGCCTAGATGTATTGCAGACTATCAATAATGCTCCAAGGGTGTTAAGTTCAATTTACATAAAACATCGATATATCCCTTGTTATCGATCTTAATAACGGCCCTGTTGAGAGCATTTACTCGGCCGTATCCACCCGCTCTTGTAAAAGACGTTCACTCACGTAGCAGTCAAGTACGCCCTAGGAGTGCTCTGCAGAGGAATGAATGCCAGGGCACTCTTGTGACGCCCACTAACGAACTAACAACTCTACACCTCGTTTCCATGGTGTCTGTCACCAGCTGCAGCGTTCTAGTTAACACCTTGTTACATCCGACGGTACAACTTACAACTTACAACTACCATTAATTTAAGAAATTTAGTATAATCATAAAAACCCTACGTAATATAATATTTATTGACCCAAGTCAAAAACTCGTTAATTATTGGCCTTTTTTATATATTACTATATAGTGTTGATAGGAAGGTTAAGAAAGGACAGCAGGAGATTCAAAAAAATAATAGATCCAAAGAACATTAAGAAAGATATATCTACGTTTACTGAATGTATGGTAGCTTGGGATGTAACTGCATCTTGAGATCGGATATAAATAATCTTTCTGTAGTTTAATCTCATATCAAGATAGCAGGAAAATGCGATTGATGAAAAGTAAACGATAGTGTGGAATAGAAATAATTTTTTATATCACTCATCGTCTAATTTAGATGGGCCGAAACGTAAGCTGTATTAAGGATTACAGTAATAAGTGTTATTTTGACCGTCTATACACCGCCTGGATTAAGACTCTATGTGCAACAGAATTAACAAAAAAACGCTACAACGTATATCACAATGGTTCATTATATCTGAATAACAATACAGCGGTTTACAGGTAATTAACTAGTATGTATAGCGATAAATTAACCAAAGGAAAAAGACCGATCATAACTAGTTCTAAACGCTATATCTAAGAAATAGCAGATTCTTTATAGATTTAAATGATTTTTTAATTTTATTTTATAAGGAATTTCACTCTCTATCGAAAACACAAACAAGAAAAAATATACATCTCTTATTATAAGTTGTAATGATTTTTTTATTTTATTTATACTGTCGTACTACAGACAGACGGATTGTTTTATTAGTTGTTCGGATTCTGCGTATCTTGAAACATAGAACTTAAATTTTGAGTTTAAAAAAAAAAAAAAAAATCTTTTTTGGTCTGTCGATTACAAAGTTTCGTTATTGGAAATAAAATCATTTATACTATAAATTTTTAGTACTTCCTTTTTTTTTTCTTTTAATATTAGTATTAATATGAGTCCAGGACAATTTTAATTTTTTATCTATCTTTAAAATATAAGAATAAAAAAGTGAAGGCGGTAAGAGCTTTTTTACATTTTCTAGCATTTAACTAAAGTTCGAATAATTGGTAGTTTGAATATCAGTATTGGGCCATAGGGTTGGTTTAAAGGGTTCAAAACCGATTATACGCGCCAATTGATCATCCCATCCTTTTCAATTGACGAAAATCAATTTCAGGGCAACCTATTAATTTAAACCTATAATTGAACTGGTTGGGAGACAAAAATAGAGTCTTTAGGGCTGATTAAAAGCTCCATCGAAGCCTGTGAAATCACTGGCAACGCGAAAACTAACCGAGAACAATGAGTCAATGAATAATTGATAGCGCGAGGTGAAGGAGTTTACAGCACTATCCGGCGGGTATGTTGGGCACGTTAACTGCTGTCATCGGCTAGGGGGAGTCTGCCAAGGACTATAATTGAGGAAATATAGGTCTTTCATTATCATAGCTTTGATAATGCTTACTGATAATTTTGAATTATTCTTATTGATAGGCGATAATTGTACATTATCAATTCCCTCACGTCCAACAGATGACGTAATGAAATCTACGCATACCGAATACTGATAAAGAGCTTCATAAAGTATATCGATAGATTCATATGTTGTTGTATTAATTTTATATTATATCGGAATATTCATTCGGCTGAAGAATAAATTGATCTAAGTTTCCTCACAACCTGGATAGGCAAAATTTAGGACTATCGTGGTATAATCGTCCAATTTGCCATAAATGACTTTTGTCATATTATTTTATCTTGAACGATAAATTTAATAAATGAGTAAATGATGCTAAAAAAATATATATATAAATAAATACATTCATGTTTATTTAAGTATCTCATAACTTTTGTAAGATCAGCTTATTTAATTAAATGTTGAAACGTTCAATTAAATGGAAAAAGAATTATAATTATCAAATTTAACTACTTACTTATACTTATACAGGCGTTCCAACTAGGGTTGCCTTTTCAAGTCAGTGCCGAGCTCCAGAGGTCACGGTCAAGCCAATCATCCTCCTGAAGACCCCGGCCCGCCATCTCCTCTTCCACTCCGTATATCCACCTACTTCTAGGTCGACCTCGTTTCCGCCTTCCCGGTGGCTGCCAATCCAAAACTCGGTTTGGCCATCGTTCGGTAGACATTCGTTTTACATGGCCGTACCATTTTAGCCTTCGCAGTCCTATCCGCTGGTTTACGGACCCAGGAGCCTCCATCCTGTCCCTAACAACCTCATTTCTCATTCGGTCCATCCTTGTGAAACGTAAACATCTTCTCCAAAAGTCCATCTCCACAGCTTGGACTTTCGAGTAGAGCTTTCTAGACATTGTCCACGTTTCCGAAGCGTAAGTAAGGATGGGTTCTACGATGGCATAGTAGATCTTCCTCTTGTTTTCTTTTAAAAGAAGGTCATTCCATAGAACAGGATGGAGCATCCGCGTGGCTTTACGGGCTTGTTCTACCTTTCTCCTTACGTCGATTTCGGAGGATCCAGTGGAGTCGAGGTACGAACCCAGATATTTAAATACATCCACCTTTGTACATGTCTCATTATCAACTCGCAGATCACTGTCATCCATAGCGCTGATGGCCATGTATTTCGTCTTACTGAAATTAATTTTAAGACCCATAGACGCATAGCAGTCCCCTAATGAGCACATTAACATCTCAAGGTAGACCTTTCTCCGAGCGAATACAACTTGATCGTCAGCGAAAAAGAGCGACACAAGCTGTTCATCGTCTATGAAAGGACCCACATCACCACACTGACGAAGCCATTCCTTGACCGACATATGGAGATAAATCTTGAAAAGAGTTGGCGCCATGCTACAGCCCTGTTTCAGACCCTTAGTACCTGTGAATGGCTCTGATACTCGGTTTCCAAGCCTCACCCGATAAATGTAGTCTTGGTATAGGTGTCTTACTGCATTGACTAAGGCATCATTGATACCTGCTTCTCTCAGTGCTGCCCACATTCTATTTCTCGGGACGCTGTCGTAGGCCTGCTCCAGATCAACGAAAGCTATGTGGAGTTCCTGATTCATCTCCCGTGACTTCTCGATGAGCTGCCGAAGGATAAAGATGTTGTCATTGCAAGAGCGCCCCGCTATGAATCCAGCCTGTTCCTCAGGGGTAAGGAATTCGTCTTCCAATTTGTCTCGGAGCAGCCTACCAATCACTCTGCTCACCGCGCTCTGCACACAGATACCTCTGTAGTTCTGGCAGACCTTCCTGTCGCCTTTCTTGAAAATGGGCGATATAAATCCAGTTCGGAGGTCCTCAGGTACTCTGTCTCCTCCTAGTACCAGGTTAATAATTTCCTCATGATCTTTTTTCCTCCAGCCTTTAGCAGCTCTACCGGGACTCCGCCTGGACCTGGGGACTTTCCGTTTTTAGAGCATTTAAGAGCCTCTAATTTAACTAAAAAGGGGAAAAACGTGCCATTTAGACCAAGGAGAACAAAACTAGGAACTACGAATCTTTGCACTGCTAAGAACTATAGATAACTGTTATTTCTTGTCCTATTTTAATGATTGTTTTTTGTTAATTTATTATAAATTCGAGGCTTACGCTTCAAGATACGTATATAACGGCTTAATATATAACATATAAATCGTTTTTTCTAATTAATGAATAAGTAAATACCCAACATTTTTGCACTTAGTGATATTTCATAGAAAATTAAATTTCCTATAAAATGAAAAAAAAAAAATCATTGAAATTGGTTTAGAACTAGGAGATATATAGTGTTTTGAATTTTTTTTTTTTTTTTTTTTGGGGGGGAGGTGATATATACTAGAGTGATAGATACTATTTTCCTTTGGATTATTGATTTTAGTATTAGTTAATATTAGCCTATTAACAGCTATACCTTAATATAGTTATTTGGAAAAAATAAAATAATTGTGTAATAATTTGCAGTGTTTTTATTTTGTATGAAATTTAATTCCCAATCGAATCGCACTAACAATTAACTAATTTTCAAAAACATAATATTTTCTTAATAAAAACAGGTTAAACGGAAAAAATAATAAAAAAACAAAAGTAGGTATTAATAATGATGCGATAGATATAATAGAGATGATAACTGGAAGAAATAGAAATATATACCTATATTAAAAAGTGCAATTCATACCTCATCTATCAAAAGAATTTTTTTTTATTCATATTTTATTGAATTTTACTACTGTATTACAAAAGAAATTAAGAAAACACTTGTTGAATTTGATTTACCGCACATAAAATTGGGACTATTTAACAAAAACAGACTAAGTAATCATTTTTTAAACATAAAAGATCCAATTTTACCACATGAAAAACTAAACGTTATTTATAAAATAAATTGTTTAGATTGTGATAATGTATACATAAGAGAAACCTCAAAAAAGATAACAAGAGTGAAACAGCACAGCAATAATTGTAAAAATATAAACACCAGAGCATTGGCAGAACATAGTATTCAGCTTAACCAACAATTTTGATTTTGGAAATAGAAAAAAATAGTTTTAATGGAAAAACAATAGAATCAATATATATATAAAAAATAAATGAAAAATACCATAAATTATAAAACTGATTCAAAGCACCTCAGTTCTCAGTATGCAGATGCAATAGAAAAGTTAAAATTGTAAGACTTGCATTATTGTACTATTTTTAAGAATAATTCTGTTTGTACCTTCTATAGTAAATAGGACGACCCTAATCCATAAGGGGCCAAAGAATATGTGAGTTTAGTTGGTTGTTGTTCCCTGTTGGTTATTTTTTAAAACAATTTTATCATAAATTATTGACAAAATTTGTAATAAAAATGGATATTTTAACTTTTAAACAACTCAGGTAAATATAATTTTTATGTAAAATTGTTATGTGAATGTTTGATAATGTTTTTAATTAGTATATAGAATAGTTATCTTTTGGTGTTAGTTATTAACTATTGATGTATTTTAGTGAGTCCTGATGGTGGGGAAGGCCCCCGAAACGTTGACTCCTTAAAGTTTATTTAAATAATTTGTTTTTGGAAAACATGGAAACCAACTAATTATTTGACAATATTTCCTCTTTTTTGTGCCATGGAACACACTGGCTGGCCTCATTAAAATATTTCCTTATAATGATAGCTGTACACAGGTATAATATTAGAGAATAACATTTTGTAAAATATTCAATAAGAATTAAGGTGGATAAGGTAGAGGTCCATTAAAAAAAAAAAAATAAAAAGAAGAAGCGACTCTCGTAAACGACATTCCGAAGGCGAGTAACTAGCAGATTGCCCATTTGATGAATCCTGATGAATATAACTCCGTCACGAACAACCGTCATTTGTCGCCCAAGCACTCCCAGGAGTGGCTGTTGTAATGACTCGCATCAAATTTATTTCATAACTCTTTCCCACGCTCTATGGAACAAGTAACAATTACTTCTGGCAGGTGGATTGTTACAGTAACTGCATCCAGGTCCCAAGGAAAAATAATAGGTTTTTAGAGAATAGCGGTTGTATGCATTCTTTCTAAAGACATCATTAACGTTAGGCGACAAGAAGATGGCATAATATCGATTAATAAAGATACCAAAAACAGTATAAGCTAAATAGTATATTTTTTACATAAACACGACAAACTCGTTGAATATAGTTTCCGCATTGCTCAAGAACTTTTGGTCTATGCTATGTTTCAAAACGATGGAAAATGACAATTAAAAAAGTAATGGAAAACTGTGGAGCTGAATACCTGAGGTTCTCAAATCTGAGGTTCTCCAAAGACCTGATAGTTTGGAAGTTCGGATATTGACTATTGTTATAAATAAATGATGGGGTGCGCTTGAGAGTGTACTAGAATTGAGACGTTGATTTCCAAAAAGTACTATATCCATTCTAGGAAATTTTACAGGAAGCGCGAAAATCTCTCATTACTATATTATCAAACTAGCTAATTTGGGTCTTTTTGCCTTAAAATTTAGAATTATTTTTTTACTATAATAATAACATCATATTAAAGTCATGAAATGAAATTTTTTAGAATAATTTGGAACAAAAATAAATGCGCAATTAGTACTTCTAGAAAATGACAGCATTTCTAAATCGCGTTTTTTAAGGACTTGAGAATTCATTAGATAACATCAAATAGAATATTTATACAAAACTAAATGATGAGAATACAAATATGTAAAAAAATCAATTTCGTAAAAAATGTCCTTTAGTACCTTTTGGAAATCAACGTCTCAATTATTGAGATAATTTTCACGATAATAAAAAAAACGTTGCAAATTATATCACAATGATTTATTATTTCCAAATAACAATATTAGGGTATAACTGTTTATAAAGCTGTGTGTAGGTAATTAAGTAATATGAAAAACAATAAATAATTCAAAGTTAAATGGCATATCATAACTGCTGATTTCAAAACGCTATATCTCTGTTCATTT
Organism: Piezodorus guildinii; assembly: GCA_023052935.1. NCBI lineage: Eukaryota > Metazoa > Arthropoda > Insecta > Hemiptera > Pentatomidae > Piezodorus > Piezodorus guildinii. The sequence goes on from CM041292.1 coordinate 60,649,166, forward strand.
TTTAGAATATTTAACTCTCAATAAAATAGCACTTTGACATTTATTTATTTATTGATTTTGAGAAAAAAAACAAATTTTTATTTGTTATTCGGGTTCTACGTATCTTGAAAATTATTCAAATTTTGAGGGAGGGTAATTTGTCTATTTTTTTGGTCGATTACAAAGGTTCATTTTCGAAAATAATAAACTAAAAGCATTTATTCAAGACTCCGTTACTGTTCCTTTTTCCTTTCTTTCGATTTTCATTCCAAATGATTCCAGAACACAATTTCATCTCTATCATCAATAATTACCGAGTTATCAGGAAATCACATTTATTATAAGTTGTGGTTTGACCATATAAGATTATTATTTTTATTTTTTTTCTTCTTGATTATCGCGTTGTCTTGATCTCGAAAACCTTTTCGAATTTTCTCTATCTTCAATAATAACCGATTTTTGGTACAGTTACATCTATTATAATTTATGACTTAAATATACAGACAAACCTTTTTTTTTTCTCGCTTTTTCTAAAACTCTACACATATTTTTATCTATTGGTTCAGAAACAATGATAATTTTTTTCTCATTCTTCAAAAAAACTGTGTTACTGAATTAAATCACTTTTAATCGGCCGCAATTTTAAAAATAACCAGTTGATATCAACGTCTAGGTGTTAAGATCATCGTTGCATGCGCTAGTATTTTTATGGCGAATTTAAAAAAAGTTGGTCAAGTAATTTCCGAGAAATGCCGCGGACGGTGAACAAATCGGATTTTTTTACTCGTTATTCATGTTCCACGCATCTTGAAATAATACCTCAAATTTCAAGGGAAGAGGGAGGAGAATTTCTTTTTTTTTTTTAACTCGATTACAAAGGTTTATTATTTAAAATAATAAACCACAACTATGTGAAACCTTAAACAATGGAATATGCGTTAATCTTTCCTACAGGAACAAATAAAGAAGTAAACATATTCAACTTACCTGGCAAACTAGGTGGAAACAGCAAGTTAATAAAATAAAAATTAATGAGCAGTAGAGCTTCGTCAATAAAAAGCAAAATCGGACAGTTCGAATAGGCAGTTCTCAAGAATCAACTACACTCGCATTTCAACCTCTTAACTCCATTTGAATGTAACGTAGGTATGTTAAAAACTGCGATATTTCATAAAAACGTTGCTTTAACATTTCGGGCGTATAGTTTTCTTTAATATGAAATTTCAGTTTTGAACGTCTTTTCGTTATTGTGCTATACTTACAACACCTTTTTTCGGGACTTGGTTATTAAGAATCAGGGTACCCTAACATGTGTATTTCCGTTGAAAACTGGAATTCGAAATTTCACGATCGCAATACTTTCCCTTACTATATATTTCATTTCTAGGTAAGTGAAAGTAATAATAATAATTTTACTGAATTTAAACAATTGGAAAATACTTTATTGACAAACCCTCAGAAACCTTCTTATCAAGGATTACCGTGGTTAGGAAATAGGATTGAACCTACGCATCGCCCTCATTTTTTGGATATTTATAGAGGAAATAAAATTACACAAAAAACGAATATTATTAAGATAAACTGAATGCCAAATGATGGGATGGCCCTATAACATCAACAAGAAAATATATATTGATTTGGGTGGAAGATAATGCCTGCCTGGACTCTAAACTAGCTTGTTTATTGTATCTCATAGTACCATTAATTATCAGCATCCCAGTTCAACTTTCGGATATTTTCCTTCTTAACTTTACTTTACTTGCAGCTAAATAAATCTGAAAAATTATACCGGAAAAAATATCTTACATGTGAGACTTCTTGCGATTGATGTACTGACCCTTTGCACTTCGTTGTCCCCTCTGAGAGGACATTATTATTTATTATTAACTAGCTGTGTCACGCAGCTTTGCTCGCGAATATTGCATTTCGTATTAATTTATGTGCGTTTATGGTGAGATTGGCTATAATAATTATCAACTATCAGCTACTCTTTGTTATCATTTAAAGCCCGATATTCTTTCTGTCAAATTTACAATAGCAAACCAGTAGAAGTAGTTATACCCATAATCACTTAATATGTAAAAATAATCTTCACAAACCATTTTTAAAAAATAAATAACAATTGAATATATTTTCATAGGAACCTACACTCGAAACAGATATGAAACGCAATATGCTTAAAAGGGTCGGTCACCTGTATGTAGTGACCAGCCAGGTGCCCTTAAGATTTTTTAATGAGAGTAAAAAACAACCTTAGTTATGCCCTCCTTCGAAGGGGACGTAAAATGGTGGTCCCAAGCCTTTGCGACTCCATGAACTCGTTAAAGATCTCTACCCTCACTAAACTTGGAGAGGAAAAAATTAGTCATCATACGATTAACCATAGTAGTACAAAAGTGACGTTAAACGAACAGATAACAACAGTAATATGCTTAAATATATTTGTTATAAAATCTTTGTACCTTTGCTGATACATATCAGATTAAGACAATTTTACGTTTAGGTTGTTCAACCACTTTTTGGGCGAAGATTTTCAAATCCTGCCTTATTGCACATCTAGGCGGTAAGACTAACCTCCAGGAAAAATTTTATCCTCACAACCATAGTAATTTTTTAGATACCCGAAAATTGAGTGGTACTTTCTTTTATAAATATAGACATACAGCTAATAAAAGTCCTAAATATGCTTAAAATAATAGTTCTGATTATTATACTCGAATAAATCAAAAGAAATAGTAATTTTTTTTAATTTATTTAAATTTATAAATGTATATGCTTCAAGGTAATAGCAATTAAAGTTGAAAATGACTCTTGAAATAAATCATGACTTCACAATATAGATAATAATATAGATTGATATAAATATTTCCGCGTTGTGTAACCTTCTATACTCCCCAGTAGCCTCATCTCTCTTCGGAACAAATATTTTAGTACCTTATTTTCTAAAACCTTTTGCCGTTGTCCGTCCTTCAAAGTAAACGGCCACGTTTCACCGTCGGAAGAATAACAGTTTTATAAATTCTAACCGTTAAGTTTTTAGACAGAAGCTAAGTAATTTCGCAACTGAATTATAACACGCATTTCCCGCCTTTAACCAGGACTTTATTTCTTCCTGGATTTTTTTTTCGTTATCATTGAACCTAAATACTTAAATTTCTCTACGTGTTTAAAAGTATATCCTGATATATCAATATCACTATGAACGCCACCGTCTCAGCTACAAATCATATATTTTGTCTTTTCGGTATTTATTTCGAGTCCTATTTCTTTACCGGTTTTTATTAACGGATTGTATTTAGTTTTTTAGTTTCCGTGTCTTCCTTTAGCAGTACCAAATCATCGGCGTATCCCATAACCGGAATTTTATCACCTAAATTTAAACCTTCTTAGTACATGTCACTTTTTCTTTGATATATGCTAAAGCGACTTCGTCTGCATCAATTTCTGTTATTATGATTGCTATTAAGAAGTTTTTAAAAGAATATATTTTAAAGTACTTCCGCGTATGACATTTTTAGTTTTCTTTTCTTGTGGCAGAAGAACATACTGATTTTCTCCGCAACCCGATCTCGACGTAAATATATTCCTACGTGTTTAAATGGAAAAATATAAATTAACTGGAAATTGAATTATTTAAAAATAAAAGGTAAATTATTTGGAATCATTGAGAAGCGAGGTTTTTTTTTTTTCTCCCAAATTTTCCCCGTTTTTTCCCAGATTTTCGACTGATTCTTCGGTCCTATTGGTAGCAGCGTGATGTTATATAGCCTATAACCTTCCTCGATAAATGGACTATCCAACACAAAAAGAAACCAGTAGTTTCTGAGATTAGCGCGTTCAAATAAACAAACAAACAAACTCTTCAGCTTTATAATATTAGTATAGATTATGTAAAATGAACTGGACCACCGAACTTTTTACTTTCACTTATTGCGATCGTGAATTATGCATTTTTTTACGATTTTCTCAAAAACTGCTTAAGCGATTTTGATTAAACTCTATATATCAATGTAAAATTAGATAGGATTTATTATGATGTAGGTTTCGTTATGATTGAAATGGTCTGACAGTGCTTAAATGCCAAAATTTTAAATTTTCTTCCTCTAAAATACCTTTAATTTTGTATATTTCAAAAAGTGTAGAACATCATATTATTAGCATTGATAAATAATGGGTAAATATACAAGTTGGGCGCATTTGATAAACAACTGAAGAATAAAGTTCAAACATATTTTTTATGCAATTTTTGTGTTTTTGAACACAAGAATAGTAATATAGATGCAGAATATACCGTTGACTAGCTATAGATTTTAGAAAAAATACACGTAATTTTAAAGGCTAATGGAGAGTGATTAAAAGCCGATAAAACTAACTGATTGTTGTAGATAAAAATATAATAATTATTTAATAAAAAAAAGTTTATATTGAAATTCAAAATAATAAATTCTTTAACAATTTATTTGTATCTCTGACTGTATTTAAAAATTCTTAAACTGATTTTAACAACGGAGGTAAGTGAAAGTCCTGTGCTGCGCGCACCAGATTTTTTTCATTTCTGCTGATGATTAAAATATAATAATGAATAGATGTTATAAAATAAACAAATTTTGTTGCCAATTGCACATTTCGTTACGATAAACTAACACTCCCAAAGTGGCAAACTCTAAATGGGTCAGAGAATTTTTAAACATGAATGACCCCTCATTCAAAGTGTGCCCTTGCAAAGTCTAGGCGGATACACTAGTATTAAATAAAACAATACTAAATTGAGAAAATGAAGTATTGAATTCGTTCAGTCTTTCCGTTTGAGGGCGATGACATATTTTCGGCAGAACTAGCCAACGATTTTTGTATTTGATAGTTCAAAATGAATTATCATAAATAATTTAAAATAATTCACGCTCGAAATACTGTTACAGATGTTCTTTATACTTTATGTATTTATATTTTGTTGATTTGTAAATTCTCTCAAATGTTCTCTTTCGTGATCATATGTAATCTAATGCACACTATATCATCGAAACTGGAAATAAATTCTTCTTGAGAAACCTTCTCTGAGTCAGTATTTCTGATAAAAGGTCCACAATGTAGGCCGAAACGTCGGCGCATAATTAAAAATAAGTAATACTTGTTAGTGTGTGTTTTTTGATTAACGCACCCCCCGACCACTTTCCTCATCTAATATTCTCATAGTTCAACTAAACTCCATCATTCTGAAAATAAATAAGATGGCCTTACCTATTCTTAAAGACGAAATGTACATTACAAGATCCCCCTCACATAGGTTCTTTTAGTCTTACAAAAAGTAAATAAATGGTTGGGGTATGGAAGGAATCCCATTTCAATGTATATACAGATGTCAACTTTACAAACAAGCCACCAATCTTCTTTTCATAGCTCAATAGAAACACATAGCAAGTTGCTTCTGAGTTTTTCAAGCCGTCTCCCATTTGTCGCTATCCCTTACATGCATTATATTTTCTATCTTCTTCTTTCTGTCATGGAGTACGACATTTCTTCCCTTTCTTTCTGATGTGCCCCTTTTGTATACTGCTTTTTCCATCTCCATTAAATGACCATTTTAATTTCTTGATTAAGGGTCCTAACCGTCTCCATTTCTTCTTCCAATATTGATCACAGAGTCACATATACCTTGGTATTATAAATAAAATTGGAGGCTGATGTCTACTTCACCACTATTTTATTGAAAAAAAAAATATTCGCACTACGTTTCGGCTACAATGCCATCTTCAGGTGCAGTGGAACAACTTAGATCTAAAAGTACAAAATATTGTCAAGTTACAAATAATCGTCTTACAATTTGTCATGAAACCATACAACTATGTTAAATTGTATGATAAAAGGATAAATTATTTTTTCGGACAGGTATTCTCTTTTCCCTACTCACCAATTACTCTTTCTGCTTTCTCCAATATTTATTTAAAGAATTTAACTGATAAAACTGTGAAATACAGTAGGTGCACGGTTGGCTCCATATACTTTATCCATGAACGCTGGTGGCTCATAATTGCTCAAACTAATTAAATAAACGAACGGATCAATACAAGAAGAAACTTTTATTGATACTTCGTTAAATTTATTGGATAGCGAAGACAAAATATGTGTAATAACGGTGATATAACGACTAACTATAAATATTATTTAACATAAATATTTCTGCTTAACTCATAAATAATATCCTCCAATTTAATGGTCGTGCACTATCACGAGTCTGGGTACGACTCTCGGGACGACTTTTCACAGGCTAAATAAAACTTCCTTTTAGGGATGGGATCTGTCGTATATCTGGAAATATGCTAGGAGCGAAATTCGATCTTCCGTGTAACGGATGAACCCAAGCCCCGCTGTTGCGCAAGCTATCGAAGCGGCTCCGATATTGAATAGCTTTCTAAAATTTACACTAACGTCCATTTCGTGACTAGCAATATCAGTCCGCGTCATTCGTTATGGCGTAATAACTTCTATGAGACATATACAGACTATAAAAAATAAATCAATGAAATATAGTTGTTTATTGGAATGGCAGAGGCATCTATCTCTGTCGTAGGAAATCCCCGAGCCCAAACAATCCAGGTCCTACAGGATTGTGTATGTATTTAAAAAATCCCATTTTACTTTCACTTCTATATATAGTAAGGGAAAGTATTGCGATCGTGAACATTTTCGAATTCCAGTTTTCGACGGAAATACACGTTTTAGGATCCCTTAAGTCCAAATGACCAAGTCTCCCAAAAAGGTCTGAGTGTCCGTGAGTGTGTGTGTGTTAAGTCCAGTGCGAAAACGAAAAGCTCTATGAAAGTGAAATTTTATATTTAAGACAACTATATGCCCGAGATGTTACAGCAACTTTTTCAACAAAATAAGCTAACCTGGAGAGCCACCTTATACCATGCATTTTGCAACTATTCACAATTTTCTCAAAACGGCTATAACGATTTTGATTAGACTAGCTATGTTGATGTAAAATTTGACGGGCTATAATATCATGTAGGTTTCATTCTTATTGAAATAGTGTAACAGGGCTTAAATACCGATATTTCAAAATTTCTTCCTCTAAAGCACCTTTAATTTTGTAGATTTTATTAAATTCACCATATCATCTTAATAACATTGATGATGGACGGCTAAATATACAAGTAGGACGAACTTGATGACCAACTAAAGGATAAATGAGCAAAACTATTTTTTAATGTCATTTTTTGTTTTTTGATAATAAGAACAGTAATATAGACGTATAATATACCGTTGAAAAGAGAAAAAAAAACAAAAAAAAACCTGTGCCATTACAACCCTAGAAGGGACTTGGGCTCAGTACATATAGAGATTAGTACTGTTTGTAGGCCAAAGGCCGTGCAATGAGGTGATTTGGCCGAGATCACGCTCAGCCGCCAGGTTTTTCCCCAATGTTATTGGGTACCCACTTTATAGAGGCTGGGTCTGCCACAGGAGGGTCTCCATACCCGGGATTCGAACCCAGGACACGGAGCACAGTAGACTAGTGCTCTATCCACTAGACCACGCCGCTTCCTGAAAAGAGAAAGATTTTATAAAAAATATTATCTGATACACAAAGTTGTAAAAAGTAATATAAAGTGACGAATAGGGAATAAACGTATTACTGATTAACAATTTAATGTAGTTATATTATTTAATCTAAATCATAATTTCAAAAGAAAATAAATACACGTTTTATTTAAATCAACTTAAAATACTTTTCTAATTAATGTATACTTGGTAGTGTTTAAATTGATTTCAACAGTCGAGATAAGTGAAAGTCGTGTGTTGCCCGCGCCAGATTTTTAATATAGATTTGTGCTTGAGATTTTAAGGCTTTTAATTTTTTTAAATCGCCGCCAAAAAACCTTTTGACTTTGATTGGAATTGCTTGTTCAAAAGGAGCTATCCAAGATACATTGTTAATTTAATCAGAAGATATACATATTGCTCTGTTCAATATTCAATTGTAGCGTATAGCTCTGGTGTCAGAGTTTGAACACTAGCCAGGCGAAGAATGCCCTTATTATTCATCGCACCTGAATAAAATTGGACTAAGCCCGAATATTTCAGCGGTGCTGGGTGATAGAGAGAAAACCATTGAATTAGTTTTTGATTTTCTTAAGGAGCAGTCATTATTATCGAAATTATAAAGACCATTCCTAGTCAGTTAGCATTACTAGTATTAGCTTTTTAAACTATTGTTTACATAAAAATATATATATTTTTTTTCTTTATTTTATTTTTTTTATTATTTTTTTTTTTTTTTTTTATTTATTTTATTTTTTTCTTTCTCTCTCTCAATCACCCATTACCTAATAGTTCTTTCTTATAAAGGTTGAATATGCATATAGTGTCTAGGCGTTGATGACCTTAGGGTTTTACGCCTTAAAACCTAAACAAACAAACAAACTAGCCAGGCGTTGCCAGAGAGATCTAGTAGATCTTTTCGTAATTTTCCGTGCCTCACACCTAGTCCTAAATATATATATATATATATATATATATATATATATATATATATATATATATTTTAGCAGAATAATTAACTTTTTCAAAAACTACATATAAAATATATACAATAAAATGTAAACCTTTAGATACTAAAACAAAAAATCTGGTGCGGGCAACACACGACTTTCACTTACCTCCATTATTAAAATCGATTAAAGAATCTTCAAGTACGGTATGAGATAAAAATAAGTGAAACCATTTAAGAATTAATTAAATGTAATTTCTATAGAAACATGTGTTTTATTAAAAAATCCATTAAATTATTATCTAAAATAATCACTTAGTTTTATCGGCTTTTCATCACCCTCTATGAACTTTTGAAAGCTTGTGTATAAGATAATATTTTTTCTAAAATCTTTAGCTTTCCAACGGTATATTATACATGTATATTACCGTTCTTATGTTCAAAAACAAAAATTTATATAAAAATATATTTTTGCAGTTTTCTGCTTTACTTGTTTTTCAAATTCGCACAACTTATTATATATTTAGCTGTTATTTCTCAATGCTAACATGATAATATGGTCATTTTTATAGAATCTACAAAAATAAAGGAAATTTTGAAATATCCTCATTTAAGCCCTGTCAGACTATTTTAATCAGGATGAAACCTACATGATGTTAAAGCCTATTAACTTTTACGTTGATATAGAGGGTTTGATCAAAATCGTCGGAACGGTTTTCGAGAAAATCGAAAAAAAGTGCAAAATGCATGATATAAAGTGGCTCTTGTGGTAAGCTCATTTTGATGAAAAAGGTTTTGTAACGTCTCGAACGTATATTCGTCTTAAATATGAAATTTCAGTTTCATAGGACTTTTCGTTTCTGCCCGGGAGTTACCAAACACGGTCACGGTCACTCACAGACCTTTTTGCGGGACTTGGTTATTTGGACTCAGGGGACCCTAAAAGGTGTATTTCCGTTGAAAACTAGAATTAAAAAATTTTCATTATCGCAATACTTTCTCTTACCATATATAGTAAGTGAAAGTAAAAATGAATTACTCAAAATGCCTCCCTTTTGCCTTGGCACAGGCATTTAATCTCCGTGGCCAGTCATTAACAGCAGCAAGTAGCACTTCTTGAGGAAAACGCTCAACTGCTCAAAACAGAGATTGTTGTAGGCTTTAAAAGTTATAGTGTGCTTTGTAGCATGCCATCCTCTCCTGTTAGGAACAGAGCCGATAATCTTGAGGGTTTCCTGAGCGCCAATCCGAACCAGAGATAAACGCTGGAATGTTCTTTTGCAGCCACAGCTGAGTTGACCTAACGTTTTTCACAAAAATGGAGTTTTTTGGTGCCATCAAAGCAAACCCTTCACAAAATCATCATTGAGAAAAGGTGATGATATCTTTCCAATCTTCAAATGAGTTTATGGGCTTCTTTAGAGCTGTGTGCATACACACAATCATTTTGGCGTTAACATTTTATTTTTGGATTCTTATTGCTAAACAAAATCTTTCGATGAGGGCAATTGGTGTAACGGCTAAGGAGCATTTCGCCGCTATCCACTCTAATTTGTTTTAGGGAAGTGGTTATTCATTGTCCTGTCATTCTTCGAAATGCACCCAACCTAAAGCCACTTTTTATTATGCGAGACTGAGATTCCCATTTCCTTTGATATGATTTTTTTTTCTATTACATAGGTTGATTGTTGTTGTTGTTGTTTGGGGTTTTGAGGCGTAAAACCCAGGGGTCATCAACGCCTATAGTTCTCTTTAAGTATAAATAAATAAATAAATCAAAACTAATAAACTAGGCGTATAATAATTAGATAAAATAGTAAACAAATAAATAAATAATTAAAAAAATAAAGATAAATTAAATTAAAAGACTATATTTTATTAAATAGTAGGTGACTCTTAAGAAACCTGAACAGCGCGCGAGATGTTGTTTTCATTATCGGAAAGTATGAAGGATATATTAGGTATAAGCCCAAATTTGTTTAAACCTGTCCTATAAGAAAGGCATTCTTCTAAAATGTGGCTGATAGTCAGGATACTGTTACAATGTGGGCACTTAGGAGGTGGTTACTTGGTAATGAGATGAAGATGGGTCATGTTAGTGTGGCCAATCCTTAATCTGGCCAGGACAACTTCTTCTCTGCGGCTTGAGCGACATGATGAGGACCAAGGCCCCACTTTTGTTTTGACGACTTTCAGTTTGCTAGCAGGACTCTCGTCCCACATGGACTGCCAGGCAGCCGATATTTCCTTTCGGAGCGGCTGAGACATATCTCGCGGTGTTAGGATAGCTACACCTTGACCCGGAAGGGTGAGCGCCTGTTTGGCGGCCCTATCCGCCAGCTCATTACCCACTATCCCCACATGACTTGGGATCCAAATAAAGCATACTGTCTTTTACAATTCGTGGAGCATATGGATATATCGGTGTATCTTTAGGACGAGAGGTTGGGGAGAGTACATGCTATTTAAACCTTTTAAGGCACTCAGTGAGTCGGTAACTATGGTGATTGAGTGTGAGGGAACTGACATAGCGTAGTGTAAAGCTGAAACTATTGTTTGAAGCTCTGCAGTATATTACATAGGTTGATTATTGAAAATAATAAACCAAAACTAACAATATAATAAGGGCATGCTTTATATTTTGTGTCCTCACAACTCAATATCAAAGTAGTGAAGAAAGAAGTTAAAACAGTTCTCGAAAATTGACAAACAACGAGACTTTCAGTGAGTTAAAAGTATATAATGGAAACGTGACTTACCTTTGATTATTTTTTTCTTATATAGCTTATAGGACTATGACTCCTATTTGGTGTAAAAAGTCCGATCTTGAAAACATAGTCCTTTTTCTTTCAATAATTTTCAAAAATGTTCGCGATGTTTACACGGAAATATCTCAAAAGGGAAATCGTGAACATAATGAAACTAGTACAGATTGCACTCACTATAAGATGAGTATAAGTTACATACATTTAGTGACTGATACAAAGCTGCTTCCTGAGTTAACAAAATTCTCTTCACTGTTAAAGTAATGTTTTCTTCGAAAATTATTAGCTCCGGTAATTGTGCATATTTCAGAAATTAAGAAAAACTAGAATGATAATGTGAGTAACATTTTTTCAAAACGCTACCTACGAAGCCAAAAAAGTATTCACAAAAAAAAAAAAATTACAAGCTTTTAGCGCGTTGTAACAAGGAAGGTTAGAAAGAAGTCTCACGCTTAATATTGTTTTCATGAATAGTCCTATCATTGCAATACTTGTTGAAATTTCGAAAGTTCTTTATTTAATAAAAAATTTCAAATATGGGTTATTTTCAACACCATTCGTAAAATCGAAAAATAATAATGAAACTTATGCAGATTTTACCCCCATATGATAAGTACCGTAAGGAATTAAGTCACTGAGACTTATTTCGTTTTATAATAACTGGTAAACGAATTATGACAGTAAAAAATGTTAACCGGCAAGGTCTGGACGATTTGGAATGGATTGCATATTGTAAGCGAAAATCTCAAAAAGTTAAATTATATGTCTCAAATATTCGAAAGGATACTAGCACAGAAAAATGTAGAAACAATCTTCTTGTAATCGATTTTATTAATCGTATTTTGGCTCATCAATATAAAAACGCAGGTATCACTTTTTTTTCTTTTGGGTTTCTTCTTTGTCTTTCATGCTTGCTATCTCGTTCACTATTTTCATCGTCTCTTCATATTTTTTATTCTTTTGCATCGCAGACTTATTTTTTTTCTCTTTAGCTGTCACTAGTTTTGCGTTTTTAATGAAGTCCGCCAATTTATCTGACCTGTTTTTCCCTCTCAACCCCGAGATGTTTTTCGCTTGCCTTCCTCGAACCGATTCTTTGCCTTTCTTGGAAGTCCTTTTATTGGTTATTTCAGTTTTCTTTTTCCATAACGACGTGTACGTATGGAAAGGAGAGCTACTACTTAAGGACTCCAACAGCTTCCATTGCTTATCTAGACGTAAGGCTTTGGTCGAATGGGAAAGAAACCAAGTCATAGTAAAAAAATCGTAATATTCTTGCTTGAATTTAGGGGTTATAAAAGATAGCTGTCAGGTGAGAACACTTTTAACTTAACAACATATGTCTTATTTTAATATTTCCTAATTATTAGTATTCATAGGTGGGTTCCCACTCTAGTTATGATTACCAAACATCAGACAATAAGCATGAAAGGTAAGCAGGTTAGAACGGAAAAACTGTACAGCCAAAACTATGCTATTGCTAAGTTAATGGTAATCAAAGACTTATGTTGGAACAGAACTAATCACTTGGAATAAAAATGAAAATGGTGGAAGTATTTTATTGACGAAATGAAATTTAAAGTTGCAGTATAAAAAATAAATAAATAAAATGTTTTAGACCCACTTCTTATTTCACTGCGCTACAACCAGGTCACAGGTCTTGGCATCCTCCAACTATTTTCTGCAATCTTGTGTCACGGTTATTAAAATAATCAAAACAATTATTAAAACTAACTAGAACCAATTTAATGTTTTTTTTTTTTTTTAAACAATTTTTATTAAATAATATTACAATCTGTCCTCATTAGGACGTTTTTAATAGTGATCTAGTACAACATTCACACAATATATACAAAACAACAAATTATTTAATGTAAATGAGGTATACTGAAATACCAATAGATTGTTTTTCTTATAACACTTTTATTAATTTTAACTGTGATTACTTGTTAAGCGTTAGTATTTATATAGATGTGAATTCAACTTAGATAATACGACAAAACACCTATTGGGCAGAATCTTCTTCTATAAGCAAGTTATATTCACTTACTTATGTTGTCATAAGAGGATCTCAAAAATGTCTATGTAGCTGGTATTTATAATTGAGGTTTCACATGAAATATTCGTCCTATAAGTACACTGCCGGACAAAATTAAAGGATCACTTACAAATATTTATATTATTATTACATAAGAGATAAAAATAGGAATTCCTTTGTCCCAGACTGGACTTAGTGTTGTATCTTATTAAGTTAATCCTCTACCTGTTTATATTCCCACCCGTTTATGGAGAAAAGTGTCAGTTAATCCTCTTCTTTTCTTTCTCCCTGTCAGTAAATGGTTAGTTGTTAGCAAAGATTCATCTTATTGAAGATTTTCTAACATTTAAGAGACTTTAGTTTTTACTTGTGAGTTTAGTAAGAACGTTGTGATGGCCAACAGAAGAGGAAGCAATTCGTGCTGTTGCTTTGAGTGAAGAAGGGTTTTCTCAAAGGCAGTTTGCGAAACGGCTCCAGCGGTTACAATCCGTAGTGTCCAGGGTGCTTAATAGGCACCGTCAAACTGGAGGGCATACAAGAAGAGTCGGACAAGACCGTCCGAGGTCAACTTCCCATCGTGACGAGAGATTTTTGCAACTGCATGCTCTTCGGGATCGCCGATCAACTGGTAACAGTCTGCGTGGTCTCCTCCAGAGGTTCAGGAATGTGCAAATTTCAGAGCGAACCGTGAGAAGACGACTGAACGATTATGGATTGACCTCCCATCCTTTAGCTACTGGACCTCTTCTCTCCAGGGAACACCGGGTTGAGCGCTTGAGGTTTGCTCAGGAGCAGCTAAACTGGACTCAGGAAGATTGGAGCCTCGTATTATTCAGCGATGAGTCAAGATTCTGTCTCCGATCTCCAGATGGACGGGAAAAGGTATGGAGAAGGCGGGGAGAGAGGTATGCTCCATGCACTTTTCCTCCAAGGGTTGCGTTTGGTGGCGCTCCTTCCGAGTTCGCTGTGGCTTAGGATTTTCCAAACATTATACGGTTGAGGCCGGTGTTCCTCAAGGCAGCGTCTTATGACCCGTCCTCTACATCCTCTATACCGCTGATATCCCTACAGATTCCGATACCTTTCTGGCAACATTTGCTGATGACACAGCCATTTTATCATATAATTCCGATCCTGAAGCAGTATCGCTAAATTGCCAAAGGCACCTTTCCCTTTTCGAGGACTGGGTGTAATGCTTGGAATATTAAGGTGAACGAAAGAAATTGCACACACGTAACCTTCATCATTCGACGCAAATCCTGCCCAACAGTTAAATTCAATTCCATACCGCTTCCTTCCTCAGACACAGTCTGGTATCTGGGCTTTTTACTAGACAAAAGACTAACGTGGAACCCACATACAAGACTTAAAAAAAGAACTCAACGGACGATTAATTATACAGACTATTAAACAGAAAATATCATCTTATAGTTTACAACAAATTACTAATATACAAGACAGTACTGAAACCTATATGGACCTACGGACTTGAACTGTGGGGACAGCTAAATATTGTAACATCAAACGCATCCAATCCTTCCAATCCAAGTCCTACGAAAAATAGTTAATGCTCCTATTATGTTTCCAACTGTACCTTACACCACGACCTTAATGTTCCATTTATTTTAGACCTGGTACCATTCAAATTTCATCAGAACCTTCTTCATCATCCTAATCCTTTAGCTCAATCCCTCTCCAGCTCCACCCACCCCTACAATCCTCGACGAAGATTGAAACGGCAGCGGCCCCGCGACGTTCTGTAAACATTTCTACTGGAGTTCTGACACTGGTCAGATCCTCCACTGATGTACTGAATGTTTGCGGCTATTGCGCCCTAACTCAGCCTCTACTGGCTAAGACCAGTGATGCGGCTGAGAGAGAGAGGCGCTGGGATCTCTTGTATTCCGTTTTTTTCCGCCACAAGTGGAGGGAAAAGCCCAGCCTGGGGCCCCTTTAGCAGTTGTATATAGTTATCATTGTTTGTATGATTTTTATTTATTTGCCAACTTTGTATTTATCTCACTTATAGTTGTTGTTTTTTTTTTTTTATTATTATTTTATTGTCGCCCTACTCACATATTTTAGTTCACAAAATACCACAAACAGTCATGGATTCCTCTGAGGTAAAACGCCCATTATCCGGAAGTAAACTAGTCCCCCGTTCGGGTCTCCGGGTGGGGACTGCTTCAGAGGAATCTAGGCGCAAGATGAAAATTAGAGATCTAACAATAGGGACGTGGAACGTTGGAAGTTTAAATACGGCAGGTGGGTTAAAGTCGGTCGTGAATGAAGTTAAGGGGTACCATTTAGATATCGTTGCATTACAAGAGGCTCGCTGGCCAGGGGAGGGTTCGTTAACAGAAGGAAAGTACACTATTTGGTACGGGGGAGCGTTAATTATTGTTTAGGTACCGGGTTTCTGATTAGGAATAGATTTCTTTCCGCATTATGGGATGTACAGTTCTTTAGTGAAAGAATATCGGTTGCTATATTTCAAGGTCGTTGGTCTAAAATCGCGTTAATAAAGATTCATTCTTCCACCGAAGATAGTGATGATGAAGTAAAATGCGAATTTAATGATAAAATAGAGTCGGTTTACGATAAGTTACCGCGAAATTACACTAAAATAACACTAGGTGACGCGAACGCAAAGGTTGGAAGGGAAGAAGTATATCGTCCTACAATCGGTAAAGAAAGTTGCACGAATATAGTAATGATAATGGGACCCGACTAATAAACTTTGCCATTTCGAAAAACCTAATAATCAAAAGTACTGCTTTCAAACATAAGGATATTCATAAGTATACGTGGACATCGCCGGATGGACAAACTCGGAATCAAATAGATCATATTTTAGTACAAAACAGATGGCAAAGTAGCATAATTAACGTGAGATCGTATCGTGGTGCAGAATGCGGTTCTGATCATGAATTAGTAATCGCGAAACTTCGACAAAAACTAAATACAAAAAAGAAAACAACGAACTATATTCGTCTCGAGAATTTTGATTTAGTTAAATTGAACAACCCCGAAATTAGAACACAATTCGCGATAGAAGTAAAAAATAGGTTCGAAGCTTTGGAATCTTCAGACGAGGAGCACGAAGATGTAAACAAATTATGGGAAGGGATCAGGGATAAAATTAAAGAGGTCGGTAATTTATGTCTTGGGAAAATCGAAAATAAAACGAAGAAACCTTGGTTCGACAGAGATTGTCAAATATGTGTGGAAAAAGAAAAACCGCTAAACTGAATTCCTTAAATAATCCAAGCGATAATAATGTGGCTTACTTTCAATTAGTAAAGAATGAAACTTCAAAATTCTTTAAAAATAAGAAAAGAGAGTATGTTAAAGGCAAAATAATAGAAATAGAAAAACACAGAAGCGAAAATAACGCAAAAGAGATGTACAAGGGTATAAACAAATCGCGTAAAAGATTTGAACCTCTATTGAATGGGGTTAAAGATGAAAATAACAATATAATTGCGGATCCTTCTGAGATATTAAATAAATTTAAACAACACTTTGACGGCATTCTAAATACGGAAAATAATAAAAGGAAGTCGAAATGGCGATAGGAAAATTAAAACGTTATAAGGTTGCAGGAAATGATAATATCACGAGTGAATTAATCAAGGCGTGTGGAGAAGCGGGCGTTTCCAAATTACATGTTTTAGTTAAAAAGATCTGGGAAAATTAAAAAATGCCAGAAGAATGGAAAGAATCAATACTTATTCCGATTCACAAAAAAGGCCCGAGGACGGATTGTAACAACTATCGTGGGATCTCTCTTCTGCCAGTATGCTATAAAATATTCTCCTCAATTCTAACTAGCCGAATCACGGAATACGCTGAGGAAATTATCGGAGACTACCAATGTGGTTTTAGGCGGAATCGCTCGACCTCAAATATTAGAGAAGAAGCTAGAATACAACGATGTAGTCCATCAACTCTATATCGATTTTAAAAAGGCTTATGATTCCATAGACCGTCAGAAGCTATATAATATCATGATTGAACAGGGAATACCAAGAAAGTTAGTAAACCTAGTAGAGATGTGTTTGTCGGAAACATTTCATAAAGTTAAATTCGGTCATAATTACTCCGAGAGATTTGAGGTGCGATCGGGTTTGAAACAGGGTGACTCCCTTTCACCTGTTTTGTTTAATATAGCCTTAGAATATGTCATAGAAAAGGTGATGTGTACCGAGAAAGGCTTAAATATGGGTGACAAGATTCCGGTTTTGGAGTATGCCGATGATTTGGTACTGCTAGGTGAAGACACGGAAACCATACAACTAAATACAAGTGTGTTAATAAAAACCTATTTGTTTACCGGTTTTTATTAAATACCGATAAGACGAAATATATTATTAGTAGCAGAAATGGTGGCGATCTTGATGAAATTAATATTTCAGGGCATACTTTTGAACACTTAGAGAAATTCAAATATCTAGGTTCAATAATAACAAGGAAAAATTAAATCCAGGAAGAAATAAAGTCCCGGTTAAAGGTTGGAAATGCGTGTTATTATTCAGTTGCTAAATTACTTAGCTGGCGGCTTCTGTCTAAAAACTTAAAGGTTAGAATTTATAAAACTATTATTCTTCCGACGGTTCTTTACGGATGTGAAACGTGGCCACTTACTTTCAAGGATGAACAACGGCTCAAGGTTTTCGAAAATAAGGTACTGCGTAAAATATTTGGTCCGAAGAGAGATGAGGCCATTGGGGAGTTTAGAAGGTTGCACAACGCGGAGTTGCGGAGTTTGTACTCTGTGAATATAATTGAGTTGATAGCATCGCGGAGACTCAAATGGGCGCGTAAAGTTGTTGGGATCGGTGAGGAACGGATTCCGAGAAAGTTGGTATTCGCTGAACCGACTGGCAGGCGTCCGAAAGGTAGGCCGAAGCGTCGATGGGAGGATTGCATTAAGGCTGATCTCGGGGGCTTGGGCTTGACCGGTGAACATTGGATGAGTATTCGCAGGCGAAGTTTGGTGGTATCGGCTTCGAACCCTCGGGTTCGGTAAGCCTATTATTATTATATTGTGTATATATATATATATTATATATATATATATATATATATATATTATATATATATATATATATATATATATATATATATATATGTATGTGTGTGTGTGTGTGTGTGTGTGTGTGTGTGTGTGTGTGTGAATTTACTTTTCTATTTTATGTAATTTGACTTTATCATTATTTTCTGTATATATTTTATGAATGTGGTCTCATATCAGTATTACTATTGTTCATTCTGAAACATATTGTAATAATTCTCAATAAACAAATTAAAAAATACACTTAATCCTCAAATTTATAGATATGTACACTTATAAGTATTATAGTTTTTATTTGATATTAATCGGTCGTTGTAACTTCAGTATCATTGGTAATTATATGCCCGACAAATCATTGTATCTACTTTTTCTATGATGTTACACGCAGTTATACTGACTTTGAATTACAAAATTTTAAATAGAAACGCAGATTGATTCGAATTTTGGGATTCCGTTGGACTGGAATGATAATATTATTGAATTTGTTTTTAAATTAGATTAACCATACCGTTTTCCAATAGATTTTGTAGTAAAAAAATCTGAAAACCTAAAACATCTACTCCTTACGACTATAATCAAGTTATTAGGGATATTGGCAGAAAATCCTACGTACCCCTTAAATTAGCTGAAGATCTTATCCTAGATATATACAGCTGTTCGATATCATTCATATTTTATTGAAACTACGACCTACGGTACTATTATTTGATATGATGTTTCGTTTATTTGATTTTTTGTTTATTACTAAAACTTTTGGTTTATTATTTTCAATAATGAACCTTTGTAGTCGACCAAAAAAAATAATTAAAAAAAAAATATATCTCCATTTAAAATTTGAAAGCTTACGTTCCAAGGTGCGTAGAGTTTCAAGCGTCCGCCATCCGCGGCATTTCTCTGAAACTACTAGAATGATTTTTTAGAAATTCGTCTCAAAACAAAGGGGCATTTAACAATGATCCTAACACTTGACGTTGACATAAGGTGGTTATTTTTTTAAATGGCGGATGATTAGAAGTGATTTAATTCAATAACTCAGTTATTTTTGAAGACAGAGAAAACATTAATTAGTGTTTATTAACCAAAATAGCGCGAATAATTATAAAAAGAGAAAAAATAATAAAATTTCATCCATAAATACGCCCATAACTCAGTTATTTTTGAAGATAAAGAAACATGTTTATACCATTTTAGAATCAGTGAAGCGCGATAAACAAGAAAAACATAAAGGAAAAAATCTGGTGCGGGCAACACACGACTTTCACTTACATCCATTTTTAGAATCGATTAAAGAAGTTTTAAATTCAGTAAAAGAAAAAAATGTTTTAAACCATTAATGAATTAATTAAATCGAATTTCTATAGAAAAATGTGTTTTATTAAAAAATCTATTATATTATTATCTAAAATAATCAGTTAGTTTTATCTTCATTTCATCACTCTCTATTAACTTTTAAACGTTTGAGTATAAGATAATATTTTTTCTAAAATCTTTAGCTTTCCAACGGTATATCATACATGTATATTACTGCTCTTATGTTCATAAACAAAAAATTGCATTAAAAACATATTTTTTCTGTTTTATCCCTTAGTTGGGAATCGAATTCATTCAATTTATATATTTACCTGTTTTTCCTCAGTGGTAACAAGATAATATAGTTATTTTTATAGAATCTACAAAATTAAAGGTACTTTAGAAGAATTAAAGCCTATCAAATTTTACATCGATTTAGCGAGTTTAATCAAAATCGTCGGAACCGTTTTTGAGAAAATCGAAAAATGGTGCAAAATGCATAGTATAAAGTGGCTCTTCTGGTTAGCTCATTTTGATGAAAAAAGTTTTGTAACGTCTCGGGCGTATATTTATCTCAAATATGAAATTTCAGTTTCATAGGACTTACCGTTTCTGCCCGGGAGTTATCACACACGGACAAACACTGACCTTTTTGCGGGACTTTTGGACTCAGGGGACCCTAAAATGTGTATTTCCGTTGAAAAATGGAATTCGAAAATTTTCACGATCGCAATACTTTCCCTTACTATATATAGTAAGTGAAAGTAAAAAATGAAATCTTGCTATATGTACTCCCACAACTCCGTTATTTTGTTTATTTTTTTTTTTTTACTGAAAAAAGTTGAGATTCACTTGAGGAACAATTCAGTTTAGTAAAAAAAAAACATTTTTTTTTGGGACATCATTTTAAACATTGTCGAAACTTCCAAAATCGTAAGAGTTCCGAAATAGACTCAAAATCAGGGTAAATGATTTTCACCCTCCGATAACATTCGATATGGTGTGCAAGACAATTATTATTTTCGGGAAAAATACGACTAATAAGCGGAAAGACTTAGGATTCAATGTTTCACGTATCAGAATTATTGCCTCCCACGACGGCCATAGATAATTCATGGGCCATATTTCGGATGCAAATTCGTTAAGCCTTTTGGTTCCGCCCCAGTTGGTCCTGGTAGCGGAAGGTCGTGTGGATCAGTACTGCCATGTAGGGCATAGATCTCCAAGGTTCCAAAAAGAACATGTGTTCATTCGGATAGTCGAGTTCACCCGGGTCACTGAATAATATCAGGCACTTACAACGTGCTATAGCATGCTACTTTATGTCAGCCAATAAACAAAATTAGAAATGGAAGAACGAAGAATGATTTCTTCCCTAATTTGTAAGTACATAGTAGTCGTTAATTGTGTTCTCCTTGTCTGTTGGCCGGACATGTTTTATATTTAAATTGTACAAACCTGTTATTCTTAATAAAAGGGACCCAGTTCTAGAATATAAATTACTTTCTATTCTATACTATTCTGCATATCGTGGTAAACGCCAATGAATGTCAACTTTGGAGATGTAAAAATGGATTAAAATATTATGACGCCTATTTTACACTGCTTCACAATTCTAAATGTTAATGAATAAATGATTATGATAAATGATGATTTAAATCATTAAAAATTTATTTATATATTTTTATTGATTTTGTTTTGTATATATTTATATTGTATTATTATTATATACATTTATTGTTTTGTATATATCGTGTGAATGCAGTATGAATGTTGTACTTTATCCCTATTAAAAATGTCCTAAATTGGACAGATTGTAATATTGCTCAATAAAGAATTGTTTAAAAAAAAAAAAAAAAATTATTTATTTTTTGAGATGTTTTTCTAACAATGTTTTTAGATTTTTCCAAAGTATTTTTTTTTGTTTTAAAGTGAATAGAATAGAAAAAATAATAAGCTAGTGCGTGCAACACACGACTTCACTTACCTCCGTAGTTATAATCAATTTAAGAAATTTTAATTACATTTAGAGATGAAAATAAATTAATTACAATAATTTTCAAATGAAACATGTGTTTTGTTAAGTATGTATTATATATGATAATTAGTTAGTTTTATCGGGTTTTTATTACTTTCTATTAACTTTTGCAATTGTGTGTATTATAAGGTATTATATTATAATTTTTTACTAAAAATCTTTAGGTTTCCAACGGTATATTATACATCTATATTACTCTTTTTATGTTAAAAAACACAAAAATTACATGAACAAATATTTTTGCTCTTTTCTAAGGAAAGGTCGTTGGATATCGAATTCGTTCAGTTTGTATATAATGTATTCAAATCTACAAAATTATAGGCTCTTCAGAGGAAGAAAATTTAAACTATTGGCATTTAAGCCCTTTTAGACTGTTTCAATCAGAATGAAACTAACATCGTATTAAAGGCCATTACATTTTACATCAACTCAGCTACTTTAATTAAAATCGTTTCAACCGTTTTTGAGAAAATCGAGAAGTTGCACACTGCATGGTATATGGTAGATCTTCCGGTCAGTCGATTTTGAAGAAAAAGTGTCTGTAACATCTCTGGCGTTTTATAGTTGTCTCAAATATGAAATTACAGTTTCGTACTACTTTTCATTTTTGCGCTGAAATGAAAATAATTATAATTAAATAATTATACAACAGCCGTGACAATATTAATCCTTTTAGATTATTCAACAATAGGGGCGTAGTAGCCCTTTGTGAGCCCTCCATAAAAATTCGGTTCGCCCTTCTTCCTGACTGCGGTGAAGCCCTTTTTTTTTCACAAAGAAACAAAAGCATCATTATCTAAACATTAAAAATTTAGCGCCTTGACCGTCAACGAGTTAAATGTGTACATATTTATTTCCGGTAAATTTAGCGTACGGGATTAGGGTTAGAGTAAGATTTTGAATAACATCTTACGAATTTTTACCTACACTGGTTCGAGGCCCCTGTAACTGGGCCACTTATCTTTTATGAGACTGATACGGTGGTAGGTATATATACTATATACTAGCATAAGTTATGTTGATAGCTACTTCAATCGAATTACATGTGATGACAAAGTATTTTTTCATTTTATATAAATACCAAAGAGGGGGAGAGCAGAAAAAATGAAATGTTTCGTGTTAACATATTTTTTTACGTGTGAGAGATAAAAAAAAATATTTTTTTTTTTGAAAAATGTGGATTAAATACTCTAAGTCAGTTCAAATTTTGTTTCTAGAGATAATATCTATATATAAAAAGCAATGTCAGTGGGAATAGAAGTAAGCAATGACGGCAAACGAAGTTTTTTTTTTTTTTTTTTTTTTTGTTCTTGCCCTACCTCGCCTTTGAAGGCTATACGGGGTTTCTCGGGCCAGGGGGTGAGGGCGGGGGATAAATGCTGAAATAAAAGTCCCCCACAGCACCGAGTCACTAACTCGTAATTTTTTGGGCTTCAAATAATTCGGTCCTCTGTGTTGCTAGGCAACGCGCGTTTAAAGCAACGCGCGCTAACCCGCTCAGCTACCCCGCCCCTCAAACGGAGTTAAGTCGTCGTTATATAGCTCTGGTTTGAGCTCGGTCTGTGCGGGTTGAATTTTATAGTGGTCATACATAAAGGGTTTCGACCTTCCCACTGAGGTAAGAATGGGAGAAGAATTAATAATAGAAGTTTTACCATCTATGGAGTAGAAAAATACGTAAAACCCTGAAAACAAAAACCAAGAAGTAGTTGCTAAGCAAGAAAAACCTCTTAACTGATATAAAGGAAAAGAGAGAACAAGTACATAACAAATTAAATTAAAACAATCACTAAAAATGTTTTGATCCCTGTAGGACATACTAACTTGAGTTCTAATCTTAGACTGGATATTAATCTGAACATTATAGTTGAAGTTACGCAAGTGTACCACTTAGGCAGAGAAAATAGATTTAAAGACCTATTTAATGGCCAATTAGTTATAATAATTAGAAAGGGGCTATAAGACCCAACCCATTTCATTAAAATTTCTAATGCATTCCACGTTCTTGGTTGATATTTCAACCAACTAAAGATTAATCTAGTTATTCAACTCATCAAATGGGTTACCTCCAAATCTAGGCATTGATGGATGGCTAGATCTGTAATATCGATCATTCCGAAAATCTCACATTCTCTGAAAACATTTAACATGCACTAGTGAGAAGGAACTACAAATATTTCTGATTCCATGGTTTGAAACAACAACAATTAAAAGATAAATAGATAAGAGAACGTCGTGATTGATCTATAATATGTAGAAATATTTATTTATATGGAACATAAATATTTTATATAAAACAATTGAATCGGACGAGTAATAAAGATACAAGAAACAAATTAAGTTATTCGTCTGGATCCAGTGCTAACATCATTATATATATATATATATGCAATAAAAAAATTTAAACAATACCTATAAATCTGGTGCTGGCAACACATGACTTTCTCTAACCTCGGCTTTTAAAAACAATTCAAGAACTATTAAGAAAACTTAAATTTCAAAGTTTTGAAGTTAATATAAATAAAATGTTTATTGAGTTTATTTGGAAACATATGGTTTAGATTAAATAATATAACAATATCTTATTGTTACGTATAATTATCAGTAATAGTTTTATGCCCTGTTTGTCACTTTACATTGAATTTCACAACTTTCTTTATAACATAATATTTTGGTGTATTATTTTCAATAATGAACCTTTGTAATCAACTAAAAAAAAAAAAAGTTTTATTCCCAATAAGAATCTGAGGACTTAAGTTTCAAGATGCTTGGAATCCGAATAACGAATAAAAAAAATCTGGTGCAGGCAACACACGACTTTCACTTACCTCCATTTTTAAAATCAATGAAAGAATTTTCAAATACAGTTAGAGATAAAAATACGTGAAATTATTAAGGAATTAAGCAAAATAAATTTCTATAGAAACACGTGTTTCATTAAAAAATCTATTATATTATTATCTAAAATAATCAGTTAGTTTTATCTTCTTCTCATCAATCTCTATTAACTTCTAAAAGCTTGTGTATGAGATGATATTTTTTCTAAAATCGTTAGCTTTCCAATGGTATATCATACATGTATATTACTGCTCTTATGTTCAAAAACGAAAAATTGCATTAAACAAATTATTTTTCTGTTTTCTCCTTTAGTTGGGTATCGGATTTATTCAATTTATATATTTACCTGTTTTTCATCAGCGTTAACAAGATAATCTAGTTATTATTATTGAATCTACAAAATTAAAGGTACTTTAGGGGAAGAAAATTTAAAATATCGGTATTTAAGCCCTGTCAGACCATTTTAATCAGAATAAAACCTACATGATATTAAAGCCCATTAATTTTTACATCGATATAGCGAGTTTAATCCTAATCGTCGGAACCGTTTTCGAGAAAATCGAAAAAAGGTGCAAAATGCATGGTATAAAGTGCCTCTTCTTGTAAGCTCATTTTGATGAAAAAAGTTTTGTCACGTCTCGGGCGTATAGTTGTCTTAAATATGAAATTTCAGTTTCATAGGACTTACCGTTTCCGCCCGGGAGTTACCACACACACACACACACACACCCACAGACCTTTTTGCGGGACTTGGTTAATTGGACTCAGGGGACCCTGTGGAAACGTGTATTTCCGTTGAAAACTGGAATTCGAAAATTTTCACGATCGCAATACTTCCCCTTACTATATATAGTAAGTGAAAGTAAAAAATCCGTTTGTCCGCCGTCCGCGGCATTTATCTGAAACTACTGGACAATTTTTTTTTAATTCGCCACAAAAATACTAGTCAATGCAACGATGATCTTAACACCTATAAGTTGATATCAGCTTAGTTAGTTTTGAAATGGCAGTAGATTAAACGCGATTTAATTCAATAACTCAGTTATTTTTGAAGATAGAGAAAAATTTTATTAGTGTTTTTGACCAAAAAACCGCGAATACTTATATAAAAGAGCAAAAAGAAAAGGAAAAAAATTGAAGTTTTACACATAAATACGCTCATAACTCTAAAAATAACTGTTATTTTTGACGATAGAGAAAAGTATACTTAGAGGTTTAGAATCAGTAGAGCTAAACAAAAAAAAAAAAAAAAAAAAAAAAAAAATCATTTTGGCTGAAATAGAAAGTTTATTTATTCAATACAGTCAACCAAACTTCGTCAGTCAATCAATAAAAAAACGTGACTGAAGATTATTTAAATCATATTTATTAAAAGAATGGAGTTAGAAACTTTTAGTACTCCATTAATGAATTTCAGTCCACTGTGCGTTGGTATAGTGATGAATGGAAGAGCTTTCGGAACCTAGAGGTAGATAATCCTTTGGTATCAACTCAACTATCCTTCACACATTATTGTAAAGTAGAGATAGTTATTAGGAACAATACCATGGAAGATATTTGAAGACACATTCTATAAGTGTTTCTAAATATGAAAATAAATTTTTAATCCTGATACAAATGAAATAAAAAAAAAAAAAAAACACGGACATAATACTGAATCCTTGGAAAAATACTAGATCGATATTTTATGTTCTTCTCTTTAACATTACTGCCTTAATCTGTAATGACTTCCATGCCTTCGGACGGCGTTACAGATTCGTTGTTATATTTATTGCGAAAGCACGAAATCCTGCAAAAGATAATATCTTTTCTCAGCGTCTTTTTTCAAATGGACTTTTCGTGTCAAACACCAAGACATTTTACAATGGACTTAACGGTCGCTTACTTCCTCAAATTTCGAAAGCGAACCATTTCATAACAGATTCATGTTTTGAACCGTGACTAAAGATTTTATTAAAGAATAATAAATAAATGCATGAGTATGATTAAGCAAAGAAAGTTTAATATTCAAATACAGTCAAGAGACGAGAACGATATTTAATCATAAACTTAAATATTAATAATGTATTCAAAGTGGATGTATACTTAAAATATAACTAAACATATTAGTACTAATACAAGATGTACAAAATAAAACCTAATGGCCTGGAAAGGCTTGAATAAAGATAAAAGAGTCCCTTTCATTAGATATTCAAGGATCTTCGAGAAAATGAAAATTTAATGCATTGTTATTTTGCTCTTAATCTTTTTACTTTTACTTAGCCATAAATTTAATATATAGTAAGGGAAAGTATTGCGATCGCGAAGATTTACAAATTTCAGCTGTTTCGAAGCATTATTACTACAACCACTTACCTATATATAAAATATATTGTTATGGGAACACGGCCCTTAACCCATTTTAAGATATGGCATCTTTCATGCAGCAACACAATCAAGCGCACACAGGGCCATCTGGCGGCATAGGGAGGTACTCGCACTGAGACCAGAATGATAGATAGACAAGAAGAGAGAAAGAAAAGCACATGCATCTAAATACGCAAACTTCTTCAGCATATTTCACAAGTACCATCCTCATCCTAATGGAGATGTAAAAGAATAGGCGCCGGCCGGCCCAGGAACGAAGGAATGAATCAAGAAGAGAGACCGCCCCATCCCCATCCTTGCATCAGGCAGATATGTAATAATAGAAATAATTTAACCTAAATCAAATTTTAATTTCCTTGTAATTCTTAATAGATTGTAATCTTATATCATATTACGTTCCCATATTATTCCATAATATATTCCATTTAAAATACATTCCACTACATTGTTTTACCATCCAGCCTCATAAAAAATATTTAATATTACGAGCACCCTGGAACGCCCCAGGTCTCGAAATATTTACATATATAGTGAGAGAATGTTTTGTGATAGTGAAAAGTTTCGAATTCTAGTTTTCAGGATCACCTGAGTCCAAATAACCAAGTCGAGCGAAAAGGTCTCTGTGTGTGTCAGTGTGTGGTAAGCCTAGAACGAAAACGATAAGTTGCATAAAACTGAAATTTCATATTTTATAAGCTACATGCCTCAGATGTTACAGCAACTTTTCCATGAAAGTCGGTGAACCAGAAGAGACATATTGTACCATGCATTTTTGGCACTTTTACGATTTACTCCAAAACGCCTCTAACGAGTTTCATTATACTCAGTACATCGATGTAAAATTTAATGGGCCTAATCATGTAAGTTTTATTTTCATTGAAACAGCCTGACAGGACTTGCATACCGAATTTTTTTCCTTTAAAGTACCTTTAATTTTGTAGATTTGAAGTGATTTAACAAATAATCTTATTAGCATTGATGTAAAACAGGGAAATATACAAGTTCGACGATTTGACAGCCAACTAACGAAGAAAAGATTAGTTTTTTTTTGTTCCAACACAAGAATACTAATATAGAGGTGTAATATACCGTTGGAAAGCTACTGATTAAAAAAAAAATATTTTATTTGCAAAGCTTTAAAACGTAACGCAGAGAGACAAAAAGGGCATAAACTTAAGTGGTTATTGTAGGTAATAATTTAATCAAAACTCAATTTAATTTTAATTTGAGCTTTAAAAGTTCTTAAATTGATTATAACAAAGGAGGTAAGTGAAAGACGTGTGTTTTACTTAAGAAGAGTAGTGTAGATGTATAATATACCGTTTGAAACCTTAATATTTTAGAAAACAAAAATGTTTTACATCATTTTACAAAGATTTTACAGTCTTACAAAGATGTATAAAGAGGGAGATGAAAAAACCTACTAATTGTAATTTATAATAATTTCTGTTGTTAGATTAATAAATATATACTAATATTAAAAAGCTGAAGAGTTTGTTTTGTTGAATCTCAGAAACTCCTGGTTCGAATTGAAAAATTCTTTTTGTGTTGGATAGACCATGTATCAAGGAAGGCTTTGAGCCATATAACATCACGCTGCGACCGATAGGAGCGAAGAGTCAGAGGAAAATCAGAAAGCAGGAGTACTTTAAAATATTTTCTTTTAAAAAACTTCTTCATAGCGATCATAATAAAAGAACTTTACACAGACGTAGTCGCGAGCAACAGCTAGTCTAAAATATATGTTTCTTTTCATCCTCCACGGTGGTATTGATTGATTTTAAACAACGGAGATAAGTGAAAGTCGTGTGTTGTACTCGACAGATTTTTTCAAAATTTTTATTTATTAATTTTTCCCATAATATTCCTATATTTTACTTAATTTTTTGCTTAGGTAGTTTTTTTTTCTCACTATTACCAGTGTCACTATGGGAATGTATCTAATATATCTAAATAACCTTAGTTCCTGAAAAAACATTCTTCAAAAAATAAGTTAGGCTAGTATCAAAAATATTCATTAATTAGGTACTATCTCCATTCTAGGAAATTTGATTTGAAGTGCAAAAATCTCTCATTACTTTATTTTAAAACCAACTTATTTATTTCTTTTCAAATTTCGTTTATTTATTCACAGAGGTTTTGGCATTACAAAGGTATTTGCTATCTGCTTATGCAATAAGAAAATGTGCTAACAAACTGCATACGATAGATATAAAAAAAACTAATAACTATCAATATATCAGATCTCTCGGCCAGCGCCTCATAGTCTTCTGGGCGGAATTTAAGGGTTTGTGGCAGATGATAGGTTCTGAGTCAGAGGGTTTGAATTTAGGGTCAGACTGTCATGAAATTTATTGTAGCGATCAATGGCAGTTGCAATGACGAATGGAATGTCTAGGTCAGTATGTAGTGTCTCGTTAGATACGTAAAAAGGGGCATTTAGAATTTTCCTAAGTAATTTTGATTGAAATTATTAAATAATTTTGATGTTTGACTTTTTTGCGTTTCCCCATAGCTCAATGCTGTTAGTCCAAATGGGTTTTATCAGTACTTTATAAATAGTTAATTTGTTTGTGAATGATAATTTTGAACGTTTGTCTAATAATCTCGAAAGAATCAAAGTAATATCGTTGATTCAGTTCTTTTTTTTTCGTTTGAGGTATTATGCCCATGTCAGTCGTTTGTTAAGGTAAAGTCCTAAATAACGTACTGTTTCTGAAACTGGTATTGGAATATTGTTGTAAAAGCCTGGGGGGAGGATTCATGTTTTAGAGAAAATTTTACGAATACACTCTTTGATTGATTCATTTTGATTTTCCATGTTTTTGCCAAGCATAAAATTTATAGTTGTTTTTTTACCATATCAATAACACTATATTAAATTCATGGAATGAGATGATTTGGAACGAATGGGGTATTAGTACCTTCAGAAAATAACTGCATATCGAGATAAATAGATAGATAGATAGAAAATAATTTTTATTCTGGGACTGGGTCCCTTTAGAATAACAGCTTTAAATATACAATATGTCTGGCCAACAGACAAGATGAACATGATTAACTACTATTTACAATAATTGATGAATTTGTATACAACACAAAATAAATAAAATAAAAACAATCTTCAGAAGCTAATTTATGTAAGAAAAAATGAGAAATATGTGATTTGATAACAGAATCCAAATTAAAAAAGAAACAAAAAAAAAAAAAATTAAATAAAACAAAAATAATTAGTGACATTGTACTAATACTTAGTATTCTTAAAATAACATTAACTCTGAAATAATAAAGGATCTATATTAATCCAAGAATTAATGAAAGATAATACAATTAAAACATAAATAAAAAATACAAATATAAGAAATGAAATCTTCTAATAACAAAAAAAACGATTTAAAAAACTAAACAAATACTGTAAAGATTGAACCAAAGGAAAAAAAATATATAAAAATATATTTCATATTTAAAATATATGTCAGGCAGCGTCATTTTGGGATGTTAGAAGGTGCTGGAAAAGAAGGAATTTAAAAGTAGAAAGGGAAGGAGCATGGCGGATGTTTGATGGAATGGAATTCCAGAAACTAGTAGAACGGTCCAGAAAGGAGCATTCGTATTTTTTTGTTCTGTGGGAAGTTATATAAAGGTTGGAAAAAACGGGATCTAGTCTCTATTGGGTGAATTGAGGGTTTGAACTGTAGGAGATTGTAGATATATGGAGGGTGTTGTGAATTAATGGTTTGGTATAGGAAAGATTCAAGGAAATATTGCCTACGGGTAAGAAGAAAGAGCCATTTTGATTCGGAATAAAGATGGGATACATGAGACCGCCTCAATGTGCCAAAGACAAATCTTAAAAAACAGTTCATTATTAACTTTAATCGTTTCTCTAGCATCATCGAGAGGCCATCATATACCATACATCCATAGTCAAACTGAGGGAAAATTAGAGAGGATACAAGGAGCTTGCGAGTGGAATAAGGGAGAACATGGCGGGAGCGATGGAATAGTTTAAGAGTACTGATTGACCTTCGGGAGATTTGGGCCACATGTGGTTTCCAGGGCAAGGTTCAATAGCAGATTCTGTCCAGGTCTTCTTGAATACTCGTAAACGCGGCTAATCAGAGGGAGGAAAGGATAGGCAAATCTGAACGTCATCGGCATATAGGTGGTAGAAGCTTTTTTAATGAACTTGAGTATTCGTTAGATAAAATAAAATCGACGATTTAGATAACACTAAAATATGAGAATACAAATATGTCCAAAATCAAATTTGTAAGAAGTGTACTTCAGTAAGTTTTGGAAATCAACGTCTCAATTGTCTAATGTAGATTTAAGAGAACAGTTTTATCTTTTGTTACTATTCTCGAAGGAATATTATTGATAGGGCAATGAAATAAGCTACAGGACGTGAAATGGCAAACGGTACAAGACAATGGATTGAAAGATGGGGCGATATAGAGAAGGCCTTGGATCCCGTCCGGCAGCCGGCCGTCCTACGAGGAAGAGCCCGCCGTCACGATTCCTCTCTAATCGACTCCATCAAATTGCAATGTATTTCATGATATCGGCTATCGCTCCGGCCTTGTTAGCATGTGAATCATCTTACGGTAGTTCGGCTACTTTCAGATGAGCGATATTGCAAACTATTTCAAAAATAATGATCGGGTTTACTCGGCAATCTTCTTAAGGACAAGGTGAGGTATTACATGAATTACCATTTATTGAATAATTTGTTACTAGTATGTAAACGGAGATTGGAAAACTAGCGTATAAATTGAAATATCTGAATAGATAGCACTACCATAAGCTAATAAAAACTGTAAAATCTCTGTAAATATAAAAAGATACCGCCATTCTTGGTGTCCGCAAACTCCTTCTAAACTGCTCGACGGATCTTACTATAATTTAGGGCATTCTCTCCTGAAGGTTTGTAAGTAAAATCCATTGCAATTTAGCTTTTCTTTAAACGGGAAAAGTAAATTTTCTTTAACCAAGTAATCAAAAAATCATTTCTGAAATATGAGTAGAAATGTAGATGTATATCATAACATTGGAGTGCGCAAAGTTTTTAGAAAAGTTAATATGGAATAAAAGAAATCCAACAAGTTAATATAAAGTTGTTGAAAGCTCATAAACTTATGAACATATGTTAAGAGTAAAGACGGAGGCAATGATAGTGCAATGTAGCCACCGTCATTCTACAAATTATTTTCTTTCATTCAGTAAGCAAGAGTTTAGAAACAATATTACGTACCAAATTGTAAGTGAGTTGTTAAAATAAATGGTAAGTTGTTATAAATCTATAAAATAACATTGTTATTAATTATTTCAACTTTTAAATTATTTTATGAAACAGATCTTTCACTGAAAATAAATGGGATTCACATGGCAACTAAATAAATGCTTTATAAGTTGGTTTAGTGATGAGATATGTTTTAGCTTCAAATAAAATTTCTTAGAATGGATATAGTACCTTTTGAAAATCAACGTCTCAATTGTTTTATCAACAGGCATCATCTTGAAAGGAAAAAACCGTACGTTTATTTTTGTTTACTAAGTAGTATAAGTACCCATAGTTATATTTGCTATGTTTTTGACCGACTGCTTATCAAAGGCATCGATACCTTCAAAAACTAGCTTTCTTGATATCTTTAATCGATATATAGACTGTATGTAATGAAACCATCAGATATCCTTTCCAAAGGTATCGTGTTTACCGATCCAAGTAGGTGGTATGCAGGGTAAGATTCAATTAGACAAATTTCTATAAATGACATTATTATTTAAATTAAATTAAACAAATACAATGTATTTACAAAATGCCTGAGAATACTGAGGGACATTACTGTTAACCTTGGCATACAATATTACAATAAAGAAATACCTCACAAGAACATAGCTGGCTGGCGAAGGTGAAATTAGTCTTAGACCCCCTTTCTCGGCTTCATCCTCCAGCTGACCTCTCCTCTTCTTGTAGATGGAACTGACTCTCCTCTTGGTGGACTTCAACTCTTGTGGCTGGAATAAGACTGACCTCTCAGAATCTTCTTTCTCATCCTAGTCACTTCGGGCGGGGTGGTATGGGAATTGCCCCGGTTGGCGGTCCACCCTTTGTGATCTTATTTTCATATTTTGACCACCCTTAATATTCTTGTTGGCTGCCGCTGGGGGAAACTACCAGAGGTCTCTGGTGGGGAACCGGGGAGTAAGGGTAAACACCTTTTAAACTTTCGCCGACAATGGCCTATTAATATTTATTTAATATAATAATAATTATCAAATGATGAATTTAAACCCCTCAGTATCCTCAATACATAACATATTATATTATTAATGTTAATACAATATTCCAAATAGTAATAATTTAATTAGAAACAGACATACAACAATAATAAATAACCTTTTTTCGCGGTTTAACTTATTTAGAACAATATAATAAAAAATAATATTCAGTAATAATTATTTAGGTAAAACTTGAAAGTTAAATTGTTAATTTAATTATTGACTTGAACTTACCATTGCTGATGGTATCCCCCATTCCTATCTATCCCTAGCGATCTCGATATAGTTCCATCGTAGGCGGATAAGTATACGATAATGGAGAAGGAGATAAGGCAGGCGAGTGGAAGTTGGGGCTGTATGTGCTCCAGTCATGCCACTCACATTATTCCTTTCACACCAACATCCAATTGTCCCTAGTGTCAATTGGATTTGCATGTAAACCCTAAGTAGCTGGGACATTAACCCTAAAGAAGGATCGGAATCCCCTTGTCCCTCCCTATTTACATCCGATTCTCGTTAGTATGGTGCTTTACATGCCATTTGTGCCCTACTCGAAACAAATGCTGTATTGTATACATTTCACATTGTACATTTATTTTAAATCGTTAAGCTTTGTATTTTTTGGCTTGTATGAATAAGAAAGATGCTAATAAGATTTTATTCATTAAAAAAAAAAAACATTACAAATTAAGTGAAAGAATATAACGAATAAGACGAGAAAGGTCATGGATATTAATGAAAAAAATGCTGCAAATTATTACAGAATGGTTTATTATTTCCAAATAACTATATTATAGTATAATTACTTTCAATGATTCTTATTTCGTTTGGTAGAGAATTTAATTCTCTATTGAATAGCACTACCAAATAAAATACCAATTTTAGTATTTATTTATTTATTAATTTGTACAGCGGACAAACTGTATTACTTTCACTATGAAATATGAAATGTCTAGTAAGGGAAAGTATTGTCATCGTGAAAATTTTCGAATTATAGTTTTCAACGGAAATACACGTATTAGGATCCCCTGATTCCAAATAACCAAGACCCGCAAAAAGGTCCGTGTGTGGTAACTCCCGCGCGTAAACGGAAAGTCCTATATAACTGG
The DNA here is from genome assembly GCA_023052935.1 of Piezodorus guildinii. Taxonomy (NCBI): domain Eukaryota; kingdom Metazoa; phylum Arthropoda; class Insecta; order Hemiptera; family Pentatomidae; genus Piezodorus; species Piezodorus guildinii. The sequence goes on from CM041292.1 coordinate 60,683,443, forward strand.
AATTTCATATTTAAGAAAACTATACGCCCGATACGTTACAAAATCTTTTTCATCAAAACCAGCTACGCAGAAGAACCACTTTATACAATGCATCTTGTACTTTTTTACGACTGTCTCAAAAACGGCTCTAACGATTTTGATTTAACTCGCTATACCGATGTAACATTTAATGGGCTTAATCGTGAACGTTTTATTTTTATTGAAACAGTGTGTATGACTTATATGCCGATATTTTAAATGTTCTTCCTCTAAATTATCTTTACTTTTGTAGATTATATTAAAATAACCATATTATCTTGTTAGCATTGATAAATAACAGCTAAATATGCAAGTAGAGCGAATTTGAAAAACAACTAAAGGAGAAAGTTGAACATCTATATTTTTAATGCAATTTTTTGTTTTTGAACATTAGAACAGTAATATACATGTATGATATACCGTTGGAAAGAGAAAGATTTAAGAAAAAATATTATCTCATACACAAGTTTTTAAAAGTTAATAGACAGTGATGTAAAGTCGATAAAACTAAGTGATTATTTTAGATAATATAATAGATTTTTTAATAAAATACATGTGTTTATAGAAATTCCGTTTAAATTAATTCCTAAATGGTTTTATTCATTACTTACTGTAATTGAAAATTCTTTAATCGATTTTAAAAACGGTAGTAAGTGAATTGCCCTGTTGCCTTTACTAGATTTTTTTTTTCTAAATTTTGGTTCTATGTATCTTGAAACGTAAGCTCCGAAAATTGGAGAAGGATTAATTTTTTTTTTGGTCGATTTCAAAGGTTCATTATTTAAAAATTGCAATTCTGAAACTTTTGAAATTCGAGTTTTCACAGAAAATACACACAACTTGAATGAATTTAATATTTGATGTGTTTTTTTTTTTATCATAAGAGAAGTAATATACATATATCACGTACTGTTGGAAAGCTAAAGAATTTTGAAAAAATATAATTGTATATACAAAACGTATAATGTAATAGTTTTAAAGTAGTAAAGAAAATTCTAAACAAATAAGTGATTGTTATAGTTATTAATTTATATTGTCACATAATTTAATTTAAAACACGTTTTCATCGCAACAATATGGTTCTTTAATTTTTTTTCAAATTTCACTTTATTTAAAAGTTCTCACATTGATTTCAACAAAGGAGGTAAGTGAAAGTCGTGTATTGCGCGCACTAGATTTTTTGGTTTATACTGAAAGTTTTTACACATTTTTAGGTTTTTATTGCACGAAAATTCGGTCTATACTAATTAAAAATACTTTTGCACCTACATAATATTTACGTAAGGCAAAGTAAGCAAATGAAGTTCGATAAAATTTATATAAAACTCTCCAGCTTCCAACTCCCATTGCGAATAAAATCGTGGGTAGCATACTAGCCTTCTATACCATACGTGGTGTGTTTAAACCTAGCAGATGGTCCTAGCATTTTTAAAGGGTGTTTACAATTTTTGGCGATACCGTCGTTTGGAGAGGACGTAAAATGGTGGTCCGGGCCTGCGCCATGTCAGTTATAGCTTGAGGATCCCAATAATAATTAAACTTGGGTAGGTAAAATTTGGAACTAATGCTGTAGCCGTCTGATTGAGCCACAGTACCATTATGTGATGTTGAATTAAGAAACAAACAACTTTCACTTCATGTTAGCTAATATAAAACTATACTATACACTATCTTCGAACTCCTGACAGTGACTGACTACATCACTAGAAGACAGAAAAAATTCTTTGACTGTCTAAAATTTTGTACGAACCCTATTTTTCAGACTCTTTCCCCAACAGATAGGCCACAAACAATATGTAGGGAGCCTAAGCCTTGACTGAGGATTAATAAAAAATCTGGTGTGCCCGTAGAAGATTAATGGCATACCTATAAAGAAGACATCCTTTCCCTCCTCCTCATCCCTCTCATAAAATGTACCATATACAGTAGAAGTGATATCCTAAAAACCTACTGGAAAATCCTGGAATTTCAACTCAAACTGCAAGCTTTGAAATAAAGAAAAAAATAAAAAAAAAAATTTTCAATTTATTTAAAAATTATTAAATTGATTTAACAATGGCGAAAAGTGAAAGTCAGTGTTGCGTGCACAAGAGTTTTTATGTAGTTTCGATAGGTTATAGTAAAAGTCTGTAACAGATGTTAACATATAATTCCCTTACAATGAATAATTAAGGAGCGGCGTTAAGATTTAAATTCTGAATTGAGTGAAACACTGGGAATAATGCCAAGTATCGTGTTCTGGTGATATCGCCGAAAGGCCTAATTGTGCCCCGCAAACAACTTCAGGGCAGGCAAACCTAACGGGAGCTGGGCGGGTTAAAAAATAAAGAGGATTGGAGCCGGATATCTTTGTCCTTCGCATGATCGCGGTGGACATCTTCATTAAGCTGTCAGGGATCTGGTAGGCATTATCTCTGGATCCCAGGCCGTCCAGTTTTTAGACCAGCATAGGTCTCTTTTTTCCAAGGAAGGCAGCTTCTGAATGCTTCTCAGCCCCCACAACATAAATCTGGAAGGCTGAGGACTTGTTTACAGCAGAAATGCGAATTATAATTTTTCGTTATTATATCGGTAAAGGAGACAGTACTGAACTGGAGAAGAAAGAAGCAGTTCTATAGATCGCTCTAGTTACTCTTAGGCGAGCTGCTCTTCTCTCTTCATATAAAATGATAACACGACTCTTGGTCTTCGCGGACTCATTCTAAACCACGCGACAGATTTTGATACTGTTTCACTATCATTTAGGGCATTCATTCCTGAAGATTTAAAAGTAAAATTGCAATATTCTTTTGGTCTAGCCGGAAAATTGAATTTTCTGTAATCAAGCCGTTCAAAAATCTTTTCAGAAATATGATGTCATACAGACGTATAATAAACAGCTGCAAAGCGCAAGCTTTTGTAAAGCTGATATGCAATAAAAGTATGTTGCATAAGCTCATAAAATTATGAACATATGTTATTTGTAATGGGAGGTTATGAGATTCAGTGTTGCCACCGTACAGTATCTCACGAGTTATATTCTTCCAACAACAATATTACCAATCAAATCGTAAATAAGTTTTTAAAACAAATGAAAAGTTGTTATAAATCCATAAACTGATATAATTATTAATTATTTCTACTTTAAAGGTAATTTCATGAAAATGGATGCTTCGCATTAAACAAAATAAGAATTTCACGAATACTAAATTAAACTTTTTATATGTATTTTAAACAGTTCATTTCATCCTAATTCTATCATTAGGGAAATATTGAAAGGATAGTGGGAAGTGGAAAATGGTGGTATTACTGTAGTCTTCACCTGGGTTCTAGCACATTGAGAAATTTTAGGCATGACATGGTGACATATCTGAAAGCTCGCTACTAATGGAAGTCACAACAGAAGATTGGACCAGCCAATTAAAGAAAATCTCATCAAGAACTGGGAAACAGTATGGAGAACTAGCCAATCTAAACTGTTCCATATAAAAGAAATATATAATAATGGACCACTAGCTCGAGTATTTACAGAAAAGACGAAATAATTGTATGCCATCTTCCTATTGGACACTGCCAATTTATCCATGAGTATCTTATTAAAAATCTGGATGAACTACATACGAATATTGTGATAGTTTTTCACGAACGGTCGAATATCTATTGTTAGAGTTCCTCCTATTCGAAGCAACCAGACGAAAAGTTATTTTGGCAAGGAACCCTAAAAGATTTCTTCATGATAATGAAGATCGTGTAAAAAACTGTTGAACTATTTTAAAATCATTAAATATTACAACAGAATCTAATAATCCTCAGTTGCCAATGACCCTTTAGGGTAAAGACTACAAAAAAAAGAAAAAGAAATAATTTGAAAAATAAAAAAATAAAAATCGAATACAATTTGAACCGTTGTTATTTCTGTTTTTTTTTATTTTTATACACAACATTATCTCGCTGGTGTAAAAAGGCATATTTTTTTGTTATGTTATCTAACCCATTTCATTTAAATATACGGCTATCCATGAAAGTTAGTTTTGAATATTAAGACTCTTTTTCTCTCCTATATCTATCTATAAAACCATCCCGCGGTTTTTGAAATAAACTCTGAATCGTCAAAAAGGGCATTTTTGAATACAAATGACACTACATTCAAATTGTACCAGAGCGAAGCAGGGGCGACTCACTTAGTACAAAATAAAAAACGTCCCGTCAATGAAGGTATTACAGCACACAACTTGACCTCGGGACAATCTGATTTCCACTCAATGTTTATTCAAATTTTTGAATAAGTATCACTGCCAGAAAAATATGACCAGGCGCTAATGCAGAGCTGTTGAGGAACATTTCCTGCAAAGTTCGATTAGGATCAAGCGTGGGCGCCAGTAACCGACTTAATACTCGAAGTACCGAATCCGCTTCCTCGAGATGTTTTATGATTCTCAACCGATGGCGGAGGAGGCTCCAGACCTGGGGCTTTGAAAAGTAGAACATCTGCCAGAATTGAAATCCGAGATTTATTCAAAACGTTTATTTGTCTCGAAGAAAAAACAAAAAATAAATAAAGAAAAAAAAATATGGATTTTTTTTTGTCATGAGAGGTAGCAAATTAGTTGCATTCCAATTTTAAAATCAAGTGCTTCTGTAAAATTAACCACACTAAGTTAGTCACCACAGTCGGTCTTAAATTCGAAATTCTGTAACCTATTATTTTACATTGGGTTCGAATGGGCTAGTTGGTCTTATTTCATTTTGTACGTAAGCATTAAACATATTTATTTATTTGCACCTGTAAAATATATACAATAAGCCAATGGTGCATCCTCCTGACATTGAGACATAAACTATCACTTTAGTCTAGGAAGTCCCTCATCCAACTTGGGACAACATCCGAGTTATGTCAGGGATGTCAGTTGTAGCCATGTTTTGAACAAAGTTGTTAATATGTTCATGTAGTTTATCGTAAAATCTTTTGTAAGTCATTCAAATGTGTTTTTTGTAGTCGAAATGCGTAAGTCGGTATGAAGAGTAAGTGGATATATTTGAGTTTTTCTGATAAATTTATGGATAACAGCTAGTACTAAAATTTTGATTTTCCTCCATAACTATTAAGAATCGGACTGTGGGTCATATGAAATTTTATACCAAATTTAAGGTCTACTGTCTGCTCTCACAATATGACGAGACATTTATGAGACACTCTGTATATTTTACACTGCACACTGGCCAGCGGTCACTCAACAGCTGATCGAAACTGAATCAAACAAAACTCTGTCGTGCTTACACATACAAAATCCAAAATAAACAAATAAACATAAAGCGGAACTACAAAAGAAACTGAAAATTGGTCATATTAATTCCCTTTAAATAAAAAATAAACATTATTATAATAATATAACTCAAGGTTTCTGATATAATGTGACATACACATCGGTCGTACGCCTCTTGGGCGGTAAATTATTCAAATGCCCGTAACTCTAAAGGAAGCAGACAAATCTTTTTGCAGAATTTCGCATTAAATAAGTTAATCCATAATAAAAGAAGATTAAAAAAAATAATCCACAAAATTAATAGCTAAAGAAGGATTCGAGGCATCGAGATTCGAGATTAGATTGATCAATGAAAAAATTATTTATGGGCAGTATAAATTGGCTTAGTTTCGCTCTAGAATCACTGTATGCGGCAAAACAGGTTTGAAAATAAGGTATTTAATCACATTAAACCAGGATTATTTCTATTCAAAATGAATAAATTAGCCATAGCCGGTCATAACTCAACCGCTGATTTTAGGATGAGGCGTAGGATCAACCTATTTAAATATAGTAAACATATTGTAAAACAACTCCTGAATGAGTATAGTTCTCATCTCTAGTGTTCATTCATCTCTATTCAAATCCATTTAATAAATTTTACTAAAACCCACAGTTCCGTTAAAAACGATTATGCTTCTATAACTTAAAACGATAACTAACAAAGCTTCGGATTACATAAAACTTATATTTAAGTCTAATTATAATTCATTATGAAGTTAACATTATTTCAAAAAATATCAATGATCCATATATCGAAGTTGAAGCAAAAATTCCTCAAAACAGTAAAAATTCATAAAGTTTTTGTTTCTTAATTTATATTTTCTGTATTCGTTTTTTTTTTATTGAGAGATTCCATAATTTATTACTGACAATAAAAACACACCAAGCTCCATTGTCCATGACAATATTTATTAGTTTTATTGTTACTACAAAACTATTCATATCTGTACCTAAGCGAAGATTGTTTCTTTAAATAATGAAATAAATGATTGAAATTTTATATTTAATATATTAATAATGCCTTTGACTGAGTTTCGCATTCGGGATTAAAAACTCCTTAAATTTCAAACTCCATCATATTTCCTCATTATCCAGTCCTATCTCACATATTCTTCAAAATAAATCACTACTGTGACCTATTCACCCCTTTTCTGAGTCTGCTGGTGTTCCTCTAGGCTGTATCCCATTTAGTAAGCAGTCTATTCCGTTGATATCCCAACCTACCCTTACACTTTCCTTTCTACCTATGTTGATACTTGTGTATTATTAGTCAATGCCACTAACCATTTATCATCCCCCAATTCCATATTACAGACCTTGAAGTATAGAGTCAGAATTGGAGAATAAAAATAAATTCCACTTAATAACCTTTACCCTTCGTCGTGAACCTATGACTTTCTGCCCTAAAGCATGCTTTAACAATATCCCTCTTGTAGATGCAACAGATTCGGAACCTCGGACTTGATAAACGTTAAATTCGGCATTATGAAAAAATACTAAAACGACACGTAACTACAACAGGCTCACCTACATGACTATCATAAGGCCAATCTGGATTTACCGCATTAGCCTACTCCTCTCGTATCCAATCATTACAATCCAAAATCCTGCATTATATTAATATTCAAACCTTTCCTGGTTGAACGATGCTGATAGCCATATTTTTTTGTCATTGAAAGATACTTTAACTGATCATAACGAACAGTTGCAAAGTCTGAAAATCCATTATGTTGTGCTTATGGGGGTCGATTTGCCGGCTGAATGCCATATTTGCCCCCAGTCAATAGTTATATTATAGAATTCTATGTTTAACTGTAAATAATCGAATTTCTCAATGGGGTTTACTGCAGATAGACCATTTTTGAATAAAATTAATGATTATTTTTGTTTATTAATTATGACTACCAAATATGTGGATTTAATGCTGCTTCTTAATAAAATATATGATTATGCAATGCTAATAATAATCTGCTTTAATAATATCAAACAGCAAGTGGTTATTAGTTATCAGCTGGTAGCAGTGCAATACCTTTAGAGATAAAACCTTCAGAGCATCATTTCAAAGAATTTCATTCTATTTTTAACGTAACGCATCTCCTTAAATTACATAATCAACATTTTAAAAAAAATACACAACTTAAAGCAAAAGTGCAATCTCCATGAAAAAGTTGGAGAAATCTTTTTTATGATTCTGTCAGTGATGTTCGCGTAGTGCTACCGTTATGTGACGGTAGCTGCTTGTTAAATGTCGCTGCTCTAATTATGCCACAAATTCGAATGAAATTATTATTTCATGTTGAATATCAATCTTATAAGGGATTCCTTCATCGTGAAATTTATATAACTTTATCTCTGCTAGAGGCGGATTTCATAAAAATGATTCGACCACCTTGTTTTATTAAAGTCAAATTTGCTACAGAGTAAGTAGCAAATTCTAATTGAAATTTTATGTGTGGAATCAACTTATGCACGCAAATTATCAATTTCAGTTTTGATACATGGATGGACATGTTATTACTTTCACTTACCTGTATATGAAATAAAAAGTAAGGGAATGTATTGCTATCCTGAAAACTTTCGAATTCCAGTTTTCAACGAAAATACACGTTTTAGTGACCCATGAGTCTGTGAATGTGTGTGTGTGTGTTAACTCCCGGGCGAAAACGAAAAGTCCTGTGAATCTGAAATTTCATATTTAAGGCAACTGTACGCCCGAGAAGTTACAAATTTTTTTTCATCAAAATCAGCTGACCGGAAGATGTTCTTTATACCATGCCTTTTGCTCCATTATACGATTTTCTCAAAAACGGCTCTAACGGTTTTGATTAAAGTTGCTATACTGATGTAAAATTTAATGAGCTTTAATATGATGTAGGTTTCATTCTGATTGAAATAGTCTGACAGGGCTTAAATGCCGATAGTATAAATTTTCTTCCTCTAAAGTATCTTCAATTTTGTACATTCGAAAAAATTAACCATTTCATGTTGTTAGCATTGATTAAAAACCGCTAAATATATAAGTTGAATAAATTTGATAATAAACAGAAAAAGAAAAAATATTATTTTTTAACGTAATTTTTGTTTTTTTAAAAGCTAAGTACCGTATTATATATGTATAATATACCGTTGGAAAGCTAAAAATTTCAGAAAATATTATTTTATCCACAAAGCTGTAAAATGTAATGGAGAGTGATTAAAAGCGGATAAAATTAACTGATTGTTTTAGATAATAACATAATTCTTTAAACTAATTTCATCTCTAACGGTATTTAAAAATTCTTCCATTGATTTTAACTAGGGTGGTAAGTGAAAATCGTTTGTTGCGCGCACCACATTTTTTTCTATAATAAAAAAGAAAATCCTTTTGTAATCAATATATTGTATTTTTGCAACCCAAAGATATTTATAAAGGCAAAATCGATTAGTCCAACGATGTCTCAGATACCCCTGTACTTACTTGAGCTAATATGGGGTATTGTATTCATAGGTTTTATTCTAGAAAATCCAATTCAATGATGGTCAGTCAAGAATTCGAATTTTACTTCTCTTAATTAATAGATGAAATAAGAATATGCTTGTATAATTTTCTTAGTTTAAATAAATACTCTTAGATTTTACTTCTTTCTTTTATTAAGTATTATATTTTATTGCTGAACAAGTCCGTAAGAACTAAAATTCTAGATAAGTGTAATAAACTGACATATTTAAAATTTTTAATAGTATTTAACGCAATAAGGTAAAATATCTGCTGAATTATATTAAGGTATAAAGATTTTGAGAAATTACTACTCATGTAGTATGTACTTTGTTATAAAATAATCTAATATAATGCATTGCGATCTACTAATAAGGTAAAAATACTTTCGTATGCATTTTTTTTTTTTTTGTTCAGCCGTTCAAAATAGCCTTATATTCCGCAGTAATTACGGCCACCTAAAGTTACGAATTCACACTGAGGTAATTATTTGCAGCTTATCACGCAGTATTTAAAGAATCGTTTGAAACGGACCGTTTCTTCAACTCACGAATACTTTTCATAGCTTATAAACTTCATATGAAATTAAAAAATAATAGCTCAAACTAAAAAGAGAATAACATGGGGCATATATCTTTTTTTTTATATTAAGAGGGGTTCAGTCGGATGGAGTAATAAAAAGAAGTGTATAATGACGGAGTTTAGTATAATTAGAGAAGAGAATGCCTGGAGTAGGGACTGGAAATATTATCCTGGATTCTCCAGCTGTCCCCTAACATCAGCTAATGGCCACCATTACCTGCTTAGGGAGTCGTTACGCCACCGCGAGCTTTACTACTTACGCGCTCAAATTAAGTAGCCTTTGTGAGGAGCATCTAGTCAGCGCATATCCCGACCGTATCATCACAACAAAATAGATAGAATATATCATATCAAAATTATTAGAGCCATACAAAATGATAGACTGTTGAATTTAAGGAAAAATGGACAGTGTTATAAAATATGTAGGTATTGAAGGATCAGTATGGTAAGATTAACGAAAAAGAACGTATTCCCTCTCAAAATAACTGCTGAAGAGAACTAAATAATGGTTAATATAAATACTGCAACTTATTATTAAATTGATATCTACGTTGAAGAGACGATCACGCAAACAATGGCATACTAACAGACTTCCTTCAGACAGACGAATCTTCAAAAAACTTAAAAATGAACTTAAAACAGAAATACGAAAATTCAAACAACAGCCTTTGACGACATACCAAACGAATTCTGAAACAACGTGAAGTTTCTTCCCCATTGAGAAACGACGATGGCTCTTAGGCTGTGTCGGATAGAGATAAATCTGAAATCTTCGTTGACTATCTTTCAAGTGTTTTTCGATCTCACACAGACTTAACAGACATACAATACGAAAATTATGTACAGAAATTCTTGGACTCTCCTCTTTCCATGTCTATTCCACCAAAATCCTTTACTCCTTCCTAGGTATCAAGACATATTATGAAAATGCCGAAAAGAAAGATTCGTGGTTACGACCTTATCACTGCTGAGGTGCTTCAAAAAATCCCCAGAAAAGCTTTAGTATTTCTTACAACATTATACAATGCTATACTCAGGACGACCAAATCCCCCATTCAATGGAAATACTCTACGATTTCAATGATACATAAACCTAACAAAGCCAAATACAGACCTGATTCCTACTGACCAATTAGCCTTCTTCCAGTATGCTCAAAAATATTTGAAAAATTATTGTACGGATGCATCATTAACATACTGACTGACCACAACATATTACCAGACCATCAATTCGGATTTCGCTCTTTTCACTCCACAACACAACAGCTACACAGAGTAACGGACTTTATTTCCACTGCACTTGAACTAAAACAATACGCTTCTGAGACATTTTTGGATGTTACTCAAGCTTTTGATAGGGTGTGGCACCAGGGTCTTCTTTTTAATCTAAAACCCATACTTCCAAGCACTTATTATTTAGTTTTACAATCTTTTCTCTATGACCGCTTCTTTTCTGTCCGACAGGGTTCCGAGACCTCATCAGTCAAGCCAGCCTCTGCAGGAGTTCCCCAAGGTTCTATCCTGGCCCCACTTCTGTACTTAATATACACATATGACTTACCGACAAACGAAAACATCCTAAATGCGACATATGCCGACGACACTGCAATTATTACTAAAAATACAGAACCTACACAGTCCAGTATGACTTTACATCACTTAGACAATGTACAAAACTGGTGAAGGAAATGGAAATTAAAAATTAACCCCTACAAATCACTACATGTTACATTTACACTTAGACATGGAACCTGCCCTCCAGTTTACATAGAAAACCACCAGATACCACAATCAAACACAGTAATGTACTTGGGACTTATTTTTGACAAAAGGTTGACATGGGGCCCACACGTCAAGACTAAACGTAAAACTCTAAATTTTCGACTGAGACTGTTGTATTCGATACTTCATAGACATTCTAAATTACCCATCAGACAGAAACTTGACGTATACACTTATTTATTAAAACCAATATGGACTTAGGCTTGCCAAATATACGGACCTGCTAAAAAGACAAACATTTCAATCGCAATTTTTAAGACTGGCAACGAACTCAACACCATATGTTTCAAACGATTCCAACTACAACAAACCACATTCGATCGACTTACAAACGATTTAACAACAAACTAAATAGACACATAAACAAACTTGTGCAAAACATGGCTACGACTGACATACCATCCATAACTCGGCGTAGGTTGAAAAGGAGTTGGATGAGAGATCTCCTGACCTGAAATTATAGTTCTGCTTAATGTCAGGAGGATGCACCACTGGGTGCTGTCTCCCTCATGCCCACACTATGTTTACTTAGATTTTAGCACATTTGCTGATTGTAATTTTTTAACAGGTATAAATAAAATGTTAAGTGAAAAAAAAAAATACCTACGTCGAGGCGAAAGCCTGCAGTTGCAACCAAGAAAATATAAGAGCTACAAAAAGCTCTGAAAGAGATCGTCGTTCCAGGCTATAGTTTTGTTAAGTTCTTTTAATGGTGAAATGTTTCCGCAGATGCCAAAGGAAAAGTTTTAATCGAATGAAAAGAACAAATCCAGATTTACATCACTGATTATAAATGATTTGAATGATGATTATAAATGATGAAATTGGAGAACGTTCGCTCGGTTGATGAATTCCAATGTATTCTGTGTAGAAAATCTGGATCTGCTACATCAACTTCATCCTTTCCGAGTATTGCTTCATTTGGCAATGAGGTAAAAATAGAGTAAACAGAGATATTGATTTCATCCCTTATCGAAAGACTTCCTCTGGGAAAGTGACAATGAAATTGGAGAAAGTTCATATTCGAAATATTTTTTCAAATCATCAGACTGCTTAGCGATGATCATTCTGTGGAAAGATATCAGCAGATCCAGGGCTATTTTTCCTTTGCTGTTATTAATGTGACGATTAAGTTTCCAAGGAAACCACTACATCTTTACATCAGAAATGAACTTTCTCAAAGTCGTTCGCAATTCCTATCGTATAATATGTTTTCCTGTGGATGCAAAGAGAAATGTGGTAAAAATGCAGCTGCAAAAAAGGTGGACTTGTTCTATTGTCTGTCTTTATTGCGGATTCGAATCCTGCATAATAGACCAAATATTAAATATAACATGGAAGAAGACAAGTTTGACGATTTGCAGCCTTTCGCTTAAAATGATACATTATACACATCAAATACATTTGAGACTGAAAAAAGAAAAAAAACAACTAACCAAAATGCTTTATATTTTGTTTAAAGTTGTTGGTGTATCATTGAAATTTTTTTTTGTTTTTTTAACCAATTAAAACAAAAGATATTGGGAAATTGTTCTTATTAGTTGCAAAAACGCTTTTCTTTTCCTAGAATATACACAATAATGGTTTTAAAATAATAATACGTTTAGAAGATCTATTTTAAATGCAGTATTTTATTTTTTATTAACCGAGCACTTTCAGTAAAAATGTTATCAACATTTCTTGTTCGTATAATTAGAAGTCATTAAAAATTGTATACATCTAACTTGTTAGAAATTTAACGCTCTAAAAGATTGTTTCTTATGTATTTTTTAATAAACTGCACACCTAAATAGTTATTCAAGCTAAACCGTCGACTTTTCTGACATTTTGTGTTGTAATCTTGACAATTTGGCCAATATTGAACAGTATCTCAGTAGGTGTTCCGAATTTTCCAACATGTTCCAATTCGTTCAAATTTTACATTTAGCCGCGTTTTTTCAGTCCTAATAAGATCATATGGGCAATTCTTTATTATCTATAAAATTAGAGGTCCTTTAGAGGAAGAAAATTTAAAATAGCGGTATTTATTTTGTATATATGTATATAACCATGATTTGTAAATTTTTTTGTTTCTTACCATTGTGTTTATTGGAGGAAGGAGTCCACGAAAAGATATTGTTGGTACCCATTGGTAAAGAGAATGGAGCACTAGTCTCCTGTTCTCCGTGTCTCGGGTTCGAACCCTGAATAATTATGTATTCTATTATTACAACCGTGGAACGAACCTGGAATAGAGGGATCAAGCAAAAATAAGGGGAAAAAGCTGGCACTCAAGCGTGACATTTGCCTAATCATCCATTTGTATGACCGCCAGCCTAAAACCAGTATGAATCTATATCTATCTACTGAACCAAATACTCATGGGTTGTAGAATTGCATTTTTTTAAAAACTAATAATTATTTTAAAAAATACTGGAGATAAAATAGAGGAGATTATACAAAGATAATAATATCATGCGCGTAAGAACACATTAGCAATATGGAACCGAGTACATCCTTTTTTCTTGTCGGTTAAAAAAGGGTCTTAAAGTAGGTAAAAATACGGCTGACGTAATTATGTTATCATTACCAAACCAAGTACGATATAAACTGTGACGCCAATTATTATAAATTAAATTCCAGAGGAGCGTTTATAGCCAATCCGATATGGAGCATAAAGAAGGGCCTTTAAGAAGACGTTGCATGTATTATACAGTTAGGCGGCCCTGGGCTTCGGCGCAGTTCCCTGACCGCCTGTAAAGATAGACTTTTACGTCCCGTCCTTGAGGATACGACACAGAAAAAGGAAAAGTACTGCAGGAAGCTACCAGCCTCTCTCACATCTCTGCCTTATAAATATAAATACAGCTCGCTATTGTATATTCCGTTTGGTAATGTTCTCGTTTGCATTATTTATTCCCGTTTAAAGTGACCGTGGCTATAGTAATGATGATTTATATAGCTTGGGGCGGTTGGGAGACGAGCCTCCGGGCCACGCTGGAAGCGGAGAGTTATGGCGGCGACTCGCGGCCAGCGGCCGGCCAAGCAGCTCCTTTATAGTCCGCATCATCGAGAGGAGACTCCGCGCATCTCTTCCGTCTTTAGCGGTGTAATATATTCGGCATCGCATCGGGGATCTTGCGAAATACTTTACGACCAATGCAGATTTATGAGCTTTAATAAAATATATACTAAAATAAAAAAGTACCTTCAGTATTCCGATCCTTTCTCTAAATATGGAAGTTTGTGATGGTAGCTTCTAGGTGCATTAAGATCTCCACTAAAGATAATTATTGTTTTTAGATTCCTTTCCTTACTGGCCTCAGCTTTTGTTTTTATTTTTTTCGATTGGCGAGACATGCTTTGGAAACCCTTGGCCGCCTGGTATGGTTTCCTAAGATTACACACCGCTATTTTCGATGATATTCTGTAGGATAGGATCATCACTTCTTACGCCTATTTTGTGTGTTCACCAGTTGATTGATGGGTCTCACAAACTCGGAGGGAGGTTGTGACAAAATTATCATTTAATTACATGCTTGAAAAATTCCTCCCGGCGCTGGGATTCGAACTCACAAGATTTGGCGTGGTGGACAATTGCGATAGCCACAGTCTCGGTCATCCCTTGTAGCCACACTTCCCCGGTCTTCCTCGGCTTATCTTACGTTAAAAAATTTATAAAATAAGTTCGTTAGCTAATGGTTCGGAAAAAGAGCTATCAAAAGCAATAATTAAATAGTTTAAAGTAAGCCAGGTGAAACGGAAAAGAGAGCGAAACGTAAATATGAATTAAATTAGAGAATGAAAAGTGCTTTTTGTGGATATCAAATTTTTCTCCACCACTTCTATTTTAATGTTTCCAGTTTTGTATTTATGTGAAAATAGAAACTGAGTGGCAGAACGAGGGGAGCCCGTGGCTGAGTGGCTAGCGTGCTATTCTCTCATGCTAAAGGTTGTGAGTTCGAATCCCAGTCCCGGCGATACTTTTATAAGGATGAAATTAAATGGGGGTTCACTCGCAGCCTCTCCCTCGGGTATCTGAGACCTGTCAGGAAAATGTTGGCCACTTACAAAATTAGGCGTAGGGAGTGATGACCGTGACAATACAAAATGCATCGAGAATCGTGAGTGTAATCTCCCAGGATACTACACCGTGAGGCCCAGAGCCTACACGCCCTATCGCGCCACTAGAAGAAGAAGAAGAAGAAGAAGAAGAAGAGTGGCAGAAATCATCTTTGTCTGAAATTATATTATAATAAATAAATAAATTATATTCTGAGTATACTGAGGTTGTAGACAGACGGGAGATTTTATAAAATATAGAAGGCAAAGAAAGAAGGAAATATATATGTATATATATATATTATGTTTTCCCATACCTCGCCTTTTTAGGCTAAACGAGGGTTTTCTAGGATCGGGGTTGAGGGTTGGGGATTAATGCCATACTTCAAAGCCACCTCCCCTTTTCCCCCTGGCCAAGAGCAAACTCTTATTTGTTTATCTTAAGTTTGGTTTACAGATTGCTGGACAACACGTTAATCCTTTCGTTCACTCCACCGGCAAAAATAAAAGATCGAAAAACATTTTTTTTTTTTAATCCTCTAATTTTGAGTATATTTAGACATTGATAACTTTTTCACTCAAACAAATACAGCTCTTAAACGGTAGGTCTTAGTGACAGATTTATATCACAAAAGTATTTTTCATTGAATTTCTGACAAGGAAACTGTGATTAAAGTTTGGATGGAAAAAATTAAAGTTACGGACATATCTATGCAAAAAAAACAACAGTAAAAGGTGTTATGCCGTTAAGATGGATTTGATGGCGGTCTGATTCTGCTCTTAAAATTTTATTTCGCTTCTTACATAAATTAAGATTTCTCAAAATCCTGAGGTGAGGAAGTATCAAGCTATGAAAAAGAAAAGTAATGAAATGAAAAAGTTTGGAATAGAAGTTATTTATATTTTTAAAATAATAATAAAGCGCTATTAAATTTAATAATCACTTTAAGTAGATCATAAACATTTAGGATTAGTTTGTTGTTTTGTTTTTGTAATTTATAAAAATTTTTTCCATCATATAATTTCAAAAAGAGTTGACAGCAAAAATCTTAATGAGATATTTTATATGACGATCGATGATTGATTAAATGAAGCTGCATTTTAAAATGGAGGCCAACGATGCAATTAAACTGCATTTGGCAGCAGAGGGAAAGGATTTGAGGAAAGATTTTAATTAAAATTTCCTTTAGCAGACGTTGGGGAGGGAAGATTGTTAATTAATTAAAACTTTGACCAGTGGCTCTTGGATGTCAGAAAGAACCAGTTTCCTTAACGAGATTATACTTTTAAATGCATTTATACTAATTTTTTTCATATCGATAGAATCTGTCACATCATAATTATGGAAATTTAATTGTAATATTTGTACTGTATTTAAGGTACTAATATGATATGTCTACAAGAAGGCTATACAAATCATCCCGCTATCATTTACCTATTACACATTGTCAAAATTTACTAACATCCACAGTAACTTGAAATAATAATTAAATTTAAATTTTCATTGAAACTTTATGTAGTTTCAAGGAATATCTCTGCATGAATTTTTTTTTTTTTTTACGATGATTAATTTGCACTCGTAAATATATACAATAGCAAACGAGATTTATAAACAAGGAACATGGCATGTTAAGCATAAGGGAGATAGTGTGCATCCTCCAGACATTCAAACAGAAACTATTATTTTAGGCTAGGAGGTCCCTCATTCAACTTCTTTTTAGCCTACGCCGAGCTATGTCAGGGATGTCAGTTGTAGCCATGTTTTGAAACAAATTTGTTGATGTGTTCATGTAGTTTGTCGTGAAGTCTTTTGAAGTCATTCAAATTTGGTTTGTTTGTAGTCGGAATGCGTAAGTCGGTATGAAGAGTATCGTTTGAAACATAAGGTGGTGGTGATCGTCATCAGTCTTAAAAATTTGGATTGAAAGGTTTATATATTTTTTGAATGTGTGTGTCTTTTTAGTAGGTCCGTAAATTTGGCAAGCGTAAGCCATATATTTTTACTTTCACTTACTATATATAGTAAGAGAAAGTATTGCGATCATGAAAATTTTCGAATTCCAGTTTTCAACAGAAATATACGTTTTAAGGTCCCCTGAGTCCAAATAACCAAGTCCCGCAAAAAGACTGTGTGTATGTTTTGTGTTGTGTGTGTGTTGTGTGTGGTAGTATGGTAACTCCCAGGCGGAAACGAAAAGTCCTATGAAACTGAAATTTCATATTTAAGACAACTATACGCCCGAGACGTTACAAAACCTTTTTCATCAAAATTAGCTTACCAGAAGAGCCATTTTATACCATGTATTTTGCACCTTTTTTTCGATTTTCTCGAAAACGGTTCTGACGATTTTAATTAAACTCGCTATATCGATGTAAAATTTAATAGGCTTTAACATTATCTAGATTTCATTCTGATTAAAATAGTCTGGCAGGGATTAAATGCCAATATTATAAATTTTCTCCCCCAAAAGTACCTTTAATTTTGTATATTTTATAAAAAAAAAGCATATTATCTAGTTAGCATTGATAAATAACAGTTAAATATGCATGTTGAGCAAATTTGAAAAGCAACTAAAGGAGAAAACAGAAAAAAATATTTTTTTAATGCAATTTTTTGTTTTTGAACATAAGAACTGTTGTGAAGCTCAAGATTTTAGAAAAAAATATCATCTAATACACAAGAGCTTGTAAAAGTTAATAGAGAGTGATACAAAGCCGATAAAACTAAGTAATTGTTTTAGATAAAAATATAATAGATTTTTTAATATAACACATGTTTCTAGAGAAATTCAATTTATTTAATTCTTTAATAGTTTCACTAATTTTTATCTCTAACTGTATTTGAAAATTCTTTAATTGATTTTCAAAACGGGGGTAAGTGAAGGTCATGTGTTGCCCGCAACAGATTTTTTAATAAATAAAAATATACGTTAATCTTCTGTCTTATGGGTAATTTAGAGTGTCTATGTAGTATCGAATATAATAGCCTGAGTGAAAAGTTTAGCGTTTTACGGTTTGTCTTGACGTGTGATCCCCATGTCAATCTTTTGTCAAAGATTAATCCCAAGTAGGTTACTGTATTTGATGGTGGTAATTAATGATTGTCTATATAAACTGGAGGGCAAGTTCCGTGTCTTAAAGTAAATGTAACATGTTGTGACTTGTCATGGTTTATTTATAATTTCCATTTCATACACCAGTTTTGTACTACGTCCAAGAGGTGTTGCAATGTCATACTGGTCTGTATTGGGTCTGCGTTTCTCGTAAAAACAGCAGTTTCATCGGCATATGTCGCAGTTAGGATGTTTTGGTCTGTTGGTATATTAAGTCATATGTGTATATTAACGAGAGAAGTTGATATAATGGTTTCATGAAATAATCTTAAATTATTAATTATCACACTCCACTTACTTGTAGTACTCGATTTCTAACAAAATAATTTATCTAAAATGTACTTTCCAAAGATATATTATAAATGAATATATCTTGTTTTCAGGAAGTATTTTTGTTGGGGAAGAATATAATTTATTTTATCTGTTATAATTGATTGTGAAATTATTTCGCTGCTTATTGTTTTGTATTGCTTAGTACTAATAATGAATACAAGATGGTGTATTATTCAACTTTAAAAAAATCAAAGGTACTTTTGGGAGAGAAATTTTGAAAATTTCATAAATATTTTTAAGAAAACAGAACCTGCATGCTATTAATATTCATTGAATTATACATTAAAATACGACTTTAAAGAAAGTGTTAAAAATGAGTAAATAATCGAATATGCTGTGTCACTTCTACTAAAATTCAACAATTCGATTATTATTATTATATATTATATAATATATTATGTATTATTATATAGAGAATTTGTAAATATGTATATATTAGTTATTATGATTAATTATTTTGATATTTACTTTCACTTACCTATAAATGAAATATATAATAAGGGAAAGTATTGCTATCGTGAGCATTTTCGAATTCCAGTTTTCAACGGAAATACACGTTTTAGGTTCCCCCGAGTCCAAATGACCAAGTCCCGAAAAAAGGTCTGTTTGTATGTGTCCGTCTGTGGCAAGTCTAGTGTACAAACGAAAATTTGTACAGAAATAAAATTTCATATTTAACACAACTATACGCCCGAGATGTTACAACAACTTTTTCATCAAAATCGGCTTACCAGAAGAGCCACTTCATATCATACATTTAGCACCTTTCTACGATTTTCTCAAAAACGGCTCGAATAATTATAATTAAAATCATGTAGATTTCATTCTGATTGAAATAGTTTGACAGGCCTTAGATACTGATATTTTAAACTACCTTTTATTTCGTACTTTCCAAATGATAAACCTTATCATCTTAATGACATTGATAAAGGACGATTAAACATACAAGATGGACGAACTTGATGACCAACTAAGGATAAAGGAGCAAAATTATTTTTTAATCTTATTTTTGTTTTGTTTTTTATAATAAGAACAGTAATATAGACGTATAATATACCGTTGGAAAGAGAAATATTTAAGAAAAAATATTATCTGATACACAAAGTTAATATAAAGTGACGAATAGAAATAAACTATTACGATTAACAATTTAATATGGTTATATTATTTATCTAAATCATATGTTCCAATGAAATGAATACACTTTTAATAAATCAACTATAATATTTTTTTAAATTGAAGTATATTTAATAGTTTAATTGATTTTAACAGTCAAGGTAAGTGAAAATCGTGTGTTGCCCGCACTAGATTTTTGTTTATTTATTTAACTCTCTACAATAAAGGCTTAATTCATTCTTTCATATCATATTATTAAGTTAATTTAGGTTAAAATAGAGGACAAGATGGAATTGACATGGTGATTCTTATACCGCATTAAGAGTAGCTTTTTTCTAAAGAAGACTCGTCTTCAAAATTGTTTAAAATGGTTCTAAAATCTCAAGCGTTGGGATAAGAAGAAGAGACAAAGAAATAGGACTAATAAAGTGTTTTAATCTCTCACCAGCTTCAGGCCATTATTATCCCTCAATAATCCAGGTCGCATTTAAATAATAGTAAATGTCTGATAAAAATTAAAATCCGAAGATTCGCCTCTGAATTTCTCCAGAGTTCTTATCTCCTGATAAACAGTCTTAGCGAAGAATTCCATTTATATCTGCACCGTCTAAGTCTCATAATACGGTCGTAAAACCAGAGGATGAGCTGAAAAAAAAAAGAAAATAAATAAAATGGTTTAAAAAGGCCCTGTGAATCGCTAAGCAGAAACTGTAAGGTGGAACTGGTCCGTATGATTTGCATAGAAGGGAGCTTAAAGTCAAGCCTTGGTGGATCCTTGATTTAGTGGTAGCGAGGCGGCCTTCGGCCAATCAATGGACCACTCCCTGCTCCAGAGACACACTAACAGCTCCCACCGACCAGTCTTTTCCATATAAATTAATACTCTCTTTTTTTTTTCCTTTTACATTTTATTTATTTTCATCTCTTGATTCAGCCGTAAATGCTCCTCTTCCCTTACATGTCCCTCTGAACATGTCGTCGGTTCGATGAGAAATATAAAGAGAGATTAATCAGTGAGATAATTATGAAGATTTAAAGGCGACACTAAAAGCATATCAGAAACTTGGCATTAGGATTTACTTATTCAGACTTGGGGTTCTTGGTTTTTCTTTTTTCTTTGTATGAACAAGAAAAATGCTACTATAATATATCTCATGACCTCCTTTTCCGAAAAAAAAAAGAAGAATATTGTAAATAAATATGGTTCGAACATGACTAAACATTTATGTTTATCTAAGACCAGCTGTTGTCCGCGACTTCGTCAGAATCAATTTCTGTAATTATGATCGCTATTAAAAAGTTTTTAAAAGAATATATTTTAAAGTACTTCTGCGTAAAAGATATTTGTGGCAGAAGAGCATACTGATTTTCTCCACGACCCGATCTTGAGAATACGACATATAGTTGGCCATGTGTAAAGCAGTCTTGATGTAATTGATCTTGGATTCCTACGTGTTTAAATGTTTGACCCTGTGACTTATGTATTGTTACGGCAAAAGATAACAACGGAAAATTGAATTATTTTAAAATTAAAAGGTAAACCATTTGAATTGTTGGGATGCGAGGTTAATTTTCCCCGTTTTTTCCCAGATTTTTTCCTGATTCTTCTACATTTCCCATTCATTCTTGGCTCCTATTTGTCGCAGCGTGATGTTATATAGCCTATAGCCTTCCTTGATAAATGAAATATCCAACACAAAAAGAATTTTTCAATTTGAACCAGTAGTTTCTGAGATTGCGCGTTCAAACAAACAAACAAACTCTTCAGCTTTATAATATTAGTATAGATAAAAGAATTGATGATTTTTACTCCTCCAACTTTTAAGTAGTGTAAATCGCGAGTGATACTTCATTTTAACAAAAAACATCTAGCGTAATGCTTGGGACGTAGTTAAAAGTGAATAAACATAAAAGGTCCAGTTTGTCGGGCATTATTTAGTGCTAATTTCATATCAAGCAGCTATGAGATATATACAATTAAAATAGGTAAAAGTTTGTTTGTTTGAACGCACTAATTCCAGAAACTACTGATTCGGTTTGAAAAATTCTTTTTGAGTTGGATAGCCCATTTATCGAGCAAGGCTTAAGCCCATATAACATCACGCTACGACCAATAGGAGCCAAGAATGAGTGGGAAATTTAGAAAAAACGGGGAAAATTAACCTCGCTTCACAATGATTCCAAATGATTTACCTTTGAATTTTAAAATAATTCAATTTATCTTTTGCCGTAACAATTAGTAAATCACAGGGTCCAACATTTAAACACATAGGAATCCAAGATCGATTACATCAAGACTGCTTTACACACGGTCAACTAAATGTCGTATTGTCAAGATCGGGTCGTTGAGAAAATCAGTACGTTCTTCTACCACAATAAAATAAAAATAAAAATATCTTTTAAAAGAGTACACATTGCCTTCCATTTCTCACTTAATCACTTTATTTCATAAGTTTTTCATATTTGTCGACGTTTCGGGGCTGTTTCCCCATTTTCAAGACTTATTTTTTTCATTATATAATTGCTATGTCATATTCCACCCTTCATTTTATTTCATAGCACACTGCTATTTGTCCTTATTGGTGTTCATTGGCTCACTGTTTCTATTATTTTTTCCAAATAATGGTGAAATATGATATAGCAATTATATAATGAAAAAAATAAGTCTTGAAAATGGGGAAACAGACCCGTAACGTCGACAAATATGAAAAACTTATGAAATAAAGTGATTAAGTGAGAAATGAAAGGCAATGTGTACTCTTTTAAATGTTTATATTAAGAAAAACATCCGAAAAAATAAAAAAATAAAATAAAATAAAAATATCTTTTACGCAGAAGTACTTTAAAATATATTCTTTTAAAAACTTTTCAATAGCGATCATTATAACAGAAATTGACGCAGACGAAGTCGCGGGCAACAGCTAGTATATAAATAAAACAGATGAAAACTTTATGAATTTAATAGCGCATAATTAAAACAAAACAGTTCACATGTGTACTGAAGTTATTTTAAAAGGAGGAGAAATAACTGGTGCTTGAATGTGGTTAAGGATGATACTTTACAAAGGGAGACGGGTAGAGAGTTGGTAAGTATGATAGCAGGGATGATGGACTTTCCAAAGAATGCAGTTCTGTGAGAGAGTAGATTTACGACATGTACAATACGATGGACAGGTAAAATTCATTAGAAGGTTTTCTGACACGCAAAGTTGGAATAATTGGATACCTAGTATGCATATTCTTCGCGAATCAGAATAGAGTCACCCTTCACCAGAATAGGTAAAACAAAATCTGGCGCGCGCAACACACGACTTTCACTTACCTCCGTTGTTAAAATCAATTGAAGAATTTTTAAATAATTTAAAGATACAAATAAATTGTTAAATAATTGATTATTTTGAATTTCAATAGAAACATGTGTTTTATAAAACAATCTATTAAATTATTACCTAAACTATCAGTTAGTTTTATCGGCTTTTCATCACTCTTCATTAACATTTAAAATTCCGTATATTAGATAATATTTTTTCTAAAATCTTTAGCTATCCGACGGTATATTATACATATATATTACTATTCTTGTGCTTAAAAACACAAAAACTGCATTAAAAAATATGTTTGCAATTTGTTTATCACATTCGCTCCACTTGCATATTTACCTGTTAATTATCAATGCTAATGAGATGATGTTCCAAAATTTTTGAAATCTATAAAATTAAAAGTACTTTAGAAGAAGAATTTTTAAAATATTTAAGCCCTGTCAGACTATTTCAATCAGAATGAAACCTACATCATATTAAAGCCCATGAAATTTTACATCGATATGTTGAATTTAATCAAAATCGTTTGAGCCGTTTTAATAAATCGTAAAAAGATGCAAAATGCATGGTTTAAAGTAGTTCTTTCGGTCAGCTGATTTTGATGAAAAAGTTTCTGTAACATCTCGGGCGTATAGTTGTCTTAAATATGAAATTTCAGTTTTGTACGACTTATGGTTTTTGCTCTAGTCTTACCACGCACGAACACATACACAGACACACAGACCTTTTTTGGGACTTGGTCATTTGGACTCAGGAGACCCTAAAACGTGTATTTCCGTCGTAAACTGGAATTCGAAAATTTTCAAGATCGCAATACTTTCCCGTACTATATATTTCATATATAGGTAAGTGAAAGTAAAAATATTTACGTTTCTACCAGCATGGAACATTTTTAAGATTTAAACCAACAATTAACATGTCTTCTTACTAATATGTCTAAAGTACATTAATAATCTCATATTTTTTTTTATTGATTGCATATAATTATTATTAAAAAACAATTTGATGCAATAATATAATTACCAGAATGTTTGAAAACGATAACGTTAACATTTACTCATCATAATCCTTTTTTTTTGGTTTTCGCCTGGGAGTTACCACACACAGACATTTTTCGGGAATTGGTTATTTGGACTCAGAGGACCCTAAAACGTGTATTTCCGTTGAAAACTGGAATTGGAAAATTTTCACGATCGCAATACTTTACATTAATATATATTTCATATGTAGGTAAGTGAAAGTGAAATGTGATCGTCTGGGAAAGCCGTAAATAATCTCTATATTTAATTTTATTAAAATTGAATAAATAATGTCTATTCATTAGCCTCATCTCATTTCCCTTGACCTTGTTATACTACGCATCCATAGTCTAAATGGGGGAGTATGCGAGAGGACACTAAGAGACGTCGGGTACTTCTAGGAAAATAGTCACGGAAAAGTAGGAGCTGTGTGAGGATAGAGATCTGGTAAATTGGGAAATACTTCCTGGCGTGAATTTGAGGAAGTTCTTATGCATTATCTGTTTGTTTGTGACTAGCTCAGATCACAGATTTTTTTAAAAAGTAAATAAAGTTTTGAAATTATCATAACATCGGTTCAAATATTTAAATTTCAAAAACCCTGAAGTAAATCAGTATGAAATAGATTTGGAGCCTATGCGCAATATTTTAACAATGACCTCATGCTTCTTATTCCAAGCTTTGAGAGGTAAGTAGCACATGGCCCCTAGTCACTTATAAAGTATATTTTAAATTTAAATGTTTATTTACATAGGGCTGTAAGGGAGAGGGGGTATTGTTAGAGCGAAATCTATTCAGATATTCCAGCTCGGCCTGAGGAAATAGATCTGTTCCTAGCCCCGTGAATAGATTTTCCGCACGGCCGGCTGTCTCTCTGCTCATTGTCATGCACTTGTCCAAGATTTACTTAACAGGGCGGGATACATATATTTAAACTTTTATCATGATGCCACAAATATAAACCGTTTTAATTAAGATTATAAGATACCTCCCATAGCCTAGCCAGTTGGGGTTCAACCTTGTCGTCTGTAGTAACCTTATTTATTTCCCCTGAAATGCCTGCCCTATATTCGCCAACATTAATCTGCTGGGACAGAGATTTCTAGATGAAGTTATGTTTTCAGTTCACCTACTAAAAGGTTAACATGACATGTTTAAACATGATAATCAAGAAGACTTCCGGATAAAATTTAAAAAAATACTGGCAAAACCAACACCAAAAAAAATCTTAATATTGCCTTAAAAAATGATTTAATAAATTAATAAATGCAAATTATTTATTACACAATGGTTTATTATTTCCCAGTAACAATATTATCGCGCTTTATCGATTCTAAAACTCTATACATATTTTTCTCTATCTTCAAAAATAACTGAGTTATGGATTTATGGATAAAATTCAAATTTTTTCTTTTCTTTTCTCTCTTTTTTTTAAAAATAATTATTCGCGGTTTTGGGGTTAATAAAAACTATTAAATTTTTCACTGTCTTCAAAAATAACTAAGTTATTGAATTAAATCACTTTTAATCGGCCGTCATTTTTAAAATAACCTGCTGATATCAACGTCTAGGTGTTAGAATCATCGTTGCATGTAATTTTGTGGCGAATTCACAAAAAAAAGTGGTCGATTAGTTTCGGAGTAATGTTGCGGACTGCTGACAGACAGATTTTTTAAAATTCTTTATTCAGGTTCTACGCAATTTGAAAGGAAAGCACTCTAATTTTGAGGGCTGTAATTTTATTTTTTGGTCGATTACAACGGTTCATTATTGACAATAATAAACCAAAAACGCTGAAAATGATTATAGAATGGTTTATTATTTCCAAGTAATTATATAAGCGTATATAAATTTAAGGGGAGCCCGTAGCTGAGTGGCTAGCGCGCTAGTCTCTCATGCTAGAGGTTCTGAGTTCGAATCCCAGTCCCGGCAGGGCTTTTATAAGGATATAATTAAATGAGGATTCACTCACAACCTCTCCCCCGGGTATGTGAGACCCGTTTAGCCAAATAGTGGCCACTCACAAAAATAGGCGTAAGGAGTGATAACCCTACCCTGTAAAATCTCATCATGAATCGTGAATATATTCTCCCAGGAGATAATACCACGAGGCCAAGGGCCTACACGCCCTGTCGTACCAGAGAAATAATAATAATAATATAAATTTATATAGCTGTTTTGAAAATTAACTTGTAACTAGGTTTGGAAAATTCTCAAATAACGTAGTAGTTCAGAAGAGCTACCAGAAGGGGCTATGGGAAAAAAAAAGTATGACGATCAGTTAATCAAATAGCTTAAGAAATAAATAAACACAAACCAGCAACGCGAAAATGGGTCATATCACCACTGCTAAGTTCAAAACGTTATATATCACTTCAATTTTTTTTTTTTTTTTTAATTCTTGAATTTGATTCTTTATCGATCAGCACAGATTTTACAGTTCATAATCAGACATATTTCAAGTTGTGACTTGACCATGTAAGACTAATTTTTTTAATGTTCATTTCGTCCCAAAAAACATTTCCTTTTTTTTTGTTTCTATCTTCAATAAAATCCGGATTTGGAAATTACATATCTTATAAGTCGTGTCTTGACCATATAGTTTGATTTTTTTCTTTATTTTCATCAAGATGTCGAATATTCCCACTGTCTTTAATAAGGACTGAGTAAGAGACTTATAGTTTCTGCTACATATACCATATTAATATTATACTTGATTTCAAATAATTACGGTTAACTGAACTTATATAACTCCCTAAATATTTTTTTCTCTTTTCGAAAACAAATGAATTATAGGCATACACACACACACACACACACACACACACACACACACACAGACACACACACACACACACACACACATATATATATATATATATATATATATATATATATATATATGTAAGATATTTATTTATTTTTTGTTTTTTGGTTTGTCGCGGGTTCCTGAACCTAAAACTCTAGTATTATATTCTTTTAAGTTTTTTTTATTCTATTTATATGTTCGTAAATGTCCTTCGCGGGATTTATGGCCCAGTTTGGGAAGCTGGTCAGAGAAAAATCCGTACCAACGAAGAGCTGCGTCGAATGCATGGAAAAGAGGATTTGGCCTCCATCGTGAGAGGGAGAATCTATTCCCAAACACCTTTTTGAGAACCGTCCTAATGTTTACCACATGGTAAGGAAGACAACGTCTTAGGTGGTAGGACGAAGTTGAGGACGTCCTAGGGAGATGGACATCAGAAGGCATATGCTTGTCCGGGGTATGAGGGAATGGAGAAGTGAGGCTGGCAGGAACGTAGCACCAAGAATGAATGAATGAATGTAGATGTAGACATAAAGGGGTTTTCTAATTGCTAGAAACTATTTTAGGTACGTGTTCACCAACACAGGACAAACAAAAAAGTTTTTATTAACTTATATCTCAAACTCTTTTATTAAACAGATATCAAAGGTTAAAGATTTATTATTTATTTACTACATGAAGACTGAATGTGCAAAGTTTAACATATTCAATACTAAATAACAGATTTTAATCACCTGATAAACAATTGAACGATAAGCAGTAGTTGCTCATCTGTTTGTCTAGTTCTGTGTGTTTTAGTGGATCATCGCTGTATGAATACTGTGACACAGTTCAATTTATGATTATCATGGGAGACGCCATAAATTTATTCACTTTTGCAGAACAAACAGAAATGCTTTTAACTTATGGCGAGGTGCATAGAAACGGTGCGGCAGCTGTTCGAATATATCGTGGAAATTTTCTAATCGAAAAATAGCAAATCGTAAAACGGTGTCTTCACATTATTCACTCACACTAAAACACACAGAAATAGACAAATAGATGAGCAACTGCTGTCACTGCTTATCGTTCATTTGTTTATAAGGAGCTTAAAAGCTGTTATTTAGTATTAAACACGTTAAACTTTGTACAGTCAGACTTAAATAGATAATAACCTTTGATATCTGTTTAATAAATGAGTTTGAGATATATGTTAATTAGAAATTTTTTAAAACTAATTTGTGTCAGTGAATACATACCTAAAATAGTGCCGTGCGGTTACGAAACACCCTATATATGAATTGTGGTTTATTTGATTAAAAAATATTTAATCGACAATCGGGTTCTCTAAGTCTTTTATTATTATTAATATTGACTAATGCAATGAGGAATTATTTTTAGGAGTTCCAGCTTAATCTTCAACATAATTTGTTGAAAATAGTCCACTGCGAGCCTCATTTTATTGACAGGTGTGATTACTTTTATACTGAAAAAAAATTCAGGGTATTAAAATATAAATTTTAAAAATAAACAAGATTATTTTTTTAAAGTAATGTTTTCTGTTAAGCAGATACTGATAACCTAATGAAAGCGAACATAAATAAAAAAAAAACTTTTGAATAACAATAACGTTATAAATTTCCGACGTCTTAAGTTGGCTTAGAAAGCCAGGGACACCGTAGGGATGATATTAAATTCAAAACGAAATTCTATTAGCGGAGGGGCATAAAATTCTCAACAATGGCTATCTGAAGAATATTATGGCTTAAAATTTCGATCATAAATATCTACTCCCATAGCAAGGACAAATATGACGACGTAAAATAGAATTTTTATGAAGAGGCTAAGACCACCTGCCATCGACCGCTGTAAAATGTTAGTTTATACACGCCCCATTCTACGAGGGAAAAAATAAGAGCAAAAAGGGATCTGGATAAAAGTAAGCACTGATTCACCAATTATCCGGAGGCCGAGGTAATAAAAAAGGCTGTAATTATAACTCATTATGTAATTATTTTTTCGCAATCATGAAAATGTATTTCTACACGATTAATCATATCTGAATCGGTTTTTAGAAAGAAAAAAAAGAAAGAAAATGACAGTAAATCATCAACACTTTATAAATACATTTTTTTTAATATATTTTTTTTTTATTGAAATTTACAACTGTACAAAAAATACATCAAGTAAATATGCTGTAATGTTATAACATATGAAATGAACATGAAGAGAAACTGCCCATTGGCAGCACTCTTTGGTAGTGAGTCTAAACAAGAAGGTCTCGAGGCAATCTTCTTTTCAGACGCCTCGGAAGATTATCAGGAATGGAAGAGGAAGCAAGGATTGAAACTAGTGGATTAGAGTGGGAGTGGAGTTTTTCATGGAAGGTGTGATACCTTGTACGGGCCAAATCAGCAACATATGGAACATAAAGATCATTGTGGATGATTTTATTCGTGACAAAGTAAGGAGCGTTAAGGATTTTGCGAAGGATTTTGGATTGTAAAGATTGGATACGGGAAGAGTTTGATGGTTTAGTAGAGCACCAAAGATCTACTCCGTAGGTCCAGATAGGCCTTATGATGGTCATGTAAATGAGTCTTTTGTAGTTAAGTGAAAGGTTAGAGCGTCTGTCTAGTAAGTGTTGGAGTAGCCGAAATCGTCGTGCAGTTTCTTGTCTCTTCGGTCTTGTATGAGTATTCCATGTAAGTCGTTTGTCAAGCAGGAGTCTTAATATCGGATCTGTTCAACCGGGACAAGCGGAATATCATTAAAGGACACTGTAGGGCAGGATGTCATAGGTTTTCGACGAGGGGTAAAGGTAATTTGTTGGGATTTATTGGAATTGATTTTAATTCTCCAATTCTGACACCATACCTCAAGGTCCTTAATGTGGGAGTGGAGAGTTTGAGAGGCTATTGCAGGATCGTTATTAACCGATAACACGCAAGTGTCATCGGCATAGTTAGAAAGGAATGTGTTAGGATGGGTTGGGATATCAGCTGTATATACTGTGTAAAGAATGGGTCCTAGGATGCTGCCTTGAGGAACCCCAGCAGACTGAGTGAAGAGAGATGAATAAGAACTATTGTAGTTTATTTTGAAGGATCTTTCAGAGAGGTAGGACTGGATGAATAGGAAGTATGTAGGAGGAAGGAATTTACGGAGTTTGTACAACAGTCCCGGGTGCCAGACTCGGTTAAAGGCCTGTTCAACGTCGAGAAAGGCTCCAGTGCAGGACAATCCGCGCTCCAATGCAGAAAAGACAACATCCACCACACGGTGACGTTGCTGGATGGTGGAGTGGGAAGTTCGGAATCCGAACTGGTGGTCTGGGATTATGTGATATGATTCTAGGATAGGGTATAGTCGTTTAAGGAGGAGCCGTTCTAGAATTTTACCCATGATGGGTAGAAGAGATATAGGACGGTAGGAAGAAGGGAGCTCCAGTGCCTTTTTAAATAAAATTAAAAATT
Source organism: Piezodorus guildinii (assembly GCA_023052935.1). Lineage (NCBI taxonomy): Eukaryota > Metazoa > Arthropoda > Insecta > Hemiptera > Pentatomidae > Piezodorus > Piezodorus guildinii. Next base: position 60,713,791 of record CM041292.1, read on the forward strand.
TATTCCCATCAAGGATACTTTTCATGTAGTTGATTGTTTTTGGTATCATATCTTAGTGATCGCTGATATTTTTATTTTGTTTAGTGAAACTTTCATATCTAAATCAAATTTCAAAATTACTTATGTAATTATTTATCTAATTACTTACTTCAGCCCATAGGTACTTACGCCTCACAGATTTATGGTTCAGCAAAAAAGACTTACATAGAAAAACTGCAATAGTTTCAATAAAAAATTTTAAGACTCAAAACGATCGCTCCTTGGTACGTAAATAACAAACTCTACTTTGGGCTTACAAAAAATGAACATATACGCATTTCATAGCAAATTACACAGACACGATAATAGAATAATAAAGAATATGTCATTAACTGAAATGCCTGTTAGAAGAAGGCTGAAAAGAAGCTGGATGAGAGACCTTCTCTCCTAAATTAAAGCCTAGGAAGAGGTGCTGCTTGGCACTTACCTTCCCTATGCACATCATGAAAGCTTGATAGTACCCTCCCCTATCGTTGGTCAGTACAGAGACACTTTATAGAGCCAGAGCCAAGCAGCTCTTATCCTGGACCAGCTGCCCACCGCCTGCTACTCGCCAACCTCTCCTCACGGATGGCACCTCTGATGTCTTTTTGGCTCTTCCTCCGGCACTTTCTCCTTCCACTCTCGCCTCGTACACTATTTTGGCAACCATATTTTCTTCCGTTATTTTCACATGACCGAACCAGTGAGGTCTATTTTCTTCTATAATATTTAAAGTCGCTTTACCCAAATTTTATTGCTTATTATGTCTTTGTTTTGTCCTCTAGTCTCCTCATTAGTTATAGTCCAAGATTCTCTTGCACAGGTCATTATAGGAATAAATGGGTTTTTATATACAACCTTATTGACTGTCTTAGATACTTTTATCAATCTTAAAAAGCCTGTTTTTAGTGAAGGGAAGCATTTACTGACTAATTTTATCCTTTTTCTAACTCTTCTATCTATCTAGCCTTTTAGTGTAAATGGGCACTAAGATATTTGAAGTTCTTGACATTTTCCAATTAGTCCCTCTTCATTCTTCCCTATTTATCTCCATTATTTTCGCTTCGCTGTTAATTTCCTAAATTTAGCAATTTTAATCTGATGGATTCGGAGATTTTAGACACACATTTTAGAGTCCAAATGACCAAGTCCCACAAAAAGATCCGTCTGTGTGTGTACATTTGGCCAGACTAAATGGATATGTAGTGTATTAAGCCAATAAATAAAAGAATTTGATCATCATCAAACATCTCAATAAAATTAGCATAGATTTGATTGTGATTTTTAACGTGAAATAAAAATTCATAACTTTTACATTCACTTACCTATATATGAAATATATAGTAATGGACAGTATTGCGATTGTGTGATTGTATCGGCTGACCGGAAGTGGTATTTATACAATGCATTTTTCACCTTTTTACATAAAACGTTTTTGATTAAACTCGCTATATCGATGTAAAATTTAATGAGCTGCAATATTATATAGGTTTCATTCTGATTGAAATAGTCTGATGGGACTTAAATGCCGATATTTTATTTTGTAGATTCGAATATCTAGTTATAGATTCGAATTGATACCATATTATCTAGTAAGTATTGATAAAAAACTGCTAAATGTATAAGTTAATTGAGTTTCATATTCCAATGAAGAAGAAAAGGACACAAACAATTTTTAAAGCAATTTTGGAGTTTTTGAAAATAAGAATACAAAAAGACGTATAATATACCGCTAGAAAGCTAAAGATTTTAGAAAAAAATATTATCTAATCCAAACAATTGTAAAATTTAATGCAGAGCGATAAAAAATCGAGAGAACATAGCGATTGATGAAGGTATTAATATAATAGATTATTTAAAAAAATTTTCATATCGAAACTCAATGTATTTTATTCTTTAATCTTTTTTCATATCTGTATCATCCGATTGTATTTAAAAATTCCAACATTGATTTGGAAAATAGAAATAAGTGAAAGTACAATAGTATGCTGAGGACACTAGATTTTTTAAACTTTGATTGTAAATTCTCAATAGTTTTTAAGTTGACTAAGGTTTTGAAGATAAAATCATGTACAGACCTAACCTTATTAACCTTATCTAGATAGTATAGTTATGCAATATAATATATATATATATATATATATATATATATATAGTTAAATAATATAATATACATGTGAACTGGATTCCATGTTTGAGTATAATGTAGGCAGAATTTAATGTAAAAATGGGCTTATATTATCGGAAATTATTCTCCTGCCTCAAGGGAAACTGGTATCTTCTGATTTATTGACTCGCTTTGAAGATGTCCCCACAGCCGGGCTGTCTGCCGGCACCATTCAAGAAATATCCTTATTCCAAACTAGTTTTTTGTTTAGATAATTTTTTTTTTTTTTTTTTTTTTTACGATTTCACCAGATTAGGCAAAGGGAAATCGGTGTCTTCTTCTTTCAGGGAATTTGAGTTTCTACTCTGTAGCAATTCAATTTTCTTGGTTGAAAAAAAAAATATATTGATTCGTAATCTCTTTTAAGAAAGTGGCTCTCCACCTCATTAGCATTTCCTTGCTAAACTTTTGAGTTAATTAAATTTTATAGAAGGTAATATCATCATCAATCAGCGTCTGACACGAACTTCATCACTTTAAATCACTGAAAAAAAGGGACCGAATTAGTTGAATTATTCTGTTTTAAATAAAACATTTGGTGCACAAACACACGACATTAGTTAATCTATTATATTTTAATCTACAACAATCAGTTAGGTTTATCGGCTTTTCATCACTGTCCACTAACTTTTGAAATTTTATGTATAAGATAATATATATTTTTTTTTAAATCTTTAGCTTCCAACAGTATATTATACATCTATATTACTATTCTTATGTCCAAAAATACAGAAATTGCATTAAAATATGTTCGCTTTTCTCGTTTAATTGTAATTAAAATTCACTCAAATTGCATATTTAGCCATTATTTATCAATGGTAACTAGAAGATATGCTTAACTTTTTGAAATTTAGAAAATTAAATGTACTTTAGAGGAAGATAAAAATTAAAATATCTTCATTTAAGCTATGTCAAATTATTTAAATCAGAATAAAACCCAGATGCAATTGAAGACCATTAAATTGTACATAAACCATAGCAAGTTTAATTGAAATCGTTGGACCCATTTAAGAGAATATCGTAAAAAGTTGCAAAATGCGTGGTATAAAGTACAACTTCCGATCAGCTGATTTTAGTGAAAAAGCTGCTGTAACATCTCAGGAATGTAGCTGTCCTAAATATAAAATTTCAGTTTCGTACGACTTTTTTGCACTAGACACCACAAGCACATAGACACAGACCTTTTTGCGGGACTTAAATATCGGGACTCAGGAAACCCTAAAATTGTTTTCTCGTTGAAAACTGGAATTCGAAACTTTTTACGATCGCAATACTTTACCTTACTGTATATTTCATATATTGGTAAGTAAAAGTAAAAATTTTAATAAAAGTTTTCTAAGAAAAATTAAAATAATTGTTGTATCCATATTAATAATAAATTTTAATAATACTAAATAATTTGTATTTGTGTGTGAAAAATGATATTTTAAAGGTAACCAATGCGATATGATTCCAAACGTGAACCAAAACCAGAAGTTCTGGTAGAGCATAATTTAGTGTATAATTCTATATTTTTTCTAACAAACGTTGTTCTTTGATTATTTCTAGTACTTATCAATATTAAAACTAAAATAGAATTATAGTAGAAGTACAGAGATACTGTTGTTAATAAAGTTTAACCGAAAAAAAACAAACAATTTCCTAAGACCAGTTTATTTTATATTGAACGTAAAAAAAAAAAAAAAAAAAAAACCCTGTGCCACTACAACCCATGAAGAGTCTTGGGGTCTGTACATATAGTGATTCGTACTGTTTCAAGGCCAACGGCCGGGCAATGAGGTGATTCGGCTGAGATCCCGCTCAGCCACCAGGTTTATTCTCCATTTTTGGGCACCCACTTTATAGAGGCTGGGTCTGCCCCAGGAGGGTCTCCATTCCCCAGGATCGACCCCCGGCTGAAAAAACAGAATAAATAATATTCCGTCGCAACCGGGGTTTCGAACCTAGAACCCAGAGCACAGCAGACTATCATCATAATACTATATTATATATTTTTTTTTTTTTTTTTATTGAGAAATATTACAATTTGTTGCATAATGAACAGTAGTAATAGAGATGTAGTACACATTCATACAATATATACAGCCAATAATGATAAAGTCAATTTACATAAAATCTGAAATAAATAAATTCAAATTTATACAAAAAAAAAGCAACAAGAAACAAATCAAAACAACAACCTGTAGTAGAGATAAATACAAGTTGGGAAATAAATAAAAATCATACAAGCATACTTAACTATATACAATCAGCCAAAGGAACCCTAGACTCGGCTGCTCCCCCCACAAGTGGGGGGAGAAGCGCAATCCAAGAGATCCCAGCGCCTCCCACTCAGCGCTTCACTGGTGTATGCCAGTAGAGGCCAAGCCAGAGCGGAATAGCCACAAACATACAGTACATGAGTGGAGGATCTGACCAGTGTCAGAACTCCAGATAAATGTTTACAAAACGTCGCGGGGCCACTGCCGTTTCAATCTTCGAGGAGGATTGTAGGGATGGGTGAAGCTGGAAAGCGATTGAGCAAGAGGATTAGGATGATGAAGAAGGTTCTGATGGAATTCGGAGAATTTGGATGGTACCAGGTCTAAAATAAATGGAATATTAAGGTCATGGTGTAGGGTACAGTTGGTAACGTAATAAGGAGCATTAACTATTGTTCGGAGGACTTTGGATTGGAAGGATTGGATACGTTTGATGTTAGAATGTTTAGTTGTCCCCCATAGTTCAAGTCCGTAGGTCCATATAGGTTTCAGTACTGTCTTATATATTAGTAATTTGTTGTCGACTGTAAGATGAGATTTTCTGTTTAGAAATTTGTATAACCGGCCGAATCTGCGGTTGAGTTCTATCCTTTTAAGTCTCGTATGTGGGTTCCACGTCAGTCTTTTGTCTAGTAAAAAGTCAAGGTACCGGACTGTGTCTGAGGAAGGAAGCGGTATGGAATTGAATTTAACTGTTGGACAGGATTTACGTCGAAGGGTGAAGGTGACGTGTGTACATTTGCTTTCGTTCACCTTAATTCGCCAAGCCTTACACCAGTCTTCGACAAGGGAAAGATGCCTTTGGAGATTTAGAGATGCTACTTCAGGATCGGAATGGGATGATAAAATGGCTGTGTCGTCAGCAAATGTTGCCAGAAAGGTATCGGGATCGGTAGGGATATCGGCGGTGTAGAGGATGTAGAGGACGGGTCCTAAGACGTTGCCTTGAGGAACACCGGCCTCAACAGTATATTGTTCGGAAAATTCGGAACCACAGCGAACTCGGAAGGAGCGGTTGGATAAATAGGATCGGAGGATTAGGTATAAGGATTGAGGTAAATGGGTTTTGAGCTTAAAGAGCAGTCCCGGGTGCCACACCCGGTCAAAAGCTTGAGCTATGTCCAGAAAGGCACCCGAACAATACTCCTTGCACTCAAGGGCAGAGGAAATGTGATCCACAACTCGGAGTCCTTGCTGAACTGTGGAATGTTGAGAACGAAATCCAAACTGATGCGAAGGAAAAGTTTTAAATTTATCTAGGATTCGTTTTAGTAGGAGCTTTTCGAAAATTTTTGAGAGGATCGGAAGTAGGCTAATAGGTCTGTAAGATGACGTGCTGTTGGAAGGTTTGCCTGGTTTCAGGAAAAGGATGATAGTTGAATGTTTCCATAAGAGAGGAAAATAGGTAGTGCGTAGGATACTGTTATAAAGATATGTAAGGAATGTAATGGCTTTCTGTGGAAGTTGTCTTAAGATCTGAGGCGTGAGGAGATCATATCCAGGGGATTTACGGAGAGGAAGCTTTTTAAGAAGATATTTGACCTCAGAGGGATTAACTGCTTTAGGAGGTAAGGAGAGTGGTATTGGCGAAGTAAGGAACTGTTCAACTGTTGAAGTATGGTTTGGATTCAACTCAGGATGAGGAGTGAAAACTTTGGAAAGGTGCTGTGCAAATTCCTGGGCCTTATCCTTGTCAGAAGCAGCCCAGGAACTATCACCGCGCAGGAGAGGATGGGAAATCGTGTGAGTATTCAGGATTCTCTTCGTGACATTCCACAGGGAATTGTCACGAGTCGAGAGAGAGGAGAGGTAGGAATTGTAGGATTGGGAACGAAAGGTCGCCAACTTGTAGGAAATCGTGGGCGGGAAGTGGGTGTAAGTGATGGGAGAGGGATCGGTTGACAATGACAGCAGTACCGGCATGGGCTTTGCCGTCTGGATGGTCTGTCCGGTATGTTGTGTATTCAGGTATTTTGAAGTACTGTTTAGTGGTTAGTCTAGTTTCAGTAATGAGTGCAACGTCAACTTTTTTGTCTTGGAGTAAGGCTGTAAGTTCGTCAGTGTGAGTTCTAACACCATTCGCATTCCATAGGAGAATAGATAAGGAGTTAGGTGAGGTCATTTATGGATTTTTTAAGTTAGGAATAAGATTTGATACAAGATTCGTGAGGATTGTTATTAGGGGCATGACAAGGGATTTGATTTCGGAAATGAAGGATGTCATCAAACTGGTAAGATCTGTGGCATTTGAAGGAGGGGGAATATGAGAGATTTGTTGTGGATGAGGATTTTTAGGACTGATTACGTTTTGAGGAAGAGGTATTTGTGGAATGGGTTGAGGATATTGAGGTACATTTTGTAGTTCCTGCAGGGCCTCGGCTTCAGTACATTGGTTCCCACCTCCAAGTAAGTGGGCAAATGATACATTGGCATCGATTATTTTTGAGGGTTCTCTTCTAGTTCTAGCCTGTCTTGTTGTTTCATCCAGTACTTGGGGTTTTTGATACCTGGTCCTTAGCTCCTTATAGATTTGGCATCCTTTGTAGTTGGCCGGGTGGTCCTTGAGGCAATGAGCACATACAGCGGGTGTTGACTTTGGTTTTGTACATTCCACAGACTTGTGCTGTTCACCGCATTTCACGCAGCGTGGTATGTGGTGACAGTAACTTCTGGTATGACCATACGCCTGGCAATTGTAACACTGAACAATTTCTCTCTTTGTATAAGGTTTTTCGACTCTTACACTTGTATAATACAGTCTTTTTAGATCATAAATTTTTTCTACTCCTGCTAATGGTTCCAAGTCAGCGAAGAATAGAGGCAGTTGAACTCTATCTTTTATGACATTAGTGACTTGTCGCACTTTGTAACCCATCTCCATGAGTTCTTCTTTGATAGCGTCAACTGGTGTTGAAGGGTGTAGATTTCTGATCACAACTCTAAGAGCTCTCTCTTGCCGTAGCTGATAAGTGTGAAAATCCGCTTTAGTTTCAGTTAGGTATTTCACAATTTTTCTATATGCCTCGGCGGTGGTCGGTGATATTTTGGTGTCATTGATTCTACTCATACAGTAGTAGCTGGTGGATTCGGTAATCTTCTTTAATTGCGCACATAACAACTGGAAATTTTTAATATTTTTGACAAATATCGGTGGAGGCCGTGGTTCACTGGGTGTAGGAGCAGATTCCATGTTTTCTTTTTCATTATGTAGGATTTGAAAAGGATTTGGGGTGAAAAACGGAGATTCGTCAGTCATCCCCTGTGACGATGTGCCAGGCTGTGGTTCAGATTCTGTATTAGAACCTGAAGGGGTTGCTTGTTGATTTAATTTTTTATTAGTATCACGGCGGGGTCTTTGTTTTATGGGAGACGTGATTGAACCACTAGATCTAGATCTTTTAGTTGAAGCTTTGGAGGACATCAGTTGGTGAAAATATCGCATTTCATGTGAAGAAGATAATAAGAAAATAACTAGATGTTGGTGATGATAATAAAACAATAACTAAAGAAAAGAAAACCAATCCCGGCCTTGCCAAGCTATTGGCAATCAGCTGATGTGAAGAGGTTACCCAGCATTCACTTTACACCGTAAATTGTAACAAAACTTACTGTTGTTTGCTCCAATATTTACTGCTGTTGTTATCCTGTAGTCTGGTGATGTTTTCAAGATTGCACTGAAGAGAATTCAAACTGAAAAAGCATGAAATCCAAGAGCCGATTTGAAAGATGACTGCTATACACATGCGCATGCGCAGAACTTACTATATTATATTAAATGCAAAAAAATGCATTTTTAAAAAGTTAACTTAGGATCGCAAGCTGAGAATAATAATAAATTTTATTGAATGCATAATCCCAACCATTTCATACGTTGAAGAGGATTTTTTCTTTTTGGGCGGAGGCGTTTGCATAAAATACGCAGGTGTAATTAGTAAATTGCCGATCCTGCTCTCCTTGAAATAAAAGAAGAACATACAACAAATTTTCGTAATAAATTCTACTTCCATTACCTTGACAATTAAATAATATGTCCTTATATATTTCCCAGAATAATAAAGTTATTTTCATTTTCATTCTGTTGTTTTTTTCACCTGCTACTTTTTATAAATAAAATAACAAAATTCTAACTGTTTAGATATGTTCACTATTTCATTAGAAACATGAGTGACATCATTGATGTTTTTCATCAGAAAACCATAATCATAAAATTAATGTTCCAAGATTTAGTTTGTTTTTTTTACGAATAATTAAGCAATAAAAAGTTCTATAACTTTGAACACCATATACATCTGAATATAAAATTCAATAGGACATATAATTTATTTATCAACAGGCCCTAATAATATTAAAATTGATTAAATTCTTCCAGAAAATCTTCTTTTTACTTTCACATAACAATAAACGTATAGTGAAGGATAGTATTGCGATCGTGAAATTTTTTTAATTTGACTATTTACCGAAAATACATGCTTTACGGATCTCTAAGTCCAAATGACCCAAGATTGGCTAGAAGGTATGAGTTTGTGTAGTAAGATATGTTGTATAAAACTGAAATTACAAATTTTGGAACCAAGATATTAAAGAGCAATTTAAAAACAAAACAAAAAAAAAAATCGGGCGATCAATAAGAACATTATTTATGGAGAAACGGCTCAAAACATTTAGATCAAACTCGCTTTGTGTATGCTAAAATTAATGGGATTTAAAATCGTGTAGGTTTCATCTATCTAATAGAAATAGCCTGTCAGGACATAAAATCCTGTATTTCAATTTTTTTTCCTCTTAAGTACGTGTATCTTTATGTTGTAGATTAGAAAAAATATGGGTCATTTTTTTTTGTTTGTTGATCTTGTTAACAATATTAAGAGAAGATAAAACAACAACGGATAAATATACAAGTTGAACGAATTTAATAACCAAATAGAGTAAACATATTTTTTAGATATAGTTTTTTTCCAAACATAAGAATAGTAATATCAAGGAAATCTAAAGATTTTAGAATTTTTTTATATTATATAAAAAGTTGCATAGGGTACTGTATTAATATAATATTAATTTTTAATGATAAAACTGAGTGATCGTTGTAGATAATAATTTAGTTATTAGATTATTTAATCTAGAATAAATGTTTCTATCAAAACTTAATGTAATGTTTAAACTCTTTCAGCCTCTACCTTTATTTGAAAGTTCTTAAATTAAATTTTAAAAATGGTAGGTTTGTATATGAATTAAGTTTGCATTTCTCAATAACACATAGGAGCGGCGTGGTCCAGTGGATGGAGCACTTGTCTACTCTTCTCCGGGTCCTGGATTCGAATCCTGGCTATGGCAGAATTTATTCTGTTAATTCAGTCGGGGAGCGACCTTAGAGTATGAAGGCCTTCCTGGGGCAGACCCAGCTTCTATAAAGTGGGTCCCAAAAAAAAATTGGGAAAAAACCTGGCGGCTGACCGTGATCAAAGCCTAATCACATCTGCGTTGGCCTAGAAACAGTAGAAATCTCTATATTTGCTAAGTTCTTCTTGGGTTGCAGTGGAAAAGGTTTTTTTGTTGTTTTTTTTAATAACACAGAAATGCATGAAGAGACTGACATTACATCTCTATTTCAAGATCTCGGTTCTACAATAAAATTAAGCATTAAATAACTACTGTTGAAGTAAGATTCTTTAATTTAATTTTTTTTTCTAGAGGCCATGCTAATGAGAATAATGATAATTTTTATGTAAAACTGATATTTCGTATCAGTTCTTTTTTAATATTCCACCTATAAAATATCTTTAAAATAGTAATTGATTCTAGTAATTGCTATAGTTGTTTTTTTTATCATTCAGATACCACATTTAATGCTTTAATTTTCGTAATACCGTTTTAAATTTAATTTTGTAACATCTGATAGATCCTTCAAAATAAATCACAATAGATTCTATTCATTCCTTTTTACAAAGACTGCTGGTGTTCCTCAAGGCAGTATCCTGGGACCCATACAGACAAAGAACATACAGCTGATATCCCAACCCACCCTCACACTTTCCTTTCTACCTATGCTGATGACACTTGCGTGTTATCAGTTAATAAAGATCCATTTATTGCCTCACATACCCTTCAAGCACACATCAAAGACCTAGAAATCTGGTGCCACAACTGGAGAGTACAAATAAATTCCAACAAATCCCATCAAATAACTCTTTATATATTAATTTACCTTTCGTTGTAAACCTTTCACTTCTTGCTCTACAGTATCCTTTAATAACACTCAACTGGTTCCTGTTGAACAGATCCGACACCTAGGACTCCTTCTTGACAAACGCCTAAACATGGTATCCTCATACACGACTAAAACGACAAGAAACTGCTCGCCGTTTAGGCTACTTCAACACTTACTAGATAAACGACTAAACCTTCCTCTTAACTACAAAAGGCTCATCTACATGACTATTATAAGACCAATCTGGACTTACGGAGTAGAGCTATGGGCTCTACTAAACCATTAAATTCCTCCCGCATTCAATCCTCACAATCCAAAATCCTTCGTAAAATTCTCAACGGTCCTTATATTGTCAGGAATAAACTCATCCATAAAGACCTTAATGTTCCCTATGTTACTGATTTGGCCCGGGCCAGGTATCAATCCTTTAATGACAAACTCCATTCTCAATCTAACCCACTTGTTTCAATCCTTTCTTCCTCTTCAATTCCTGATAATCCTTCGAGGCACCTGAAAAGGAGATGGCCCCGGGATCTTCTGGTTTAGAATATTTTTAGAGTACTTCCAATGGAAAGCTTCTCTACGTGTATTTCATGCCATTGTATAATGTAACTATCACATTTACTTGATGTATTTTTTTTGTTAATACAGTTGTAAATATCAACAAAAATGTAAAAAAATCAATAAAAAAAATATTAGCAAAACAAAATTAAGAAAAACAAATTGACTACTACGGGCATAGTAAGCAATTATATCTAAATAATGGCTTGGATTATCTTAATACTTTAAGTGGCCCAATATTTCAAATCATCTTAAACATTTTTTTTATTTTTTAGTCGTTTTTAATTACTCAATGTTCTTAATTGTGTTTTATAATGCAATGTATGAAAACTCAAGATAATTTCTTGAGACAATAAACAAACCCTGAAATTTACCAAAATGTGGAATTTTGAAACAGCTATCAATAATTTACTTCCTTTCCTTGATCCCCTTCCAATAAGAAATAGAGACTGTCAGATATCTACTAATTGGTATACCGAACCAGCTGGATGAGGCAGTTTCATAAATTAGCTATCCCGATACAACACAAAATCAATGTCGCAAGCTAAAAACATTATACATCGGTTTGAGATAACATCTCTTCAACAGTAATATTAAATCAATATCACTACCCAAGGATCTTGTGGTGGCCTGAGGTGGCTTTCAGCACTCTCGAATCTTGGAAATGTGCTTTTATTCCTCACCCTTACTGGAATAAGTTGATAGGGTACTGAATAATCAGCACTTACTTTCCCAGCCATATTATTTCATTTATTCGAACCCAATAAACAAACACCACTTTTGTTTATTCATTTAACACCACTTTATGCTACTGTGGCTACTCGGATTAAGCTAGATTAGGATTCCTAAATATTACCTATTCAGGTTTAATTAACGAGTACTTGACTTTGCACAGGTTCATGACCACCAGTTTCTTCCCCTCCAAAGGACGGCATAACCAAGGATTTTCATCTCCCTTTGAAAAACCTTAGGGCCACCTTCCAGGTTTGAATCCGCGACATAGAAGGCTGAATAAACAGTAGGTTCTTCAATAGTTTTATTGTTTTTTTCAAACCAATCTTACTTAACACTTACTGACAGGCTGCAGACAAATGATAGGTATTAACCTCCCATGTTTAAATGCCTTATTAAATGACAATAATACATATATTACAAATTTATTTAATTATTTTGAACAAATGAAATTATTTGAATCGATCTAAAACTTCCCAATTATAGTTGTTATTTTTGTATTATGATTAATTTATTCTTGTTATATTAATGTTTTTCTCAATTTTAATTTTTGAATTTCTGTTTTTCTCATTACAGTAATCCTGCAATGGGTGTATTTATTGTTATGCGTACTATATTGCGATACAACGCGTATTTTTATTACATGACATATTTTTAACAAAGATTGTCTAAAGAAAATAAGTAAAGAAAAGAAAAAAATACACATGTATATATGATATGGAGAAGAAAAAAAAAAAGGAAATAACAGTAGTGTCAAGAAAAGAAAAAAAATACAAATAAAAAAATAATTTCTGTATTATTTATATAAAAATTAAATTATCTTTGTCTCTCCATTTATTAGCCTTCTTAATAAATTGAATATATACTGTTATTTGTAATATCTTTGTGGTAGCAATATTTTACGTCGGCATACATCACCACTGTTGAGGATTTACCCTATTACAAAAAATAAAGACATAACTAATCTTTTTTTTTCTAATCTATTGCATCATGTAGGTTTTTTAAATATGCAGAAATGTTGAACCGAAGGAATGTTGAAAAGATGTGGAACTCATGTTAGTTAAAAATTAAAACACATATATTACAAAACCACCGTTTGACGGCCAAAGTTTCAATGTACATCGAAATTCTCGGAGTCACAAAAATAAAGGAATGCAAATATACAACTAATATGTTATATTTTGTAAAGAAAGTCCCCGATTAGAATATTTTAACTTGGGAATACTTTTACCCTCTGAATATAATACAACTCGCTTTATTTTTTATTTAAAATTTAGTAAAATGTTTTGAAGTGGTTTGAAGAAAATGCTTCTTGATGATACCGAAGACAAAATAACGTGAGTTTGGAGAAAAATTACTACGAAACAAAAGATTTTATTTCAAAATACATAAAGGCTAAAAAGTGATGCTAAAAGGATAAAATTGACTAGAGAACAGTCACGATTCGTATTGAGAAGGAAAAAGTGCCAAGATAGGGAATATGACCGGGGAGGTTGACATGCCATTAGTTTTCTGCATTGGCTGCAACAAAAAACAATTTATACAGCTCATATTAATTCAACAGCATTAAAAAAAAATAATAATAAGGCTTATAATTATACTGATAGTTGGACTCGTTAAAACTATAAAAAAGTACATGATCACAACTTTCAGCAGCTCAAATAAATACATTAATATAATGTTTTCATTAAAAAGTATGTTCCTTAAAACACAATTACGCCCTTGGATTCTTTACTTCGTTTTTGTAGCAGGTAGATGTTCATGGATATGATTGGATTTTTAGAAAACTCCATGCTTCCAACTTTTCGCTCTTTTTTTTAAGTAAGTAGAAGCTTGTGGTTCAGCATATTTTAGTTAAATCTTATTTGAACCGAAAATAGTGAGATGAGCTTCTGTAACAGTTTAGGCGAGGAAGCAAACTAATTTATATATGTCTTATTTTATTATAACTTAATTTGGGTAGTGATAAAAACAAAATTAGCCAATAGTAAAAAAAATATTTATCAACCAACTCTCATGTGTCATTATTTAATTAAATTAAGAATAAACTATTCTGATGCCATCAACAAACTTTCCTCGGTTGTTAGAATGAAATTAAGAACTTTTAAATTATTACGAGGGACTTTTGTCACGTAAAAATGAGGTCAATAAAGCTATATTATTGTTATTGCTAATATGTATTTTTATCTACAAGAACCAATTAACTTTATAACCTTTTTGTCTCTGAACATTACCTTCTACAACTAGTTATTTTTTTAACGGTATATTATACACCAACAATTTTCAGGAACTTACTTACTTACTATATATTTTACCATTAACTTTACGATACTATATATTTCATACATAGGTAAGTAAAAGTAAGAATTAAAAAAAAATAAAGAAAGTAAAAGAAAAAAAAATTCAAATAGTTGTTTTTCCATGTTTGTTTTAGCTCTAACCCATTAAGAGTAATTACCATAATCACAGCAGAGTTTAGTTAGAGTTAAAAGTAAATAATATATTTAAAAAAAAAACACTAAAGTTATTTGTTGGCGTTAAAATAACCATCATCAAGCTGTCATTTAGGGTGCAACAATTTATTAAGGAAGCCAATTAAAACCAATAAATATTCATATTGTTTATGTTGAATATGCTATAAATTACTTTGGTTGATTTTATTTTGTTTTCAAATTAGAGCTAACTTTCAGTTCCGACAGACGGATCATTCATTTGAGCAAATTGCTATATTAAGTTGTAACTATAGAGTGGTATAAATCATTAAAAAAAAAAAGTTTATAAAAAAACTCTACCAAAACAACCCATAATTTTTTTGGTATCATTGTTTATATTATGATTACTTCCACTTACCTATGTATGAAATGTAAGGGAAAGCATAGCGATCGTAAAAGTTTTAGAATTTCAGTTTTAGGGCTCCCTGTGTCCAAATGACCAAGTCCCGCAAAAAGGTCTGTTTGTGTGTTAACACATATGTGTCTGTTTGTCCGGTTGTGTGCATGAAAACGGAGAGTCGTACGAAACTGAAATTTAATATTTATGACAACTATACACGCAAGATAAAAAAAAAAACCTGTACCACTACAACCCATGAAGGGTCTTGGTCTGAGTACATATAGAGATTCGTACTGTTTCTAGGCCAACGGCAGTGCAATGAGGTGATTAGGCCTTAATCACGCTCAGCCGCCAGGTTTTTCCCCAATTAATTTGGGTACCCACTTTATAGAGGCTGGGTCTACCCCAGGAGGGTCTCCATACCCTAGGGTCGCCTCTATCCACTAGACCACGCCGCTCCCCATACACGCAAGATATTACACCAATATTTAAAAAAAAAATAAAATAAAAAAAAAAAAATAAATAAAAAAAAAAAAATGGCTGACCAGGAGTGGTACTTTAAACCATGCATTTTGCACTTTTTTTCCGATTTACTGAAAACGGTAATAACGATTTTGATTAAATTCACTATAAAGATGTACAATTTAATGTCATGTAGGTTTCATTCTGATTTATAGCTTTTTCAGTCAAATTCATAATTATAACCCGTGACCTTGGATATATTAATCTTTAACACCTTGCTGAATGCATAAAGGGTCACCTGTGGAGTAGTGGCTAGCATTTGCTGGTTTTGAACTTGCGACCTTAAGCATAGGAAGCTGTTATGGCTAGCCACGACTCCACAGGTGAACCTTTATGCATTCTAAAAAGTGTTAAGGACTAATATGTCCAAGGTCACGGGTTCGAACCGGGCAGATTCAAACACTTTGTTGAATATATCGAGGGTCACCTGTGGTGCAGTGACTAGCATAACATCCTTCCATCCACTAGATAGCGAGTTCATTCCTGGCAGATGGCTCTATATTTGCTTTTAGGGAGTAAAAATCTTTGGTTATATCGTCCTTTAAAAGAGGCTGTTATGCTAGCCACTACTCCACAGGTGACCCTATATGCATTCAGCAAGGTGTTAAAGATTAATATGTCCAAGGTCACGGGTTCAAACCCAGCAGATTCAAACACCTTGTTAAATGTATCGAGGGTCATCTGTGGAGTAGTGGCTAGCACAACAGCCTTCTATGCTTAAGGTCGCAATTCCAAAACCAGCAGATCGCCTTATATTAGTGCGCCACAGGTGACTCTTAAAAGATTTAAAAAGTGGAACTCGTAAAAGACCCCTGCCTATCTTAAGTAAACCTGGATAGGCAAAACTTAGGACTCCCGCCGCACCGTCGGATTAAGCACAGTAACATAAAGTGACGTTAAATGGATAAACAACAACAAGATTTAATAAAAATGTTAAGTTCTTGGTAGCAAAACCTCATTAAATTGACTGTATAAAATGGGTACAAGAAATTATGAAATTGACTGAAAAAATAATGAATTTGATTTTAAAAAATTATGAATTTAACTGAAAAAATTATGAATTTGACTGAAAAAATTATGAATTTGACTGAAAAAATTATGAATTCGATTGAAAAAATTATGAATTTGACTGAAAAAATAATGAATTTGACTGAAAAAAGCTATAAATAGTTTGACAATACTCAAATATCGATATTTTTAATTCTCTACTTCTAAAGTACCTTCTATTTTGTAAAATTGAAAAAATAAACATATCATCTTATTAATATTGATAAAAAACTATACTAAATATACGTAAGTAAGTTGCAGAAATTTGATAACTAGCCAAAGGAGAGAAGACCAAAAATATATGTTAAGGTTTTTGTTTTTTAGCATAAAAATGTTTAACAGAAAGTTGCGAAAGGTGATGTATAGTGACAAATAAAGAAATTAGGGGATTGTTGAACACAACAATTGTTTACTGCTATGTTGAAATATCTAAGACATATGTTTTCAACGAAACTGTATGTAATTATTTAACTTTTTTTCAATTCTAACTTTATTGAAAACCATTAACAACCGAGGTAAGTAAAAGTCGTGTGTTGCTCGCACTATATTTTTATATTAGCTATATATTACATTCCGTTCCGTAACGAACATTGATGGAGATAATTTAGTCACCAAAAGAATATTGATAAAAAATGAAATAAAATAGATAAAATAAAGAAAATACAACATTTAAACAAAAACGTAAAGTTAAAAATGATGACCATCTTACACACAAGCACGCCTACGATTGTTAATGTATTTATTACTAAAAAACATACCCAAAATATCAGAAGTATTTAATTGATTTGAACATTGATTTTTATAAAACCAACATTTTTGTTTAGAGTCGCTGATGCTTCACGAATTTATAGAGGCTGTCTAAAATATGGGGGTTTGTTAGGTTAGAGAAGACAGACAGTTTTTGACTTAATCCTATTTTGAAGATATAAAACCCAAAATGTATATGTATAGGATTAAGACAGAGAATAAATCAGTATGTATTAAGCAACCATGAGTGTCGTTTCGTCTCTCTAAATCTAGTTTTATTTTTGTATTTAACCCGGTCGAAGGTGATTAGGTATAGGATATACCGAAGGCTAAAAAAATAGTTGTGGGAAAAACACTGTTTATTAATATCGAGCCTTAAACCAACTGATAGATTCGATTATACATAACATTACGCATTCATTTTGGCCAGTAAAAACAAATTAAACATCTATCCATCCAAGTCAACAACAAAAGTAGAATATTCATTAAAAAAAAAAAATCAAAAGTTATATAGAAGAAACAACTAAGCAATTAAACAAAACCATATAAGCAACTGTAAACATATAAATAGTATAGCTTTGTCCAATAATAGCATAGTTGATAAAGATAGTTTGATTTCAAAGAGGTAAAAAATTTAAAAACTTAACGAAAAACTATAAATAAAAAAAAAAAATGTTGAAATAATATATATTACTAATATACAATAGTTAATGCTCCTTATTACGTTACCAACTGTACCCTACACCACGACATTAATATTCCATTTATTCTAGACCTGTTATCATCCAAATTTTCTAAATTCCATCAGAACCTTATCAATCATCCTAACCCTCCAGCACAACCCCTATCCAGCTCCACCCACCCCTACAATTCTCTACGAAGATTTAAACGGCAACGGCTACGAGACGTTTTGTAAACATTTATACTAGGGTTCTAGCACTGGTCAGCTTCTCCTCTCATGTACTGTATATTTGTGGCTGATGCACCTTAACTCAGCCTCCACTGGCTCATACGGCTGAGAGAGAGGCGCTGGGATCTCTTGGGTTCTGCTGCTGCCACAAGTGTAGGGAAAGCCTAGTCCGAAGTGTCTTTAGCAGATTGTAAATTTTGTATATACCTATGATTGTGTGTATGATCTTTGTTTTTTTTAATTGTATTTTTTTTATTGTTTTTTGATCTGTATATATATGATTTTTTTATTTTTATGTAATTCGACTTTATCATTGTTTGTTGTCAATACTGTATGTGGTCTTATATCAGTATTACTAGTGTTAAGTTTGAAACAAATTGTAATATATCTCAATAAATATGTTTTAAAAAAATATATATTTATTATAAATCTTGAGGATGAATTAATACTTCGAAACGTTCTGATGATAAGAAAAAAAATATTAGAAAATGTGGAGTTCCTAATAAAGGATATGTTAAAAGAAGAAAGGTTTTAACCGTTGTTTATATTATGATATGCGTACAGCAGCAGTTTTCATGATAATAGCTTATTAGTTTATCAGGTCTAACCTTTCACTCGAAGCATAATATATCAGCCTTGGAAATCCCAATATATGCAGCGAAAAAATAAACCTGAGAGATCCCAGCGCCTCTCTCTCAGCCGCGTCACCGACTTAAGAGCCATCGTAAGCTGTGTGAGGGCGCTGTGAACATAGAGCACTTGAGGGGATAATCCATTCGGTACCAGAGCCCCAATATATATGACAAGCATTGATTCCCAAATACATATGTATAGCATTATAATATCATTTTCTACAACACATTTAAGGGTATAACAATAAGAGTAAGATGATTGAACATGTAACAAATTACTGGATGGATGGAAATTGAACGTTGTTCAAATGAAGTACACAAAGGGGCCATGCTTACTCCGCCACGATATCGTAGGGCTGTAAGAGGATACAGCAGCAACCCATGGCTTCATTTACATTTCTCCAGTTGCTAATAGCTGGCTGTAAATTATCCAGAACTGATACAAATAATGACAAAGACAAATAATTCCTTGTTCTGCTAGGTCACCTGTCCTCAGGTAGAATGACAAACGTATCCTCCAATAATCTCGGACATTACTATATTTATAACCGGTGTTGAACCAAGGACGTAAAATAGCACAGCATTCACTACTTGCAGTTTGGGGTGCCGAGCCCACTTATAATTTTGCAACTTAGGTAAAATGTATGGTTCTCAATGAAATGAAGTAGGTCATAGGTATTGGTTCATTATTCAAGTATCCCCCCCTTAAAATTTGAGAGCTCACGTTTCAAGACGCGCAGTATCCGAATAACGAATAAAAAATTTCTCCTTATCAATAAATAAATAAGACAAATTTACGCCGTCCACCGTCCGCGGCATTTCTCCGAAACAACTGAAATAATTTTTTTGAAATTCGCAACAAAAATACTCCCCATGCAACGATGATCCTAACACCTAGACGTTGATATCAGCTGGTTATTTTTAAAATTGCGACTGATTAAAAGTGATTTAATTCAATAAATCATTTACTTTTGAAGATAGAGAAAAAATAAAACGAATAAAAAAAAATGTCCTTATTAATAAAGAAATAAATACCAAATTTAGCTTTAGTGCCATTTGATAGAGAATTAAATTTTCGCCAAAATGAAAAATAGAGTCATTGAAATTGGTTAACAACTAGCTGAGATATAGCGTTTTGAAATCAGCAGTAGTTATATGATATTATTCTTTGAATTATTGCTTCTCATATTACTTACATTTAACAGCTATATAAACAGTTATACCCTGATATTGTTATTTGGAAATAATAAACCATTGAGTAAAAATCCTCATTAAAAACTTATTTTTAGACATTACAAGTTAAAAAATATTTCCAATCATCTTGGGACTTCAAAAAGAACGATATTATTGTGGTAAAAACAAATGAATTTTTATGTAAATCATACTTCATGTTGATTTTGGCAGTCCTTTTTAAAAGTTTTTTTTTTTAAGAATGTATCTATGCCGAATATTAATTAAAAACCTAAATACAATTGATACCAACAGAAGCAGCATACTGGTGTTATACCTCCAGTCAGACGATCGCGGTTCATTCCTTCGAAATGTTTAGCTTGACGATGCTAAGATAACGACTTATTCACCGATATAAGTATTTTACCGTTGTAAATTGCGAGCATTGGTATTAGTATGTAATTTGTATATAACATGTATAGTTTGTTTGTTTATTCCTTTAACTTACTTTATGCTACTATGGCTAATCGAAAGATTCTACAATCAGTGTCCCAAACTTTGCATATTCAGGTTAAATTAGGATAAGGATCGTAACGAGTATCTGGTATAGCACACACTCTAGGCTACCATCTTACGTCTCCTCCAAAGGAAGGCCCAACTAAGGATTTTTACTCCTATTAAAAAGCAAAGGGTCATCTGCCAGGTTGGGCTTAGAAAGCTGTTATGATAGCCACTACACTAGCTAGAGGTGACCCTCAGCATATGTCTTTATTATTTTTCCTCAAAGGTTACATTTGTCAGAATTTCATCCTTTCCTTGGGATCGATCGCCTACTAAGTTCAATTATTTAGGAATTTTATAATAAAACTTTGGTTTTCCTTTAAATATGACAGATTTTTTTTAGAGTACAATTACAGCAATTTTATTGTTAAATAGTTCTGAGAAAATGTATATTATTACAATTAATATCAATTATGTTGCAAAAATGTTGTAGTATTTATGTTTATGCAATAAAATAAATACAAAATGCTTCTGTATTCTAATATAATGGAGCTCGGGCAGTCCATGCGTTCCATTTCATATCTCCCGATTAGACAAGCCTTTATGGGAGTTATATAAACATAAAATTCCGCGGGAATCCTTTTGAGAAACTATTACAACCAATACATTGCATCTTATTTATGTAAGCATGCAATAACTGCGGCACTAAATTTAATCTTTTTATTTTTATTGCTTCATATACAGGCTTATGATAGCATCGAAATTTATTCCTGGATACTGTGCTGTACGTTCGCTCTGTTCCACCTTCAGCGTTGAATTAATTCCCTGCATTGTAACAAATATTTATTGCAAACATGGATAATTTCCATATGTACCCCGATGGAATATGAATTCAATTCATACATAAAATATTCCATAAAGTTGAATGATTGATGGGAGTTATGCGCTTCGCAACCGGACTACAGTGTATTCATATTTTATTAATTTCCTATCGTTATGTAATGAAGGATACTGGTACATGCACTTGTTCAACTTTCCTGTCTAGCAAATCACATTAATGTGACCATTAGCGTTAGCTGTTTAACAATAATCCAAGCAAAGCATGTTAAAAATATTGTTTCTTGGCCAAGGTTTATGTCTTTCAAGTCCAAACAGAAAAAAAAAAGAAGGAAACATCTTCACCACACACTATATAAAGTACGGTGCTACACCTTGAAAAAAAAATTTAGATTAGTTGAAATAAGGTTAAAATATACATGATTTACATTTTTATTGTGGTTGTACATGTTTTAAAAAATAGGCATAACAATTTTGCTTTTTTAAAAAACTTATTTATTGATAATAAGTAATAATAACTGTATTATTATATACAACAAGTAAATGTGATGGGCATAGTAAACTGACATGAAATACATTTAGAGACGCCACCCATTGGCAGGCAGCACTCTAAAAATATTCCAAACTAGAAGATCTGGGGGTCATCTTCTTTTCTGACGCCTCAGAGGATTAACATGAATAGAAGAGGGTGATAGGATAGAAATTAGTGGATTAGAGTGAAAACGGAGTTTTTCATGGAACTATTGATACCTGGTTCATTTATGGTTCATCATTTAACAGTAATTATTATTGTCAGCTAGCATCATTATGGAAAGTAAGAAGATACTGGAACAAAAGTTATTTGAAAGTGGAGAGAGAGGTTGCTCGACGAATGTTTGTTGGGAGAGAATTCCAAAAATGTGATATATATATATATATATATATATATATATATATATATATATATTGTTACGGGCTACGGGGTGTGCGAAATGAACTACTCCAGTTTACAAATTACAGATGTTTATTGAATACAGAAAACACAAATACAAAGGGATTACTAACCACTATATTAACAATAATAATGGAATTACTAGCTTAACTACTAAACAGTATACATATAAAATGAGGTATTCCTAACGAATAAACTACTTACAATCGGCTAGACTTATTCTAAGACTTACAACTATAAATTATATATAAACTACAGTCTTCTAATTTCCCACCGACCGATTATCACAATATTGACACACGGTTTCACTACACTGTCACACTGTCACGAGTTGTTCACTGTCACTGTTCACTGATACATTCACTTGAGCAAGATCAAGACTGACTCACCTAGGCTCAGGGGACCGCTATTTGTACCACCGCCGAATCTTCTAGACCCGGGCGCAGGTAGGGTGGTGGGCCTTTCCAGGCACTTCGAGGACTGTCCAGGTCCAGAAGTCTCTAGCCTCATCTAGGCCCCTCCAGGCGTGATCCACCCGTCATTGTCTTGACCGTAGCACTACCCCCTCCTTAGACGTGCTCTGCCCCAGAGCACAGATTGCAGAAGCTGAGCGATGCTGATCTTCCTCCGATGTAGGTGTTTTGTCTTTCCAGGGGTTGAACGTGCATACCATTATGATGACTCCAGAGTTGGCGAACGTCTCTTCTACAATGTTCCTGACAATCCTCCACTCCAGGCCATCGTATCCACAACCCAACTTCGGGATGGCGAGCTTGGTGACACGCAGTTCCAGAAGCTTTCTCCGCAGGTCGTCAAGACTCCGGCGCAGTGTGTCGTATGTCGGCTTCTGCTCTGATGAACTCTTGGTAACCAAGTAAAACAGGTGCCGGCCTTCATGCTCTTGATGGAGAGTCTTCCCAACTCTTGGTCCCTGGCGTTCCAGCTCTTCAATTCCAGCGAACTTCTTCCTGAAGACCGTCGCAATCCCCCGGGAATTCCTCAGATGTTCGGCGACACAATGTGCTAGAGCATAGTCTACCGGTAACGAGAATATGTCTCTGTAAACTGTCTGCGTTACCCTAAGGGAGTCTGGCGCCTTAGGATGGGGAGTTAGGTCCTTGTCGGTGAGGTTCCTCACTTGCTGTTCCTCTGTAGGGCCATGGTTTCCCTTGTATGGAGCCAATCGGTTGAAATGGACTACCTTGGGTTTTCCTTTGGGCTGCTTCCTGATCCTATAGATGACATCATTGATCCTCTTGATGACCTCATATGGTCCGTCCCAGGAGTTTTGAAGTTTTGGTGAGTAGCCATGCCTTCTTCGAGGATCGTGTAGCCAGACCAAGTCTCCAGGTTGGAAGCCACCTTTCTCTGCCTTGATGTCGTAACGCTCCTTCATTCTGTCACTTGCTCCCTGGATGTTTGTGCGAACCTTCTCGTGAATAGTGTTCATTCGCTTCCGTAGGTTCGTGACGTAGTCTTCTCCGGCGACCTCCTCATCAGGCTTGAAACCGAATTTCAGATCGCAAGGCAAGCGTAGTTCTCTACCGAACACGACATTGGCGGGGGTCTGCCCTGTCGTTTCATTGACTGAACTACGATAGGCTAGCAGGAACAGATGAAGATATTGGTCCCAGTCTCGCTGATGGTCAGAAACTACCTTGGCCAAATATCGACCCATCGTCCTGTTCATGCGCTCTACCATGCCATCGGACTGAGGGTGAAGAGGCGTCGTTCTGGTCTTCCGTATTCCTAGAGCCTCGCACATCCTGGTGAAGACTGCCGACTCAAAGTTTCTTCCTTGGTCAGCATGAAGTTCCATGGGCACCCCAAACGACTGACGAGCTGCTTCACGAGAACATCTGCAACCGTGGCGGCCTCCTGATTCGGAAGGGCGTAAGCTTCCACCCACTTTGAAAAATAATCCATGGCCACGAGAATGTATCGGTTGCCATTATCTGTCACAGGAAAAGGGCCAGCGATGTCTACCGCTATTCTCTCGAATGGTGCTCCTACGTTGTATTTCTTCATAGGTGCCTTCTTTTTCCTTATCGGCCCATTAGAGGCGGCACAAGTTGCACACCGCCGGCACCAATCTAACACATCGTCCTTGAGGTTTGCCCAGTAAAAGCGTTCACGAACCTTTTCTAATGTCCGGTGAACTCCAAGGTGGCCACCAGATGCTCCATCATGTAATTCCCTCAGTACTTCGGGCACTTTAATCTTTGGTACGATGAGCTGTAGTCTCCGCTGATCTCCCTCTGTGTTCTCCAATGCTCGTTTCAGCAGACCTTTGTCCAGTAGAATGGAGTTCCATTGAGCCCAATAGGTTTTTATATTTTTCGACATTGGGGCAACATCCTGCCAGCTTGGTCTCCTTTGGCCTGATAGCTTCCATTCCCTTATTTGTTTCAAGTCCGGGTCCTCGTCCTGTTCCTTTGCCAGTTGTGTGTCCTGCCAACCGTCGGTAACGACCGTAGTCCGCAACACTGTTGCTTGCTTTTCTTCTTGTCGGGAACAATGCTTGCATTCTCCGTCACAGGGTCTCCTTGAGAGCGCATCCGCATTCCGGTGACTCGTTCCAGAACGATGAGCAGATTCGAAGTCATATTCCTGAAGGCGCTCGATCCACCGTGCAACTTGTCCCTCCGGTGACTTGAATCGCAGCAGCCACATTAGAGCTGCGTGGTCCGTTCTCAGTAGAAATCTTCTTCCATACAGGTATTTATGAAAGTGGTCTATGGACTTAACCACTGCCAGAAGCTCTTTCCTTGTGACACAGTAGTTGCGTTCTGGAGCTGACAGTGCTTTGCTGAAGTACCCAATAACCTTTTCTTCCCCGTCTTGGAGTTGGGAAAGGACGCTTCCAATAGCAGTATTGCTGGCATCTGTGTCAAGAATGAACTTGCCCTCGGGACGTGGATAGCTTAGAATAGGCGCACTACTCAATTTCTTCTTTAACTCCTCAAATGAAGCCTGACACTCGCGATCCCAAAGGAAAGTCCGTTTTTCCTCAGTGAGCCTGGTAAGAGGTTTTGCGATGTTGGCGAATCCTTTCACGTACCTCCTGTAGTAGGTGCAGAGCCCGAGGAAACTTCTCACTTGGTGCTTATCTCGAGGTGCTGGCCAATTGGTGATCGCTGTAATCTTCTCTGGGTCAACAGCAACTCCGTTGTCTGATACAACATGCCCCAGGTAGTTGACTTGCCTTCGGAAGAGATTGCACTTCTTCGGGTTCAGTTTTAGATTAGCTGCACGCAGCCGTTCGAAGACCCGCTCCAGATTCTCCAGATGGTGAGTGAAGGATTTTCCCAGTACAATGACGTCGTCCAAGTAAACCAGGCATATCTCCCAAGAAAGGCCTCTTAAGACGCTTTCCATCAGCCTCTCGAACGTTGCAGGTGCATTGCAAAGCCCGAATGGCATTACCGTAAATTGCCAGAGGCCAGTGCCGATTGAAAATGCCGTCTTCTCCTTATCTTCCGGTGCCAATCCAACCTGCCAATATCCACTGCGGAGATCCAAGGTAGAAAATAGTTTGCAACCCTCTAGTGTGTCCAGCGTGTCGTCAATCCTTGGGAGTGGGTAACTGTCCTTCTTCGTGGCGTTGTTCAAAAGACGGTAATCTACGCAGAATCTTGTCGTCCCATCTTTCTTTTTCACCAGTACGACAGGAGACATCCATGGGCTACTCGAGGGCTCGATGACACCATCATTCGCCATATCCTTAATAATCTCCTCGGCATCCTTTCGTTTAGCTAGCGGCAGCCTCCTCGGGATCTGTCGGATGGGCTTTGTATCCCCGGTGTCAATTTTGTGCTGGACGATGTTCGTTCTACCCGTGGTCCTGAGCTGATCTCGAAAATGTCCTGCATCGGGTAATCAATCTCTTCACGATTTCGCTCTGTTCAGGCGAAAGTTCTCTGCATGATTCCTCCACGAATCCTTTTAATTCTTCGGGTAGTCCTCGTTGCTCGGTGGGGTTGCGTTGTAGCTGTCGAACTACTGAGGTAGCGGCCGTACATTCTCCGACTGGTGTTCCTCTCTTTAGTGTCACCGGGAAGGTGTTCAGATTCATCAGTCGGATTGGGGTGGTATGTCCGACCTTGATGAGAGACCTTGCAACCAGAACACCGCGTCCGACTTCCTGCTCCTCGTGCTTCCCAGGTTCAAGTAGAAGACATTGACCCTCCGGTAGTCGTCCATTGATCGTCCCATGCGTCAGAATTTGACTCCGTGCAGGTAAGGTGGTGTCTTCTAGTAGGAGTACTCGTGCATAGAGGTCCTTTCCCTGCCGAAGGATGACCTCTTCGTCTCCCAGCGTCATCACACCTCTCGACATGTCCAGCTTGATCCCGTATTTGATCATCAAGTCCATGCCGAAGATGACTTCCTCGTCTATTTTCGCCACGAGAACGCGGTGCTCTAGACGTTGGCCCCCGATGAAGAAAGTGGCAACTGTCTCCCCGTAGACCTCGGCTGGCTGTCCTGTGGCTGTCCGTAACGCCCAAGTGGTAGGTAATATCTTCTTAGCGTTAACTGCCTTCGGGTTCAGTATTGTCATGGTTGCGCCGGTATCCAGCAGAAAACTCCGCAGCTGCCCGTTCACCATTCCATCCACATAAAAACTATTTGTCTTGCTCCCTAATGTCGCGATTCTCACGGCGACCCTGGGGCCTTTGATGCTACGGGTTGACAGTTGCCCCTTCCCATCAACCCTCCTTAGTTTTCCTGTGGCTTTTCCGGCTTCCTGGTAGGACACTTGCTTCTGGGGTGTCCAAGTTGACCGCAGCTCCAACAGCGTATCTCCTTTTTGCGGGTCCTGAGGGCTTCTAAAACCTTTGCTACTATGTCCTCGATGGTGGGGGCCGCGTTAGGCTCCGCTTCTGCCGCTCGAACTCGTGCATGTCCACGGACTGACTGCCTGACAGCCTCGAATTCCATGGCCTGCGACAATGCATCGCCCAAAGTTTTAGGGCGTGCGAGTTTCACTGCCTGTTGGGTTTCCGGGTCTCGAAGTCCATCCAGGAATTTGTCGATAGCCAAGCTCTCGTAGACGTCGTCGGTGACCGTTGGGTAGGCATTCCTCACTAGCCGGGCGATATCTGCTTCAAATTCCTGCAGCGTCTCGTTGGTCTTCTGGACCCTGTTCTTTAACTGGGAACGGTATAGTTGGTCCATGTGGCGATGGCCGAAACGCATCTCCAGTCTTTTCATCAGCTCACTGTAGTTGCACCGCTCCGACATGGGCATCCCCTGTAGCACTCCTAAGGCGTCTCCACGCAAGGCTAGGCACAACGCTGATGCTTGCGTCTCCTTTGACCACCCGTGGATCGAAGCCGCTGTCTCGAAGAGAGTCATGTAGTCCTCCCACGGCGTCTTCCCGTCGAACAATGGGATGGTGTTGTGCGTTGGTGGCATCCCAGCATTGGCGGAGGGAATGGTGTTGTGAGGGCTTCTCTCAGAGGGTTGGTCGGTGTCGATTGTCGGTGGGTTGCTCATACGTTCTTCTAGAGCTTCTATTCTTACCCTAAGTTCATTTTCTACTGAATCGACTTTTTCTCCTAATCTAGATTCTACATCAGCTAACTTATTATCTACACTTTCCATTAACTTAGTTTCTAAATTGCCTAACTTAGCCTCCAATGTATTTTTAACAGTACTTAATTCATTACCTAACTCATTTTTAACAGTACTTAACTCATTACCTAACTCATTTTTAACAGTACTTAACTCATTACCTAACTTCTTTTCTACATTACCTAACTCATTTCCTAACTTCTTTTCTACATTACCTAATTCAGTTTTAAAAGTTGCAGACAACTTACCGAAATCATTTTCAAACGTAATCTCGTCTGGATTTTCCCCGAATCAACAAAAAATTGGCGCAAGCGTTGTTGCAGTGCTGATTTCGTTCCGGAAGTATCCAGATCTCGTTCTTCTAACTCCCGTCTTAAGTCTGCAACTTTTAAATCATTCAGTCTAACACTCTGAGAAGTCATTTTTCACACAGTAGCCCAATAATTACAAAAACAAGAAAACCAAAATTATAACCATTTACAATGATCCCACTTCTGACACCAAATTGTTACGGGCTACGGGGTGTGCGAAATGAACTACTCCAGTTTACAAATTACAGATGTTTATTGAATACAGAAAACACAAATACAAAGGGATTACTAACCACTATATTAACAATAATAATGGAATTACTAGCTTAACTACTAAACAGTATACATATAAAATGAGGTATTCCTAACGAATAAACTACTTACAATCGGCTAGACTTATTCTAAGACTTACAACTATAAATTATATATAAACTACAGTCTTCTAATTTCCCACCGACCGATTATCACAATATTGACACACGGTTTCACTACACTGTCACACTGTCACGAGTTGTTCACTGTCACTGTTCACTGATACATTCACTTGAGCAAGATCAAGACTGACTCACCTAGGCTCAGGGGACCGCTATTTGTACCACCGCCGAATCTTCTAGACCCGGGCGCAGGTAGGGTGGTGGGCCTTTCCAGGCACTTCGAGGACTGTCCAGGTCCAGAAGTCTCTAGCCTCATCTAGGCCCCTCCAGGCGTGATCCACCCGTCATTGTCTTGACCGTAGCAATATATATATATATTACTATGTATCTATATATTATATAGTGTATAGATATATATTATATATATACACTGCCGGACAAAATTAAAGGATCACTTCAATATTTTGAAATTACTGAACTGTATAGGGTATTTTTGAAAATATTCTTTTTTCTTTGGAAGTCACACTTTATTATAAGGGTAATTAAAAATTCTTTTCTAGAAATTTTTAATAGGAAAACAAATCAAAAAATAAAAATGTCCTACAGTTTCAAAATGAAAAAGTAAATCTTTGAAAAGAAATGAAATAACAAAACTGAATAAAAAGGAAGAATTCGAGGAAAACGATCAAATAATTGGTATTCCCACCTCTAGCTCTGATAATTGCTTCCATTCTCCTGCCCATTCCAACGACCAGGGCCCTTACATGTTGTTCCACTCTTCCACTATTATTTCCCTTAAATCTGCCAAATTTTGTGGGTCTCGGGCGCGGACACGTCTTCCAAGCATGTCCCATACATGCTCTATTGGGTTCATATCTGGACTTCTGGGTGGCCAAACCATAACGTCAATTTCTTCTTGTCTGAGGAAATTTTGCACTGATCGAGCAACGTGAGGTCGGGCATTATCGTGGATAAAAAGAAAGTTACCTGCGATATTTCTGGCGAAAGGTATTACATGTGGCTCAAGTACCTCCCTAATGTACCTGTCAGTAGTTATAGAGCCACGGTTCACAAGAACCAACTCTGTACGGGAGTTTAAATTTATGCCTCCCCACACCATCACTGACCCACCACCAAACGCAACCCTTGGAGAAAAAGGTGCATGGGGCATACCTCTCTCCCGCCTTCTCCATACCTTTTACCGTCCATCTGGAGATCGGAGACAGAATATTGACTCATCGCTGAATAATACGAGGCTCCAATCTTCCTGAGTCCAGTTTAGGTGCTCCCGAGCAAACCTCAAGCGCTCAACCCCGTGTTCCCTGGAGGGAAGAGGTCCAGTAGCTGAAGGATGTCAATCCATAATCGTCGAGTCGTCTTCTCACGGTTCGCTCTGAAGTTTGCACATTTCCTGAACCTCTGGAGGAGACCACGCAGACTGTTACCAGTTGATCGGCGATCCCGAAGAGCATGCAGTTGCAAAAATCTCTCGTCACGGTGGGAAGTTGACCTCGGACGGCCTTGTCCGACTCTTCTTATTTGCCCTCCAATTTGACGGTGCCTATTAAGCACCCTGGACACTACGGATTGTGACCGCTGGAGCCGTTGCGCAATATGCCTTTGAGAAAACCCTTCTTCACTCAAAGCAACAGCACGGATTGATTCCTCTTCAGTCAATGCTCTTCTGTTGGCCATTACAACGTTCTTACTAAACTCACAAGTAAAAACTAAAGTCTCTTAAATGTTAGAAAATCTTCAATAAGATGAATCTTTGCTAAGAACTAACCATTTACTGATAGGAAGAAAGAAAAGAAGAGGATTAACTGACCCTATTCTCCATAAACGGGTGGGAATATAAACAGGTAAAGGACTAACTTGATTAGATACAACACAAAGTCCAATCTGGGACAAAGGAATTCCTATTTTTATCTCTTATGTAATAATAATATAAATATTTGTAAGTGATCCTTTAATTTTGTCCGGCAGTGTATATATATATATATATATATATATATATAATATATATATATATATATATATATATATATATACTGGAGTCACCTGTGGTGTAGTGGTTAGCATTACAGCATTCTATGCCCAAGGTCGTCGGTTCGAATGGCCTTAGGATTATTTAGTTCCATTAAAAAATCCTTAGTTAGGCCGCCCTTTGGAGGGGACGTAAAAGATGGCCCCTAGCCTGTGCGATGTCAGGTACTCCAGATCTCTATCCTAATTATCCCTGCATAGGTAAAATATAGGATTCCCACTGTTGCATCGTCCGTTTAGTAACAACAGCATAATGTGATATTAAATAAATAAACAAACAAACCAAGTAATTGCTATTTATGACCCTTAGATATTACTTATAAATTATTTTTTCAAACTTTTAGTGTTTTGTAATTGACTGGGAACATACATTAACTGTAAATAATTTATGTACTGCCATAAATTAAGCCAAATGGAATGACGCAAGTTATATATTTAAATAAACTATATATTATATAAACCAAAACAGGCTATTTTCCCCACGTTAGGCGGGCGAAGTAGGACTAGACAACACAGCGCTTTTAAAATTCTCTTCTGAAGATCTCAAGTTTATATTCTGTTGAAATAAAATATATAGTGGTTAGGCAATAAGAAATATAGAACGCATTATCGAGATTTAGCTACCGAATAGTTTTTTTTATAGTCTGGTGACTAACAGAAAACTAACTCAGTATCCACAAACGATAAATCCTCTGGGGCCAAATATCGACCCACTGTCCGTAACACTTTTTCTTTCCTTGGCCTTATTTTATTGTTTCCAGACTGTTGATAGAGGACATCGATAGCAAGGAGTTGACAGAACATCCGTGTTAGGAGGCAGCATTAGTAGGAGTTTAAACTGTTAGTAACGACCTAAAACAGTGGCCACGGAGGCGTCACCTTCCTCCACAGCTATAAGAGGTGGGACAAGATATATATTTATTTTAACGAATAGCTTTGATATTTTAAATTATCATGTTTCAAGCATTTGCTTCGTCACTAAGGAATTATTTCCAATAAAACAAAAAATTAAGAAAAGTGGCCCTTCCATTCATTATTAGGAAGCACCACACTGTATGCCTCAGAAACATGGACCATTCCGACTGGCTCATCAAGAAAACGTCTTAATGGAAATGATGGCAATAGTAGCCATTGATAGTAATGATGGCATGGCTTATTAGGATACGATGTATAACTTTGAGTTGTAATCAAGTCGTTTATATACAAAAATTATTTGGCTCCCGGAGATGTCCAAATTAAGAGAAAGAAATTAAATGTGTATAAAATGCAGTCCCTTCTCTTCCTAATGATCTTGAGCAAACAGAAGAGATGTCACGAAGCGTAGAAATTTCCAAAGTGAAAAATAACCAACTCCAAAGAGTTCCTAAGGTAGTAATAATAAAGACAACATATTATATATTAAAAAGAAGATGTATAAAAAAACTTGAAAGAAAAAAAAGGGAAGAATATAAAAATATCTTCTAAATTTAATAATTTGTAAGAAATTCATAGTTAGCAATGTAATTTTGTGACAAGTATTTAAAAAAAATCAATCTAATTTTTAAGATCGTACTGCTCTCGTGCAGAACCAAACCTCAAATAATGTTTGAATTTCTGAAGATGGGGGTTTTGATTTCCTTTCAAGTAAATCCCACTTTCTACCTACTAAAGGGAGAGTTTAGTATTTAAACATCTAAATCAATTAGGAGAGGAGATGGAAGAGCCCGGAAACTTTATTAAATATAAACAGATTAACTCCCCTGATATTAAATTGACTCCCAATAGTTAAGTATTATTCTGTCACTAAGAAAAAAAATAATATCAAATACATTTCAGGCAAAAGGGTGCGTTGGGAATAATCTGTATCATATGTCTATTATTTTTTTGTGAAAATACGAATCAGTAACTTAGCTGAATCCATGTTTCAAAAGAAGTAATTGGTGTGCAATGAGTATGATTTTTTTTAGGTTTATGGTACAATTATTTTTAAAAATTATTTTTATTATTATTTTAAGGTGTATAATTTAAACATCGTACTTCTTTTTCCATTTTTATTACTTCGACTTTTCCGACTCCTCGTCCATTGTCAAGTTTTAATAATTATAAAATATTCACATTCTTTTAAAAATTAAAAAGAATAAAATGCAATTGGCAAGATATTATTCCATCAGTGAAAAGTGGTGTTTGTAGCATGCTCTAATATGATTGCTAGTTGAAATGCATGTAGGGAGATACATGTATGAGTTTTCTTCTTCCTTAAAGGGACCTGGGGAGCTTATTCAGTGAACTACTGATCTACTGATCGAACCCGCTTATATCAACGGATAATTTTTAATTCTATGGTTTTAGCAAAGGAGCAATTCCGGAGAAAAGAGATAGAGAAGGAGTTTATATAAAGTGGGTACCACAACATTTGGAAAAATCAGGTTGTCTGATATCCGCGGATGTCCAAGAAGCAGTAATAATCACTAATATATTCTCACTCAACCCCCAGATCTCTTGTGGTTTGCAGTGCTACAAGTTTTATTTCCTTGACCTATTCTATATGATCAGAAGAGAGTGTGCTGAATGGTTGAAATTATCATTATATGAATGATTTAAACTAT
The DNA here is from genome assembly GCA_023052935.1 of Piezodorus guildinii. Lineage (NCBI taxonomy): Eukaryota > Metazoa > Arthropoda > Insecta > Hemiptera > Pentatomidae > Piezodorus > Piezodorus guildinii. The sequence continues at coordinate 60,746,760 of CM041292.1, forward strand.
TAATTTGATACAAAAAATATAAATAAAAAATTTGTTTTGAATGCGTACATTGACATGAAGAAGTGAGGCCACAATAAAATTCTTTCCCAGACCTCTTCTTTAAATATTCTCTGAAAACTGAAAACCATCAGTTATTTTTTTATCCTTCAGCAGCAGGTCAAAAAATCACTAAGAATCATGAAGGTCTCTGACAAACTAACCGTCTATTTCCTATTATAATCTTCGGTAAAATTACGTTTTGTAAAGTATACAAGAAACTTTTTCCAATGATAAGAAGAAATTATTCATAGGATAATGAACGATGAATAGTAAAGAATGGAATAAAAAATCTGGTGCGGGCAACACACGACTTTCACTTACCTCCATTTTTAAAATCAATGAAAGAATTTTCAAATACAGTTAGAGATAAAAATACGTGAAATTATTAAGGAATTAATCAAATTAAATTTCTATAGAAACATGTGTTTGATTAAAAAATCTATTATATTATTATCTAAAATAATCAGTTTAATATATTACTGCTCTTATGTTCAAAAACGAAAAATTACATTAAAAAAATATTTTTTCTGTTTTCTCCTTTAGTTGGGTATCGAATTTATTCAATTTATATATTTACCAGTTTTTAATCAGCGTTAACAAGATAATCTAGTTATTATTATTGAATCTACAAAATTAAAGGTACTTTAGGGGAAGAAAATTTAAAATATCGGCATTTAAGCCCTGTCAGACCATTTTTATCTAAATAAAACCTACATGATATTAAAGCTCATCAAATTTTACATCGATATAGCGAGTTTAATCAAAATCGTCGGAACCGTTTTCGAGAAAATCGAAAAAAGGTGCAAAATGCATGGTATAAAGTGCCTCTTCTGGTAGGCTCATTTTGATGAAAAAAGTTTTGTCACGTCTCGGGCGTATAGTTGTCTTAAATATGAAATTTCAGTTTCATAGGACTTACCGTTTCCACCCGGGAGTTACCACACACACACACACACAGACACACACACACACACACACACACAGACCTTTTTGCGGGACTTGGTTATTTGGACACAGGGGACCCTAAAACGTGTATTTCCGTTGAAAACTGGAATTCGAAAATTTTCACGATCGCAATACTTCCCCTTACTATATATAGAAAGTGAAAGTAAAAAGTCTTGATTGTTAGTATTTTCTTTTCAATACATTCTTAGTTGTAGAATTTTCATTTTATTTTTACTTTCCCTAATCTATTTAAAAACCTATACCCAACGGAAATACACATTTTAGGGTCAAAATAACCAAGTCCCGAAAAAAGCTCTGTGTATGTTAGTGGTACGTCTAGCAAGAAAAAAAAAAAAAGTCGTACGAAATTGAATTTGCATATGTAAGAAAACTATACCCCAAGATGTTACAGCAACTTTTTCACTAAAATCGGTGAAAAGTGCTAATTTTTACCATGCATTTAGCACTTTTTGAAGATTTTCTTAAAAACAGTTCTCCGATTTTGACTTTATTTCACTTTATTTTAAATAAGATCAACACTACATTCGATTACAAAACTACACTAGAACAAGATCAAAATTAGAATTGTATGACCTCTTCAAATTACATGTGAAACTGTTCTATTCTCTTATTACCTAAGAATCTCGTGTCACCAACACAATAAAAAAAAATCTGGTGCGGGCAACACACGACTTTCACTTAACTCCGTTTTTGAAATAGATTAAAGTATTTTCAAATACAGTTACAGATAAAAATGAGTGAAAATATTACAGAAATAATTAAATTGAATTTCTATTACAATATGTTTTATTAAAAATATATTACAATATTATATAAAATAATCAGTTGGTTTTATTGGCTTTTCATCACTCTTTATTAACTTTTATAAGCTTGTGTATAAGATCTAACTATCCATCTAACTATATAAGACCTAAGAATCTCGTATCGTTGCCAACACAATATAAAAAAAAATCTGGTGCGGGCAACACACGACTTTCACTTACCTCCGTTTTTAAAATGGATTAATGAATTTTCAAATACTGTTACAGATAAAAATAAGTGAAAATATTAAAGAAATAATTAGATTGAATTTCTATTAAAATATGTTTTATTAAAAATATATTACATTATTATTTAATATAATTAGTTGGTTTTACTGGCCTTTCATCACTCTCTATTAACTTTTACAAGCTTGTGTATAAGATAATATTTTTTCTAAAATCTTTAGATTTCAAACGGTATATTATACATGTATAATTTTTCACCAAAATCGGCTGACCATAAGTGATAATTTGTACCATGCATATGCTCAAAAACAAAAAATGAAGAATACGTATAAGAATGCTGAAGGAATGCGTATCGCCGTATATCATTCGATTTGTACAAGCTATCTGCCATTACACCTCAGCAAGTTGGATTATTGTAAAATAAAATTATTCGATACATTACGTGTATTGAAGATATATATTTAAGAACCAAGAACCTCAGTGGATGCCTGTAGGTCATTAAGTCCGATAACATAGTGTTGAAGAGTATGAAAATTATTTTTTCTGAAATGATCTCGTACACAGTAAAATTAGTTGCGGAGTCATACCCAAGGATTTAGCTAATTGAAAAGACCAGGTTTTACAGCTGCGATCCCAGAGTAAGTTCACTGCCTCTGTCATCGACCTGTTTGATAATTCATTTAGTACATTATCCGGCTCTGAAAACTCCTTATATGAGTCGCTATAAAACTGACAGCGGCACAACTGCTATAAAGTAAGGGAACCTTGTGAACCTCCTCTGATGTTGGTCCCATCGGAAAATATTACGGACTACTCATTTTATGACGTTCAAATCCCATAACGTAAGCTGATTGAATTAGACCAATTAGATGTGCCCTTTATGTTATATGATAAAAAAAAAATATCGAAAGTTCTTGTATTTTATTACTATCCGCAGTAAATTGCACTGTTGCCAGGCTTAAGCGGATTAATTCAGATTTGAGACCAACACTTGTGATAAAAGTTAGAAAGGTGTGACAAATACGACGCCTAAATTAAGCCTTCCTTGTAAAATATTTATTACCTTTCTATTACCATATAATCGATCTAGTATTAATTTTTATTTCTGTTATTTTTGGGGGATTACTCTTATCAGACATCACTGTTGCAGTTAAGCATTTTTAAGTTTCTTTCTAACTGATTTTATTAATCTGAAAAGATGGCAATGGTATTACAAGATAAACAGAATGCACAAAGCATTAACAATATTAGCGATAAACGAAAATACATCATACCTGAAAAGACTAATTAAATTACACTTCATTGCTATACAGTATAACAGTCAACATGCGATAACCGTTCTAAATCATGACAAAATAAGTCACCGCTGGAAATTACACCTCCCCCTGAGCTGACTTTTCTGGGAGAGAAAAGTGACAGTTTGCTGCTGTGAAAGACATTGGATTTTTTTTTTTTTTTTCCACAGCCGACTTCATACATCGAAGAATATATTCTCTTAGGAATTTCGAAAAGTCCGATTCTTACTTTTTCGGTCTTCCTCCTATTCATCTTACTCCCATTCCTAATGTAGACATCATCTCCCACTTTTAATTCGAAAAATATCATACATGAAAAGATTAATTGAATTACAGGTCATTTCTATACTGTGTAACAGTCAACGTACTGTAACCGTTCTAAATAATAACAAACTAAGTCACAAACTGGAAATCACACATTGTTTAGCAAATAAAAATCTATGCTGCTGCATGGAGCGAGTGGTGGTTAGATCCTTAAAAAGCAAAATTAATTTATGAAAGCTGATCGTTACCATCTCACACATTGTCAAGAAAATCGATAAAATGAACTATCACTGTCATTTCCACATTCACTGATCTGTCACTCACAATCAGTATAAAAAAGTGATATTTGTTTCTCTTGTCCGCCTATATTAAAATCTGATGGAGAAAAACCCTACTTCCGCTAATCTAATCTTAATGAAATTTTGAGGTTTTGTGCAGGTTGTTGCCTAGGTGATAGATCACATATGAAATTCGATCTACTACTTTCGCTTATTCAGTCTCCTAGACACACCTACATTTCGAAAGAAACTCGCCTGGTAAGAACCAAAATTGGGGCTAGTGAGCAAATAACATTCATTAAAGTTTATTGTAAATGGTAATAAAAATTAATATAATTTGTTAACTTCACTTATTAACATATGAAATATAAAGTAAGGAAAACACATTACGATTTTCGAATTCCAGTTTTCAATGGAAGTACACTTATTAGGGGCCCACGCCTGAGTGTATCTCGTGTGGGATACCGCTTACAGTCTATTACATTATCAATGAATGTTATTCTTATGAGAGTGAAAGACGAAAACATTTGTCTGAAAATAAACACGAAGAACTATTCCAAGTAAAAGAACAAATCAAGAAGTTAATGCTGTATTTCATTAATACTCATTGCTCAAGACTGTGGCAGATTATGTTATTTCTAAATAGAATAATTTAAAAAAAAATGCTGTATTTAAAATCAACAAACATGTTTCAAAAAATTTAAATTGCAGCTTTGGTTGGGAATGGTGATTGTGGAATAGGGTGCTAATGACCCTTGTTGTTGAAAAGCCTTCTACTTTTTAAATTAATTTTATCAACGGAAGTAATTGAAATTCGTGTGTTACCCGCACCAGATATCTTATAATTATGAAGATATGAAACATTGCCTTGTTTGAATTAAAGAAGAATTCGTTCAATTGTTTATGTATTTCACGCCACTTCGTGATACCTTGGCTAATCAGATGATGCTACAGTTGGTGTCCTAAATTTTCAGGTTTAATTATTTTTATCTTAAAAATTTGAAACTAGGAGCTCAGAAAGATCTCGGGTTTAACATAAAGTAAAGACCGCACCGGTTTTATATTGACGGCTGTACAAAGAAGAGCTTAAGCCTAAAATATGTTAAATCACATGGTTTTTTTCACGCAATTCCTGAACCTTCGCTGGGAAATTCACCTATCCCGACTCTACAAGTCAAGGGTTAGGCTCAGATTATGTTATATTTAAAAATTACTGTTACAAAAATAGAGTATATAATATAAAGATGGAGTAGCTTAACCTCCTTCGCCAGATCCTGGTATTTTCTTTTCTTCAGCAACTGTTTTTTGAAGATTATCATCCAATGGGACACCTATCTCTATAGTCTGTGCCAGTTTTCTATTTTTATTAAATATTATTATTATAACAAGAATTCCTCATTTACATTTTAAGTGTATAGTATGGATTTTTTTTTTCGGAAAAGGTGAATTAAGATGGAATATTCCAAACATTTACTAATGATTTGAAAATTCAATAACACATTTTTTTTTTTAAATAACGATAAAGAAGATTCTTTTTAATAATTATCCGTTAAGGACTAGAACAATTATTCTTCTTTACTTGATAAGGAAAAAGTTATGAGGACAACTCGACCAACATTTATTCTCGCGTTGCGGACGAACCGATTCAAAAAAAAAAAAAAATTCAGAAGAATTCGATGTTGGGAAAGACGTAAGTTAAAAGTTTTGCAAAACGTATTTTTTTTTTTGTTCTGGTTCTGTATACAAATAAATCAATTTCTTTAAGGACTGATGCAAGAACGCCTGCATCTGCCTGATTGAGCCATCGAGAACGATATAAGAAATAAATTGAGAGATGTCCCCTCAGAGAATCATTAGAGGCCGCCACTTTCTTTTTTCCCGTATGCAATTAGCCTCCATGATCCTTGAGAGGTATCAAATGGGCGCTTTTTATTGGCGGTTCCTTGTGCTTCGAGGATCCTTATTGGAAGTAAACTGGACCGTTCAAGGACAAAAATATTATATTATAAAACAATTAAAATTATAATCAGTTTGTCAAAAAAATAAAAATAAAATAATAATAATAAAAATGCATGATTTGGGTTAAATAGATTAGATTTACAACTTTTTTTTTTAATCAAAGTAGTCCTCACTATTATTAATACATTTCAGCCTAAGTGTTGGTACCTTTTCAACTTCCCTCTGTTTTATTAATTTTTTGTAACTAAATGGAGGTTCATGTTTCTAAAACAATGATAATCTGTAGCCAGAGGTCCGTAGAGTAAGGCGAATGTGGCAGAAATTCATACACAAGCTGCAATAGCTTTTATGACATCATGCATGAGACATGTGGCCGAGCATGCAACAAAGCGAGCCTCTTCCGAATGACCAAAAATGGCTTTATATAGCCAATTTCCGACCCATTGTCAAATTAAAGGTTGAATAAGATTCCAAGGAAATGAGCTCATCAAACTGTAACCATCAAATGTTTTTGGAAAATGCTGTTTCTTCTCCTTTTTCGAGCCACGGTCTAGAACATTCACTGTTATCGTAAAGTATAAAATTTTCATCAAAAGTTACAAATTTTGGAAGGAAAAGGGTCGTTTTCATTCATAATCGTTCACGATTCATAACGCTGGTTATTTTGTCGGTCGTTTAATGTGTGTGGAACTAACTTTTTAAATTTTCTTCAAGTTTTCGAACAGTTGTTCTTAGGTTTTCTTTCACCGAAGCCCGCAGAACATCGTCATCAAGCGAGGAAGTCCTTCCACGACCGTCTTTCTCTAGAAGGCTGAGGTCTTCCATCGAAGCACTGTTGAACAGTGCATTCATTAATGATTCCCTCACCATAGACTCGAATGATGTTTCGGGAAATCTTGGCAAAGTTTAAATTCGTACAACAAAGTTATATAATTATCAAGCTTTGATATCTCAGTAAACACTGAATCATCTCTAAATAGAGATATGCTACAGTAGTAAAAAAAAAAAATTATCGTTTGGAAAAGGATGACAATAAGGAAATGGTTTATCAGGTGCTAGGACTCAAAAATATTTGAGTTATACGGAACAGAAAAAGAACAAGCAGCCAAACTGAACATAACATGCGAGGTATCTGTGGATGGAATTCCGAGTTCAAATTCCGAAAAGTCTTGGTCAAATGATGGTCCTTGGAGTGGGCAAGAAGAGTGGAGGTGAGAAGAGGCCGGAGTGGAGGAAGGTACAGCACTCCGCGAATATAAACGAAGTGTGGAGGAGGATTCGACGAATAAAAAGAGTTGGCCTATATCGAACCTAATGCAAAGATTTTGTGCGAACTTTTACTGATTAACTAATTCAATCTCAAAGTCTAATGGTCTTCTGATAACGTAAGTTTTTGTAAAATTATTATTTATTGAAATTTACAATTTTATTACATAATAAAATCAGTAAATATTCGAAAAGACAAGATACATGAAACAGACTTGCAGAGAAACTACTTATTGGAAGCACTCCACAATTTAAGTTTAGCACTAAAACTAATGTGTTTCCTGGGATTTTTCATTTTTCTGCTAGTTTTCGGGTCTGCAATGATCAAGCAAATGGATCAACAGATTTTACGACGCAAATAAATAGTAAATATTTTGATACAATTTAATATTAAAATAAACAAACATTCTCGACTTTTTGTGATAATTTTTAGTTTTTTTTTTTTTGTAGAGTGTTTTATTTTTCCAATTTATGTTCAGTAAAGGTGTAGACGTTCTGTTAAATAAAGAGTTTTTACACTCACTTTTATTGAGCTTGCGAACACAATGGTTCGATGTCAACACTAAAGTCTATTTAAACGAGAATAAAAATTGGTATTAATACCGAAACTCTGTAAGGTACTGATTATGATGACAACAGAGTGGGACAAGAGTTTTATTGAGGATAGATGTGGGGTTGTAGATGCAAATCTTAATATTGTCATTCCTTAATCTTATACTCTCTGAAATAAAATTCAAAACTGTTTGGAGTAACATGACTCAAAATTTCATTGGCTCGATTGATAATTGACTCCATTTTATCTTTACCGGATGATTTTTGACTGAAAAATTATTAAATCAAATAAATGTCATTACCTAGATAGATTCGTGAGTTATGGAATGATATTGACTCATCAGTATATTATATTAATTGTTAATAATTATTATTAATATTTCCTTTATTATAAAGGTTGCTGCTTCCTCCGATAGCCTCCCTCCCAAGAAACCTGGGCACAGCTTACCTAAAAGAAGTGCTTGGACATTATGAATACTAAGTGATACATATGTCCATCAATACCTATTTCTTCTTTTGATCTCTGCCGCCTTGGCCAGAGCACTCCGGTCCAAGATGCTATTATGATAAAGTTATATTATATTATATTAGTAAGAATGTTATGTTTCTTTTTATACCATAAAGTTACATCAGTCCATATCAATGTTTTATTTGTTAAATGAAAAAAAAAATTAAAAGCAACTATACCAAACTTTTATTTATAAATGTTAGGAGAATCATTAGAGACTAAGAATCAGTTAGGTTTGAATGCCCTTTCAATACGTATCTAGAATTCAACAAGCTTTTAATTAAAAAAAATGTGCGTTGCGTTTGTTTGATTAAACACACTGAGAAATAGAATGTTTCATATTGACATGTGAAGGTTAGATCGTGTTTTAAATGGAATGAGGATTCTCTTATGCAATAAAAAAAAATTGTGTAAGGTACCTTTTAATGCAATTTTTTTCCTGTTAAATATAAATATATTGCATAGAATGGAGACGAGGGCCGTCGAGGAATTCGTTATTATTTATTTAGCCTTAATTGGCTGCCACAGATAACGATCCAGGGGCAGTTAATAGCTGAAACTCGAGTTTATCCGACAATTTATGTGGGAAAGATATCCGACGGTCCTTGGATGTGCGTTTATTGTTAATTAGTAAAGCGGTGTGAGGAACGCACCAAGTATTCCGCTTCTCCCGGATGGATTCTTGGATTAGTACCGTTTCGGCCTCACACTCTGGACAATCTCTGAGATTATGCCTGCTGTAAAAGGTTTAAGTCATCAAGTTTCTGTCGCGTCGTACTAAGGCTCTGATTTGCGGCTACCAGTTTGGGCGCCAAATTTTTAAGGATGGGATAATTTAAGGAACAGAGGAATTTGCTGTGCAGATTTTTTTATGTGTACTGTTACGGAGAAAGTCATAACAAAAAATGTATATCATATAAACTATTAGCGAACAAAAAAATATTAGGTATAAAATAATATAATTTAGACAAAAAAATTAACATCGTTAAAACACTTAACTCATGTTTTATCTAAAACAGTTATAAAATTTAGCTGCAACAAATATTTATTATATCATAAAAAAAAAGACTAGTCGTGTTTTTACCATAACTTAGTATTTACCTGGATGTGAGTAAAAGAAAGATGGGGAGATTAAAAATAAAAGCTGGGAAGCATCTAGCGGTGGAAATGGCGTCTCATAAGGAATAATGAAGCTTTGTTTTATTAGTGATAAAAGATAATTCCCTTTTATTTTTGTTATTATAAATTCAATGTCTCTTTATGATACTGTGGCTAATCGGACGGTGGAAGTCCTATTTTTTTCCTACCCAGATGTAATTAGGATAGGGACGTTTAACGAGTAACGGACATCGCAAAGGCGAATACTTTAAATATTTCATAAAATAAGTAATAAAGAAGAAATTTATTACTGTTTAAGAGTAATTTTTTTTTTTATTTTGCTAAACTTTGTTCTTTTAATTTAGTGCTAAAATGACCCACTAAATAAAATAGTGGTTAAAGGGTCTTACTGTTTGCAAAATAAGTAAGGAAAGGAAAAGAAGTATTGTGTAATAAATATAATAGTAGAAAAATATCATTTACTCTTCAATTCAAATTAATTTAAATATTGGAATGTAAAAACAAAAAAGAGTTGAATAGGACGACAGGCGTGTACGAAAAGTCGTAAAAAGGTAAAATAAAGTAAGATTTCAATAATTAATTTATATTATATATATATATATATATATATATATATATATAAGCGTATGCGTGTTAATTTAGTATTTTAGATATATTCATATAAATTGTTGAAAATGGATTTTATCAAAGTTCATTTTTGTTTATTTTAAAATAATACAAATTATAAAACGTTTTAGAGATCCTCTTAAACATCTTCCGATTATAACTTTTGTTCTTAGGACTTGTATCAATTTTCAGTTTTAGTCAGAATCATCCATAATAGAAAGCGTCTATGAATTTGTCAAGAATTTAGAATTCTCATGAATCTAAGAAATTAGAAGAAGATGAAGAAGAAACATTTAAAAATGGATTACAACACTGTCAGATATTAAAACAAAATCTGGTGCAGACAACACATGACTTCCACTTACCTTGACTGTTAAAATCAATTTAAAAACTATTAAATATACTTTAATTTGAAAAATATTTGAAGTCTATTTTAATAAAACGTGTATTCATTTTCGTAGGAAACATATGATTTAGATTAAATAATATAACTATATTTAATTGTTAATCAGTAATATGTTCATTTCCCATCTGTCACCACTTTATATTACCTTTTACAACTCAGTCTTTCAGATAATATTTTTTCTAAAATCTTTCTCTGTTCAGCGGTATATTATACGTCTAGATTACTGTTCTTAATGTTAAAAAACCCAAAATTACGTTAAAAATTGTTTTTCTCTTTTATCTTAATTTGGTCATCAAATTCGTCCAACTTGTATATTTAGCCGTCCTTCATCAATGTCATTAAGATGATACGGATAATTTTTTGGGATGTAAAAAATGTAAGGTAATTTAGAAGAACAAAATTTAAAATATCGGCATTTAGGACCTGTCAGACTATTTCAATCAGAATGAAACCTACACGATATTAAAGCCCATTAAATTTTACGTCAATATAGCGAGTTTAATCAAAACCGTTAGAGCCATTTTTGACAAAATCATAATAAGTATTTATATCATGTATGCACTTCTGGTTAGCCGATTTGATGAAAAAGTAACATGTAACTGTAACATCTCGGGCGTATAGTTGTCTTAAATAGGGAAATGTCAGTTTGTTGTTTTTGTGCTAGACTTACCCCACGCACAAATACGGACACACAGACCTTTTTTCGGGACTTGGTTATTTGGACTTAAGAGACCCTTAACGTGTATTTCCGTCGAAAGCTATTTGTGTGAAGTGTATTTTTCACGATCGCAATACTTTCCCTTACTATACCTATATTTCATATATAGGTGAGTGAAAGTAATGTACAGTATTGTGATCCAAAAATTAATGGAAGCAAAATATCTTTTAATCTTCCAATACCAAGAGACCGTTTCGATCTATTCAACCGGAATTCATATATTACCCTTACACATAAAATGTATAGAATAAATTAAACCTGATTAGTGTAACAATTAAGAAGTTTTGGTAAAGAAATATGACAAAGACTTCTGAGATAGCGGACGCTGCGAAGGATGATGACTTAACGTTTTCAACCCATCTCATGGTTACATTATTCGTTAGAAAGTAGATATCATGAGCGAAAAATAAATCATGACATACATTTTATGTATCGCATTTCATACTACATAACAGACGATGCAGATGTTAGAGAGCCGAGTTGAGCAATATGATTAATTATCGAGTATTACCTCTGAGGCATTTCTGTACGTAGAGACCGCGAAAATTTCGTAAGTTAACAATTTTAACAACCCGACTCGCTTTCCATTCCACATCTTAGCATCACTTTATCGATTTATTTGACACCCCGTTCTTTATTTCATCTATAACTCTTTGCATATTAGAGGACATTAATTATGATATGTTTTTTTTTTTTTTCGAAGCCATACACGAGCTGCGGTTTGGGATTGTGACACCCGAAAGAGGAGTGGCCTAGCGTGTCCTCATCAGGATTCGGCCACGCTTTCGACAATGGAAATAGACCACGCGGTTACGTCTAGGTATTAGAAGGTGTACCTCCTGAAGGGGTACCGATATCGGTGTACCGGTGTACTTGCCCGCTGTTCGGAATACAATTAGGGTACCTCTCTTGATGCATATTCATTATGGACCGAATTACTATATGTTCTCTTTAGCCCGCCTAATGGAGACATGGACTGTCTTGTCCGAGAATAATAGAAATATTGCAAGATCGTCCAATTTTATTTAATAGAAAAAAAAAATTACAACTAATCCGTAAAAAAAAAGAAAGAAGAGGCACCCTAGTGACCTAAATTCAGGTTCAAGTAAGATTATGCAAGGTGATATGGTTATTTGTAAAGAGTTATCTATTAAGTCTCAGTATGAAGTGGGCTTCTTTTCCATTTAAATATCGAACAGTGGAAAATATTACCGATTGAGGTGAACGAAATTCTGAAACTTGTCCATATTTATCCTTTAGAGTCCCAGATTACGGATAAATTATTTTAAAAAATCTATTTTATTTTATACTATACGATTGACGAGTGCACAGTGGTCAAAAATCAAATTTATATGCTAAATTCTAAAACTTTCCTAGATTTAACGTTTGGGGTTCCAGAATACGGGAAAATTAATATAACTAATCTAATTATCGGCTCGGAGTGGCTTAAAGCTTTTAATAGACGTATTTTAAATCATTATGGAAATTCTGTAAATATAAATTGTAAAATTTTGATTTGGATTGTTGTAATAAATAAATAAATCGCAAAAAAAAAAAAAAAAAACACTGGAAGGATTGATGAAACAAATCGTAGAGATAACTTAGGGATTATATAGTTTTTCGTTATTGAATAAGGGCATACCTCTACAAATTGCTAAATTAACTCTAAAGGTAGATTGCAATGTATATTCAATAACGGGTGTAGAAGTGTAATGTCTCACCTGCCTCAGCAATGTCCATTGTTAAACAAAAGCAAAAAGACTTTGTGCTACACACATCTTGAACATAATAAATGGCCATCTAATAAAGATGATCCCACTGATGGTTATTAGGCATTTATGTGATCAGGAATGATTCACTCATTTACTATTTTATTTTTATACACGATGTGGCAGGAAATATTATAAAGTATTATGCGTCTTACCAACTAATATTAAAATCTTCAAGAATTCAGAAATTCCATAATATTGACTTGACTTTTGTCTACCTAAATTAGTGATTTTGCCGAGTGTGTGCCGTAGCAAAAATGCTTGATTCTAAAACTATTTATATTTCATAAATTAATATATTAATACATTTTTTTATTTTTTCCTTACGTAAACAACTTAGACAATTTCATCATTAGTTCAATTGCAGCCCATAACACGCTCGACTAAGAAATTATTCTGTGTTCGTGCTGTCTTTCTTATGTCCTGCAAAGCACGTAGAGGGCCATTTGTCGGCGAAAGCGGCAATGCACAAAAAAAAATATTTTTGCGATATACTCGTAAACACTCAAAATATTTTTGCGATATACTCGTAAACCACTCAAAAATATTTTGTGATATACTCGTAAACCACTCAAAATATTTTTGCGATATACTCGTAAACCACTCAAAAATATTTTTGCGATATACTCGTAACCACTCAAAAATATTTTGCGATATACTCGTAACCACTCAAAATATTTTTGTGATATACTCGTAAACCACTCAAAAATATTTTTGTGATATACTCGTAAACACTCAAAAATATTTTGTGATTACTCGTAAACCACTCAAAAATATTTTTGCGATATACTCGTAAACACCAAAATATTTTTGCGATTACTCGTAAACACTCAAAAATATTTTTGTGATACTCGTAAACACTCAAAATATTTTTGTGATATACTCGTAAACCACTCAAAAATATTTTTGCGATATACTCGTAAACCACTCAAAAATATTTTTGTGATATACTCGTAAACCACTCAAAAATTTTTGTGATATACTCGTAAACCACTCAAAATATTTTTGCGATATACTCGTAAACCACTCAAAAATATTTTTGTGATATACTCGTAAACACTCAAAAATATTTTTGCGATATACTCGTAAACCACTCAAAAATATTTTTGTGATTACTCGTAAACCACTCAAAAATATTTTTGTGATATACTCGTAAACCACTCAAAAATATTTTTGCGATATACTCGTAAACCACTCAAAAATATTTTTGTGATATACTCGTAACCACTCAAAAATATTTTTGCGATATACTCGTAAACCACTCAAAAATATTTTTGTGATATACTCGTAAACCACTCAAAATCAATATATTTAATAGAAATATATTATTCATTATAACATATTTTTTATTCATTCCACAACTTTGTTATAGTTATTCATTTTTTATAAAAGTTTCAATGTTCAATTAATTGGGACTACTTTACTAAGTTTTTATTTATTATTGTAATATAAATTTTATATTATTAACATTTAATATGTTTTCTTATAACATTTCGGCTCTTAAAATAGTATTGCCTATTTTCATAACTATATGTTTATGGTTTAAAAATGAAGTGAACCATATTTTTTTTATATACTGTTAAAGGTAGTGCTTGCTATGATTATTTAATTTTCTGAATAATCTATTGCTGTTTTTAAATTCTAACTAAAATAAAAAATTATCTCCGACTTTTTTAATCTAATTATAAAATCAGGTACTTATATTTTCTTCTTTTTATAAACAAAATACGTATGTTTTATGTTGATTAGTGATTTAAAAAAATATAATAGCTGAAATGTCTTCAACACTGAAAAAAAGAACTATGATAGATCCTGTTTGTAATAAATCATGTTAAAATATCAGCTATGTTGTTTTTTCCTTTAAAAATACAATACAAATATTCGAAACATGTCATTCTGTACTCATCCACTGAACCAATATGCGGAATAACTTATTTTAATAATTTAGAGTCATAAGTTGTTTTGATTAGTTGAGTTGGTGTACAAGAAATCTCTAAAACTTTATTTCGTTCATACATCTCATGTAATAATTGCTGTGATACTATAGTCTAACGATTATCATTATTATTATTATTATAGGGAGAAATTATTATACTTTTTGAAAAGTGTTCAGATAAATATAAGTTTAAATTCAAGGAGTAAAAAAAATCAACTCGTATTTAAAATACAATCCTATCCTATATTTCCCTTCAAACGTGAGATATAAACTTCGAAATAAAGATCAAAAAGATATATATACAAGTTACGACCTATTTTCGTATATACGTCATGTTATTTAAAAAATATTAAGAGAAAACGCCTAAACACAATAAAATTGCTGAATAACGAGGAACACCGACAGCACTTATGTCTTTTGCCAACTCCTTTTGGCTTGGTAAAATTACTGATGACTAAATTTATTAATCGAAATCCGTGATTTCCTTTCATAAATTAAGGGCAGGGCCTAACTCGAGCTGAAATATTACCGAGTAGGTTATGTTCGGGAGCTTCGCCCCGGAGACGACCTGTTGCTAATATTGATTAGATGAGTTACCTAATTGATGTTTATTGGGCCTGTCCTATCGGAGAGTCACGGAAGGCCATAAGTTATAGGTATAAATTTGTCGCAAATAACATGATCCCTTAATCCAAGGTTGGAGAACACGTAGGTTTGCCGCTGGGAAGCAACACCTAGAATTAATGAATATTATATCAAGATAAATTCCTTCCTTTCAGAGCCACTCTCGAAAAATACGCTTACGCTTACGCTTGGCCAGTTCCGTTCAGGGCCTTGCTGAATATTTGTTTCAAATTTCGTATATTTGTTTTAATGGATTGCAATCATTGCTAAATATAAACTAATTTCAATAATATCATGAATACATGAATACTAATCGGAGTGCGAAATCGCGAAAACTGGTTTTCAGTTCTTTTATAAAAAGTTGCAAGAAGACTGTATGTGTCTGTATTTATCTTGACAATCAGTGGTATACTGTATTTATTTGGGCTAGTCAACCACCAGGGTCGTTTTCTTCCATTTTTACATCTTTTATGGCGCTATAATGTTAGTAAATAAAAAAAAAAAATGTGTGGTTTTAAGGAACACCATTAAATTATTGTTTAGATCTCCTTTTTGAAATGAAACTTCGAAGCCATTATCAGACAGATTTTCTCGCTGACTGTTGTGTGTGTAAAGGCCGTACAACACGGCGAGAGTAAGAGGAAGTAAAATATGAAAATTTATGAAGGTGTGATGTGATGCTTGCGAAAGGAGATTACTTTTTTTTTCTTTTTTTTTCCACCCCTTCCTCGCTTTCGAAGGCTATACAAGGATTTCTCGGACTAGAAGGATATGGTGGGATATATATACCGAGTTAAAAGCCCCTTGGTACCCAAGATGCGAACTAGTAATTGTTTTAATCAATGTTTCTGGTCATCTGTGGCTGCTGGGCAACCTCACCACCCCTTTCCCATATATATTATCATACATCTCACACAATTTAAACTTATAATAAATATACAATAATATTATTTTCTATAAAACTTTATTATTTTTAGTTTTAGCTTCAGTTGCATATGCAGGCTTTTTTCTTTTAAGATTCGTGGAAAAAGAAAATTATATTTCTCTTTTTAACCTAAACATTTCATGTACTGTATGTTTGTAGCTATTGCTCACTAGTGACGCGGGTGAGAGAGAGGAACTGGGATCTCTTGGATTCCGCTTTTCCCTCTACAAGAGCAGGGAAAGGCCCAGTCTAGGGTTCATTTGAAATGAATGAAATGAAAATAGCCTTTATTTATGCAATAATTATAACAAACAAAAACAAAAAAAACAACCTTATTCCCACAATTTAGATATGAAATAAATTATTATTTTTCTTTTCCTTATTTATTTATTTTATTATATTTTTATCTTCTTCTTTGCATAGGCCTCCCAAAAAGGGAGTATAGTCTGAGCTTTCCTGGATGACTAGTCGGAAAGCGGATCTGGTTAGTTCTGTCCACTTAATTTGCCAAGTATCCCTGTCTTTAGCGTCTCACCACCAGAGGGGACCTATCGTCCGCTTAAAGTCATCCCTCCATCTCTTCCTTTGTCGGCCTCTTTTCCTTTTTAGGCAATAAGGAGTCCATTCTGTAACCTCTTTCGACCATATATTGTCCTTGCACCGTAAGAGCGTAAGAGGTTGCTTCTTTAAGACCTGTTTCTTCCTTTATTTTGGGGTTCCTTTAGCAGATTGTAAATATTGAATATGGTTATGATTGTGTGTATGATGTTTATTTATTTGTGACTTTGTAATTATCACAATTTTAGCCTTGTTGTTTTGTTTTTTATTTATTTGTTGTTGTTGTTTTGTTTTTTTGTATATATATATATATATATATATATATATATATATATATATATATATATATATTTTATGTATTTATTTTTTATTTTGTTATTTGCCCCTACCCTACAGAGTTATTGGCAACTGTGGTTTGCTAGATTTGGTTGTAAGATCTAATTTCTTTTAAATAGCTTGGTGAAATTTTTACTCTGTCTCTATCATCATTCAATATATCTTTTAGTGTTCCTGTCAGTTTAATTTTACGTCTTGATGTTTCGAAAAGGGGACACTCTAATAATAGACGTTGGAAAGTTTTTGGAGCATTATCACAATTTGCTTTCATCATTATTTTCTGTATAGAAATAAAATAAGGAAATAGAAAATAATGATTTGTAAACAATAATTATTCTTTTACACTCAACAAATCATTCATTAACTTCCTTTTCCTACAAATTTATTTTTCTTAACGTTAACTCTTAGTAAGCCAATAGACATCAAACAGGACGAACAGCAGTAAGCTAGATATGTAATAAAATGTGTTTGTTAAAAAGTCATATTAAAAAAAAGTCTTGATAATAGGGACAGAATCCTGAAACGTAGAAAAACCATGTCATAGATAGTGACGAAAAATAAATTTTTAACAAAAGGAAGTTAAGGGGTGCTTTTTTGGGTATGAAATAATAAATGAAGCTTCCTAAAAAATTATAAAAGAAAATAATCATTCTTTACGATTGTTCCTCTGAGCCAACCAAACAAACCAGCTGAGCACATTCTGGGCATCTTCCTTCAACTGCCTGTAGTATATTTAACGTATAATATGGATTGTTGTCTTACTCTAAGATATTTACTGTTTCTCATAAATGTAAGTTACTTTGTAATTTCTATATTGAATGTAATAAGGTTCAGTTATATCTCCAATTTAAAAACTGCAATGGATTGAGCTGTTCCAGATTCTGTTCATACCCGTCATCAAGATACTACAAGATGCCAGTTTTCCCATTTGATGACCTCGTTAGGCGTCGGTCGTGATGAGCTTGCTCACATAACCGCTAAAGATAAAAGAACCGTCTAATACAATCGATTGCTGCAACCAGCAAGGTAAAAATCACAGGGCCCCTGATCGTTCATTAGGAGTCATTCATGAACGGTGCCGTAGACAAATCGCCGTGAATTCGTGAGCCCCGAGTTTGCCGATAATGATGGGGAAGCTTTGGTTCGGTGCAGCCCCTTCGGCTCCTAGTATCACTTCCACCTTCTTCTCGGCCCATACTTCACGATCTCTCTACGATTACCATTGTAACCTCGAGGAGCAAAGTATTTGAACAATTTACGACTCAATGAAATCTACGGTATAAGTTCAATGTTACATTATTATGCCTTTTATCGTCATTAATGCCACCAAGATACAATTTTGATCCATGGAAGTGTTTTAGGTGCTTTGTCAGTATATTCGCCTTAAACAAATAATTAAACAATGAGAAAACGTAAACAATAGCTTTATGGCCGTTATCAACATGAAAATATTGCTTAGTACCAAAACTTCGAATTCGTCTTGAAAAAAAAAATCTGGTGCAGGAAACACACGACTTTCACTTACCTCCGTTGTTAAAATCGATTAAATAATTGTCAAATACAGTTAGAGATAAAAATGAGTGAAACTAATAAACAATTAATTATCAATTTAATTAATTTAATTTCTATAGAAACATATGTTTTATTAAAAAATATATTATAATATTATCTAAAATAATCAGTTAGTTTTATCGGCAAATCTCCCTTCCCATCAATTTGGTTTCCGTGCTCATCATTCCACTGTTCAACAAGGACTCCGAGTTGTAGACCATATTTCCTCAGCCCTTGAATGCAAAGAGTATTGTTCTGGTGCGTTTCTGGACATAGCGCAAGCTTTTGACCGGGTATGGCACACCGGATTACTTTTCAAGCTTAAAACGCATTTACCCCAGTCTCTATACCTCATTCTCCGATCCTATCTCTCAAACCGCTCCTTCCGAGTTCGCTGTGGTGTAGAATTTTCTTACTTTTATCCCATTGAGGCCGGTGTTCCTCAAGGCAGCGTCTTGGGACCCGTCCTCTACATCCTTTACACTGCTGATATTCCTAATCATCCTGACACCTTTCTGGCAACATTTGCAGATGACACCGCCATCCTATCATCCAATTCCGATCCTGAAATAGCATCCTTAATCCTGCAAAGACACCTTTGTCTTATCGAGGACTGGTGTAATGCTTGGGGTATTAAGGTTAATGAAAGCAAATGCACCCACGTCACCTTCACCCTTCGACGCAAATCCTGTCCAATGGTTCATTTCAATTCCATACCACTTCCTTCCTCAGACACAGTCCGGTATCTTGGCTTACTACTAGACAAAAGATTGACGTGGAACCCACATACAAGACTTAAACGAAAGAACTCAACAGACGATTCGGACAGTTATACAGACTACTAAACAAAAAATCTAAGCTTACAGTTGACAACAAATTATTACTTTACAAGACAATACTGAAGCCAATCTGGACCTACGGACTTGAACTGTGGGGGACAGCTAAACGTTCTAACATCAAACGCATTCAATCCTTTCAATCCAAAGTCCTCCGAACAATAGTAAATGCTCCTTATTATGTCTCCAACTATACATTACACCACGACCTTAATGTTCCATTTATTTCAGACCTGATTCCATCTAAATTTTCCAAATTCCACCAGAACCTCATTCATCATCCTAATCCTCTAGCACAATCCCTATCCAGCTCCACTCATCCATACAACCCTCCTAGAAGGTTGAAACGGCAGTGGCCCCGAGACATATTGTAAAAATCTATTCTGGAGTTCTGACACTGGTCAGATTCTCCTCTCATGTGCAGTGTGATTGTGGCTCTGGCGCCCTCACTTAGCTTCCGCTGGCTCTCACCAGTGATGCGGCTGAGAGAGAAGCGCTGAGATCCTTTGGACTCTTCCACAAGTGGGGGGACAAGCCCCGTCCGGGGTTCCCGAGCTGATTGTAAATATTGTACATAGGTATGAATGTGACATGTTTTGTTTATTTATTTGTTAACTTCAATTATTTGTATTTATTTTGTCTATAAATTTTGTTATTGTGTACGTTTATTTATTTTGATTTTATTTTATGTAATTTGACTTTCTTTTTGTTTATATTGTAAATATTGTATGAATGAGATCCTGTCGCACTATTATTATTGTCTATTATGACAAATTGTAATAAATACGAATAAAAAAAAAAAAAAAAAAAGTTTTATCGGCTTTCATCACTCTTTATTGTTTTACTAGCTTGTAAATAAAATAATATTTTTTCGTAAATGTTTGGCTTTCCAACGGTATATTATACACGTATTTTATTGTTCTCAACTTCAAAAACAAAAAAATGTATTACAAAAATATTTTTTGCTGTTTTCTTCTCTAGTAGGATATCGAATTCGTTCAAGTTATACATTTACCTGTTTTCTCTCAATGATAACAAGTTAGTACGGTTATTTTTATAGAATTTACAAAATTAAAGGTACTTTAGAGGAAGGAAATTAAAAATATCGGCATTTAAGCCCAGTCAGAGTATTTCAATCAGAATGAAACCTATATAACATTAAAGCCTATGAAATTTTACATAGTTGTAGTCAGTTTAATCAACATCGTTAAAGCCGTTTTGGAGAAAATCGTAAAAACGTGCAAAATGCATGGTATCAAGTGGCTCTTCTGGTTAGCTAATTTTGATGAAAAATTGTCTGTAATATGTCGGACGTATAGTTGTTTTAAATACGAAATTACCATTGGAATAGAGTTACCACATAAGGACACAGACACAGACTTTTTCGAGGGACTTGGTCATTTGGGAGGTCTCAGTGACGTGTATTTTCGT
Source organism: Piezodorus guildinii (assembly GCA_023052935.1). Taxonomy (NCBI): domain Eukaryota; kingdom Metazoa; phylum Arthropoda; class Insecta; order Hemiptera; family Pentatomidae; genus Piezodorus; species Piezodorus guildinii. The sequence continues at coordinate 60,767,688 of CM041292.1, forward strand.
TGAAAACTGGAATTCAAAAATTTTCACGATCGCAATACTTTTCCATACTATATATTTCATAGGTTTCTTTGAGGAGATCCAAGAAAAAAAATAAACAAATGTAATTAGCACAGTTATGAGTAACAGTCAGCCATGTTAACAATTCGGGTTCTCATGATGGGATATATGTAACCAAATGAATATATGTGAAAAGTCTATACAAGGCCAGATAGATAATTTTGTATAATTATTGAAGCTTATTAATTTATTTTTGCAAAAAAAAAAAAAAAATGCTAAACTTATAATTTAGGAAGTAAACAAAACTTCTGGTACACACACAACTTTCACTCACCTCGGTTGTGATCAATCGACAAAAACTATTAGTATTTAAGTATTAGTATTAGTAAATATTAGTATTAAAAACTAAGTTAGTTATAGTTTGAAAAAGTTTTAAGAATTACATTCATATGGGTAAGTGATTTAAAAAAAAAGACTAATAGATATTTAAATTGTTTATTAAATTTGATAATATTAGTAACGACTACTAATACTTGTTCTTGTTCTTTGACTACTAAGACTTGTTCTTACTAGTGATTATTCTTATAGTTAATTGTTTTCAACTATTTGTTGTTATTTGCTTTTTAGTAAAACAATTGTTCATTTTTTAACCTTAAATTAGTTTCTAAAAATGAGTGTCTGGCACTTATGACCGAGATGTTTTATGCCAATAAAATATAACAACCAACCAACCAACGACTACATTTCAGTAGAGACACGTCATTATAATTAAACTGGAAACGTGAAATAAATGAAGCACGAATAAAAAAATATTTATTCAAAATTTAAATTGGATAATAGAAAGTATAAATTATGGTTATACCAAGCTCCAGTGAGTCCTGGAACCTATTTTTGACAGAGCGGTCTTTCAACTCTGAACTGTTGGCATGGAGAACCGACTGTTGACCAAACATCCCCTGCTCAAGATAATTGACATACTGCTAATGACTATGGGGTTCGGAATGAAGTTGGGGAATCCAAGCATCGTCCATAACCTACCTCAATCCAAGATATTTTGTTAGAATTTTCCCTTTGTCTAATTTAATTATTCTAGTAAAAAAATCTGGTGCTCGCAACACACGACTTTCACTTACCTCCGTTATTTCTGTCGATTTAAGAATGTTCAAATTAATTTAGAAACGAAAATAAATTGTTAAAGAATTATTTTACATAGGGTTTTAATAGAAACATTTTTAATAATAATCTGTTATATTATTGAGCAACGACAATCAGTTTGTTTAGTAGGGTTTTCATCACTCTCCGTTAATTTTTACAATAGTAAGTATAATATAACCTTTTTTTTTTTCATTATTGTCGTAATTATTCTTTGTTTGAATATTTGTTCGATAAAATTAGGCCGTTTACAAAGAAATCTTGGATATATTTTTAACAATTTATTTAATCCAGTCATCGCGACGTTTCAGCTTGATATGGCCTAGAGCTGAAACGTCGCGATGATGGTTTAATAAATTGTTTTAAAAAATATATCAAGAATTTCTTGTAAACGCCTAATATTTATCGAACATATAATATAACCTTTTTTCTAAACTCGTAGCTTTCAACGGTATATTATACAGTATATAACTGTTCTCATTTTCTAAAAAAAATTGTTTTACAAATTTTGTTCATTATTCTATTTTAGTTGAATATCGAATTCGTTCAATTATATGTCTACCTGTTTTTTCACCAGTGGTAACAAAATATTATGTTTATTTTTATAGAATCTACAAAATTAAGGTACTTTAGAGGAAGAAAATTTAAAATATCGGCATTTAAGCCCTTTCACAATATTTCAATCAGGATGAAACCAACATCATATTAAAGCTCATTAAATTTTACATTTACATTAACATAGAGCGAGTTTAATAAAAAGTTTTTGAGAAAATCGTAAAAAGGTGCAAAATGCATGGTATAAAGTCGCTCTTTTGTTCGGCTGATTTTAATGAAAAAGATTTTGTATCATCTCAGGCGTATAGTTAGTTGTCTTAAGTAATAAATTTCAGTTTCATAGGATTTTTCGTTTACGCGCGAGAGTTACAACTAATCCACACACAGACAAAGACCTTTTTGGGGAACTTGGTCATTTGGACTTTGGGGACCCCAAAACGTGTATTTCCGTTGAAAAAAGGAATTCGAAAATGTTAACGATCGCAATACTTTCCCTTACTATATATTCCATACATAGGTAAGTGAAAGTAAAAATGAGGATAATAAAAGGAGAACAATTTACTTCTCAATTACTTATTTTCTTAAATGATGGTAATTAATATTTTTTCGTTCCCTTACTATATATTTCATATATAGGTAAGTACAGGTAAAAAGCCAAATTCTTTTCTGTCCCAGTGATCCTTAAATAAAATCTTTATAATATGGAATGACTATGCATTTATAATCTTAACACGTACCCATAAAGATTTTAAAATACCCTTTCCTTGATAGGAGGGATACCCCAAGCAGGGAAAATTAAAAATTAGGAGAGTGAAAGTGCCCTCCGAATCGGGCGGGTGTTGAGTAAGGCAGTAAGGTAACATTAGGTAATCAATATTTTCTGAGGATCCCAGGGGGATGGCCGAGGAAGATGCTTCCCGTACGACATTCTTCCGGCGGGCATTAAGAAGAAGATATGTAGGAAGTGATACGACTTCCTACAAGGAAGGGAGCGCCGCATCTGAAAGTTTTCGGCAGCCGATATCCCCCTTTATGGGCAAAAGTGCCTTCTCTTTATTATGTCGTCCCGAAATCAAAACACATTAGTCAGTCAGGAAATCTATAGAAGAAACTTGTAATTTTTTTCTTTTGGAAACCAGAATCTCTGCCAATAATCGCGTATATAAATTACATTGATAGTATATGTTACTGGTGTCGATCTCTCTATAAGGTATGTGATATTGAGGACAAGAATTTAATGCGGCAATGAAAGAATGAAATATACAAGGTAGAATATTGTAAATGACTGATTTAAAAATATTTGTAAGCTGCCTTTATTCGATTTAGATTTTTAAAAGTTATATTCTTTGTTATCCTTAAAAAAATACATATTTATTCTGATTTAGTGTAATGAAAAATTATTCGCAAGAAAAAACAAAAAAAAAATTATTAAATTCTTTATTGTATTAAATTATATATATATATATATATATATATATATATATATATATATATATATATATATATATATATTATTTTTTTATTTAACGTAAGGTATGTGTATATATTCTTCTTCTTCTTCTTCTTCCATTGGCGCGACAGGCCGTGTAGTGGTGAGACTAGCGCTCTAGCCACTCAGACACGGGCTCCACTAATGTAAGTGGATATATATAGATTATATATATATATATATATATATATATATATATATATATATATATATATATATATATTATTGATAATTGACTGCTGGTATTTAAGTTTTCAACGGGTCTCTAGGTTATGTCAATAAATAAACAATCGTGTTTAGGCTAAGTTTAGGGAATTAATTGTTTTCCTATCCATACCATTTTGAAACTATGTATTGCTTTACATAGAACTGTGAGATGATTAACATCTGTTATTACAGTGTTTTTTCCAAGATTGTAATATCCAAAAAGTTCTTTGCAAGACAGAATATTCTTTCAAATTGGAATGAATGTGTGATTGTCAAAAAATGTTTTCACACTATTTCACCATTTTGTTTCACAACATTGTTAATAGAATTTTTATTTTTTTAAACTTTTCGTGAACGATAGTACAATAATTGATCTCAAGCTAACTTTCTAGGACTTATAATGTATTATATAATCTATTTTAAATAAATCGTCTTGTACACCTTTGCACAAAAAAAAATATGTATAATAAAAACACTCTCTTCAACATATTTAATTGTATTAATAACTATATTAATAATTAGACATCAACAAGAAAATTTCAGTTGATCATTTGAAACTTTTGATTTTATTTTCTAAAAACCTATAAATTTAGCATTAAAACATTTGAATATATTGAACATTAGAATAACCACAATACGTTTTTAAACACATTAGTAAACGAGAAAGTTTGGTATATAACTTGAAGTCAAAAGAATATTTCCCAGCCCAGGCAAATATATGGTCATAGGTGAATATGAATAAATTGTTTTAAGATATAATTGCAATAGCAGCTAAGGTGATAAGTTATTCTGGCTTTTCTAAAAATGCTACTTTTATCTAGATCTCAGGGAATCGTCTCCGAAAGAATCTGGATTATGCAATGTTCTCTAAAACCCTTTTTTCAGTTTCCATAAACAATCGCATTCAAATAGTAACTAAGTATTCACATATGTAAAATGTGAAACCCAAGCCAGTCTGGGAAAAGTGTAGCAATCGTTATTCCAACTATTCGACTTCCGTTGGAAGTGGATCTGTGGAAATATTTTAACAGTTGGGCTCTCCGGCGTTCTGGGGATATCCTAAATGCTTGGGAACCGCCAGGCGACGCCTCTGGAAAAATCGTTCTAATGGCCAAATATTTTCTACTGTAGGAATGAGAACATCAAGGTTGGATAGGAATAGAGATCCTATTATATATTTGGGCGCGTGATTGATCAGAAGGCCAAGAAATACTGTGATATAAAAAAAAGCTAAATTATTAAATGAAAACACCGAACTACAGTTAACTATGTTAAGTAAAAAAATTTAGTTTTAACTCATTTCAAATTTTCGGCCAAATGTATTTTATTTTGTATACAATGATAAATATTTTTTTTTTTTATTTATTAATTTATTGAAATTTACAACTGTATTAGTGATACATCAAGTAAATTGGCTCATAATATAGATCATGAAAAGACATGAAGAGAATATGCCCATTGGCAACACTCCACTAGGTAAACTACACTAGAAGGTCTCGAGGCCATCTTCTTTTCAGACGCCTCGGAGGATTGTCAGGAATGGTAGAGGAAGCTAGGATTGAAACTAGTGGGTTAATGTGAGAGTGGAGTTTGTACGGGCCAAATCAGCAACATATGGGGCATTAAGGTCTTTATGGATGAGTTTGTTGGTGACAAAATAAGGAGCATTGAGGATTTTTCGAAGGATTTTGGATTGTAGGGATTGAATACGGGAAGAATTTGATGGTTTAGTAGAGCCCCAAAGCTCAACTCCGTACGTCCAAATAGGCCTTATGATGGTAATATATATGAGCCTTTTGTAGTTAAGTGGAAGGTTAGAGCGTCTGTCCAGTAAGTGTTGAAGTAAGCGAAAGCGTTGGGCAGTTTCCTGTCGTTTCAGTCTTGTGTGCGGATTCCAAGTTAGTCGTTTGTCAAGTAGGAGTCCTAGATAGCGAATCTGTTCAACCGGTACTAGCGGAATATTATTAAATGACATTGTAGGACAGGATGTTGTAGGTTTACGACGAAGGGTAAAGGTAATTTGGTGGGATTTGTTGGAATTGATTTTGATTCTCCAATTCTGACACCATACTTCAAGGTCTCGGATGTGGGATTGAAGAGTTTGAGAGGCAATAGTAGGATCATTATTGACTGATAACACACAAGTGTCATCAGCATAGGTAGAAAGGAAGGTGTTAGGATGGGTTGGGATATCAGCTGTAAAAACTGTGTAAAGAAGGGGTCCTAGGATACTGCCTTGAGGAACGCCAGCAGACTGAGTAAATAGGGAGGAATAGGAAATATTGTGGTTTATTTTGAAGGATCTTCCAGAGAGGTAGGACTGAATGATGAGGTAGTATGTAGGAGGGAGGAATTTCCGGAGTTTGTAAAGCAGTCCTGGGTGCCAGACTCAGTCAAATGCCTGTTCTACGTCGAGAAAGGCTCCCGTGCAGTACAATCCGCGCTCTAGTGCTGATGAGACAACATCCACCACACGATGACATTGTTGGATGGTGGAGTGGGATGAGCGAAATCCAAACTGGTGGTCTGGGATTATGTGATAAGTCTCTAGGATAGGATAAAGGCGTTTAAGGATTAGTCTTTCTAGAATTTTACCCATAATGGGTAAAAGAGATATAGGGCGGTAAGAGGAAGGGAGTTCCAGCGGTTTTTTAGGTTTAGGAATCATTTTAACAATAGATAACTTCCAGGGTTCAGGAAAATATGTGGTCCGGAGTATGGCATTGTAAATATAGGTAAGGAACAGGATGGATTTTTTTGGAAGTTGTTTTAGGATATTGGACGTGATTAAATCGTGTCCTGGAGCTTTGCGGGAAGGTAACCTGCGGATTATGGTAGAGATCTCTGAAGGATGAAATGCTTTAGGAGGAAGGGCCAGCTGGAGTGGAACGTCCAGTTCTGCTTCAACGCATTCAAGATGGTGCTGATTAAGGATATCAGGATGCGGATTGTAGGTTTTAAAGAGGTGCTGAGCAAATGTTTGGGATTTCTCCTCATCAGATCTGGTCCATGATTGAGATTCATTGAGGAGAGGATAATTAAAATCTTTGAACTGTAGCAGTTTCTTAGTAGTAGTCCAAAGTGATTTATTAGTAGTAGTGAGGTTTTCTGTCATATCCAGTAAGTTTTGAATTTTGAACTTCCTGATTTCTGCTTTAAGTTTGTTAGTCAGAATGGTATAGTAATTTTGTCTGATGGATACCTAGTCCTATGCCACTTCGATGTTGCTCTGCGTTTTTCTCTTAATAAGATTCGAATGTGCTGTGGCAGATTAGTTTGTAGAGTGTTAGTAGCGTTAGTATTTGTAGTGTTATCACGTATACTGCTACTTATTGAGTCAGTAAGTTGTTCTATGGCTCTGTCTATATCTAGTTTAGTTTTTAGTGGGATTCTTAAGTCCAGTTTGGTTTCTAAGTCTGTCCGAAATCCGTCCCAGTCCACTCGTCCAAAGATCAATTTAGGAGGGGTTGGCTTAGGAACATAGCCCGAATGCAAAGAAAGCAGAACTGGACTGTGATCGGATGAGAGATCATTTAAGGATTTAACAGATGTTTGTGCAGAGGAAAGCTGGGAGGTGACGAATATATCTAGGATATCAGGATTTTTTTTTTCGGGATGTAGGCCAGTAAGTGGGATTCATGGGCGAAAGGATGGAGTAGCTATTCAAACATGAGACACGAGAGAGGATATTTCCACGGGTATTGGATGTTCGACAACCCCATCGTTGGTGTTTAGCATTATAGTCTCCTCCAGCAATAAAACGCGGTCCGAGGGAGAGGAATAAGGAGTTGAGGCAGTTATAAGAAATGGCATTGCCTGGAGGACAGTATACAGCTGCGAAAGTTACCTGGAAAGGACGGATTGAGATGGTTACAGAAGTTGATTGTATGGCATCAGTTGGAGTAGAAGGAACAAGGGAATGTGGTATGGATTTATGAATAAGGATGCAAGAACCCGCATGAGCAGTGTTGTCAGGGTGGTCTGATCTGTAAGTTATGTAGTCACGTATGTAGAATTGTGATCGTTGTGTGAAGTGAGTTTCCGTGAGTAGTGCAATATCAATGTGATTGTCATGTAAAAATATGTCTAGTTCGTCTCGGTGGTTATGTAGTCCGTGAGCATTCCACAAAACGATGTACAGGGGCTTTACACTCATCGAGGGTGATTGAACGGGATTTCACTTAGGAGTCTAGTGAGAAGGGAAATCAGGGGTCTGATGGTTTCTTGAAGGTCTAAAAGGAAGGAACTCAAGATGGAATAAATGTCAGGTGCATTTGGATTAGGATATGAATTCGTATTAGAGGCATGAGGAGTATAACTCGTATGAGCCGGAGTGGTAATTGTGGGATGTACCTGTCGAGGGTTACGAGGAAGTTCATTCTTGGATGATAAGGAAGGTGGGTTGGGTTTAGACTGAACAGTAGGATGGGATGGGACTTGGTGTGGTTTCTCTGGTGGTAACTTGACCCGTAAGGGTAGATGAAGGGAGGGAATCGGTTGTTGCGGATCTTCAGGCTGAGGTGTGGAGGTCTGAGACCTGGATTGGGATTTTGGAGGCGTCTGTCGTCTGGGCTGTTGCTTCTTTGAGACGATCTCGGAGAGCGGTTTCTTCGTGGGTTGAGGAGTTTGAATCTTCTTTGCTGAGATGGAAGGCTGTTGAGTGTTGTCAGCTTGAGTTTGCTGGAGTTCTGGGAAGTTTGCCGGATCGTCCACAGGAACCTGTATGTGTCTCTTCTGTTCTACGCTCTTCAAAGGTCCTTGGTGTATTTTTTGCTTGAGAAGATTCTTATAAACTTCACAACCTCTGTAGCTTGCAGGGTGTGCTTCGCCACAAAGAGCACATTTTGCTGGCTCATTTCGTGACCTAGGACAGGTGTCAGAGGAGTGTGGGCCGGCGCATTTTACACACCGGGCCTGATGAAAACAATAGGACTTAGTGTGCCCCAACTTTTGACATTTTGTACATTGTACTATTATTGTTTTTTGTCTTGGCTGTTCGAAACGAATAGTGGAATATAACAGCCTTGTAACTTGAAAAATGTCTGTATTATTTTGCGCTGGCTCTAAATCAACAAAAAAAAGTGGAAGAGGATATTTTTCAGAGGGGTGTATGACGCATGAAACGTGTCTCACGGTGTGGCCTATCTCTTCTAGGCCAGATTTAATTGCGTCAGTTGGAGTTGAAGAGTGAAGCCCCTCAAGACAACCCTATATGCTTTTTCTTGCCTCAACTGGTAGCATTGGAAGTCGTATTTTTTAGACTCTAGATAGTTCACTAGTTTTTTATAGCTATCTTTAGAGTGAGTATTGATCTTGATATCATGTAGTCTGGAATAGCATCTAAAGTTTGGCTGCCCTATCAAATTGGCGATTTCTTGACCGAACAAGATGAAATTATTGATATTACTTACGAATATCGGAGGTGGATCTGGGTCAGAAAACTCTTGAGGCTCATGGGTCAAGTTAGATTTGTTCGCTGCAACAGGATTATTGCTGGTAAAAGAAGATGGTGCGGAAACGGTGGGAGATGGTGCTGTCGATGAAGACGGAGTCGGAGCTGTTGAGACAGACGGCGCTGTCTGATCATTTTTAATGGCTGCAGTAGTACTGCGTGTTTTAGGTGGGGATATTATTTGGTTCGAGATTTGCTTGCTTTTGGCCGCTTTATTCTTTTTCTTATTCGGGGAATCCCCTGGTCCAGGATTAGAGGCCCTTTGCCGTTTTTGACGCGACTTCAAATATTGGGAGTCAGACTCACTAATTTCAGAGAAGGGCGTTTCCTCTGCTGAGTCGTCAGATGTATTATCGAGATCCATCATTCAAATTAGAAAAATATAGATTAAAAATACAAAACAATTAAACTATTAATAAAAAATCTATCTAAAAAAAAAAAAAGAAAAAAAAAATCTAACTACTGCAACTATTTAGAATATTATATACATATAAAACAATAATCAAAACAAACATATTGAAATAACAAAACTAAATAGATAAATAAAAAGAGAGGTCTTATAGTAGAAAAAAAAAAAAAAATGTCCTCCGAAAAAATAAGAAAAATCTAACTACTAAAACTATTTACAATATTATATACATATGAAACAATGCTCAAAACAGACATATTAAAATAACAAAAACTAAATAGATAACTAAAAAAATAAAAGTCGTATTTTAGAGAAAAAAAAAAAAAAAAATTGTCTTGAGAAAAAAACCCCCTAAAATATATACGCGAAATGTTTTTATTATAGCTCGTAGATGACAGGAGCCTGTAAACACGTAAGGGATTAGTAGCCCGTACTAATCCTCTACAGGAGCCCAACACTGCCTTTTCCCCCACTCCAGGCTGCTGTCAGTCTATAATGAACTTAAGTGAAATTAAGTGCACTAACCTCAATATTTACGATTGTTAAGTGTTCAGTGGGTTAACAATTCACCAATCACAAAGTTTGAAGGCTGATAGCTCAGTAACTCCGAGATAGCAAGGTAATTTTGAGAGAGCGATACGTAAGTAGAACTTTAGTAGCGGCCATTTTTTCTCACTCGTTTGAATGATAAATATAAATTACAAAAATAATGGCAACATCCATAAAACAGTCAAGCATATTTGCTTGAATGTATTATAGATGTTGCTTTACTACTGTCACGTATCTCGGTTGTTAAAAACAATTTAAGACAATTAAAATAAAAAGTTAAAATGTTTATAGAATTACAATCAGTTTTATTGGAATGTTTTAGATTAAATAACATAACAGTATAAAGTTGTCATGAAGAACAATTACCTAAGTTTATGTCCTATTTGTCACTTTTAAATTACTTGAACAACTTTGTATGTAAGATGATATTTAAAAAAAAAATATTTATCTTTCCATTGGTATATTATATATTTATATTAATATTCTCGTGTTCGGAAGGAAACACTGCCCTGTTCTCCTTTAGTTGGTTACCTAATTCGTTTAATTTGTATATTCACCATTTTTGCGTGTTAGGGCTTGTTCTCGGTTCTGGGGGAATTTTATCTCGGCATTTATCCCGAGTATTGAGAAAATTTACACGTTCTCAATACGTTCCCTTACTGTATATTTCATTTATAGGTAAGTAGAAGTAAAACAACAGAGTGATTGTAAATTGTAATATGGTTTCATTTAATATTATTTAGCCACTTAGTACTATGGATGTTAATAATGTTATTGGCTAAAATAATTAAAGACTAGTACGTTCAATGTATTGCCTATAGATTTTTTTCATTTGTATTCTAGCGGATGACACAATGACTCGTTTTGTTCATTTAAATTTAAGGTGTGAAAGGAGGAGAGCGCAGTTATAACTAAGCGAGGCGGTCTAAAATAGCATATTTATGGGAGAGACTAACAGTAGGTCTTTAAAAGCGGGCCAGTTAAGAGAAGATTTAGGGTTATCAAAGCAAGGTACAAAGAGCTGTGTAAAATTAAAATTCAAAACGCGGAGGCTAATAAAGTTTCCAAATTGAGGCCTCCGCTAAAAGTATTTAACACTGGAAGCCGCAGAGAGGTTTCGCAATCCGGTACCGTTTGCACAAGGGGAGGAGCAGGAGGTAGTGGTCCCACTGGGCTCCGGTATATCTCACTCTCATACACACATAAGCCGCTTCTAATTGCCCTCTCCCGACGATTAGCTACGTCTTCATTTGGCTCCAGCGCATATGGATAGCCTACGCGCGGTAATATCCAGGCCCGAATATCCTGGAACCGTGTCAGCGCGGGGCGAAATATCGTGGGTACTGCGGCTTGATGGATGGACCTCTTGCTAATACCAGCTCAAGAGTATCTCGGAACGCTGTTCCGTTAGTTGCCTTGATTGCGTTTTATTTATAGCGCTAAGGTAGCCATCAGGCAAACGTTATCATTGAACACTTTGGGTTTGGACTGCGTAATGAGATTCATAAAACCCATTTATATTTATGGTAACTATGCGTTTGTGTAATGTTCGGTAGTTTTATTAAGTTATGTAAAATAATTTACTATTAAAATTTGTATTATACTACAGTAATGAGTGAAGATCTTAAATAAAGCTTGGTTTTATAATTATGTGCCGAGATACTACCGAATATTATCTACCTAAGAATGAATGAAAGGCGAGAGAACCTTATTATTTCTCAGTTAAAATTTTAGCACTTAGTTATCCATCATTCCTGCATCCAGTGAAGTACTATCTTATTAATCCCAGTAGTTCATTTAGTGGATTTTTTTAATGAGGCATCGGTAGGAGATTAGCGTTCTAAAAAACTCCTTCAATGCCAAACAAGTCAAATGTTTCAACAACACACATTCCAGCAAGGGTGGATGGATCCAGAGTCGTTGCATGATTCAATCCCCTCTTTCTGGATTCATCAATAATACTTGACCAGATCGCTCACCCAACTCCTTATCAGTATAAGCCATTCAGCTTACAGAATTTCTGATGTCATATATTGTAAATTTTTTCTTTTATGTTTTTTCCTATTCAGTATTTATCCTAAAATCATCAGGATCTACTCTTTGACATATCCTCGGCCTTTGACATCGGCCGGTTGCCTCACGTAATCCACCACCTGAAAAATTATGAAGCACCCAGCAAATTGTTTGCCCTTGTAGCTATATATCTCAAGCACAGACTTGTATATGTATGAAGGAGCATTTAAGAGACAAAAGCATACATAGTGAAGGGCTCTTTAGGGATCTGTTCTAGACGGAATCAAATATTTTGTGTACGGATGGAAAACGGCTGTGGGACCACCTCATTTTAGTATTGCAAGAAGACAAGCCATGAGGATACCGACATATGAACTGCTCTCTAAATAAATAACGATCGACCTAAAATAAGTTAATTTGCAACATTAACTTGCTGCCATAATCGGCAAGTTAATGTTGCCGTAACCATGGCATTTTGTGTAAGGTAGGGTGAAGAAATGAATAAAATCATTTGTCCTGCCTGTGAATATTATTGTTTAAGTCAGAATGTAAATATTTGCTAACATGCTGAAGAACAACTATGTAGTAACGCTAAACAATGACAATTAGCATGTTCCTACATGTTTTCTGAATTCTTGTTTTATCGTTGACGTGGTGCGGGTCCACATAAGTTCCAGTAAATGAGTAAATTCGCAATATGTTCCTTCTCTTTAGGAATAATATAGAACATGTGTGTATTAGCATATGTAGTGAGCGTTGTAATTTGTTGTACGTTGTATATTCTTTTAAGCAAGTGTCTTAGTCTCACGGTGATTCATGTTCCAGCTGGAATTGCACTGCTGTTACAGCGGTACTGGAAGGCGGTTCAGATGTTCATCGGGGCTGGAACTGCGAACGGCAATGAGGAAGTGGGGTTGACAAGTATGCGTGAGAGCCATAGGGAGATAGGAGCCAGGACTACACGCGTATCTTCCACTCGGCCCCGTGTAAAACACAAATCAGATGTCATGCCAGTTCCCGGGAGTACAGCTTTACGAGTGTGTACGCCCGCTGCGGAGGTTGACATCTAGAAAGTGCTATTATTAGTTCTTTATAAAGGTCGTATAATCCAACTGAAGCCTCCAATAAATAGAGATCAACAGAAGGAGGAAATAAGAGAGGTGCGTGGTAGTTAGTTACAATGTCACTTCTGTCTAAAAGGTGTTTGCCTCACCTATAATAATAGTTATAGTACGTCAGATTTTAGTCAATACAATGCTACCAAACATAAATTTAACTATTCTTTTAAATTTTAAGCGACCGCCGTACAGTGGGGCCGAATGCTCAAATAACGGAAAAAAATCAATATCTCGAAAACGGATAAGCATAAAATCCTGGAGCTGGTCTCATTCGACTCAGAATAAAAAAAATACATCAAGTTCAACGGCCTTTATTAAAATTTTGAAGAAAATTAAAGAACTAATGAGAAAATTAAAGCCTATTGGCAAGATAAAAATTTCAGAAATTTTTGAAATAGGTTGCACTAATGAAAACCAATTCAAAAAAGTATTTTGAATGTATATTAAAATTAAATAATACTTATGAATAAAAATTCAAAGAAGTTTAAAAGACTGGAAAATTTCGAAAATAATGGAACTAGAGATTCCAAGTCAAAGCTTGCTCAAATTGAAAAGAAACTTACGATCTCAAATTAAAGGAAATTATATTAACAGTTGCTAAGCTGTATCACTGATTTCCAGATGCTTTTTTCTTTTTTTTTTGGTTCTGGTCTCATGTTCGTGATAAATGGATCTAAAGTCTCCAGCAGCTGGACTCGTCGCCTGGTATGTGGGAAACATATTCATTTTCCATCCACTCGCTGAATAATTTCTGAACCTCACCCGGTCCCGATTTAATGTGTTTGTTTTTTATTAAAACGAGGCAACAAACTCTTACATAGAGCTGTCATGTAACCATTGTAGAAATGTTTTCTTCGTGAAGTTCAGGGTGATTTCGTCGAAGTTTGTACCACCCCACAAGCACTCACACAAATCCTGGTATTTAATTTTGATACAACTAGCAACCAGACTGAACTGGAATTAAAAGTGTTTTGACGTTGGGACATGTATTATCTGAGCCAATTGGGTAAACAAAATAGTGCAACGAACAAAAGGGTACTCAAATCATTTCTTTTCTTTGCGGTGCTATGATGGATAGGCAGATAAAGGCAGATGGTTTTGTTCTAATCTTTATTCTAACACGTCTATTTTGAGAAAATATCTTCCCCATCCCCGAGGAAGCCAGAGCTTTTTTTGTTGCACTACCTTTTCAAAAGTTTACGGTAGTTCGTAACTTTAGTCTGGTTACGTCATCAAATATATTTTTTTGACCAATTCGTTTTGCGTGTGGCATATTTAAACATCCTAGAACAGGAATAAAACATTAGAATTATTTCTAAAGCTATTATATTCCTTACTTATATTTACAACTGCATCCTACGCACCACCCATTTTCCTCTGTTATGGAAACATGCCACTATCATTATTTTTCTAAAACCAGGCAAACCTTCCAACAACACTTCATCCTACAGGCCTATCTGTAGGCCTATCTATAGTTCTGGTGCGTTTCAGGACATTGCGCAAGCATTTGACCGGGTATGGCACACTGGATTACTCTTCAAGCTGAAAACCATTTACCCCAGTCTCTATACCTCATTCTCCGATCCTATCTCTCAAACCGTTCCTTCCGAGTTCGCTGTGGTGTAGAATTTTCTAACCTTCTTTATACCGTTAAGGCCGGTGTTCCTCAAGGCAGCGTCTTGGGACCCGTCCTCTACATCCTTTACACTGCTGATATTCCTACACATCCTGATACCTTTCTGGCAACTTTTGCAGACGACACCGCCATCCTATCATCCAGTTCCAATCCTGAAACAGCATCCTTAAACCTTCAGAGACACCTTTTCCTTATCGAAGACTGGTGTAATAACTGGTATGTAAAGGTGAACGAACCCAAATGTAAACACATAACCTTTACTCTTAGATGAAATTCCTGTCAGCCAGTTTATTTCAACTCATTACCAATTCCTCTCTCAGATACAGTCCGGTATCTTGGCTTACTGTTAGACAAAAGATTGACTTGGAACCCACATACAAGACTTAAAAGACAAGAACTCAACCGAGGATTCGGACAGTTATACCGACTACTCAACAGAAAATCTGAACTTACAGTTGAAAACAAATTATTAATCTACAAGACAATACTGAAGCCCATCTGGACCTACGGACTTGAACTGTGGGGGACAGCTAAACGTTCTAACATCAAACGCATTCAATCCTTTCAATCCAAAGTCCTCCGTACAATAGTAAATGCTCCTTATTATGTCTCCAACTATACCTTGCACCACGACCTTAATGTTCCATTTATTTAAGACCTAATTCCATTCAAATTTTCCTAATTCCACCAGAACCTCATTCATCATCCTAATCCTCTAACACGATCCCTATCCAGCTCCACTCATCCATACAACCTACCTAGAAGGTTGAAACGGCAGTTGCCCCGCGACCTTTTGTAAATATATGTAAAAAATGTATATATATATATATATATATATATATATATATATATATATATATATATTGTTTATTATGACCGTTTGAAATTTCATAAATAAAAAATAAGGTACTGTTATATTTAAAAAAAAATTGTATAGTTTCTTTATTTCAAGCAATAAGGTACTTTTTTGTTGATTAATGTCAATATTGTATGAACTTATCCAAAATATTTTAACTTTATATTGATAAGATTTCAATTCAGAAAATTTGTTATTATTTGTATTATTTAATCCAGAAATATACTTCTCTATTGGATATGTTTCATCATTAAAAATAAAGTGAGTAGTAAAAATCACATTACATGAATGTTCGCACTTGGACATAGCTTTGCAAAGATCATCTCATTATCGAAATCGATAATCTATTATTTAAAAAATATAATTTCAATTTAGGGATCCGTATTCACTCAATCAGCCGGTGTACCGCAACGTAGTATCCTGGGTCCGATCCTTTACACGGTGTATACAGCTGATATTCCCTCCCATCCTAGCACTATCCTTACTTCCTACGCATGTGTGTTATCTGTGAATAATGATCCTGTTACTGCATCTCAAATCCTACAGAACCATCTATCAGCCATTGAAGAATGGTGTCAAAACTGGAGAATTAAAATAAATCCTTATAAATCCCATCAAATCACCTTCACTCTACGTCGCAAGCCTATGACTTCCTGCCCCACCGTATCCTTTAACAATATCCTACTTACTCCTGTTGAACAGATTCGGTACTTAGGACTCCACCTCGACAAACGCCTAACATGGAATCCTCATACTAGACTGAAACGACAGGAAACTGCTCGTAGATACAGATTACTACAACACTTACTTGACAAACGCTCAAAACTTCCTACTTACTACAAAAAACTCATTTATATCACAATTATCAGGCCTATTTGGAGCTATGGCATTGAGCTATGGGGGTCTACTAAACCATCGAATTCCTCTCGCATCCAATCCTTGCAGTCCAAAATCCTTCATAAAATCCTCAATGCTCCTTACTTTGTTACTAATAAAATCATCCATAAAGACCTAAATATCCCATTAGTTGAAGACTTGGCCCGTTACAGATATTCCTCTTTTCATTCCAAACTCCCCGCCCACTCTAACCCGCTTATCCGTGACCTCTCTTCCATATCTATTCCCGACAACCCACCGAGGCGCCTTAAAAGAAGATGGCCAAGAGACCTCCTAACATAAAACATTGGAGTGCTACCAATGGGTAGTTTCTTCTCAGGACTACCATGTGTACTAATCATATATAAAGCCTATTTACTTGTTGTATTTATTTAATACAGTTGTAAATTTCTTTAAATAAATAAATAAAAAAAAAATTTAGGGATATATAACAAGATTAACCTCCACGATTTTAAATAACTTCGCTTATTTATCTCCTATGAAACATTATAAATGATTCGATTAGAAATAATCATTGATTTAATATATTTTAAGTGCTGAGCTTACGACTCGCTAAGTTCATGTAGTTAATCGATATAAATGCAATTCATATAAAAATTATAAGGCTATAAATGAAAAAAAGGAAACCTAAAAATGATGCCATAGACATTAGATATATAGATGATTCCATCCGATTGATTATGAACATCAATGACATTTAAAAAGATATTCGCTTTTGAGCTTGAAATTACGCTTTACATTTTTTCTACAATCTGCGTAACTGAACTATCGAGATAGTGAGTGCTCTCTAAATACCGCATTAGAATAATGTTTAGCTGCGTACTTTACAATATTTTCGGCTTGGACGATGTTTATTCGAAACTGTAGTTTGATTTGAGTATTTAAGAAAATTATGTTCCTTTGTACCTTACCAGTCCAAGCAATATATTTATTATTACGCAATATAATAATAATAATACCATAGAGTGCCCTTCTTCGAATTAAATAATGTTTCCTCCATTTTGTAGAGGGAGCGGCGTGGTCTAGTGGATAGAGCGCTAGTCTGCTGTGCTCCGGATCCTGGGTTCGAATCCCGGCTGTGGCAGAATATTAATTATTCTGTTATTAATTCAGTCGGGGGGCGACCCTAGAGTATGGAGACCCTCCTGGGCAGACCCAGCCTCTTTAAATTGGGTACCTAAAATAATTGGGGAAAAATCTGGCGGCTGAGCGCGATTAAGGCCTAATCACCTCATTGCACTGCCGTTGGCCTAGAAACAGTACGAATCTCTATATGTACTGAGCCCAAGACCCTTCAAGGGTTGTAGTGGTACAGGTTTTTTTTTTTTTTTTTACTCAATTTTGCAAAAGGAAACTCGTTTAAGTCTTATTCCTTGTCCTGAGCAGGAACACTTTGATGTTTTGTTTTTCTTTTTCTGCAAATGCCCATTTTTCGGAAGGTATATGGTCCGCCATTAAGGTCTATAATTCCTTAAGGTGTATTGGTCCTCTATTTCGTGGCTTCAGTGGGAGGATATTGATAAGTCTGAGGCTAAGGCTTGGATTGATCCAATAATCATAGGATCTGTGAAGGCAATATTTAGTGGTATCGGCATCGAACTTTCGGGTTCGTTAAGCCTATTATTATTAGTATTATTATATCGCCAGTCGAATGAGATTGGTTTCTATCACTGGCGGTTCTCCCTGATAAAGTGAAAAACTTGCCCTCTTCCTTCTCCCGGAATAGCCAAAGAGAAAAAAATGAATTGATTGAAGAGGTGGTTTACAACATATAATAAATATTTCTAGGCATTGGTACTAACCAATACTCGTGGATGAGTTTAATATAACATTCCTATGTGGCTTTATCTACTTTATGTAAGTGCGCTAAATATTCCTCCTTTCCATCTATAACAAAAGTCATGACCTAAAAATGAAAAGTCAAATCTTCTAAAAACTGCTCATGGATATGCCTTCGGTTTGTATAAATAGATTATTAAATTTTCCAATAACTCTGAAATCTAGTCCATGTAGTAGAGCATTATGCTCTATCTATTGGATTGTTTCACATGAAATGTACGTTTTTATAGTTTCTGAAATAATAAAGCATTTTGCAGGTCTCTGTTGTTTTCTTTCGAATGTTAACATATTTAAAGTAAACAGTTACTAATCATCCACATTTGTATTATAAACATTAGCTTCCCAATCAATTACTCTCTTTTTAGTATATCTCCAAATATGAATACGGAAACACGCGATTTTCGAGTAATATTTTTGTACGAGTTTAACTCGGCCATTCAGCAGCTGAAGCCGCTAGAAATATTTGCAAGGCGTTAGGGGAAGGGAGTGTTAATGAACGGACCATTCGCCGTTGGTTTGCTAAATTTTCAGCTAGAGATACCGACTTGGAAAACTTGCCCCGAGGAAGACCTCCGTCCGTAATAGACAACAATGTTCTCAAACATACAGTAGAAGGAAACCCCTACCAGACAGTTAAAGGACTCTCAGCACAACTAAATGCAAGTGCATCTACCGTTTCCAGACATTTAAAGTGTATTGGAAAAGTAAAAAAACTCGATACATGAGTACCTCATGATCTCACTGGCGCAGCAAGACCCATGTTTCAAAACATACCGTGCAAAAATTGAAAGAACTGGGCTACGAAGTTCTTCCGCACCCACCATATTCTCCCGACTTGTCTCCAACAGATTACCACCTGTTCAGGAATTTAGACAACTTCGTCAAAGGAAAACTTTTTGAAAATGATGATCAAGTGGAAAGTGCGTTTTCAGATTTTGTTTTACTTCAAAGCTCGAGTTTTTTCAGTTCAGGGATAAAAAAGTTGGTGTCACGTTGAGAAAAATAAGGTTAATACTTCGAATAAAATTATCTTGTTTTTATATCGTATTTTTAATAAAAATCCTTTACCATGAAAACGGACATTTCATGTCACACAACCCAATACAATGGTATTCCGAACACTAGAGAATACCCGCACCCCGCAGTGCTCGAGAGATTGAGGTCCTATTTGCGGCCGGCAGTTCCTGCGATTCCTCTATTTCAGTTGACAGTCCTGGAGTGCCCTGCCGGTCCACGCCCTTGCCGAAATAGACCATCGCCGTATTATTTTTACCGTCGCCACTGACCTCGCACAACCCGCTCTGCAGTACCCAAGCTTGGCATTCTTCTTCCGCTGTCTCTATTTCCGTGTCGAAAAGTGACTGAAACCTGTCCGTTTTCTAAGCCAGGAATTTTCCTCGCTTTGGTCCTATTCCAAATTGTCGACGCTTTTAAAATTCTGCAAAGTTCTCACTCGATAATTTATAACGGGCTATAATCAAAAGGGTGAGTCTCAAAGTGAGGCAATATTACTTTTCTGTAAAGTATAGGTTGTTTGAAATACTTAGATTCGTTTTTGTTTTTTTTTCAATAGAATTCATTTGTTGTCGTTCTGATACATTAATTAAAGCAATTTCGCCAAATCTGATCCTTCGAATGAAATTAGTTTTGACTTTTAAGTCTGTATCGAAATCGAACTACTAAACCTAATCATGGAGGATTCTAAGTAATACAGGTATGTTGGCCATTTTGAACTTTCCAATAAACTCAAATATGTTTTGGATATATATTAGATTTTTTGGTTTAAACGTTCTAGACGAATGTTCCTTGCACTTATAATTGATCCTCTTGTAAGCTACGTTCTTTATAACTAATCTCAGGGATTATAACTCGTAAATTCAGTGAATCTCTTAATGAGTTCATCGATCACCCAGTGTACAAGGATAAACTGTGTTTTGAACATAAGTTACAATGAACCCTCCGAGGTGATTGAAAATACGATGTCTCGAGACCTACTTTAATTAAATTGACATTGAAGTGCTACCACTGGGTAGTTCTTCACAAGACATTATCACGCCCATAAGTGTAAATTAGCCCATTTACTTGTTGTATATATTATATGTACAGTTGTAAATATCATAAAATGTATAAAAAAAAAAAAATAAATAAAAAAAGTTACAATGAGTTGATCTACTCAGCATTGATGCTCGACGGATATAATTATCTCCTGTCCTATGAAGTGTATTGATGTCTGAGTGTCTATTCTGCATCAATCTAAGATTATTTTAACTATCTGTCATTCCCTGACATGTACCACCGTTCGGAAGGTATCGTACAATAACTTATCTTCCTTGTCATGCCAATATCTCTTGCAAAATCGAGCATACGCACGGAAATTCATTCCGGATTGTTGCTTTTTCAACTCGATTTTGTAATCTATACAAAAATTAGTTTAAAAGATAAACGCATCGAGTAATTTGGGGCATTTTTACTGTTTTGGGGTGATATTGTAAGTCGACAGAACAAAATTAAGATCGAGCACTAAACAATAACTTTATAATTTAAGAATAAGGGTTGCCCGAACCAGGTATCAATCATCCATGACAAACCCACCTCCACCCTTATCCATTAGTTCAATGCTTGCTTCCTATTCAATTCCTGATAATCCTCCGAGGCGTCTGAAAATAGATGGTCTCAAGACCTTCTAGTTTAGTTACCTAGTGGAGTGATGCAATTGGGCATTTTGTCTTCATGTATTTTGTCATTACCAGCATATTTATTTGTTGTATTAAAAAAAGAATAATGGGTAACTGACAGACTGATCGCGAGAGTCTTATATATTATCGTTTTTAATTAGCGCTTAATCACATATTTGTAAAATAAAAACCGCCGGAAATAGATAGTAATAATATAAAATAATTTGCGTTGAAAGAACTATAATCCAGGTATCCGAATTTCAACTATGGTTCTAATAGACTGATTGATCTATTATACAATCTGGATCTCTAAATTTATACATAGTTTTATTTCCTGCGCTGTGCACGAGACAATGACCGCTAGATCATGTTGGGTTATGCATGCAATGATCTAGGGGTCCTCTCTCAGGCTCTAAATTAGGTTTAATAGTTTTATATTTCGTATTAACAAAATGTTCCTTCGCGTTATCAATGATAATTTTTAAGATAGCTAATAATACTGTTAGTTCAGTTTATAATTCATCAGCTTATGATTCGTTTTGTACGATTTTGTATGGTTAGTAGTAAATATGATGAGGATCAGAATGCCAAGTGGGGTTAAACTGCAAAACGTACAAGAAGTTATTTAAAAAAAACAAACAAGAGCGGGCAGTTATTAGACAGGAGACTGTTTTTCAGCAGATAGCTCATTTTTTATATATATATATATATATAATTTTATATATATACATATAATTAATATATTTATAATATATTAATTCATGCGTTTTTACTTCGATGAATAAAATTTATTTAACAAAAATAAATACATTTGCGTGCAAATACATTTAATTTTGTAGATTCTCAAAAATTAACAATATCATTTTATTATTGTTGATAAAAAATGGCTAAATTTACACGCTCAAAGAATTTGATTGACGAATAAAGAAGAAAAAAAAAACATATTTTTAGGTAATTTTTTTTTTCTTCCCCCCGAACAAAAGATAAATAATATGGTTGTATAATATACTGTTGCAATACTAAATTGTTATATTATTTTATCTAAGACATATGTTTCTAACAGAACTGAATATAATTCTTTAAACTTTTTTCAACCCTAAATTTTATTAATAGTTCTTCTATTGATTTTAACAACCGAGGTAAGTGAAAGTCGTATGTTGGGCGAACAAATTTTTTTAAAAATATATGTATCTCATTATAATGTGTAGTGAATTTCCATCTTTTACATTTTAATAATGTTTAATTAATATAGTAATCATTTTTTACTAACAAAATATTGTCTTTAGATATTAAAAAAAAAAGCTATACAAATTTAACAGAAAAAAAAACGATATTGAAAATATCAAAATTATCGGAGAAAAAACTTTTCATAAACCTTCTCAACACTTTTCACACCCAATTTGAAGTTTCTGTAGTCAAATGAAAATCTCGAAATAAAATTGGTGAAGGGCCGTAGACACTAAAAAAACCAAGTAAAATACAACAGCAATAAATTTATTGACTCAGAACGGAAAATACAGTGAATCATAGTGAGTTTTGTATTAAATGAGTGGTGTTAAATTATATTAAATATATAAATTCTATAATGTTTATTTTAGCTCATGTTGCCGAAAAATCATAGCCGTTGAATATCTGAATATCAGATATATATTCATAGTTAAAAAAAAATAAAAATATTTAAATCGAAATCTCTCATATAAAATAAATATTAAAAAAATTGTTTCACCATAAAAAAAAAAAAAAAAAAAAAAAAAAAAATTGCTATGCTAGAGTTTTTTGTTGACCGTTAAAACAATATGATGGAGGAGTTGGTTGGGGGTGCCAACGTTTCTGCACTAATGTTTATTTATATTAACGTTTATTACGTTAATGTACATTTTTTATTTTATATTTGTTACTTATACTTTTTTCCATTTTCCATTTATATTTTCGTATTACAGTGAATATTCATTACAAAAGTTCACATTAAAGCTTTTTTTTCATATTTATTTTTATTATTGTCATCTTATTATTTACTCAGCTTAATATTATTTTTTCCTTTTAATTGTGTTGGTTCTTATATTGTTTCTTTTAGCCTGAAAAACGCCCAAAATGTAGGCCGAAACGTCGGTACAAAAATGAAATAAGTCTTGTGGGCGTGATTTCTTGGTAACCGCACACAATCAACTTCACCATCATAAGAAAATTTTATTTTCCTACTAGCGGAAATAATTATTGCATCCGTTCCGAACAAGACTTAAAAAAGTATTCTAACTATAGAGAATAATAGAAATGTGTTAGGTTGTTAAATTATCTCGAGCAGACTAAAATAGCTAATCCCAAAGACAAGGAGCGCTATCTGGATCTCGACTAGTTAGACCAATGAATCGCATGTTTCATTTCTCTCCGCAATCCGACCTTTCATGAACCCTCTCCTACTTGTGGAACTGAAAACAGTTAGTAAGGTCACGGCTATAATAAGGAAGCCTTAACAGTTTACTCCGAGATAAAACAAAAATTTATGATTACGCAGCACGGAAGACGGAACTGTTGTAAGGAACAATTTTAATTTAACTTACTGGCGCTAAAAAATCTAGAAATAAATGAATATGATGCACGAAAGCATTCATTTGTGTGTGGCTTTACACTTCATGTGACGGTAGAGCAGCTCTGATAAAACGTACGTCAAGTTTAAATCTAATCGATTAGCGACAACATTGATTTCTTCGATAATATTTTCTTTACTTTACTTTCAAACAGGAATAGAAATACACTTAGGCCCGAAATCCTTTTTCTTTAAAGATCTGTCTAACATCAATGAAATGAAAATAGCCTTTATTTATGCAATAATTATAACAAACAAAAAAAAACCTTATTCTCATAATTAAGATATAAAATAAATTATTATTTTTCTTTTCCTTATTTTTTTTTTTTTTTATATATATTTTTTTTATCTTCTTCTTTGCATAGGCCTTCCCAAAAGGGAGTAATAGTCTGAGCTTTCCTGGATGACTAGTCCTCATTGGAAAGCGGAGTTGGTTAGTTCTGTCCACTTATTTTGCCAAGTATCCCTGTCTTTAGCGTCTCTCCACCAGAGGGGACCTATCGTCCGCTTAAAGTCATCCCTCCGTCTCTTCTTTTGTCGGCCTCTTTCCCTTTTTAGGCAATAAGGAGTCTATTCTGTAACCTCTTTCGACCATATATTGTTCTTGCACCGTAAGAGATGTCCTGCCCATTTCCATTTAATTTTCCAGCTCTGTATGGTTGCTTCTTTAAGACCTGTTTCTTCCTTAGTTCTCAGACATCTTACTCTGTCCTTCCTCTTCACGTTCATCAAACTTCTTTCTATGCTATTCTGCCACACCTGGATTTTGTTCTGTTGGGCTTTTGTTAATGACCAAGTCTGACAGCCTGTCTAACATACAAAATACATAAATTATCTAATTTTACAGCATTATTTTATAAGCTATCAAATTTGTTCACGATTAAATGCGATATTTTGGCATTAAATCCATGGACAATCCGTGAATTTTCGGCTGAATAAGGATCTCACATATTAGCAGGAATCTTTAAAATTAATATATAATATTAGGTATTTAAATTTTTATGAATATGTTTGAACATACACTGCCGGTCAAAAGATGGAGACCATCTATGTTTAACATTAAGTAATCTGTTAGAATTTTTTTTTGTTGTGCGACATTTCCCCTTGTGTCTTATGTGGGCGGAACTACGATATTCAACGGAAAATTCACTCTTTTTAACCATTCTTTAGTGAAAAAAAAATTATCTATGCAGTGAACTTCTTCCAACTTCGGCAGTCGAGAAATCAATATATCAAACTAACAATAACATTTATCTTCTCAATTTAACCCTTGGGGGATTAATAGACTGTAAATAAAGTAAAAAAGGAAAAAAAAAAAACCTGTACCTCTACAACCTATGAAGGGTCTTGGGCTCAGTACATATAGAGATTTGTACTGTTTCTAGGCCAACGGCCGTGCAATGAGGTGATTCGGCCGAGATCACGCTCAGCCGCCAGGTTTTCCCCCATTTATGGGTACCCACTTTATAGAGGCTGGGTCTACCCCAGGAGGGTCTCCATATCCCAGGATCGCCCCCCGGTTGAAATAACAGAATAGATAATATTCTGTCATAACCGGGATTCGAAGCCAGGATCCGGAGCACAGTAGACTAGCGCTCTATCCACTAGACCACGCTGCTCCCCTTTCAAATAAAGTAAAGTAAATAAAGTAAAGACACAAAAACCATATTGTTTATTCATACTGTTGGGAATAGATGTGGACAGAAGTTGATTACACAAATAAATCAAGGAAAATCAAGCCATCACCTTCTCCCTGGAAGACATCATTGCGAAGTAACCGCTTCGAGGAAACTGCTTTGGCGAGACTTGGCATCGGACATAGCAGGTAAAGAGCCTCTCTCAATAAAACATATAATTGAGACTGCTCCGAATTCCTTGTACTAATGAATACATTTAATCTACCAAGATCGCTGTGTGAGAGCTTGAAGGACTCTAGTGAAATAATCAATACCCTGCTAATGTTCATCAAAGAATGAAATCTTCTCCAGGAACTATAAGAAAAAAAATTAAATGAAAAACAAATAAGAAAAAATAAAATAAATAAATTTTTAAACATTAGATAAATAAAAATTTGTGTTTTATTATTTTTAACTAGTTTAAAATTGTTTGTTAATGTATATATATTCGTTGCTAATAACCAAGAGGTTGAGCGCCTATTCGAATAACCTGACCCTAGAACAGTGTACAACACTTTCAGTTGCAGATTGAGTGGCCCTCAAGTTTTCCTTCGGTCGAATGTTGTTTCTAGGTAATGTAATGGTTAAGAAGAGCAACTTCATACCTCCTATTTTGCTTTTTACGATGATTTTCTTAAAAACGGCTAAAGAGATTTTGATGAAACTCTATAAATTGATGTAAAAAAAATGTGTGTATGTGTCAGTTTGTGTGTGAGTCTGTGTGTGTGTTTGAGTCTGTAGTGTGAGGGACAGAGGGAGGGAGCGAGAGGACGGGAGCCGGAGGGGACGGCCTAATGCAGCCCGCACAGCCGCCCTGCGAGTTATTGAGAGAGATAAGGCGCCTGCCCCGACGGTGTCCAATTATAGGTTCGCCGAAAAAATAGGTTGACCCCCTGCATACAAAATTATTCCGAGCCAAAAATGTGCCGTACGTGCTCAATCCCTTATGCTAATACCTCTCATAGGGGAGCATTTTTTATACTGATAGTTGCCGGCGGGCCGATGAAGTCCAATATATCATGACTGGTCAGCGATCCCTTGTACCGTAGTATTAAATATTTCCTCGGCCTTAAGTAAGAAATAGAAGAAAGTGGGTCACGGTGGGTCCTTGGAGTAAATAAATTGCGAAGGTGATCTTTGCCCGCCGGGAGATCGATATTGCCGGTTTACTAAGGCTCGATGTACGGAAGTAAATTATGAAAAATGTTGGTCTGGATATAAGTAACTAAGTGACTTATCAACTTCAACAACATCCCTTCTAATCAACACCGAAATTCACAACTTTCCAAAATCAAATAGAAATAGCAGTGTCCATCCAACAGCACAATTTTTAACGTATTAAAATAATTATAGATGAATATAATTTTTATCATAGGTTAAGGATTTGGTATACCGACGAATCAAAATATTATACAATTCATTGTGTTTAATACAATAAAAAGCTCATTTTATATAAATATTTTATATTTATTTATTGAGAAATATTACAATTTGTTTCATAATAAACAGTAGTAATAGTGATGTGATACACATTCATAAAATATATACAGAAAATAATGATACAGTCAAATTACATAAAATCGGAAATAAATAAATTCAAATATATACAAAAAAATAACAATTAATAAAAATAACAAAAACAACAACAAACAAATCTAAACAACAACCTGTAGTAGAGATAAATACAAGTTGGGAAATAAATAAACATCATACAAACAAACTTAATAATATATATATATATATATATATATATATATATATATATATATATCTATATATATATATATATATATATATATATTGAGGATGTATAGTCGACTGTAGAAACTATTATAGGTGAATAGTCAGGAATCAGTCATTTTTTGAAAAGTTTTTAATTTTGCCAACGTTTCGGCTCAAGCTTGTGAGCCATCATCAGGGCATTACTGAGCCATGTCCAAGCATAAACCCCTAGTTTATAAATGTTAAGTTTTTTTTATTTAATTTATTTTCAACATTTCCTTGCCTTTCGGCTATACGGGATTTGGCACCAAATAGATGCTTAACAAAATCTAACTTTTAGAGATCCGGTAGTTCAGTAGCTTCCTTCTTCGGGCTCCGAGGTTGAAGTGGGCTGCACCTTAAACCTCTTCCAGCCGTGAAAGAACTCCTTGAACCACAGGTATTAGTCTCACTCACCGTATAGATGTCAAGCTCATGAACATTGTTTTCGCTCGTTAGAATCTCTGCAAAAGTAACAGTACAAGTTAATAAAAGTACAAATTATTCACACTAAAGAGGGTGCTGAGTAATTTTTTTTTTAAACTGCTTTTTAACTACATATATGCCTCGAGAGAGAACGTTTTCTGAGTTGTAATCAATATTATAAATCGATATATATATATATATATATATATATATATATATATATATATATATATATATATATAAAAACTTTATTACGCTACGGTTATTTGCCCACTCTCGAAAAATCACAAAATAATTGATAACCTATAATATTAAGAATATTTTGTTTTTCCGATTACTGTATAAATATAAGCATGTAAATTACTTAAGGAAAGCTCAAGCCTATGCGTCGATGGTAAAAAATCTAAATAAAAATGTGGTTCTAGGTTGGAAACCAGCACACGAGGAAATAAGCTGTAATGAGAAGGTATATGAAACAGCCAAATTGGCAGCAGTATCTTCTATAGAAATTAGCCCTATTTTTACTAAATCTGTTTCCTGAAATCACATGTGACCAGCTTTAGGAAAATACTGAAGAGTCGATTAAGTTAAGAACTATAAAAATCGAAGATTAACCGCGAAAAAGTGCCAACAATGACAACAGAAGAAAAGGTGTCATTACTAGATTAAGAATAGGGCACATGCGACTGACCCATGTTTATCTAATCGAGAAGAAATCATCTGTCTGTGAAAACTGCAACATGCTACCGACTACCTGACCATCCTAGAAGATTGCCCGCTTTATAACCAACACTTCCGCTCATAAAATATGAAAAGAAACTTCAAGAAGTTGCTAGGTGATAATACCGTTACTATTAGGAAAACTATTGATTTTTTGAAAATATTTGATTTATTTATAAAATCCAGCTCAAAGAGAAAGAAGAAATAAAAGTAAAAATTGTAATATAGATAGAAAATACCACTAAAGATCCCACAATATATGTGTCCACAAATAAAATTAACTAAATTAAATTTAGTAATTAGATTTCTCTCAGGTTAATTAGATTGGATTGGTGAATTCATATTAGATCAGGAGTTATCTGTATTTCTAATAATTCATATCTCCTATTGCAAAAGAGTGCAATGCATTCGATAACGATTTCAAAGAAGTTAAAATTGACCAAAGGAACGATTTAAACATACAAAAATAATCATGTGAATACTATTTGTGCAGACAATGATGGAAGGACCCGAGAAAAGACTGAGAGGATGAATGATGACACCGCGAGTGATGTCAGGCCGGTGACTAAGAGCTCTCGAGCAACACCTCAACCCTACAGGTGCTTATTAGAGGAGCTACACCCACCACACACCTCTCCTCCACTTCTGTCATAGCAAAGTCTGTATTAATTATCCTTACCTCCAGATCTAGATAGTAACACCAATTTGTTTTAGCAGCTTTTCAATTTAGAGCGGTGAGGAGTGGCCGTTTCAAAAGATCCATACATTAGTCCCCAGGAATCCAATCAAACGTAACCAGATGTTTGCCCATCTTTTAAGAGCAACTTCTTCCAAGAATTTTGGTTCGTTTAATAGCAACTCACAAACGATTAATTAACAATCGGACTGGTTTAAGGATGATATAAATGAAAAAGATAAGTTGATCTGTAGGATTTATAAAATGATAAATAATACAATTATATCATCATATATCGAGGCCTTAATAATATTTTATTATTATATTCCTAATATCCGTGAGAAATGTAGCAATAATTGAGGTCGAAAAATTAGGGCTGATTTTCCAATATTTCTCCAACAAAAATTTATTTCACATTATCATTAGTTAACCAACGTTTCTGGGTATCGCACCCATCTTCATGATCTTATTTTTATGTAAAATATTTAGTTTTTTTTTATTTATTATGCTATGAGTAAATGAATATATAAAATTTCAATATGAAAATATTTAGGGCAATAATAAAAGATTAAATTGTCAAAACAATACCGTACAATAGTAAAATAAATGTGATCAAAATCGTATGATAAGGCTGAGTGAGAACTCCAAAGTCTTAAAATTAAGAAAGTGACAAAATTTTAATGTTGGTTTCAGTTTTACTTTTTAAAATAAAATAAATTAAATAAATTTCTATATCATGAATTATTAGCAAAAACAAAATTAAAATCTGATATCTGTTGGTGATTCTATAATAATTATTGTTTATATAAATTTATATTAGTTTATTTAAGGTTTATTTGTTTTTAAAAAATACGAAGTAATAGTGCTGATAAACTTACGCGGTTAAGAGATGGGCGCGCATGCGCATTATCGAAAATTGTACAGTGTCGGGAATAAAATATTGCAGTCGAGTCGTAAGTGAGTGCATACGTACTACAGGACTTCCATCTAGTCCCACAGGGGGGACAGCAGAGAAACTCATAATCGAGAAGAAGACAAGTCCCACAGGGGGACAGCAGATAAGCTTACCTTAAATATTAATATAACATTAAAGGACTACTAATTTAACAATTATAGTATTTAATTTCAATCAGAACTATTATTTTACAACATTAGAATTGGGCATTCATTTTATTTTTTTATTTTGTATTATTAATTTTAATTAAACATTTCCTTTTATACATAGTCTGGCGTATTTATTTCACATGCAATATATAACCAACGCACATGACCAATATATTAACATTATTTACCAAACAATATCAATTAACAAAATCGTATAATTTCACATTTATATTGCATAATATAATTATTAATAATTAAATCTAGTCTTATTTTCAGTCAAGTTTGCACTGAAATAATCACACCAAGGGCCATCTTAACTCGTGGGCCGCCATTCTCCACGTGGTTTTGCTGGACGTTTGCTCTTGCAGTTTTAGTAAGAGTTTCTAAACCGAAAGAAATGTATTTTCGTGACAGACTAGTTTAAACAAAAATTAATCGTATGTTTGATGGGCTAGGAAATTCGATGTAATTTTTCACTTCATCAAGTTAATTAGCTGCTTAGTAATTGTTTAAGGACCGCAAGAAATGCATTTTTTAAATAATAATTTGAAAAAAAAATCTAGATGTATGTTCGATGAGGTAGTCAATTAACATCTGACAAGTTATCCTGCAAGTTATAGTCTGGCTCCTGGATTATAACTTGTAGGATCCTGAATGGGTGTGTGATACCCCGAAACTTCGGTTATGTGATGATAATATAAAATAAAAGGTTTTTGGGAGAAATATAGGAAAATTAGCCCTATTTTTTTTTCTTAGTAATAATAATAATAAATTCTTTATTTATTCTGGGACAATTCCTTGAGAATAACATTACAAGATATATAAAAAGAACTTTAGTGATAGGTTTTTCCCATTTTTGGGTACCCTCTTTATAGAGGCTAGTTGTACACAAGAAGGGTTTCCATACCCCAGGATCACCTCACGGGTGAAATAACAGAATAAATAATATTCTGTCACAGTCGCTAATCGAACCCAGGGCCCGGATAACAGTAGACTATTCTATTCTATTCACTCGACCACGCTACTGCCACTGACAAAAAAAAATAAATAAATAAATAATGATATAAATAAAAAACAAAAGTGAACAATAGTTATCGGAATTAATATATATTGGTATCCTATATAGGTTGCATGTCTGCGCGCTTAAATATATTTATCAACATAAAAAAAAAAAAAATAACGAGCAGGTTAAGGCTGACTAATAAAATACAAGGAAAATTACTTATTCGGCTTGTTATTCTAATACTTTAAAACAAAACCAAAGTAATTGAAAATTAAAAGATCCAAAAAAAGAAGAAGTAAGGAGCCTTCAATTACGATCCGATCGTAAAGTTCTAGAAAAGGAAGTAATACTGATCAAGGCAACTCATTACCTGGCCTCGCTCCCAAAGAGTTTTCGCTAATCGCTCCCTATCGCTTCTATTCCCTGAAAAAAAACCTTATTCATGCTCTCAGATAGCATGAGTTGTTCTTTGTATTTATCTCAAGTGGGCATTGGACTCCTTTTAGCCTTTTTCTTTATCATAAAGTTTTAAGAGATAGCTTCGAATTATTTTTTTTTATCAAATTAAATGGTAATGTCTAAAATTATTGTCTAAATGGGTAATTAAATGAAGCGGAAATGTGCGAATGGCGTAGAACAATCGGCATATAGGAGGTTATTTTGTTCGCCAAATATAACTCTTCCTGGTAATTAGTCAGATATAATTTCTTGATTGTGTTAATGGATATATTCAAATAAATAAATAAAATAAAAAAATGGAGAATTATATTATGTCAAGGAAGAAGAATTACAAGGAAGATAAAGCCTTGCGATTACATGACAGACCAGCAAAATCTTAGAGTAGCTATAATTTTTTTCCCAGAATATGGAATCTAAGTTTTTAAGATCAAGAAACCATAGGTTCCATCTGATTTCGTACTAAAGCTTTTATGATTCATATAGGAAATTAATTGTGATAGAGATCTCTGTCTATTGAGAAAAAAATTAACGCTAGAACATATCAAAGGGGGTGTCTAAATGCTTACAGTTTAAGATTTGAACCGGAACATTTTGATCTTATTTTAAATATCATGCAATTTACTCCTTTATTATTTAGCAAACATTCACATTATTCTTATAAATCCAGCATAAGACTTATAATATATTTAACTAGTACTTATTGATTTGTAAAATAGGATCTATTTTTGTTCTCTACTCCTCACAAAGGAAGAGTAAGTTGAGACGTTGATTTCAAAAGGTACTAAATGAGATTTTTTGCGAAATCGATATTTTGGAATATTTGTATTCTTATAATTTAGTTTTAACTAAGTTTTTAACACGTTCACACCGGGGCTAATATGTGTTAAATACGAGATCACAACAGTTCTAGGCCTCGAAAGCACTCCAACCCATAGTCAAGTGTGAACCACGAGTGGGTCACGCCAACCTACAGAACAGTCAAGTGTGACCCATCTGTGGGTCGCGCCGGCATGAACGTGTTAAAAAGACGATTCGAAATACAATTATTTTCTAAAATTACTAATAACAGACTTAGTTTCGTTCCTATTCATACTTAAACATTTCATTCTATAACTTAAAAGAAAGTGTTATTCATACAGTAAACAAAAAATTCTAAGTTTTAAAGGGAAGAGAATAAAATGAGTTGGTTTAAAAATATAGTAATGAGAGATTTTCGCGCCTCCTGTAAAATTCCTAGATTGGATAAAGTAATTTTTGGAAGTCGATGTCACCAGTGTAATATATATATATATATAAGGAGGTAACATTCAAAAATTGTTTTTCAACCATCAAAATAAATCTAAAACTTATGGACAATATGCCCTGAATACGCTCTGATTGAAACCCCAACCTCTAACATTCATTTCAAACATGGAAAAAGCTTGTTTCGTTTGAGAGTGATAATGGTTGATAATGTAATAATAAAAAATCTGGAAAGAAAATTCTTAAAAGGGTGGACGAAGCAGGATATGAGTCGAATTAATATATAAAAGACTGATTTTTTTGTAAGATATCAATCACATTAAGTAACAAAAAAAATATATATATTTTCCAGATTTTTTCCTCCTAAAGCTAATTATCAGGAGAACTGAGATTTATAATCAGGCCCGTTTCCGTATACGACATTTAATCGAAAACTTCAAGGGCCTCGGCGATCAAGTATGCGCCTCGGAAGGACAAGATATCTTTGGAGGAATTTATGGAATGGCTGGGAGATGGGAACCACTTTGCACAAGAGGGGAAAACGTTACATCAATATTTAGATCAAGGCTTACTGGCAACAGTGACAGCTAACAATAAAATTCAACTTTCTATCAAATAAACATTGAAACAAAAACGAAATCAACCAAAAACGTATGTTTATCGACGTCATTATTTTTAACTTTCAAATTATAATGTTTTACGCTATACATTAAGGGATGTTTGTCCTTAAAATGTTACAAGCAAGAAAATTATTGTATGTTTCTCATGAAATTTGATCGTTTATAACAGTGATGCACAATATTTTAGCAACAACGGTTTATGTTTTAGTAGAACATTCATTAGTTTATGTATATTTACTAGCTGACCCGGCAAACGTTGTTTTGCTATAGAAATTATTTCTTGAGAATATTTTGGTTCTTTTGACAACCAACTAAAGAAGAAAAAAGCAGAATAATTTTTTAGAAGTAATTTTTTTTTTTTGATGGTAAGAAGAGTAATATGGATTTGTAAAAGATAATGTGAAGTGATGAAAAAGGCTTAAAATTGTTACTGATTGTTATACAAGACAATTTTATATTGTCGTATTATTTAATCTTAATCATATGCTTCAAACGAAATTGAATAAACCTTTTTTTTTTTTTTTTTACATCAACTTTATCCTTTAAAGTTATTGTTTTTTTTTAGATCTTAAATTGATTTTAACAGCCGATGTAAGTAAAAGTTGTGTATTTCCCTAACCAGATCTTTGTAATGCGAACGATAGTTACATTATTTAGATATTGTTCAACAAAAATACTAAAATCGTAATAAAAAATGCAAGTGTGAAGGAAGGAAGGTGAAAATTAAGGGTCTTACGTATTTTTATGCCCAATAAAAAAACATTGAAAAAGCATTATCGTTATAAAAAAATGTAGGGCATCCAAATCACATGAAATGTACTTTAGGACCGATTATCATAATACTAATTTTTATAAAAATCGGTCGAACCGTTTAACCGGAGAAGTACGACAACAAAACACCGTGCTACGAGCTTTTCATATGTTAGATTTACTGAGGAATGCTACATTCTGTCCCATATGAGGCAATAATAATAGTGATAACATTCAATCCAATATTCATACTATATTTACAAAAATAAAATAAAAGAAACTCAAAGCAAACCAAAGAAACGTAGAAAAAAATACATCAGTTTCGAAACACATGCATACTTATATACAATAACCATCACCAGTTATACTTGTGGGGGGGATAAGCAATTCCTAGGAGATCTCAGCAATTCCCTCTCAATCAGCACGCTGGTATTGATAAGTTATTCTTCTTCTTTGGTTGGCGTGATAGGCCGTGGGGCCCTTGGCCGTGCTGTGTGGTTTCCTAAGATTTTACACCTCGATATTCAATTATTTGTTATAGGGTTTGGTCATCATTCCCTACGCCTATGTTTGTGAGTTTATACATAACGGAGGGAACGATGTGAGCGAATCATTATTTAATTACATGCTTGAAAAATATTTCCCGGGACTTGGGAGCTCACAACCCCTTGATTAGCGCGCCAGCCACACAACCACAGGCATAATATAAGTTTTTGAGATTGAGTTAACATACATAGTACCGTAGTATTACGGCAAAGCTTCGAGATTTTGCTCATCTCCTATTTATGTCGTAAGCTTTTTAAAAATATGTAGGAGATAATATTGAATAATTAAAAATAAAAACACAGAGAATATAATTAAAACAAGAAGTGACTACACCGTGAACGAACTGAATATTCAAAAAAATAATTATTTTTTCCCGATTCTATGAAAACCCGGAAAATTTAGAAAGCCATTTCCATACCTCAACGTGACTATTTAACACCTGAATAAATATTTTAAAAAATGATGAAAGGATATAAGTGTTAAAAAATCGAGTGTGTGTACATAATAGTATCATTGTAGCACATAGAAAGATAGAATAGAATAGAAATTTTTATTTTGTCTTTGGGGCATCCCCATACAAATAGAGCCTAGCTTGGCTATAAATTACAATATGGTTTTAGAACTTTATATACATATCATTTAAAAATAAATAAAATAATAGTGAAAATTTACTAAAACAATTTGACTTTCAAAAATAAATTACAGATTAAAGAATAAACAGTTACTGGTGCTAAACAGACACAATAAATAAGCAAAAATACCACTTTGAAGATCAAATAAAAATAAACACTGAATAGAAAATGTTCTAGGATAAAGAATTGAGCACTTTTTGAATCCTATCATGTAATAGTACACTTTATGTAGCTTATCTACACTATCGATACTCAGTATAGCATGGATACTTTGGATGTCGGAAGATTCTAAGATGAAGTTTTGAAGAAATTGCCGTCTATTTTCATTGTGTGCCGGGCAGTGAAGGAGAATGTGATGTAGGCTTTTGTAGATAAATCGATTGCATAATATACAGTTTTCTTGTGACTTGAACAAAAAATCTGAGTTTTTTCCATAGATTCTAATATGTTCTGGATTTGCAACTCTTAAGTGACTACACCGTGAACGAACTGAATATTCAAAAAATTATTATTTTTTCCCGATTCTATGAAAACCCGGAAAATTTAGA
Source organism: Piezodorus guildinii (assembly GCA_023052935.1). Lineage (NCBI taxonomy): Eukaryota > Metazoa > Arthropoda > Insecta > Hemiptera > Pentatomidae > Piezodorus > Piezodorus guildinii. The sequence goes on from CM041292.1 coordinate 60,803,279, forward strand.
AAGCCATTTCCATACCTCAACTTGACTATTTAAAACCCGAATAAATATTTTTAAAAATGATGAAAGGATATAAGTGTTAAAAAATCGAGTGTGTGTACATCATAGTATCATTGTAGCACATCTTTGTTATAATATTTTGAAAAAAAAATATTAAGTATAAATACATTGTTCATTATATTGGATTTAAGGTTAATAATTTTGTTGTCCTCTTTCCTGGAGTTGGACACTCTAATACGATCGTATTTTAACGCCAGTTAAATTGACATTGTTACTTAATTAACGAATGGTTATTGCCTCGTGTAGCCATAAGAAATGTACAAAAAATTCAAGTTTACAAGATAAGAATTTTGTTGAGGAGCAATACGTTTCGATTCGCTAAATTTAAACAACTCACATCCAATCGACTGTATATTTTCCATTTAAACTCATTTCACAACTTAAGCGTGAAATAAAATTCTAAAACCGGATCAACAGGTCTCCATTATGTTTGTAGTGGCTACCAATTGTATTTTTTTCTGAACGCAAAGAAATACAGATATGTTTAAAGGAATAAACAAAAACTGGTTTAAAATGTATTCTTTGAAAAAAAAGAAAATAAGCATCTGTATTCCTTTTTCGGTTTAATAGATGCTATCCAACTGTTATGCCAATGTTTCCTTATATTGTATATAACTAATTCCTATTTATTGAAATTGTTTGCTCTCATGACAAAAAAAACAAAAAACTTTGAATTTATTTACATTCTATCATTAAATTAAAAAAAAGGCTTTTGATCGAAAAATAAATATAATTCCTTTTATAACAATAGTTAAAAAAAAGCATAACAAAAAGAAGATTAGATAAAAAAAAAATTTACCACGGGCAATAATTTATGTAATTTTATGGCAATAATATGTTCTTACTGAAATTGACAAAATAGCGACTATGCCTTTCATAGAGATGTGTTTCAACTGTCATACTCCTCAAAAGATACACGTAAACATAATACCCTCTTATGTATGACATTCTTAATTTTTTTGTTCTAGAATTTTTTTTAGTGGTTTATTTTATTTTTTGAAATAATTTACAATTTGTTTCGATATGTACAATATTAATAGTGATATGCTGTGACCACATTCATACCATATTTACAGAAAACATAGATAAAATCAAATTACATAAACATAGAAAATAAATACATATATTAACAAAAGAAAAGTTACAAAGGTAACAAATAATTGAGCATACAAAAAATATTAATGATCTATTAACGTATATTTTTACACTTTAAAGAATCCTGTATATCCGTTTAATGGTCTTACATGCAGATGAATAATCGAGATATTGATAAAAAAAAAAAAAAAAAAAAAAAAAAGGAATTGGATCAAAATAAAATAGAGAAACAGTCACTGAAATATAATACACATAATTTTTCATTTTACATCGTATATATTTATTTGATTACAGTTTTTAATGTGATATATCGTCTATAAAATAATTAGTTGCAATTTTATTGAACGATTGTTCAAAAGCTATTTATAAGAAGAATAAGTGAGAAATGAACGAATAAATCATAAATAATGAAAAGAAGGTGAGTAGAAAATTTTTCTTTGATAATTTTTATTTCTTGACGCTCCTTACTTTTTACTTTCACTTACTATATATAGTAAGGGGAAGTATTGCGATCGTGAAAATTTTCGAATTCCAGTTTTCAACGGAAATACACGTTTTAGGGTCCCCTGAGTCCAAATAACCAAGTCCCGCAAAAAGGTCTGTGTGTGTGTGTGGTAACTCCCAGGCGAAAACGGTAAGTCCTATGAAACTGAAATTTCATATTTCAGACAACTATACGCCCGAGACGTGACAAAACTTTTTTTCATCAAAATGAGCTTACCAGAAGAGGCACTTTATACTATGCATTTTGCACCTTTTTTCGATTTTCTCGAAAACGGTTCCGACGATTTTGATTAAACTCGCTATATCGATGTAAAATTTAATGGGCTTTAATATAATGTAGGTTTTATTTGGATAAAATGGTCTGACAGGGCTTAAATGCCGATATTTTAAATTTTCTTCCCCTAAAGTACCTTTAATTTTGTAGATTCAATAATAATAACTAGATTATCTTGTTAACGCTGATGAAATACAGGTAAATAATAAATTGAATAAATTAGATACCCAACTAAAGGAGAAAACAGAAAAAATATTTTTTTTAATGCAATTTTTCGTTTTTGAGCATAAGAGCAGTAACATACATGCATGATATACCGTTGGAAAGCTAAAGATTTTAGAGAAAATGTCATCTCATACACAAGCTTTTAAAAGTTAATAGAGAGTGATGAAATGAACATAAAACTATCTGATTATTTTAGATAATAATATAATAGATTTTTTAATGAAACACATGTTTCTATAGAAATTTAATTTGATTAATTCCTTAATAGTTTCACGTATTTTTATCTCTAACTGTATTTGAAAATTCTTTCATTGATTTTAAAAATCGAGGTAAGTGAAAGTCGTGTGTTGCCCGCACCAGATTTTTTACCAATAAACTTATCCATAGAGACCTGAATATCCCACTATTTGCAGAAATAGTCCAAAAAACAGACACCTCCTTTCATTCCAAATTACCTGCACATACAAAAACCGCTTGTCCGTAACCTCTATTCCCGATAATCCTCCGAGGCAACTGAAAAACCGGTGGCCTCGAGACCTGCTGATCAAATAAACATTGAAGTTCTATTGCTGGGTAGATTCTTTTCAAGACTTTTCCAAGCTAATTTTCTCTGAGTAGCTCATTTACTTATCGTATTATGTGCAGTTGTAAATTTCAATAAAAGATTTTTTTTAAATCATCTTTTACTTTCTATCCATCGTTACATTAGTATTTGTTCGAAAAAAATAAATTTAAGGTTTTAATTTTTCTTTAAAATATCCCTCTAAATATAAAATCGCCCACTTTTATTGGATTAATTACTTATCTGAAAGGCAGCACTTCTTAATTATCTTTAGAATTTTGCTGCTTAGAAATCTTTCAGTCTTCAGTAAGATTCCAACGCGTAATATTCATATAAATTTGTTATAAAAGTTTAAACTTGGCCGGAACGGGTTCCAGGCGCTTGAAACATCAATCACTTTTATTATTTTATTTTCTTATTCTCAACATTAGACCTTTTATTCGGTTTAATGGCCGAATACTGACATAATAATAAGAAGGATATTGTTTTTCCTTCTACCATTATTACAAAGCATGGTAGAAGATTCTAAAACCAGAAAAATGTACCAGCTCTGCTGATGTGTGCTTGCTGATATCTGAGATGATTTACGGCTCTTATAATTGAAAATAAATTACTTGTCAGGACCGAAGTCTTACCCAACGCAGTAGTTAAGGGTGCACTGCATTACACACGCACATGCTCCATAGTAGACAGGTAACCAGAGCTGAAGCTGGGATCTAAGGCAGTTATGGAGGGAAACTTTATCTGGCCGTCCCCTTATTTAACTTTCTTCCTTCAGTCCTAAATAAAAATCAACAGTTCCTTAATAGTATATGTAGATTAATACCATGGTATCATGACTTTTATTTTATTTAGTTATAGATGTAATTGTATATAGGTATGAGTGACTTTTGTATATATTTTTATTGATTTTGTTTTGTATATATTTATATTGAATTATTATTATATAAATTTATTGTTTTGTATATATCGTGTGAATGCAATATGAATGTTGTACTTTATCCCAATTAAAAATGTTCTAAATTGGACAGATTGTAATATTGCTTAATAAAGAATTGTTTCTAAAAAATAGATTAATGTTACAAAATCAGGTGCGCGACTTTCACTTACCTCGGTTGTTAAAATCAATTTCAAAACTATTAAATAAAGTTAGAGTTTAAAAAAAAATATATTCAGGTTCAATTTTATATTATGAAGAGTATAATTGTATTATTATATTAATTAGAACCATCTCTTCCATTTAAAATATTTATTGACACATTAATAAATCCATTCAATATAGCACCTAACGTTTCGAGGTCCATACTGCCTCATCTTCAGAGCTATTCATTAAACAATATCTTCCATATTAAAACAAAACTGATCATTTATCATCATTAAATATATTTTTATGCTTTCTACATTTTCATACTTGTTGTTCCATACATATAGAAATATTTTATTTGATCAGTGTGTGACAGTGAAATAAAAATAACCACATAGTGACAATATTAATAATAACGACAATTGTAAAATACAAATAAAAATCTGGTGGGCGCAACACACGACTTTCACTTACTACGCTTGTTAAAATCAATTTCAAGAATTTTTCAATACCTATTTTAAATAATTTATTAAATGAAATTAGTTTAAAGAATTAATTAAATTGATTTTCGATAGAAACATGTGTTTTATTAAATAATCTATTATGTTATTATCTAAAACAACAGTGAATTTTTCTGTGAATCCGCTTTTCATCACTCTCCATTAAATTTTAAAACTTTGTGCATAAAATATTATTTTTTCTAATTTTTTTAGTTTCCCAACGGTATATTAAACATACATAATACGGTACTCATCTTAAAAAAAACTACATTAAAATTACATTAAAAAATACTTTTGCACTTTTCTCTTTTAGCTTATTATCAAATTCATTCAACTTATATATTTAGCGGTTTTTTATCAATGCTAACAACATGAAATGGTTAATTTTTTCGAATGCTCAAAATTAAAGATACTTTAGAGGAAGAAAATTTTAAGTTTCGGCATTTAAGCCCTGTCAGACTATTTCAATGAGAATGAAATCTACATCATATTAAAGCTCATTAAATTTTACATCGGTAAGGAAAGTTTAATGAAAATCGTTTGAGCCGTTTTTGAGAAAATCGTAAAAACGTGCAAAATGCATGGTTTAAAGTAGATCTTCCGGTCAGCAGATTTTGATAAAAAGATTCTATAACATCTCGGACGTATAGTTATCTTAAATATGAAATTTCAGTGTTACAGGACGTTAACAAACTGGAGACCGTAAAACGTGTATTTCCGTCGAAAACTGGAATTCGAAAATTTTCACGATCGCAATACTTTCCCTTACTATATATATAGTATTCATTTATAGGTTAGTGAAAGTAAAAATAAATTTGATGATGATAAATAAACTGAATTGTCTTGGTATGAAAGATATTTTTTTAATGCAGTATGAACCTCGAAACGTCAAGTGCTTTATATGAACTGATTTATTAATGTGATATTAAATCTTGATATTTAAACCGAAAAAATGGTTCTAATAATATAATAAAAAAAAAATATTAAATTTTGTTGGTAATAAATGTTTTAGGTTCAATATAAAATAGTTATATACCATATTCGTAACTTAACATTACCTGCCACAACTTTGTATATAGAATAACATCATTTATCAAATCTTCAGCTTTCTAACGGCATATTATAGATATATAATACTATTCTTATATTCTGAAAAAAAAATGACCTAAAAAAATATGTTTGCACTCTTATCCTTTAGTTCCAAATTATATAATTATAAAATTCGTATAAGCCGTTTATAAATAAATGCTAACAAGATAATTTGGTTAATCTGTTCGAGCAAACAAAATTATTGGTACATTGGAGGAAGAAAATTTGAAATATCGGATATAAGCCCTGTCCGACTATTTCAATCAAAATGAAACCTAAACGATGTCAAAGAACATTATTTTTTACGCCGAATTAATGTGTTTAATCAAAAGCGTTAGGGTCATTTTTGAGGAAAATGTGTAAATGCATAATTAGGTATAAAGTGGCTCTTCTGGTTGGCTGATTTTGATGAAAAAGTTGCTGCAACATTTCGGGCGTTATTATATATGAAATCTTATTTTCGTATGTTTTATAGATTATTATTTGCTAGACTTGATTATTTGTACTGAGGGGACGCTTAAATGTGTATTTCCGTTGAAAACTGGAATTCAAAAATTTTCACGATCGCGTTACTATCCTTTACTGTATATTTCATATATACCTGGTCCAGCCGTAAATATGTACAGATTTTAACAGAAAAATTAACTTTTTCAAAAATAAACTGTTAATCTAGAGAGACAAAACAAAAAATAAATTACTCAAAATGCCCTCCTCCTGCCTTGACACAGTTTCAATCTCAATCACATTCAATCTCTGGCTGGACTATGAACTATCAATAACAGAACGCATTTCTTGAGAAAAGTTACGACAAGAGATTGTTTGAGGCTTTCCAAGCTAGCTCTGTGGCATACATCCTTTCCGTTTCGGACCAAAGCCAGTAATCTAGTGGCTTGAAATCCGGATTTCCTGAGGGCCAATTCGAGACAGAGATGAACGCTGGAAAGTTCTTTTTGCAGCCACTGCTGAGTTGACCTGGCCTTGCTAGCTGAAGCGGATTCCTGCAGAAAAACCCAATGACTTACAGAAAACAGAATATCATTTAGAGGCTTGAAAACAGGTTTCAAAATATCGCCCTGGTAGTGTTAAGTGTTTTAAACAAAACTGGAGCTTTGTGGTGTCATCAAAGCAAACTCTTCACCAAACTATTACTGAGAAAGGGTGATGATATATTTCCTCTCTCTAATGATTCCTGGGCTTTTTTTAAAGCTTTTATTATTATACATTTATATGATTATTTTAGCAATTAAATTTCAATATATAAAATTTATCATCGCTAAACCATTGGTGTAACGGCCAAGGAGCACTTCGCATCTATTCACTCTAATTTGTTTTTAGGAGTGGTTAGCCTTTGTCCTCCCATTCTTCGAAATGCTCCCATCCTAAGGTCAATTTTTACTATGCAAGACAGGGATCTAACAAAGATTCCCATTTCCGAGTTGTTTGTTGTTTTCTTACAGAATTTCTTCTGATTAGAGAAGCCACTGCTCTCACTGGAATTGCCGTTCACACAGTGCGGGGACGACCCGGTTGAAATCTGTCACATACAGATAGGGTCTCATGATATTCATTTATACTGCGTACACAACATACGGCTAATACCCAAAGGTTTCGAAATGTTGAAAATCTCAAACCTATATTTTTCAACTTTGTGTAAGGCGGCCACAGCTATTAGGTTTTCTTTATCACCCCACTCCATGTTAACTGAACGAAAGAAAAATACAAACTAATTGGGATTATTACCCTGGCCTGTAAAGAAAACAATCTGATTGATGGGAGGATTATCTGAATAATACTAAAAGATGTAAACAAAGTTCAACTTTTGTAACAGTATTTTGTTCTGAACTAGGTAAGGGAAAGTAACAATCGAATTAATTGGTCCAACAATAAATAAATAGATTTTTGCTATTGGGTTAAATTTAACCTGTTAAATTTTCTAAAATGGGTATAGTAATTGTACGATAATTTTAGCAAAGATAAAAAGGGGGAAATATAATTAATCTAGTTAAAATCACCGACGTAAAAAAAAAACAGGACAAAATGGGGTAAACAAATATTTAGCTCTGGTGAGCTCAAAAAGCAATTAAAAAAAACCAAATGAACTGTACAATAAAAATGAAATAAATCTTTAATGCAACTTATCGAGCATTCGTTGTACGCTGATTCGGAATTTCGGACAAAGTTGAAATGAGGATAATCGGGTAAAAGGTGTTGAAAGGATATTTTAGGATGAAGGAAATTTTCACCTGTTGCTCGCTCTTCTTGAATTAGCAGACAGCGGCGGACAATGGTGGTTGAAGAAAAAATTTCGAAATGATCATGAGTTTTATACCCAAGAGGTACAAATAAAAAAAAACAACCAAGAGTTTAAACAATTAACATCGGCGGACTCAAATACGATATTACACGCTCGATGCTCACGGATCGACATCAAAAATGCAAGTGAGTAATATATGGCTGACCCCCTCCCCCTCCCGTATCCTAAACCATTCCAAAGCCATCCTGATGCCACTGATAACCCAATAGTTGGTCCAGCGATTGCTATCTCCGGTGACGGCAAATTCAAGATAAAATACAAATTTGAAATAAAAAAAAAAAAAAAATCAGAATAAACTATAATTGAAATAAAATGAAATAAAAATACCGAACAGTAATACTTTTGTCAAACATTAATTTTTATCATCTTTAAACCTTGGTACGCCAATTCAGAGATACATCGATACCAACGATATTTATAAAGACTGAGAAAAGAAAGGAGATGGATGGTCATAAATTAGTTTAAACTGACGTATTATTAGATAAAGGAGATTAAGATCCGCTAAACAGGAAAGCACTGGGCATGTTGATTCAGATATCAGATTTTTTGTAAACTCCTCCGTTTTTTTGCCGATATCTCGTCAGCCGTGGAACGGTTTCGCGGGGCTCATTGATACAAGAGGACTATCATCAAGCAATTACAGCTCGTTACCGGGCCGGCTCCCTTCACTCTTTCACTCGGACATGATTGCCAGGAAAGGGGTATCTATTAATAGAGCGGGAAGGCTAGGAGAGCGCTAAGAAGGTAATATATGATGATAAATTCCAGGAGGAAGAGCTGTCCTTTGTGCCTCGGGTTAATAGGTGAATATTTTAATAGAGGCCAGCTCAGTTCGTGAGCAATTATCCAGGCTCAATCTGGCCCTAATGAGTGCCCACTGTCAGCTCCTCGGCGACCTGTCCTCCTCCTCTTCTTACCGTGCAGGTAATTAATAGAAAATATATATCTGCGCTCGCTTCTTGAAGGAGGGTGCCACGGCGTGGCTAACTCTCGGCAGGCTTATTCTAATTCTAGGCCTTGGAATACACATGCATTATAATACAATTGTCCCACTATCTACCCAGTTGGGAAAAGATATTTCACTGCAATACGATGGATAAACAAAATATCTATGTCTAAAAGTAAAAAGAGTCCCTCGTGACTCGCCTCTACGATGATATGAAGTGCCTCCTCCCCTCCTACTTCCTTGGTTCATTCCTTTACCAAACAATAATATCCCAGCATTCTTCCTATATGCACTGTCTCCTTCAATTAAAATCCTCAATCCCCTTGTTTTCTGGAATTCCGTTCGTTCCAATATACGTCGTGCTTCTTCCTTATCTACATTCAAATATCTCATTTTTTAACACCTTAGGCACGAAAAGGACTAATTTTACTGTTCTATAAAGGGTATGCTCGATTTTCATATTTTATGGACAGTTTTAATTTGTTTTTTATTCTAAGTTAAAGTAGCAAATGGTCCCTCCTATTTTGTGATTGATAAATAAACGCATAGAAGCCCTTGAAAGGTTAATAGTGCATGCAGCGCATATAGAAATCCTCCTTAGAATACCTTCGGGTAATAGAAGGACAAATATCTGTGACATGTGTACATATCATATTTTTATTTGTATTTTGTGTAAAAATTAAAACCAGAGGGTATAAAAAAAAAAAAAAAAGATTGAGAACCGATGTGTCATTTCAAAAACATCACCATCAAAATATCATTTCAAGGGCCTATGCCTTTATGTAATTGATACATAAAGGCATAGAAGCTCTTGAAATGTTAATAGTGGATGCAGCGCATATAGAAATCCTCCTTAGAATACCTTCGGGTAATAGAAGGACAAATATCTGTGACATGTGTACATATCATATTTCTATTTGTATTTTTTGTAAAAATTAAAACCAGAGGGTATAAAAAAAAAAAAAAAAAGATTGAGAACCGATGTGTCATTTCAAAAACATCACCATCAAAATATCATTTCAAGGGCCTATGCCTTTATGTAATTGATACATAAAGGCATAGAAGCTCTTGAAATGTTAATAGTGGATGCAGCGCATATAGAAATCCTCCTTAGAATACCTTCGGGTAATAGAAGGACAAATATCTGTGACATGTGTACATATCATATTTCTATTTGTATTTTTTGTAAAAATTAAAACCAGAGGGTATAAAAAAAAAAAAAAAAAAGATTGAGAACCGATGTGTCATTTCAAAAACATCACCATCAAAATATCATTTCAAGGGCCTATGCCTTTATGTAATTGATACATAAAGGCATAGAAGCTCTTGAAATGTTAATAGTGGATGCAGCGCATATAGAAATCCTCCTTAGAATACCTTCGGGTAATAGAAGGACAAATATCTGTGACATGTGTACATATCATATTTCTATTTGTATTTTGTGTAAAAATTAAAACCAGAGGGTATAAAAAAAAAAAAAAAAGATTGAGAACCGATGTGTCATTTCAAAAACATCACCATCAAAATATCATTTCAAGGGCCTATGCCTTTATGTAATTGATACATAAAGGCATAGAAGCTCTTGAAATGTTAATAGTGGATGCAGCGCATATAGAAATCCTCCTTAGAATACCTTCGGGTAATAGAAGGACAAATATCTGTGACATGTGTACATATCATATTTCTATTTGTATTTTTTGTAAAAATTAAAACCAGAGGGTATAAAAAAAAAAAAAAAAAAGATTGAGAACCGATGTGTCATTTCAAAAACATCACCATCAAAATATCATTTCAAGGGCCTATGCCTTTATGTAATTGATACATAAAGGCATAGAAGCTCTTGAAATGTTAATAGTGGATGCAGCGCATATAGAAATCCTCCTTAGAATACCTTCGGGTAATAGAAGGACAAATATCTGTGACATGTGTACATATCATATTTCTATTTGTATTTTTTGTAAAAATTAAAACCAGAGGGTATAAAAAAAAAAAAAAAAAAGATTGAGAACCGATGTGTCATTTCAAAAACATCACCATCAAAATATCATTTCAAGGGCCTATGCCTTTATGTAATTGATACATAAAGGCATAGAAGCTCTTGAAATGTTAATAGTGGATGCAGCGCATATAGAAATCCTCCTTAGAATACCTTCGGGTAATAGAAGGACAAATATCTGTGACATGTGTACATATCATATTTCTATTTGTATTTTTTGTAAAAATTAAAACCAGAGGGTATAAAAAAAAAAAAAAAAAGATTGAGAACCGATGTGTCATTTCAAAAACATCACCATCAAAATATCATTTCAAGGGCCTATGCCTTTATGTAATTGATACATAAAGGCATAGAAGCTCTTGAAATGTTAATAGTGGATGCAGCGCATATAGAAATCCTCCTTAGAATACCTTCGGGTAATAGAAGGACAAATATCTGTGACATCTGTACATATCATATTTCTATTTGTATTTTTTGTAAAAATTAAAACCAGAGGGTATAAAAAAAAAAAAAAAAAAAAAAAAAAAAAAAAAAAAAAAAAAAAAAAAAAAAAAAAAAAAAAAAAAAAAAAAAAAAAAAAAAAAAAAAAAAAAGCTTGAGAACCTCGAGGTCTAAGCCGAAGAATGTATACATTAGTTATAGTCTATACTGTGTATCCATAGGTTAAGTATGCATGTAATATGTTGTAAAGTCGGAGGGTAAGAAAAAAAAAGATCGAGAACCACCATTTTTGACTGCTTTTAAAAGAATACGAATCGAAATAAATCACTGGTAGCTAGGATTAAAAGTTTAAATAAAAAGAAATTACCCCCACAGCTTACGATAGAGAATGTAAAGAATTCTATCTCCAGGACAATATTATACCTAGGGATCAAATTTTACAGACACTTGACTTTTGCAGGTCACTTTAGGAAAAAGCAACCAAATATTAGAAGCAAGTCCTACAAACGAAGCCATCTCCTCACCTCGCCACACTTAAGTTTGGGACTGAAAATCATAATTGATAGCAGCATCATCCGGCCAGCTCTGCTCTACGGTGCTCTTATGTTTACTTATATCACACAGCACACTGCGAAGATATTTCAGCAATTTCAAAATGGGGTTTGGGCTTTTTGTTAGAAATTAGTTGCTTTTGACTACTAAATCTATTGTTTTCCTTAAGGTACTAAATCTCAGAATACAATCGTTTTCTATTCTAAGGAGGGTTCGAAGACTTCTTTGCATACCCTTCCCTACTGTTCATCATTATTCCTCAACAAAGATCCTATTTCGTAACACAGATCAATATACAAGATAACGAATCCAGTAGTTGGTTTTCGCTGACCAAAACCAAAATCGGAGTAATCATATTTCTTAAATTCCCGCGATATCCATGTTGATCCTCCGGTAGCTCCTAAAGTTCCGTGATTCCAAGCACCCATCATTTAGAAACTTCTATGATCTCTTCGACTTTGCCTGTGAATGTCTCTTGCATAAAGAGATGTATGGGAGTAACAAAATGACATTAAATAGTTCACTTATTTAAATAAATATTTTTAAAAGTACTATAGAGTGAAGTTCCTACTTTTTAACATTGTGATTCGTGCATGACATGGTTATTTTGAAAGACATAGAAACACGGTAAGTTGTTGTAGTACCCCCGGGAAGAAGAACTATTATCATGTATTATGTATATACGATATATATATTGTTGTGTATTCTATCTTTTGTTGGACAAATAAATGGAGAATAAGGAAAAAAACAAATAGTGGTATCTGAAAGGCCAAAACTATTTCATTATTTGTGTTTGCAATTGTTACATTTTATTCGCGTTTTCGTACAATAAAGGAGATTAAAAAGTGGTGTCAAGATATTAATAATTTTAAAAAAATCGAGTAAAAAAAATCAAAAGTGATAATTACCTACAACATCTTTAATGACAGATAACAATTTTTTTGAGGGGGAATTCGAATAAGAAGAATAGTTTTTGAAAATCTTATGTAGTCAATTTACAACTATTTTTGGAGATAAGAAAATTGAAAATGTCAATTTTGTTTGGAATCAGGACACAATAAGAATATAATTATAGTAAACCATCGTTTTAACGAACTCCAAGGGACCAAAAAGTTCTTTGTTCGTTATAAAAGAATACGTTATATCCGAAAAATATATTTTATGTATGTTATATGTCTTGGTATAAATTTAGGTGGTTAAAAAGAAATATTTTCAATACAGACACATGTTTATTTAGAAACTACAAAAGCAGTTAAAACTATGCACTATGTACATATATCTATCTTATTTCACATTTTACATAATACTTTAAGATTATGTAACATAAATCATCATTCAAAATACAAAACTTAAAAAGGAACTAACAATGTCAAAATCATACCAATTCATAAAAAGTTGAAATGATATTTTTTTTTTTTTTTTTTTTTTGCAGATCCCGATTGGAGGCATCGATTTTTATCTTTTTTAGCGATAATCATTGATAGAGGAGATTTTGATATCCCGTATTTTTCAGCAATTTTCGATTTCAACTCAATTTTTTATCCACTTCTTGGAGAATCACCAACCTTGTATTTAAATCAATGGATTTTCTCTTGACCTCGTAGGAAACTCGAATCAAAGCAAGTAATAAAAGCAATAAAAACAGAAAAACTAGCTGAAACTCTAGAAACCAGAAGCTGTCACAGACAGTGAATCACAGAATTGAGCTGTATAGAAGGAAGAGGTAAGGATTTGGACAGAAAAGCGCCGCTCTTTACTGGGAATTAAGACGTTTCATAATTTTTTTCTTCTTTATTTTTCGTATTAAAGGAAAAATTCAATTCCGAGGTCCACATAAGTAGTTCGTTAATTTGTTATAAGAGAATATTTCGTTATAAACGAGGAGAAAGCATAGTTTTCTATTGATTTTTCAAGGGACCGCAACGATAGTTCGTTATAAACGGGTGTTCCTTATAACCGTGTTCGTTAAAAAGAGTGTTTACTGTAATAGAAAATGCATCACAACATTCATATATGGGCTCTCATACAGGCTCTATCTCTGTTGGTCTTGCTCAAATCAAAATTCTCACGACAGTTTCTATACTGGAAATTCAATGAAAAATATGTTTTGTTATGTAACATTTTTCAGTAGAACCTACCGTTTGTAAGCTATCTTGGTTTCACTGAAATTTCAACAAGTACATAGATGATTAAACTCAATTTCATCCAGATTGGGAAAAACTAAATTATAGAAAGGCATGAATGATCTATTGTTTTTTAAGTCGAGGAAAAATACTAAAGACACATTTTGAATATATAAGCTGTTATTATAAAGGTTCCAAGCTCTTTTTTTTTTTTTTTTTTTTTTTAAACATTTTATTGATATTTACAACTGTACATATAATATATACAACAAGTAAATGGGCTAATTTACACTTATGGGCGTGATAATGTCTAGTGAAGAAACTACCCAGTGGTAGCACTTCAATGTCAATTTAATTACAGTAGGTCTCGAGGCCATCGTCTTTTCAATCGCCTCGGAGGGTTGTCAGGAATAGATGGGAATGATAAGTTGCATACAAGAGGATTCGTGTGGGTTGGGAGTTTGGAATGAAAAGAAGCATATCTGTTTCGGGCTAGTTCTGCGACAAATGGGATATTTAGGTCTTTATGGATGATTTTATTCGTAACGAAATAAGGAGCATTTAGGATTTTGCGAAGGATTTTGGATTGTAACGATTGAATGCGAGAGGAATTAGATGGTTTAGTTGAGCCCCAAAGCTCGATTCCATATGTCCAGATGGGTCTGATGATGGTAACATAAATGAGCTTTTTGTAATAAATTGGAAGTTTTGAACGTTTGTCTAGTAAGTGTTGTAGTAGTCGGTATCTACGGGCGTTTCTTGTCGTTTAAGTCGAGTATGGGGATTCCATGTAAGACGTTTGTCAAGATGGAGTCCTAGGTAACGGATTTGTTCAACAGGTATGAGTGGGGTATTATTAAAGGATACAGTGGGGCAGGAAGTCATCGGTTTGCGACGAAGGGTAAAGGTAATTTGGTGGGATTTGTTAGGATTTATTTTAATCCTCCAGTTCTGACACCATTCCTCAATGGCTGTGATGTGAGACTTAAGGGTTCGGGATGCAGCGGATGGATCATTATGGACAGATAATACACAAGTGTCTTCCGCATAAGTTCTGAGGACAGTGGATGGATGGAGTGGAATATCAGCTGTATATACCGTATAAAGGATGGGACCTAAGATACTACCCTGAGGTACATCCAATCCTATACCTCCCGAAATATGGAGTGAATATTTCAAAAATTTGTACGGACAAAGGTCTATAAGCCTTCATCTGAAATTAACAACAACAGACCCAATATTAGACCGGGAAATCACACTAAATGAATTAACCGCATCATTAAATAAAATAAAATCTGGTAAATCCCCTGGACCTGATAATATTCCGAATGATTTTCTCAAAAACCTACCTCAAAACTGGCAGTTATACTTAGTATCTTTATTCAATAGAATCTTGACTACTGAAGACATACCTAACTACTGGACAAAATCAAATATAACGATGATATATAAAAAAGGAGACATACATCAACCCGAGAATTACCGGCCAATTTCCTTAATGAACAGTCTTCTGAAAATTTTTACTCAAATTTTGTTAGACCGATTAACAACATGGGAAAATGAAAAAGGAATTTTACCGGAAACACAAAATGGATTTCGGAAAGGAAGATCTTGCCTCGATAACTTATTCCTAATGAATGCGTTAACACAACTGAAATTAGAATATTCAGACAGTGATTTATTTGTTATCTTCATTGATTACAGAAGAGCTTTCGACAGTGTAAATCATAATATTCTATGGTACAAATTAAAATTGCTGGGAATAAGTGGGAAAATTATTCGGCTTATAAGAAATCTTTATGAACGGGCCGCAATAAGAATAAAAATAGATGGATCGCTCTCTGATGAAATAGCCGTGACGAAAGGAGTATTACAGGGAGAAGTTCTATCCGCTTACCTTTTTTGTTTATATATATCCGATATGGATTATTACTTCTCTAAAAAAGGCGCTACCGGTATTCAGCTGAATTCGAAATTTAATGTATTGAGCTCTTATTACGCAGACGACATGGCGATATTCTCATATTCCTACGTCGATACTAATAAAAAACTGGAAATTCTTTCTTCATATGCCAAGGAAAATTATCTAGAAGTAAATCGTTCAAAAACAAAAATAATCTTCTTCCATAAAGGAAAACAGAAAAAACTGAAAAACTTCTATTATGATGGAGAACTAATGGAAACAGTAACATATTACACGTATCTGGGCGTTCCTTTATCCTCTTCTGGTCTCTTCTATGAGGCCTGTAAACACGCTCAATCTAAGACAGCCTGCGCGATAGGTACAGTTATTGATATCTGTAGAAGGTCTAAGATGGAATCATGGGAAAGTAGGAGACGATTAAATGAAGCCATTACTACTAGTTCACTTTTCTACGGTATAGAAATTTGGGGTCTCAGATATCTAGATGCTATAGAGAAAGCACAGTTAAATTACTTTAAAAGGTTATTTAATTTAAATAGAAACATTCCTTATTGGCTCTTAAGATTAGAATTTGGGCTTGAACATTCCACGACAAAAATAATAAAATGTGTCCTGAGATTCATACAGAAAATACTTATCATGCCAGACGATAGAATACCCAAAATCTGCTATATGATACTTAGAGAAAAACATAACAATCGACCATCTGCAAAATATAACTGGTTTACCCAAATATACAATATTTTAGATAAAGCAGATAGCTCAGAGATACTTTTTGAAAATAACCCATCTACTCTACAAACCAATAGTACAGTAATAATTGAATCATTTAAGAAAATACTACACAACAAAGATATCGAATCGTTAAGATCGAGTCAATATAGCCCTTTCTACAATAGTCTTTACCAACAAACTTCACTCAGCCACAGTTATCAAACCATTCATAATATTCCGTTTAAGATGTTAAAAATAATAATACAAGCTCGCCTCTCTGGAAAATACCATATTAAATTCTCTCATGCAAACAATACCTACAATATTAAACCCAAAGAAATCTGCACAATATGTAATATGAACACATACGAAACCATATACCACTTAATAGCAGTCTGTCCAATATATTCTGCACTTCGAAACCACTACATCCCTCACGCTAATAACATACCAGAAAGCCTATTTCCTACAATATTAACTATTAATGACCCAATTAAAATCAAACTACTCTATTATTATTTAGTTAGTACCTTAAAACTAAGATCATTTGTAATAAATGAGTAATATTTATTAATAATTACGAGCTACATTAGAAAATAATCAATTATTTATAAAATTAATAATACTGTACCTAGTTAATGTTTCATAGTGGTTCCTATATTATAGATAATGTCTGCACTATTTCAAGGAACTATTATAATCCATAACCTGGTTTCACAAAACTCTTTTAAGTATATTTATATATCAGTGTTCATTTAAAATCCTAATATTTAATATTCATTCACTCCGATGTTAATTTAAAATGTATTTATGTATGTATGTGTGTGTATATGTATGTATGTATGTATATATGTATATATATGTGTATATGTATATATATGTATATGTGTGTATGTATGTATGTATGTATATATATATATAACTATATGTATTAAAATTTGTATCTCAAAGACTATTTAAAATCTAAAATACTTTAATACTTCTATATAACATAAAAAAAAAAATATATATATATATATATATATATATATGTATATATATATATGTATATATAAACCTGTATAATTTGTTACTTTCTGTTTATTTTGTTTATTCTACTATGCTGTTTAATGCTTATCTATTATCCTATTGTGATTTGTTGCGTTTCATATTTATTACTTATAATTGTTATTAATTGATGTTTGTTATGTATTGCCTGACCAGGCTCTATTTGTATGGGGAACCCCCAAAGACAAATAAACTCATTCTATTCTATTCTATTCTATTCTACTACCCTGAGGTACACCTGCAGACTGAGAAAATACGGAAGAGTAGGAAAGGTTATGATTTACTTTGAAGGTTCAATTAATGAGGTAGGAACGGATTATCAAGTAGTATGTTGCGGGAAGGAATTGACGGAGTTTATAAAGGAGTCCTGGGTGCTAGACTCGGTCGAACGCTTGTTCCACGTCGAGAAAAGCACCCGTGCAATACATTCCGCGCTCCAATGTGGAGGATATAACATCTACCACACGGTGGCATTGCTGAATTGGTTCCAAGCTCAAAAAAAAAAAAAAATTATCAAATATAACATATAACTTGATAATTATAATAT
Organism: Piezodorus guildinii; assembly: GCA_023052935.1. Taxonomy (NCBI): domain Eukaryota; kingdom Metazoa; phylum Arthropoda; class Insecta; order Hemiptera; family Pentatomidae; genus Piezodorus; species Piezodorus guildinii. Next base: position 60,821,273 of record CM041292.1, read on the forward strand.
GTTTTACTTGTTATTGAATGTTTCCTCTTACATTTGCGAACTTACACAAAATGCAACGTGTTTAATTAAACCTTCGTAAAAAAATAAACCAGCTACTGTCAGCACTAATTTACTTTTTATCAGCTGCTTATTACCGAAGAAAAATTAGCCTTAAAAAATAATGGACACATGAGGAGGGAACATGGCGGAAGAGATAATCCGACAGCAGAAGGATAAATATACTTTTTTTTGCTTATTGCTCCGTCGTTTACTCTCCTTTTAATTTAGCATGATTAGCCATCGATTTTAAATTATTAAACAAATTATAGTATTTTGAGATAACGATTTTCTTTGTACAAGACAAGACCTCGGCTAGCGCAAGGTTATTTTTTTTCTTTCTTCAGAGTAAAAAATGAATAAGCATTAACGTTTAATTTGCAATTAAAACGAACGAAAATATTAGATAAAAAACCCAACGTATTATTGCTTTTTGAGGGAGTGGCTTGGTGTAGAGAAATAGAGCACTAGTCTAATGTTCTCTAGGTCCTGGATTCAATTCACGGCTGTTACAGAATTTTATTTATTTTGATATTTCAGACCCTAGGATATAGACACCCTACCTCCTAGGGCAGATACGGCATCTATAATGTAGGTATCCGAAAATTGGGGAAAAACCTAGCGGCTAAGCGTTGTCTCGACCTAATCACTTCATTACACGGCCGTTGGCCTAAAAACAGTGCATATTTCTATATGTACTGAGCACACGACCCCTTTCTTTTCTTTTTTTCGGGCTTTTTGATCGATGAGTCAAACGTTTAGATGTTTTTAACCTTCGGTGGTAGCTTCTTAAATATTTGTATTTTACGTTATTTTTCTGAGTTACAAAACAATGTATACATTTTAATTAATTTAGCTTCTATAAAGAAAATCATCTTCGTAAGTGTTAAAAACAGTGGTAGATAATACAATACTGACCTAAACATTTTTATATGAGGTAACAAAATTTTTTGTTTCATATTAATAGTATTACCTTAGTAATTAGATAATAGTATTTAGTTAGAACAACACTAAACTAACTAAAGAAATGAATAACAAAATAAAAAATAAAAAAACTACACATTTGTAGAATAGTAGTAGTTTTTTATTTACCAGGAATTCATCACTTCTTCAAAACTTTGATATAAATTTATTCAATATGTATACAATTACTCAATTCATTCTTAACTAAAGTCATACGCAGAATAATAGACCACAAATATCTAAATAAAAAAAAAAATATAAACAATAAACGTTATAATTGCTTAATACAACTAAATAATTAATAATACCAATTAATATCACCTCAAAAATATTTTTTTATTCATCATCCAAAAAAATATCTGAATCATGAATAGATAAATACATAGATAGATGTTTAGAAAAAAAAACAAAAACAACATAAATATAATTAATAGAATGAACAATGAATTATTGTACTTATTGGCCGTTTTCACTGAATTATAACATATACATAATGACAAATAATGGATGACATTATATTTCTAATTTGTGTTTTTAAATGTGTAAAAAAAATAATATATATATATAGTATCTAAAATATTAACAATAACTCTAAAATTTCAAGATAAAAAGTCAGATCGTTCCATTTTTTATAAAAGGAAATGCTATTAAAAAGTCTGATTTTTAATTAATTTAAAAATTCGAGTTTTATCAAAAATATTTTAATGTAAAATTCGTACACGCTAAATAAAAATATTTCTAACAATACCTTGATCTTGTCAAGAGGCTAAGTACTTGGACTTCAAAAGGGAATTTTTTCATAAACAATAAATTTTTTTGGAAATATCTCTGGAAATTTGTATGTTAATAATTATTAAAAATTATTTTTATGCGCCTTATTGGGAATTAAAACATATAATTATTTTAATATTTTTGGAATATAATTATACCATACTCATACTTCATATTTGTTTTTTTTTAAATTCGGAATTTTAAACACAATAATACTCAGAGGACCAAATTATGCAAATAGGCGCACTAATATCATGCATGCAGTTATTATATCAAGGAACCAGTGGAAGTATATAATGAAGAACACAAAAACACCGAAAACAAGCCGCGTTATTGTTGAAAGAGACCGGACGAACACCTACTCACGTCCCTGAATTCTTCCTGACGAAGGGCGAAACTTTTTTCCCCCATTTAATCGGGCAGCTATACGACAAGCTAAAAGTGCAAATAAATCCTGGAGGCTAATAGGCCCCTAAATTTTGATCTTTTGAATGTGGCAGGGTTGGATTAATAGGATCGTGCGGCGGGGGGATCGTTACGATAATTCGCCAGGTAGAGATGTTCCCTGTCCTTGTTCCTATCTTCACTTTCGATCCGCGGATCTCTTGCCCGATATCTCGGATTCCTACCTGTTATTGCTGTGTATCCTTCGCTTCGGCTCATCCTTAGTAAATAACCAATCCTCTTCCCTCACCCTCTCTTGAAAAAATAAACAAAAAGAAACTACAAAATATCGAAGTAATTTCAGACCTTCTGTGTAATCCCCAGATAATCTGTAGACCATAAGGTATGAGATTGTCTTAGCTGCACTAATAATAAATCAATCTTTGATAATGCGATAATCAATGGTTTGCGTTATACTAACTTTAAAATTTTGCATTTCTAAACATCTCAAGAGCTTACGATTGAATAAATCTACTTAAAAATACAATTAAATGTAAAATAATATTGAATTAAATTTTTACTTTCACTAGCCTTAAAATAATAAGATTTAGATTATTTACTTACAATTGTTTTTCTCGAAATTGCTGTTTGCCATCTGCAGAAAAAAAATTGCAATAAGCAACTATGTTAACTTCTAAAATTTAGGTTAATTCAAGGCATGTCTGGCCACCGCTTCAAAAGCCTTCGTGATGAGTTTTACTGATTGATGGTGGATTTAAGTATTTGAGCCGATGGGTTCATATTGTAAGTTAGACTGTCGTAAACTTTCTTATAATATTCTATGGCTGTGTCTAAAACTGTATGTCCAATTTCTTGAGAAGCAATTCTTTGGTTACGTAAAACGGTGAATCCACGATTTTCATAATATTTTCGATTGGAGAGACTGAATTATTTGGATGTGAGAGGTTTTGGCAGATTCCCATAGCTCTATCTCGTATGTCCATAAGTTTTTTTTTTAATTTTATTGAAAGGCCACTAATACTTGAGTAACGATCAAAATTATACCTGAACACTAAAATTACTATTTAAAAAGCACTGACTTTATATATATATATATATATATATATATATATATATATATATATATATATATATATATATATATATAAAATGAACAAGTCAGGTAAAAGCTGTGTTTGTGTGGTAAGTCTAGATTCATAATAAATTCACATAACAGACCTATATGCAAAAGATATTACAGCAACTTTTTCATAAAAATCGGTGGATCTGAAGTCACTTTATATCACGTCATTTTGCACTCTTTTTACGAATTTTATAAAACAGCTTGAAGGATTTCGATTATTCGCGTTATATCGCTGCAAAATTTTCTGGGTTTTTATAACATGTAAGTTAGATTTTATTGAAATAGTCTTACAGGGCTTAAATGATGATTATATTTATTTTATTCTAAAGTAGTGATGATTTTAGAAAAAAATTATATCTTATATAAAAAGTTGTGGAAGTTTAAGTAAAGTAACGAATAAGACATAAACGTAAGTAATTGTTGTACATAAAAATTTTATAATGTTAAATTATTTACTCTCCAAACTATGTTTCCAACGTAATCTATTTTTCTTAGTTTGTAGCTTAAGCTCCAATGAACTTTAGCTTTATTTAAAAGTTCTTAAATTAATTTTAACAACCTATTATCTTATTATCTTTCTTTTTCTTAATTATTTAATAAGTTAGGTTGGATTGGATTTTACAGTTCTATTACCTATTGCCTTTAGTAGGAAAGTTAAAGTATAAAAATGTTTTACATAAATTATCAAAGGTCAAGGACGAAATAAGTTTTATGATCAACAATAATTAGATTTTTTTCTTATCCTACAACTTTATTTACAATAAATAAATACATAAACAATAGAGATCTATTATAATTATCAGAGGATATTTTTATTAATTAAATAGTACGAATAACTAGCATTTTTTCCGAGTATCGAGTGGTACCCTGAAAGCAGTTTGTTCCTCTGACAACCGATTTTGCTGTAAATAGCTGACACGTATGGCTGTATCTATATGGCTATCATAAATATAATATAAAATACATACACATACATGTGGATTCTGCGTTCTAAAACTGGATTAAATATAAACATTCTCTCTATTACTGGTTTATATTAATGTATTCCTTGTTGGATTCTAATCCGATATAAACTAAGATTAGCTTTGCGTAATGCTTAATTGAATATTGCATTTAAATAAATTGAAGTATCATTTAGTAATTCATTAAAAGTCTTATTTTTACGCAGAAATAAAAAAAAAATACAAAGCTTCTTTTAATAAATTTTTAAAAGGTTTTTACTACTACACGGGGCTTCATGCAAATAAGGAATGAAACCAAATACATCCTGATATTCATTTACAATTAAAGGTTAACTTGTCACTTCCAAACCTCTTTTTATATACTTCCAAAGATAAATTTGGATTAAACGTACTATGGATATTAAATAAATAACGGCTTCCCGTATATCAGCAACCTTAATTCGCAGTTGCCAGCAATAATTTTAGATCCTTTAAAGAAATATATTTCCATGGCATACATACAGGACTCGTACTCCGGTGGACATTCATTATGCCAATTAAATAACGCGTAACTGGGGCGTCTGTGGAACTCTTAAGCGGTCCTTGCTTAATTCAATGGGAGAAAAAAAAATGATTTGTTTTTTTAAAGATGAGAAGTATTTGGATTGTTATATCTAAATTTTACTGATTCGATTAGATAATATGTGTAAAATTCATGGCAAAGATTACACGAAAATATTCAAAAAGGCTAAGGGAATCAGAAGAGGAGCAGTATAAAACTTGAAATAATAAAACTGATTTCGGATTATTATTTTCAATAAGATAAAAGAATAAAGAAAAAAAATTCTCCTCAAAACTTGAGGTCTTACGTTACTTTAAGATACGATGAACCCGAATGACCAATAAAAAAACCAAAAAAACAAACAAACTATTGGTCTGCCAAACGAATTTATTAATATTCATAACTTAATAAATATTATTCATAACTTATTTGATAGAGAATCAAATTCCTAGAGTACAAAAAAAAGAATAATTGAAATTGGTTATGAAATATTGCGTTGTTTCACATGAAATGTCCGTTTTTATAGTTTCTGAAATACATAAAGGATTTTGCAGGTCTCTGTTGTTTTCTTCCGAATGTTTACATATTTAAAGTAAACAGTTACTAATCCTCTACCTTTTTATTATAAACATTAGCTTCCCAATCAATTACCCACTTTTTAGTATACCTCCAAATATGAACATGGAAACACGCGATTTTCAAGTGATATTTTTGTACGAGTTTAAACTCGGCCATTCAGCAGCTGAAGCCGCTAGAAATATTTGTAAGGCGTTTGGGAAAGGGAGTGTTAATGAACGGACCATTCGCCGTTGGTTTGCTAAGTTTTCAGCTGGGGTACCGACTTGGAAAACCTTCCCCGAGGAAGACCTCCGTCCGTAATAGACAACGATGTCCTCAAACATATAGTAGAAGGAAACCCCTACCAAACAGTTAAAGGACTCTCAGCACAACTAAATGCAAGTGCATCTACCGTTTCCAGACATTTAAAGTGTATTGGGAAAGTAAAAAAGCTCGATAAATGGGTACCTCATGATCTCACTGAGCGGCAGCAAGACCCCATGTTTCAAAACATACCGTACAAAAATTGAAAGAACCGGGCTACGAAGTACTTCCGTACCCACCATATTCTCCCGACTTGTCTCCAACAGATTACCACCTGTTCAGGAATTTAGACAACTTCGTCAAAGGAAAACTTTTTGAAAATGATGATCAAGTGGAAAGTGCGTTTTCAGATTTTGTTTCACTTCAAAGCTCAGAGTTTTTCAGTTCGGGGATAAAAAAAATGGTGTCACGTTGGGAAAAATGTGTAGAAAAAGAAGATAAATACTTCGAATAAAATTATCTTGTTTTCATATCGTATTTTTAATAAAAATCTTTTACCTTGAAAACGGACATTTCATGTGACAACCCCATAGAAGAGGTATAACGTTTTGAAATAAATCATAATCAGGTGAATGGCCATTTTCGTTTGATTAATTTATCATGTTCCATATAATTGATTTGCCCTAATATAGTCATTTGGAAATAATAAACCATTGTGTAGTAATTTGTAACGTTTTTTAAAGTGAAATAATTTTGTAAAGCGATAATTAAATTTTCAACCAACAATCATTAAACATTTTTACTTTCACTTACCTATGTATTATATAAAAGTAAAATAAATGCTTTTGCTTTATTAATTTCAATAATTAGGCTTTGTATTCGAAGCAGGAAAAACAACAACAACCTCTTTCCCCTCAAAATTGCAATTTACGTTACAAGATAGTTAAAAACCGATTAACTAATAAAAAAAAAAATATCAACATATAAGCTCTCCCCTAGGGAAGATCTGCCAGTCCCTAGATTCTTAAGGCTTCGTTGTGGACATTATTTAGTACTTTGAGAGCTCTTCAGAAGCAGAGTTAACATAAGCCCATAGTATATCTGATAAGTGTTTGGTACAGAGTGAGTAATGTCAGTCTATTGGCTCAATCTGTTTTTAAATTGGGTTTTGAAATGTTACTAATTCTTTAAAATAAACTTTTGTGATCGTAATGATTGGATCATAAATAATAGTCTTAACAGTAATAAGTAAACCTTAAATAACTAGATCTAACAAAAAAAAAAAATAAAATAAAAAATAATTAAAACGAGCCTCTACAACCCATGAAGGGTCTCGGGTTCCGTACATAGAGAAATTCGTACTGTTATTAGGCCAATGACTTTGCAAGGAGGTGATTAGGCCTATATCACACCAGTTTTTTTTCCCCAATTTAGGATACCCATTTTATAGAGGCTGTTGTGGACCAAGAGGGTCTCCATACGCTCCACGGCTGAAATTACAGAATATTATTCCGCCTCAGCCGGGATTCGAACCTGGAACCTGGAGTTGTAGCCTAATCCACTAGACCACGCGGCTCCCTAATGTAAATGTTGGTGAAAATTGGTGAAAAGTATTTATTAATCCGTTAGTTAAATAATTAATTATATTGCTATATATTTTTTTGTAAGCATGATAAGCAATGCCAATTTAATTTTTTGTAATTGTTCCGTAATTTAGTACTTTAAATTCTAAACATTAGTACTCTTAAAAACATGCAATTCTATAAATACTTCAAGTCTATAAAGACTTTACTAGTTATAATCAGAACACAACTAAACTAAATTCAAGTATTAAATAACTACGATAGCTTGAACATATATGTTATATGATTTAGAAATGATTTGCTTCAATATAAAAATTCACTCTTCCCATGGGAGCGAACCGAACTTACCTTATAGAGTGACAGCCATGAAAACCAGATTAGGCACTAATTTGATACCTGAAAACCGTGGACAGATAGTGGAGATATTCTCATCACTAAAGTGTATTACGTATTGTACGTAGATTGTCCGTATGGATTATATATATATATATATATATATATATATATATATATATATATATATATATATATATATATATATATATATATATATATATAAATTACGTTAATTCACTTAAATAAGATATAAATAATAAATAATAAAAGTAATAGGACATAGAAACAACACGCACGATAACTAGAACAACACTGACTTTATTTCCTTGTTTAGACCTCGATGTATACAACAGAATGTTTACAAGGTACAGGCGGGATTAAGCCCGATACCGGCTCGCCGCGGTCTCTAACTCCCCCCCGCCAGTTTACGAAAATTTCCGTAAACTTATACTAAGCAGGTTAGGCGCAACATTAACCTTCATAATAGAGAGAAAGAACCAAAGCGATCGGTCATCGGGCTCTAATATAAACAAACAAAATGCTAAACAATTCACACATTTCGAAAAATAATAAAACAAAAAAAACATGAAAATATAATGCACAAAAGGTAAATTCAATAAAGAAAAATATTAAGCACACACACAAAAAACAACAAAACAGCATGACGAGGCACTCCAGCTCACTATGGTAATGTTAACTTGGCCATTGGGAACCTCAATTGTTCGATATGGACAGTCCTCCGCTTTTTAGGGTCCTTGACGCTCTGGATAGTGACCACGTTATGTTCGCGGATAGTGATCACACGGAAGGGGCCCTCGTACCGCTCCAGCTCCTTTCCCCTGTTCGATACTTTCCTCCTGTATACGATCAGTCCTATTTTAATGTCACCGCTAATATCTCTAACTCCCAGATTATGCTTCGCAACCCGGCGGCATTTCTCCGACTCGATCCTCCGCCTGACTTTGTTCCACCGTTTCACCAGCAATATGCGGTTGGCTACAGCTCGATCCAATTTTTCTCTGTTTGCTACCGTCCCTGACCAATCCCTAGGGCGGTCCCGAAGGCCGAAGAGGATTTCGAATGGCGCGAATCCCGTGACAGAGTGGATAGAATGGTTATACGCCGCGACCGCCTTTGTCATTGCCATGTCCGGCTCTAAGCCTTTGTCCATCTGATAAACACGCAAATGGTCGCTCAACGTACTATGGAGCCTTTCAATACCCCCTCTGCTCTTTGCGTGCCCCGGAGTGTTGAGATGCCAAGCTATGTCAAGAGCCTTCGCTTCCTTGTGTATGGCGGCATTGTCGAACTCCTTACCGCCATCGGATGCTATTCGTTCTGGAATCCCATAGAATTGGAACCATGTCCGTATTGCCTCTAAAACCGCTTCCGAGGATCGCTGTTGGACAAGGTACGCCATGGCGATCTTGCTGAACGTATCTACTATCGTCACCCATTTGTACCCTCTCCAGGTGAAAGTATCGACCTGCAAATCTATCAGAGGTGCCTCCGAGGTGGGTGTCTCTTCTTGGACCGTTTGAGGAGGGTTCCGATCATACTTTGTGGTGAGGCAGATATTACAGTTCCCAATGATTTCCTGAATCATTTTCCTCATGCCCCACCAAAAATATCTTCGCTTGAGTGCCAGGAAGGTTTCGTTGACTCCTCGATGGTTTGTTTTTCCCTGATGATACGCCACTGTCACTTCGCGCTGGCGCTCCACATCCTTCAGTAATTCGACCATCAGGGTGCAGCGGATGAACGATCTGTCCACTCCTATTTTTTCCTCTCGCCATAGTCTTTTAATCTTCTCCCATACTATCTCGTTGCCGACATACAGGTGATGATTTTTGCCAGGCGTAGAAACATCATTAAGCGTGCGGCAAATCAGATCCTCGCTGATCCCCGGTTGCGACCAGATCGTGGTGATTTTACTTCTCCCAGATACGTCGTTTTCGATCTTGATCGGTCCCGCCATTCGGGTCTTCCAGATGATCTGCCGGCGTTTATCATTAATTATTGCCTCTATCTCTTCCATATGGGTTGCCCTTTCGTCCGCCGAGCTATCCTCTTCCGTGGCGCCTTCCTCTCGCGCTCCCTGACCGCCTTCTCCTTCTGGCGTCCAATCTCTAAGAAATCGTGGGAGGTTGCCAGATGGCTCTCCAGTTTCTTCTTCCAATGCGTTAATGATGAGAGCACGGGACAGCCAGTCCGCTACCACATTTTCTTTTCCCGGCTTATATGCTATCTCAAAGTTATATTGGCTGAGGAACTCTTTCCACCTGGTAACTCTAGCTGAGGACTCCTTCAGGGTGCCCACCCACTGTAACGGTCTATGGTCCGTGTGGACTTTAAATTTTCTGCCAAACAGGTACGGTCTAAAGTGATCAATGGCCCACACTATCCCCAACAATTCCCGTTCCAGAGCACTATAGCGCGTCTCGGCATTTGAGAGACGTCTGCTAGCATAAGCGATCGGACGTTCACCCTCTGCTTGATCTTGCGATAACACCGCCCCCAGCGCGTATTCGCTTGCGTCAGTCGTGATAGTAAACTCCTTGGAGAAATCCGGGAACGCCAGCACCGGCTCTTCTTGCAATTTTCTCATACAGCGCTTAATATTGGTCTCCATCTCAGGCGTTACTATCACCTTCTTTCCTTTTTTAAGCAAGTCGTTAAGAGGTACAAGGCATTCCGCCATTTCGGGAACGAATCTTCTATAATAATTCAGCGTGCCGAGCAATCGTCGGATTCCCTTCACGTCGCGCGGGACCGCCATGCGCTGAATTGCCAACACCTTATTCCTATCGGGTCGCACCCCTTCCTTTGAAATCGTGTGGCCTAGAAAATTTATCTGCTCCTGGCCTAACAGAGACTTATCGCTGGACAATTTTAGACCAAACTCTCTCACTCTATCAAAAACTTTTCTTAAATGTGCTACGTGTTGCTCCTCGGTTTTGCTAAACACTAGCAGATCGTCCATATATATTTGACAGAATGTTTCATCGATTCCCCTCAAGAACTCGTCCATAAGCCTTTGGAATGTAATCGGCGCATTTTTCAAGCCGAAGGGCATCCTTCTAAATTCGTAATGCCCTCTTTCGAATGAAAAAGCTGTTTTATGGCTATCTTTAGGGTGCATTCTGATTTGGTGATAACCAGCTTTTAAATCAAGTGTGCTGAATATGGTTGACCCGCTTAGTCGGTCTAAAATATCTTCAAATCTGGGGATGGGATATTTTTCATCTAGGGTGTTTTCATTCAGTTTCCTGAAATCAATCACTAGCCTATATTTTTCCTTATTTTCTCCCGGCAAGCTCTTCTTCTTTACTATCCAGAGGGGACTGTTATATGGCGAAGTACTGTCTTCTATGATACCTTGCTTTTTTAGGTTCTGTATTTCGTCCCTAATGTGTTGCTTTAATGCTTGAGGGTATCGCCTTTCCTTCACGTACGTGACCCTTTCTTGCTTTAGGGGAATTTCATGAACTGTTTTCCCAGTTGCCCCTAACAGTTCGTCTTCTTTAAAGAAAATGTCTCCGAATTCTTCCCTTAATGTCAACCTCCATTCCTTGACCCGACTAACCGCCCCTACTCTGCCTTCCCTATTAAGTACCCGGCACTTATAAGTTTTCCCTCCAATCTTAACCGACCAACGTCCCCCTTTGCTCCTAATTCGCGCTCCAACCTTTCCCAATAGATCACAACCAATAATTCCCTCATATTCACGGGGCATGCTCGCCACCACATGTACCGTCACTTGACCCCCACGTGTTACCCATCTCTCGAGATCTAAGCTAACTTCTCCCTCTACTTCGCACGGCCCACCCAGGGTGATCAATTTGCATGTACATACCTGTATCTGGAGTGCCCCTCCGCTGCCACACAACTTCTCCGCCGCTCGCCGACTCATTATTGTACTAGAGCTCCCGGTATCCACCAAACACTTCACTCCTTTCGTCACTCTAATTATAGGCAGACCGCCGTATTCGCTCCTTATATTGTAATTCTCGATCGTGCGGTCGCCCCTCTGCTGCCACTCTCCTCAGGTCTCTGCTCGCTCCCTCCTTTCTGCTCCTGCCGGCCGCTTTTCCTCTCTTCGTCTTCCTCCACGCCTTTCACCTCTCCTGCTTTCAACCTCTAAATGTTCTTCCTCCGTGTCGGATGTCTCCGAACTCTCCGTGGACCCAGCCGAAGATCTGCTCCTCCTCCATACTCTCTGAGCATTTATCTCCATCGGCTCGCCTCGGGATGATTCTCTTTGGCGAAACATATACGGGCACTGCTTCGCAATATGCCCCTCTGTTCCACATTCGAAGCATTTTGTTCGGGGACACTGCGCCACTAGGTGTCCCGGTTTACCGCACCCGTGACATTTTCTCTCTTCTCTTCTTGGATATTTTTTCACGTTCTGGTACGTCCTCTTACTATCGTTAGCCGCCGTTCTGTACTTCCTTTCATACTCCGGATCTCTTTTCCTCCAAATGGCAGGTTTGGTTCTGGGTCTTCTATAAGACACCCTAGTCCACCCAGTTTCCTCTACCTCCATCCTCGATTCTTCATCGCGCGCACTAATGTCCATCATTTCCTGGGCGCATTCCACGAAAGGACGGTCTTTGGGGAACGGTTCCTTTCTCCCCGTCTCTCTAGCCAGCTGTACTAACAAGATGGTCGACAGAAACGCCATTCTAGGTTCAACTTCAGAGGCACTCATTATTTCTCTCATCTTCGCGGTGATATTGTTGAATCTCGTCAGCAACGCTCCTGCGTATTGTCCACTTGACTGGCGAGGGTGCCTAACTTCCCTGAACATCTGGAAGATGTCTTCCTCTGGGGACCACCTGCCGCCTCCGTAAGCCTTCTTAAGCCGGTCTTTCACTACTGCCCAGGGGGTTTCTTCGTCGGCCTGAATCAAATTGAGTATATTTCTTTTTACCCGACAAACTAGATCAGCCTTGAGCGAATCCGCGTCATCTCTGTGTAGTAGACCCTCCGCCGTCTTCACCTCGATCCGTGTTATTATACGGTCGCCATTTTTTATGAAATGGTTCAGTTCACCAGTCTCTCCCGTAAACTTTTCTATATCCGACACAGCTTTCCTTAAATCTTGCGCGGTCGCTGCTTTCACCTTCAGCCATGCCAGTGTATTTGCATGAGCTTCCGCCAGAGTATCACGTGGTAGGGGTGGTATCTGTGGTATCTCTGGTATCTGTGGTATATCTGCCGGCACTTGAAGTACTGCGGGTCGTAATACACCTTCTGCCATTTTTTTAGATTTTTTTTTTTTTTTTTTTTTTTTTTTAAATTATTAAATATATATATTATATTTTTAATTATTATTATTCTTTCTTGTTTTAGTTAGAAAGAATAAAAAAAAAAGAAAGTTAAAACAATGTTTTAAATAAATAAATAAGAGAGCGAAAGACGTGTGATAATAAATAAATAAATAATAGTTCCGGGCTCTCAACAAATAAATCCCGGGTTTCGGCACCAATTACGTTAATTCACTTAAATAAGATATAAATAATAAATAATAAAAGTAATAGGACATAGAAACAACACGCACGATAACTAGAACAACACTGACTTTATTTCCTTGTTTAGACCTCGATGTATACAACAGAATGTTTACAAGGTACAGGCGGGATTAAGCCCGATACCGGCTCGCCGCGGTCTCTAACTTATATATATATATAAAATGGATATGAAACTTAAAATCTGTCAAGCCACGTTAGTGCAAATATCTGAATTTATATTTTCTCCATAACACATATGAAATAATGACGCGATTCTTGGTTTCCGTAAATCCCTTCTAAACCACGAGACGAACATCATCTAGTGCATTATTTTCTGAAGGTTTTTAAGTAAAATATATTGCAATAAAAGTTTTTTTTTAGATAGGAAAATTTAATTTTCTGTAAACGATGTATCAAAAAATCTTTCCAGAGGCATGAGTAATTTATAGATTTATACTAGCCACTACACAACAGGTGATTTTTAAAATATCTCTAATCAAATTGCTAATCTATTATCTAGACGTATATCTTATAGTTACATTTAGACAAACAAAGACATACTTGCTTAAAGGAATTTACGTGCTAATGTGACATAAAAAGATAGTACATAAATAAAAGTAAATTTTAAAAAAGTTAAATTTTAGAATAATTAATAGGGTATTGAACAAATAATATATTATAATAAATACAATTGTGATTGTGAAGTGTACTCATCTTGGTAATGTTATGTATAAAGTGTTTAAGATTCTCTGCCGCATTTGTGACAGAGGGACCCGACTTCTCTTGTTTCCGCTGGGTCCTGGGACTCCCCGCAGGGTGCATTATATATATTTAGTTTTAGGGGATTGGGTTTTATTCTTACTCCGAGAGCACTTGCTTCTCACATATGTATCTGTTTGCTTTCGTGGTTTCTTTAAATTGACGAATACCAATGCCCTGCCACCTGCTATTGGCCCTTTCTTCAAAGGCTTTTACTCGCCGAGACCGTTGGTTGAATGGTTGAGCTCTCACACTTCGGTCGTGTTCAACACCCAGTCTTTCTGCACATTCCGCAATTTCCTGATCATACCGGAATGCAGACTGGGACAGAGAATCCAGAACAGCAGACTCGCAATTGTGCTATGGACCAATGTTGTAAAGGAGCCTCCCATTGACATCGGATCAGGCCTAGACTTCCATTCCTCCTCGGTGCATATAACATCGCCGTAGCTGTGTTAGCAGGGAGCCCGATGATGGCCTTTATAATCCTGCGGTATTCACGTCAATACCCTCTAGGAGTGCTGGACTCACCTTAGTAAGAGGCGTGAACCAGGGAGGTATAAAATTTATTCTATATCGGCTGGAAAACGTATAAGGATGGGAAGAGACATAGTTGGAAGAGGTTTATTTGATCTGAATAAGGAAAGCTAGGACGGGACGATTTCAGCAGAGAGAGATAAACACGAATTATATTTTGGATTCAGATAAAAATACAAGAATTGATGATATCGACATTTCCATGGTTAGTCCAGCATTTATTTATTACAGAAAATCAATTCCCCATAAATTATTGTTCAAAGACGTTTTTTTTTTATTCCCTACGTCATTGATCCTTTATCAAAACCAATGGTTGAGTCATCATTTTGAACAATTCCTTTTCTGAATTTGATAAAATATAATAAAAAACTTATAGACGTGTCCACCGCTTTGCATTAGCCTAAAATTGGCTATAAATTTCCTTAATATTTAGAGTTGACAGAGGTGTATTTTTTGCTTTACTATGATGGATGCTTTGCATAAAACATACTAAAATTTTTGGTAAAATGGGTAGCATTTTTCGTTGCTGGCTCACGGAATATTCTTCCCGTTCACGTTTTACTACCTGTCCAAGGTCTCTACGGACTTTCATTAACACAGGTTTCTCCAAAAGATGATACCTATTCGAGTCAAATTTGACGTATACATAAAAAAAAAAAAAATATATATATGCTTTTTGAAGTTCAATTATATGGTGGAACGTTAATTTTGTATCTTTTTTTTCAATTAAATAATGAAAAATTAAAAGCACAAACAATGTTTTGGTAAACTTTGCAAGTTATAGTGTAAAGAAGAAAATGCCACCGCAACCAAAAAAAATCATTAACTGTAACTATTTTCCGAGGTCAAAACCCCTGGGCACTTCACTAATAGAAAAAAATAGACTATACTGGTTTGGCCATGTGAAACGAATGCAGGAAGATAGGATAGCCAAAATAGTGTTTGAGGCGAGAGTGGATAGAAAAAGGACAAGGAGTAAGCCCCAGACAGACATCGGAAGATAGTGTCAGAGGAAGCTCTAGGGAGCAGAGGCAGAGGTAGCTGGTCCAGGACAGAAGGATACCATTAAGAAAGAAAGTATGATAACAATTGCAACTGATAATAGACCTAGCAATGTTTTGAAAATGTTACATGTTTGTTTGTGTTGATGTGGAGATGAGCAGCAGTAACGCAGCCAGCTGCCAAACATGGCGCATTGTTATTAACATTCAACGAGTAAAGAAATATAAAATGTGGTCGAGAGAAATTTGTGGTAAAAAAACGGTGTACTATAATATGATACTCTAAGAAGTGGATTGTATCTTATTTTTCTTGGAAATGACCTATCGCAAAATTTAATAATTAATTTAATACTCAACAGAAAATCTGAGCTTACAGTTGACAACAAATTATTAATCCACAAGACAATACTGAAGCCTATCTGAACATACGGCCTTGAACTTTGGGGGACGGCTAAACGTTTAACATCAAACGCATTCAATCCTTTTAATCCAAAGTCTTCCGATTAATAGTAAATGCTCCTTATTATGTATCCAACTATACCTTGCACCACGACCTTAATGTTCCATTTAGTTCAGACCTAATTCCATCCAAATTTTCTAAATTCCACCAAAACCTCATTCATCATCCTAATCCTCTAGCACGCACGATCCCTAACCAGCTCCACTCATCCATACAACCCACCTAGAAGGTTGAAACAGCAGTGGCCCGGCGACCTCTTGTAAATGTGTATATTGGGGTCCTGGCACTGGCTAGATTTTCCACTTAAATTGATGTAAGTTTGACGTGTATATAGGTATGAGTGATTTCTAGACTTTGTATATATTTTATATTTTTATTTATTATCGTATATATATTTTATAATAATTGTATTGCTATGAATATTGCATGAATGTAATCTATCACTAGTATTATTAATGTCCAAATTAGGACAGATTATTATTATTATAGATTATTATCATTACTCAATAAAAATTGTTGTAAAACAAAACAAAGTCGAAATTACATCACGTGATAAGATAAGGTATCAGAACAAACCCTTAGTAATTTTAATTAAAGGTTTTCATTTCCCATGCTTTCTAATAAGTAATGAGTTGAAAAAATAAATTACAGGAAAAAAAAAGTAATTCCAAAGTAACGAACGAGAAACATGCATTAATATATCGAGGAATAGAATATGGGATATGCATGGTTATAAATAAAAAGCTGAAACACACGGGCCTTCCCTGGTTTGTAATGATGTAATAATACCCAATTCGGTATGGAATAATGTATACATGTAATTAAACGTAAGTTTTATATCGACAGGCAAACATTTTTAGTCAGGAAATTAATAAATAGTAATTACATTTGTGAATTACACAAGATTCGGAAGTTAATAACACGGCATCGGTTTATTTTTCTAGTAAAAGCGTTCATAAATCGAATGTTTCGCGTATTCAGAAATGCAAGTTAACGATCACCTACGAGCACTTTACAACCATTTAAGGGATCGCTCAATAACTGATAGGCCATATTAATTAAAAATAAACTCAAGATTCAATAAAGATAGCTTTAATTAACGGGGCTGAAAGGAAAAGTTATATCTACGGAGGTTGTAGTTCCAGGTTGAATCATCGGCTAGATAGATTACTTTTACCGTTTTGTCGACGGCAATCGGAAAATATTACCCCATTCATGGATGAAAGGTATTAATTGACCGTATCGAGGAGTATAAATTACGGTACATTCCAAATAGGCTACCAGAAATAGGGCTCGGACAATGGAGCCACAATGACGGGCCGAAAGGAACGAAGAATTGAAAAATTAACTAGGACGTGTGGTCGGGATCAGCTGATTACTTCCCCCGATTTGTCATCAGGTTGCAACAGCTAACGAAAGGTATAAAGCTCCAAGGACTCCATCTCCGGATAATTGCCAGTCTCACTTACATACTATTGAGCATCTCATGTCCCCTTGTCCATTTTCCAATTCTCATATCAACTTTTTGTTTGTTATAGTCTTGTTATCCCAGAAATAACAGACTTGCAATGGTGTTTGTAACAGTAGGATGGGGCAGTAGTGTGTTCTTAATGTCTTTAATAACTCGATTATGAAGTATTTAGAGATATTTGATAGATGAGTATAGGTATATTTTCTTATATTAATCGTTTTGCAGAACTTGCAAATACAACATTATGTTTCACAGATTGATACTTAGTAAATAACAAACAAGGATATATGGTGCTACCATCATAAGTTTAGCATTATATCTCAGACGTGGAATCCAAGACTCAAGAAAGACTTTTGCATATTTAAGTACTTTGCAGTATCTTATAGGATACCAACTGCATCATGGTAAAATACATGTTCACACACAAACGCATTGAACACATCTTATGTTTGTTTATTTTTATACAAACAAATAACAAACAAAATTAACAATAGAGCGTGAAACTATCTACTAAGAGCTTTTAAGTACACGTTTGAGTCTCTAAGTTTAATGTAACTAGTTTAGTGAAGTATAGTTCAAATTATTACCAAACAAAATACATAATTTTTTTAGAGGTAATAATTTTTCAAGATTAAACTCATTCATGAATACTGTAAAATCTCTACGCTATAT
Organism: Piezodorus guildinii; assembly: GCA_023052935.1. Classification (NCBI taxonomy): domain Eukaryota; kingdom Metazoa; phylum Arthropoda; class Insecta; order Hemiptera; family Pentatomidae; genus Piezodorus; species Piezodorus guildinii. The sequence goes on from CM041292.1 coordinate 60,839,231, forward strand.
AAAAACCTATCTATATTAATGCTAGCTAGCACAGTGGAGGGGGAGTGAGTGGTAATCATTTAATGGACTCGAAACTTCAAACAAACAGCTGGTAATTGAACCTGAAAGGCTACATTACAATTTCATAATAAATCAAATTTAGAACATTTACTGTAAAATTAACTTACCCCTACGGGTTCAATATTCATTAGTAAAACAAAATAAAAGAAAGCAAATAAACAAGTAACATTAACTAAACAAGACAAAAATGCACAAGCAATAATATACACTCACTGTTTTGTAACCTCACTTATGTTTAAATAAATTAAAAAAAATCGTATGATTTAATTAGAGGGAGGGAGCAACGTCGCAGATGCTTTGGGAAACAATGAGAAAAGGATTGATGAATTAATGTGTCTTCTCTCTCAAATGGATTTTTACAAGCAGATTTGAACTACTATTGCTTCCATCTTGACTTAATTGATTTTAATAATGAATTTAATTTAAAATAAATTTTAAAAATAACTAAAATTTAAAATTAATCTTAATATATTTACTTTTTTTTATTTTTATTTTTTTTATTTATTTACTTATTTTTATTATTCTTTTTTTACATATATTATAATATATTTTAATGAATATATCTTTTAATGCTCTAACTAATAACTTTTATCTTAAATTAATCTTCTATAAAATGAATATATCTGGCACTGATGACCGCGATGTTTTGTGCCATTAAAATTTTAAAAAACCAACCAACCAATCAGAGGGAGGGTTTGTTCACAACCCCGGTTTTTGTCAGGCGTGACAATACCTTAATTGTTTGTTTATTTATTTAACGTCTCCTTATGCTGCTATGGCTAATCGGACGACGCTACAGTGGGAGTCCTAAATTTCGCCTATCCAGCTTTTATTAGGATAGGGATCTTTAACGAGTTACTCTCATCGCACAAGCTCGGGACCACTTTTTAACGTCCCCTCCGAAGGACGGCATAACTATTATTCCCATTAAAAAAATCCTAGGACCACCCCGTGACCTTCGGCATAGGTGGCATAACAGCCGTTATGCTATCCACTCAGGTACAAGTGATCCCACAATACCTTAATGTTCTGTATGTAGCTGACTAGTCCCGAACAATTCATGACAAACTCCACCCCTATTTGCTTCAGTCATTGCTTTCTCTACAATTCCTGATAATCCTACGAGGGTCTGAAATGCAGATGGCCCTGGGTCCTTCCAATTTAGCATAATATATAGAGAGCTGCTAATGTGTTGTATCCCTAGATGTATATCATGACTTAGTTTAATATTTTCTGACATTTACTTGATGGATTCATATGATAGATGGATACATTGTTGCATGTTGTGATTTCATTTTAAAATGCAACAATGAATCCATCAATCATATATACTTTTAAAATGTATTCAAAGTAGAGATTTAAGTGAAAGTTGTGAGATATAAGAGATGCGCAAATCTATATATTTTTTAAATAGTTATAATTAGTCCTTTTTAACAAACAAATGATAAAAGATATAGAAGTCCTTAAGATTTCTTGTTAATTGTTTCCTGGTAAAACAAGAAAGTGATAGTAAGGTCACCGATGAAGAATACCCTGGGATGGTGGTTATTATTCCTTCAGCCGGCGCTATTTGTTATCGATTGCCAAATGAAGAGATGAAATATATCAGTGAAAGGATAAGTTGAGGAGGAGCCCAAGGGCATTCGGATTAGGAACAGTGCAGTTATAGAGGGCGCTGGCGGCGTCGTGACAAATCGCGGGCGGATGGCTATCAGGTGGGGGCAGGTCTTGCCCATTGTCGTCCGCGGAGATATATCGGTGTCTCCCTCTACCTGTCGGCTCTGATGTTTCAATCTTTAGCTTCTTGGCGGAATTTGCGTAAACAATGAAACTATCCAGGGAAGGATCTATCATTGTAGAACCTAACAACCTCACGACGGATTTAGTGGTTGTGGGACAATACAATAGTCAGATTTTGTAAGATCGCTGATTATCGATCCGTGTTTTTCAATTTCTTTTATTTTTATATTTAATTTTTTTTCTATAATATCAATGTATATACGGTATAAGTACCATTAAGCAAAATATATGCCACAGTGTTACAGCAACGTTTACACAAAAATCAAGAGGTCATATGAGGTGTAGAGGCAAGCATAACAGCCTTCTATTAATGAAAACTAAACTATATTCTGGGACATTTCGTCCCTCAAGCACTGAACAGAAGAAGTTCAATTTGTCTGTCTTAATTTCATACTTAATTATTTAGTAGAATAGTAAATTATTCAAAATCAATATAAATAACAGATACAAAATAAAACAGATAGCAACATCGACTAAGTTTGGTTCTGTATTATCAAAGTTTTATCAAATATGAGCGAAAGATTGATTTTTGAGGAGGTGGATAAACAATTGGTGTTTGAAAGTAGTTAGGGATGACTCTATACGGAGGGAGATGGATAAATATGTTATCAATTTTACTCTATTTTGAATTTGTATGTTCTTTTCTGTTATTATAAACCTACCAAGGGAAGCCTGTGGCTGAATAGCTAGCAAGCTCCCATGCCAAAGGTTGTGAGTTCGAATCCCAGTCCCGTAGGGACTTTTTCAAGCATTTCATTAATGGGATTCACTCACATCCTTTCCCTCGGGTATGTGAGACCCGACAGCCAACTGGTGGCTACTCACAAAAATAGGGTTAGGTGATGACCCTACCCTATAAAATACATCGAGAAACGCGAGTGTATACACCCAGTAGATTACACCGCGCGACCAAGCGCCTACAAGGCCTGTCGAGCCACCTACACTTTATCTTGTTATTTAGCTCCGATGAAGACGCCCAAAGTGGGTCGAAACGTTGGATATTAAATAGCTTTTTACTATTTTCTTATCATTTTTTTTTTTTTTTTTTTATTAATTTTTTTTTTTAAACGCCACCCGAACCATCTCTTTTATCACATAGGTAAAAACTTTTAGAATACTTTTTCTAAGAAATTCAAAAGCATAAAATTTATTTTAAGTAGAAAGGTATTTGCAAGAGATTCATTCAGTACTATTAAACAACATAATAACCAGTGTAATAAATATCTGATAGTAAACTTTTGTGAGCTCAGATCTTTGATAGACGAATACAGACGAATTTGACAGACCATCGTGAAAAGTGGTGGCGGGAACCCAGGTCTTACAACGACAGAAGCAGAAGATTAAATCTGTATAAAACTTGTACCAACTTGCATATCTCATCATTCTCAGTTTCTTTGATCAAAGTTCCAAAGTTCACAAAAGAATGACATAATAACATTTGTAACTAACATTTTAATCTGCTCTAAAAGAAATTGTAGCTTATTTATATCGTTTTGAAGGGGACTATCAAGATAACAAGAGAATCATGGCATCAATATCAAAATTTTCAAAAACCTCAGCTTGATAGAACTTGTGATTTTAGTTTTACAAAATAATCCCCATTTTCTGATATTCAACTTTTAGACTTGGTATCAAGGGGAAGAAAAAAAAACATCACGACACATGTTTCTCCATTAGCGGAAACGTTTCAGAAACAAATCGTTACAATTTTTTGTGCGGCTAATAGGCTCGATGTTAGCAATAAATATCGATGTTACGCAAACGGAGTCGAATCTAGTTCATTATTCGATTCAATCCATCGAATTCTTCAAGGAGACGGATAAGGCTGATTGCGGACTCTATATCTATAACGAGGCTGGAACTGGTTTTGTCAATATCTCGGCTGCCATCTAAGAGGATTCTGATGTAACTACGTCCCTCACTCTCTCCTCCTTCCTTCTCTTCTTCGAAATATTAGTTTTCCAATATGAATCATCTGCCACCAAAACCTAATATTTATATCCGAAAATTATACATTTCGAACCTTTAACAGCGCCTGCTTGTGATTTATAGGCCGGGCATTTGTCATTTCTACTGACGATTTCTTGATGACCCGTCATTAATATTCCGGTAGGATAAAAATTGAGCTAAATTTTTTTAATTCACAGCTTTAACACTTCTCGCTTTTATAAACCTTTCATTATCTTTTTGAATTATAGGATTCAGTTAGGATAATATACTGCAGCCGAACCGATTATGAGAAGACATTCATTCGGTTTTCAAACTAATCATCTCGCTTTGAAAATATAATACGCCGCAGGTTGCAGGTATGGAGCCCAATATATATCTCGTTGTCCTGGTATGCAAAAGTGTCATATAATGATTTAACCAAAGAGTGACAGATGCATTTTTATTGTTGTTATCGTAGCAAATTATATTACTAATAGCGGACCCACCCCTGCTTGGCACGGGTGCAATTTGAATGATCTGCCAATTATGTTTAAAAAAGCTCTTTCTGCCCGATTTTAAGTTTATCGCTTTAGAAGTTTTAGTTTACGAAACGAAAAGTATGATTGGTTAAATGTATTTGCTTCTTATTTAAAAGCGAAACAGAGATAATGGAAAATTAAATTTTCCCATATAAATAAACTTGATTGATATGTATGTATTCAAAAACTATAGGAATAACAAACGTTCCTATCCTATTAGGTTCATTACTATTTCCAACGGTATATTATACGTCTAAATACTACTTATATTTCAGGAATAATCTGTTAATGACTTGGTTACCGAAAATGAATTTTCCCGATAACGAAAAATAAATTGCAATCTATTTTACTTATAAACCTTCTAGAAACAATGCCCTAAACGATGGGGAGAACCGTTTCAAAATCCGTCCAGTAGTTTAGAAGGAGTTAGCGGAAACCGAAATCGCGCCATCATTTTATATATAGAGAAAAAAGATTGTATAGTAAGTTAGATTCTGAATCCTTCCATTATATTTTATTCTATTATTTTCAATAATCAACCTTCTTAAGCGACAAAAAAAAAATTAATAAATAAAAATACATTACCCTCTTTCAAAATTTGAAGGTTTACGTTTCAGGATACGAATGAGAAAACTCCGTTTGTCAGCCGTCCACGTACCGTCAATCTCGGAAACTATCGGAAATTGATCCAATTTTTGTAAAATTCGGTACAAAAATGCTAGGGCATCCATCGATGATCCTAACACCTAAATTTCGAAATCAGGCGATTAGTTTTAAAACGTCTGATTGACTAAAAATGATTTAATTCAATACCTCAGTTATTTTTAAATATAAGAAAAAGAAATCTCAGTTTTTTCAACCAAAAAAACCGGAATAAATATAAAAAAGAAAAGAAAAATATTGAAATTTACCCATAAAACGCTCATAACTCAAATATTTTGAAGTAGAGAAAAATATGTATAAAGGTTTAGAATCAGTAAAGCTAAAAGAAAAAAAATAATAATAATAAAAAAAAAATGAAAAAATGGAAATCTTGCCTATATATACGCGTGGAACTCTGCTATTTTCGAAGATAAGAAAAATTCTACAGTGTTTAAGAATCAGGACTCCACTGTTAATGATGAAACAGGAAATTGAAATTTTATCTACATATAAGCCGATAGCTCAGAAAAATATGTATAGAATTTTAGAATCAGTAAAGTAAGATAAAAATAAAATAAAAACAAATTGATCTATATATTCAAGTCATAAATTATAATAGATGCAATTCCACCAAAACTCAGTTATAATTGAAAATAGAGAAATTGTGCTTAAGACACCGCCATGAACTAAGAGAAAGAGAAAAAAACTTAGTCTTATATGGTTAAGCCACAACTTAAAAAGAGGTATGATTTCCTGGTGCCTTGGTTATTATTGATAATAGAGAAAAAATGTAAGGAAGCGAAAATTGAAAGAAAAGGAAATAGTAATGAAGTATAGTATGAATGCTTTTAGTGTATTTTTTTCGATAATGAACCTTTGTAATCGACAAAAAAAAAAAAAAAAATTACCTCCCCTCAAAATTTGGGGGCTAACTTTCAAGATACGTAGAACGCAAATAATAAATAAAAAAAATTCCGTTTGTCCTAATAAATAAATGAATAAATACCAATTTTTTTTTAATTAGCAGTGGTAAGAGAAAGGCCATTTTCCTTAGAATTATTTATTGATTTTTATATTAGTTACTTGCATTTAAACAGCTGCATCAACGGTTATACCGTAAAATAGTTATTTGTAAATAATAAACCACTGTGTAATAATTTATAAAGCGTTTTGTTGAATAGATATTGACTCTTTTTGTTTTGTGATAAGAAAATATAATTTAAATGGTTTTGTTTATTTCTGCTACATAACTATGATTCCCACTCTTTTACGATAAGTAATTGTAATTGCAATAACCCTTTAATGACATGTAATAGCAATAACAACTCTTTTACGGTAAACTAATGCAATTACAATAAGTCTTTTTCGCTAGGTAATTGTAAGTACAATACATTTTTTCATTAAGTAAATACAATAACAATTACTCTTTTATACTAAGCAATGCAATTACAAGTGCATTTTAAAGTTAAGCTATTATACTCACTATTAATGTTTTACCCTAAGTAATTTGAATAGGAATGCATATTAAAGCTAAGTAATTGCAATTACGATTACAATAACAATAAACAATTGGAATAATAATTACTCTTTGACTCTACTCATTCCGATAATAACTATTTTTGTTACTGGTTAATCAAAATTAAACTCAAAATTATCTGCTAAGTCATAGAAATATTTAAACTATATTCAATCGCCATAGTGGCGTTCGTTGTATTAAAATCTTCCATTATCTCTCAGCATATTTGTTTAAATAATTTTATTGCAGTGCCGTTTTGTTGATCAGAAGTTGAATTATTAATATATCTCGAGATTGCAGAAATTAAATTTAATTACTTACAAATCTTTAATACAGAACTTTCACAATCAAGGTTGGCTGCAAAATGAAATAATGGTTGAAAAATAATAGCTAGTTAAACATTGATTTATGTTTTAAATTCAAGTGTAGTTATCGTATTATTATGTTATGTTCTTTTTTTTATTGTGCTATGTTCGTGTTTTTACGTGACTTTTATTGACTTTATATTGAATACAAGTTCACAAAATTATTTGTTTTGTTATTTAGTTCTTCGTATAAAATAAGTATGAAATATGATTCATCCATATTAATCTATCCATGTTAAGCGTTAGTTGAAGTATTTTCCATATTTCGTGCAAGGGTACTCAAAGCATAAACGTTCAAATGGAGCTATTAATCATTTCCTTTGATTTTATCACGCGATACATCGGGATCAGAGAATTCTGCTACAACTCTGGAATATGGAATGAGAAGGTCTAGGATTCTGAGGAGACCAATAAATGTTTCCTTTTACTAGTGAGAAAATTATAAAGATAATTAATAACCTAATTAAACAATTACTGTAAAATAGTGAAGAGTACAGGAAAAGGAGACTTGGGCTTTATTTCTTTTCAATTAAGTAATGCTTATTTAAAAAAATTTCTAGATTTCTTAACTCCATTCTTACAACGTTATATATTTACTAAATAATTGCATATTTGAGGATTTTGGATAAACGTACAACAAGTAAGAATAATAAATTATTTTCTTATCAAAAAAATATTTAGCTATCTAAATATAAGTATAATAACTTAACAAACGTTCGATATTCTCATACAAATCCTCTAAAGTATTACTGCGACGTTAAAATATGGTCGAAGTCCCTCAGTAAGGAAAAATTGCTGAACTTCATTCTTACAACTTCATAAATTTATTAAAGAATTGTTTAATTAAAGATTTTGGATAAACGTACTGAAAGTAAGAATAATAAATTATTTTCTTATCAAAAAAACATTTACTTATCAAAATATAAGTATAATAACTTAAAAAATGTTCGATATTCTCACACTAATCCTCTAAAATATTTCTGTGATATTAAAATATGGACGGAATCTCTCAATGAGGAAAAAATTGCTGAATTATTTATTAAAATTACGTTTCGTTATAAACATGTCCTAAACGCCACCTTATGTCATATTTTGAATTTCCTTGCTTATTTTAAATGATGTATTATTATTTTTTATGTTTTTAGTATTACATAATTTAATTTTGAATTTATGTACTTTTTTTTATATCTTGCATATACATAGATATGTATTCTTTTTCTGATTTTTGGTTTATTGGTTCAGTCATTTACTGATTCTTATTTGATTACGGTACTTCCATTGAATTGCCTTAGTGATACTGGAACTTCTACTTTCAATTTAAAAATGAACGGAATTTGTTTTGAATATAGAAGTAATTATAAAAAAAAAAAAAAAAAAAAAAAAAATTAAACATCTTACCATTTCAAATAACTTGCCATCACTAAGAAAAATTAAAATTAAATTTTAATAATGATTAAAGCTTTTGATAGAAAACGATTGTGTCAAATTTTTTGATCTATTCAACATCTATAGATGAGCTCATTTAATCCCTATAAAAATATATCTAGACCTATAAAAATATCAAATACTATTTTTCGAACTGTAATTATTGAACCAAGAGTTCTTTGTTGATTTATGAATTGTAATGTTGAAGTTATTGATTATTTATTCATTTTTTATTTTACTTTATTGAAATTTACAACTGTATATTTATAAGCAATAAAAGCTGCTAACGATATAATACATGAAAAACTATGAAGAGAAACTGCCCATTGGCAGCACTCTAGTAATCATCTAAACAAGAAGGTCTCGAGGCCATCTTCTTTACAGACGCCTCGGCGGATTTCAGAAATTGAAGAGGAACCAAGGATTGAAACTAGTGGATCCTTTCTTTTTATGGAAGGAATTTATTTATTTAATTTCACTTTATGCTAGTGTGGCAATCGGACGATGTACAGTGGGAGTCCTTTTGTGTGAGAATATGGAGTTTCGGGGGATTGTGGAAGACGGTGGCGGGACAAAAATAACAATATCAACATAGGCATATGTCCTTATATTGGACCGGTCCTTGGTCAACGATGATACGTATAGGAAATTTGTATTAATCTATAGAAAAAAACCTTAACATGATCTTTAAATAAAGGAAATGTTAAACGATTTTTCCCACTAAACTGAATTTTTTGACGACGTTGAGTTGATTTTTAATCATTTAACGTCACTTTTTCTATTTTGATATCGAACGATGCTACAGTGGGAGCCTAAATTTTGTCTATCCTGGTTTTAATTAAGATAAGGATCTTTAAGAGTACCTGAATCGCACAGGCACGGAGACCACCATTTTACACCTTTCCGAAAGACGGCATAACCAAGGTTTTTTTTACTCCATTAAAAATCCATAGAGTCAGGTTTGAAACTGTGACTTTAGGCTGTGGCTAGCCACTAACCCCCAGGTGACTCTAAGTAATAGCTTGAAACAATTTAAATATCTAACCATTTACAGAAGAAATATGAACCTTATTGTCCTTTGAAACAAAGAATGTAATTCAGAGAAGTACTCTAGGTATATTTGTTTTCATAAATGTCAGGGATTCGATATGTAAGTATTTCACCAAAGAACTCTTTCTTTTCCGGCCTTGGATTCGCCTCGATTAATCCCAGAAAAAGAAGCAAAGTCAGTGAAGCTGACTTAACGATTACAATAAAGTTGGACTTGGCCCCCTGCAAAAAAGAAGCTTATCGGCAATATAAGTTTATTGTTCCTCTACAGCTAACGAGTCACTCTTCCCAGTTACTCCGACAGCCCATCGCAGGCGCCTAAGCAAATTTTAAGCCTATTGAGATCCAACTCATTTTGAGTATCCTAACTTCATTTGATTCATAGAAATTCTAAATCAGGACCGTTTTGATAAATTTTGAGTGCGTTTTGTCAAATAATTTCTCAAATGGTACACATTACATTTACTAAATACATACTTTTACAAATTGTTTAAGAATAAATGCATTTAAATGGGAAAGATGGTAAAAAAATAAATGGCAAAAAAGTATGGCAAGGACTATAAATTTTAAAAAAATAAATATTAGGCCACCTCATTAGTTGTTTTAAAGATTTTTTACTTTCACATGATAACATATAGTAAATAGGGAAAAGTATTGCGTTCATAAAATTTTCGAATTCCAGTTTCAAGAATACACTTTTATGGTCCCCTGAGTCCAATAACTAAATTCCCAAAAAACTTGTAATTTAGTGTGATTTTTGTCTTGTTTTGGTAAGCTCCAGGCCGAAGAGCGGTCATTATGACACTGAATTTTATTTAGACAACTATAGCCCGAGAGGGCTACAAAACTTTTTCAATCAAAATTAACATAAGAAAGGACTGTATACCATGATTTGCACCTATTTTTCGAGTTTTCTCAAAACGGATTCGACGATTTTGAAAAGTAAAAAACAATGATGAAAATGTATGGGCATGTAATATCATGTTGAATTATTATTAGATAAAATTGGTACTGACAGGCTTTTACAAAAGAAATTTTAAATTTTCTACCCCTAAGACTACCTTTAATGCAGTTCAAAATGATTAATTTTTTTTTAAACGATGATGAAAATAAGGTAAAATATAAATTAAAAATCAATACCCAGTAAAGAGAAAAGATAATGTAATATTTTTTTAATGCACTTTCGTTTTGAAACGTTAAAAGTAATATACAAGTATATATACCTTGGAAAGCTAAAGATTTTAGAACAAATATTCAACAAAAGACAAGTTAAAATGATGAGAAAAAGAACATAAAATTCAATAATTATTTTAGATAGGTATATAATAGATTTGAATCAAACACATGTTTCTATTAGAAATTTTAATTTAATTTATTCTAGACATACTATAGTGGGAAGATGTGGATCAAGATTCTCTCAAGGAAGGTGATGGGGTGAGTGTCTGTTTGTGTGGATGATACGGTGGAGCAAGGGTAAACGTGAGGAGGCTATTGAAATAAATTAATTATTGAAGGAAATACTACGCCTAACGTGACAATACTTTATATCATAAAAGACCTACCAAAAGGCACATGTTAATAAAGATATTATAGATCTTTTTCGGATGTTTCCAAAAACGTTTCACAGATTTATTAACTTCGGCATATCGATGTAAAATTAAGGGCTTTAATTTCATGTAGTTTTATTTGAATTTAATAATGTTTGACAGCTATTAAATGCGATATTTTAAATTATTGTTTCCTAAAGTTAATTTAATTTGTAGATTCAATAATAATAACTAATTAGTCTGTTACGCTGATGAAAAACAGGTAAATATATAAATTGAATAAACTCGATACCAACTAAAGGAGAAAACAGAAAAAATATTTTTTTAATGTTGAAGTTATTTATTCATTTTTCATTTTACTTTATTGAAATTTACAACTGTATATTATAATAAAGCTAGTAAATATGCTGCTTAACGATATAATACATGAAAAACTATGAAGAGAAACTGCCCATTGGCAGCACTCTAGTAATCAATCTAAACAAGAAGGTCTCGAGGCCATCTTCTTTACAGACGCCTCGGCGGATTGTCAGAAATTGAAGAGGAACCAAGTGTATACATGTATGATATACCGTTGGAAAGCTAAAGATTTTAGAATAATTATCATCTCATACACAAGCTTTTAAATGTTAATAGAGAGTGATGAAATGAACATAAAACTAACTGATTATTTTAGATAGTAATATAATAGATTTTTGAATCAAACACATGTTTCTATAGAAATTTAATTTAATTTATTACTTTCACTTACTATATATAGTAAGGGGAAGTATTGCGATCGAGAAAATTTTCGAATTCCAGTTTTCAACGGAAATACACGTTTTAGGGTCCCCTGAGTCCAAATAACCAAGTCCCGCAAAAAGGTCTGTGTGTGTGTGTGTGTGTGTGTGTGTGTCTGTGTGTGTGTGGTAGCTCCCGGGCGGGAGTTTTTAAGTCCTATGAAACTGAAATTTCATATTTAAGACAACTATACGCCCGAGACGTGACAAAACTTTTTTCATCAAAATGAGCCTACCAGAAGAGGCACTTTATACCATGCATTTTGCACCTTTTTTCGATTTTCTCAAAAACGGTTCCGACGATTTTGATTAAACTCGCTATATCGATGTAAAATTTAATGGGCTTTAATATCATGTAGGTTTTATTTAGATAAAAATGGTCTGACAGGGCTTAAATGCCGATATTTTAAATTTTCTACCCCTAAAGTACCTTTAATTTTGTAGATTCAATAAGAATAACTAGATTATCTTGTTAACGCTGATGAAAAACAGGTAAATATATAAATTGAATAAACTCGATACCCAACTAAAGGAGAAAACAGAAAAAATATTTTTTTAATGCAATTTTTCGTTTTTGAACGTAAGAGCAGTAATATACATGTATGATATACCGTTGGAAAGCTAAAGATTTTAGAATAATTATCATCTCATACACAAGCTTTTAAAAGTTAATAGAGAGTGATGAAATGAACATAAAACTAACTGATTATTTTAGATAATAATGCAATAGATTTTTTAATAAAACACAGGTTTCTATATAAATTCAATTTAATTAATTCTTTAATAGTTTCACGTATTTTTATCTTTAAGTGTATTTGAAAATTCTTTCATTGAGTTTAAAAATGGTGGTAAGTGAAAGTCGTGTGTTGCCCGCACCAGATTTTTTAGTAAAGCTCATTGTTTTATTCAGCCGGTACGTTTTACTGCTTAAGGGATGCGTCCTTAGTAAATACGGAAATGTTATATTTTAAGACTATTTTATTACCCAAAACTAAGAAAAATAATATTAAAGAAGAAAGGTGGTGGTAAAAAAAAAAAAAAAAAAAATAAATAAATATGATAACAAATAGTGAAAAACTAAAGGATAATAAATATGTTTTCAATATTTATTTATTTTTTTTTTATTTACCGCTACTCGAAGTTGATATCAACTTACTTCATGATCATTTCACGGTCAGCTGTTGAATATTCAATAAAATAAAACAAATCTTAATCTTTATGTAATTTTTTCTTAATATTTCTCTAATAACAGAAAATGCCATATACTGAGCCGGCTCAGTTTATCTCAGCCCAGTTTATGCTTGGACATGGCTCAGTAATGCCCTGATGATGGGGCTCACAAGCTTGAGCCGAAATGTTTGAACAATAATAAATTCGTTCGATAAATATTAGGCCGTTTTACAAAAGAAATTCTTGGATATATTTTTGTCGCGCACAAGAACACCTACAGGCGGCCAAAAACTGTTAAGTTTTTTTTGAAAAATGATATTTAAAAAAAATTATGATGACGCTGCTGAAAAGCGGTGAAATGAAAAGATAATTAAGATGGATATGCATGAAGCTTGATAATGACCCTAGAGGCTGAAACGTCGCGATGACTGGATTAAATAAATTGTTTTAAAAAAATATATCCAAGAATTTCTTTTGTAAAACGGCCTAATATTTATCGAACAAATATTCAAATAAAAGAACAATTACGACAATGATGAGAAAAAAAAAAAAATAAATTCAATTTAATTGGTTATTGATTGGGAAGCAAGCAGGTTTCGAAACAGCAGAGGATATGGAAGAAGCATGTCGGATGTTTGACAGGAGAGTATTCCCGAAGACAGTGGACTTGGCTAGGATGAAGAGCGCTCAGAGTATTTTCTTCTATGGGAAGGTGAATAGAGGGCCGAAAGCCGAGATCTGTTTTTCCGTAGAATGAATTAAGGATTTGAATTTGCAAGAGGGTGTAAACGTAGAAGGGGTGGGAGTTGTTGATTTCATAGATACAATATCACGCCTTTGATTGGAGGGGAATGACCACGTTAACTAAAGTACTTTCGAGAGACCACAATATACCACATAACCAAAGTCAATGTGAGATAAAATGATTAAGGATACTAAGAGTTTCTGGGAGGGTTGTGGACCGATGAAATAATTTCAAGGTACTTAATTATCTTCAGGAAAGGGTATAGTCAATAAATATGGGAATGGGTTTTATTGTCTTGTAGTTTATTTGAAATTTTTCTTTTCTCTTTTATTATTAATTTATTGATATTTACAACGGTATTGGTTAATACATCAGTTAATCAGCTATGAGATAAAATACATGAAAAAGGCATGAAGAGAAACTTCCCTTTGGCACCACTCCACTGGGTAATCAAAACTAGAAGGTCTCGAAGCCATCTTCTTTTCAAACCCTTCGGAGAATTGTCAGGAATGGAAGAGGAAGCAACGATTGAAACTAGTGGGTTAGAATAGGAGTGAAGTTTATCATGAAACGATTGATATCTTTTTCGGGCCAAATCAGCAACATCTGAGATATTAAGTTCTTTATGTATGAGTTTATTCGTAACAAAGTAAGGAGCATTAAGGATTTTTATTTGAAAAAATAAAATTTAAAAAAAACTTTTTTATTTTTATTTATTTAATTTTTAAACATTTTTGAATCGAAAAGCTAAAAAGTAAGGTGAATTAAATTTATTTAACAACAAATCGATCTCTCAGGTGGGAGTCACGTGGTTTACAGGACAGGTTTTGGTCAACGAAGATACCTGAGTTTTTGTTATTTATTTATTTAAACCCAAATTATTATTTTATGAAATTTTAAATATTTTAACAAATTACGTTTTGGATAAACATAATAGGTTAGAAAATATTTCCAAATTTATTTTATTTATTAAACCTTCTACTAATGAACTAGTAAAGAAATGTTAAAAAATCTGCCATCATAAAATATACTATTTTTTAAGACATTGAGTTTTTCTGCAAACTAGGTAATGTTATAGATGAATGGTTAAATATTAATAAGAAATTTTTAATTAACATAAGTAATACTGACACCATAAAGGAAAGGAAATAATGAGAACAGTTAATGTTTATGCTTTTTTATTATATATAGATATGAAATAACTTTTTTTGTTCCAGTTTTATAATTGGAATAAAAAAAAAAATAATAAGATGAGCACCACGAAACTTACGCAAGGGAACGACGATTTAAATGATTGAAAATTACTTTTCTAATTCACATTTATTTATAAGTATTATTCTATTAAGGCGTTCTATAGTTTTTATTCAAGAGCGCTGCAGACATAATGTTTTATCTGTACCTATTAAAGCACTACCACGAAAAAAAAAATCGATTGCACTAGTGATGTTTATTTTCTGTTTGAACCTATAATATAACTAACTGCTTGAATGAATTTCGTATGCTTTTGGTTAATTTTGTTCATCTTTGGACCTTTGTGTTTGGTTTGATAACTTATAATCTGTGTTATTAAAAAAAATTAAATTTTCTAAAAAAAAAGTGATTATTTTGATCAGTTTATTTCTCCGTGGTCGTTCGCATCAGTCAACAAGTTTACGCTAACAGACAGCATTTGGAATGAGCGTTATAAATACCTAACCACTCCTGGTTTCTAAAAAAGAGCCACTGCACAACACTCAAAATAGAGATATCAAATGAAGTCAGGAGAAAAATTATGGCCCGGCCAAACACCTAACCAGAATCTTCTTTGATAAATATGAATTTACGAAAGGTAGCAGGAATGCCAGCTTACAGTGTGTGTCATCAATCTCGGGAAGATTTCATGGATGCCATGAACAAAATAAATAGCGATGTATATGTCCTCTTATACAATTAAAAAAATATATAGAATTAAGGTATAATGGACTCGAATCTCATATTTACATTGGATATAGAAAAATCCGGTGCGGGCAACACACGACTTTCACTTCCCTCCGTTTTATAAATCGATTAAAAAATTTTCAAATACAGTTAGAGATAATTTTTTTTTTTAACTATTCGGGAATTAATTAAATAGAATTTCAATAGAAACATGTGTTTTATGAAACAATCTACTATATTATTATCTAAAATAATCAGTTAGTTTCATCGGCTTTTCATCACTCTTTATTAACTTTTACAAGCTCTTGTGTATTAGATAGTATTTTTTTTCTAAAATCGGTATTCATACATGTTTATTACTGCTCTTATGTTCAAAAACAAAAAATTGCATTAAAAATTTTAATTTCTTTTTAAATATGGGCATTTAAGCCCTGTCACACCATTTTAATCAGAATGAAAACTACATGATATTAAATCCTATTAAATGTTACATCGATATAGCGAGTTTAATCAAAATCGTCGGAACCGTTTTCGTGAAAATCGAAAAAAGGTGCAAAATCTACGGTCTTATTAAGTGGCTCTTCTTGTTAAGCTCATTTTGATAAAAAAAATTTTGTAACGTCTCGGGGGTATTTTTGCCTTAAATATGAAATTTCAGTTTCATAGGACTTACCGTTTCTGCCCGGAAGATACCACACACACACACACACACATACAGACGTTTTTGTGGGACTTGGTTATTTGGACTCAGGGGACCCTAAAATATGTATTTCCGTTGAAAACTGGATTTCGAAAATTTTCACGATCGCAATGGTACGTGTGCACTGTATATGGTAAGTGCGAAAAATAAATGGGAGGTAACGATATATTGAGGGAGATAAGAACATGAATGAAACTTTCTTTCACATATTGATCGTCATATGTTTTTAAGGAGTATATATATATATATATATATATATATATATATATATATATATATATATATATATATATATATATATATATATATATATTCATGAGTATATGTTTGTACTTTCATATTAACGTTTGCTCTAAAATAAAATCATTAGCTGTATCCCATGCCTAATTTTTCATTTTATGTTGATTACCATATATCTGCGTTAATGGTAAGAGAAGCTATAATATGCACATTTTCGCTATCTGTCAGTTACTCTTTCACCTATGCAAAACGAACAAAGTTATTATAAAGTGCTTGTTAGTTAGTGCTATCTCAGTTTTATTTTGTCAAATTTACAATAGAGCACCAAAAAAGTTAGGCATATATGTATTTTAACTTTTAACGTAATCATCACGACTGCTTTGCAGCATACGTAAATTTTTCTTAGGTGAAGGCTAAGCCTTTAACCTGAAATATTCCTGATTAATAGATTTCAGAAATAAGGGTGATTCTATTAACACAATTTTAAACAGTCAGTAACAGTTGAACAGTGTTGCTGGGTTAAGCTGCAAACGGAGCATGGGTACAAAGCCAAGCATGCTTAAATATATTTTTTTTTAAATATATGTCTTTCCTAATACTAGTCAGTCTAAGATGGTTTTGCTTTCATTAGGTTATTAATTTGATTATTTTTCCGATGAGTACTTATATTTTTCCAAGGAATGTGAGGTATTTGAACTATTCAAAAGTAATTTTGTAAGAGGTTCCGGAAATATATTTTTAGGGGTCGAGCACACGGAGAACGATTTCTTTCAAACCCATCCTTATTGAACGTTGAAAGTTGAAAGTAACAAGAAAAATCTGGTAGATAAAACAAACGACTTTCCTTTTTAAAAATTAATTTTATGACTTATAGATAAAGTTTACGTAATAAAAATGAAGGTTCAGTAAGAGAGCTGCAGATATCGTTTAAACAAGAGAAGAAGCCTGCACATGCACTTCCGTCTAGAATATAACATTCGATGAAACAAGTAGTTTCTATATCTTCTTCGATGGAGAACTCGTGAACAGGCGAGGCATTCCTTAGTCTTAGCAGCCAGTATTCCCTGTTTTATGCTGCTATTCTCCAATTTCTTACCACGTTTGCATGTTCTGAGCATCTGCTGTCACACAATCCTCAAACCGCAAACGAGGTCTACCCACTTTTCTGGATCCAAAAATTTTTTCCTTGGATGAGTGGTAAACAAGTTCACAAAAAGTTCCTTACTCGTCCTTTCAACATCTCAGACACCCAGATTTTATAAAATGTACAATGTCCCGATATTCATGGCGACGCATAAGCTCAGCGTTTTTTCTTGTTCTCCAAGTACCGTTTTCATACACAGGTCCCTGAATCCTTCTTAAGATCATCATTTTAAATTTCCCAACGACTATGTTATAACCGGTCTGATTAGGGTCTTATATATTCTCATCTTCATTGTCCTGGAGAGAAACTAGCTCCTTAGATGCCTCAGAAGTCCATAGTGCCATAAAATCTCACGATGTATCATTAGTTGCTTATCATGGTCTGAGTTTAGTTGTGTTCCAAGATATATGAATTCCTCTACACAATCAAAGCCGAAGTCCTATTTCCACTATTTCCACAGCTCCTCCTACATGCTCTCCTTCGTTAGGATTGCAGAGCATATACTTTGTTTTCTTCTCGCTCACCTGTAGTCCAACTTTAACAGCTGTTTTTTGGAGATCCATGCATGCAATCTTCCTACTGGAAAAACTTCTTCCAATCATATCCAGATCATAGTCTTTGGCTAAAATTTGGCGTGATTTGTTGAAAACCATCTCTGGATTCTCGACTTTCAGATTGAAAACAAAATTGAACAACAGGCATGCTAAGGAATCACTTTGCCTGTAGCTGTCGTGACAGTGAAAGAACTCAGATGTGACTTCGGCCACTTACACTGAGCACTGATTAGCCTTTATTCTTTTATACAGCTCTTCTCGGGTTACGCTGTCATAGGCAGCACGGAATTCCACGAAGAGATGGTGTGTCTGGATGTTGTATTCAGCGTCTCTCCCCTATAATCCTAACTGAGAAGATCTGGTCTGTTGTATCTTTGCTCTTCCTAAAGCCTACTTGATATTGGCTTTCAACAAATGAAAGGAGTCTGTGTAAGATAATGTTCGAAAATATCTTGCAGGAGGGATATTCTTCTGTAGTTTTCTCAGTTAAGTGGAACCCCTTTCTTATGAATAGTACAAATTATGGTTTTGTACCATTCTTTAGCACTCCTTTACCAAGATGTCCAAAATGAGATTTCGCATAAATTTAGTTGTTGCTTCTCCTCTATATTTCCAAAATTCAGACTGTATTTCATTAACTCCTGGCTTTCTTATTCCTCATCCGACCATTGGCAACCTCAACGTTCTCTTCATCTGGAGGTTCTAACTCGTCACCACTAATGTTGATCTCTTAGTGCTATTCTTCTCCAATGGAAAACAAGTAGTTTACAGTAAGTTTTTGTTTAGTTTTTCATATAAGTTGGTATAGCATTTTTTAAACTTACTTCTTGGTAGAAAGTTTCGTAAATGAATAAACGAACACTGTCATTTAAAAGGTGTCAACTGAACTCATTAATTTTAAAAACAATGTGTTATAGATTAGCGAAAAATTATTTTTGAACCTAAATCAGATGATTTTTATAACTTATGGAAAATAATTGTACGGTACGGTTCCTTTTAAAATATTCTGTCTTCAGTTAAAATATTATTGTTACTATAAACACTGTAAACATTATGAAATGCTTATTTGACAACTGGTATATTTGAATGTTAAAAATATACGCATTTTTTTCAGTCATTCTCTTCTAACGAAACAGCTAAAAAAAAAAAAGCGAGAGAGAGAAAAAAGGGGTAAAATATAGCAGTCCGGGGCACCATTTGAATATTAAACCGGCCAACTTAATAACTCAGCCTTGCCCGGCATTCAGTTAGCTCCACGTCCCACAGACCTCGCTAATATATTTCCCTTTTCTCATCATTAAGTGTTTCGCCCTGGAAATGGGGGAAAATTTAAAGATGTGAAATATCGAACTAAATAATAATTAAACAGGGGAAGAGGGAATAGGATAAGTTGCTAACTAATGCCCGCCCGGAGCCGCCTCTTCCAGTGATTTATCAAGATATCCTCCTCTTCCCCTTTCCTTCGGACCCGCAACCGGTTCTCGGGTAATCCTGGAAAGATTTGTTCCGGCGATGCTCCTGAAAAATCGCCATGGCTCTCCGGTAAACCGCTTAGGGTTTAATCTCTCGGCTGTGTTTCTCTTCCATTTGTCTCGGAGAATCTGGGCGCTGGATTGAGCTCCTCTTCTCTACCTGCCAGCCCTGGAATATATTGTCTCTCCTAGCGACAGTTCGCCGACAGGAGGCTAAATGCTATCGTATTAATCCACTTTCTCGGTCTACTGCTTTATGATTACGAATGAAACGCATTTCACATGCGTGTGTTGTGTGTGTGTGTGTATGTGTGTGTATATGGGTATATGTATATATATATATATATATATATATATATATATATATATTATATATATATATATATATATATATATAGAGTGCGTGTATGTATGAATGTATGTATGTATATGTGTATATATATATTTTATTTATCCTTTTATCATACAATCTAACATAGTTGTATGGTTTCATGACAAATTGGAAGACGATTATTTGTAACTTGACAATATTTTGTACTTTTAGATCTAAGTTGTTCCACTGCACCAGAAGATGGCATTGTTAGCGAAACGTAGTGCGAATATTTTTTTTCAATAAAATAGTGGTGAAGTAGACATCAGCCTCCAATTTTATTTATAAAAAATTTGACCTTCACCTAAAAGAATCTACACCTTAGATATTTCACATATTAATTTTATTGTATGAAGCACAGAATCAGACCTTGGTTTACAATGGAACAAAGCGAGAATTTGTTCCTGCCACCTGTTAATTAGTGACGGATAATTTGATATACAAAACTAAAATAAATTGAAAAACAAATCTGGTACGCGCAACACACAACTTTCACTTACCTTCATTATTTATATCAATTCAATAATTTTTTTAACAAATTTATAAACGAAAATAAATTGTTAAAGAATTATTTAAATTGGATTTCAATGGAAACATGTGTTGTATTAAATAATCTATGATATAATTATCTACCACAATCAGTTTGTTTTATCGGCTTTTCACCACTCTCCGTTAACTTTTACAATAGTATTTATAAGTTAATATTTTTTTTTTATATAAGTAAAAATCTTCAGCCTTCCAACTGTATATTATACATGTATATTACTGTTCTTAAGTTCAAAAAAAAAAATCAATAATTTTTTTTTTTGTAGTTTTATCGTTTAATTGTATATCGAATTCGTTCAACTTGCATAATTAGCTATTTTTTTAGCAATTCTAATTAGATAATATGGTAAATTTTAAAATATCTACAAAATTAAAGGTACTTTAGAGGAAGAATATTTAAAATATTGACATTTGAGCCCTATCAGACTATTTAAATCAGAATAAAACCTACATGATATTGAAGCACAACCAATTTAACATCGATAGAGGGAGTTTAATCAAAATCGTTCGAGCCGTTTTTGAGAAAATCGTAAAAAGGTGCAAAATGCATCGTATCAAGTGGCTCGTCTACTTAAGCGACTTTGACAGAAAAGTTTGAAGTAACATCTCAGACATAGACGTCCTTAAAATATGAAATTTCTTTTTTGAACAACTTATCGTTTTCGTGCTATACTTACCACATACACACACAGATCTTTTTGTGGGATTGGTGATTTGGACTCAAGGGACTCTAAAACGTGTTATTCCGTTGAAAACTCAAATTTGAAAATTTTCGCGATCGCAATAGTTTCCCTTACTATATATTTCATATAAAGGTAAGTGAAAGTAATAATAAGATCGAATCGACAGAGACTTCCCGCAGATTCCGTTGTAACATTTATCTGACAAACGTTCATAACTTTCGATGTAATCCAAGCCCTTTGGGATCTGTCTTATAAAATATAGAGAAAGAGAAAGTATTGTGATCATGAAAGTTTTCGAATTTTTAGTTTTAACTGGATATACACGTTTTAGGATCCCCTGAGCCTAACTTACCTGAAATATTTTTTCAGGTAGATTTTGTTTCCCCGATAGATTAAAAAAAAAAATGTTATCCTACATACAAAATTATATAAGATATTGGAGAAAGATTAAAATCGGATAAAACTAGGTAACTGCGTATATAACAATTTCTATTGTACGATTAATCGAAAACATATGTGTGCATATGTATTCAATAGGATGCATACAAACACATACATTGAAACTCGAAATGTATTTATTCATTTTTGTTTACTTTTCCTAACTATAACTTAATTTCAAAGTTCTTTAAGTGGTTGCAAAAAAGGAGGTAAGTGAAAGTCGTCTGTTGCTCTCACCAGATTTTATATTTTTATTCCAAGGCACTAAAGCCTACATTTAGTGTCTTGGTGTTTTATTATATAAATAAAGAAATTATTATTCTAATTAATTATTTGAAATTGAAATTGTAAATTTCAATGCGATTTCTTGATGTGAATGCTAATCTTCATGTTGTAGACTACCGGCAATACCATTTTTGGGACTGGTCCTACAACAAAACGAGCTACATGCCTTGTAAGCTCAGTATTCTTGCGGTAACATAGATAAATGTGTCTGATGACAGCCTCGTGTAAATTCCACTTTGTTTACTGTCAAAATATTAACACTGAATTCCATCTTCGCGCTTTAAATGTTTTTTTTTTTTCATAGGACGAGATCTTATTTCAGTCGTTGCATTGTAAAAAATAAAACAGAAAAAAAAAATCCACCAACTATACTTACAGATCTACAAAGAACGGGAAGAATATTACTGCAATTAATTTTTTTGGTTTACCGACGCCACTAAATCACACTTTAAAGTAGGATGTAAAATTAAAAAATAATGAAAACAGCCAGCCAATAAACATCTAAGTGGACGAATAGCAGTAAGCTATAAATGTAGAATAATGAGTGATGGGTTTAATAGTGTTTTTAAAAAAGTCTTGATAATGGGGAAAGAACCCCGAAACGTAGAAAAATGGAAAACTCTGACCCTCATACTAAAACAAAAACATAACTATCACTTGTTCAGAACAGATTCTCTAATTTCTAATTAGTCTTTTCTTCAAACAAAATTCACAAACTTCATTCAGTCAGAATTTGAAGTTCTTAGGGGTTCTTTCTGATTCTGGCATCAAGAACAATGAAAAAGGACGGATCCTTACACAGGTGTTTTTTTTTTTTATAGATAGGACTACTGCTCTGGACTAGCGAAGTTATGTGAAGAAAAACATTTAAAAATCGTGGAATACTGAGTTAAGAGGAAAAGGCAAAACATTGGGGAAAATTAAAGACAGGTCTGGAAAACTGGAACAAGTAGCCCCAGCCAGATTACGCTGCAGCCATACTGTTATTACTCATAATTCTCTCCTGATGATAGGACTCTTCTCACCGATCTGCAAGAATTGTAAGAAACCATTGATCGTGGAACACGCCATACGGGACTGCAAGGAGGAACGGCAACGTCAGTAACAGGCTGGGTGTCGCTCTTGGTGACAGTGAAGACAGTGTTAAAGGCTTATTTTAAGTTTTTATAACGATATGAAACGTATAACTATATATAGTTAAAAAAAAATTTATAAAAAAAGTTTTTTTTTTTTTTTCATACCCTCTGGTTTATTTTCAAACAAAATACAAATACAAATGTAATATGTATAGATGTCACATTTTGTCCTTCTATTACCCGGAGGTATTCTAAGGAGGATTTCTATATGCGCTGCATGCACTAGTAATCTTTCAAGGGCTTCTTCTATGCCTTTATTTATCCATTGCAAAATGGGAGGGACCATTCTTCAGGGTAAAAAATTTAAAAAAACGTTTTTTTTTTTTTTTTTTTTTTTTTTTTTTTTTTTTTTTTTTTTTTCTTACCCTCTGGTTTTATTTTCGATCAAAATACAAGTACAAATGTAATATGTATAGATGTCACGTTTGTCCTTCTGTTACCCGGAGGTATTCTAAAGATGATTGCTATATGCGCTGGATGCACTAGTAATCTTTCAAGGGCTTCTTCTATGCCTTTATTTATCCATTGCAAAATGGGAGGGACCATTCTTCAGATAAAAAAAACAAAAAAAAACGCACTTTACCGACCACTATTTAATTGTTATGTAGACAATGACTCTTTGTAGGTAGATACATGTAAAAAATAAATGAAAAAATTATAAAAAAGCATACTTAGAAGGATCAATCAGATGACAGAGAATAAAATAGAAGTTAAAAAAGTGGCGGAAAATCGTGTGGGTAGTGTAAGTGAGCCATTACAGAAGGAATATTGTTAACGCGAAGCACAAGAGTCACGACAGAGCGACACGACAATTAAATTGGTCCTCCCCCCTCGATTTACATACATTACTCTGAGCGGGCCCTTTGGAGAGCGCTCCGGATCCTCTTTTTACATGGCTCCATCAGCTCCTTCTCTACGAGGAGTCGACCCTAGTCCGATAATGAGGAGTTGGGCCAACCGACTATCAGCTTTACTCCAGGTAAGGGAAATCAAGGGCTTTAACGCACCCGGCAGGTTAAAAAGTCTGAGACCACTAAAATGGTACACATCAATTAATCTGTTTGAATTTTTTTGTTGAGCGACACTCGGATTTTTTCTCTTTGTGTATTTTGTCGATTGTAGCACGCAATTTAATCAAATTCATTCTTTTTAACAGTTTTGTGTATACAACAAAAAATAACGTAAAACAATAATAAAGGGACTGAAAGAACATTAGAGGAACTACCCAGTAGTAGTACTTTAATGTTCATTGAAGTTACTAGGTCTCGAGGCCATCTTTTCAATCGCCTCGAAAGTTTATCAGGAATAAGTGGGATTGATAGAGTGGAGAAAATGGGGTTAATGTGAGATGGGAGTTTGAAATTAAAAGGGGTATATCTAGTTCAAGATGGGTCTACAACAAATGGAATATTAAGGTCATTATGCATGATTTGATTTGTGACAAAGTAAAAAGCACTTAGGATTTTGCGAAGGATTTCGGATTGTAAGGATTGGATGCGGGAGGAATTCGATGGTTTAGTAGAGCCCCAAAACTCGATTCCATATGTCCAGATGGGTCTGATAATGGTAACATAAATGAGCTTTTTCTGATAGAGTGGATTTTTTTTTTCTTACCATGTGGTTTTATTATTATTTATAAATATACAAGATATACATATATTACAGTATATATTGTATATTGTGTATTTGTAATTAATAATAAAATCAGAGGGTAATTGAAAAATATATATACGAAAATAAAGATAGAGTATTTTGAACGTTCGTCTAGAAAGTATTGCAGTGATCGGTATCTACGAGAAGTTTCTTGAAATTTACCTTGAATTATAAAAAAACATTTATGCAAGAGGTATGAGAGGTTAACCTCTGGATTCACCCCGGGAAAGCAACATCGTCTTGTTCTGTAATACTTTTTTTAATAAACTTTTCTTATATAATAAGGAATATGTGGTAATTAATGAACCCCAGCTTTATAATTTAACTCTACAGTGAACTAAAGGTGATGATAATTATTTATATGGTAGACAGGAAGAATACTTACAGAACCGAATAAGTTTCAAAATAATAACTTTCATTAAACCTTATTTTGAGTTAATCAAAAAATGTAATTAGACAACAGAAAAAAACAATAATTGGTTGTAAAAGAATTCTTAAGTGCATCAGATTTCTTCCTGCACTGAAGACCTAAATAGGAATTGTGAAAAGAAAGGACTAATTGTTGCTGGGAAAGATAAAAAAATATAAAATGAGGTGTTGATAGCTCTGGGTTTTTGCCAGCTTCAATCTTTGTTTCTTTACCGCTACAACGGCTGCACCTTTTTTTTTCGTGCATCAAGATGTTGCACTCCTTTGTATTCCTTCATTCTTTAGGGGCGAAACAATTTATTATTGTGTGCGAAATTTGTTTATTTGAGTATGTAATACATAAATAGTATTAACAAACTACTTTCACTTATTTTCTTACTTATTACAAATGTATATGTTTAAATTAAATAACAACAGGGATTCTTTCATAGTTTCGTACTCTTCTTTTTATAAAAACAATTGGTCACTAGTGGCCAAGTAGCTTAACAACCTTCTATGCCCATTGTTCTGGGTTAGAACCTGGCAGATGTTAACCGTCTCATTCATCGAAATATAACCACGCAGATCAACTCGTTTCTTCACTTTTTTCCACCCCCATCAAAAGTATTTTAGAGGAAGAAAATGATGTTAAAGCCCATTAAATTTATGTCGATATAGCGAATTTAATTAAAATCGTTATACTTGAGCCTATCTGGACCTACGAACTTGAACTGAGGGGGACAGCTAAACGTCCAACATCAAACGCATTCAGTCCTTTCAATCCAAAGTCCTCCAAACAATAGTAAATGCTCCTTATTATGTCTCCAACTATACCTTGCACCACGACCTTAATGTTCCATTTATTTCAGACTTAATTCCATCTAAATTTTCCAAATTCCACCAGAACCTCATTCATTATCCTAATCCTCTAGCTCAATCCCTATCCAGCTCCACTCATCCTTACAACCCACCTAGAAGGTTGAAACGGCAGTGGCCCCGCGACCTTTTGTAAATATTTATATATTGAAGTTCTACCACTGGCTAGATTTTCCACTCAATGTGATGTATGTATGAGTGTGTGTATGTGTATATAGGTATAAGTGATTTCTTGACTTTATTGTATTGATTCATTATTGTATATATATTTTATTGTAATTTTATGCTGTGTAAATATTGTATGAATGTAGTATGTACGATATCTTTCACCACTACTATTGATGTCCAAGTTGGGACAGATTGTAATTTTTCTCAATAAAAATTGTTGTTGATCGAAATTAAAATCGTTTGAGCCGTTTTTGAGAAAATCATAATAAGGTGCAAAATGCGTAGTATAAGGTAGCACTTTCGGTCAGCTGATTTTTGTGGAAAAAGTTGCTATAAATCTCGGGCGTATAGTTGTCTTAAATATGAAATTTAAGTTTTCTTTTTTCGTTTTCACGCTAGACTCACCACATACGGACACACACTATTTCATTTTCATCATTTTTGGGGACTTGATTATTTGGACTCAGGGAATACTAAAATGCGTATTTCTGTTGAAAACTGGAATTAGAAAACTTTCACGATCGCAATACTTCCTCTTACAATATATTTCATATATAAGTAAAAAGAAGAAGAAAAAAAACAAGCAAAAAAAAGATGACTGGGTGATATACAAAGAACTGAACTTGGCAGGATATTTAAAATCATAATGGATTGATAATATTCATTGGATAAATATTGATTTAAAATCATAATCCAGATGGAAGATAAAAGAGTGGCAGATCTGCTGTACTCATCATTGAGGTATGAAAAACGACAGTGGAGGACATGGTGAGGGGTTGATTTTTGAGGTTCAGTTGGTCCTGGAAAGACTACAGCGAAATCGGCAGAAGAATATTTAAGGTAAATGAAAAAAAACGAAGCAAATGTTTCCAATATCAATTCGGAACGTTCAAAAACACTCCCGTGTTTTAGAGAGCATAGTGGTTTACTAGAACTAATGGTATCGCACAGCATGGGATTAAAGAAATCCTTTATATGCATACAACCTCTTAGCTTGTAAAAGCCAGTCGATTAGAAATAGTTCCGCATCTCACGATCTGAAGAATACAGATGTAAGTTGCTTTATTTTAAAAGTATAGTATTAGCGCAGGGAATCAAAGCCCCGGTGATAAGAATAATGTTAGCCACTCAGGGGAATGTCCATTCGGCAACGTTCACAGCGAAGTGGAAGTTATCTCTATACAGTCGAAGCTAACGGAAAGTGGGGATGAACATCCGAGAATACGAATTTGCATTGCTATCTCCTGATTCATATTGAAACCTAAATTAGAATAAAAGCTACTCTCTCAGCTCCTGATAGCATTTAGAAAACAGCTGTGCATGCGGGGGTTTGCTTTTCTCTTCAGAAGAATAGTATTTTATAATATAATTCACTGTACAGTATACTACCAGTAGTGCACCTAACATCAAAATTATTTCTTACACCACATTTAAATAAGAAGTGCTTATTAAATCAAAAAGTAATGGAAAATAATTATGCACATTCAATAAATAATTTGTTTTGTTGTTTCATATATAATCTTATTATTATTAAAAAATAAATAAATTAGAACCTTAACGTGTAAAGTACTAGCTGAGACCCGCTGCTACGCTCGCTAATATTTTATTTTGTGTTAATTTATGTACATTTATGGCATCTATATCTATATGGCATATCTATAGTACAATAATTTCGTTATCAGTCAATTAGTTAATCTTTCTACTATTTTCATGAACAACAAATAAAGTGTTATTATCATTTTTCCTTTCAAATTTATAAAACAATATACCAATAAAAGAAGTCTCACTCATATACTTACTAATCGCATTTTTGCTCTGATGGAAATTTTAAGTTATATTCTTTTAATATTAAAATATCTCTTTTGTAACATAGATGCATATTTTTTTCAATCGTGGACGAAGCTTTTCTCCAGAATAATCCATTATTTTATTGTTAAGGATTCGGAATAATTTTATAAAAATTGTTTATTTCAAACCCTATTCAAACCCGCAGGTGGTCCTAAGATTTTTTAATGGGAGTAAAAAATCCTTAGTTATGCTGTCCTTCGGAGGGGACGTTAAAAGGTGGTCCCGAGCCTGTGCGATGTGAGTTATTCGTTAAAGATCCCTACCCTGATAAAAACTGGATAGGCAAAATTTAGGACTCCCACTGTAGCGTCGTCCGATTAGCCACAGTACCATAAAGTGACGTTAAATAAAAAACAACAAACAACAATTTTATAAAAATAATAATAATTAAAAGTGTTTTTATGGGAATCATCACACGAAACATGGATAAGATGTTCAATTTTCTTAAATAAATTATGAAGTAATGGTCTTTGCCAATACATGTCAGATTAAGGCGTTATGCTTTTAGGTGGATACAAAGTTGATCATCTTTCAAATGTTTACTTATAGTTTTTCAGGAAACGTATAGTTTTTGAGTTGTTTGAAAACCAAGTAAAAGGTTTCAGAAATATGTTTTTATTCAACCACTTAAAGGACAATTTTTCCTAAACCCAGCAAGACGATGAGAAAAATTTCAGCTTCACTAACGCGCTTATTTTTGAGATACTGCGATGACCAGATAATTGAGTGAAATGGTACTTTCATTTAGAAATATAGATAATGAGAAGTAATTAATCATTGCTTTTTTAAAATATAAAATTGACTATTGCTCCAAATTTGCTTATCAGACGTTGTGTAGTACGCCATCTGATATGACAATGGATATTCGGAAATAACACTAGATATATAATAATCTATTTATTATTATTTTTTTAATTAAATTTAAACCTGGACATATGGTAACCCAAGCTACAAGAATCTACAGCGTTCGAGTAACGATGTAACGAACGGATCATTCGTTTGGTGTGAAACGCTCTTTGGCGATGATACAGATTGGTTTTTGAAACACATTTTTCGAATTTGTTTCTTTATAAAACCTTTATTTTCTTTTGTTTTAACCAGTTCAGAGTAGTACGGTAAACAAAACTGATAAAAGAGGTGTGCTGATTCGAGTTCCTTGTATCCCAGAAAGGAAGCTTAAGGAGGTAACTTCAGTTACGCAAAAATGTTTGTTTTGTAGCAAGTTTGTTCACATACTATCACAAACAACTTGGTAATATTATAAATTATATCAGAAATTAGAAAATAATGTGTCGAAATAGGGCAAGCGGGAAATGATTTGCGGGAGATTATGACACGATTTGGCGGTATTAACTTATACTTAACACGCACATCCACTCAGAAATAACCTTAAATATGTTATTTATTGTTTTCAAATGTAAAACTGCGCAATAAAATAACATTTTTTCAGGGTAATATTTTTATGGAAGATATATATGTTTTGTCGTTACTAATTTTTTTTTCCCTCACATAATATTATTCTATATTTATTTTTAATATTGAGACCACAGTAGGTAACGCTATTCAGGTCAAATTTCAAAATATATTACCTGGTATTTACCTCGGGATAGGAATAGAACACATACCATATATATTAATGTGAATACAATGTATATGAAAGTATATTGAACATGTATTGTAATGAATATTTTTTTTTCATTATTTCTTGAAATTTACAACTGTACTTTATAATAAAAATAAAAATGGTAAAAGAAAAATGACATGAAACAGACATGTAAAAGAACTAGCCAATGGCACTCCTAGAACTAGCACTTCTGATGAATACTTTAAATCGAGATCAACAAGGTAATGTTTGCAGAGAGTTAGTAATGTAAAATATTTACAGTTTTTGGAAACTTCAATTGTATCTCAGACAGAAAAAATGTGTCTATAATCTTATGAATCTTTTATATAATCTTATAAATAACTTAAAAGTCTTTAATAACTTTAAAATAAATAGCTTTAAAGTCTATAAACTTTTTGTCTATAATCTTACCAATTTCGTGTCATGATATTATTTTTTCGGAGGCATTCTTATGCAGTATCAGTTTATTGTTAAATACGTTTTTTAATTAATTTTAAACATTTCGCTTAAATCGTTAACGTTTTAAGATGGTTTTAGACCTTCTACATAGAAAAACTTTTTCAAAAGGTACCTGTAACCATGTTATCAATTGGTTCAGTGCTTGCCCTTAAAAAGCAATGTTTCCATGAGTAATAATATATATATAAGATGATTGATTCTAGTAAATATACATATGTTTTTAATATATTATTGTTGTTCATTTACATTTGTAAAAATCCAGTGGGCGCAACACACAACTTTCACTTACCTCAGTTGTTAAAATCAATTTACTACTTTGGAATTAGTTGGAAAAAGGTTAAATAATTATATACAGCTTCGATGGAAATATGTGTTTCATATTAAATAATCTAGCATTAGAAATGTATATTATCTATATTTATTATTCAGTTTTATTCTTTTTTCATCACTCTCTATTACCTTCTACAACTTTGAATATAATGAGTTTTTTTCTAAAATCTCAGGTTTTCCAACGGTATATTATACATCTATGTTACTGTCTATTACTTATTACTATAATTATATTTGCAAGATTCACCGTTTTCTTATCATCAATGCTAACAACATGAAATGATTATTTTTTTTTAATCAACAAAATTAAGATACTTAAGAGGTAGAAAATATAAAGTGGCTCTTATGGTTCGCAGATTTTGTTGAAAAGGTTGCTGTATCATGTCAGGGATATGCAGCACCTAAGTATGGAATTACAGTTTTCACAACTTATTGATTCCGAACTTGACTTACCACGTACACACAAACAAAAGGACTTTTTGCGGGACTTTGGGAAAACTTAAATTCGAAAATGTTCACTTTTGCAATGCTTCCCATTACTAAATATTCCATATAAAGGTAAGTGAAAGTGATAAAGTTCCTAGACATGTTTTAAAAGTGAATTTTCTAAACAAATTTATTTATTTATTACAAAACAAAAAAAAAACAAAAAAACTTTGACATAAAATTTAATTTGCCATCTGCATTTCCTTTGCAATAAGCAAATTTGTGGACTGCTGAAGCAGCGGCTCATCACAGCAGAGTTTGTTAAGTGATCAGCATATCTCTTGGCCACCGCCTGCGTAGTCGTCGGGGTGGGCTGTAAGGATTTGTAGAGCATTTTAATGTTTCTGTAAGAGGGTTGGTGTTGTATGTTTGTTTTTGGTGGAAATTATTGTATTGTTCTATAGCAGTGGCTGAAATAGTCGGAATGTTTATGTCGTTATGTATAACATCATTTGTTACGTAGAACGGTGCGTTCACTGTTTTGCGCAGCAATTTCGACTGAAAAGACTGTATTCTTTGGATACTTGATGGTTTAGCAGAGCCCCACAGTTCTATCCCGTATGTCCAGATTGGCTTTAGCAAAACTTTGTAAAGACTTAGTTTGTTGGTTAATAATAATTTAGAACGTCTGTCAAGTAATCTAGATAAAAGACCGTATCGTCTGTTGAGTTCTTGGCGTTTTTGTCGAATGTGGGTACTCCAAGTCAGTCTTTTGTCCAAGTGAATACCTAAATATCGAATTTCGGCGGAAGTCGGAATAGGAATATTATTAAAGTTAATGGGTGGAGAAGGTTTATGGTTCAGGGTGAACACTACATGAGCACTATTGGACTCGTTCATCTTTATTTCCTATCTCGAAGCCCAAGCAGAAATTTCATCAAGGTGGTTTTGGAGGGATATTGCCGCTTGTAAAGGATCCTTTTCTGAACAACAAGGATTCTTATCTAAACAAATAATTTCCTTAAATTTTCTTATTATTTGGTTTATTATGGTTTAGCCTTATGGTTCCTTTTTGTAGATTTTCTAATAACATATATTTAAGGATTTCAGACAAGGGAATCATAGAACATTTTAGTTTATTTCTTACGTTCGGATATTTGTTTTCACTTCATTTACTCCTAGCTTTTGGTGTTTCTTTAATAATAATAATAATAATTTCTTTATTTATTCTGGGACAAGTCCCTTTAGAATAATACAAAATACAATAATGTGTGATTTACTATCTTAAAGTAAGATTAAAAAAACAAAGAAAAATAAAAGAACTATACAGTAAATGATAATAAGTAATAAAGAAAACAATAAGAGAAATGAAAAATATAAAAATATTATAAAACAATATATATAACTTCGAAAACTAATCGCTGTGAAAATATTTATAAAAAATATAAGTGATGAATTAAGAATATAATAATTAAATAATTATCATGTTCCCATACATTACCTAGACCAAAAAATAAAATACACTTCTTACTTCGTTAAAAAAAAAATAATGAACAAATACAAAATTATTTGTGGAATCTTTAGTGAATAGCGCATAACAGTTCATTTTATATGTTTATTAATTCTCACTTTGTTCTGAATATAGTGCCTCGAATTATATAAAATATTCTATCATACTTTATTTAAGTATCGTTGGCCTCAATAATGATAAGGGGGCTGGGAAGATCTTAAGAAATTAATTATGTTAAATATTGATTTTTTTTTGTTTTTTATCAAATCGAAATCTAAGACTTGAATATTAGTAATTAAATATAACAATTATATGTTGTTGTATTTTAAATAAAAAAAGGACACCGTACTTGACGTTTAATTGTAGGGTACGAAATCAGATGAGGTCCTTTAATGGCCTTAGAAATAATTTACGAGCGTCATTTACCCCCGTTTCGTAGGTCCATGTTTTAACATGAATTATTGTTTAAGAAGCTAATTGCCAAACTGGTGTAGCTATTAAATGCAGCATTCTCCTCGACGCCTCAGGTTGCGAAAATACCACAGTGGCACTAAATGCATTTTACGACCAGGGACGATAATAAATTTTTATGGGTAATACATTGTTCTCTTATGCGCATGTGTAATTTTACAAAAATTGCAGGTTTTCTTATTTAAAAAAAAAAAAAAAAATCGCATACACATTCAACGCAAATAACAGATTTTATTCTATCATGAAAAACATATTTTTTTCGTTATTGTGACAGGTTTGGAAAATTTATTAATCAATTAATTCAAATCGATACGACATGATTTACATTAATTACATATTTATAAAAGCTTATTTGTATATACTGTGGACAGGAAAGAGTTAAAATATGAAACTGGTTTTAAACATTTTGTGCTGTCATAAAGAGGATAAAAGGAGAGATGGAAGGGACAAAGGAAATACTCCTCTCCTCTCCAAAATTAAACTGTTACTAATACATACATATTATATATATATATATATATATATATATATATATATAATATATATTATATATATATATATATATATATAATATAAGTTAATTTAAAATACTAAATCTAATACTTTATACCTACTAGTATTTATACCCGTGAGTTACTGCTAATATAATAAACCAGTTGGGTTTAATTGAAGTTAGTATGTACGTTAAAGGTTTATCTTCTTTTCCTCCAAAATAGAAGTTGTTTAAAACTCACCAGTCCATCTTCCAAAAATAAAAAAATTAAAGACCCATTCTCCCTGCAGAAAACTACCTATAGATCTATCTATGCATGAATTGTCATTTATTAACTTAAGTTCATTTACTTTGTTTTTAAACTCATGTCTAGGTATTAACAACTATATAAATATTATTACTTACAAATCTAGTGCTCGCAATGCACTACACTTACCTTTCTCGTTAAAATTAATTTTTTAAACTTTAATTTAAAGTCTAATTTGAAAAGATAAATTGAGTTACAATGGAAACATTTATTTTAGATTAAATAATAAAAAATCAACTTTATGTTTCATTTGTCAATCTCTATTATTTATTGTAATTTTGTAGGTGAAAAAAAATCCCTTTAAAAATCGTTGGCTTTACCTCGATATATGTATACCAGAATTGTTATTTAGGCACAAAAATAAGGAAATCAAATAAACCTAGAAACATACGAATTGGTTGTCAAATTTCATATTCACCCATTTTATTTTTTTACTTGTAAAAATGTCTAATTATTTCTAACTAGCTCAATTTATTACAACAAGAAAATGTTAGAATTAAAAACATTAAAGCCCAGTCACAATATTTCTACCAGAATAAAACTTATCTGGAATTAAAGCCCATTAAATTTGACATCAAGTTTGATCAAAATCGTTGGAGCATTTTCGAGTAAATCGTAAAAATGTGCGTTTTATATCAACTCTAATAAGGATAAATGATTAATTATTTATAATCAACAAAAAAAGATACTTTAGAAACATAAATTTAAAAAAAATAGTGTTCACACAGTTTAAGAGCAGAAAACCTACATGAAATTAAAGGCTATTTAATTTTATCAATGAATTAAGCCTTATCAAAATCTTTAAAGCCTTTTTTTAGAAAATAATAACTAGGTGCAAAATACATCGTATTAAGAACCACGAGGCACTGTTTAGTTGATTTAGTCGAAAAAGCTGCTGTAATTGCCTTACTTATAAAGTAAGACTTTTTGTTTTTGAGATGGACTTACCACACACACACAAATATGGATAGAACTTTTTACAAGACTTTGTTTTTGTGGACACAGGACCATAAAACGTATTTTTTGGTGGAAGCTTGAATTTCAAAATTTTCATGATCGCAATACAGTCCTTTATTAAATATTTCATATAAAAGTAAGTAAAAGCAATAAAGTCCTAAAACTAAATATCTGCTTCAAGGACGTTTGAAAAAAAAATGTTAATTTTCTTATTATTGGGTACATTGTGCTTTGCCTAATACTTTCTTTTATTTATCGATTAAGGATTTCAGACAACGGAATAATACAACATAGTACTTTTATTTCTTATATATTTTACTTTTTATTTGTAAGAATAAGTGAAAGTAAAATATATTACGTAATTGTGGTACAACTATAATACGAGAATATACAAATGTGTATGGTATCTCTTTATTAAATATTTTAAATTAAGTGAATCGAAATCGAATCAAACTTAGGGACAAGTAGAAACGGATATTTCCCAAAGATATACAGAAAATTAAGGCCATTATTGAAGATCTATGAATAATTAAGCAAGGCGCATTGAGCATTTTACGAAGGTTTTTGGATTGTAAGTTTCTCAGACTAGGCACAGGGAGGGATCGGATTCCGAATTCGATACTCTCCCAAACCACGAATGAACCAGGCGGTTTTAATATGGCAAATCACCACAGCGTGTCCATAATCCGAAATGCCTAGTCCTTATTTTAATTTTGAAATTTCACTAACATAAACCGACCGTCATGAAAAAACTCGTTCTAATATTACAGATTCTCCGATATGGCACCTTAACTCATCAAAATTAATCAGATTCGGAACGTTAGATCTTCCAATTCATAAATTATTTATAACTCGGAAGATGTCCTTTCATCTCAATGGTATTAATTGGTGAGATATATCGGTGACCTTTCGTCAATTTTATAATTTGTATGCTACTCCATTGAACTTGTCAATAGGTGAAGGATTTATTATTACAGAACTAGGAATAATAATTTATTTATTCCACTTATTGCGATTTTTTTCACGAAGTCTTTTAATGAAAAATATAAACCGTAATTAATTAGAACAACTACTGTCTTAATTACGATATATATGTTTATTTTATTTTATTTTTTTTATTAAGGTAGATTTCGGGCCGAATAACTTCTTCCATAAAGACTCAAATTAGTTATTACATCAACATGACGTTTCGGGATCTTCTCCCATCTTCAGAAGTCTACAAAATAAAATAAGCAATTTCCATTACATTAAAAAATACTACACTGAAGTGAATGGTTGAAAACGTTATGAAAAAAATATTATAAATTAGGTTTCCATTGATAACAAACTATTAAAAACTATTAAATAACAAATTTAAAATCAAAAGGAGGCATTAAAAGCAAAAATTAACAATGTTACATAGTAATTAGTTAAATAAATAAATAATATTATAAAATTACCTGGTTATATATAGAACTCCCAGCATTTTCAGTAATTTACAAATTTAACTAGGTAAATTAGTAGAAATGTAGTCAATATGTAAAAACATCAGATCTGAGTAAGAGTATTGCTCAGACCTTTGTCCTCAACTGGATTCAGCACGAAATCTACCTAAATAATTATACGAGGTCTTCCGTTTTTAGAATATATTGATATATATTTTTTTTTTTTTTTTTTTTTTTTTTTTTTTTTTTTTTTTTTTTTTATAGATCTATTAATAAAATCTTCGCCTTTTCCGTAATCATATTATATTATAATAGCTGTCACCCTCGGTTTTGCTCCAGAGCATTAAATTTTGTTAATTTATACACGTTTACTTAGAGACAGTACTTCGCTATCAGTCAACAGTTACCGTATCAACTATTTTTATGTACGAATAATGTGTTTGTACAACGATTTTTATCTATTATTTCTTTTTTTAATTAGGATATATTACAATTTGTTTCAAAATGAACAATAGTAGTAGTGATATAAGACAACATTCATATTTACAGAAAATAGGAACATGAAAATATTTATACAATATTTACAGAAAACAATGATAAAGCCAAATTACATAAAAAAGGAAAATAAAATAAAAAATCATATATATGTAGATCGATTAATGATCTTCATTTTATTCAGTCAAATTTTCAGTAACACTCTTTCAGAATTTGGCATAAACATACGTTTGTCTAACGGTGTAGAGTCGAACATGACCCTGGTGGTTGTCGCCTTAAAAAAAGAAGAAAAAAATATACGTTTCAGCCATGATGGAAGCATTGTTCTTTATCGTCACAACTTATTTGTAAGAATATAAATTTCGTTCATCTCAAAGTTTTTTTTTTTTAGAAATAACATCTCCTATATGTTCACGGGTCCGAACCCCAGGTGGTCATTGGATTTTACAGTTATTTAGTTTATTTGGAAATAAATTAGTTTTTTTTTACTCATACTAAGTTTATTATAAAGTATTAAAATATTAGTTATAACATTTTTTTTTTCATTACAACAAATGTTCCTTCTTGTTTTAGAATATAGAAAGGACAATTTTAATAAGTTCATATAAAGATTTAATTCTATGTTAGAAATTAATATTTTCAAAATTAATACCTTCGTACTACCACTACTACATAGAATCACTTTTTCTAAGCAAAAAATAAAAAATAACTGATTACTCTGAGAGTTTCAAGTGATAAAAATAACTATAATCTTTTTCATCGATTAACATCATCTACTAATTCACTAAATTAAAACAGGTCAGTTAAAAAATTCATTAAACATTTTCATGTGAAGCAACCCAATGCATTTTAAAGACTGGTGGAGTTCCTGAAAATTTTAAAATTATTTTAAACTATAGAATTTTTGCAACGGGACTCCCTTCTGGTTATAAGGTGTCATTAAAACTACTTCTTAAGTCTATTTTATTACCTAATTTGATGTATCAGCATTTTACCACCGTTTTGGGGCTGGTGGAGGTATTAAACTAGAAACTAGCGGATTGGCAATTTGTATTATAGTTTCAAAAAACTTGACCAGACGTCGCTTAATGAATTGTTCTATTGTTGGAATGTTTAACATTTTATGGGATTCAGAGCTTTTTCCTTCCAGCTAAACATAGGAGCACCGTACAGCAGAACTGGCCTGATGGAGCTGCGGTAAATAATAAT
Organism: Piezodorus guildinii; assembly: GCA_023052935.1. Lineage (NCBI taxonomy): Eukaryota > Metazoa > Arthropoda > Insecta > Hemiptera > Pentatomidae > Piezodorus > Piezodorus guildinii. The sequence continues at coordinate 60,876,941 of CM041292.1, forward strand.
CTTCAGTCACAAACTTAAGTGTGGCGAGGTGAGGAGATGGGCTGTTTTTATTGTTTTTAACATTAGGTAGCTTTTTTCTAGTGACCTTCAAAAGTTAATTGTATGTCAAATTTGATCCCTATGGATAATATTATTCTGGCGATAGATTTCTTCACATTTTCTATCGTTAACTGTGGAGGTAATTTCTTTTTTTGGAATGAAAATAATAATAATTGACTTGCATTAAAATTAGTATTTGTAATAATATTGAAATACTAAAAAAAAAAGATCATTGAAAAATGTCTGGTATATATTTATCTTACACATATGAACATTGAATATGAATCACGATGAAAACTATAATATGGAAATTAGATTCGCGTTAAGGAATGATATCAACGGGGTCGGAGCGAACCTTTTAGGATTAATATAGAGTATTATGGAGAGAAGGTGTGCCTTTGTTCAAGATGGTCGTATACGATAGGGCATGAATGGAAACTAATCGGGGCTATTGCTTCCTCACAACTGTCCATTCTGCTTCGGAGAACTATTGCGTTATACATAATAACTATACAGTCAGTATTAATAATAAACAAATATTATTTTTATACAAATAGACCCGCCCTACTTCGCAATGGTGCAATTTGAATGAGGTGTCATTTATGTCTAAAAAATCTATTTGCTCGTTTTAGGGTTTATCGCTTTGGTAGTTATAATTCATCGTAACGCAAAGTGCAATTAGCAAGAAAATATGTTTATTTCATAAGGTATATTCATTATTATATTTAATCATTGGCTGAAATAAAAAACATAATTTGTCCAAGTTTATTTTTTTATTTTAATTTGAAGTTTATATAACGAAAATTGAATTATTCGGTATAAAGAAAATTTGATTGCTATGTATGTAATAAAAAACTAGAGAGATAACAAGGATTCCTATCCCCTTAGATTTACAACTGTTAAATATTTCAAATATACTATTCAAAATACATTTTAAACGTTCTATTTTTTTTTCATTGGAATTCTATTTAGTTCACAGTGAAACATCTGTTTTGATAAAATATTATTAAATTTGGAATAATTAATAACAATGCTAATTAATAGATTTATAATAGCTTGCCATTCATGTTAACAACTTAGATAAAATTCAGAACGTAATTTTATAAAAAAAAAAAAAAATTTCTACTAAATGGAAGAATATAACTTGCACGATCCTTTACAACGTTGCCAATATTTTAACTATTATAACCTCCCTTTTTCCCAATAACATACGTTCATAAGTTTATGGGCTTACAACAATTTTATATTAAGTTGTACGATTTATTTGATTGCATATTAACCTTTCTAAACGTTTGCGCTTTCCAACGGTATATCATACTTCTATGTTACTACTTATGTTTCAGGTTTTTTTTTTTTTTTTTTTTCTTTAAGACTTAATCAGAGAACATTTATTTTCCCCATTTAAAGAAAAGCTAAATTGCAATGAATTTTACTTTATGAACCTTTAGGGAAAAATGCACTACATGATAGTGAAACCGTGTTTAATTCGTCTTGTGGTTTAGAAGGAGTTTTGTTTTATTTGATTGTTCATAATAAAGTCTCTGGTTTTATTATTAGAACAATTACTGAATATAACAAGCGAGACATATATTGTTCAATATTTTGGGTATAGAATCACCCAATATTTTTTTTTTTTTTTAAATCGGTGATAAATTGTAAGTGCCTGTTCCGGTAAGTGGTGATAAAACAGATTTACGAATATGTATATTGTATTAGTATACACACACATATATATTAGTTTTTGAGTAATTAGCAAAATAAAAGAAAATAAGCAAAACAAAAAGTAGAAGCTGTAAAAATTTATGATACGGAAATGTAACAAAAGTAAACAGATCCATCTGATCCTGCCTAAAAGTAACAAACCGATTTTTAAAAAATGTTAAAGATATTTATTATATTTTACGAAATTTTCAATTATTTTTTATTGTTATTATTTTATTATGGCTTACCTCAATAGGCAATAATACAATAATAGTGCTGTGAGATCACATTCATACAATATTTACAGTATAGAAGTCAAATTACATTAAAAAAATAAATAAATAAAATAAATGAAGGTATATATATTTATTTACATTATTACTATATAATAATAATAATACATTACTATTATATAATAATAATAATACTTGGATGAAACATTATTATTATTATTATTCAATGATATATTATGATTATTAATCAATAAAATAAGTATATAAGTACTAAAATGGATAAAATTGTACCCACTCAGTTTCTAATAAAAGTATATACAGTTTTATACCATCAAAAAATATTTAATAATTCAACGTGTTCCACCTGCGCAGAGAAAGCCAATTCCTTATAAAATAATGAATGCGTTTACGAAAGGTGTTACACGATTTTGCTTTGCGTCTATTGTTCTAGGCCTAAAGAATTTCTAGTCTACAAGAATATTTGAAGTGGTCTTAGGTTAGTTTATGTAGATTGCACAAAATATCCTAAAAATTATTAATTACGAATAGGTCATTTAACAATAATTTCGTAATTTCATTCGCCTCAGATAGTCTCACAATATTTAACGTAATCCATGTAGCAGAAAAGTGTATTTATATGAGTTTTGGTACATTAGTTTAATTAATGAATCTTTGCAATCCGCCAAGAAAAAAAATACCATCCCCTCAAAAAGTTTGAGTTCTAACATTTCAAGATACGTAGAACTCACAATGATTAAAAATATAATCCAATGTAGTAAAATTAAACACAAATCTATCAATAGCACCATTAAAATGGCTTATTATTATTGATAATTCGTAGAAAATTAAATTTCTCGGAAAAAAAGAGAGAGAATTATTGAAATCAGATAAAAAATGGCGGAGATAAACTGAATTGAGCCCAGCAGTGGTTGATTGATTCGTATTAACTTTTATTTGCACTAAACATCTTGGTCATCAGTGCCAGATACAATCACTTCAGAAAATAAATTTAAAACAAATAATATTTTTAAACAATCAATCATGGTTTTAGTTAAAATAATAAATACAAATACAAATAATAAGAATAATAAAAATAAATGTTAAAGCATTAGGATTAATAGCATCAGTAAGAAATATATATCTACTTAATTTTAAATAAATGAATAGTAGATAATATTCAAGGAAGAAAAAAAATATATAAAAAATTAAAATAAAATAATAATTTTTTTTTTTTTTTAAATCCTGCCTTATAATTCCATTGCAGAGAGGAGGCACTCAGCAGTCGTGATAGGCTAATTTCCTTAAAATAAAAAACAATTTGTCTTTCTTATGCTCTTTGATTAATTGATTGCTCTCTCTCACTCTCTCTCTATTTCTCTTTCTCTCTCTCTCTCTCTCTCTCTCTATATATATATATATATATATATATATATATATATATGGTTAATTTATTCGAAAATACTGAACTATTTAATCATAATTTAGAGTTGTTTTTTTCTTGCCTTAAATAAATTAAAAAAAAAAAGAAGTGGTAAGGTCTTAAGGGAGATGATAAATCTACTTAAGATTTCTAATACCTGTTCGATGTTAGGCGTCCTATTGACATCATCAGTTAGTAAGGTATTAGTATTCAGCAATAAGAAAACATAAGATTTGGGTGATGTTGGAATAGGTCGATTTTTTTTTTCCCACCACGTTAATGCCTTTTATCTCCTTCCTATATATAGTAGATATCGGACTCTCTGAAAAAGGTAGGTGGCAGATCCTCGCATGAAGAAACAAGGGGGACATAGCCACAAAGAACGTTACCTGTTTCAGCGACACACATTTAGTAATCATATTGGATTGTGTGGCACAATATTATATAAATGTGGGAGGATCCGGTCGGAGCTGTAACGGACGAGCGTGAGAGATAATCTGTGTGAAACTGTGCGGGCAGGGGTATCGTGATATAAAGTTAGGTAATAGAGGACTATCTGGAGGATCTCCCATATGCAGATCCGATCCGGGAGATAACATAATAGAGGATATTGTTGCTGTATACTGCGGGGGTGCAGGCCTTTCACATTCGGGTCATCCTCTGAGGCCCCTTCCTCCGGGGTATCCTCTCTGCCTCCGCTATATCGGGAGTCTGCCGCTGGGCTGCCTTCCTCTTCCAAGACGAGGGTGCACATCTGTTCCTTTGGATCGCAGTTGTATTGGGAAAATACTTATATTTTTCTGTTGGACACCTAGCGGTAAATCGGCGAAACGTATTATACTCCAAATGATACTATATAAAACAATAACGCTGGTTAGATTTGTTATTATTTACTGCACATGACTTGGGACAAGAGCCCTCCTTGCAAGTTGAAATCCATTAAAACATCAGTTAAACCATGGAGCATAAATCTCTTTTTATCGATCATGCCGTAGAGATAGCTAGCCGTATAGCTAGGGTGAGTACAGGACACACTAACATGACCCATCTCCACCTCATTACTAAACAGCCACCTCCGAAATCCCAACACTGTAAAGATATTCTTATTGTCAGCCACGTTTTAGAGGAATGCCCTTGTTATAGGACAAGTTTAAACAAATTAGGACTCAGAACTAATATATCCTCCATATTCTCCAATAATGCACCAAATATTTCGCCACTGTTAGGTTTCTTATGAGTCACTGGTTATTTAATAAAATCTATAAATTTAATTTTTAATCCATTATTTTATTTTATTATTATTGTTTGTTTTTTCCTTCCCCTTCTTCAATGTTGAAGTGAAATATAGGCTTTTATGACCCCTGAGTTTTACGCTTCTTTTTTTTTTTTTTTTCAACAACAATTTTTATTGAGTAAAATTACAATCTGTCCCAATTTGGACATCAATAGTAGTGCTGAAAGATATCATACATACTACATTCATACAATATTTACACAGCATAAAATTACAATAAAATATATACACAATAGTGAATCAATACAATAGTCAAGAATTCACTTATACCTATATACACATACACACACTCATACATACATCACATTGAGTGGAGAATCTAGCCAGTGCTAGAACTCCAATATATTTACAAAAGGTCGCGGGGCCACTGCCGTTTCAACCTTCTAGGTGGGTTGTATGGATGAGTGGAGCTGGATAGGGATTGAGCTAGAGGATTAGGATGATGAAATAGGCTCTGGTGGAATTTGGAAAATTTGGATGGAATTAGGTCTGAAATAAATGGAAAATTAAGGTCGTGGTGCAAGGTATAGTTGGAGACATAATAAGGAGCATTTACTATTGTACGGAGGACTTTGGATTGAAAGGATTGAATGCGTTTGATGTTAGTACGTTTAGCTGTCCCCACAGTTCAAGTCCGTAGGTCCAGATGGGCTTCAGTATTGTTTTGTAGATTAATAATTTGTTGTCAACTGTAAGTTTTTCTGTTGAGTAGTCGGTATAACTGTCCGAATCGTCGGTTGATTCTTGTCTTTTAAGTCTTGTATGTGGTTTACACTTCTAAACTCTAAACAGCAACACCTGCACATAACTACTATGTACATAGGATTACTAGGTCCGAATTTTAGGAGTTCTTTTGTAGTAGGTCAGAAAAATAGGTTATGTTGTAAGTACTCAGTATGAATTAATATAAAAAAATCATGAATAAGCTTTATCAAGTTGTACACTTCAGAGCAGGTGGAGCAGTTCGGATATCTCAGAATCTAAAGTATAATAATTTACATATAACCATTTTTTTATCATCAGACTTCAGGAGACTACTTTGAATTCATGTACTCAGATTGAAATAACATACTCGTTTTAATCAGATATTCAATACCTAGGACTTTGTCAAGATAAAGTTAATACTTGGAATCCTTATACAAGAATAGAATTTAAAAAAATAAAAATAACGCAAACCTTTTTTAGCATCTTTAACACTTACCAAACAAACTATCTAATCTTTTAATTAATAAAAAAAGCCCATATAGATGATTATGATAAGAACTATTTGGACTTACTGGGTACAACTACTATACACTATGCAGTTTAATTTGTTAGTACCAAGCCTAATTCCTTAGTTAAATAACCCCCTTCTGTGTCACATATAAAATCATACATAAACTTCACTACGTAACTATATTTTTTTTGGATACTGATAAGTGAGTTCCTGTTAAAGAGTTTGAAATAAGGTGTTATATTGTGTTATAGTTCTGTTTTATTTCGTTGTGTTCGTGTTATTTCCTTTTTACTATGTTCTTATTGTTATTTTTCCATTAGTTTCCGTTTTTACCAAATTTTTTTTTTTTAGATTTAAGTGGAACGTGTCAGGTTAGGTTGAGCCTACTGGCTTTGCCTCCTTTATTTATAGACATTTAGAGGCAGCAGTTATTCACTGACAGGTAAGACTGTACTTTAAGTTCATTACAGTGCTATTTAAAGACAAAGTTCTACTTAGAAAAAATTGATAACGTTGGTTAGGTTATAGAGGTTACTCACACTTATTATCAGATATAAGCTGTGGAAAAGCCATGGTAACTAATCACGGTGTTACAATGGAAGAAGAGGTTGCTACTGAAGATAATAATGTAACAACCAAACCAGGGAAACCGCCGTCAGCTAAAAGACCTAGGTGCAAAACGTCGGATAATGAGGAAGAACTTGAAGAAGATAACTTTAAAGACACCATGCTACAAGAGGCAAGATCCATCCAAAGTAATCTTAAAACTTTCTTATTAGGGTTGGATAAAAAGATTACAAACAAGACTAGAGAACACATAAACGTAACGGTGGAACGTCTTATTAGCATTTTAGAGGCTATGAGCTTAGAAGCAAAGACACCGATGAATGCAAAAGGCTCTCAGTGGCGGTTCTAGTCAAACAGGTAGTGAAAGAAACACTAGAGTCTACTAGCATTATTAATGTACTTACGGAAAAAATAATGCAAAAATCGTTTCCTTTAGTAAGTCAAGAAATACCAAGTGTGGAAACATCAACACAATACCCTCCACTGATCAAGGCTGGAACCTCTAAGGAATCTCATCAACCAGCGGAAATCGAGAAATTCAGTATTGTGAAGAACAAACGAAACCGGAAGAAAGCTAAGTCCAAGCAAGAAAGAAGAATACAGAATCAAGACCGTATGGAAGAAAATAAACATGATACTCCCGAACCTGAAAAACCTGCAACAGCACAAAAACCTAAAACGTTAGCAGATATTGTTAAGAACCTGCCACTAAAGCCAAAAAGCACTCCACAACCCACTTACCTAACAATTAGTGGGTCGGGAAAAAGTCCTACGGATATCATCCAAGGACTCCCTTCCCTGAAAGAAATAGGTGTGAACGCCTCTATTGTGAGAAAAACGAAAGCAGGCTCAGTGTTGGTTCGCCTTGAGGACAGCTCTCAAGTCACAAAAGTAATTGGCTGGAAAGGGCTCCGAGATAGCGGTCTACATGGCAGACTGGCCTTGAGGAGAAAACCAAAGATGGAGGTGAGGGGTGTGCCTCTGACATGGAATTCTGCCGATGTGGCGAGGTTTCTGTGGGAAAGAATACCCGAGAAGTCGGTTCCCACTCCGTTAGTTTCCGACGATCTCCGGCCACTTTTTTCCTCGGTAGCTAAAAACGGATTAACGAAAAATTGGGTGTTAGAGGTACACCCAATGGTTAGGTTTCAGTTGTTGGAGTTGGGAACTTTGGTAGAAGAATGGTGGTGCTTGTCGTTTAAAGACTACCTTGATGCTGCTCGTTGTACCAAGTGTCAGGGCTATGAGCATACCAAGGCCACATGCACAGCATCTGCTGAAGTTTGTATCTGGTGCGCAGAGAGTGGTCATTTAATGAAAGTGTGTCCAAAGAAAAATGCCAAGGTTGAACCGATTTGTATCAACTGTTTGCGGGAGAAGGTCCCTCGTAGCCAAGCGAAGCACAAATCAGGGAGTCGAGAGTGCCCTGTGCATTTGAAGTGGTGCAAAGAAATGGCAAACAGGACTTATTATGAGTAAAATCAAGGTTCTCCAACTGAACATGGGCCGCCGGAGAGTTGTAGCTGATGAGCTTCGTGCTCTTTCACAACGCTACGACATTATGGCGGTCCAGGAACCGACCTGCCGTGGGAACATGGTCACAGGATTTGGCCTTACGTCGAGAGTTATAGCCCTAAGCAGTGGAGAGAGGAGGCCTAGGTCTGCGATTGTGATTAACAATCCAAACCTCGACGTAATGGATCTGAGGCAATTCTCTAAGGCAGATTGTGTTGCATGCTTCATCAGGTATGGTAACATCTCATTTACGCTGGTTTCAGCATATCTGGCAAACCCAGGCAACATTGAAGATGACATATCTGCCCTGGAGGAGATCACAACAAGCACGAGAAATGTGATCATTTGCTCAGATACCAATTCCTGGAACACGGTCTGGGGATCCAATCGTACAGATAGAAGGGGTGCTAAATTCGGAGAGTTTCTCGCGAGAAGCCAGCTTGTCGTGGTGAACGAAGCCGCTTCCATCCCTACGTTCTCCGGCGGGATGGGTGAGAGTTGGATTGACGTGACGCTGGCATCTCCGACGCTCTTAGGACACGTTTTCGATTGGGCCCTCAGATCTGAAACGAGTTCAGACCACAAAGCTCTAGTATTTGACATAGTTCAGGATGAAGAGCGTTCCCACGGTGTTAAAAACGGTTATGTAACACGTATAAGCAACTGGAATGCTTTCCGATCGACGCTGGAGGGAAAAATTGTTGATGAAGATTGGGAAGAAGAATATTTTGAAACCGAAGAAGACCTGGATCTCAGAGTGTCCAGAATTACTAATCTTATTCGCGACACAGCAGAGAATTCCCTCCAGCATCGGAAAGTGAGATCTCGACCTGTCCCATGGTGGACGCCGGCCTTAACCACCATGAAGAGAGAACTCAACAAGGCTCGGCGATCGTATCAGAAGTGTAGGTGTGACGAGAGGCGCATCTCACTTCGTAACGAGTATAAGTCTAAAGCCAAGGCATACCGAAACGAGGTGCGTTCACGCAAGCGACGTTCTTGGGATGAGTTCGTCTCCAATGAGTCCGAGAAGCATCCTTGGGGCATCCCATATAAAGTGGCTATGGGCAAGTTGACCCCTCCTCATGCTGTTGCAGCCCTAAAACATGGAGATAATCAGGCCGTAACTCTTGAAGAAGCGGCAAATATCTTCATAGAGGCTACTTACCCCAGAGATGATAGTTCTGAAGATAATGTAGAGGATAACTTCGTGAGACGCACAACGGTATGCCCACCTGGCACGGACTTATACCCTCCACGGGACATATATGATCTGCGTATTGCCGTGGATAAGCAGAAAGCTGGTCGCGCTCCAGGACTTGATGCTATAGACGCGGCGATCTTGAAAAACAGTTTCCCCTATATAGAAGATAAGCTGCTAAATATTTTCAACGACTGCCTTGATAGGGGATATTTTCCGAAAAAATGGAAGATCGCCGATCTGAGACTCCTCTACAAGGGAGGGGGTAGGGATAAGCAGGTCCCTAAGTCCTATAGACCCATATGCCTCCTCCCGTTAATGAGCAAGGTTCTGGAGCATCTGATTTTAAGCAGCTTACGACCAGTTCTTGCAAGAGCAAGCCATCCGCGACAATACGGATCAACCAAAGGAAAGGGAACCGCAGATGCCCTCCTTCAAGTTCGTACAGACGCAGCAGTAAAAACGGAGAGATATGTCATGTTACTGCTCTTTGACATATCCTCCGCTTTTGATAGCGTCTGGTGGCCGTTGGTTCTTCAACAGCTGCATAAGTATGAAGCTCCCAGTAACATATACGCTCTCGTAAATAGCTACCTCCAAGACAGGTTTGTAAAGGTTCGGGGATGTTACTATGAGACTGAAGTTTCTATAGAGAGGGGATGTCCTCAAGGATCCGTCCTCGGCCCAGCTCTATGGAAGCTAATATTTGATGAGTTGCTGGGAGTGCTTGAGGAGGAACAGTTCTCTGCTACTGCATACGTTGATGACCTGGCGGTTGTAGTGGCATCTAATAGCAGAGCTGGGATAAAAGCGGAAGCTGAAAGGTGCGCCAACCTGGTAGGAAGGTGGTGTCGTATGAAAAAAATGAAAATGGCCGCATCTAAAACTCAGACCATCCTACTAAGAGGAAAAACGGATAGGGCACACCCTATAAATCTCTGCATTGAGGGTACGAGAATACGTCTTATATACGTCTAAGTGAAGTGGTCACCTACTTAGGGATACGATTCGGCAAAGGGTTCAACATGGCCCCTCACTTGGACTACTTAGGCAATAGGGTTTCCTTAGCTTTCAACGGTCTGAGTAGACTAGGGGGCGCCTTCTGGGGTCTTAGATACCCAGCAACAATGACCATTTATAACGGCATGGTGCTGGGTATTCTGAGATACGCGTCCCCCGCCTGGTTCAAGAACATCACACAACGGCAGAAGCGTAGGTAGGCGACCATTCAGCGAACGGCTTTGTTACGAGTAACAAAGGCTTACCGTACTGTATCCCATGAGGCGGTTCAAATTCTTGCAGGAGGAGTACCTCTCGACCTCATCCGAAAAGACGTAGATCCCCTGTGCCCCCGTTGTGGAGTCCCGGAGACTGCTGAGCACATCATTGTGGAATGTTCCGCGTTTGAGGCACTAAGGGCCAAACTATTGAGGGAATGTGGCCTCTGGGTCCTCTCGGTGAGCGATTTCCCTCAGCTGGTGTCCGAACAAAATTATAAACAATTTATATCATTTATTCACGGGTGGAAAACATTAGTAGGCCCGGCAGCTTTTAACGTAGGTGGAACTGGACGAGATCGAGGAAGACCATCTCCGAGAGAACAAGCAGGAGCTGAAGGGATAGTCATCGAGGAGAGACCAGATTAAAAAGCTGGGAAGAGAAGAAAATCAGAAACTCAAGATTACTACTGGTAGCATCTCAGTCATAGCTACCGACGCCCGTATTGCCATATGGCAAGGCAGGGAGACCTAAATAAATAAATAAAAAATCATACATAACGATTTTAATGTTTCATATATTTATGAGTTTACCCGTACCAGGAAGATACCCTTTCAAGACATAATGCATAAAAGGTTATCCCGTTTGTTCCAATATTTATTGATAATAACTAATTTTGAAAGAAGAATTGGCAAGAAGTAATACCTAATCTTGCATAGGGGCGTCCGCGTGAATAGGCCATGTCTTACCCCTCAATAGGAGGAGCCCTCAAACATTTTTGGCTGATTCCTTCTCACTCGTTAAGGACAGATCTCAGTCGTCACACCCTGCCCACTATTTTTAGCTAAGTTTGATTGGGTTGAGGTCCAGACATAGGCCTGGTCATTCCAGTCGCTTTATTTCGATTGCACAGAATCGTCCATAAATACTGTGTTCGTTCCAAAATGTTGGAATATTCCTGTAACAAAGACTATGTATAAATATGGCACTATAAAAGCATTATCCACAAACATTGTTATCAGACTAGGCGAAAAATTCCAAATGGTAAATCTTTCTCTCTAGAAACATATTGTCATGGATGTTTCTATTGCCATAATTTTACAATTTTTTAAAGAAAGTCTTGTCTTCATTAATAAAAATATAAGAACACACAAAATTTGGAGCATTGTGCATATGATAAAAGTCGGGGGAAATTTAAAAATTGGTAGGCAGTTTGATTAAGTACCTTCGACCCTATTGCAAGATGTTTAACAACTTATCATAGGTAAAACATCTTGTTTGCTGTTTGCAACGAGGAGCCAATGTATTTTTAAAAATTTAATTTTTAGAGTATTAACAAATGTGATAATTTTTATCAAGTATTTTATTTTCATAAATGGAATAATGGATCGCGATTTTTTTTTCAAATTATCCATGCAATAAACACTAGTGAATTATTTGTCATAATAGTGATAATAAAAACTCTGGAGATTTATAGAAGATCTACTAGCTAAGGCTCTAAGAGAAGCTTATACAATCTAAGTTCGGATTTTCACTCTACCCTTAGGCGGAAATTTTACGGCGGAAGAGTGACTAGCTTTTTTGCCATCCGCTAGAAAATCTGCAGGTGATTGGACATATAAGATTTAGCGAAGTTTGGTTAAGTATCGTAAAAAAGAGAAATCAGTCGATCTATAGAATGTTTGTTCACATCATCAAAAAGCTAATGGCTCGGTTTATTGGAGAAAGTTATTTTTTAGTTAGGATGGAGGAGGACACGTGTGTCGAAAACAGCATTAAATAGGAATACATTTTATTCCTATTAATTAGAACCAAAAATACACTTAAAAAAAAAAAAAAAAACTGTTCCGGAAATAAAAATTTCGGATTGAATAGTATAGCGAATTTATTTGGAATTGTTCTATGGAAGTTAATAAAGATAATAATAGGCAAAGCAAACCCGAAGGTTCAATGCCGATACCACCGAATGTTACCTATATAGATTTGTCCAATGATTACCGTCCAAGCCTATACCCCGGAGAACAGACTTAACAAAATCCTACCTCCGACAGCTCGGCCTATCCTTAGACGCTTACCATTCGGTTCAGCGCAAATTAACATTTTAAGAATTCCTTTTCACTGAGTTTAGCAACTTTACAAGTTCCCCAGTGGACTCATGTCTGTTAATACCAAACGTTTTAATACTATAAAAGTTATTACTTCCTTATATTTATATTGTGTTAAATGAAATTAATAAAAGAAATTTAGAACGAATTATGACACGTATTCTATCAGACATCTTTACATACTTGGGCTTACAAAGCAAAATATTAATGTACTGTATAAATAAGGTACTAAGTTCTCTTCTGCGCAATGATATCTAAGTAAATATGTTAAACCAATAAGAATTGATACAAAGTTCTGTAGTTTACCTCCAGAATCTGCCATGTATATAAGATATTTTTTCCTAAACGCTGTCTGTTTAAATAGAAATTTTAACTGGACGAGCAATGTTTGAAGTAAAAACAGTTTCTAAACATATTTTTTAGATTATAAAAAAACCCAACAAAGTGCGCGGTCCTCGCCTGCTCTCCCTCAGCTACATCCAGAGTAGTCTACTATAAAATTTTATAACAATATTATAACAGTATCTATAACATCTATATCTATGCATCTAATATCTTTAAATTCTGATATAAAAAACACTGTAAATAGATATATTAAATAAAATGATCATTTAAGAAAATATTCAGTCGTTATATAAAATAATGTATTGATTATTTTTTAATTAATATCTAGAATTATTTTTGACGCTATAGAGGGATATGTTATAGTATGGTTTGGAATGAACTTAAATATGAACCTAGCAATTTTTGGAAAGAATTGCAATTTTCAAACACGCTCTTCTAGGACTTGTGTTCATATTATATGTATATATATAATAATAATAATAATAATAAATACTTCATTTATTCTGGGATAAGTTCCTTCAGAATAATATAACAGAAAAATTGAATTAGAACTTCAGTGTATTAGAGTTAAAAAAAAACACACACACAAAAAAAAGAAAAAAAAAGACAACAAAGAAAATTAATAAAAGTAATAAATTAACATGTAGCTTCTTATAATACTTTAGTAAAACAAACTTAACAAGAAAAACAAAATTTTAATATATACAGTGCAAAAAAAATTATAATGCTTAAGAAAATGTGTGAACTAAAATAAATAAATACGATGCAAAATAAAATATAAATAAATAATCGCTTCTATCTGCTATATTTACTGATTTTTATTGAAATTGGCAATCAGTTGGGGTCATTTAAAATCGGATAGACAGGAAGTGATAAAAGAAAGATAGAATTCCATACAAACGAGGATCGGATAAGGAAAGATCTGTCGAAAGCCGCGGTTCGATGAGGCGGTATATACATGTCTGAAGGCCGTGAGTGTTGCGGGAGAGGAAGGAGTATTTAAATGAAAATATATCCGAGTGTACGATGGACGTTAAGAAGGATGGCCAGGAAGTACTTAAAACGGTAGAAAGGGTAAAGTCGCTTTAACTCACCGTAGAATAGAATATATACATACGTATCCATGATTTTTTTTTTTAATCTATAGATTTTTTTTTAGGAGGCTCAAACCATTGTACTGATTAGATAAAGGAGTCCGCGAATATTTTGGGTTGGCAATCATTGCTCTACAAAGCCAGATAGAAGAAGGGATATGGTTAGCTTGGATAGAACTAACTATCCCTGCCCTGATTCCAGGCGGCAAAGTGTAGCAGAATCTTCTTTCTCCAGCGCTAAGTACTGGAGAGAGAGAAAAGCCTGTTATACTTAGCTTCTTCCTGAGGAAGCATCACGTATTGCGCTCTGAGGTCTATGATTCGCCTAATGCCTTGATGAGAGGCCCATCATCGGCAAAGATTCCCCTCCGTGATTGGGCAAAAGGTAGCGGCTCAAAGGCAGGAGCCAGTAGCACTTAGTTCAATGATCATCTATCAAACGATTCTATTCCAGTTTACGGCAGCACGTGTGCTATGGGAAAAAGCAAAATGATATTTCATTTCCTTTTAAAAAACATATGGTACGAGCAAGAATTTCAGATCTTTTAAATACATTTAGTGTTTACTTTTATTTATGTATTATTTAGGCTTTTGACCTTCAAGAGATAGATTTGGGTGATATCAATATGGCCGCAAAGTACGGCTGTCTTTAATTTTCTATATTTTTTCATCTTTGTTTTCCACTCAGTAACCCACGATATGCAAATGGTTCCTTCACATACGTGCGCCAGTCCATTGGTTTCAATACCGAATGTTTTAGGACTTTCATATCTAACTCCCTTACCATAAATAATTATTAAATAAATGTTTTAAGTGTTGTTTATTCTATTCAAATGAGGAAGAAGAGCAACCAATGTCCCTTTTTAATGAATGACTACCTTAACTACCATTGATTCGATTCAAAGTCACTCGTTTTAATGAATCCTTGGATTATGAATAAATGAAGTATGAATAAGGCAACATTGAGTCAATCATTCTAATCTCACTGCTCTCTAACGAATAAAATTCATCGAATTCAAGTTTTAATATTTGAAGATAACATTTCCTTGATAAAAGGAATCAGAAAACAAATTTACACTCCATTGAGAGTCACATTTCTTGCCTCACAAGAAAATGAAATTATAGTTATCTACCTAATTTAAAGCACTTTTGAAAAAAAAAAAAAATATTTAGAATAGTTTATTTATACTTTTTCTAATCATTTTATATTTACGTTAGACTTCAAAAGGCATTAAATTTAAAAGAATTAGGACCTGCAATTAGCATGGAAGTAACCGAATATGGTAGACTGTGAACAGCTAACATGGTTTTCCTTATGATGCCGTACCATTAATAAGAGAGCTGCGGGATAAAGAAGTCCTCCAGGCTCCGAGAACACGGCGAAGAACACAGGCCTGGAAGGTATCTTGCAATGGATTTATACTCTGGAAATCGCCGTGTCCAGCCCGCCGATGATAATTCCTACACAATGACAATAAAAAAAGTTCTTCTCGGTGGTCAGTATGTCATTAGATATTTCAACACTCGGGTAAAACTTGGGGGAGCTAGGGAAAGATGGCAATATTTTTGCAGAACAAGATCCAAGCTCAGCGATAAGGCGGAGACTAATACATCAGCCGGCTAGCGGAATCGGTTTGAACGGCTATCCACTCATATATTTTCCTTCATGTCGAGCTTTGAGTCCATTGTGGTTCAATTTACTTTTCCAAAAATTAATGAATTTTCAAAAAGACTGTGATATTTCTGTAGCAACTTCTGCAATCTTCTTCTTTTGACTAAATATTTTATTGGTACGAAACATTCCTATTCCCCAAAATGTTTTCCAATACAGAAATACTACACAAGAAGTTTCTTGGGTTCTGTATATTGTAAGATTCATACTTTTTTCATCTACTTTCTGAGTAGTCACTTTATAAGAGATAATACGATCACATAGCCGAATCATGGTTGTACAACAGAGTAAATAATTCTCATGTTTGACTTAAATTCGAACCCAAGACCCGAAGAAAAGCAAATCATTGCCCTATCGACTGAGCTATTCCAAGTAAAACAAACATTTTCTTTTGTGTGAGCATTGATTGTATGTTTTCAAATTGTAAACATTTTATGCCATTATATCTGTTTCTTGTTTAATATAAAACAGGCTCAGCAAAAAAAAAATGATCTAAAAAAATATTTCCGTACTTCAATTAAAAACTCAGCTCTAAAAACAAACTTATCCTTCATAAAGAGTTATCAGATCACAACTTACTTATGTCTTACCCGTATGCAGTTCTATCTGTCTTACTAATTACAAAAAGAAGGAAATAATTCAAAACCTATGTATGAGAATCATTAACAATTACCCCCGTAATAAAAAAATATCCTCAATGATTGCATATCTGAATAAGATACAAGAATTAGTTTTATCTTAAACCATAACATACTTTAAAATAACTTCTGGCTCTCTGAACCCACTAATAAAAGAAATAGGCAATACCAACAAACGCTCACTTGAGCGTTACCTTCACAAAAGGACTTAATACTTATTGTTAAGTTAAAAATGTTTTTTCTGCCCCATTTAAGTTTATTAATATATTTATAACTTGATAATATTTTAGACATACATGTAAATTTATCTCTTTTATTTACTATTATCTTATTATTATAATTCATTCTTTTTACATTATTATAACTGTTAATAAGTCATCTCATTTATTACTTATGTATTCACGTTTCTCATACCTAATGCATTTTATTTTATTATTATTCGATTTATTTATTTTTATTTTTTTTTTAGTAGATTTTTTGTCTATTTTTCCTACTATCACTAATATCTTCCAACATATGTTAAACTAGTCTCAAGAAGAAAAATCCTAAATTGTTGATTTTAAGAATCACAGAAATCATGTAAAAATGTAATTAACCAACTATTTTATATTGTAAATATGTAAATAAACTTTTCTACCTATCTATCTATCTGTTTCTTGAAAATTTATGTAACAAAGTAGGACTCGTAGAAAATGTTGATAACTCTGTATATATCAATATGATTTTTAAGCATAAACAATCTTACACAGGAATGTGACTATAAATTCCACTTGAACAATAAGAGATAAATATAAAATATCTACAAGAGGTCAGTGACATAGCTAACTGCTATAGTGGAGGCTGGAAGCTGTTTCCTTTAATTGGTTTATTGCAGAGCCCGGTCAGGAGTCAAATCCTAATGGAAGGGCCGTCATTAAGGAACGAGATAAAGTTAAACGATCCGGTGTGAAAATTTACTAGTTTACGATCTCGATAAAAGCATTTATCTTAATTATTAATGTTCTTTTTTTCGATTTTAGTTTCTGTTCTTTTTTTTTTATGTTTATTTTATTTTATTCTTAATCACTACAAAATCAGTATTGGAATCTGTTCCAATGATTTTAGAGGAAAAGCTAAATTTAGTTTTATTTTTTGTTGAACCCGAACAAAAGTGTTCTTTATATCAATAACCAAATTGACTGTTTAATGAACTACTTTATAATTTTGTCAGACGGAGTGATGCATGTCCATAAGAAATTATACATGAAATGTATATATATAATAATCTATCAGTGATGAGCGAAGTTTGTTTATCTAACAACTTTCATTAATAAAATCCGTTTAAGAACGTTTAAATGAAGTTTGAGTAGAATCTTTTTTTAAAAGGATAACATTGATTGATTTGATTGATGAAATAATCTAACAATAGAAGTTATTAAATCTACAACAATCACTTCGAGATATTTCATCACTCTTCATTACCTTTTACAATTTTGTATGTAAGATAAGACATTTTTTTAAATCTCTATCATTCCAACTATATGTCATAAATCAAAATGCGCTGACCAAAGTGCTACTTTATACCATGTATTTGTACCTTTTTACGATCTTCTCAAAAACGTTAGAGCCGTCCAAATGACCAAGTCCTGCAAAAAGTTCTGTGTGTGTTTTATTTATTTTATTTTATGGTTTTTGAAAAATCTTTCATGAGACAAAGTGCAACAATCAAGTCACACAACAGTGTGAGATTCCTACTAACAATCTCCTTATTCGTCTTTACTACCTCACAGAATCGCTGTCAAGAATTACTTCGCGGGAGTTTCTGTGTGTGTGGTAATTCTAACGCAAAAACTAAAAGTCGTACGAAACTGAAATTTCATAATTATTGAAATTATTTATTTTTTAATTTTCTTTTTCTCGTTTTTTTTTAATTTTTTTTTTTACTTATCTATTTCTCTGCTTCTTTTTGTTTTTATCTTTTATCGTTTTGTTTTTTTATTTTAATATAATTATTTTTTTAGAAGTATATATATGATGAATTGTTTAAAGTTTTATTTCTTTTTTAGTTAGATTATGATATTTGTAAGTTATATATCTTTTTTTTTTTAATTTTGTTTTGTTTCATTATATAAATTAAGGTGGTATGTAGTACATTACTATTTAGTTTGAATTTCAATTATTATTATTATTTCAATCATTGTATTGTAATGTATTTTTTTTTTTGTTTATTTATTTAGCGTCACTTTATGCTACTATGGCTAATCGGACGATGCTATATTTGGAATCCTAAATTTTGCCTATCCAGGTTTTATTAGGATAGGGATCTTTAACGAGTACCTGTCGTCGCACAGGCTCGGGACCACCTTTTAACGTCCCCTCCGAAGGATGGTATAACTAAGGATTTTATATTTTACTATTGTACGATTTACCACCTGTAATTGGGCCTTGGCCTGTTGGTGGATGGTGATGTAAAATAAAAATAAAATAATCAGGACAACTATACGCTCGAGATGTTACAGCAACTTTTTCATCAAAATCATCTGACAAAAAGAAACTTTATAACACGCACTTTGGATCTTTTAACGATTATTTCAAAAACGGCTCAAATGATTTTGATTAAACTCTCTATATCGATGTAAAATTTAATGGGTTTTAATATCATGTAGGTTCCATTCTGATTGAAATAGTTTGACAGGGCCTAAATTCAGAATTTGTAAATTTTCTTCTTCTAAAGTACATCCAATTTTGTAGATTCTAAACCATTGTTAGCATAGATAAAAAACAGATAAATATATGAACGAATTCAACTTGAAGAGTAAAGAGCAAGAATATTTTTTAACGCAATTTTCGTGTTTTCCAACATAAGAACAGCGACGTAGATGTACAATATACCGTTGGAAAACTGAAGATTTTAGAAAAAAAAAATTCATATGACAAACAAAATTGTTATAGTTAAAGAAGAGTGATGAAATACCGATAACACTGACTGATTTTTGTCAATAATAATATAGATTATTTATAAAAACACATGTTTCTATCGAAAGTAAACGAAATTAACAATTTATTTTCATCTCTAACTACATCTTCATTGTCATGATCAATGATATATTTTTTATAGAGGCTTTGCCGTTTCCCTTCTTAATTTATAGAAGTTTACTGTAAAAATTTACTTTGGCTCTGTTAATAATATATTTAGTTCTTGTGTATAGGCTCTATTCAATGCCACTTTATACCGTACGCTTTAACCTTTTTACGATTTTCTCAAAACGGGCTTTAACGATTTCGATTAAACTCTCTATATCGAAGTAAAATTTTATGAGCATTAATATAATGTATCAGATTCTGATTAAAATAGTCTGGAAGGGCTTAAATGTCTATATTTTTAAATTTTCTTCCTCTAATTTCTTTTACTTTTGTAGATTCTATAAAAATAACCATATCGTCTTTTTAGCATTGATAAAAATGGATAAATATATAAGTTGAAAGAATTCGATATTCAACTAAAAACAGCAAACATATTTTTTATTTGTTTTTCCGAACATAAGAAAAGTATTATAGATGTATTATATAGGGTTGGAAAGCTGTCTGACAAGAACGATGAAATTCCAGAACCATGAAGAGAAATTATCAATATTCCATTAAATTCGCACAACATATATATATATATATAATTCAATTCAAAATAGTTAGTAGAGAGAACTCTAGAAGAAACGGAATGTCCCTAGCTAGACAGAGTGATAGGGGAGGGAGAAGAAACAGCCAAGGGGAATGATGCTCTTGCTACCTGTTCCCTAATTGCAGGTAATTCCTGAGCATGACCTAACTCCAGCCAACAAAGCGGTTCACAGTTAATCCAATGAATCAATGTTGAGATACGCGGAAGTATTTGAGGAGTTTGCTCACCTGATGCAGGTGTTCTCCGAGGCCTTATCTCTCACTCCCATTATCACCGTCTTATGGAGCTGAGGAAGTGAGGTGTGTCATTGCTAAAGATAGAGGCCTTCTGGAAGGAACTGGAGTATGGAACGCAGGATTTCCATTCCGATTCCGCAAGACAATGCAGAGCATTCCTTGTTATTGGATTTCTCGGTATTGTTTTGAGGTTTGGAAGGTGGAAGCTTTGTGTACCCAGCGCTGCAGCAGGTCGGTTTATCACGTACCTCATCGAAACTAACGGCTGCTCTAGTAACAGTAAATAAGAATTTCCGCTGAAACATTTTTTCCATAGAAACAGCTTCTTGACAACTATTTAAATAAATAATGTCAACCAACAATAAGGACAATGCGTTGTATAAGATTATAAATCGTAATAAAATCATAAGTTAAGGATTTATTACTTTATTAAGGATTAGTAATTTTTATAATAATATAAGCTTGGTTTTCTTATGTATTATGTTTTGGAATTGATAATGTATTTTAATTATGCATGTCTTTTATGATCGTGTTTCTATTCAGGCAATTAGTAAAAAATAATAGCGTTTGTTGGCGCATTTTTTTATTATTTATTCTTTTTTATTTATTTACTTAATTTTTTTATATACATACTAGTTTTTTTTTTGTTTATGTTCAAATTAATTCAAGATAATACAGTGAAAAGGTATCACATCCATGAATTTTGATAAATGATAGGAGTTGCTTAAAAATAGAATATACAAATATAAAGTCACTTTAATGAACAAATAAAAATATTACAATTTAACACAACAGAATAGAAATGAGAGTAAATAAGAAATGAAAAACAATGCACGGTTAGTTGAAAACAAAATGAAAAGATTGTAACAAATAATTTAAAAATAATATTTTTCAAAATTTAATGAAAGATATATATTTGAAAACAGGTCGTTGTTTGCATTTCACCAATTTTATAAGTCTTATAAGTAACATAATCACCACGAAAAATCGGAATAAAAAAAAATTAAGGCACCCTCCCATAACAGTGGACCAATTCGCAAAATAATTTTAAACTCTTTTTACTTAAAAAAAAATATATATGTATATATATATATATATATATATATATATATATATATATATATATATATATAGGTAAGGGTGGTATATAAAATGTTTATATATTATGTTTATGTTTATATTATATTATGTTTATATATAGTATAATACCCAATAAGGTCGTGAACCCTTAGTATGAAGATAGCATTAATTGTAAAATTTTACAACAAAAAAATATTTTAAGCTTAAGAGCTATAATATGAGCAATTATTTCGATTAACACATTATATGTTTGTAAAAATTAAACTTCTTGTAGTAATTTTGAATAAAAGAAAGGTATATTTTATTAAATTATATTAGAAGTTGACCCAAGGGTTTCTTAACAAATAATAGTTCTTTCTTTTTTTCGAGACTATCTCTAATTAATTAAAAGATTAAATTAATTATATTCATATGACATAAAAATAAAGCAAAACAGTTATCCTTATAAGACCTTTTTATCATAAAAATAAATTTATTTATCAACATCTTGCTCTTATATATCTATAACACATGTGTAAACTAAATGAAGGTCAAGTCAAAAATAGAATGAGAATTTAGAAATACTATTTTGGTAAAATATCCACGATTAGAAGAAGTGGGCGCTATAGTCTCAAACAAGATCGCTGCCGAAAATATACAAGAACCTTGTCGGTCATCTATTTTCAGTTGAGAAACTATTATTTCGGTATCATAAAAAATAAATGGTCATTAGTTTTCTGTAGCAAATATTTTTTATTTTATATACTGTAATAATCTATTTTTTAATTTTATATTTATTTAGTTATCTTGCATTATAGTATTGCAGGAAAAATGGGAATAGTGGCCAGAGAACATAATTATCAATATATTTTGTAAAACAAAAAAAAAAGTAAAGAAAGAACGCGGCAAAAAATAAAATGAATATTATAATTTAGGGAAAAACAAGAATAAAATAAAATAAATTAACTTAAAAATTGTCAACAACCTAAAATCACTCATATGTATTTTATTTTGGTAACAATCAGCTTCGAGAACTTAAAATTCGACTTGTCACACCAGAAGTGGAGAGAAAAGCAAGACTCATGATATTTTAGCGTTTCTCTTTCAACCACATTATTAGGCAATTTAATATCAAACATGAATACGGTGGTAATCAAATGAATATAATAATTATTATTATGCATTATATAGTTTTAGACTAATAATTTAATAAAAAAAAGTTCTGCAAAAACATACAGTTCTTGAAAGTTCAGAGGTTGAGTCACTTGGAATTTTATTTTCATATTACTTTCCTGGTTTTTATTTTGAGAAGTGCGCTGATGGAGAACACCATTTTATTTTAAAAAGCAATACAAAACGTAAATATTAAAAGCTTGCATTCATAGTCAAATCAATCGTAAATGTTCTATCAAAAACGCTGCAAATTATTACACAATGGTGTATTATTTCCAAATAACTATATCAGCGTATAATTGTTTATAGCTGCTAATATTTTCGATTTTTCTCAATCTTCAATAATAACCGAGTTTTCGTAGAATTACATAAATTATAATTTGTTTAGAATATATAGATCAAATATATATTAATAATAGTATATATATATATACCGTATATACTTTTTTTTTGTTCATCGCGCTTTACTGAATCTAAAAGTCTAACCATATTTTTCTTTAATTTCAAAAATGACTGAGTTATAAGCGGATTTATCAGTAAAATTTTAATTTTAATTTTTTTAAAAATAATTATTTGCGTTTTTTTTGGTTACAAAACATAAATTTTTTTTTATCTCCATCTTCGATTTTTTTTTTTTTTTTTGAGGCTAATATGTCATTTCGTTTTAGGGCATCGTTCTCCAACTTAATATAGTTAAATTTAACGCAGCTGAATGTTGCTCCCTGCCAGGCTCTTAGTACTTGCCTCAACAATCTTACTTTTTTATTTTGTACTTAAGGTCACGGGTTCAAACCCACAGGTGGTCCTACGATTTTTTAAGGGGACTAAAAAATCATTAGATATGCCGTCCTTCGGAGGGGACGTTAAAGGGTGGTCCCGAGCCTGTGCCATGTCGGGTACTCGATAAAGTTCCCTATCTTAATAAAACCTGGATAGGTAAAATTTAGGACTCCCACAGTAGCATCGCCCGATTAGCCATAGTAGCCTAAAGTGACGTTAAATAAATAAACAAGCAAACAATCTTATTTTGAAATTTAAATTGTCTCCTTAAGGTATAAATTGATGTGTTAATAATATAGAAAACGCTGCAAATCATTACGCAAAGGTTTATTATTTCCAAATAACTACATCAAGATATATCTGTTTATTTAGCAACAATATTTTTGATTGTTCTATATCTTTAATAATGACCGAGCTTTGGTGGAATTACATCTATTATAATTTGTGACTTAAATATATAGATCAACTTTTTTGTTTCTTTCTGTTTACCTATCGCTCTTTACTAATTCTAAAACTCTATACATTTTTTTTTCTATCTTCAAAATTAATTGAGTAATGGGCGTATTTGTGTATACGATTTCTCTTTTTTATAATTATTCGAGTTTTTTTTGCTAAAAAATACTAATATTTTTTTCTCTATCTTCAAACATAACTGAGTCACTTTTAATCGGCAATCATTTTAAAAATAAGCAGATGATATCAACGCCTAGGTGCTATGATCATCGTTGGAACAAGCCCTAGTATTTTTGTAGTATCAATTTTAAAAAAATTGTCCAGTAGTTTCGGAGAAATGCCGCGGACGGCGGACAAACGGATGTTTTTTATTCGTTATTCGAGTTCTACTTACCTTAGAACGTAAGTACTCAAATTTTGAGGGGGGGGGGAGAAGAGTAATTAATAATTATTTTTTTAAAAGATTACATGGGTTCATTTTGAAAAATGATAAAGCTAAATCCTGTTTAGCTATTGTTACTTTGGAGCAGTCTTAAAAAAAACAACAACATGATCGGAGCATAAAACCTAGATACGAGAGTAGAGCTATTGAACTAACTAGAATTATAATTTAGTTTTACAAATTATTTTATAGATTTTGTTACATGGATGAAATTAATGGATTGTAAAATATGATGGTTATGCAAGAAATATAAAATAGCCCAGAGTAGAGAACCATAAGCTTAAACAAAATATTGCATAAATAAACGAGGTTGGGTTTAACGAGATCAGAGGAAAATTGGAATTTTTCAAGTGAAAGTGAAGAACGTGCAGATGAAGCGGCCTTCCAGCCATTTAAGCCATGATATACTTTCGTACTTTGTTTTCCAATTTACAGACCTGCCTCAAAGAAAAAATTATCATGATAAACAGGAGTCCTGAACCGGTTTTCGTCGTTTGTCCGAGGCTCAGGGACAAACGTCGGTTTTTAATTCATTTTTTTTTTTAGGATTCATTTTTTTTTTTTTTTTTGTATTACTCTAACAGTTATTGGTAGATTCACCTTGTCATAATACGCCATCCATTTAATCATTCCGGCTGTAAAAAATAATAAAATAAGAAAACGCAATAATAGAAAAGCAGCATAAAAAAAATATGGTAATTTGCTCAGTATATTCTAATCATAAGGGAAGTCATCTCTGATAAGAGTAATAACGAAACTGTTTCCCACACATTTCTTTGATTGGTACAAAAACAAATAAACATGTTTTATGAATATATTAAGATGCAACGAGATTCCTGATCCATAAAAATTGATATGATCATTTACTTTTTTATAGTAAATAATAAATATATGTAATAATAAAGAAGTACAAAGAGGATACATTTTTCAAGATAAAAAAAGCTTAAGAGGACAGGTCATATAAAACGCTATAAATTATATTCATACAAAGAAAACGCTATCAATTATCATAAAATGGTTTATTATTTCAAAATATTTTGTATAAAAAATATCAGGTTTCTCCATTCACGATTTTCCTTACCACATTGAATAGCCAAGTACAAAGTTTTGTCAAGCATTGTTCTTTTTTACAAGGTTAAAATTTTATTAGTCTATTCAATTTTTTTTTCTGAAAAAATAAAATCCCAAGCATTTTAAGATTATTATTAAAGTATTGCTGTATTCTTAGCAAAATAAACAACATTTTTTATCTACAAAAATTAGCCAGAGTTTTGAGTTATTTTGAAACAAAAAAACTGATGTTAATGTCTATTTACGAGATCATTCTAGAGTGAACAGATCCTTAGAAGACAATCTAAAGAAAAAAATGATATTGACTACATATGTACATATACATATATATATATATATATATATATATATATATATATATATATATATATATATATATATATATATATATATTCCACAATCTAAATCGACCTTTTTATATTATAATTTTATTTGAAATGTTTCGGTTTTTAGGTCTTTAACAATTTTCTTTTTCTTCTTGACTTTCTTTATTTGACGTTTCGATCCTCCGTCACAAACAGTATACATATATATTGGTTACATTTTTATAAACTATTTATCTACAGCCAGATGCAATACAAACATCTTGCCAAAGAATTATTGAGCACCGGCACACGACTCTAGGCAAACTACAGCGCACTGGGATCTCCCAAGAAAAAAATCTGGTGCGGGCAACATACGACTTTCACTTACCTCCATTTGTAAAATCATTGAAAGAATTTTCAAATATACGTAGAGATAAAAATACGTAAAACTATTAAAGAATTAATTTAATTGAATTTATATAGAAACATATGTTTTATTACAAAATCTATTATATTATTATCTAAAATAATCAGTTTTATCTGCTTTTCATCACTCTTTATTAACTTTTACAAGTGTGTGCATTAGATAATATTTATTCTAAAATATTTAGCTTTCCAACGGTATACGTGTATATTACTCTTGCTACGTTCAAAATAAGAAAATTGCATTAAAAAAATATTTTTTTCAGTTTTCTCCTTTAGTTGATATCTAATTCGTTCAACTTATATATTTATGTGTTTTTCATCGGGAGTAAAAAGATAATATATTTTTTTTTTATAAAATCTACAAAATTAAAGGTTCTTTACAAGAAAAAAAAAGTAAAATATCGGCATTTAAGCCCTGCCAGACCATTTTAATCAGAATGAAAACTACATAATATTAAAGCCCATTAAATTCTACATAGACATGGCGAGTTTAATCAAAATCGTCGGAACCGTTTTGAAAAAATCATAAAAAGGTGAATTATGCATAGTATAAAGTGGCTCTTCTGGTTAGCCAATTTTGATGAAAAAGGTTTAGTAAAGTCTCGGGCGTCTATTTGTCTTAAATATGAAATTTCAGTATCATAGGACTTACTGTTTCCGCCCGGGAGTTACCACACACACAGACCTTTTTGCGGGACTGGGTTATTTGGACTCAGGGGACTCTAAATTGTGTATTTCCATAGAAATTTGAAACTTGAAACTGGAATTCGATAATTTTCACGATCGCAATACTTTTCCTTACTATACATAGTAAGTGAAAGTAAAAAGAGAAAAGTTATTTTGGTTAGCTTTTATTTTTTATTTTTCTAATACAATAATAGGCTCGCTAAGTTACAGTTAAGACAGGACACCGCCTGTCAGGTCAGCTAGTTGTAGATATTTTTATATGGTATATTATATTATCTAAAACGTGTTTTCTGCTAAACTAAAAATAATTCAAATCTAACTTTATTTAATAGTTCTTCAATTGATTTTTACAACCGAAGTAAGTGATAGTCGTGTGTTGCCCGCACTATATTTTTAAATGATATTTTAATGGGTTTTAAGGGAGTGGCGTAGTCTAGCGGAATATTATTTATTCTGTTATTTCGGCCGGGGGACGATCCTGGGGTTTGGAGACCCTCCTGGGGCACACACAGCCTCAAAGAAGTGGGTACCCAAAAATGGGGAAAAACCTGGCGGCTGAGCGTGATCTCGGCCGAATCACCTCATTGCACGACCGTTGGCCTAGAAACAGTACGAATTTCTATATGTACTGAACCCAAAACTCTTCATGGGTTGTAGTGGTACAGGTTTTTTTTTTTTTTTTTTTTTTTTTTTTTTTTTTTTTTTTTTTTTTTTTTTTTTTTTTTTTTTTTAATGGGTTTTAGTAATAAAATACCACATTGAAATTTGATCGGTAAAGTCGGAATGATTATTGCAATATTTATCTAGTATTATTTTTATGAGAATTTATTGAATGTATACTTATAACTATATTATAATTTAGGAGTGGTTCTATTTTACTATTATTATTAATATCATATTATTATAGTAACGATTTTGATCGAACTCCTCAAACTTAAGTTAGTGGTAACTTACTTTTACTTACTAACTTAGACTAATTAGTTCCGTTTCAGGACCGCGCACAGCACTGGGTCTTAAGTAGCGATGCCCCATTTTCGCCTTATCTCAAGGCCCACTCTGGGCGAAATTAGACGAAATTGGTGGCTCACGAAACGTAGCAAGAATAATCCAAATGCTCTCAGCTTTTGTACACCGGCGAAATATATAATATGTGTTATCTACTCCTTTTTTGGAGGGATGGCGGAGCCGATTTCACGGCTGTATAGCCGGCAATCACGAGCCTAATTCTCTCGATAGGATAATCACAATAATCTGTTGCGAGCCCTCGGTATAAAAAGCCTTCGGTCCTGAGTCGTCGCTCCGAGCTAGAAAGTTAAACAGAGGCCCCTTTCTTATGTAACTTCTCCTTAGGAGGAGCATCCCTTAATGTGTCATTACATTGTTTATGTATGTATACAGGGCTGTGTCACATGAAATAAATGTCCGTTTTCAAGGTAAAGGATTATTATTAAAAATACGGTATGAAAACAAGATAATTTTTTTCGAAGTATTTACCTTATTTTTCTACACATTTTTCCCAACGTGACACCAACTTTTTTATCCCGGAACTGAAAAACTCTGAGCTTTGAAGTGAAACAAAATCTGAAAATGCACTTTTCACTTGATCATCAAATGATGATTGAAAATTCAAAAAGTTATCCTTTGACGAAGGATTCTCTAAATTCCTGAACAGGTGTTAATCTGATGGAGAATATGGTGGGTGCGGAAGAACTTCGCAGCCCAGTTATTTCAATTTTTGCACGGAATGTTTTGACACATTGGGTCTTGCTGCCGCTCAGTGAGGTCATGAGGTACCCATGTATCGAGCTTTTTACTTTCCCAAAACACTTTAAATGTCTGGAAATGGTAGATGCACTTGCATTTAGTTGTGCTGAGAGTCCTTTAACTGTTTTGTAGGGATTTCATTCTACTGTATGTTTGAGGACATCGTTGACAACGGAAGTTTTCCAAGTCGGTATCCCCAGATGAAAACTTAGCAAACCAACGGCGAATGGTCCGTTCATTAACAGTCCCTTCCCCAAACGCCTTGCAAATGCACTAGCGACCTCAGCGGCTGAATGGCCAAGTTTAAACTCGTACAAAAATATTACTCGAAAAGCGTATGTTTCTATGTTCATATTTGGAGGTATACTAAAAAGTGGGTAATTGATTGGGAGGCTAATGTTTACAATACAAAGGTAGAGGATTAGTAACTGTTTACATTAAATATGTAAACATTCGGAAGAAAACAACAGAGACCTGTAAAATCCTTTATGTATTTCATAAACTATAAAAACGGACATTTCATGTGAAACAATATATATATATATATATATATATATATATATATATATATATATATATATATATATATATAAACTTCTTCTTCTTCCTCTAACTCCTGTGTGCCGCTAAGCGTGGAGTTGCCGCCTCGGTCCATCGAGCCCACTGGTCTCTGTCCCTAGCTATTCTTTTCATCTCTGGGATGGTTAGTCCTCTTGCTGCACCCAATTTCCCAATGTAGTCTGAATACATACACCTGGGTCTGCCACGAGGACGTCTTCCTTCCGGTCTGGCTTCAAAAAACCACTTGGCCTTTCGGGTATCATTCATTCGGCAGACATGCCCAAACCAATTCAATTGCCGCTTTTCCAGGATGTCACGCACTGATCGTACTCCCAAATCCTCGCGAATCCTGTCGTTTCTTATATGGTCCCTCCTGGTCTTTCCAAGTATTCTTCGGAGAAATCTCATCTCAGCCGCTGTCATCCTGCTAGCATGTTTATCAAGGGTTGTCCAGCTTTCAGATCCATATAAGAGTACTGGAAGGAAAACAGATTTAAAAATCCTAATTTTAGCATCTCTGCTAACTTCATGTTTTCCTATAATCGTTTTGGATATCTGGTAATACAGTCCATTGGCCTTCATCACCCGATTTAGAACCTCCTGGTCTATCTTACCATCATCGCTTATAACTGTTCCAAGATATGTGTAGGCATTCGTCGTTTCTAGTGTTTCGCCGCCACATAATATCCTTGGCTCCAGATTTTCTCTTCCCACACACATAATTTTACTTTTGGCTGGATTTATGTTTAACCCTCTTAGCCGGTGTTCCTCGTACCATTCATTTATCGATGTCTGGAGAGCTTCCTGGGAGTCCGCAATCAGTACTATGTCGTCTACATAGATCATAGCCTGGGCGAGCACTGGTGTTAGGTTCCAGTATCCCACCACTGCTCTTGGTGTTCTCCTTCTGCAAACCTTCCACACCTCATCCATGAGAACGATGAAAAGCAAAGGACTAAGGCTGTCCCCTTGCTTTACTCCTTTATAAAAGTGAAAAGGTTGGGATGTTTGACCATTTAGCCTCACTATACCTTTTGGGTCCTGATATATTGAATTTATGGCGCTCACCAGATTTGCTGGCACCTTTCTTCTAATAAGCGCGTCCCAAATCTCTTGCCTCAGAATTGAATCGAAGGCTGCCCTTAGGTCCAGAAACGACAGATACACTGCCTTGCCACGATCCCATGCTTTTTCTATTATCATTCTGAGGGAGAATATGTGATCCTGTGTCTGCCTACCAGGTCTGAAGGCGGCTTGCTCCTCTTCCAGCTCTTGTTCAACTATATGCCTCAACCTCTGTTCTAATATTCGTGTATATATCTTGTATACGACTGAGGATAGACAGATCGGCCTATAATTCCCACATTCACTCTGGTTGCCCTTCTTGTGTATAGGGACTATGATATTATTCTCCCATTCATGTGGCAAACGCTTCGAGTCCCAAACTCTTTGGAAAAGCATTTGGAGGCACTTCCTCATTTCGTTTCCCCCATATTTAATGAATTCCGGGGCTATACCATCTGGTCCTGGAGCTTTTCCTAGCTGGGTTTTATCAACAGCTAAATCCACCTCATCTTCCTCGATTGCATCATTTATGTCATCTGGGTATGCTTCATCTATTCTCCCTCTTCTTCGGCAGTCTCGAAAGTTGTTGTTTCGACGTTCTTCCATGCTAAATTTTTCCTGGAAGAATTGCCTCCAAACTTCTAGTATTTCCTTTTCCTCGGTCACCAGCCTCCCTTGTGCGTCCTTGACGTTCCTCACAGGCTTAGACGTTTTCCCTCTCAAAGCCTTGGTTATATGCCAGAACTTTCTTATGTTTTCCCTATAGTTCTGCTCTAGCTCTCGGCCAAACTCCTCCCAGGTCTTCATTTTCGCAGCTTTGACTACTCTTTTGACCTCATTTCTTCTCCTAACATACTCTTCCCAGTGAATATGTGATTTTGTTATATTATATGTTTTCCAGGCCTCCTTCTTGAGCTTAACCACTCTCTTGACCTCATCATTCCACCATTTTGTTTTCTTGGTCGAAGGCTTTATTTTCTGGGTATCACATACTTCTCTTGCGGTGTTGAGTATGCACTTCTTTATTTCACTCCAAAGAATGTCCAGCTCACTGTCTCCATTTACTTCCTGTAGGCGTCTCTCAAGCAATGACCGGTATTCCTCCTGTTTTGTTTCCATCCTCAGCTTGCTCACATCTATCCGACTGTATGCTTTGCTGAAACTTTTTCTTGGTCTGATGACTTTTGTGTCCGCTACAAGAAGCTTGTGGTCAGTACTTAATTCTGCCCCTCTTATGACTTTTATATCGATAAAGAACCTTCGGAGATCTCGGTCTATTATGAAGTAGTCGATGATGCTTTCTCTTGAACCATGTTCCCCTCTACTCTCAAATGTAATCTTATGGATCTTTTTGTGGTTGAACCATGAGTTGCCTATAAGCATGTTGTTTTCTATACAGAATTCTATCAGCCTATGTCCATTACTGTTATATATATTTTCACCTCCCCAGGACCCATTACACCATGTGCATTACCATTGTTATCTCCTGTTCTAGCATTTAAGTCTCCACAGATAAGTACCATTCTGTTTTTGTTTCTGGCACCGTCTACTGTCCTTTGGAGATCTTCATAGAATTGGTCCTTGTCGAAGACTCCAGCGTCCTCCACTGGGGCATACACTTGTATAGCTGTAACCTTGCCAACTGACAACTCCATATCCATTGTGATGATCCTTGATGAGATTGGTTCCCAAGATTCAACTTTATTATACAGTTCATCATTCATCACGAAGGCAACTCCTCCCTTAGCTCTTTCTCTCACAGTAACACCGGAGTACAGTAAATTATATCCATCAGGCAATGTTTGGTGCCCACTTCCTCTTCTCTTTACCTCACTCAATCCCATTAAGTGAATCCTATAAGATTTCATTTCCTCAACCAATTCTTTTTCTTTTCCCGTAAGTGTTCTTATGTTCCAAGTGGCAAAACGTAAATCCTTGTCCCTGCCGTGTCCATAACCATTTGACTGTCCGAATCCGAGGCTATATTGATTACTTTGAATCAGTTGTACTCCATACGGGTGATTGGCTCAGTCCTGGAGGCCCCTTGCCCAGGGACATCGGGTTCCTGGCTTTAATCAGGAGCCAGGGGCCCTAGATAGGTTGCCTTCACTACGACTGAGGAGCCCCATCTACCCCTCGCAGTTCATCAGCCTTTCTGCTGGTCTCCAGCTCCACCTGATGATGTCTAGTGATGGACCCATCCGACTCCTACTGTCTTCGGCTCCATGCTAATACTGGTGCTACTGCTGCCTCACACGAGGGATATTTTTCGACTTCCCGGTCTAGATCCGCCGTGTTCTGTCAATAGCAGGGCCACCTCTAGCAGGATGCGGTTCTTCACCGCGCACGGACGGTCTTGGGTGTAAGCTTCCTTAAGACCTCCCCATTGTGGCTCATAAGTCTCTCAGCTAATCCCCTGGTGCTGAAGAAGGACCAATCAGCAGGTCAACCCTGTTGAAGGTACTACCTCCTTCAACCCCTTGACCCCTATATATATAAACTGCTGTGCAAAAATATTGCATCAGGATAAAATTAAATTTTAAAAATTGTATTCCTTTATTCACGTTTTCCTAAACTCGATCTCTTGATACTTTAAGATAATACTGTCTATGTCAAAGGTCACAAGTAGAGAATTAAGGCTTTACCCTACTCTGTAAGCCAAAAGAAGATAATTACTCCTAAATCAGCCAGTATGCAACTTTCTTTTGTCCTATTCACAATAGCTTTTCAAGTTTTTTCATCAATTTTTTTCTTTTGATTTCTTCAAAAAGTCTTTTTTCTGCAAATTATGAACCGCGAGACTCATTTAACTCAAACAGACTGTGTCATAATAGTGACGTTTTCTGAAACTGGAATGAGTCAGCGTGAAATTGCCCAGCGACTTAGGGTAAACCAATCCACAGTCTCAAGAGTTCTTCGTAGGCACAAGGAGATCAGAAGCTACGGTAGAAGACCCGGGCAAGGCAGGCCAAGGATAACTACTGCTGAAGAAGACAGATTTCTTCGGCTATCTGCCTTAAGAAATCATACTTTCACGGGAAATCAGCTACGAGGACTCATCAGCCAATTCAGGAATGTTGAAATTTCGAGTTCTACAGTTAAAAGGCGTATTAGGGAGAACAACTTATCGTCTAGAAGACCTGCAACTGGGCCTCTTCTTACTAGAGCACACAGATTTTCCCAACTGGCATTCGCTCGACAACACGCTGAATGGACAGAAGATGATTGGAGGCGAGTTCTGTTTAGTGATGAGTCCAGATTCGCTTTGCACTCACCTGATGGAAGGGAAAGAGTGTGGAGAAGGAGAGGAGAGAGGTACGCAGCTTGCAACATGTCCTACAAATTATGTTTTGGAGGGGGCTCAATAATGGTTTGGGGCGGAATCAGCATCGAGGCACGAACGGAGCTCCACAGGATAACTGGAGGGGCTTTGACTGCTCCCAGGTACTAGACAGAGGTGATTGATGATCACGTGATCCCTTTTGCTCCATATGTGGGTGATAACTTCCTTTTTTTTTTACAAGACAATGCAAGACCCCATACGGCGAATGTTGTCCGACAATACCTACAGGAGGTTGGAATCACACTTTTGGAGATCCCACCAAGAAGCCCTGATCTCAATCCCATTGAGCACATTTAGGATGTAATAGGGAGGCGGCTCAGGGGTCGGCAAAACCTCCCGACAACTCTAGATGAGGTGGAGACAGCTGTCAGGGAGGAATAGGAGAATATTGACCAGGCCGTCATCGTAATGTCTTATTCTTCGATGTCTGAGAGACTCAGAAAGATTATCCGTGCTAGGGGAGGGCTGGCAAGATATTGTTAGAAGATTGTTAACCACATTTAAATGTTTTTACATTTTTTTCTTTATTTCTCTTATGTCAATAAAGAGACATTTTCATTTATTTGTTTGTTTTTATTTATCCCTTCCCAGATAATTTTTAATGCTATAAATTTGTTTTATACATACTTCACAACAGTCTTATTAAATAAAATCGCCAGAAAAGAAAGCATTGAAGTAATGTTTTATGAGATATTAAAAAATATCGAAGTGATGCAATATTTTTGTACAGCAGTTTATATATATATAATCCCGAATAAGTTCGTGGCATTTTTTTACTGGTGATTTTGATAAAAACTTCAGATTCTTGTGAATATTTTTAATCAACTATATGATTTGGTTAGTTGAAGGTCGACCCGAGCGCTTTGTGTCTTCCAAGTAAAAAAATTCCGTTTCAGAACAGAGCCAACCACTTACGGACGGTGCTCTCTCCTAAGGCATCATCGGCATCCACACTGCAATTTTTTTTAACCGTATGTGCAGAGGATTTTTCTTTTTAGGGATAAAAAATCATTGATTGACGAAAATGTATTTCTTTCTCATCAATTTTAAGCAAGCAAAATACCACTTAAAGATCAGGAATCTCGGTTGAAACGATGCATAAAAATACCTTAACTTCTTAAGAATATGTAAAAATTATTTATCTAGTAAACATGATTTTATAAACACAAAGAGGTTTTTTTTTTTTTTTTTTTTTTTTTTTAGGTGAATCTATCACGGGCTAGGTCTGAAACAATTCGGATGTTGAGGTCATTACGGAAAAGTTGATTAGTGACAAAATAATGAACATTTAGGATTTTTTAAAGGATTTTTCATTGAAAGGATTGGATGCCGAAGGAATTACATGCTTTAGTAGAGCTCAATTCCATATGTCCAAATAGGTTATGTAAATGAATTTTTTGTAATATACTGGAAGTTTTGAACGTGTCTAGTGAGTGTTGTAATCTGTATCTTCGAGAAGTTTCTTGTAATTTCCGCCTGGTGTGTGGATACAGGGAGGATTAAATTTAAATGTTGAAAAACGCTATGAACTTATTTTACAACCCGATAAATATATATTAGTATCATAAATGATAATAATAGGTGTGTATAATAATAATAATTTGAAGTATATTTATTGTTAGACTATTTTATTTATTAAAATTTATTAATAATAATAAATTACAGAGCCCAAAAGTACGATGCTGATACCACTAATCTTTGCTTACACAGTTTAATCCAATGACTACTCGCCATGCCATGTTCCTGAGTTTGGACTCGATTCAATCCTCCCATCTACGCCTTAGCTTACCTCATGGACTCATACTAGTCAGTTCAACACATATTCTATACTTAGTCTAACAGCTTTCCGTTTTAGTGAAACAAGACGATTAATTTTGTTAGTTAAACAAAATATATTTATTTTGTCGTCTAAATCAATAAAAGCAATTTACTATTTAGTTACTTTTGAGTTTAATATCTGGTTGAATCAATACTGTTAGAGTTTTTTTCTAGAGGAATCCGTAAAAAAAAGTGTGAAATATTTTTTTTTATTTCGTGTTCGTCCTTTACCCTTAGACGTAAATCCTGTCCAACAGTTAAATTCCATTCCATACCGCTTCCTTCCTCAGACACAGTCCGGTACCTTGGCTTTTTACTAGACAAAAGACTGACGTGGAACCCACATACAAGACTTAAAAGGATAGAACTCAACCGAAGATTCGGTCGGTTATACAAACTAGTAAACAGAAAATCTCATCTTACAGTCGACAACAAATTACTAATATATAAGACAGTACTGAAACCTATACAGACCAACCGACTTGAACTATGGGGTACAACATTCTAACATCAAACGTATCCAATCCTTCCAATCCAAAGTCCTCCGAACAATAGTTAATCCTCCTTATTACGTTACCAACTGTACCCTACACCATGATCTTAATATTCCATTTATTTTAGATCTGGTACCATCCAAATTCTCCAAATTCCATCAGAACCTTCTTCATCATCCTAATCCTCTTGCTCAATCGCTTTCCAGCTCCACCCATCCCTACAATCTTCCTCGAAGATTGAAACGGCAGTGGCCCCGTGACGTTTTGTAAACATTTATCTGGAGTTCTGACTCTAGTCAGATCCTCCACTCATGTACTGTATGTTTGTGGCTATTCCCCCCTAGCTCGGCCTCCACTGGCTTACACCGGTGAAGCGCTGAGTTAGAGGCCCTGGGATTCGGCTTCTCCCCCCACTTGTTAAGGGAGCAGCCGAGTCTAGGGTCCCTTTAGCAGATTGTATATATTCTATATAGTTAAGTTTGCTTGTATGATTTTTATTTATTTCCCGAATTTATTTATTTCCGATTTTATGTAATTTGACTTTTATGTAATTTCTGTATATATTGTATGAATGTGTACTACATCACTATTACTACTGTTCATTATGTAACAATTGTAATATCTCTAAAAAAAAAAAAAAAAAAATTCGTGTCCGTAGATTATGATGAAAAAATTGTTTAAAGTAAAAGAAGAAGTATTAACTATTAAAAAGAAAAAGTAAAAAATTGAAATATTGCCTACATATACCCTTATAACACATTTATTTTTGAAGATAAAAAGAATAGTATTGCAGTTTCCTAATCAAGAAACCACAATTATTTATAAAACATAAGAAAAAATCTGGTGCCGGCAACACACGACTTTCACTTACCTCCATTTTTAAAATCAATGAAAGGATTTTCTAATACAGTTGAAGATTAAAATACGTGAAACTATTAAAGAAATAATTAAATTGAATTTAACTAGAAACATGTGTTTTATTAAAAAATCTATTATATTATTATCTAAAATAATCAGATTTATCGGCTTTTCATAACTCTTTATTAACTTTTACAAGTTTGTTCATTAGATAATATTTATTCTAAAAGCTTTAGCTTTCCAACGGTATATTATACGTGTATATTACTGTTGCTATGTTCAAAATAAAAAAAATTGCATTAAAAAAATATTTTTTCAGTTTTCTCCTTTAGTTAGACATTGAATTCGTTCAACTTATATATTTATGTGTTTTTTATCGGTGGTAACAAGATAATATATTTATTTTTACAAAATCCACAAAATTAAAGGTACTTTACAGGAAACAAATGTAAAATATCGGCATTTAAGCCCTGTCAAACCATTTCAATACGAATGAAAACTACATGATATTAAAGCCCATTAAATTTTACATCGATATAGCGAGTTTAATCAAAATCGGCGAAACCGTTTTCGAGAAAATCGAAAAAAGGTGCAAAATGGATGGTATAAAGTGGATCTTCTGGTAAGCTCATTTTGATGAAAAAGGTTTTGTAATGTCTCGGGCGCATATTTGTCTAAAATATGAAATTTCAGTTTCACAGGACTTACCGTTTCCGCCCGGAATTTACCACACATACACACAGACCTTTTTGCGGGACTTGGTTATTTGGATTCAGGGGACCCTTAAATGTGTATTTCCGTTGAAAACTGGAATTCGAAAATTTTCACGATCGCAATACTTCCCCTTACAAAGTTGAACTAAAAGCTGAAATTTTATCACAATTATTTATAAGAAATGCTGATATATAGATTATGATATATATATTTCAGGATATATATAGGGCATCAAATTTCCCACAAAACAAAGTAATAATCATTGAAATCGGTCCTGAAATACCAGAGATATATCGTTTTGAAATCATAAGTGGCAATAGGCTATTTTCCTTTGAATTATTTATTCGGTTTCATATTAATTAGTTGCCTGTAAACAGTTATATAGTTTATTTGGAAATAATTTAAGTTTTATTTGATTCATACGAAGTTTATTATAAAATATTAGGAATAACATTTTTTTTTCATTAAAACAAACGTTCCTTATTGTTTTAGAATATAGAAAGGACAATTTTAATAAGTTCATATAAAGATTCAATTCTATGTTAGAAATTAATACTTTCCAAAATTATTACCTTCGAACTACCACTACTACTTCATAGAATGACTTTTTCTAAGCAAAAAAATAATAACTGATTACTCAGAGGGTTTCAAGTGATAAAAATAACTATAATCTTTTCACCGATTAACACCATCTACTAATTCACTTAATCAAAACAGATCAGTTAAAAAATTCCAATCAAAAGCTGAAAAAAAAGATAATTTAATAACCAAGGACAAAGTAATTATAATTCAGATGGCTTCAATTATGTATAAGAAATAGAGTTATTCGGCTTAAAAGAAACTTTAAAATGCTGTAAATAAATTATTGCTTTTTTAGATGAAATTAATACAAAAAAACAACTGCACCTGCACTCAAGTCAACATTTTTTTGGGAGGGCAGAAGTTGCAAGGATGCGATTTCAAGGAAAATAATATTTATAATCATATAAGTAAAAAATCTTTCTGCTGTATTTATAACAGGACAATTATTAAATATGATGAAATTTCTTAATTTCTTAATAGGAGTTGTTATGAGGAGTTGGCGATCAAGTAAGTTGAAGACTTGTTAATATCAAGTCAAAAATATCGACTAAGTCTCAAAATACTTAACCAGTATAGAAGGTTTTGGCTATTTAAGGTAATAATTAAGTGTGTGTTATTGAGGATTATAATGCTACCTGTACCATATTCTGATTATGTCTTGGATGTCTAAATCCAAGATTTATATGAAAAATTGCAGGAGTAATGTACAAATCAGAGTAAAGTAAAATTAATAAAAAAAATGAATTTCAGCATTAATGAATAAGTTACAATTCGAAAAAATGATGATGAAATTTGCGGCATTAATATGGATGATTCTCAATTTAATGAAGTCAATGTGTTTGTTATTGTTGTATGATCAGACCTATTACCATAAAAAAATTTTTTTTTTACCATAACTATTAGACTCAGAATTTGTTTGGAATTGATTAAATCAAAATAGAGAACATGTTTGGAATTGATTAAATCATTTCATAGTGTTATGAAATTCAAGTACATTACTGAATAAAATTAGTAGGCATCGAAACCGAAGAGGAACCCAAATGAACGGGCTATGAGGAGGAGGTTCGCCACATTCAAAGTTTGGTCAGGTAACTGTCATTTTTTTTATTTTTTTTTATTTTATTTTTTTTTATATGAAGGTGATAAAAGTTTGTCCTGGAAGGATTTTATGTCAGCTTTCTACCCCGTTATTTTACCCCGGCTCGATAGGCTTTGCTGGCTACCCTGTTCTGTTCCATTCCCAGAATGTGTTCTAACCTTCTCAGTCGATTCTATTGTACTATATCGTTGGCTGCCAAAGGTTCATCACGTATTTAATCCCTTCTTGTTTCCTCTTAATATTTTGAAGGACTCTCATTACTGACGCTTGTATTGTCGATTGATCTTTCTTTGTAAGATTCCATGATTCTGAAGATTACGTTAAAATGGGAAGAAATGTCGATTTTTTCTTTCCTTTTCCACCTATCTTCTGTTGAGAAGACCTATCTTAATTGCCTCAACAAATTTTCCAGCAGCTGCATATTGCATATATGCAATATTGGATAAATTATCTATTTTCATCTAAATGCGCTCCCGGGTATTTAAAGTGTTCGAAGGTATTGTCTTGGGAAGCGGATATTTCTCCTGTGCTACTTTCCAACCCTCATTACTTTTGCTTTCGGAAGGTTGATAACCATCTTAATCTTCAACAGGTCTTCTTTTAATTTATCAATATTGTAGTAATGATTCCTGTTATCGTCTGAGGATATAACAATGTCATCGGAAAATAAAAATATTCAAGGGGTCACTGGTATCTGGTGAGCATATCTCACATAAAATTTACACAATTTTTATTCAGCCCTTCGTGGTGAAAAGTATCAGATTTAAATGGCTCACTTTTTCTTGAAAGAGGAAACTAATCAAATATTGATATTTAGTTTATGACGGGTCTGATGTGTGTGATGGAGTGAGGTAACAAATACACAGGTGGTGTGAGAAAAGAGGTTTTGTTCATTTTTTTCGCTGTCTCTATACTTAGTTTATTTCACCTATTTATTTACCCTCTGTCTCTGCAAAGTAATATACAAATATTTTCACTGTTTCACCTATAACTGGCTTCTTATTTATTTATCTGTTCCATTCCTAGAATGTGTTCTAACCATCTCAGTCGATTCTATTCTATTGTATCGTTGACTGGCAAAGGTTCATCACGTATTTAATCCCTTCTTGTTTTCCCTTAATATTTCAAAGGACTCTCACTACTGACACTTGTATTCTCGATTGATCTTTCTTTGTAAGATTCCATGATTTAAAAGGTTACATTTTTTTTTTAATTTACTTTATTTTTTTATCTCACCTCATCTTATTCATAAATTTGAATCAGCTAAATAATTCTATGAAATGGACAAGCGTGTTACTAGTAATGAATCAGATTATAGACTTATTAGTATACAACCTTATGCGGTCTGCAAAAAGTCTTATAATCTTTGCATATTCATACAAGTATGTCAACAATAAGAGATTAACTAATTAAAGCAGGACAAGGTATTAGGGAGGGGACAGGAGGATGCATTATTGTGTGGAAATGTCCAGTGAGGATTGGAGCGCTGGGTCGTGCATTGGAACAATGGAACGGCCCTTGCAAAAACGGTCAATTACCTTATTGTTAAATGTCCAGGATGGAAAATAAATATTTATCAGGATGTGTGCCGTGTAGGCGTGTTTATTCAATATACAGTGCGTGCCTAGCCCGCGGCCCTACTCTCTTCGTGAAGCCTCTTGCCACAGCTTCCAATTGTCTCTGTCGAAATGGCCGATATAGCACAGTATCGGGGGCAACGGACCCCACGCTACGCAGCTTAAGGGTTCAATTCATCAATCGAGGAACCTCTTTCCTTTTCTTGTATTTTTTTTTTTTTTAGTTTTTATCATTTTCACTACTGAAATGATGATATTTCAATCAACGTCTCGTTTGTTTCTCTTCAGTTTATGAGTAAACAAATCTAACAAATAACCGACCTTCCTTCTAAGTATAATCGAATGGAGGACACAACAGAATGTTGTGAAAACTCTCGTTTCTAGGATAAGTTATTAAACCATTTTGCCATCTGAGCAAAGAAATGACATTTGATCTGCAATTTCAAAATAATGTGAGAAAATACTATTAAATAATATTAGAATCGTAAAAAAATACCTCTCAAGATTTAATTATTCGATAATGCAAATATGAATATGCCTAACGATTAATACTTAGCATATATCAATAAAGTAGGGCGATTCAGATAGCAATCCAGCTTCTGTATAATTTGCTCTGTGTCGTTCCATTTTTTATGGCGAAACCGCATCCATTCACTTTAAAAAGAATATCTTTGCTTCTCATTCCTTGGAACAAGATAAATTAACTTTAAGTCATTACACCTATCGACCACTCCTATCGCTCCTCTCCACTCCTCTCCTCTCCTCGCAGTCTGGTTGTGAAGATCGAACTGGATTCGGAAGAGGAAATAAAATAAATATCATTTTATATTACAACAGTAAAATTTTATTGCATTGTTAATGAATACGTAAGCAGTACATTAGTAGTAAAAATATGCCATGTGCAAGTTTACTTTTTGACAATCGCAATTATATTACTGGTGTTGGGCAAAAGGGCTTATATCAATTTTGTGAAAATCTATATTCTTTAAAATCATAATATTTTAATAATTTAATTTAATATTTAAAGAATAGGACGTTATGAGATAATATAATGATTTATGGACTAAGAATAATGTAACAGGATTTAAATATTTTTTTAAAGCTTTAGGAAATGGTCCTGAAAGCTCACATTCCAAGATATTTTTCTCAAATATCAATGATATGTGACTAAGTCCGAAAAAAAAAAAAGTACCGAGGTGGTTTATTGATTCTCTCAATTATACTTTTTTTGAATATTGGAAAAAGTTAGACTGGTTTATATAAATGGTAAATGGAAATGTTTTTTATTTAATTTTTTTATTTTTTTATTAATTTTAAAGAATGATAATGTAAAAATCGACCATTAGGATGCAAAAGACTTTTATATTTTTAATAATAATTTAGAATTTCATAGTTTTTTAACCCGCATTTTTTAATTGCATACTAACGAATGAAAAAAAAGCTGCAAATTATAAATGCAAATGATTTATAAATTCTGAATTTATATATATATATATATATTAAATATTTAAGATGTTATATAGATATGTAAAATTTTATTATTGTATAGTGTAGGCAATTAATTTATCGTTTAAAAGGGAATCATAAATGTTTAGTAGGATGTTTTCGGTGTATATTTTTCAATTAATCAATCAACTAAAGAAAAGCGAATCATTTACAATCTCAATGGATATCATAATTATTAGTTTTCAATAAGTTTTTATAACCATAGGGAATTTAATTATCGTTATAAAAATATTCGAAAGGATTTTTTATTTAATATTTCATTGTTTTTATCATAAAACGTAAAAACACACGATTTGATAAGATTCACGTCCTAGAACACCTGTCTGCCTTTATAAGTTTGAAAATTGGACTCTTTAATCTTTAATAAATTTTTATTTCTTGCTCTTCTAGCATGTTTTTATTTTTTGAGGTAGCAGCATCACCTAGCGCATGTCTATATTGCTGTGTATTGTGGATACTGAGGGAAGTTCATTATTAAATAATTTTAATATTAATCTAGTAAATATTT
Source organism: Piezodorus guildinii (assembly GCA_023052935.1). Taxonomy (NCBI): domain Eukaryota; kingdom Metazoa; phylum Arthropoda; class Insecta; order Hemiptera; family Pentatomidae; genus Piezodorus; species Piezodorus guildinii. The sequence continues at coordinate 60,919,375 of CM041292.1, forward strand.
ATAATCCTTTGTCGGCAAAACATCAAAAGGCGTTTACCTCCATGGGGCCCCAAGCGATACCTCGGGAAACTTCCTAGACCCCAGGGGCACTTTCTATATCAATCTCGCCTTCCTTTGTCTGATAGCAGATCGACAATTTCTAAAAAGAGTATTTTTTTGAAAGATTAGGGAGTGAGGTGATGAAGGTGCGATTTTAGAAGCAGAGAGGTCAGTCTTATTCCAGCCACGAGAGATCAAGTCCAGCAATAGGAGAGTCGGGTTTTATCCCAAAGAAGTCCAATTCCACCAGCCGACTAAGTATTTTAAAGGTATTTTCATCAATAGTAATATTGTATGGGAAGTTTAACCATAATGTCCCTCAGTATTCTCAGACATTGTGTAAATATATTGTATATGTTTAAGTTAATTTAAATAATAATGTAATTTATTGAAATATGTCTAATTTAATCTTACCCTGCATGCTACCTACTGGGATCGGTAAACACGATACCTTTGGAAAGGAAATCCAATGGTTTCATTAAATATTAGTCTATACATACATTATATAAAAAATCAAATAAGCTAGATTTTGAAGTTACTGCTGCAAAATTTTAAAATGTACGCTTATATTATTTTCCAAGGAATTGTAGTACTAGAATAAAAAATTATGTTCATTTAATTTCAAATGTTTGTAATATTATAGAAGAAGCGTTCCTTTTTATATAAGTGACTGATTTTCTGATAATCTCGAATCAACGCTGGTCTAATTAAATCAGCTATCACCTTAAGCTTATGTATAAATTATTAATACGTAGTAACCTTCCACAAGATATCAAAAATTGCAATAAAATGATAATAACAGTTAATTTATCATTATTATTCAATAGAAACATATTATGTTGCTATGTTCGTTTGAGGAAGCTGGATATTGCAAGTTGACAAATAAACTTTTTACAAATATAAACAAAGTGAAAACTCTGGCTAGGGTTTCTCCCATCTGATACGCACTTTTCAAATCTTCTCAATCCACCACCTGGAAACGTGATATCAATATCTAGTTTTCTCCCAGAATTCTATAAACTTTCTCTGATGTATCTCACGGGACCGAGGGAGAACAAAGACACTTCCTACGCAATCCCAAACCGAAACAAGTTTAACTCAATACTATTTTTCTTTTGTTTATTTTAATTTTAAAATTCAAAGCTGTAGTAATTAAGTTTGATACCAGTTAATTTGACGAAGACAGAGACACAACTACCATCTTCGTTTCTAATATGGAAAAGAGAATCCTAATTGAGCTTATTTCAAATTTTTAGATTTACTTGTGCGATATTAAACACTTACTAGAAAACGGACAAACCTTTCTCTTAACTACAAAAGGCTCATATACATGACTGTTATGAGACCAATCTGGACGAAGTAGATCTATGGAACTCTACTTAACCATCTTCCTGCATCCAATCCAAAATCCTCAACGCTCCTAACTTAGTCACGACTCATCCGTAAAGACCTTAATGTTCCATATGTTACTGATTTGGGCCGGACTAGGTATTAATCCTTTAATGACAAACTCCATTCTCACTCTAACCCACTAGTTTCAATCCTTCCTTCCTCTTAAATTTCTGATAATCCTTCGAGACGACTAAAAAGGATATGACCCCGATATTAGGGTTTATGCATTATTTGTCATTTTACATTACACTTATAACTTTTTAAATAGGATAACAGTTTTTCTAAAATCTTTAGCTTTCCAATAGTATATTATATATACACAATACGACACTTAGCAAACTACACTGTAATTAAAAACAAGTATTTCTTGAATCTTCTTTACTCTTAATGGTTACCAAATACGTCTAACTTGTATAGTAAGCCTATTAATATCAATACTAATAAAATGCTATGCTTACAATTTTGGAATCTACAAATTTAAAGGTACTTCAGAAGAAGAAAATACAAAAAATCACAATTTAAGCCCTGTCAGATTATTTCAATCAGAATAAAACCTACATGATATCAAAACCCATTAAATTTTAAATCGGTATACCGAGTTTAATCAAAATCTTTAGAGCTGTTTTGAGAAAATCGTAAAAAAAGTGCAAAATGTATAAGGTGGCTCTTCTGGCCGGCCGATTTTGATAACAAAGGTGCAGTAATATCCCAGCCATATAGGCTCCTTAAATATAAAAATTCAATATACAACGCTTTCAAACAAGACTTCCAAACACACAGACCTTTTTGCGGGACCTGGTCATTTAGACTAAGAGGACCCTAAAACGTTTATTTCTAGTAAAAACTCGAATTTGAAAATTTTCACAATCGCAATACTTCCCCTTTGTAAGATTTAAGATAATCTACATTATGTTTCAGGATAACCCAACACAGCAACAACCTTTATTTTTACAAAAAACATATGTTACATTTTAATGATAAGAATGGTTTTATGATAACCTAAATCCTACACCCTTACTATATATTACATATATAGGTAAGTGAAAGTAATATGTTCCGCCTATATATTTTTAGAGTTTGATTTTTCTTAACACCCTGAATCTCTGTTGGCGTTGCTCGAATCAAAATTTTGACGATAGTTCCCAAGTCATAAATGACAATATTTTTAAAATATAATATTTATCACTATGGCTTACTGTTTAGGAGCTTTATTGATTTCAATGAATACATTACCTTTTTATTTTATTTTGGAATGTTTTTTTGACCCTCTAAAGTGTGTGTTCTAGCAATGTTGGTGTTGCTCGGAACGAAAATTTAGCAGCAGTTTCCAAATCAGAAATGTAATACAAAATCTAGATTCAGATGGACATCTCCCTGATTTTTTATACTAATAACCATCCAGTGAGAATTACGGAAGCCACTTCGAATATTCCTTTTTTTTTTGTGTTCTATGGATAATGAATGGTTAATAATGTAAATTAACTACCTACTAGGTCCACACTTTTAGAAACTTGTAAAATATTTAAATTTATATATAAAAAAAAAAAAAAATTCTTATTTCCTATGATATTATAAAAAAAATGAAAAATAAATCAAATAATGCTTGTGAACATTAATACCTTACATAAATTTATATCAGACTTTTATTTTGTGTTTTGAAGAAACCAATCTTAAAGATCATACCTCACCACCATATATAAAATTTTGTTTTGGAAACATGGAGCAGTCCGAAACTCATTTTTTGTCCCATTTTTTTTTTTTTTTTTTTTACTTTTTGCCGAAAAAAAGCTCGGGCTACTTACAGCGTCCTAATCTGAACCTTGAGGATAATGGTGTCCATTCTACGTACAGCCCAATGGATTGTATATATATATTTTTTTTTCTTTTATTCATATTTACAACTGTACAATTTACATAGTACAATAAGTAAATGTGCTAAAAACAGACAATTGGCTTGAAAAAGACATGAGAAGAATCTACCCAGCAGTAGCACTTCAATGATTATTTGTTCAGCAGGTCTCGAGGCCACCGTCTTTTCAGACGCCTAGGAGGATTATCGGGAATATATGTCGATAAGAGGATGCGGACAAGCGGGTTTGAATGGGCGGGTAATTTGGAATGAAAGGAGGTGCATCTTTTTTGAGCGATTTCTGTAACTAGTGGGATATTCAGGTTTCTATGGATGAGTTTATTGGTAACAAAGTAAGGAGCGTCTAGGATTTGACGAAGGATTTTGGATTGCAAGGATTGGATGCGGGAGGAATTTGATGGTTTAGTGGAGCCCCATAGCTCTATGCCATAAGTCCAGATAGGTCTTATAATGGTTGTGTAAATGAGTTTTTTGAAGTAAAGAGGGAGTTTCGATCGTTTGTCAAGTAAGTGTTTTAATAGTCGATATCTACGAGCAGTTTCCTGTCGTTTAAGTCTTGTATGAGAATTCCATGTAAGACGTTTGTCAAGATGAAGTCCAAGGTATCGTATTTGTTCTACAGTGATGAGTGGGGTATGATTAAATAAAACAACTGGACAGGAAGTCATAGGTTTACGTCGTAGAGTGAAGGTGATTTGGTGGGATTTATTAGGATTTATTTTGATTCTCCAATTGTGACACCATTCTTCAATGGCGGATAAATGGTTCTGTAGAACTTGTGATGCAACAATAGGATCATTATTTACGCATAGCACACATGTGTCATCAGCGTAAGTAGAGAGGAAAGTTCTTGGGTGGATAGGGATATCAGCTGTATTCACCGTGTAGAGGATTGGGCCTAGGATACTACTACCTTGAGGTACACCGGCTGACTGATTGAATACTGAGGAGTAGGAGAAGTTATGATTAACTTTAAAGGTTCTATCTGTAAGGTAGGAGCGGATTATTAGGAAATATGTCGGAGACAGGAATTTGCGGAGTTTGTAGAGCAGTCCTGGATGCCAAACTGTATATTTTTGAAACTTTATACATTAAATATATATTTTTTACCAATAGGTTTTAAAAATTATGTTAAGTTATATCAATGGTGGCCAGATAGTTAAAAAATCATCTTAGGAACATTTTCAAATTCTGCCTGGGCGTGTTGAAATTTAATTGGTAGTGGACCAACGTAATAATTACTAACCTTCCACCCTTGTTAGAATAGTTGGTTTATTTTTATCTTGACCTATCCTTTGTGCCATAAATGGAAATAAAAGGGCGCAAATATGCAAATAAAAAATTAGAGAAAACAGCGATTTTTTTTTTTAATTTTTATTTCCTAACAAATTGTTTTTTGAGAAAATATAAATATTATGGTGATTAAATTTTGTTTCCTATATACATCTCTGTCATACAACAAATAAATTAACCTTAACCTTTACCTCTACAACCCATGACATACATCTATATGACTTAGTACATATAGATATTCGTACTGTGATCACACTCAACCGCCCGGCTTTTTTTCCCACTTTAAAGATGCTGGGTCTGTCCCAGGAGAGTCTCCTTATCGCTAGGGTCTCTCCCCGACTGAATTAACATAATAAATAATATTCTGCCATAGCCGGGATTCGAACCCAGGACCCGGAGAACAGTAAGTAGACTAACGCTCTATCCACGTGACCACGCTTCTCCCTAGCAAATAAATTATCTTTTAGTCAGCTGTTAACATAAACATAAAATAAAATGGACAATATGATCTTAAATAAATCAACTAAATCTATTAAAATATTTTTAAACAGAATACTGAAGTATCTTGTAAGGAAACAACTCGGTACTAATAAAAAAATTATTCAACATTCAGGAATTCTAATTTTACTCGCAATTAAACAAATTTCTAAAGGATCCATAACTTTTTTTTTAAATTTTTTGTTTGTTTTTTTTGTTACAAAACATATGAATATAAAGCCAAATAAAACAATTTTTGTAAAGATTAAACGCGAATTTGTCTTCTTCGAGACTCTTCGTCCGGTTCTCTATCTGTAATAAAATATATTAACTTTTTTCATGACAGATTCTTATTATGTTTTGTTTTTTCAACAAGTATATGAAGGTATGATTTTACAATAAAAATAAATAGTTCAAAACCAATCTTTCAAGACTATGGACATCCGAAATATTACAACTCCTTACATAGTTCCAAATTTCATTTAGCAGTTGCATAACTCAATTTAAGGTGAAAGGAATGGATGATATTGCAGAGGGCGATATAAATGAAATTCCACTTCGTTACTGCATCATTTGTTAGAGCTATCTAAACGAGCTGACAGTTTTTCTAAACACCACGAAAAGGCGGCAGGTCACACGTTTTTGAAAAATATTTTTCAAGCCGTCCCAATAAACATCAAAAGTAGCTTCCATTAGAATAAATTTGAATTTACAACCGCTCCTTCGGGTGGTTCATATATAAAAATGAAGCATTACAGGACTCCTAAATGTAATATATTGCAAAAGCTAGAACTCCATTACAGTGATATATGGCCTGTAAAATGTCCTGTTTTTATACCTATATGGGAATTTTTATTAGCTACTAAATATTTGTAAAAGGAAATCAGAAACCTTTGGTTGTTGTGTGCCAACATCCTCAAACATTTAGGTTCGTCCGCACCTGTTCACTGTTTTATTGTTTCTAATAGAATACTACGTACCTAATCACCATAAGTGTATCATACTGAGGTTTGAAGATTTATTTCTTTAAAAACAAAAACAGGAGACATGTCGATGCAAATAAACAAATATATGGGTGTATAGAAGATAGAAATAGTATCCATCAATCGAAACAAAGAAAATAAAACCCCTTTAGTCATCATCTGCCAACCATTAAAATTAGTCACTTGATAATAAAATTTGTTAATTTAAAAAAAAATTGTTTTAAAAGATTAATTAGCGTAAGGCTACATACACTTAGCAGTATGTTTCGTGTTTTGTTTTTTTAATTAAAGGGTTCAATAAGTTTTTCGGCGAATCAAGCCGCACAATCATCTGTACAATAACAATTTAATTAATAGAAAAAAGGACAGATTTATTTTTTTTGAACTAAGAAGTATAGATTTCACATTCTACTTATTGAAGAATTATTACTTACTTCGTTTAGGGAAATGAATCCTTATTAAAATATTTTTTTATTAAAGTAAATAGGCAAATTTTACATCAGAATCAATAATTTTTGAAGGCTATCTTCTGCTTCTGATCGGTTTCATCAGCTGTTTCATCCAGATTCTGAGGTTTTTAGTATCTAGTTTTGAGGTTCTTGTAGATTTGATATCCCTTGTAGTTAGCCTGGTGGACCTTGAGGCACCGAGCACATACAGCGGGTGTTATTCTTGATCTTGTACATCAAGAAATGTATTAATATTTACATAAGTATAAAAAAAACTTTTAAAAATAATATTTGACTATCAGAGTATCAATAAATCATAAATTAAATTATTACAATCAAATATTTACCAATTGCTAATATCAAGAGTTATCAAATAAAAATTAGCATTTTTCAATATAATATATTCTTTGATTGTTATGAGCAGAAACCCTCTACAATCAAGAAAAAAATAGACATACGAGGACCAAACTAAAAAAAATAATGATACCAACCACATTGTTTTATAATTTGTATAATAGTTGTTAAAAATGTTGTCATTCAAAATATTTATACTGATACAAAAACAATGTAAGTAAACACTTTTTCCCGTAGCATTCAACGCCTGATCTCAATTATCTATTTTGATACAACATTTCAAGTGAGATTCAAGCTATTAGCGAAATATCGTTCAAAGTCAACATTTATAAAGTATATTTTTTGCCAATTCACAAATGGAGATCTCCTAAAACGGCTGGAAGTTAAATGTAATAACGCTCTTCAAACGGCCAGAGACTTCTAAAAAGAGCGCATCCAATTTTAGTTTATAAGGAAAAAAGTGAGTTTACCACAAACATTAGAAGAATTACTCAGGAACAAAGAAAAGTAAATATCATAATGACTGTAGGATACTACAGTAGAACATGATTTGTTATGATTAAGAAAAAAAATAATTACTATTATTTGTGGCATATTATTCCCAACAATCATAATGATCTACATTCTACTAACACTGAACAATATCTTAGTAATTACAAGAATATTGACATTTTCTGGTCCACAGGAATTTCACGTTTATTAAAATCGTAACATCTTTTTTAATTACCAAAAAAAAAAAAAGGCTACCAATTAAGCCCAATCACCTCGCTGCTGATCGATACAGGAGTTCGATTCTCGAATTGTTACATCGGCTTCATCGTCGGAATTGCAGCGGGAGCTTTAACAATCAGAGAGAATTGTGGTCATTAGGCAACCTGCTTCGGGACCAAGTCCTCATTCACGTCTCAAGATCTTGACCAATGCACGACGCTGGTCAAAATGGTATTCTCACCAAAAGCCGGTATTCATAATTGCAGTGCACTTCTTTCGAAAGATGTAAGAAAGGAGAGCTTCTCTAGAATCATTATCTACATATTTCGTTCCAGACATGGATGGTTTTAGATAATTTAAAACCAGATACGTGTAATACTCTACTTCTACTTATCTCTGTTGTTAAAATAAATTTTAATACTTTTAAATAAAGTTAAATATGAAAAAAAAGGTTGATTTAGATCAATAGAAACATCTGTTTCATTATGTAATAATTATATTATTACCTGCAACAATCAGTTAGATTTAGCTGCTTTTCATCATGCTCCATTACCTTTTACAACTTTATGTATGAGATAATATATTTTCTAAGATCTTCAGCTTTCCAATGGTATATCATACGTCTATATTCTTATGTTGAAGAAAGGCCAAATTACATTTAAAAAATATATGTTCGCTGTCTTCTCATTTAAATTGTTATAAAATTCCTTCAATCTATATATTTTTCCGTTTTTTATCAATCCTAAAAAGATGATGTGGTTATTTTTTAGAATATACAAAACTGAAAGCACTTTAGAGGAAGAAAATACAAAAATGTGGCATTTAAGCACTGCTAGACTATTTCATCAGAATGAAACCTGCACGATAATGAATTTTGTAAATTTAACATCCAATGTGGAAGTGAAACTATATATATATATCTTTTTTTTTTGTTTATTTAAACCTAACATATCAATCAATAAAAATATAAAAACTATTCATTAACTCGACAAAGTTTGGCATGAAGGTTTACTTTGAAAACTAAAAATTCTACTTCCACCAAACCTTCTATTTGATTCAACCTTTTATTATAAATTCTGAACATGTTAAAAAATAAAATAATTAAATTTAAAAAAATGACAAAATAAATATAAGAAGAGGGAAAAAATCTGTTAAAATACATTCCATACCCTAACCCATAACCCTTTTATTTGAATTGCTTTCATACCTTACAGGTAAACATTTTTTCTGTTAAAGCTTCTGTTAAAGGGACTGAACACTCTTGGCATAAAGCGAACTTTGGGCACCTTAAGTTCTATAATATTATTCAACATGTCTATATACATATACCAGACTACCACAGCGCAATGGGGCTCTGTTAGCTACTTATTCTAATGATACAGCTATGATGTGTTCTGCTAGGCATCATACAGCTGATCGCTGAGCAATCTCCAAAACCATCCGATGAGCCCAAAAGGGTTCATGTGGTTTTCCCTTTAACCATAAATAAACCTTTCTCCACCATTAAAATATATTAAACCAAATTGAAAATTGTTTTTAGGATTCGTTTTCGACAAATGGCCAGAAGGACACATATACAAACTTACAGACGAAATATAGTTAACTAATTTATATAAAGTATTGCTAAATCGGGAAAGGTGAAGTACTGTGGAATTTTACCAAGCCATCACATCCCAAGAATATAACTTTAGTCGTGGATTACGTATGGCCACCTTGCTACATGTGCCAATTTTTTAAATTGTACATATGAAGTTTTGAAATTATATTCATTACAAGTTATATTTGTATATAAAGTATGAATGAAGTAATTTAGCACTATTATTACTTTCCTAAATTAGACAAATTGTAATATTGCCGAATAAAGTCGTTTAATAAAAAATAAACGATTTTTTTCCTAATAAAAATGGTTTAATATTAGTCAAAATGTCATTTTACCTAAATATGCTGCACTCGATTTAATGCCGAGATATAAATATTTAGACGTGAGTTGAACTTTGTGTGTAATTAATGAATACAAAAAAAAAATAATAATTTAGATAAATAATATTATACAATGAGGAAAAAATGATAAAAGTGACATATGATCATTCAGAAATAAAATCCGCGAAGCAGGAACGGTAGGCATGGCATGGCGATCAGTTACCGACAAGACTCGAGGATATTTATACTGGTCATTAGAAGCGAGAGTGGAACCCGCGCTGCCGGTATTAGGCCCAGCCTCTGGCCCAGACGGGATTAATAAGGGCCGGGTCCTAGAGGACGGGAGGGCTGCTGGTACCGGGTTCGACACCGGCCAGGAGCAGCAAGTTCTTCAATAGCCGCCCTCGTTGTGAGGCCGCGAGATCCCTATCGCGCTTCCAATCCGGTGATTTATGAGAACTCTCAGGTATTGTCCTGCCTGTCACAAAAGAAATATCATCTTGTTCCAAGTTGGCCAATGCGAAACTTTCCATTTTCGGCGGACGATTAATAATATTTTTTAAATATAAAAAAATGCCAAAGGAATGACGCTTTTTGCTGTGTAAAAATAAAAAGCAGTATATCACTCTACCTCGCACACTTAAATGGAATAAATAAATAAATACAGAAAAGATGATATTCATTTTTAATTTTTTTTTTTTTTATTGAATATATTACAATTTGTTACAAAATGAACAATAATAATATTGATAAAAGACCACATTCATAATATATATACAGAAAATAATAATAATGGTCAAATACATAAAATAGAACATAAATAAATTCATATATATACAATAAAATAATAACCATAAATAAAAAAGAAAACAAATCGAAACAAAAACCTATTATTGAGATAAATAAAATGTTGGCAAATAAATAAACATCTTACACACAATCAAAAACTATATACAATATATAAAATTGCTAAAGAGACCCCAGCAAGCGCTTTTCCTCCACTTGTGGAGGAAAAAGCGAATCCAAGAGATCCAGCGCCTCTATCTCTGCCGCATCACTGGTCTGAGCCAGTGGAGGCTGAGAACATTTTTAAAATAAAAATTCCTTATAATCAATCGCATCAACAATTGATATTCTGCTTTATAAAGATGCAGAAAGAAAATAAACTCTAGATATAAACAAATTGGTAAATATTTTAAAATGATTTCGGATGATACAACCTTACATTTAGCAAAAACATTTTTTTTTCTTTTTTGGAAATTATAATACGGTAACCTAAATGGCTTATATTCAATAAATTAAAATTATTGTACAGCTGCAGAAAAAATATACAAAAACTGATAAAATAGTTAAAAAGATAAAATTTATAAAACAAACAAAGTGACTTAGCAATACATGTTTTGTTCTTTAATGAGAGTAGAGTTAAATGATATATTTATTTGCTAGGTTATTTTTTAAATAAATTGGTCCATTTTCATCACACTTTTTTATCTTTTCTCCTTCTCTCTACGTTTCAGTCTTTGCCATTTTTAAGGGATCTTTTATATTGCACATATATAAAAAAGACATTTTGTCACATTTTAAAAATCTATGACCAGCTGTGATAATAAGCTTGTTATGACAAAGTGATCCACTTGATAACAAGCTGACAGGTGGTCAGCCTGTAACAATTTTTAAAATGTCACAAAATTATTTATAATATATATGTGCAATATGAAGAAATATTTAAAGATAACTTGAAAATGGCAAACGCCGAAACGTGGGAGAAAAGAAAAGAAATAAAAAAGTGTTGAGTACAAAATGGATCGATTTATTAAAAAAGAACCTAGCATTAGGATTGCAATCCAAAACCATCGGTAATCCGGACGGTCCGGCATCATCAACGTTAACCGGATCGGCAATAATCTACGGATTCGTAACCGGATCCGATGACAGCAATTTTTGGCCAAAATTAAGTGCAGTTTTTAAAAAAGTACATTCAAATGGTTACATTTGGGCGTACACTGTGTGGTGTGACGCCGATCAGTTCAGCATCATTCAGGAATCATCAAGACAGTAGAAGGAAACCCCTACCAAACAGTTAAAGGACTCTCAGCACAACTAAATGCAAGTGCATCTATCGTTTCCAGACATTTAAAGTGTATTGGGAAAGTAAAAAAGCTCGATACATGGGTACCTCATGATCTCACTGAGCGGCAGCAAGACCCCATGTTTCAAAACATACCGTGCAAAAATTGAAAGAACTGGACTACGAAGTTCTTCCGCACCCACCATATTCTTCCGACTTGTCTCCAACAGATTACCACCTGTTCAGGAATTTAGACAACTTCGTCAAAGAAAAACTTTAAAAATGATGATCAAGTGAAAAGTGTATTTTCAGATTTTTGTTCCACTTCAAAGCTCTGAGTTTTTAGTTCGGGGATAAAAAGTTGTGTCACGTTGGGAAAAATGTGTAGAAAAAGAAAGTAAATACTTCGAATAAAATTATCTTGATTTCATATCGTATTTTTAATAAAAATCCGTTACCTTGAAAACGGACATTTCATGTGACACAACCCAATACTAAAGTAGGAAGCAGTTCGATTATGAACAAATTGTTTAACTGTAGGATGCTGCAAGTCTTGGAGGATAGGTATAAAGCAGTGGTAATTGCTAATAATTCGCATTGATAGGTTTTATATTATTTCCAGTTTCTGATAATTAATTATTCAGATTGAATTCCAGATCAGTTCAGCATTTATTTAAAATTTTTAAATATGATTATACTAAAAGTTTTCGGGTGCTACCTACACCTTTGTATACAAAAAAGTGGAATGTTTATGCATGATATTTAAGTCACTATAAAAAGAAAATACTATAAATAAAATTAGAAAACAAAATGATAATATGTACATTAATATCATAAAACATTTTTCTTTTGCAGTCACTTGAAATTGTCCTAGAGATTTGAAATTCAATTCTTTCTTTTGGATTAGCGAAAATTATATCGTAAAATTATTAAACAAAAAGAAGAATTAGAATTATAATGAGAAAATACATGTATAATAAACAGAGTACCAAAATTAAAACCTTAACGGTATCAAAATCAACAAACATTAGTAGGCGTATGTTTTAAACCTTTGTTATGATTTTTTCGTATTTGCCCGTTTACACGCGACCAAAGAGCATGAAAACGGACCTTTGCAATAATTAAAACCAACAAGTTGTTATGGCTTTGAAATACATGCGTTTCTTACTTAAATGCGCCCAATATAAGTCATACACAGCCTTCAGAATTAACATATTAATATCCGGAGCGGTATAGAAGTTGAAATGAGAAATAAAAACGCCTGTGTAGAGGTAGTGTAGCAATAGTTTAGATGTTGCAAGTGGATCGTAGATTGTGATAGCTGTGGGGAATAATTCACAGGTAGCATGGTGCATGGTGCATGGTGGTTGCTGCACGCGAGCGTCCCACACATGCACACTGCGAATCCATCTTGCCCCAGGTCAGTGAGATCCTTCTACCTCAGGCAATCCCGTCTCAATGATTACACAATCCAGTCATTCTATTATCATTAGCGACACGACTATTATTCAAATGGGATTATCTCAATGCACTATCTGACCCACAACTGATTCAGTGAACCTCCGTTTTTTATAGTTGTTTTATTTTTTTTATCGTTAACAATAAATATTTTAAATTAGTTTCTCTAGCTCTGTTTCAAAGGGTCATTTCATCAACCAGTACTCTGTATCTCAATCCAAAATATCAGTTACATAAGGCAATACCGCAATGCGAGTTGACAATTAATACCTTAAACAGTAATTCCCAACAAATACTTTTCGCGAACCCATCGTCTAATCATTTCAATGGCATGGACCCCTAAATACTAAAAATCCAATTCTAAATATTAGATATTTATTTAGATTGTTAGTAGGCTAAACCGCATCGGATACATTTTATTTGAAACCTGCTACCGAAACTCTGCATTACGGGGATGAAGAAAAAAACTAATCCAAGAGAGGTCATATTTATTTATGTATTCATAAATCAACTATTGTTCATTATCCGTCCTTAAAGCTTATAATCTTATAATTTGGAAAATGATCAATTTTAAGATTGTGGTCCTGCACTTAGATATCACGTTGATTATATCACTTTGAAATGTTGAATTAATCTGTGTAGAGCTTGTCTGATTAGTATTAAAAGCCAAGACTTCACAAACATTTTTCACTAAGGTAATTAAAAATAATTCCACGGACCACTAGTTAGAAACCAATGCCTTCAAAATATTTTAGGCAATTATTTATTGATCGCCAACCGATCTTATCCTTTATTAACTAAACAAATACTAAAAATCCAGGCTAAACCGCATCAGATCCATTTTATTTGAAACCTGCTACCGAAACTCTGCATTTCAGGGATGAAGGAAAAAGAATCAGGCTATAATAATTTACTTCAATCGGCGAAACATTAAATTACTAAAATTTCAAACCAATACTAGGCACTTAGTTATCACATTGAATTATATCAGCTTGTCTGATTCCTATTAAAAGCCAAGACTTCAAAAATATTTTTCACTAAGGTAATTACAAATGATTCCACAGACCACTAGTTAGGAACAAATGCCTTAACACTTTAGGTAATTATTTATTGATCGCCAACCGATCTTATCCTTTATTAACTAAACAAATACTAAAAATCCAATTCTAAATATTAGATATGTGTTTAGATTGTTAGTAGTAAACAAATTAGTGAACTACTTAACATATTACAATACATGTTCGAGATAATGCAAGATTTTTTAAACAGATGTAATTAAATATATTAATGTAATGCATATACATTAATTAATGTCATCAATATATTAGCTAATTTACAGATTACGGTAGATTACAACAAGTCTTATTGTACGAAGGTGGTTCTTTTAAAAGGTACATGTGTACAAACTGGCTGTATCCGATCCCAATCATACCCAATATAATTTCTTTTCACATATACGTTCTTGTGAATTACAATATTTCATGTAGTTATTGCATTAATTGTGCTAACTAGAACTCTATCCGCTTCCGCCATTCCTTCCAATCAATCTAAGAATAACGTCATGATTGGCATACCCTAATAGAGATGCCTTGTGAACTATAAATAGTGGTGTTAGTGTAGTGGTAAATTCCTCAATGCTCCTTACTTTTTAACTAATAAACTGATCCATAAAGACCTAAATATTCCGTATGTTGCTGATTTGGCCCGATCTAGATACCATTCCTTTCATGACAAACTCCATTCCCACCCTAATCATCTAGTTTCAATCCTTGCTTCCTCTTCAATTGCTGGCAATCCTCCGAGGAGTCTGAAAAGAAGATGGCCTCGACACCTTCTAATTTAGTTAACTAGTGGAGTGATGCCAATGGGCATTTTCTCTTCATGTTTTTTTCATGTATTTTATCATTTACTTGTTGTATTACAAAATACAGTTGTAAATTTCAATAAAAATAATAATAATAATAAGTGGTATAATGTTTCATATTACATATTGTACATATTTCTTTTGGGTTGATGTTATAAGTATGATTTTTATGAATAAATTTAATATTATATTTACCAGATAGACAGAATCAAGTTATTATTTTTGTTACGCTAAATGAACTGTTATGTATTGAAATATAAGTTTCAATGGATAAACATGATGGCTATATATTAGTATAATAACAACTCTATAGAGATTCGAGATAGACGTTGTTCTATTATTGTTGGTATAGTTCGAGATTTGTTTTCGAAAGATTATATCGTTTTCGAGTAATATTGACGTACTATTTATTTTAATCATTTAAAAAAAAAAAATTAATTAACTGTTTGTAGTAGTAGTGTGTGATAAGTTGATCTATCGACGTTTGCCTAATGTAAGGTACTGCTGCATTCTGGGCTCTTTGAAATCAATTCAATAATATATCAATGATATCTGTGTAGGCTATACTGGCATAATTTAGGTAAGCCATTACTTTGTAGAGGGATCTGATCTTTTTTCTTGTTTAAGTTGGCTGAATCAGATAGCTTACAGCTGCTCTGAATATTGTTTTGGTACCCTAAATTCACTAATTTAGTCAAAAGCAGTTTGACTCAGGTATAACTATGAAGAAACGATAAAAATCTGTCCTACAGTTTTCCAAAGAGTCTTATGTTCCGTTAGCTTTTCGCGGACTATCTGCGGGTCACGTGGCCATAACGGTAGTAGGTCAATCGGGAATTTGTAATAACGTCGTGAGGTGGTCTATAACCCTCCGCCGTTAAGGCATATAGATAATTTAACTCAGATTCCTATAACAATCTAAATAAAGGAACGCAAGATAATATCAACATGGAAATCGTGGCTATAGTTGCAAAAGTGATAGCTATACACTCTCAGCGGCCACTTTACAATAAAGGCTAGTGTTCAAGAGTAGTTTATGATAAATTGCATATACTTTAATTATTATCTTATAAATCTCATATAGAAAGTATTCAGGATAACATTGTATTTAGTAGAAAATAAAAAATTATATTTTCTTGAGATTTTTGATTAGTGAGAATTTCTTAATGAGTTGATTATAAATTCAAACGCAATTAAATTACAAATTTTCTTTTGCCAATATTGTTCAGTAAACATGTTCTGAGTGCTGTCAGCTCTGGTAAAATTAAGGTTACAAATTAAACAGGAAAATACAAGTACCTGGACAAATAGGAAACACAATCTGTTAATCCTGGAATTCAGTCAACTAACAGACTGAGTTTTTTTCTTAGCTAAAGTAGACCACAAACATGCAGGAGTAACTAGAGGTGCTACTATGGTAGAGGACAAGTGGGATGGGGGAGGAAGAATGGAGATTAAAAAAATTCTTCCCTTCAATCATATGCAGTCCACTAACACCAATCAAAACCAGCATAACCAATCTTAAAGTTGTTTTAGTCATATTACCAAAAAAAAAAAAAAAAAGAATGCTAATAAATCAAGCATCTGTGAATTGTATATAGGTATGAGTGACTTTTGTATATATTTTATTGATTTTGTTTTGTATATATGTATATTGTATTATTATTATATAAATTTATTGTTTTGTATATATCGTGTGAATGTAGTATGAATGTTGTACTTCATCACTATTAAAAATGTCCTAAATTGGACAGATTGTAATATAGCTCAATAAAGAATTGTTTCTAAAAAAAAAAAATAAATAAATAAATCAAGCATCATTTAGTATCTACCTTAAAAACAAAAAAACTTTTAAATTTAAGCAACAGAGCTGTATAAAAAGTAAGATCAGGCATGGGGAAGGAAAGTGTCCAGCAGTATCCCTTTCTAGGCTTTAATTTAGCAGAGGAGGTAATACACCTCAGTTATTGATAAATCTTAATTAAATATTTTACTTTTACAAACAATGAAGTGAGAGCTTGCTTTGTTAATTTATTCATGCTTTAGCAAAAATTATCAAATGTCTAACAAACTGACATCACATTAGACGTATGATCGGTGATAAATGCTTCATCTGCTAATTGCTCCATTCATTGGAGATATAATACGTTGAATGAAGTTTTACAGAATTTAGCCTTTCATAAAAATAAAAAAAAAATGTGAAAGTAGTATTTTATGCTTTGTTCAGGGTAAAGAGTATTAAAAAGTAGAAAGATGAGAGGATTACTGGAGAATAATTTGTTTTGTTGTTTTTTTTTCCCTGAAGAAGACGTAAAACCTACGCAAAACTTTTGACGAACAGAGTCTAAAATAAAAATTGTTTTTCATTAACCTTCATCATTTTTTTTAATCTCAAAACCACTGTCAAAAAAAGAAGTCGATCCAATAATTCCCTTTGCATTTAGAAGAAATATTTACACTTTATATTATATGATGGTATATTATAACATAGGAATTAGGAAGGAAATAATAAAGGTAAGTATAATAAAGGTAAAGAAAGAAAAAAGAGTATTAAAAGATGTTTTTATAGATTAACGATACAAATATGAGAAATTGAGTAAAAAATCTTTGGTTATACCGTCCTTCGGAGGTGACGTAAAATGCTGATCCTGAGTATGTACTGTGTTTCCTGTTTAGAGTTCCGAAAGGAAAATTTATGTTGACAATGCCGATATCTCGCGGCCTTTTGAAGAAGTACAGCGCCCCCAGTGGCCCGGGAGAAAACGAGAGTAAGTTGCAGGTTCTCGCTGGGTGAGCCATACTACTTACTGTTTTTTTTTTTTTTTTTTTTTTTGTTCTATTATTTTATCTACAATAATAGAGTATCAAATCCTAGAAAGTTCTCCTTGCAAAAGGAGAGGAAGAGGATAGGAGAGGGACACAATGAACACCCAAACTAAATGCAGGATTTTCTTACCTTGTATAGTTCTTTTCCCTTTAACTCATTTTGTATCAGTATTCAGTTGTTCTATTTGATCTAGGTCCATCTTCCTTTAATTGGTATGCTAAATTTTCATAAATTCCGCTACTTGAAAAATGGTAATCGTCTATAAATTAAATTTGGGGTTCACTCCAAGCAATCCCGATCCTAATATAATCTGGATAGACAAAATCTAGGACTCCTACAGTAGCAACGTCTGTTTAGCCACAGTTGCATAAAAATGACGTTAAATGAATAAAAAAAAAATAAAAAAAATATCAAAGTCGTTCATGTTAACTTCTGAATAATTTATTGAAGATCTTAAGCATGTTTTTTTTAATATTAAATAATATGATTCTTCAAAGGGGTCAGTAGATATTACAGACAGTTGAATTAGCCATAGACCTTACTGGATTGAAATATCAAACGGTGGTTGGCGAAAGTCATTACAAATAATCCGATTCGCAGGACAATGGCAAGCTATCTACGGTTAATCCAAGGGTAGGTGGGAGTGTTGTTTCGCTTGGTATTTTAAATTGTTTTACCAATAGCTGCGTTTGAAAGAGGTCAGGCCCTTTGTAACCACGTGCTGATTTCAGACAATTCATTATTAATTATTTAAAAAAATCTATGTCAATGCAATTAGGATGGTCACCGCGAGAAAGAAGTGTACAAACCCCGAAAGACTTAAAAAGTAAATAAAATTGAAGAAAACGAATTTCCGCGAAACAATCCAAACTATAAAGGCAATAAAATACCGTAAAAGTATGTTAACAAGAGCAGAAGCAGAAGACATGGGAACGAAGCTGGGAGCCCAGGAATTAAGATAAAGCTGCCGGGTGTGTGGATTTATTGCTTCGGCGTTGTAGCTGATTCCTACCGTGTCTTTATAAATGGTCGGCTGGGAAAATGTGTGGGCCCACTTTAGAGAATCGTCTTCGGCACTATCTTCTCCCTCTGGCTGGGGCTATTGGAAATGCAATAATGGTCGGCATTCGGGGGAACACTGAGGAGGGGGTCATAAAAAAAATCAACATTCTGATGACACGCACCCACTAGGTCTCTTGCCTCTTTAATCTAACGAAGGATGGAGTCGATGCGGTTTGGAATCCAACATTTCCAAGAAACATTTTAAGGATAAAAGGAAGTCTTCTGAACACGGTAGCTTCTGCAAGATCAAAGCAAACAGTTTAATCTGTTTGTATTCGGAAATATTTTTGGATCTATAATAACAAGGAGATTATTCCAAATTTGTCTTACCGATTTGGATCGAATGTTTTAGGTAAAATTAGACACTAAAGCATAAGACTCTGCAAAATATTAGAAGCCAACGATCAACAGAAGTCGCTAAAAAACTCCAGAACGTTTGCGCAAAATTTTTTTTCATTTTATATCTCTGGTTCTAGTGATAATAATAAACCAAGTTTAGTTTCAATTTTTTTTTTTTTTTTTTTACAACATTGATTGAACAAAACATTGATTGGAAATCCATTACAATGCGCTACTTATTTGCTTAAATTTATTTTGTACATCAATTGTTCTTATTGTTGGTAAACATTAAAAAAAAAAAACTAAGAAAATATAACATAAAAAAGAGAAACAAAACAAAAAATAAAATGAAAAAAAATAGAAATAAAAATAAATAATTACAAAATTACAGTTATTAAAATCATTAGATAGGATTTAGTAATTTAGAATTTTCTAACAGTATATGCTTAGTTCTATTATGTCTATATTTAGAGGTTGATAGTTTAGTATAATTACCAATTTGTTTAATAATGGTATCGTCTGTCAGTTGGCATTTAGAGAAAAATGATTGTGTTTGTTGGTGTATAAATTCTTGTATTGTAGTGATGTCGAGACCTTTGTACATGGTAGTCATTTTTGTGCATATTATATAATTATTAATTATTCATAGGCATCTATTTTGTAGTATTTGCTATTCGTTAATATATGTTTTGCTTGAAAGACTAAAGGCTGAGCATGCATGTGTTAGTTTCAAAATTACTCTATTTCAAAGAGGAATGGAAGAAGGAAAAAATCCATTATAATGTTTAAGTTTTATGCTTGGTTGTAACCCTAAAAATATAGATAATCTCTTCGAAACAGTAATTTTCATAAGGATTCCTAAAAACTATGCTCTGATTAAGATTCCTTTCTAGGAGTTAGGATCATAGTTTTTAAGAAACCTTATTAAAAGTACTGTTTTGACGAGATTATTCATATTTTTATGATTATTACCAAGCATAAAACTTGAATATTTTAATTACTTTTTTTTAATTATTATTCCGAAATTGGGTACTTTTAACACTAAACTAATTTTTCAACCTTCACTAGATCTAGAGATATTAAATAAAATGTGTTTTTTACTGTGCAAACTTTCCGAATATCTTACGCGACTCCTACAGAGTGTTGGCCCCTAATATTTTGTAGTGTCTAATGGTTTAGTGTCTACTTTTACCTAAAAAAAAATCATCAAAATCGGTGGACACACATTTTTCAAAATTTTGTAATATACTGAAAATCATAATATATAACTTGAGTAAGTCAACAATTCAAGTAAATTTAAATCCAGATTGTTGATACAATGGATGTTTTAATACCGATAGATCTGTACTCTCGACACTTTAAGATGAAGCAGATCGAGCGCAGTATATTTTTTCTTCTAAACTGTTCCGATTAAAAAGATAAAAAAAAAATAAAGTACTGCATATCATCGACCAGAACTAAAAACAAAAATCTGTGGTGCGATATTTTATATAATATTTTTTTCTAAAATCTTCAGCTTTCCAAAGGTATATTACACATCTATATTATTGTTTTTATGTGATAAAGATGGTAAAAGACTGATTGGGCGGTAGGAATTTGGATCGTCAGTTGGTTTATTGGGCTTAGGTAACATAATTACTATTGAGTACTTCCATAAAGCTGGAAAATGGGTAGTTTTTATGATAGAATTGAAAATGTTAGTTAAAAAGATAATGGCTTTTTTTGATAAATTTTTTAAGACGTAATTTGTGATTAGGTCATAACCGGGAGATTTATGGTTAGGTGAACCTTGTTACCTAAGCCCAATAAACCAACTGACGATCCAAATTCCTACCGCCCAATCAGTCTTTTACCATCTTTATCCAAAATATTCGAAAAACTTCTGTTTCGACGTCTAAATTCAATTAATTCTTTTGATATTATTCCAAATTTCCAGTATGGTTTTAAACAAAATCATTCTACAATACAACAGTGTTACCGATTGGTTGATTTTATTTCTTTTTCGTTAGAATCAAAACATTACTGTCCGGGAGTGTTTTTGGATATGAGTCAGGCCTTTGACAGAATATGGCAAGATGGTTTGCTCGCTAAGTTAAAAACATTTCTTAGTCCAACATATTATTTAATTTTACATTCGTACTTAAAAGATAGGTTTTTCCGCGTGAGAGTAGGTTCTGAGTTCTCTAATATTAAACAAATAAAAGCAGGTGTACCTCAAGGCAGTGTTTTAGGTTCAACACTTATTAATATATATTGCTCTGACATCCCACAGCATCCAGAAACACTTATAGCAACCTTTGCTGACGATTCAGCTATCCTGACATCCAACAAAGATGCCTCTAAGGCTTCTAAGGCACTCCAAGAACATCTGGACGACATAGCTTGCTGGGCAAAAACATGGAAAATCAAAATGAATCAATCAAAGAGCTGTTCGTCACATTTTCTTTAAAACATAACTCCTCCCCCAGGTCTTTTACGATACTATTCCTATACCAGTTTCTGACACAGTACGTTACTTAGGACTTTACCTTGACAAACGACTAACATGGGCATACCACCTCAAACGAAAAAGAAAAGAACTAAATCAACGATATGGACTTCTTTCAAGGTTACTAGACAAACGTTCAAAATTATCATTGACGAACAAATTAACTATTTATAAAGTACTAATAAAACCCATTTGGACTTATGGCATTGAGTTATGGGGAACAGCAAAAAAGTCAAACATCAAAATTATTCAATCATTTCAATCAAAATTACTTAGGAAAATTATAAATGCCCCTTTTTACGTATCTAACGAGACACTACATACTGACCTAGACATTCCATTCGTCATTGCAACTGCCACTGATCGCTACAATAAATTTCATGACAGACTGACCCTAAATTCAAACCCGCTGACTCAAAACCTATCAACTGCCACAAACCCATATAATCCGCCCAGAAGACTTATCGAGGCGCTGGCCAAGAGACCTGAAATATTGAAAGTTATTAGTTTTTTTTTATCTATGTAGTTTGTTACATCTGTTGTTAGCATATTTGCTTATTGCAAAAAAAAAAAAAAGCAGATAGCAAATACAATTGTAATGCCAAAAAAACTTCTATGAATAAATAAATAAATAAATGTTTAAAAATAAAATAATTGCATAAAAAAACTATTTTTGCTCTTTTCTCCTTGAGTTAGATATTGAATTCGTTCAACTTATGTATTTATCCGTTTTTTATTAACGCTTAAAAGATAATATGGTTACTTTATATAATCTACAAAATTACAGGTACTTTAGAGGAAGATTGACTTCTACAAACCGGCTTTGTTTACTGTTCCTGTTTATTGATTAAAAATAAATAAATTACCTAAATTCTAGCCCAGAACGGGTTACGAAGGTTTGATTTTATAATTAAATAGCTACACGTGTTAAGAAGTAGCCTCTTCGTTATAGGGAAATCAGGTTTCGAGGAATGAATTCTGACTTTTTTCCTCCTCAATACCGTCAACGAAAATTAATGACGTAATTCATAAAAAAATTCCTTTGCATTAAATATAATTGAAAATTGCTCGTATCTAATGTAGTTTCAGAGTATAGAAAATAATGAAAGTTGTAAATTCTGCTAGGAGAAGAAAACCTCGACGGTTCTTAAATTTGATATTTACAAGGTCCACAGCTGTTTAAAATGAACATTCTTTGTCTGAAATTTTTATTTTTGCTTTCCTTATGCCAACAGTTTTACTTTTTTTTTATTAATATTTATTGAGATACATTACCAATTTGTTTCAAAATGAACAATAGTAATAGTGATATGAGACCACATTTATATAACATATACAGAAAACGATGATAAAGTCAAACTACATAAAATATAAAATAAAAATAAATTCCTATATATACAAAAAAACCTATTTTTAAGATAAATACAAGGTCGATAAATAAATAAACATTGTACAGACAATCGTTACTATTTAAAATCTGCCAATGGAACCCCAGACTGGGCTTTTCCAACCACTTGTAACGAGAAAAGTGGAATCCAAGAGATCCCGGCCTCTCTCAGCCGCGTCACTGGTGTGAGCCAGTGGCGGCTGAGTATGCCAATAGTTATTTAAAGTTATTGGTTCTTATGTAACCCGATGTAATTTATCTTTTCAGACGTAACCTAGCTAAGATTTTTTTTTTATTTTTTTTTTTTATAAGGTGTAGATTCTTTTAGGTGAAGGTCAATTTCTGTGAAAAAAAAAAAAAAAATTGAATTCAAAACTAAAATAACCATTTTAATCCTTTTTGTTCAAATGCATATAAAACTTCATCCGAAAATTGTATTAAAAAAATAAACCGCATAAGTATCATAGTCAATAAATCAATCAATGTAAGAGAGAGAAAAAACATGATAGCGGGTTTTAGAAACTGTGTATACTAGAATATAATTTACCCAACCACGTATGTTACGATATTTGTAACTGACCAGATGGAAGAGCCAAAACCAGATGAGCGGGATTAATTCATTTCAATATCTGATATTAAGTAACAGGCTGGTGAAATAAGCAGGTAAATGTGGCTGAAGATCTGGCGTAAAAAACTGGCTAAAGAGATTAAGTTAAATTGTATATGTACTGGTTTATTTTTATTTCTGTAATTAACCACTATTGACCACTTAATTTCTCGACCACATATTTAAAGAATACAACCAACTACCGTGCTTTTAAGAAATTTTTGTCGTAAAAAAAACTTTAAAAAAAAAAAAGAAAGGTATTCCACATCTGGAATAAGCAGCATTGGAATAAAATTCTTATTTATTTTTCGATAGTGAGGCTTAAAAAATCTGTTTTAAAGTTAAATTTTATTGTGATTGTACCTTGTTTTTAGATATGATTCCTAAAATTTTAAATATATTTATAACAGTAATTCATAGATATGCACAATTGAGATGTTGATTTCCAAAAGGTACTATATCCATTCTAGGAAATTTTACAGGAAGCGCGAAAATCTCTCAGTACTTTATTATTAAACTACCTAATTTCGGTCTTTGCGCATTAAAATCTAGAATTGTATTTTTACTATATTAATAACATCATATTAAAGTTTTGAAGTGAAATTTTTTAGTATGAATTAGAACGAAAGTAAATGCGTAATTAGTACTTTTAGAAAATGGCCGAATTTCTAAATCACATTTTTTAAGGACTTGATAGCTCATTAGATAAAATAAAATAGAAGATTTAGATTACAAAAAGTGATGAGATTACAAATATGTAAAAAAATCAGTTTCGTAAAAAATGTCCTTTAGTACCTTTTAGAAATCAACGTCTCAATTGTCATCGATCCTATCACCAACTTTTAAAATTTAAATTAATTAATATATATATATATATATATATATATATATATATATATATATATATTTTTTTTTTTATTTTCAGTTACCTAAATATTAAATATGTAGTGGTAGGAGAATGTGGTTATATTTATTCCATTATATTATACATTAAAAAAAAAAAACAGTCATTAACTTTCTTTTCTTTCAAATATATCTGATGACAATGTTTTTCTACGTTTCGGAGTTCTGTACTAATTATCAAGATATCTTATGCTTTTCTAAAAGCTCATTCATTTTTTTTTTCCGATTTGATGAATTGCTGGTTATATGGTTGGTGCTAATTTCCATATTTAAACTTAGTTTCTTTTCTTTAGGACTTAGGAAGCTTCATTCAATATTTCACATTTAAAAAAAAAAACACTAATTAAGTTAGTTAAATACTTTTCATTAATATGTAAGTAACGTTTATTTTTTACTCCTATAACAATATAAAATTGTTATGTAAAAAAAAAAAATGTTTTCATGAATGATTTATCATCGTAATGACAAATATTTCCTTTGAAATTCAGTTTAATTTTTTTTTTCGTAATAAATTGTATTTAAAACTGATTTCACGAAGAGAGCTTAGTGGGTTCTAGTTTTATTTTATTTTATTTTTTTTTTTTTTTTTAATTCTTTTTCAATAAAGGCGATAATTTAGTTAGAGGAATTTAATAACAATTACTTTTAAAAAAACTTTGAACTTCATATTAACTGTGTAACTCATAGTTTCTTCACATCATACAATGGCACCAAACTATTTCTTTAACTACTTTTTACACTACTCTTCAGCCTGTCTTGAGTATCTCATTTTTTTAAATCTGCTATTAGAGGCCTGAATTATATCGTATTTGCTGCTTCCATTCTACTAATGGTATCGGAATTATTTCTCAATCCTTCTGTTAAGCATTAAGCTAATTATTTAATGATTAAGCGTTTGTTTTTTTCAATTCACAGGATGATAAAGTAAAGCTAGGATTTCATGAACCCTGTTACCCAGTTGGAAGGCAGTATAGCTGTTCTGAGGAAATATGTGAGAATAGATTTGCGGATGGTGAATAAGTTGTGTGGAAGTGAATAGAATCGGGAAAAGAAATGGGAGCGGTAATATCCTCCGGAAATCTAAGGCAGACCACATGGCTACGTGATCTCCAAAGATTAGGATATCTGGAAATTTTTCACTATAACGGAGCACCCGGATGTCTTTTCAAGGAATCCATCTCCCGGCCTACCGTTTTCTACGTTTTCCTAGATAATATACCTTTTTGCTAAAACTGCTCTTTAACCACCACAGTTATATGAAGCTATACGTACAGTTATGTTTGGTGTTTATGGTGTCATTTCAGAATTCCGGAAAAATGGTACTACTTTTTAATTTATACTACTTTTTTTTTTTATCTAGAGGAAGAGATATTTTTAAAGATATATAAAAAATCTGGTGTGTACAACACTTTACCTTACCTCCCTTGCTAAAGTCAGTTTAAGATCTTATAAATGAAGCTAGAAATGAAAAAAAAATTAAGAGAATTACATTGAGTTTCGATAGAAACATGTGTTTCTTTAAATACTATATTATATTGTCATTTGCAACAATAGATAGTTTTAACAACTATTCATCACTATTCCTTACCTTTTATAACTTGGTGAATCCGATAATTTTTTTTATAATACCTTTAACGGCATATTATTCGTATAGACGTATAAGATATAGATATAGACCACTGTTCTTATGTTCAAAAACCAAACATTACATTAAACAATATTTTTTGCTCTTTTATCCTTAATTAGGATATAAATCTTGTAAAAATTATATAATTAGCCGTTTTATAATACTTCCAACAAAAACAATGACAGATATTGCGATTAACAGCTTTGTATATCAATTAGTATTTTTTCTAAAATCTTTAGCTTTTCAACGGCATGTTATTCATCTAAAGTAATATTTTTATATTGTGGAAGGAATTAATCAGGATAGTGATTAGCAAATGAAACAATTTAATTGTTTCATTTACTGACTGTCATCCGGTTTAATACATTCCAGTAATTCTCAACGGTCGACTAACTATATACACTATTCTTATGTTTGGAAGTTACCTAAATAAATACTTTTGCTCCTTTTTCCTTTAGTTAGTAATCAAATTCGTTTAAGTCGTACAACTAGTGTAATGCTAATAAGATGATATGTTTCATTTTCAGCCCTGTCAGACAATATCAACCATAATGAAACCTACAGGATATTAAAGCCAGTTAAATTTTACATGGATTTAGCGAGTTTAATCAAATATTTTGGAGGAGCCGTTAATGAGAAAATCGTAAATCGTATATGCAAAATCCATGGTATAAAGTGGTTCTTCTGTTCCGCTGATTTTAATGAAAAAGTTGCTGTAACATTTCTGGTATATACGCTCCTAAAATATGAAATTTCAATTTTATACAGCTTTATTTAGAGAAATATATCTAGAGCTAGATTTACCATATACGGAAATTTTTGGACAGGAATTCTAAAATTTTCATGATCGCATTACTTTTTTTGTACTTTATATTTAATACATAAGTAAGTGAAAGTAAAACTTGATAGTAGCGGTGAATAGCAATATTCAACTTTTAAAAAGTCGAATACGTTTATAGAAGAAATATTTAAAAACATTTATTGTTATGCGTTGGCAGATATTTTGTCATTTCTTTTAGAAACAATTTTCATTGAGTAATATTACAGTCTGCCCTAATTAGGATATTTTTAATAGTGATAAATTACAACATTCATACTACATTTACACAATTTTGTCAGTAAAATGGTCAACACCGTTTAGGTAGACTGTTAATTTTTTTTATAAGATTTTTCAAGCACTATACAAAACTCTGACATCTATAGATTCCAGATAATCACTCGTTTTTTTTTTTTGGAACGATTTTAAAACTTACGTTTTAAAATAATGAAGGAGTTTTAATTGACAGTTGAGACTTGAGAAGATGGTTTAGGTTGCGGTCACTAAACAAAATACTCTAGTAAAACAAAAATTATTTTATTTTTGTGCCGACTTCTTGGGAAACTATGGTAGGGTCAGCCCTGATGAACACCGGCAATGTAGGCCGTAACGTCGGCACATAAATAAAATAAGTTTCGTCTTATTGGTGTGTTTTCTAGTTGACCGCAATCAACCAAATTCTACATCATATTTTTCAAATAGGTTCTTCGAGAAATCTTTTAAAGGATGCTTGAAAAATCTCCTTGATTCCTATTTGGAAGTTTAAGCTTTATAGTCCTACACTCTTTCATTCCCACTACCGTTGTTATATTAAATGCTCAACCTACAAAGGGGAAAGACGAGACAGTTATTTATTTATTTTTTTTCAGGCTAACGTAATGTTTGTACAGCGTAGAAAGTAATGTATCATAATCTCCGTTGAAGGTTTCAAATTAGCCGGTAATTTATGACTTCTAATTAAATTCCGAAGGAGGTGGGCGGGGGCGGAAATTGATGGCCCACTGGCAGGTGCCCGCTCCGAACCGGACCTCTCATCCCGGTTTAGGCAATGTCTTAACAAGAGAGAGAAGAGGCAGAGAAGATGCGGAAAACGGAGTTGTGGGATATATTTCGGGTGGAGGGTGCGTCCACTTTCTCCAGAAAATTAACAAGGTGCCATCCCGTTCCAGAGAACTCCTGATCGGGAAGGCGATAGTAGCCCGCCCAAGCTCTTACGAATTATTCGGCTACTCTTCACTTAATCAGATTTCTTCTTGTTAGCTCTTCTCCCAGCAGTTCTGATATATGTTCCATCTTCTTCTGACTTATGGCAATGGCAAGACGTGAGAAAAAAATTATAAGTTTTGGATGGTCGGATCAATGCTATATTTTTCAGGTTTTATTATGAGCTTCTTTTTTTTTTTTCTTCTAAAAAACGGATAATATATTATGCTATATGGAATTAAATTTAGCAAAGTTATTCAGGTAATGTTATCAGTAAAATTATATATTATCAGAATTATTACACAATGGGTATGTGTAATAAACTAAGTTGCCTATTCATCAAGAACTCCCTTAGGGTTCACTAAACTTATACAAACTTACCTAAAGTAAAAAGAAATACCTGGTGGTTAAAAATAGTTTTCACATATAGAGAGGTGAGCTCAATTCAGAAGGGCGCAATATTGCGCTCAATTTTAAAAGGCCCTCGAACAATGGAAAGAGGGCATAATCAGGCTTCCCGAGGTATAGATATGAATTGAATAGATAGTTTATACAGATAGACACAGTAAATCAAACTCAAACAACAAATATTGTTTATTTATTTTGTATGAAAAAAAAAAGAAATAAGTTTAAAGAACGCCCTAATATAATGTATGAAATAAAAACTAATCTATACTAATATTATTAAGCTAAAGGGTTTATTTGTTTTTAGTTCGAATTTTACTTCCAATTGAAGAATTATTTTTGTGTTGGAAAATTCATTTATCGAGAAAGGGTTTAAGCTAAATAACAGCAACCTGCGGCCAATAGGAGTGAAGATACAGGGGAAAATCTTAAAAAAAAAAAAAAAAAAAAAAAAAAACTAGGAAAATTAACCTCGCATTCCAATGATTCCAAATAATTAACCTTTTAATTTTAAAATAATTCAATTTCCCCTTGTCATCTTTTGCCGTAAGAATGCAACCTTCCTCGGGAACTTTCCTAGACCCCAGGGGCACTTCCTATATCAGCCTCGCCTTTCTTTGTCTTTGTCTGATAGCAGGCATTTTCCAAATAAGGATATTTTTGGAAAGAAGAGGGGATGAGGTAATGAGGGTGCGATTTTAAAAGCAGAGAAGGTTAGTCGTTTACCGTCCACGAGAAGAGAAGAGTCGAATTCCATCCTCAAGAAGAAGCGAGATCGGTCAGGTATCAGACAGCAGCTGGAGGATGAAGCCTAGAAGGGGCGCCTAACACTGATTCCATCTTCGCCAGCCGACTAAGCGTTTTAAAGGTATTTATCTGTTTGCAACAGTGCATGGCAAGGTTAACTGCAATGTCTCTCAGTATTCTCAGGCATTGTGTAAATAAATTGTATATGTTCAAGTTAATTTAAATAATAATGCCTTATATTGGAACTTGTCTAATTTAATCTTACCCTGCATGCCACCTACTGGGATAGGTAAAAACGATACCTTTGTAAAAGAATTTCAATTGTTCTAAAAACTATCGTATATGAATTAATTAACTCCACTTTCTAACTGATAACCTTAGAAAAGTAGCCGGTGAAAAACTTAGCAGACTTCCAGAACATATCCGTTGAATGTCTCTGGCATCAGATGTACATTCGTTGTACAAGAGGAAAAAAAAGTTATAATCTTAAAGAAAGTATGAATGGTGTAAAACTGAATAGAATATGACTAAGCACGATAGACAGTGTTAAGTTACAAGTTAGAACAATGAATGAAACCTCTGTTGATTGAATGCCAAGATCCGAAGCAATGATTTTTATGTGGTGCCAAGATATTTGATACGTAGTAAATGATTGTGCCTTTAAGTAAGTGTAACAGGCCATTCATGGACAATAAGCAGAGTGAGTCTACATAATGACTTATTGTCATCTCGCTAATCGATCAATCAATATCATAATGGGCCCACTGATGTATAAATTAAACACAGTGATATATTTCCTCTTTTGAACTCTGAAGAGATAAAATAAAAAAAAAAAAAGATTAGATAAAAATAAAATAAATACATATTATTGAGATGGAGCGACAAGATTAATCTTTTTCCACATTATCTACGCAATTACGAATTGACTAACATATGCTAATCGAGTTGGGTAATTATTAATTTAATTTATATAATAGTAGTTTAAACTTCTCTTTTTTATTTATTTTTATAACGGGACAAGTGTAACTCAACAGTGATTTTCCACGTGTAAAACAGTAGCAGAAACATATCGCAAAACATAATTTAAGGCTACAAGTTTGCTTTAATTTTCTCACAAGAAATTAACAAAATAGTTCACATTTACCAAAAACTTTTTTTCCCCTAGATTAGTTTAATATTTATTTTTCTTAATTGTTATTTTAAAATATACTTCAATTAAATTGTATGTTTAGTCATAAATACTTAGTTCATCTAAACCACCTGCGTTTCTTGAGGTCTGAATCCTAATTGATTGTGGTTTTTTATTTTATTTTGGGCAAATATTTTTTTATCTTGCATGGAAATACGAGGATGGAAATAGTTCATAGAAAATGAACTCGAAATCCAATCACACAGAGAGCATAAAGTTTCTTTGGATGCAATACGAGGTTTTATGTCAACTTGAAGATGGTTGAATGCTTAGTGAATCGCAAACGGGAACGCATGTCAAGATGAGTTCAGTTAGATAGTGGGGTTAATTGGATCCAAACATCAAGCCTGGAAACTTCGAGGTTGTGCAAGTGATTTGTACTCATGCGACACATCTAAAGCCATAGAAACATCTTGGCGCACTTTTGTTCAATTTTTTTTTTTTAATTCCTGAGGCAGTCCAGACGATAACGCTAAAAAAACCCTGTAAAATGAACGATTTTGACTTAACCACTTATTCACGACCGCCACAGATATAATATATATGACCCATACATATTTATTATCTTTATTATATAATATATATATATATATATATATATATATATATATATATATATTATATATATATATAATATATATATATATATATATAATATATATGGGGAGCTCGTAGCTGAGTGGCTAGCGCGCTAGTCTCTCATGCTAGAGGTTGTGAGTTCGAATCCCAGTCCCGGCGGGGCTTTTATAAGGTTGTAATTAAATGGGGATTCACTCAGAGCCTCTCCCCCGGGTATGTGAGACCCGTCAGCCAAATGGTGGCAACTCACAAAATTAGTCGTAGGGAGTGATGACCCTACACTACAAAATGAATCGTGAAACGCGAGTGTAAACTCCCAGGATATTACACCGCGAGGCCCAAGGCCTACAGGGCCTGTCGCGCCACTGGAAGAAGAAGATATATATATATATATATATATATATATATATATATATATATATATATATATAATAAAAGATATATCGGTGAATGTTCCTCACAGACCAGATCCAATAGCCATGAGAAGAGGCAAGTCAGCGGAGCTTTCGGAACATGACGCGGGCTGACACTTCCCAGTTAATGGAGGAAAAAGAAAGGTATATAATTAGCGTTAATCACCGGGCTATTCACACCCGATCCTTCGCGGCTGACGATTAGGCCCGCCTGAGGTCGTCCTTAGAACCCTACGCGAGGTCGGCCGCATCCACATACCCGGTTCCGATCCACCAATGATACCCGGGTTCTGATCCTATCTCCGTTATATCGGGATCCCAATTAAAACCACACAGCGTCTTATAAAGACCGAGCCGCATTAGCGTTGTTCATAAACGTCCTTGCTTAGTATTCATATTGCTGACAGCGATACGAAAAAAAAGAAGTACAACAAAAGCGACTGGTGCATGTTTGGAATACATAATTAATTAATATTGGATATGTAATAAATAATTTTGATAAATTAAAAAAATTGAGTTGTTTTTCCCAACACTTGACTCATTAGTATTTACACCGTAATTCTCACACGCACTGGAGCATTTCATAGAGATAGTGTCAATGAAAATATGGTTCACTTTCATCATAAATTATATTATCACTATTGTGGAAAAGTGTTAATTTGAATAGTTTTTTTTTTTTCTTTCTTTTTGCATTTCATGGCCAAGTTTTAAGTATACTGTTTTGATAATGTAACGATTTACTTATTTCTTTTGATCAAATCTGAACATTCGTGAGCTGAATAAAATTATATGATAGAAAATACATATAAACAAAACATATATATATAATATATATATATATATATATATATATATATATATAATGCTTATTTTTTTTTTTTAAACCTCTTAAGGCTTACACTAACTTAATTGATGTCTCGACCGACGTTTCATCAGACATACTGGTGTCTTTTTCTGGGTTCTCATTTATAATAATGTAAAACGCAGCATGTCTGGCGAAATACTATTCAAAAATTGAAAAGAGAGTGGGGGGAAAAAACCCTCGACGCTCAACTCGACGCTATATTTCTGACACAAACATACGAAAATAGTTTAATGATGTCTATTATAAATCTTTGTTTTGGTGGATTATTGTCCACTGAACTTTTTATCCAAGTATACATGTTATTTTAAAATCTCATTTTTATTTAAATGTCTACTTAGACAAAATTATCCAAGTACAATTTACTTTTACTTGTGACAAGTTTATTTTTAAGACGTTTATAGAATCATTAACATATATTTTATACCATATATTCATATAATTGTTTAACCTGAATTAATGCCTTGTTGAACCTGTGTTATGATAAAACTTTAGGTGTATGAAATCCAAATCTACACCTTCTACTTATTTGCATTCTTTTTTTACAATCACATATAAGCCACTGACCAAATAAATAAATTTCTTAGCGGATTATTCTCCTTTTTTTTTTTTTAAATGGACATTTACATATATTTTAGTTCATCTTAAGATACTTCAGTTTTTATGCAGGCATCCTAACTTAATAATTTTATAACTTGGAAGTTCTACAATTTATTGATATTTCTTGATGCTTAATGAAAAAAAAAAAAAAAAAAAAAAAAAAAAAACCGAACATGATGTGAGCCACTCTTGAGTCCTGAGAAAAAGCGATTTGAAACAAAATAAGGTAGATTTGAAACAAATAAATAAGTAGGAGGGAAAAAAAAAATTATTTATTGTCTGAATCAAAAACAAGTTTGATAGCATTAAAACACATTTTTGCTACAATATTTTGGTAATGGATGATGCGAGATCCTATGTTGAATGAAAATATAAAGAGAAATGTAGTGAGCATAATGAGTCTACTGCAGAAATATTTTATTTTGAATTTAGAAAGGATCAGAAATAGGTTAATCTGCCTATATAATATTGTGTTGGTGGGTAGTTTACCTGTTTTCAAGAAAAGAATAATGATGGACCTTCTCTATAGAGTAGGAACTGGGTCGTGCGTAGGATGCAATTGTAGATGGAGGTGAAGAATAGGATAGCATTGGAGAAATGGATAAGTGAATAATAGAGTTATATTCTAGCAGTTCTGATAGTGAATTAATTTTATATCAGATACCACAATCAACTTCAGTTGAACTGAATTTTTACGAAGTAAATTCATAAATAAAAAATGTATAGATAGTAGCCCGTATAGATTGAAAATGTTTTAGGACAACTTTTTTTTTTTTTTTAATTTTTTTTTTTAGAAGAAATATTCAAGTATATAGCAGCTATGTCTATCGATTAATTATCGATAAAATGAAGCTGTCAGAAACTAGCTTCTTTTAAATTTTTATTTATTTATTGGCTATTAATATAGACTTCATGGCAATGTTGTATTAATATACAACATAGTCATGGAGTCTAGCCCAATCTGTGTTAGAAGGATTGACTTTGAGAAGCTGAATATATAAATAAGCATGTAAATATAATATTAGTATATGCACCGTCGAAGCAAGCATTGTACAAAACAGTTTGTTTACCTGTTCTTTTGTATAGTGCAAAGAAAGGAAGCATACATACTATGGTATATTACCTCTCTCTTCTCTCTCTCCCCTCTCTCTCTCTCTCTTATCTACTA
The DNA here is from genome assembly GCA_023052935.1 of Piezodorus guildinii. NCBI lineage: Eukaryota > Metazoa > Arthropoda > Insecta > Hemiptera > Pentatomidae > Piezodorus > Piezodorus guildinii. Next base: position 60,953,476 of record CM041292.1, read on the forward strand.
TATATATATATATATATATATATATATATATATATATAATATATATATATATATATACCATGAAGTATATAGGTTATATAAAGAGGAAGGCCAGTGACCGGGATCTTTGGATTTGATGGCCCCAGCCTTTTTCTCCACTAAGGAGGTGGCAAAAGAAGAAGGCAAAAATATAATATGAAAAAACAAACAAATATAATTTCAAAACATGCTAATATATATGAGAAAACTAGCTGTTGCTCGCGACTTTGTCTGCCTCAATTTCTGTTATTATGATCGCTTTTAAGACGTTTTAAAAAAAATATATTGGACTGTCGTAACGAAAAGTTCGTAGAGAAATTTTGACAACAATTAAAATTGATGAACAGCTTAAAATTTAATCTACAAAATAGTAACCACCTTTAGCGATTACTCTTTTCCAACGGCTTGAAAGGTCTATTATCCCTTTTTTTTTCAAAAATCACTATCCTTACTTCTGAAGAACAATAAAAGCTCCGTTTTGACGCCATGTTCTGAAGAGTAGGATTTCCCTTGTATCTTTCTAGCAGTTTGGGATGTTTTTTTCGATTTTTAAAAAAAGAACAGCATAATATGCCGAAAATGAACCGAACCGTCACCCATGTTGCAATAAACTACAATACTGATCCTCAATAAAGACGAATTCAGTATGTAAGCATAGTTAATTCCATGAGGATGGATAAAATCGATTCCTACGTGTTTAAATGTTTGGCCATGTGATTTATTAATTGTAACGACAAAACTTAACGGGACATTAAATTATTTTAAAATTTAAAGATAATCATTTGGAATCTTTGGGATGCGAGGTTAATTTTCCCGGTTTTTTTTTTTCAGATTTTCCATTGATTCTTCGGTTGTATTGGTCCCAGCGTGATGTTATATAGCCTATAAGCTTCTTCGATAAATGGACCATCCAGCACAAAAGAATTTTTCAATTTGAACCAGTAGTTTCTGAGATTAAACAAACAAACTCTTCAGCTTTATAATATTAGTACAGATTATAATAAGTAGAGTATATTTCAATATAAAACACACAAATACAGAGTTGTTTTGAATAAAAGTTATTATATTTGCAGTAATAATTAACAAACCAAATATGTATATAGCTAATGACCCTTAATGGGCAGATGCTTTGTATCCATAAATAAATTAACAAACTTTCATAAGAAAGTAGGAATATGTTGTTCATTATTTTAAATATCTAATTCATACTCCATAGATAAACTACCCCTTCTAGTAACAATATATGCATTAAGGCATCTCTTTCTATAGGTCACTAGAAACGCGAAGTATAGCACCAAATGCTTTTAACTATTAATGATAAGTCGGCCGCAACTTATACCATCTTCAATGGCCTTTAATAAGGCATAGTGTTCCTTAGTTACAATTTTAAAGTCGATACTCAAAACCCACAATCAACTTACTACCTTTCGTAGAGACCTAGAGTTGCGGTATAGATACATAATACTAGTACGTGTGCCCATAATTTAAATTAAGAGTTCGTTAAATATCTCGAGAACATAACTTATTGGATGTATTTGCTAAAATAGCATTTTTATTCCTAATTAGATTTTTTAAGATCAGAAAATTACTGCAGTATTTTCCAACACAATTGGAAGCGGATAAAGCTTTTTAAATTTTAAAACCAAATAAAATTCCAGATTAGGCTTTCCTAGTATCTATAACAACTACTTTCTTGAAGCACTTAAAAGAAAGCCGATGGTCTGCAATGGGCACATTTATAGGTTTATTTTGAAAGAGTATCAAAAACTGGTAAAGGGTCAATAAGGAAAATTCACTTGTGCCAATTCAATATATCTCTTACCCCAAATTTCCTCTGAATTAAGATGGGTATACTAGTTATTAATACGTATTGCTAAAAACAATAATCGTAAAACATTTCATTTTTTCTTTCTTAGGCTCATAAAAGCGTTTTCACTAAAAAGCCATAATGATAATAGACGAAACTTTTTTTTAATTACTGTTTTTTTTCTTATCTCCTTTATTGTTAAAAAACTCCAGTAACAAAGAAAACAATGTTGAAAAAGCAAATTAGTGCAACAGTACAGGCCTTATCCGAATTTACGCTACATTTGTGCCATTTCAAGTTTGGCATTCTTAAGTCCACTATGTTGTTGTTCCGACTGCAGGCTTTCGCCTCAACATTACTGTTACAATTTTTCCTTGCTTACAAATGTTTATGAAAACATTTTAAAAGTAATGACAGATAATTCCGACAAAAAATGTAGCTTATTGCGGTAACGAGATTGTATTCTCACATGTCACCGGTGAGGGAGGTATGCCCGGGCACAAAGCGTTCCGAGAAGCTGCTTCGCCCCTCGGCTACCACTTAGCCATAAACTGTTATTTTTGAGGAATTCAGGAATTTTAACATACTCAGTTGTTAGCTCTAACAAATACTTGGCCGCCGGCATTTTTTTCATACCTACAATAAAGAGTCGGTGAAGAAAATTCAAATACGTGATTTTTATATAGTTGTAATGGAATAAACGCATTTTTTTATCAACTGAATTTGAATGAAAAATTAAATTTATAGGCTGTAGTACGAGCTATTTTTTCTGAATCAATCTCGGTGTAGAAAAAAAACTTTCAACATAAAATACATCAAGTGAATCTTCGTGCTTCAGGCAGTTCAAATCATTTCTTTGTCGAGACTAAATTTTTACATTCTGCTCTCCGAGATCAAAGATCGAAGCATTTCTGGAGATGATTGCTGAAAATATAAAAACGTTTGAGGCAAAGTTATTAGCTAGCTGCAGAAAATCATAAGTGTTACTTCTAACAAGCAGAAATGCGATGAATACCACATTTCAGAACTGTGTGGTATTGTTAATTATTACGAGGGATTGTTAAGGTGTTGTCTGTTTGGATCAATTAAATTTTGAGAACTAGATATACAGGCTTTGTAACAAGTTTAAGTTTTGGAATTTGAAGTTTTCATGTTTTAAAGTTACGCCTAATTATTTTAATAATCAAACCCTCATCATCATAGTAATTGGTGCTACAGCTCATTGTTAAGACTTCTTCCAACACCTCATGTCAGATTTTAGGGCCTGCTGCTACGACTCTCAGTTCCTTGTACCGAAAACAGCCCTTGCTTTCCACAGTTACATCGTCTAACTTCTTGACATTCGGGCATTCCTTTATTTTATCATAATTTCCGTCAGTACCTTCAAGTGATCTCATGGCTGCACAGTCTCTGCACAAGAAGATTATACAGGTTAATAACCTAATAATACTATACTCGAATCAGGAGTATCTGTTCTTGATACATCTTATACAGCTTAAAAAGCAGAATGTTCGCCTCGATCACACCACTGGATCTAAAGACCCACACTGATGCATAAGTAAGGATTAACACACCATTCATCAGGAGCGGATGGAACAAGTAATCTGCTTCTGAAATGACTCCCCAGGTCAAAGGAACATCATTTAACAGAAAAGATCACTGTACCAATTTTTCAAGAAACTGCAAGTTCATTTCAATTTCCACATACATGAAGCTTAATGATTCAACGTCGGAGGGTATATTTTCTGCGCCGTCTCCTGTAATTATGTTTTATTAATGTTTGACGTCAAGCTTTACCAGCAGCATCTTTCAGAAATAAGAATGGCTTTCCTAACATGGAACCTGATTTAACAGCTTTCACAACGTATAGATCTTGGTGACTTTAACCAGAAGGTTATTGTATCACCCAAAGTTGTGTTGTTCGGTAACAAGGAGATGAGAGCCGGTAACCACGGGTATATTCATCTTCACTGAAGAGTTTCCACAGGTTGTGAGTTTCCGGTGTTTCAAATAGTTCATTTTGGAAGACGGTATCAGGTGCAGACCACCAGAGGAACGAAGCAGTTTAGTACAGGAGTGATAGAAGCTAAACTTTGTTATTAGGTCAGTCCCAAATCCCGTATAGCAAAAGTTAAGGAAAGGCTGAGAATAAATAAACCCATATTTGACCTTCAACTGTTTATATTTACTTTACATACCGAACCTTCACATGCCAACAGTCAATGAACAGATTCGGTCCCTCTACGAACGTTTTCACGACTTACACGGACATACCAACTCACAAATACAAAAATGGCCACTACTAACATACCCCACAACATTCGCAGAAGGCTGAAAAGAAGCTGTACCAGGGACCTCCTAACATAGATGCTAATGAAGGCAAACGGCAGGAAGAGGTACCGCTGGGTACCTCTCTCCATCATGCCTTTCAAGCCACATCACCATTATTCAGCTATCCCATTCACTGTTGTCAACTACACGACAGCTGTGAATATAAATATATGAAGATAAAAAAAAAAAAAAGTGTTTAAATATTGTCCTGTTTTCAACAATTTTCTGGTCTATTATTAAGTAAAAATTCCAACGATTTAGCCAATATTTCACGATGTTGATAACTTAGACTGGATATAGTTGATTATTTTCCATTTAAAATACTTAATTTTCAGCAGTACATCACTCAACCGCGCATCTATTTATGTTGGAATATTATCAAAAGCGAACAAAATAATCTTTAAACGCATTTAAGTGGATTTTATATGAATAGATACAGAGTTTCATCTATAAGAAATGGATAGCATAATCAAATGGTTTGAATGGGGCACGAGCATTTATTCGCCACATGCGTAAACATCTGTCTACCAATTTAATCGTCTGTTTATTTCTCCATTTCGAAATTCCTTGCTCAAACAGAATACTATCGTGCTTATTCAATGGGAAAAGAATGTGGCAATAAGACAATTTTTACAAACGGCTACATGAGAGGAGAACTATGTAATTATATACTAAGCCGGGGTTAAATAGTCAACTCCGAGACAAAACTAGCATCGAATTAGTGATTGCCGGAGGGGCACAACATCGCGGTATTTATGCAACCCTAACAGGATTGAATATGCATGAACGGCTATGGAGCAAGAATTTCTAATATGATAGATTGCCGGTACTTCTATTTCTTTTACGGGCCGTGTTATCCTTAGGGAATTTGCATTCCGGCGGCAATAATGTAATTCAAGGGATACCACGTAGTCGGAATTAGTTATAGAACCGTTTAGGAGATCATATCGACCCACCCTGACAGATATTGGACGTTGAGTAAAACTTAATATACGAGTTTACTTGAGCGAGTACAAGCTGGGCACTGAGCCTATCTCCTTGCTAAGTTATGTTATTGCCCTGGCTAACATCGCTGTTGACATCATTATCTTATCCTGTCTGATTAATATATTTCGATTGATGTATTGATAATAAGGAGCATGCCCCTCCATGTTGCAATTTATATATGAAGGAGCCGCAGAGAGGAGGGTAGAGAATGAATTATGGCCATTTGTCATCCATTTAAAAGCAGTACTAAGATATGTACCAAGAACATTCATGCTTTGAAATAGGAATTGAGTTATAAGCTGGTGAGAGTAGAACACCATGATATGAAGAAAAAATGTGTTTTATTATCCCTATTAACAAAAAAATTAGTCTAGATAAAATCTCCTTCATGTTTGTTTTTTATTTCAATATCATCTCTCATAAGAAATGGCATACTTTTCTGAGGTCGGCAAATCTTTGAAAGCTCCAATGCGGCAAATATAATCTGAGAAGCAGAACCATATTACAAAAAAATGCGCGCAACGCCTTTCAGTCACCTAAGTTGTTAGAATCGATTTGAGAACTTTTAAGTAGATCAAGATTTGAAAAAAAAAAAAAAAAATGTTAAAAATTACATTACTATAATATGATGGAAACATGTGTTCCAGATTTAATGACAATAATAGAAATGATTGTATTCAACAATCACTTACTTTTATCTGCTTTTCATCACTAAAATCTTAATCTTTCCCACGATGTACGGTACATCTGTATTACAATTCTTATGTTTGGAATACAAAAAACTACCTAAAAAATATTTTTAAGCTCTTTTCTGCGTAAGTTAGATATCGAATTCGTTCAACTTGTATATTTAGACGTTTTGCACTCTAAGATGATGATATAGTTAATATTTTAGGATTTACCAAATTAAAAGGTACTTTGGAAGAAGAAAATACCAAAATACGCCAATACCAAAAGAAGAAATTACAAAATTTAAGTCCTGTCAGACTATTTCAATAAGAATGAAACTTGTATCATATTAAAGCTCTTTCATTTCACATCGATTTAGCGAGTTTAATCGTAATCGTTAGAGACGTTTTTGAGAAAATCGTAAAAAGATGCTAAATACTTGGTATAAAGTATCTCTTGTCGTCAGCCAATTTAAGTCAAAATGTTGCTGTAACATCTCGCGCGTATAGTTGTATTAAATATGAAATTTCAGCTTCGTACAACTTTTTTTCGTGCTAGTCTTACAAAAAAAAACAGACACCCAGACCTCTTCGCGAGACTTGGTGATTCAGACTCAGAGGACCCTAAAACAACACGATCCCAATACTTTCCCTTACTATATATTTTATAAATAATTAAGTAATAACGTTAAAACAACAAACGTAGGAAGTTGATAATTACCGTTATAAACTTTACACAATCAATTAATCGGAGCTAATTAAATCGCACTAAGAACCTGTTTTAGTTTTTTCTTTATAAATGTAAGTGACTCTTTGGTACTAACAGGTAAGAAGGAATTGACAGCTAGGGTGCTAATTAAATATTTGACAATGCTGTAGTTTTTGCTTATGCAATCTTGTGTATGAGCAGATTGATAAACAAAAACATTTTATTAAAAAGAAAAACAAGAATAAATATTATATGTACCAGATCACGATTAATCGCCTGGGTTTTCACTGAATAAGGATACCCACTTCATATAGGATGGACGCGCCCTAAAAGAGCATCTACACATCTCACTGCTGATGTCACAAATAAATAATTATCTCTCCACAGTTAGACTCAGATCCGAAATATAGAAGTTAGTAACACAGTTTCCTATTTCGTTGTATGTGTATAAATCTATTAAATTTCGGAAAGAATGACATTTCTCAAAGACAGATTAATACAACTATAAATGACGGTGCAAAACTTCTTAGATTTACTATTCAACGTCATAATAGTTTTGAACAAAATATGGTGATAGTTAGGCATAGAAGTTATTTCGTAATGATATATAACACAATTCTAATTAGCAGATTTTTTCAACATTCCCTGTTAAATGAGAAATATATCACAAGCTATTATAAATATTAACCTAATCCTGGGCCTTTTCCAACAGTTTTATGATTCAGTCATATTTTATATTAGAACAAACATCTTAAAAACATAATTCCACAGGGATGAAGCTGTTATGAAACTAATACGGGCACTTTTGCTATTTTATAATAAGTAATAAAAAAGATAAGTTTCTATATAAAGAAGAGCAATAAAATTAATTACGAGTTATTAATAAATTATGAACCTTAAATTCCATTTTAAATGTAACTAATCGATTCTATTTTTACTTTCATTTGCTTATATCTGAATATAGTAAAGGAAAGTATTGCTATCTTGATAATTTTTTAAGTTTTTATCGGAAATAAACGATTTACGTTACCATGAGCCCAAATGACCAAGTTCCGCAATATGGTATGTGGTGTAAGCCTAGTTCGAAATCGATTAATTCTAGAAAACTAAAATTTTATTCTTTGATTTTATTAGATTTTGCAGCAATTTTTCCAACCAAACAGCGAACCAGAAAATATTGATTAAACTCATTATATCTATGTAAACTTTAATAGGATTTCATATCATGTAGGTTTCATTTCGAATGAAATAGTTTTACAGGGTTTAAATGCCGATATTTGAAAATTTCTTCCTATAAAGTGCCTAGTCATCTTGTAAATATAAATAAAAACGGGTAAATATACAAGTAGAACTACTATAGTAAAGGAGAAAAGAGCGATTTTTTTTTTTTTTTTTATAGTAATATAGATGTATAATATACCGTTAGAAAGTTTAAGGGTTCAGAAAAAAATGTATATTCTATAGAACGTTTTATAAAGTAACAGCAAGTGATAAAAAACAGATAAAACTAAGTGATTATTGTAGAAAATAATGTAATAGAATATTTAGTCTGAAACATGTTTCCATCGAAACTAGATGTAATTCTTAAATCTTTGTTTAACATGTTTCAAAAGTTCAAAAACTGATTTTAACGACGGAGTTAAGTATAAGTCATCTGTTGTAAGCTCCAGATTTTAATTCAGGTAGCAATAAAATCTATGATCTAATAAGAATTGAATACTAATTATTATAGAAGAAAGTTTAACCTGTTATTTAACATAACAGAAAAAATATCTATTGAAAGTAAACGTATAATTTTTTGTTATTAGAGATTCGTTGCTCACAGATTAAAGTGTACTACTAATAACAATATAACATAAAACTAATTTACAAACTTTTTTTCAACACAATAGAATTTAAACAATAGTTAAAAGAAACAATTTATACATTGATGATCGAGCGAAAACAATTTTAATTTTTCAAATACAAGAACTATGCGCTTATTTTGGCCACAATTGGTTATTTAAAACGAAGGGAGCTTGAAACGTGAATTTTTGTTGATTTCTCGAATTCAAAAATTTTCGAAACTTTCCTTGAATCTATGTTTAATACAGAGGTATGTAAAGTAAAAACCGAAGATAATTAAAAAATTGCCATAAATCACATACGATTTTTAGATTCAATACATTTTTATACATCATGATCACAGGAAATAGAATTAGAAATTTCTATTCGTTTAGTAACAAAATATCGTATAAGAAAACAACGTCTTTAATGGAAATATATCACCTGTTCTAGTAGTTTTTATGCGTAGGTTTTTTTGTACAATTTTTCATACAATCGCAATAAAACCTCAATTTTATTTCACCATATGTTTGCCATTTAAGCTAATGTACTATAATCACAAAAAACAAAAATATTTTCTGATTGTAAGGATGACTCATCCAAAATCATTGTTAACATTTTTTCAAAATGTAAATAAAGTTTATATTATTATTTTTTATCACCTGTTCCATTTTCAGTCACGGAATTTCAATTAATTTTGCTATAGAAATTCGAATGTCGTATACTTGACAAAACATTGATTGATGAATGTAAAATCGGCGAAAAAATTTCGAAAGAATAAACCTCAGAGTACATAATGAGGTCTGAAAGTTATAAATCATATGTAATAGCTACCAACTTCGTGTGGGCGATTAAATGTAAGACTCGCTTAAATATATTCATTTGAATAATTATATTTTGGAAGTTGTTAGTCATTATAATATTCTAATCAGGTGAATAATTTAAAAGGAATTTGTATTGAATAATTGCTCTCTGTTTCATAAGCTTTTTAACAAATGGTGCTATTTGAAAAAAAAATAAAATAGAAAAATGGGGAATTTTTTTTTTCAACTAGATTGAAAACGATTACATAAAGGAAAGGCAACTTTCCGCTTATCTATTTTCAATTATTGTTGAATAATTCAAGATGAAATAATTAGAACTAGGCAAGCTTCCTGGTGCAGGTGTTGGCCTCAACCTTGCTTAATGAGCTACGGTGATTCGGGATAGATTTACCTAGCTTCATATGGGTAATATAGAAAGTATGCGTTTGCGTATAATTTATAGCCCGGAAACCAGGCTATATAGTGTCATTTTAATATATTTTATTATAACTAGCTAACTAGTAGGTATGTGGGAGCAGAAATAATTATTTTTTACACTCGAGAATTTTTTTTTAATATTAAGATTCAAAACATCTATCTAGTAACTACATGATACTATATAAATAAAGCTATGACATGGGGTGAACCTCGCTTGTTATATTTAGAATATAAAGTATATTAATAAGGAATATAATTTTTCCATTCAAGCTTAAAACTATTTTTTTTTTTAAATAAAGATTTTTAACATTGCCATCATCTTACATTTCTGAAGATGTAGTATATATATTAGCATTCTTTCTAAGCAACGCGCGCTAACCCACTCAGCCACACCCCTCTCCCGGGGGAAGAAGAAAGAAAAAAAATTGAGACAAAAAAATCGAAAATTCTATAGTTAAATTTTAACGAATCTTTCTCCATGTAGGAATTTCCTATCACGAACAAGAAGACAACCTTTTTAATTTGTGTATGCAACGTCATTTTAATTTATACTCACTCCACGTACATCTATTTATTTAAAAATGTAGTAAACCTATAATTTGGAATTTTATTTCCGTAACGATAATAAAAAAAAAAAAAAATAAAAACTGCGATCATTCGTAAAGTCAAAAATTCGTATTTATCAATCGTTCCCATATTATGAGAGTTATCAGAATTTTTCAGTGAGCGTATATTAAAATGAAGTTTCATATACAAATTATAGTATATTTAGTGGTCACTTTCATTATACAAAAAACAAGGAAATTTATGTTTTCATATTAGTTAATTTTTCTTTGACCATATTTAAAAAAATATATGTATTGAATTGTGGGACAGTTGTAGTGATATTTATTTCCAACAAAATAGGAAGGATAGTTCAAAATTTTTTCATGTTATTGATAGTAAAAATGAAGTTTTCTTTTTTATATTAGTCCGTAATAATGAGTAGCCTCAACACCGGCTTGAAGATTGGTTAGGATTTTTATAATAATAAAAATGTTTAGGTATAACTTTTACATAAGCCAAGAGATTTTAAATTTTAAACACCTGTGTAAAAAAGTTAAATTCTACGAAGAAAACAAACATATAAAGTTTATAGTGGATGTAATTAGTTGACCGTTGAGAGTTACTGGAAGGAATTAGTCCGGGTGGTGGTCAGAAATTGAATTAACTAAATAGTTTTAACTATTTATTTCTTGGCAACGTTTCAAAGAAGAAATATATATATATATATATATATATATATATATATATATATATATATATATATATATATGAATGTAAAGAAATTAATTAATTAAATTGTAATTGCTATAGTATAATAATGAAAGGCCTATACAGAACAAATTATGGCTAAAGAAAATGCACAAAGATATCAATATCCACATCAAATAGGAAACATTAAAATATGGAGTAGAATGGGGATACGTACCTTATCATGGGCGAATGGAAACTAGGTACAATTCGGTAGACTGGGGGTAGGGAGGATGGAAAACGTACGAAATGTAGGTAGAATGAAAAATACATACTGCTACGGTCAAGACAATGACGGGTAAACCACGCCTATAGGGGTCCGGATTTATCTAGAGACTTCTGGGTCTGGACGGTCCTCGAAGTACCTAGAACGGCCCATCCGCCTCACGGCGTTTACCTGCCTGCCGTATCTAGGCTCTTCTGTAATGATACAAATACCGGCCCACTACGCCTGAGAGGGCAGTCTTGATCTTGCTCAAGTGGATGTATCAGTAAACAGTGACAGTCAACAATTCGTGACAGTGTAGTGAAACTGTGTGTCAGTATTGTGATAACCAGTCGGTGAGAAATTAGAAGACTGTAGTTTATATATAGTTTATAGTTGTAAGTTTTAGAATAAGTCTAGTAGATTGTATAAATTTACGTAAGTAGTTTATTTGTTAGGAATACCTGATTTTATATGTAGACTCTTTAGTGGTTAAGCTAGTAATTCAATTATTATTGTAAGTATAGTGGTTAGTAATCCCTTTGTATTTGTGCATTCTGTATTTAATAAATATTTGTAATTTGTAAACTGAAGTAGTTCCTTTCTCACACCCTGTAGCCCGTAACAATACCGTATTTATGGACAGGATCTGACAACAATTACTAAAATTATAATACTAAATTAAATTGCATTAATTATTTTTATGGTAGTATTATAATTTTTGTCAAATCCTTTCTATAAATACGGTACGTATTTTCCATTCTACCTATATTTCGTACGTATTTTCCATTCTACCTACCCCCATTCTACCAAATTGTACATAGTTTCTATTTGCCCACCTTACGGAACGAATCTTCACTCTTCTCCATATTTTAATATAATATTATATATTTATATATAACATTGTCTTTAGCCATAATTTGTTCTGTATTATCTGTTCTTAATTATTATACTATAGCCATTATAATTTAGTTAATTGATTTCTTTACGTATATATTTCTTCTTTTTTATATTTTAATACCGACGTTATCTAGCACAATAGTTTAAATAATATTGGATTTAATGTTACTGTAATGGTATTACTTTTTTATCTTTTTAGCCCAGATGATGACCCACAATAGAGGTAGAAACATTGGCATGCGATAAATAGTTGAAACTATTTAGTTGTTTCATTTACTGACCGCAACCGGACTAATTCCTTCTATCGATATGAAATTAATTATCGGACCAATATTTACATCCTGCAAAATCAGTTTAAACATGATTGTGTTTTTTTTTTTCATAAATTGGGTTAGCAATGTTGCTAGAAAATGTGATTTTTTTTTTTCTCAAACGCCTTACACCGGCGTTGTACGTGTGAGACAGGAAAAATATTTAAAAAAAACTCAAAGGTGCGTTTTTATATCAACATTTTTTTAGTTTTCAATTTGTATAACAAATTTTAATGAACTGTTTTTAGGAGTGAGGGATGTTAATCTGAGCATAGTTTAAAAAAAATCTTATTAAAAGTACTATTTCGACGTATTCATTATTCATATGTTTAGGGGTTTTACCAAGCCAAAAACTCAAATATTTTACTGGCTCATTATTTTTTTTTCCGCTTTGAAATAGGTTAATCTCGACATCAAACTTATTTTTTTGACTAGAACTAGAGATATTAAATAAAATGTGTTTTTCGCAGGCAAACTTACCCATTTTTTTAGACGACTCCTGGAAAGCGCTGGCCTCTAATATTTGGCACAGTTTGATAGTAATATCTATTTTAAACTAAAAAAAAAAAAAAAATCATCACAATTGGTAGGACACATTTGGTAAGAGTATACTCGTATTGCTGAGAAAAAGGTAGGATTTACACTGTCGTGATATCTTTATGAAAATTATCAGATGTATAAAAAATTTGTTTAGCTTCAGATAGAAATCGATCCGTTATGTTTTGAGTTTGGATAAATAAGACTTATTTGGTCATTGCTTTTGTTGTTATTGAGTAAATTTGGACGTTCAAAGGAGGGATGCAATGAATATTAACCCAAACTATGTAATCCAAGCTTAAAATATTTAGTTTTCACGGTTGAATATCTTTTCAGAAAATAATTTCTAACGAAATCATAAATTATAAAAGTGTACTTAAACCTGTAATTAGTAAGGTGATGGTGTCAACTATAATGGCTTCATTAAATCAATGACAGTGGAGTTGTCGGGGCCTATTTGATTTATGAAGCTATGCAAGCTTCTTGCAGCAACCTCGATTAAAATACCAAAGATTTTAATATCTCGATACTCTGATATGTTATAAAATGCGCTGAAGCTATAAAGTGATCGAAGGACCGCAGTTTATCGAAAAGATCTTAACTGGATAAGAACCGACACCAAGCCAGGAAACGAATAATACATAATTTTCCTTTTAGGTGCGCACTGGAATCTAGGAACATTTTACGACTGAAATCAATCTAGAACACTTCTCGGCACCATTTCATTTCCATTACTGTTTTAAATGAGGCCAGTCGCTATTCATTTTCTAAGCGAGAAAAGTAATAAAACTTTTGAAAAACAACAAACAATGAAGTACTATGCAATCTTTCGAGGCTGAAATGTGGGTACACATTATAATATTACATTTATTATCATATTTTCTTGTCTGCAACCCCAAACATCTTATATCTCTGAGGGATTATTCTATTCTTGACATAATAATTTTGTATAAATCTTCCAGATAATTGTCTAGCAAGTGGAGTGCACGATTTTTCATCACCGATTTTAATTTTTTTTTAAACCCATTTATTGATATCTACAACTGTATTTAAAAAAATCTGGTGCGGGCAACACACAGCTTTCACTTACCTCCGTTTTTAAAGTCAATTAAAGAATTTTCAAACAAAGTTAGAGATAAGAATGAGTAAAACTATTAATAAACTAATTAAATTGAATTCTATCAAAACATCAGTTAGTTTCATTGGCTTTTCATCACATTTTATTAACTTTTACAAGCTTGTGTATAAGATAATATTTTTCCAAAATCTTTAGCTTGCCTACGGTATATTATACATCTATATTACTGTTCATATGTTCAAAAACAAAATAATTTCATCAAAAACATATTTTTTCAGTTTTCTTCTTTAGTTGTTTATTGAATTCCCTCAAATTAAATATTTAGCTATTAATTGTCAATGCTAACAAGATAATCTAGTTATTTTTTATAGAATCTACAGAATTAAAGGTACTTTAGAGGAAAAACATTTAAAATATCGGCATCTAAGCCCTGTCATATTATTTCGATCAGAATGAAACCTACATTATATTAGAGCCCATTAAATTTTACATCGATATAGAGAGTTTAATCAAAATTAAAATAAATTTGGAGAAAATCGTAAAAAAGTGCAAATTTAATGGTATAAAGTTCCACTTCCGGGCAGCTGATTTTGATGAAAAAGATTCTGTAACATCTCGGGCGTATAGTTGTCTTAAATATGAAATTTCAGTTTCATAGGACTTTTCGTTTTCGCCACACACACACTTTTTTGCGGGACTTGGTTATTTGGACTCAGGAGATCTTAAAACGTGCATTTCCTTTGAAAACAGGAATTATAATATTTTCACGATCGCAATACTTTCTCTTACTATATATTTCATATGTAAATGTGTATAATTTGCAGCGTTTTTTATCAATGCTGATAAGATAATAAGATCATTTTTTTCGAATCTACAAACCTACAAACTTAAAGGTAGTTTAGAGGAAGAAAATTGAAATCAGAAGGAAACCTACTTAGATTTTTCATCGATATAGAGGGTTGGGTCAAAATCTTATAATCGTTTTCGAGAAAATCGTAAAAAGGTGAAAAATGCAAGTTATAGAGCAGCACTTTCATTTATTCAGACTTTCGGTCGGCATATTTTATTAGAAAAGTAGTATCTAACACTTTGGGCGTATTGTTTGTTTCAAATATGAAATTTTAGTTTCATACGAATTTTCGTTTTAGTGGTAGAGAGTCACGCCACCATGAGGCCATAGTGCACCTGCAGATCACACCATATTCCTTGAATCTTATTCAGCAGTCCTATTAACCTATATATACCCTGTCCCTTCTCCCAGGGAACACACTCACACACACTCTCTTCGAGTCCTCGCAGTAGTTACGGTACGTAATCTGTGTCAGATCTAGTATAGCCATATTGTTATTATCAAGATTGTCATTATTGTCTTTTAAAGTGTTATTATCGATATTTTGTAACTTTTGAATAAATAAAATATTTTTTTTACAATAACGAGTACGAACACCAAAATTGGCGCCCGAACAGGGACTGCATATTTTTATCGCAGTTTTAAGAACCGAGTTTCCGCAGATCCGAACTTTTTCCGCAAATCCAGAATTAGGACTACCGCCTAGGATTCCTCACCTGTGAAGACTCAAGATTTTGGCTTACCTACCGAGGACTACCAACTTCGAGATCTTCAGATTCTGGACGAGTTCACTCACCCCGAGCATCTCGCAACGCAGGCAAAGTCTCTTATCTGCACTCAACCTTGGCCGGACTTCACTGTCGTCAGGTATCCAGCTCAAGGACAGATCTTCACACCCCGTCGAAGATTATTTTGACAGCGTACTCAATTTTTGTAAGTTAATTTCCTTTACTATTGTAATTTTATGTCTGATGATTATTTAAATTCTTTAATCCTGCGAGTAAATAATTTAACATTAACTACAAATATGGCAAGCTTTCAAATTAAATCGGCAGATTACGATCATATCCCTAATTTTAATGGAAATCCACACAATCTGTTAAAATTCGTGACAGTTTGTAGACAAGTTTACCAAATCGTGTGTAAACCGGACAACTCGTTTAAGGAACTAAACGAACAAAGATTATTAAGTAAACTTTTAGCAAAACTTACGGATGAAGCTGATTATATAAATACAACGTGCGAATTTAGTCGTGTTGAAGACTTACTAAATTATCTCGAAAGAACCTTCAGAGACAGCCGCTCAATTGAACAATTATCGCATGAATTATTTAATAACAAAATACATCATAAGGAACACCCTCTTGATTTCCTTCAAAGAATTGATAAGATCCGCACTTTAATAATTTCTAAACATCGGATAGAAAACACACCAAATAGAGAAACAATTATTAGCGCATTAGAGAAAAGTATTCTTTATTTTTTTTACACTAACATGCCCCTTCACATAAGAACATATCTTATGACTAAAGCAGAAAAGTTAAGAACATTAGATGATTTGAGAAATTTAATTCAGAATGAGAACCATCTACTCTTCGATGACCTCATAAATTCGGGAAATATGAGAAGACCCGGAGAACATGATTACAAAAGAGGCTTCGACCATAAGAAAAAGTTCGATAAAAAACATCACAAACGATTTAATAATTGGCAAAATCCCAATAACCCGTATAACCCACATAATCAAAGACAAGAGCATCAATATCGACAACAAGAACCTCCACAAGACTACCGGCAGAATAATAATAATAATAATTATTACCAACAATGGCCCCGTCAAGAACAACAAAGGTATTTCAACGGTTCAGGTCGATACCGGAATCAAAATTATAATAATAATAAGAAAGATGAAAATCCAACTGTATCCATGAGAACAGTTAGCGCATTCGGGAATAAACCGAAACAGCCTAATTTCCAAATTCAGCAAGAAGACCCGAAAGACCAAGAAATCAGAGAATTAAGAGAGAAATTAGAAAAATTAGATCCAAATAATTCTTTTTTAGAGAAAGGCCCGCCAGACAATCAAAACACATAAAAGAAGAGAATAAAAGCCAACTGCCTTATGTTAAAGACCACGCGAATCGTAAATGGCTTATTGATACCGGATCTTGGAAGAATTATATAAGACCAGACATTGTACCACCAGATGTTGAAAGAGAAAAAGAAAATTTTACAATAAAAACAGCAACCGGAGAAGAACTTGGCACGGAATCTATTTCAGTTTATTGCAGAAATAATTTTCTTAAAAACCCCGAAAAAATAAAATTTTATCTATTTAATTTCAGTCCCAATTACGAAATACTACTAGGAAATGAGACAATGAGGGAAATGAAATTTAATATCGATTTCGAAACCAACAAAATAAAAACTCGCTATACAGAGTTTGATTTTATTATGGAAGACGAAGTTTTAAAATTAGTTTTGAAAGAAGGCGAAAATCAGATAAAAGTAGAACAAAATAAAAATCTATATTTTATTGACTATGAAGATGATAAGATTAAAATTAAACCTGGCATCTATGATCAAAATATAATAATCGACAGTAAAGTTAACGAAACCATATATTTACCTTTATACTATTTGCAAAAAGAAGAAGTAGAATTAACAGATTCTAATAAAAAAGGAAACCATGAAATAATAAAACAAATCCCCCAACTAATCAGAACCGACCATATACCTCCTCAAGAAAAATCAAATTTAATTAAATTATTATCGAAATATCCATCAGTATTTAAGACTGAAAATGATCCCCTTTCAGCCACTGATTTATTGGAGCATAAGATTAAAACAAAAACCGAAGACCCGATATATTCGAAAAATTACAGATATCCCCACCAATTCAAAGAAAATATTAAGGAAGAAATTAAAAAGATGTTAGAATCCAAAATAATAAGACCCAGCAATTCCCCTTACAATTCTCCCGTTTGGATTGTCCCGAAAAAGCCAGACGCATCAGGAAAAAGAAAAATACGAATGGTGATTGATTACAGGAAATTAAATCGAGAAACAACCCCGGATAAATTCCCCATTCCTAATATTGAAGACCTTTTAGGCAAATTAGGAAAAGCGACGATATTTACAGCAATGGACCTTTGCTCAGGCTTCCATCAAATAAAAGTCGAAGAAAGTTCTATCCCAAAAACAGCATTTTCTACAGATCAAGGCCACTTTGAATTCCTTCGCATGCCATTTGGACTCAGTAATGCCCCAGCAACGTTTCAAAGAGCCATGAATATCATTTTTTCAGATTCTATTAACGTTTTAGTCTATATGGACGATATTATAATTTTTTATGAAAATTACAAAGATCATTGGAAACATTTAGAAGAAACTCTTAAAAAGTTAGAAAAACATAACTTAAAGATTCAGCTCGATAAGACAGAATTTTGCAAGAAAGAATTGTTATTCCTCGGACATATTATCAGCGAACGCGGCATAGAACCTAATCCAGAAAAGATAAAAGCAGTAAAAGATTTTAAACTCCCTAAAAATGAAAAAGAAATTAAAAGCTTTTTAGGATTAACTGGTTTCTATAGGAAAATGATACCAAATTACGCAAAGATAGCTTCCCCATTAACGAGATGTCTTCGAAAAGATCAAAAAGAAATCAAACCAGAGTTATATGAAAACGCTTTTGAGAAATTGAAACAACTTGTATGTAGTAGCCCCATTTTGCAAATTCCAGATTTCAATCAGGACTTTTTCTTAACAACTGACGCAAGTAATTTCGCCATTGGTGCAGTATTAGCACAGAAGAAAGATGGAAAAGAACTCCCTGTATGTTTTGCATCCAGAACACTTAATAAAGCAGAACAAAATTACTCAACAACGGAAAAGGAATGTTTAGCCATTATTTGGGCTTGCAATCATTTTCGACCCTACTTATACGGTAGAAAATTTTTCATATATTCAGATCACAAACCTTTAGAATATTTAAGAACGTGTAAAACACAGAACGCCAGATTAATTAGATGGAAATTATTGTTAGAAGATTTCGAATATGACATAAAATACATTGAAGGAAAGGCTAATAAAGTCGCCGATCATTTATCCCGTTACCCTATTGAAGAAAGGAAATTAAAAGAACCAGAATTTGATATTTTTCATACAGAAAATTCTCCTAATAACTATTCACAAGAAATCGTAGATTTATTACAAGAAATGGGAATAGAAGAAACCCAAGAAGAAGCTAACAATGAAAACTTAGAAGGAATTAATAATGATGAAAACATAGAAGAAAATAATAATGGTGAACACCAAGAAATAATTCAAGATGATATATCTTCTTTAGCAACGCAGCACTCCACAGAATCCTCCGATAACAGAATCTTAATAGTTGATGATAAATCTAGACCAGTAAATGTTGAGAAAAATCAAATAATAATAAAAAAGGGACACGCGAAAATTCAACGCGAAACAATATTCAATAATAAGCAAAGAACAACAATTGAATTTACTTGGCCTTATCATGAAAAAGATTTTGAAATAGAAGAAAAACTTTTAGAAATCTTAAGACCAAATATAACTTACGGCATATACTGCTCACCCATATCAGATTCTATAGAAAGTGAAAATAATTGGTATAATGCATTATTTAATAAAGTTGCATCACTCATTAGAGAAAAATTTCCCACAAATAGAATTAAAAGATATTATAAACTATTGCCAGATGTAAAGAACACGGAAGACCAGAAATTACTTATCCTTGATTATCATATCGCCAAGACATGCCACAGAGGTATAAATGAAACATATTTAGTTTTGAAAACCAAATTTTATTGGCCCAATATGAAAGATCATATCACAGAAATTATAAACAAATGTGACACATGTGGAAAAGGCAAATACGATAGAAGACCTATAAAACAAAAATTTAAAATTACTCCCACACCTGAGAAACCCTTTACAGATTTAATGATTGATACCTTACACATGAGTAATTATTACATTTATTTAATAGTAGATACTTTTTCCAAAAGAATATTTTCTTATTACGCAACGAGTTATAATGCCATAGAAAGCATGAAAGTATTGAAAAAATATTTAGCATATTTTCCAAAACCCCAAAAAATATCATGTGACAACGGAAGAGAATTCGACAATAACTTGTTTAAAGATTTTCTAAACTACTTAAATATTGAATTACATTATACTACCCCCAATCACCCTAACTCTCTTGGATTGCTTAATCGAGCAAGCTCTTCGTTATTAGAAATTTTAAGACTTATAAACATAGAAAACAAAGATGATAAAGAGGAAGATAAGTTAGAGCAAGCAACGACAGCATATAATAATTCCCTTAATCAAGATCTTAAAATGACCCCTAACGAAATAACTTTCGGTATCACTAATGAAACTTATAATGAATCCCCGGAAATAAAAGAATATCTTGTTCATGAGTACCATCGGAAAATGAAGCAGCTTTTCGAAATAACTAAGAAAGGTATAGAACAAAATAAAGAGAGAAAAATAGGCAAGTTAAATGAAAATAGAGAAGACATAGAAATCCCGGAAGATGTGTATATAAAGAGACAACAGAAAAAGAAAATAGATCCTAAATACGAAAAAGGAAAGTATGTTGATAAAAGATTTCAAAATAGAAATAAAGGTAGAAAGAAAAAACTCCACCCTGATCAAGTCAAACGACCGAAAAAGGTCACTAAGAAAAAGAAATCAAATAATAATAATAATAAACCTAGTACAAGTCAAAAAAACCCAGAAATAACTGATGAAGATATTGAGAATGTCATAAAAGAAATAGAAACGTCTAATGTTACAGGAGTCAGCCAAGATGACTTTGAGTTCGACGACGAATTGTTTCAAGTATCTTCTGATCGCAGCGCTTACGGTTCAGATACAGACCCTGCTAATACAAGATTTATCTGACGGACCAGGAGCATCCATCGTACAAATTAATCCATCTTTTATAATTGAAGATTGGTACACATTTTTACATTATAAGAATCTTACAAATTTAACAAGAGAAATTCAAACCCTTAAGATTAGCATTGACGTATTAACAATTAGTAATGAATATAAAACTTTGCATAATATTATTGAACAAAAATATAACAAGATATTAGAAAAAATTAATCATATTGTAAATATAAATCGGAATAACCGATCAAAAAGAGGTTTAATTAACGGACTAGGCAATGCTATTAGTTGGCTCACCGGCAATATGGACGCCGATGACAAAGAAAAGTATGATAATATTTTAAATAAAATCGAGAGAAATATGTATCACATAGAGCATAATGAAAATGTTATATTAGGATTAAATAAAGAATTAACATCTAAACTTAATAAAGAAATAATTGTTTTAAATAAATATAAGGATAGTATAGAAAAAATAAATAATTTTACAGATTTAGCTCTTACTAAGTTAATGTATCATGATTTATTAGCCGTATTAGATTTAGTAGAAAATCAATTAAATGATATAGAATTTTCCTTAGAACAATGTAAATTAGGAATTACCCATCCAAGCATATTAACGACTAGAGAACTAGAACAATTAAACATACCGTTCGGAGAACCAATCACAGAAAATGTAGAATTAAACTGGTTACTTAGCTCCACATTTTTTCCCTATCAGATACAGGATTAATTTATTATTTTATTAAAATCCCTTTGAAATCATTGCCAAAAACAACTTATTATGCTATGTCATATCCAGTTACAAGGAATAATAAAGTCATTACTCTAAAGATTAAAGAACAACTAATCATTAGATTTAAAAATTCGTTTTACAATGGAAATTGTATTAAATTCAATAATCATCATTACTGTAAAGACATGATAGAGATTAAGGACAAATGTATTTTAGAATTATGTAAGAATATAGAATTAAATGATTGTAAAGCTGTAGAAATAAGAACAAACCCTATAATCAAACTTATACCCACATTACACCAATATTTAACCTTTAATATTAGCAATGTAACAACTAGTGTAACAAACACACAAATGTATCATCTACCATCTACTAGCCTCCTTAATCTTAATGAAAATGAGAAATTTGTAAATATAAATGTACCACTTTCTTATGTTGACAATGTAAATATTCCTTTTATTTCCTATCATTCTGTTAATAATAAAACTATTGTATCAACAAATTTTACTTTTGAGGAATTACAACAAATAGACTTAAGTAATATAGAAATAGAAGAATTAGAACCTTATGATATAACTGTATCCCAATTTATTTCTTATATATTTTATGTAATATGTTTATATCTTTTATGCTATAATCTTTATCGTCAGTATTGTAAACTGGAATTACTGTGTTCTAATCCTTCAAATGATAATCCAAGTACCCATCCTCAACCACCTGAATGTTTTGATGGCAGAGCCAGAGCTTGGTTTCAATATTTACAGAATAGACAAACCGTCCCAAATCCTTAAATTTAGAGTTCAGTGGGCTTCACTCTCATAAGGACGGAGGAGTCACGCCACCATGAGGCCATAGTGCACCTGCAGATCACACCATATTCCTTGAATCTTATTCAGCAGTCCTATTAACCTATATATACCCTGTCCCTTCTCCCAGGGAACACACTCACACACACTCTCTTCGAGTCCTCGCAGTAGTTACGGTACGTAATCTGTGTCAGATCTAGTATAGCCATATTGTTATTATCAAGATTGTCATTATTGTCTTTTAAAGTGTTATTATCGATATTTTGTAACTTTTGAATAAATAAAATATTTTTTTTACAATAACGAGTACGAACACCAAAATTGAGTACACATAAGTTTAATAGGTAAGTCTTTAATTAATTAAAATGATTATTACTATGAGCATACAGTATATAATACAGACAGCATACTATGTATATACTATGCATTATTTATAAAGCTGATGCTGTATAAAACCGGCATTTCTGTTCACCAAATCTCCCTAGTCGAGCCTAAGGAAGTTTTACTTAAAAAATAAAAATAAAATCTTGCCCTGATAATTTTTCCTTAAGTAGATGGTATAGATTTATAGTATTATAGGTTGCATAATTACAAATGAGAGGACGTTTTTAACGGATGGGTTTAAAAGAGACTTTCGGTGGTCTAATGGCAAAGTTCACTTAAGGCCCAAACAACTTTTTAAAAATTTCTCTTATTATGCGACATCTGAGACTTATAATAAATTTATCGCTGCGTTTAACCTTTACACTTGCTACTGTATATCAAACGGTGGCCAGGCGGCTGGTTCTCGCTGATTTACGAATGAAATTATAGAGTTGTTATGGACGACCGAATATAAAAATTTTCCATGTTATAAATTATAAGGTGATTTGCCCGCTAGGGTGGCCATATAAATATTAAAGGGTTATATTACACGCGGTTGTATAGGGTTTTAAAAGAGTACGCTGTTTGTCATGCACTAAACAGAGTCCGTTTCTCCTTGCAATGGTGAACCTTCTAAATATTTCGCTACGCAAAAAATGAAAATTTTATTCACTTATTTTCAATTTAGAAATGTTTGATTTAATTATAATTTCAATAAATGGAACTTCTATTCATTCAAAAATATTTTATCTTCAATAATAATACTTTTATATCATCATATGGAGTGCTACCAATGGGTAGTTTCTTCTCAGGACTATCATGTGTACTAATCATATATAAAGCCTATTTACTTGTTGTATTTATTTAATACAGTTGTAAATTTCTTTAAATAAATAAATAATATCATCATAAAATTTGACGTTTCGGATTTTTCCCTCATTTTGAACTATACACTTTAGATTTGAAAGAAGTTAATATAACGATCTAAATTCATTTATATAGAATGTCAATATCATCACTATTTCATTTATTTCACTACACATATTTTATATTTCTTTCCAGCATTATAAAGTTACCCTAATTTGCAACTTATATTTTTAGCATACCTTTAGTGCTTCAAGAAAAAATATCTGGTTCCCTAATCTCATCACTTTCACTTACCTGCCTTCTAGAAATAAATTTATGAGTTCAATTTTAATTTTCGTGGAATTCAGAATAATTTTGATTAAAACTTGTAGGTTTGTAGATTCGAAAAAAATGATCATATTATCTAGTTAGCATTGATAATATGAAAAACGCTGCAAATGATTACATAATGGTTTGTTATTTCTAAATAACCATACTAGGGTATAACTGTTTATATAAATAAATAATCCAAAGGAAATAGGACAAAAGTATATCACTACTGCTAATTTCAAATATATCTGCTAGTTCTGAACCAATTTTAAATGATTCATTTTTCACTTTATAGAAAATTTAATCTTCAATAATAAACAAGTTTAGGTGGAATTTTATTTATTTATTTATACAAAGCATCTACCCATTAAGGGTCATTAGCTATATACATAATTGTTTGTTTTTCTCTTTTTAGTACAGAATTTTTAACAAAATATCATTTATAAAACAATAATAGTAAATATTTGGTAGAAGGACATGGTGTTCTAAATCAGATTAAAGACTTTACTTTTTAAAAAAAAAAATCCAATTATGTTTGAACACACGTTTCACTGTCACCAAGAGCTATTTCCAACCTGGTGTCTGTTCCGCACTCCGTTCTTGCACCACTGAAGGATAGGTGGAATTATATCTACTATAATTTGGGACATAAATGTATAGATTTTTTTATCTATTATCGATTTAACTGATTCAAAAAATGTATACGCATTTTTCTCCATTTTCAAACATAACTGGCTAAGGGTACAATTTCAAATTTTTTCATATAATTATTCACGTTTTTGTTGAAAAAACAATTACAAAATCTATATTCGAAAATAACGGAGTTATAAGCGTGTGTATTGAAAATGTGTTTTGTGGTATTGGAGTAGTAATATAATCTAGAATTCGAAACTTTGCAAGATCGCCATACTTTCCCTTACTATATATTTCATATGTAGGTAAGTGAAGGTAAAATTTAAGAAACCATTAAAAAGCTACAAAATATAAATAATGTTTTGTCATATTGATATAATATTCTATGACTGAAATTAAAAAACAAAACCAAAAATGTGTGATAAAATTAAGAAAATGAATATGATCATATTCTACAAATTTTAGAAGTCGAATTGTGGAAGGTTAGGTATGACCAACAACTTTATAACATCAAAACAAACAATGTTATCTTCGATGCGTGTTTTAAAAATATTTAAAACAAAATAGGTCTTTCGATATCATGATACATTTATATGATTCCTGTATTTGTAAATAAAAGGATTAGTAAGTAGTGAAGAAAAAAGAAGTTCACATTTTAATGGGGTGTATGATAAAAGAAATATTATTGTTCAATCAACTATTGGGTTGATGCAAAATTAATGCAGGTTTTTAGTAGGTATTGTAAATACGCCATATCTTTACTTTAACCATATATATTTAATCAAAATAATTTCCATCTGAATCAATGCACTTTTGCCAACGTTCAACAAGCTTTCTTATTCCACCAGAAAAAAAATCCGAATCCCTGGACTCAATGAAATCACGAAAAGAATTTTCAATGTCGTCCTGGTTTTGAAAATTTTTCTCCCTCAAAAAGTTGTCCAGATGCCTGAAAAAGTGGAAGTCTGTAGGAGGGAGGTCAGGTGAATAAGGCGGATGTTGGAGAACTTCGTAGCCCAACTCGTGCAGTCGTCGAAGCGTTGGTTGTGCAACGTGTGGTCTGGCGTTATCGTGGAGCAGGATCGGCCCCTTCCGATTCATCAATGCTGGGCAAAGACGTTGCAATTTTTGAGTTCCGAGTTCCGCCGCCATTTCTCGTGTGGTTTTGGTTGGGTCTTCTTCCACTTTTGACCTCAGCTGGTCGTTGTCCAGAGCAAGATGACGGCCCCGACCTTCTTTGTCTTCGAGGTCGAAATATCCTCTGCGAAACTTCTGGAACCAACGCTGCACCGCGCACTCATTAATAGCCCCCTGACCCCACACTTCATTAATATTACGAGCCGTTTGCGCAGCGCTGCGCCGCCCTAATTTAAATTCGTAAAAATAAATTTGACGAAAATCGCACTTTGACATTTTCGATTCAAGACCTTTGAACACACTGAACAAAACGATTTTACTAAACAAATTCATGGTGAAAGAGAGGGTATTAGATGAGGTTTGTTTTGGTATAATAATGATCAATGTTAGGATTAGCTTTGTTTACACAATTGGAATTAAGATATTGCAATAGAGGAAACCTGCATTAATTTTGCATCAACCCAATATTTGTATTATTTTATTATTATTTGATATGAAATACAATTAATACTCAAAGCATAGTTCATGGTTGTCGACTGTGATTAACCATCTGCAAACCAATTGCTCAATCCAATGCTTTTTCTTTTGGATGGTTGTCAAAGAACTCTTGGACCGCAATTTTAATTTTTACAATTCTTTTTCCTAAAAGAAAATAGATCGAAATTATAAATCCTATATTTCGAGGCCTGGACTATATGGTGGATGAGGCATGAGTCGAACCTATGAAGCACTTTTAACTTTTATTTGGTTCAACGGAAAATGTAAGGAGCAGTATTATCTTGTTGGAATAAGGAAATTTTCTTCAGATTGAAGCAGAATAACGCCCAGACCACTTTTCATGTGGTTAAAGAAGAGTTCAAAATTCATAAACCATGCACCAGGGACAAATCCTAGTGATGGAAATGCAGAGCTTGGATTCTTTTATCTATATCAAAGTGCCTCCCTCATGGAATCGGAAAAGCAGTTTGACCGCAATCTAGCTATTGCTTACGGGTATTCGGATTCTGCCACAAGACCACTTTTCATCAAAAGTGAAAATATTTTAGTGAAATCTCTTATCAGAAGATTTTTTCATTTGAATTTTCACAAATCTCTAAGCTCGGAACTGATTGCTTAGGAGTTAGTTCATGATAACTAATTCTAGTTAGTTCCAGTGTTTTACCTTCCTCAGGTAGAGTTAGTTGATGGTGACGAACAGTATTTTTGGACACATCACACTCCCTTTCAAGTACACGAGTATTTATGGACTAATTTGACTCAACAGCTTCCTTTAGAACCTCATCGTATCCTTTAATGGTCGCACAGTTCCCTATTTGCTTTACTAACGTCCTATCTCCACTGCTAATTTTTTCAAATCAACGCCGCTTACTGCGCTAATCAAAGACACTTGGCCTTTAATACATAAAGAAGTCGATTGGGATAAAACAAGCTTAGGAAATGCTCTAAAGGCATTACTAGGTACTGGTAAGTATTTAATAAGATTAAAAGTTTACAGCCCTTTAAAGTCTTAAATTTAATAAAAAGGTCATTTGCTTTTAAACATCCTATTTTTTTCTTAGTTGATTCTGATAAAATAATCTTCGTTTGGTATTATTAGAGTTTGTATAACTTTTTTTAAAATATTGATTAAGCACCAAGTTACTCCTTTGTGAAAGTTACTTAACACTCCTTGATATTCTGACTTTCAGGTTCTTCTGAGCACTCAACATATAAAAAAAAAACACGACTACATAAATATTTTATTTAAAGTGGATAAAGTGAAATTTCGTAAGTCAACTACAGTTTACATAGAAAATTAAAATGTGAAAAAACGTTACAACCACCTTAGCTCTCTCCTGTAAATCGGTAACGTTGAAAGCCATTAAATGACTAATTTGAAGCGATGCGAAATAAACAAGCAATGAAAAAGACAAAATTAACTTTATTACACGGAAATAGCGGGAAAGATTGGTGCTTAGCACTACACCTCGCTAGCATTACAAAACTCGAGTGGAATTAGTAATAATATCCTAGAGCTGGTTAATTATATATAGTAACCTTTCACTGGCTGTAAACATCTCTTTAATAGTCCTAAATAATCGTAAAAAATAGAAGGCTCAGTGTTAATCCAAAGGCATGGGTTATAACCTAGAAAGTTAATGTACCAGCTAGTTTCACCTAAATACCATTCAAAAATTATAGCCAAAAGTCAGGATAGGCAGAATTTACACATATATAAACTGGATTAAATAAGTGGTTATTAATAGTCCATTTAAAAGGGCGAAAAAAATTAACAGTTGCCTTTTATAGCTATCTCTTATCTATAAATTAGATAAATGTAGATTTGTACAAACTAAGTAATACAGGCGTAAAATATCATGTCGTAAAATAAATAAATAAATAAAATAAACTACTCTCTGAAATTAAAACACATAAAAAAAAAAAAAAAATCATTTATTTATAGTGATTTATTCGCCAAATCAAAAATAAAATTAGACCAAGGAAATTAATTAATGAATAAGTAAAAAAGAATTTTAAAAATATATTTTAATACAAACACAGAATATTGAAACATTTTTTATTTCAATGTATTAGTTGATGTTTATGTTATGAAATAAATGGTAGTAACGCTGCAAAACTAAAGTAGAAACACAGTTTATAAGTAAAACCATATAAGTAGATAAGGAGGTTCAAAGAAACATGACCCTTCTGTCCCCCTCTCTTCCCAAAAAATGTTGGGACAAAAAAAAAAAAAAAAAATTAAAAATAAAAAAGTATAAAAAAAAAGTAAAAAAAGACATTTTGATAGAACCTGTGGTTGTGTAGTGTTTTTACTTCCAAACACGTATTACATTTTTACATTTATATGTATTTTGACGGTATTTGAAAAAACGTATGTATCCAACCCATTTCTTCTCCCTCCCTCTAGCAATTTTTAACATTCTTGTTTGTCCCATCTCCTACACTACTAACGAAAAGATGTAAAGGTTTTTGTAAGAACCAACTTTTTTTTTTTTTTTTTTTTTTTTTTTTTTTTTTTTTTTTTTTTTTGTAGAACCCTATTCTGTTTGTTTTTAAATATTCCATTATTAGCACATGTGTATCTCTTCACCAACATTTTGTGGTACATCTTCGTTTTCCGTGTTTAATTTTAACTTTTCTTTAGTAATTCGTGTCTCGAAATTTATAATGAACTTATTACATGATGTCGTTGATTTGATATTATCATGTATTATCCTTTAGTTCTTGTAACAAAAATGAGACTATATATGTTCAGAATACGTAAGTTAAGTATTTTTTACATACTGCCCTTGGGAACTCCGAATTAAACCCCGACGCCCACAAGTGGGCGTTGGGGCCCAAAGCTCGGAGATCCCAGCGCCTCTCAGTCAGTCGCGTCACCAGTCTAATAAGCCAGTGAAGACTGAGAGAGGGCGCTAGAACCACAGACTCTCAAGTTAAGTATTATGTGTAAATTATTGAAATCTACAACTTTATTAAATAATACTATTAAACTACGATTATAGGCAGGATAAATTCTTGTCAAGAAACTACCAATTGCTATAACTTAAATGTTTAAGTTACGTATGCTGATCTAGATGCCATTATCTTAAGTTTTTTTTCTTTTAAACTTATTTATTGATATTTACTACTGTATTAAAAAATATATGAAGTAAATGTGATGAAAATACAGTTAACTGACATGAAATAAATGCAGAGACCCTAACCTTTGGCAGCACTCTAAAAATATTCTACACTTGAGTATTTATCGGACCAACTTCTTTTCAAACATCTTGGAGGATAATCAGGAATCTAAGAGGAAGCAAGGATTAAAAATAATGGAGTTATTCATGAAAGGAATGATACCTGGTACGTGACAAGTCAGCAACAAATGGAACATTCAGGTATTTATGGATGAGCTTATTTGTGACAATGTACTTTTAAGGATTTGTTCACTCAATCATGAAAGCTAAACTATCATTTTACTTGGTCAGTTCAATAAAAATTTATATTACTTTCAATTGCCTGAATATGAAATATACAGTAAGGAACAGTATTGCCATCATCGAAATTTTCGAATTTCACCGGAAAAAAAAAAAACACATCTTAGAATCCTCTGAATACAAATGACCAAGTCCTGCAAAATGCTCGTCATTGGGTTTTACGAAGATTTGAGGATTTTGGATGGTGAGGATACTGGAAGAACTGATGGTTTAGTAGAATTCCATAGATTTATCCTCAAGCCCATATTGGCCTTTTTATGGTCATGTAGATAAGCCTAGTGTAGTTAATTGGAATATTTAAGAGTCGGTCCAGGAAGTATTGAAATAGTCGAAACGTCGGGCAGTTTCTTGTCTTAGTTTTTATGAGGATTCCAATAAGACTTTTATCGAGATATAGTAATCGCATTGGTTCAACAGCCATTAGCGGAGTGTTATTAAATATACTGTAGGAAGAAAGTCACAGATATTGCGATGAAAGGTAATCGTTATCATATTATTTTTTAAAACATTTTTTGATATTTACAACTGTACTTATAATAAATAACAATAATAAATGGCTAAATTACACTTTGGGCGTGAAAATGTCTTGTGAAGAACTACTTGGTAGACTTCAATTTCAATTTAATTTAATAGGTTTCGAGACCATCGTCTTTTCAAATCTCGGAAGGTTTTCAGGGAATAGAGGGCATATCTATTATTGCGGGATAGTTCTGCGACGAATGGGATATTTAGGTCATTATGCATGATTTTATTCGTTACGAAATAAGGAGCATTTAGGATTTTGTGAAGGATTTTGGATTGAAAGGATTGAATGTAAGAAGAATTAGATGGTTTAGTAGAGCCCCAAAGCTCGATTACATATGTCCAGATGGGTCTGATGATGGCAACATAAATGAGCTTTTTGTAATGAATTGGAAGTTTTGAACATTTGTCGATTAAGTGTTGTAGTAATCGGTATCTACGGGCAGTTTTTTGACGTTTTAGTCTCGTATGAGGATTCCCGTTTGTAAAGGTCCTAGGTATCGGATTCGTTCGACAGGTATGAGTGCGGTATTATTAAAGGATACAGTGGGGCAGGAAGTTTTCGGTTTGCGACGAAGGATAAAGATGATTTTGTGGGATTTATTTTAATCCTCCAGTTTTGACACCAATCTTCAATGTCTGTGATGTGGGATTGAAGAATGTGGGAGGCAGTAACTGGATCATTATCTAGCACGTGTCACGCAGGTAAAAATAAAGATTTTTTTTTTATGCGGACGGTAGAAGTATACTTCATCAAATACTAAATTTTTACTGAAGGTTTTCGTGAATGATAATGGTACTTGCTTATGTATTTTATGTTTGCATACACGAATTTAGTAGTAAGATTATAGCTGGCTACGGTTGCGATTATACGCACCTAAGCCTTAAATTATTCACTTACAGGGGAAAGAAGGACATCATCAATTAGATGATATCGTGGAGACAGGTCTATTATGGCGGAGCGGGCGACGTGCTCTGTAAAAAGCTGATCCCTGACGGATTCTGGATGAGCGGGTATAGGAGTCGCTATAGTGAGCCATATTCGGCGACAATCCCTACTGTCGTTATAAATACCGCCACAAATGGAGACCCAACAAGCCTACGTCGTATGAATATTTATGAAAGGGGCTGATAAATGTGCGGCTGGAGTGGATTCATTGAGACGTAGCCTTTCATTGGTCGGGCCCGCGTCGCCTCTGTCACTTAGCGCGATAGTCGGATGTACTACTTAACATACTTCCGGCTCAATTTCCTAAATAAATAATCAATCATAAGGCAACTATATGAGAACGTATAAAGTTTTTTTTTTTTAAATAATAAAACGATACAAAATTATATTACTATAATATTGGACAATAATGCCTTAGGTAGAGCCCATTGTAAGGATTGTTAGGCCTTGTTTACTATTTTGCAAGGGATTCGCTAGGATGGTAGAGTGTAACAGGTTTCGAGATGCTTAAAAAGTAGGGTTAGGTTTTAAGCCATTAACTAGGTTTTTTATTATTCACATTTTTAATTTCACTTATCTATATATGAAATATATAGTAAGGGAAAGTATTGCAATTGTAAAATTTTTGAAATCCAGTTGTCACCGGAAATACACGTTCTAGGGTCCTCTGAGTTCAAATGACCAAGGTCTGTGAGTGTGTGTTGAGTCAGAGTCATTGAGAAACTGAGAAAGATTATCGAATTAGCTTTTGTAAAATTAGGTGTATTTTATACTTTTGTTTGATGTAATCATTAATTCTGTATCGATGAATATGCAATATCATTAGTTAAATATATTGTTTTGTCTTTTTAAGACAAAACAATGGATTTTTGGATTGAAGGATTTTTATTTGGAATTTCGATTTTGAAGCAAGTGAAAAGAGAACTTCAGGAATAGGTTTATGAAATAATAAAAAAATTGTAACAACACGATCTGGAATGCTGCATCGTATCGTCGAAGCCGGAATTTCAAGTCTTCCAATTCAAAATTATAGGTGTTTACGACATTAAGAATTATTTTCCTCTAGCGGCTCCTGTTTAATGATATAACCCGTAATTATATTATTCTGGAGTTTACTTATGCATAATTTAGTTCAATTATGTATGATTGGTGTATTAGCATTAAGTGTGCTCCTACGTTTAATGCGAATTTAAATATGCCATGTCTGGTTTACCTGGAGTATTATTACCTGAAGGATAGAAGTCATCAGACCATTTCAGTGGGTTTGAAATATATCTTAATTTTAAGAGTAAGAATAGAATAGATATTTCGTATATGTTGGTCAACTGTTGGTTGTTGTAAGCAGTGATGGGCAAATACTAACAAAAAAAAGTACGAGTGCCGTATTCAATAGTTTAAAATAATCGATAAAAAATACATTGTCAAAATAAATTATCAATAGAATGGAAGTAATTTACTTTACTTTTTTGTGAGTATTTCTCCATCTCTAGTTGTAAGTCCGTATGTAGGATTTTGTTACTTACGTACCAAGCAGGCATTTGTATGAAAGCCTTTTTTGCTGAGCCATAAATCTGTGAGGCGTAATTCCATATGGGTTTAGATAATATAATATTTATTCAGTTTCTGTCAATTTTGATATATCATTTTCAATAATGAACCTTTGTAATCAAACAAAAAAAATTACATCCCTAAAAATTTGAGGGCTTACGTTTCAAGATGTATAGAACCCGAATAACGAATAAAAAAAAAAATCGTTTGTCCAACGTCTGTGGTATTTCTTCATAGCAACTCGACCGATTTTTTTTAAAATTCGCAACAAAAATACTAGAGTGTGCAAAGATAATCCTAACATCTAGACGTTGATATCAGCTGGTTATTTTTAAAATAGTGATTTAATTAAATAACTCAGTTATTTTTGAAGATATAGAAAAAAAATACAACCACAAAAGCGTAATTATAATTATATAGTATTCGTAACCAATTAGTATGTACAGTAACCAAATATAGTAATTTAAAAAATAGAAAAAAATCAAAGAAAAAATTGAAATTTTACACATTACTACGCCCATAACTCAGTTATTTTTGAAGAGAAAAACATGTTTACAGTTTTAGAATCAGTTAAGCGCGGTAAACAAGAAAAACAAAAACAAAAAATGAAAAAGATTGGAATTTTATCCATAAAAATGCCATTAATTCATTTATTTGTTAATTTATTGTGAAGATAGAAAAAAAAATTATGAGTGTTTTTTAACGAAAAAAATGCGAATAATTATGTAAAAGAAAAAAAAATGTTTATCTATAGATTCCTACAAAATGAAAAAGTAATCATTGAATTTTGGTTCAGATATAGCAGAGATATAGCGTTTTTAAATTAGCAGTGGTGATATTCTATTTTCCTTTAAATTATTCATTTAATTGCGTATAAACAACTATAAAAACAGTTATAACCTAATAAAGTTATTTATAAACAATTGTGTAATTATTTCCGGCGTTTTTTTGTTAATTTGATCATTTAAATAGAAGAGAGTATAGCACATTCATTCCCTTTTTGAAAGTTTTTCTTTTCATCTTGACATGTAGCCCCAACCTATCCTGAGATCGAGTGTTAGTCTTCGGTAATGCACAGAGTTCGGTCTAAGAAATTTGGTTTATAAACATCAAACATTACCATTAAAATTAAAATAAAGAATTTTCAATGTGTGGAAAGATTCTGTAAAAAAAAAAAAACTGCTTTTGGTACATTATTTTCAATAATAAACCATTGTTGTCAATAAAGAAATCACCTCGCCTATGCATAATCTGAATAACGAATAAAAAATATCGACTATCATCTGAAAGGATTAATGAATAATATACCAAACTATTCGATTCGTAATAAAATTGCCTACAAAACAAAAGAGGAACTATTGAAGTCGGTTAAGAAATAGTGGAGATATAAGTATAGTGTTTTTAACTTTGCCATTTTTCTTGAAAATAGATTGACAGTATTGCTGGTATCTTCTTAAGCTCTTTCATTAATTTATTGCAATGCGTGTAAGTCAATTGTCTACGCATGTAAATTGTTATAACCATTGTGAAATAAATGGTATGCTGTACAAGTATGATCAGTTATCTGGTGTTCCTTAAAACGAATCACTCCATTGAAAATATTTTACAGAGAACCGCCGGTAGCACATTAATTTTTTTATACGAAAAAAACAAACAAAACGATACTCACAAAAACACATTAGGCATGAGGAAAGACGGTAGCAAAGCTTTCTTGATGATGGATGTTCCATAACCTTCTCTGGCTTGAGTGAATTTTAGGCGAACACAGATTGCGTTCGCGTCCCCATTAAAACATGCCAAGTATTCTTGTTATGTATTCTGTTTATATCAGAGTTGGGGGCATATCTCAGGTATCCAAGCTACCAAGGCTAAGAATAATAATTGTGAATTCCTTGTTTAGAAAGTTTGAAATAAATTTCGTTCGTAATCTTGATGCAGGATGCAGTTGATCCAAATCATACAACTATGGAATGTAGATTTCGGTTCCATTTAATTGTTTTAAGAGAGATATAAAAAAACAAGAGAAATTTTTTGTAACTTATTTTTGAATATTTTATGAAATTTAATCCTGTTTTTAATCTAAAAAAAACTTCCAACCTCAATCCTCCCCCCTGAATAAAAAATATTCGGTAAAACTTACTGTTATGTTATAGTATGAGGAATTTAAGGACCATGCCTTAATTATTTCAGACATCAACAACTACGTTTCTGAATATCGTTATTTATTAGTATTATACATAATATTATAATTATTTAAACAACTTTTTCTTAGGGGAATGGTATTATGCTGTGTCTTGAACAGCCCAACATAGTCAGGATGCATTATTTCATAAATAAAGTATTTTCTCTCTCTCTTTATGAATGAATGATTAATTTATTCTGTATATATTTTCTTCTTCATTATTTATACATTGAATGAATGTTATCTTACATAAAATGGATACTAATATCGAGTGCCTTGAGTAAGGATCATTTTTTTATTTATTTTCAATTAGATTCTTGGATCAAATAATGATCACTCGATTGAGAACGGTTCATTTACAAATAATCAAATAGTCCATGCCTTTTACACGTTGGTGTGTGTGTGTGTGACCTACATGATTTGATCTCGAAAGGGAAGCTTTTTGATAGGATCGGAATAAATGATAAATCCTTAGTGTTGTATTTATACACACAAAATACATCTTTATATTAGTTACGGTCTTTTCGTGAAATTAAGTATATTAAATTTGGAGATAAGAGGTTCTTCGCAAGATTTCATATAAGTTAACATATCCACAAGCTATTGTGCTGTCAAAGATCAATCAAACAAGGACAACCTTATCCAATCAGTCAAAATCGCACCCGAATCCAAAAGAGAAGGTTCTGAGTGTCGGTAATAGTGCCGGATTGTGGGCCTCGGCTGGCCGAATATTGGATCAAATTGGACTGCCCGCTCCAATATAAACGGCAGTTTGGGTTTTATAACGCTGCCACCGGTGGGCTATATACTAATTTGAAGAGGGGCCGAGGGGCTAAATGATTGCTTTCCATCCACTATCTTGGCTATAATGAAGATATAACCCGCTTCTGTAATTGAAAGTGCTTATCGCAGATTTAGGCGAGATTGAAGAGGGATATCAAGCTCCCGGTTTGAGGAATCATAAACATCGTGCCACTATTGCGTAAGTCGGGAGCCTGCTATTAGCCAGCTAGGGGCCGTGCAATCTATCAGTGCAAATTACTCAAGCTAAAAATGGCAATGACACTGCCACCCAGCTCAATCCTAAGCTACGTAATTATCATCGTCTCGTTAAGGTGGGAAAATTAATACACCCATTTTACAGAACTATCAATCATACCTAACAATTCTTTGTCATAGCAAAACATTTTTGTTCAGTTTTTTTCTTTTTCTTTTTTTTTTAAATATTATTTTTCTTCATTGAGAAGTGGTATTAATATTCCGCTGGAGCTAGAAGACTTTAAACTGTTTGATAATGAATTTTAGCATAAAATTAAACGATAATAAGCAAAAAATCCATTAACTAAATCAACAATATTTTATTATTATTTTTTTCTAAATGACTCTAGATAAATGGATTATGAATAATTACTTTATTATGTAAATTTTTAAATGAATGCTATCTTGGGATTCTAATATCGAGTGCCTTGAGTGAGGATAATTTTTTTATTTATTTTCAATCAGATGTCTTGGGCCTAATAATGATCACTCGATTGAGAACGGTTAATTTACAAATAATTGAATAGTCCATGCCTTTTACAAGTGTGCGATCTAGATGCTTTGATCTCGAAAGGGAAGCTGTTTGATAGGATCGGGGCAAGATCACCGAATTCGGTGATATATTGATATCACATTAAGAAGAATTAATTTAGTGATGATATTTTTATCATGAAAGTACATGAAATTGGAGCTCCTTTGTGTACGTCCTGATAAAAATTGTCTCATGTTAATGCTATTTAAAACAAAAACATTATAGGTGGAATAATCAGGAGTCAGTATTATTCTAAATATTTTAATTTTGCCGACGTTTCGGCTCAAGCTTGTGAGCCATCATCAGGGCATTACTGAGCCATGTCCAAGCATAAGCTCTGCGTAAGCAGTTTCCGAAAGCAGCCGAAACGTCGGCAAAATTAAAACATTTAGAAAAAGACTGACTCCTGATTATTCCACCTACAATACTTTCTACAGTCGGCTATATATCCTTGATTTAAAACAAAATCTTATTATAACTCTAAAAATTCTATTTTATGAAAGATAAAAGCAATAAGATTTCTATGTTAAATAATATTATTAACTATTAAAGTAAATTAAATCATTATAACCATTATTTATTTTTACTAATTATTAGTTATGATAATCAAAAGTTTATTTTAATTTTCATTATTTACTTTTATTTTCGGGTTAGGTTACTTTATTTTCTCAGGCAATCAACATCAAAGGCATTACGCAATTATTTTACGGAATTTTATTAACGTATTAACATCAAGGGAATTTAATTTCTTATTTTACTTCGTCTTATGTCAAATGCTACATGTAATTTGTTCACTTAACTTATATAATTTATAAATTACTAGCTGGCTCAGCAAATGTTGTCCTGCTATATAAAATATTTTGAACCTTATTACGATTTTAGTAAAAACAATGTAAAATTTAATGGGCTTTAACACCATGTAGGTTTTATTCTGATTGAAATAGTCTGACAGGGCTTAAATGCGGATGTTTGAAATTTTCTCCCTCTAAAGTATCTTTAATTTTATCAATTAAAAAAAAATTAACTATAGGATTGAAAAAAAAATATAAATATAAAAGTAGACAAAAATTGATAACCAAATAAAGAATCGACTAGTGATGTATTCAATAGGGCCATCATATATATTTGACGTCCGTAGATAACTAACAGTAATGCACCCTCATACTTAAAACTATAAAAATCGAAGTTTTTGAAATGAAACATGATCAAATTTCATAGTTCTCTCTTTTCATGAAAACCTACTATTCACATTGGTCTTAAATTGTCAATGTTTAAAATGACCTTTTAATTTCTCTGATACCATTTCTGCTGCATTTCGTTGCTCGCATAAAACGCATGGTCCGCATTCTGTAACGGGATGAAGGTTACGAATTTAAAGTCTTTAAATTTTCTGAGTAACATGAGTCTTGTTTGCTCTTGACATCAATTATAAATCACTTTTAAAACACCTTTTGCAAGGCTATGACGAAAGCAATAAACTTTTTTTTGCAATATATATCTCCCAGAAAAAAAAATACACACACACACTCATATATAATATATATATATATGAGTAAACAGTTTTTTTTTGCATACGTATGTGTGTGTATATGTATGTATTGGTAGAGTTCATTAAAGGTAAAAAAATAATCAATAGAGTAAGAAAATAAGGGTAGATTAGATGCTGTATTGGTGTAATTTCAAACTAGACATTCTATACTGTAAACTAGACTGCTATTAATGCTGATATTGTCCGTTGAAGTCATCACGGAAGAAATCCATTTTTTATTATTATTTTTTTAGTTATAATAAATATACAATTTATGAGCATGCTATACTTAGCTTGTATTATTAGGTAGTATGTGAAGAGAATGAATAATAAATATTTATGTTTCAACTTTAAGCATTTATATATTACCTAATTCAACAAATTTTTCATTTAGTATACTTAATTATAACAATACATCCAACATTACTAATGAAGTTATAAGCCTAGAGGCGTTAGAACGTTTTCAAATAATCAGTACATTCTATCAAAAATAACAATATCCTTTAGCAAAAACGAAAAAGGTAAAAAATGATCACTACTTAGTTGTTTAAAAATTGACAAACAATTTAATGAAAATATTTTTATTTATTATTTTCAATAATAAGCATAGAGTTTAGCTAACTAATATATAAAAAAACTGGTGACAGAAACACATCACTTTCTCTTACCTCCGTTGTTATAATAAATTTAAAACTTTGTAAATACAGTTAGAGACGATATAAATAGGTATGTAAAAGTAAAAAGGTTAAACAATTAATTAAATTGAATTGAGGTGGAATCGTGTGTTTTATTAATTAATTAATATTATTAATATCTACAACAATGAGTTAGATTTCACTTTTTATCACTTTAAATTAGCTTCTACAAATTTGTATATAATATAACATTTCCAAAGCTTTCCAATGATATATATATATATATATATATATATATATATATATATATATATATATATATATATTATTTATTGTTTGTTTATTCATTTAACGACACTTTATGCTACTATGGCTAATTGGACGATACTACAGTGGGAGTCCTAAATTTTGCCTATCCAGGTTTTATTCGGATAGGGATCTTTAACGAGTACCTGACATTGCACAGGCTAGGGACCACCTTTTAACGTCCGCTCCGAAGGACGGCATATCTAAGGATTTTTTACTCCCATTAAAAAATCCTAGGACCACCTGCGGGTTTGAACCCGTGATCTTTAGCATAAGAGGCACAAATGACCACCCAGCTACAAATGATCCCAATTTATATATATATATATATATATATATATATATATATATATATATATATATATATATATATATATATATATATGTATTGTTTTTATGTTCAAATTAACAAAAAATGCGTAAAAACAAAAATGTTTGCTCTTTTCTCATTTAGTTGGATATCAGATTCGTT
Organism: Piezodorus guildinii; assembly: GCA_023052935.1. NCBI lineage: Eukaryota > Metazoa > Arthropoda > Insecta > Hemiptera > Pentatomidae > Piezodorus > Piezodorus guildinii. The sequence continues at coordinate 60,992,721 of CM041292.1, forward strand.
CAACTTGTATATTTACCCGTTCTTTATCAATGCTACTAAGTGGTTAATTTGTAGTAATTTAGAGGAAGAAAAATACAAAAATTCGGCATTTAAGCGCTGTCAGACAATGTCAATCAGAATAAAATTTTAGTTTCGTGCTAGACTTATACTCAGAAACATACACAGAAATGTTTGAGGGAGACATACATATGAGTACATATTCATTTTGACTCAAGAGACAACAAAGCGTGCATTTTTGGTGATAACGCGAATAAGAAAATGATCACATTCGTAATAAGTAAAAAAAAAAAGATAAATTACACATACAACTTTTATTTAATTGAAAAAGGTTATCATCAAAGCTATTAAAAAATACAAACATATTTCTCAAGGAAACTTAAAGACAATAACAGATCCGCTTAGCCAGGACATAAACAGTGGTAAGTAGGTGGGTAACATACTAAAGTCGGAATTGTTTCAAAGAAAAAAAAAAATTAAAAACGGTCCTGTAGCAAAAAGTGTAAATGGTAAAATAGTAGCATTCTTTTTTCCCCATCCAGTTCCCAAGGAAACGTACAAGATTCCAAGGTAAGAAAGAAAAATTTAGATGGTCTTTTGAAGCGGGATCCGTAGTCGAGAGAATGCCATAGATAGCAAGAGATTAAAAGAATTCTTGAGTTATAAAGCATGGGAACTAAGGTAAGGGGAGGTATTTCGCTGATTGGTTCCTCACAGGTCGGTACAAAAACACACTGAAGAGGACCTAACTTCTTCTAATTGCTCTCCCAGTTCGGTGATATATATGTCTTCGGCTTTGTTATTGTCTCAGGAGGAGCAAAGAAAAGAAAATGGAGGGCGGTTCCAGAATAATCGCCAGGAGAGGAAAAAATACAGCTTTATTTATACAAAAGTTATGCTTATTGGAAATTTTATCTTTATCAATAAATATAACAGCGTAAAAAGAATGCTTACTATTTATAAATATGATCCGGATGGTAGTAATTATACTATCACTTACCTATACATGAAATATGTATAGTAAGGGAAAGTATTGCGATCGTTAAAATTTTCGAATTCAAGATTTCGAACGGAAATACACGTTTTACGGTCATCAAACGACCATGTCCCGCAAAAAGGTATGGATTTGTGTGGTAACTCCCGCGCGTAAACGTTAAGTCCTATGAAACTGAAATTTCATACTTAAGACAACTATACGCCCGAGATGTTACGAAAACTTATTTTTATCAAAATCAGCTAACCAGAAGAGCCACTTTAGACTATGCATTTTGCACCTTTTTAAGATTTTCTCAAAAACGGCTTTAACGATTTTGATTAAACTCGATGTAAATTTTAACAGGGTTTAACATCATGTAGGTTTCATTCTAATTGAAATAGTCTGACAGGGCGTAAATGCCGATATTTTAAATTTTCTTCTTCTAAAGCACCTTCAATTTTTTAGATTCTATAAAAACAACTTGTTACCATTAATGAAAAACAGTTAAATATATAACTTGAACGAATTCGATATCCAACTAAACGAGAAAACTGCAAACATATTTTTTCAATGCAAATTTTTTGTTTTTGAACATAAAAACAGTAATATACATGTATAATATACTGTTGGAAAGCTAATGATTTTAGAAAAAAATATTATCTTATACACACACTTGTAAAAGTTAACAAAAAGTGATGAAAAGTACTTCATAATTTTTTAATCGATTTTTAAAACGAAGGAAAATGAAAGTCATGTGTTTCCTGCACCAGATTTTTTTTTTTATATACCATTAAACATCTTCTATCCTATTTTTGTTGACTTGTAAATATGGTATGGGTGAGTTATACCTATTGATTTTAAATAGTGCAAATTTTTAGTATTGTTGAATAAAAATAGTTTTCGTACTGAAATAACTATTTATTGAATTTATTTTTTAGCGATACAAAAAACAAGATGCAATTCTATTATAAGGAAAGAAAAGTTTAGATAAACTCTAACAAAATTAAGAAATGGAGAAAGAAAAGAGAAAATATCTATTGCATAAATTGTATGTATAATAATTATAAATATTCTCACTGTTTGTTATTGATTCAATTTACACGGTTAGATTATTTCATCTATTTCTGTTAATGTTTTGTTTTTGTTTAAATTTTTGTGTTTTAAACTATAAGCATCAAATTTTCAATTATTTTCTCAAATCGATTTCATATTCTAACTACCACTTATTTATAATTGTATTAGTGTAAATTGAAGCTATAATGGTTATATAAATAAAATTTATAAATAGAAATGAAATGAGGTTAATTTTTTCAAACAGGTTTAGGATTCATATATTTTTTTTTTTTGATGAATGAGCTAAACGTCGGCACGAATTAGTTTTATTTTTTGTGTGTGATGTCCAAGATTAACTTATTATCTCCTACATTTTTTTCTAATATTAACTGTTCTTCCATCATTATTGGCATTTTTTAGTGATTTATCTAGCAGCTACTTTACATCGAATTTGGAATCCAGGACTGCTTTACAAATTGTCAACTTCTCTCCCCGACATATTGCTTAATAATCCGTTAATACCTTATTGATAGAACCTTTAAAGTTGATCATAATCTCTCCCACTCATTAATTAGTATGCACTCAGTCAGCCGATGTACCTTAAGGTAGTATTCTAGGCCCAATCCTATACGCGATGTGTTTAATTCCAAACTACCTGCCTACACAAACCTCTCATCTCCATGTATCCCTGGTAATCCTCCGGGGCGCCTGAAAAGCCGGTGGAATGGAGATCTGTTCATAAAATAAATTTTAAAGTGCTACTGCCGCTGGGTATGTTCTTCACAAGTAATTTTTAAGCAAATAATTACTTTATCGCACATTTACTTCTTGAATTTTTATGTAGAGTAGTAAATATCAATAAAAGAAGAAAAACAAAAACTGCTGCTAAAAAACACGACTTTTACTTACCTCGGCTGTTAAAATCAATATAAGAACTATTAAATTCGTTTAAATTTAAAAAAGTTTCAAGATAATTTAAATAAAAAGTTTATCCAGTTTCTTTGAATACAGATGACTAAATAAAACAACACAATTAAATTGCTACGTATGATAATCGGCAATAAGTTTATGCTATTTTACATTACTTTGTGGAACTCTGTATATAACATAGTATTTTTTTTTTTTTTTTTAAATCTTTAGCTTTACAACGGAATATTATACTTCTATGTTACTGTTTTTATGTTGAAAATTCCAACAGTTACATTAAAAAAAATATGTAAGCACTATTCTCTTTTAGTTGGTAATCAAATTTTGTGAACTTTTATATTTAGCAACTTTTTATAAATCATAAAAAGATAATATGGTTAATTTGTTATAATTTACAAAATGAATGGTACTTTTTTTTTTTTTTTTTTTTTTTTTTTCTATGCCTCATGGAAGTTGGGGGTTGGAAATCGGAAATAAAGGAAGGGGATATAATAATATGGGATCTCTTTTTCTGCATTACATGCATTATAAGAGGGGAGAGAGGATACAAACATTTTCGGTATATGGGAGCGAATGGGAGTCACTCTAGTGATGGGGCTCACTAGTCTTTTTAAGTCAGTTAGTCAAGTTATGGTTTCTCAGTCTAGTCTGAGGGAGCTTTTTTGCTATGGTTGGTGATTATATTATATTATAATATTTTAATTGATATTAGTTATCATAGGTGGTCCGTATAGGAGGGCCGGTCTAATTAATGATTTATATATTAATATTTTCAGGCGGAGGGATAGATTCGGTGGCTTTAGTAAATGATTTAGTCGATAGGACTTGGTCCTAGCCAAGCTAATCTTTTTGAGGCAGTGATTAGACAATTTGAGGTGCCTGTTAAGGGTGATGTCCAGGTAAACGATCCTATTGGCCGGCTTGTTTGTTTATTTATTTATTTAACGTCACTTAATGCTACTATGGCTAATCGGACGATGCTACAGTGGGAGTCCTAAATTTTGCCTATCCAGGTTTTATTAGGATAGGGATCTTTAACGAGTACCTGGCATCGCACAGGCTCGGGACCACCTCTTAACGTCCCCTCCGAAGGACGGCGTAACTAAGGATTTTTTACTCCCATTAAAAAATCCTAGGACCACCTGCGGGTTTGAACCCGTGACCTTCGGATTAACTGTAATATTTAATCTCTCCAGCTTTTTTGTTATCTCATTACAAGCCAACTCCGCCTGATGTAGAGCTGTCTCTGCGTTCATCGAGCTACTGTAAATCGCTTTTCATCGGCGTAGGCCGCTACAGTAGCTGTTTTGTATTTTTCTCCAACAGTTTCAGCTGTGTATATAGAGAATAGTACTGGTGATAGCCATTGGTGATAGGTCGATTTCCTCGGAGAAGGCTCCGCCAACCAGCACTTCTATCACTTACTTTAGACGTACTTTAGAGGAAAAATTTTAAATATCGGTATTTAAACCCTGTCGGACTATTTCAACCAGAATGAAAAATGTATGATATTAAATCCCATGAATTTTTATATCGATATAGTTAATTTAATTAAATAATTAAAGCCATTTTACAGAAAATAGTGAAAAGGTGCTAAGAGTATAAAGTCGAATTTCCGGTCCGCTGATTAGGGTGGAAAAGTTTTTGAAACATATTGGAAGTATAGTTGTCTCAAATATAAATATGATATTTCCGTTTCGCTTACCCCACACACACAGAATGACACGCAGACCTTATTGCGGGACCTGGTTATTACTGGATCGCAATACATTCCCCTACTATGCAATTCATATATAGATGAGTGAAAGAAAAAAAAATCTCGAAAAATGGCTTAGTTTATTTGTTTTTCAATATCTGACCCGACCGATGTCTTGTCTTAATTATGATAGCGTAATAGGTCAAGCCGTTCACGCGTGTGCGATGACCTAGGAAAAAGGCGATTCATCTATATATATATATATATATATATATATATATATATATATATATATATATATATATATATATATATATATATATATATATTGGGTTGTTTCACATGAAATGTCCGTTTTTATAGTTTTTGAAATGCATAAAGGATTTTGCAGGTCTCTGTTGTTTTCTTCCGAATGTTTACATATTTAAAGTAAATAGTTACTAATATTCTACCTTTGTGTTATAAACATTAGCTTCCCAATCAATTACCCACTTTTTAGTATACCTCCAAATATGAACATAGAAACACGCGATTATCGAGTAATATTTTTGTACGAATTTAAACTCGGCCATTCAGCATCTGAGGCCGCTAGAAATATTTGCAAGGCGTTTGGGGAAGGGAGTGTTAATGAACGGACCATTCGCCGTTGGTTTGCTAAGTTTTTAGCTGGGGATACCGACTTGAAAACTTGCCCCGAGGAAGATCTCCGTCCGTGATAGAGAACGATGTCCTCAAACATACAGAGAAGGAAACCCCTACCAAACAGTTAAAGGACTCCCAGCAAAACTAAATGCAAGTGCATCTACCGTTTCCAGACATTTAAAGTGTATTGGGAAAAGTAAAAAAGCTCGATACATGGGTACCTCATGATCTCACTGAGCGGCAGCAAGACCCCATGTTTCAAAACATACCATGCAAAAATTGAAAGAACTGGGCTACGAAGTTCTTCCGCACCCACCATATTCTCCCGACTTGTCTCCAACAGATTACCACCTGTTCGGGAATTTAGACAACTTCGTCAAAGGAAAACTTTTTGAAAATGATGATCAAGTATAAAGTACGTTTTCAGATTTTGTTTCACTTCAAAGCTCAGAGTTTTTCAGTTCGGGGATAAAAAAGTTGGTGGCACGTTGGGAAAAATGTGTAGAAAAAGAAGGTAAGTACTTCGAACCAAATTATCTCGTTTTCATATCGTATTTTTAATAAAAATCCTTTACCTTGAAAACGGACATTTCATCTGACACAACCCAATATATATAAAATTTAGAGATTTTGTTTTTAACTCGCTTGTACTTAAGGAAGCTGTAAAAGAGAGTGGAAGTGTATATGCAGGTTAGATATAAACAAGAACTTAACTGCAATTACATGGGTAACATACGTTGAATTCTTTGGAGTGAGAGTCCAAAAAAAAACAAACGGTCGATTTGAGAGTCGCAAGAACTATACCTTTTACTCGAATACATAAATTCTCAGTTCGGGACCACAAGGGACAATAATTTATATCCATTACAATCCGAAAGAGGCAATAAAATACAACCGCGAAGCCGGAACGGGTAGGAGGAATTGCGGTAAAAAGGCCGAGGACCAAATAAGTATTTGAAAAACGGCGGGTTGGAGGAAGAACAATGGTTGACAAACGGACGGACGGGATGCGTGAAGAAAGTACAACGACTCCTCGAGCTGGCTCTTTATTTATGGAGGCTACTCCCAGTGATTTATACATTATTTTGATTCAAATGGAGCCTACAAATTGGATAGCCGCTATTTATGGCTATCAAAAGGGGGCCCGTTAACCACTGCTCTTGGTTGTGCAGGGGATCGCTTGTAATTTGTTGTTGGATCCCAGTGGCTACTTGCGAGAGGTATCGAGTGATGGTCTAGGCAGGCCCGGGCCGCGGGTAGCCTGTCTCATATCCCGGCCAATTGAATTGGTAACTCGTCTTGGGAATTCCAATTCTCCGAGTTAAATCCATAAATACTATGTGACAAGGATAACATAGTACTGAGAAGATTGAAAAAACATTATCAGGCACTGAAGTAATCGAAAACGGCGAGCAGTTTCTTGTCGTTTCAGTCTTGTGTGCGGATTCCATGAGAGACGTTTGTCAAGTATTTAGTAAAACTAGTTTTGATTCAAAATTATGTTAAAATTATAATAATTTACAAAACAATAAAAACTGTTGTGGATTGAGACGGATAATTCGAAATCGTACATTTTATTACTTTCAATTACCTATATAAGGAATATATAGTAAGGGAAAGTATTGCGATCGTGAAAATTTTCTAATTTTAGTTTTCAACGGAAATCCACGTTTTAGGGTCCCCTGAGTCCAAATGGTCAAGTCCCATTTCAAAAAGGTAAGTGTGTGTGAAAAGTCCAGCGCGAAAACGAAAATCCCTATGTAACTGAAATTTCATATTTGAAACAGCTATCCACCTGAGATGTAACAGCAACTTTGTTATTGAAATCAGTTAAGCAGAAGAGTCACTTTATACTATACATTTTCACATATTTACGATTTTCTCAAAAATGGCTCTAACGATTTTGATTAAACTCGCTATGTCGATGTAAAATTTGAAGATGATGTATGTTTCATACTTATTGGAACGGTCTGAAAGGCTTAAATATCGATATTTCAAAATTTTTACTCTAAAGTACCTTAAATATTGTAGTTTTTTTTATGAAATTTACGATATCATCTTATTAGAATTGCTAAAAAACAGGTAAATATATAAGTTGAACGAATTCGATATCCAACTAAAGGATATAACTAAAAAAATATTTTTTAAATGCAATTTTTTGTTTTTGTATTTAAGAATAGTAATATATATGTATAATATACTGTTGGAATGCTAGATATTTTAGAAAAACTATTATCTTATACATACTATTATAAAAGTTAACGGAGAGTGATGAAAAGCCGATAAAACTAACTGATTGCCGGAAATAGTAATGTAATGGATTATTTAATAAAACACATGTTTATATTAAAATCCAATGTAAATAATTCTTTAACAATTTATTTTCGTTTATGAATTTGTTAAAAATTTTTAATTGATAGAGCAGAGTAAAATAATAATAAATAAAACAGCTTTGGTTTATTTAAATGTAAATTAGTTTATAAAACAATCAATTTCGTTTTTTTACTATTTCTAAATAGTACATACAGCCAATTCTGTTACACACGGATCTTCATTTGTGATATTGTACAATGGAAAAAAAAAAAAAAATGTACGTCAAAGATTCTATTCACCAAGAAGTTACCTGACAAAAGAAAAAGTCTGAATAAAGATGCTGTAGCAGATTGGGATATCGGGTGTTGGCAGGAGTGACCAATCGGCAAGGCACCGCCAGCTGTAATTAGCACCCCGGCTGACGGGCTACTCCTGGAGGTCGTTGTACTTCGTGGAAGACGTCTTGGGAACACGCTTCGTCCAGCCTCCGGTTCTTTGGAAGGTATAAGAAGGTGTAACCTCTTAATTAGTATACCTAAACGAAGTTCAAAACTGCGTTGTTCTAGGCCACTTAAATGGATTGAAACATTTAAAACGTGATTAAAGTCTAAAATTCGTCTTTAACTAACTAAACTGAAAATCATAAATTTTTAGTTCCGGCTAAATAAGAAATTAAAGGCTGTGTATGCAGGTATTTCCTATGTTTATTTATGTTTATTTCCGGTGAAAAATATAATTTAATCATTTTTAGGAACTCAGTATGATTTCGTACTACTTTCCCTTACTACTTATTTCATATATAGGTAGATAGATAGATAAAAAAGTCTGTTTATTTTTCAAAATTACAGCAAATAAAAATAAACAAATGAAAAATAAACAAATTACAAAATACAAAAATAAAAATCAGACACACTACATGGTCTATTGACCGTCTGTGAAGTATAGGCAAAATTAACCTTTAATCTATTAATATAAATAATTAATAACAAAATAAGAAACAAACACTTCAGATGTTATTTATGTACTAAAAATAATTCACAAATAGTTAAATTCACAAATAATCAAACTTAACATTTGTTAATTTGAATTTAACAAATTCAATAATAGTTAAATTCTTTCGTTAGAAACATTCTATAGGAAAAAATAACTAACGCCAGCCAATCTTTTCCATTTATTAACTCTCAAATTGGATCCCAAGTTAAATTTTTAGAATTAAATATTTTTTTCTAAACTCTGAAAGTATCGGACAGGCAGCCAAAAGTGAAAAACATCATTTGTTTCATTTGTATTGCACAAACTACACGTATTATTGGTTTTCATGAAATTTTTAAAATTTAGGTTTAGAACATCGCCCCTGATTTTAATTACCCATCTAATCACCTCCAGAGAGCATTTGTCAGTATTGTAATTTAGTGTGGGTAGGTGTGGATAAAAGGGAGAGGTTTTGGAATTTCTAACTTTAATAATATTTTGACTATAAATATCTTTTTGCATTTGAACCCTTAATGTTGCTAGACTATTTTTCCATAACTTAATATCATTACAGTTAGATAGATTTGAATTACAATTTATACCATGCGATTCTTTCAGATAAAGTATGTTTATGAACCATGCTATTTTTTTCTTGATTATATGTAATGCTAATATCTTTAGATGTCTATGTGGTTCATATATAGGTAAGTGGAAGTTAAAATCCTATTCCCAGAAAATGACGTTTAACGTGTGATCAGGAATAATATCGATTTTTAGGGCTTGAGGCTACTGTGTGTCATCTCCTCATAACTAAAGCCCGTTCTAAATTTTCAATCAAGATTCTAATATCTTCATCTCGGCCTACTCTCGATAGCTTTTCGCAACCATTGCTACACTAGCCCCTTCGGAAAAATTATATTTGCTATGAAAAGGCTACACGTAAGCGGGAAATTGCCACCTGAATCGCTCCTTATATTAAGACATTAGTCCCTAATGGTGGTGAAAGCTGCCTCTTTCTTCTAAAACCTTTGTAATGTTTTTTATTTCTATTTTCCCACTCTATAGGGGATTATTATTTTCGGAGGAGGAAAGCGATGCAGACGGAGGAGAAACTCCTCTACGGTTGTTTGTAATTTGGGGAGCATTGTTAAAACTTTTTCATTCTACGCAGGCCGGCCTCGCACATGATTTATGCCTTATTAAGGCCTAAATGGTTCGTTTACTCAATAGCCTGCAATCGGGATGGTTTCAACCTGAGGCATTCCGAGGGTATAATTACGCACCGAAATAGGTCAGAGTAAGACAAGTCCTAAAAAAAAAAAAAAAAAAAAAAAAAAAAAAAAAAAAAAAAAAAATCGATCTTAGAATATTAAATATGATAAGTAGATCAAACAATTTTTGAGTGATTCTCTATTAAAAAAAAGGCGACCTGTATTTTCTCGCTTTTAAGTTGTGTAAAAATGATATCTTCGAAATCTTTCCAGAAATAAAAAACGCTCTTTCGAGAGTATTTTATTCAAGTTATATTAAAAAGAGAGTTAGAAAATAAAAGATAAGTTATATTCAAGAGTATTCTCCAAGTCCTGGGTTCGAAGCTAAGACCGAATATTATTAATTCTGTTAATTCGCCGAGGGGCAGACCCAGCCTATTTAAAGTGGGTACCCAAATTGGGGTGAAAACCTGATGGCTGAGCGTGATCAAGGCCTAATCACCTCATTGCACGGCCGTTTGTCTAGAAACAGTACGAATGACTAAATATGCTGAGCCCAAGACCCTTCATCGGTTGTGTGTATGAAATGCAGAGATTAGCAATTATTTTTTTTTTTTTATTATAAAATGAAAATGTATGGCTTGATAATTAGACTGGCGCTATACAATTTTTTACACTTCAAATGATAAGAGAAATTTAAATTTCCCAATCTAAAACATTCAAAACTATAACAACTTTTCCGTGGTACGTTGTCAACAATATTCTACATACAGACCACAACATACCAACAGTCAACGAACAGATTCGGACATTTCACGGATACAGCAACCCACCAACAAAGTCACATGAAGGACAACACTCGTAGGAAGCTAAAAAGAAGTTGGATGGGGGACCTTCTAAAATAAATGCGTCAATGGAAGCTCGCCAGGATGAAGTACCGCTGGGCATCTTCTCTCCTATTATGCACAGTACGAATCTCTACATGTACTGAGCCCAAAACTCTTCATGAGTTGTAGTGGTAGAGGTTTTTTTTTTTTTTTTTATTATTATTCATGTGACATGTGCATGTTATCTGAATTAAAAAAGAAAAAAAAATGACTAAAATATAAATTATTATATTTTGAATAAATTAAAACATCTTGTTATTAGATATGTACGCAAGCGTGACATTGACATCCAGAACCTCATAAATAAGTCACATTTCAATTTATAATTCAATTATAATTAGTAGCACAATTTTGTATCTACATAAAAACAATGCATTATTTTAAACTAATTAATTTAATTTTTTATTGAACTGTCGAGTTTTTTAATGATGTCAGTAACTAAATTGAAATTCCCGGAAGACAGGTATTGCAGGCAACATGTCTTTCAATAAACGAAACTGACAAGCGTAACAGAAAATTTGACTTTCAAAAGTTGCCGGTAATAAACGTGATCATTTCATTTATCACATGGAATCCCCTCGAGAACATATAAATCAATTGTGAATTTCTTTTTGATTGATATTTTCTTGATTACTGTTCATCAATCACAGTTATTAGGCTCTGCAGTGTCTACATAATACTTCCTTCTACGCGGTAACAGGAATAACAGTTGTACCGGTTAGGAGGTGAAAATATACGCCTGAGAGCTACATTAGAATATTAGAAAAAGAAAAAAAAAAATCTATCCGCTGTATGATGATTTGTTATCTATCTATTAGTTTCAGCCATGGTCTTATAATTTGCAACACAAATTAGGGTTGGGCATAATCGAATGACGATTATCGGATCATTCGATTATTTGAATCATTGGAATTAATCGATTATTGGATAAATCGGTTTGGAGAAACGAATGATCATTCGAACTGAATTTTTTAGCGATAATGAGGGATTATAAGGAGCTCGGATAATCGAACGATCTTTTTTTTTTTTTTTGCATAAATTATATGCATATTTACACCTAGGCTCAGCCATCATAGACGGGAATTGTGGCAGATTGTCTCTTAGGATGCATAATTATCATTCGGTCATTCTATTATGAAATCATTCTATTATTTAAATCATCGAAGTCGGATCATCCGATTATGAAGATCATTCGATTATGCCAACCTCTATCACAAATACTCTCATTCTCACTTTCACTTACCTATATATGGAATGTATAGTAAGAGAAAGTAATGCAACCGTGAAAATTTTCGAGTCCTAGTTTTCAACGGAAATACACGTTTTAGGGTCCCCTGAGTCCAAATGACCAAAGTCCCGTAAAAAGGTCTGTGTGTGTGAGTGGTAACTTCCGGGCGAAAACTATAAGTCCTATAAAACTGAAATTTCATATTTAAGGCAACAATACGCACGAGACGTTAGAGCAACTTTTTCATCATAATCGGCTAACCAGATGAGCCCCTTTATACTATGATTTTTTCACCTTATTACGGTATTTTTAAAAAAGGCTCTAACGATTTTGATTAAACTCCATATCTCTATGTAAAATTTGATTTTACATTGGCTTTAATATGATTTAGGTTTCATTCTGATTGAAACAGTATGACAGGGCTTAAATGCCGATATTTTAAATTTTCTTCCTCTAAAGTACCTCCAATTTAGTAGATACTAAAAAAACAACCATATTATCTTGTTAGCATTGATAAATATGCAAGTTGAGCGAATGTGAAAAACAACTAGAGGAGAACACTGAAAACATATTTTTTTAATGCAATTTTTTGTTTTTGAACATAAGAACGGTAATATACATGTTGGAAAGCTAAAGATTTTAGAAAAAATATTATCTTATACACAAGCTTATAAAAGTTAATAGAGAGTGATCAAAAGCCGATAAAACTGATTATTTTAGATAATGATTTAATAGATCTTTAAATAAAAACATATGTTTATTCAATTTAATTAATGCTTTAATAGTTTCAATTATTTTTATCCCTAACCTTATTTGAAAATTCTTCAATTTATTCTGAATGGGGGTAAGTGTAAGTCGTGTGTTGCCCGCACCAGATTTTTTATAGCTATGAATAAGAGGCAATCAAATATAATTTTTTAAAAATGTTATGCCGCAATTCTTCTGGAAAGGGTCCCTAACGATTGACATATCTTGTAAGTAGGATATGATTCCAAATGGTAGAGAACCAACATTTTTGACTCGATTCTCCTTTTAAAAGGATACAAATCGAAATATGTCGATGGTAACTAAGATTACCAGACTGAAAAAGACACTTTTCAATATAGAAACTCTCTTCTCGATGTAAGAATCGGAGAGACAAGAGAAGAAAAATGCAAGAATGGTGGTACTCTTCAATTTTAAATCGTATCCTAGTTACTACGAGTATACATGCCAATTGTTAAGAATCCTTTCAACATGAATGCAAATTCAAGTTTAAAAAAAAAAAAATAAATAAAACCTTCCTTAAAATATCAAAATCTAGCATATCCTTTGAAATACTAAAAATATTAAATACTCTCCCTCCCTTACATGTATACAGTTAGACTTATGCTATGTCGGACCGATTCTTGCATCGGGAAGACAGTTTCTAGTTATTAATCAATTATTTCTAATCGTATCCTTTTAAAAGGAGAATCGAGTCAAAAATGGTGGTTCTCTTACACTTTGAATCGTATTCTTGTAACAGGATACGTCAAATGCTAAAAATCCTTAAAAAAAAAAAAAAAATGGCGGCTTCAACTTAGAATAAAAAATATATAAAAATAAAACAGTCCTTAAAATATGAAAACCATGCATATCCTTAGAAATAATTAAAACAGTCCTTTACGAGCGTGATTATTGTCCTCCTGGTGAAATTTTCTTAACTAAATATAGCATCCTTTGGAAATTGTCTCAATTGTTATAAAATTTAAGGACGAAATGAAAAAATTATTAATTCATGATAAATCATGATCCGCTATGAAGTTCAGTTGTACGTGTTATCAAATTTAGTCCCTAAACTATAAAAGAAAGCATAAATAAAAAATAGCAAGAAAAGTAATCAACAAAAATTATTCATACTTTAAAAATATTATTGAGTAATTCATTCAGCTGAGATAAGATATTACTAAACTAAAAAAATAAAATTTTTATTACTAATAAAACATTACAAGCACATAATAATATAGACACTACAATATGTTTTATTTATTTGTATAAATTTCGAATAATTTATTTATAAAATAGCTTTATTTTTGTCTTTTTTGTGTCATAAAATTACAGCTAGATTTGTTGATTGCTTAAAAAGAACAAAAGAAGAGTTGAAAAAGCAGACAACGAAAAATAAATAGACGACTGTTTCAGCTGTGATTACAAAAAAAATCCATTCTTTTCAGCACCAAAGAAATTTAAAAAATATAATAATAAAAAGGGGTCACCTGTGGAGTTTTTGGCTTGCATAACACCCTTCTATACCCAGGATCACAGAATTAAACTAGGTAGAGTTTTTAAAAGGATTAAATAATCCTTGGTTATGCCGTTCTTCGGAGGTGACGTAAAATGGTACTCCTCAGCCTGTGTGATATTTACTCGTTAAAGATTAAAAACCTAGAAAGACAAAATGTATTACTTCCACAGTAGCATGATTAGATAAAAATGAGATTAAAATGAATAAAATCATTACATGCTAAGCCAACGTGACAAGCCAATAGAAGTTTTTATTTTCAAATTGTATCAACTAAGAAGCACAACTGAAAAATAAAACACAAAATACGAATTCAGGTCCATTAATACTAAGTTATCATCTATTTTCCCATCGTTAGCACAAAAAACCCGAGCACTTTCGTGAAGATAAGATTAAAATGTTATACCAAATCACTTTAACAAATGAAGCTGGTGAGAGCTTCTTTACTACGTTCAGATTCAGGACCAGCGGTTATTTTTCGTTACGTTACAGGAATAAATAAAAAAAAAAGAAAAAGAAAAAAATTAAGTGGTTTGTCCCCCGAGTAGAGATGGGCAGATTGGAAATGAAAACGATGTCGCTCTGAGATTTGGCTCATCTCCAAAGGCAACCAGTTTCTGTTCTGTTAATCAGGTGCTTACATCCTAGCAGGTTTTTGCCGCATCTTCCTCCTACTTTCCAAATGGAAACCTCTAAGCTATACTCCAATAATGTGATCCCCTCGTGGCATCCGAAAATTTTGAAAGTTCTCTTTGGGAGGTCCATTTTCAAAACAACACGAATTCTTTTCAAATTTCTTTTAAGACACTCTTAAAAAAATAGCAAACGCATACAATGGATATCTTCGGAATGTTGTTTGATATTTATTGTAACATATTTCTGGGAAAAGAATCGTTTCTATAACATATTTAACATTCTAAAAAAAGTGAAATATTAAAGCTAACTTTTTTTTTATTGGTATAAGACAACTAATAAGCAATTTTATATTACAGCTGGAAATTATGGATTACAGAATTTTGTACACATTTATGTCACTATTATCAGCCCTATTTACTCGGACATTTGGAATCGAGCATTGGGGCTTTACTAAAACGTCTTATTCCTGCTGCATCCAATCCTTACAATACAAAATCCTGAATGCTCCTTATTTCGTCACAAATCAACTGATCCATAATGATTCAGTTTGTTATAGACCTAGCCCCAGTTTTCATACCAAACTTTCTCCCAACACATACCCACTGGTATGGAACCTATCTTCCTTAGATATTCCTAATAACCCTACGAGGTGATTGAAAAAAAAAAGGTGGCCTCGGGACCTACAGTCTTAAAAGAGATAATGAAGAGGTACTACTGGGTAGATCTTTCATAAGACATTTTTACGATTTTATTCCCCCCCAAATGTATACTTATTGCATTTGTTTAATAAATAACTATAAATACACGCAATGGTATTTTTTGCAAAATCTCTCAAGACAAGAATATTGCTTATTTCTAGTATTTTTCTTAAATACATATTTATTATAGGACAGTTGTGAATACTTACTTCTAGTTATTGCTGGGTGAAAAGAATTTTAATTAGAACTGATTGTAAATCCAAATAAGATTAAGCAAAACTAGAATTAACAGAAATAGTGAACATTACTAATATTATATGATACTACTTGTTGTATAAACATGTTTATAGATGTTGACTTAGATTAAGTAATAGATGATAATGACAAAAAGTCCGGTTTGCAATGTAATATTTTATTTTTTTCATTTAAATATTGCCATATTATCATGAATTTATCATTACTGTTAAAGTAATTTTGAGTAAAATAACTTTTTTACCAGCTTCGTGAAGGAAAATTATAAAATAAATCTTGACTATACAGGTGTTTTATAGAAACGCTATTTTCACCTTGGCTCAGTTATGGTAACGTCTGTTATGACAACATCTTTATTAAGTGAATTGCTTTCACGGTAGAAAAATAACAGGTCATTAGTAAATAAAAAGGAACGTAAATCAATGACAGTTTGTCTTGTTGTCCATTAACCAAGGAGATATAACAGTGGAAATGTAAGTAGTTGAAAGGAAATAGTAATCTATATTATTGAAAATAAAAAATAAAATTTATATTTATTTATTTTTACCGTTTCAAGGCCATCGTATGTGGATAGAGGTGATAAGGCCTATCTGCTAGAATTTTTCCTATTTTTGGGAACCCACTTTATCGAACCTAAATTTGTTTTAATGGGGTACCTTAATTAGTTGCACTAAGGCCGAAATAACCGAATAAATGCTTATTCTACCACAGCCAGGCTTCGAACTAGGAACTCGGAAGCAGTGCTTTATCCACTAAATCTAATTATTAAATAATCCCTTATTATTTAACAAATAATCCTAAAATATTTCTAAATCATTTAAAAAACAAAAATGTATGGGATCACTTGTAGCTGGGTGGCTAGGATAACAGTCTCCTATGCCAAAGGTTACGGGTTCAAACCCGCAGGTGGTCCTAGGATTTTTTAATGGGAGTAAACGAGGGGAGGGGACGTTAAAAGGAAGTCCCGAGCCTGTGCGATATCAGGTACTCGTTAAAGATCCTAATAAAACCTGGATAGGCAAAGTTTAGGACTCCCATTGTAGCATCGTCCGATTAGCCATAGTAGCATAAAGTGACGTTAAATAAATAAACAAACAAAAATGTATTCACTATTGAACGGTGGATTTACACGAACGTTTAACAAATCATAAAATTGCATTCTTCCTTTATAAATAAGAACTTTTATATGTATATAGTTCTCATATTTGTACATCTATGTTTTACAGATCAATCCCGCTAAAAGGTCTGAGAATGTAGTAAGTTAAGCTCGAAAATTACGTTAAGAGGTCCGAAATTGAAATTTCACATTTAAGACAACCATATCCCTTGTTTGTAACAGTAAGGTTTTCACGAAACTCGACTTACTAGGAGTGGCATTTCATATTTTCTATTTAGTATTCATGCATTTTGCATAATTTAATGTTTTTCTAAAAAAATGGATGCAACCAATTCAACTTAGTATATTGATATGAAATTATATATGCTTTGATTTGATATAGGTTTTATTCAGATAGTAATAGGATTCTTTTTGATGGTAGTGAAAAATCCTTAGTTATGCCGTACTTCGGAGGAGACGTAAAAAGGTGGTCTCGAGCCTATTTGATGGCAGGTAGGTACTCCTTAAAGATCGCTATCCTAATTAAACATCAATAGGCAAAATTTAGGACACTCACTGTAGCATCGTCCGATTAGCTACAGCATCATAGAGTGACGTTAAATAAATAAAAAGTCGTTGATATTTTTTCAACTTAAACAGTATTTAAAAGTTTTTAAATTGATTTTAACAACGAAGATATGTGAAATTCGTGTGTTGCATGTACCAGATTGTATTCAATGCAAACTATCTTTAAAAATCTGAAATTAATTTAAACTAGTTGCGTAACTTCTGTGTTGCGTGCACCAAAATTTTTATAAGTTTATTTAAATTTTTGTGTCAAGAATGGGGGTAGGTTGAAGTTGCGATTTTCTTAAGTGCCTATAACTCATGTATATAAGTTTTCTACTGGTTTTGAGTTTCAGTCAATAAATAAACAATTTTATTTATGCAACGTTTCGAGAATTTGTTGTTCTCATATTCATGTCTTAGCAGTGGAAAAACAAAAAGCAGAACATTAAAATGTTTATACAATAATTAATAGATGGTGTTATTGATAGTGAGAAAGAAAAAAACGCATTGAACAATCAATAGATATATGTATATATATATATATATATTTTAAATATATATATATATATATATATATATATATATATATATATATATATATAATTTACTTATTTATTGTTATGTGAAATAATAAAATTTTGATTTATAATGTTTTAGCAAAAGCAATGTTCGTTTTCATTCTCTTAAACCCCAGCTCCTGGAAGGAAAATAAAGCAATAAAGAGGTGTTAAACTCAATGTATTACTGATAAAATGGCTATAAAAACTTTTCTGAATGATACGGAAACATTTATATTCAAGGAAATAGTAATATTTTAAATTTAAAACAATATTAATGGAATAAATTCAACCTCCCTCCCGCTCGAATTTATTTGTAAGGGAGAGGCAGTGTTAATGGCTGAGATGGGCCCGATAGCTCCATCCCTGCTTGGCCCAGTGTAGTCGCTCCACAAATTCCTTTTCACTTTTCTCTTCGCCATAATTTATCTCTTATCTGGAACTTTGGGCTATATTAATAAAATGGCAAGATTATATGGTGGCGGGGCATTTTAATTGATATAGGGATGAACAGTTTTTATGGCGGGCCTGAATCCGAATCATCCTTGCTCAACATTTTTGTATTTATTTTACAGTAATTGGCCAAATCGGAACGGGTATTCTCATGACAGAAATTTGCATGTCCCAACAAAATGTTCCAGTGCTATAAAATATACCATTCAGAAACATGTAATTCATTCAATGACGTATCTGACATACATTCCCCATTTGTACATCCTGAACACAGTATACAATGTCGGCATTAAAATATGTCTTTCGTAAATCAAGAATAAATCACACACAATTAAAAAGGAAAAAAAATGATCCTTTAATAATCAATTTTCGTTGTTGAATATTTTATTTATTGTGTTGATATGCCAAAAGATCTATAACAATCTGATGCGCATAACACACGGTATTCACTTTCTTAACTAATTAAAATTTATTATTCAATCTAAAAATATATATAAATTAAAATAACAATTATACAATAGATTATTTGTTTATTTTGTTTGTTTATTTCACGTCACTTTATGCTACTATGGCTAATCGGACGATGCTACATTGGGAGTCCTAAATTTTGCCTATCCAGGTTTTATTAGGATAGAGATCTTAAACGAGTACCTGACATCGCACAGGCTCGGGACCACCTCTTGCCTCCGAAGGACGGCATGACTAAGAATTTTTTTCTTTCTTTCTTTCAGGGGCGCGACAGGCCGTGTAGGCCCTAGGTCTCGCGGTGTAAACTCCTGCGAGTTTACACTCACGCTTCACGATGCTATTTTTAGTGTAGGGTCATCACTCCCTACGACTAATTTTGTGAGTGGCCACACTTTGGCTGACGGGTCTCACATACCCGGAGAGAGGTGGTGAGTGAATCCCCATTTTTTTACATCCTTATAAAAGCCCCGCCGAGACTGGGATTCGAACTCAGAACCTGTAGCATGAGAGACTAGCGCGCTAGCCACTCAGCCACCGGCTTTACTTCCATTAAAAAATCCTAGGACCACCTGCGGGTTTGAACCTGTGACCTTTGGCATAGGAGGCTGTTATGCTAACCACCCAGCTACAAGTGATCTCATTATAGATGTTTATTTATTTACGGGAATATTTATTTTAGATTAAAAAATATAACAATGCAATTTTTTATCTAAAACAATGATTTAATTTTAACCGCTTTTCGTCACAATGCAGTACATTCTTGAACTTTGGATGTTAGATTAAAAATATTAAGCTTTGCAAATGTATACTATACATCCACATTACTATTTTATGAGCGAAATTAAAAGTTACCTAAATACCTGCTCTTTTCTTAATGACAACAAAATGAAAGAGCTAATTGTTACAAAATTAAAGTTACTTTAGAGAATTTTTTTTTTATATGTACTTAAGCCCTTTTTTTTTTTGTTGTTCATTTCTAACTTGCTTTTGAAAGCATGCGGGGTTTCGTGGGCCAGGAACTGGGGGCGGGGGATAAATACGAAGATAAAAGCCCCTCATGTACCGAGTATCGAACTCTTATTTTATTAATTATTTGGTTTCAAATTATTTGATCCTATGCGTTGCTAAGGAACGGGCGTGTAAAGCTAACCCGCTCAGCTACAATCTAAAAAGTTTTTTTTCTTAATTGGTAAAGTTGTAAGTACTAATACATTAAATATATGCTCAGATGGCAAAATATTATAAGAAATGTGTTTAGAAATGAGTTTCTTCACATTCTGAAGTGTCCACTCGTTTATGCTTAAAATGTGGAAAAATGTTATAAGCGTTTCTAAATGTTATGTGTAAACAACTCTACCTCGTACGCATAAACGAACCACCTAAACATAAACGAATGGACACGCTGAAATTCGAAGACGATATTTCGTAAGTTTTTACATAGAAGTAAAATACCAAATTGGCAAATCAATAAATATATAAAGCTTTAAACCGAAAAAAGTTGGTCTAAAAGGTTTCACTTTCAGCATAAAAAACAAGAGGTGACTAAACACAACATGCCTGATTATGTCACTACAAATCTTGAGCGAACTCTTGCGGCAGTTTTGAGATACAGTAATAACGAATAAGATCCATGATCTCTGAAATCCGTTCTGGATTAGATTCAATGAAAAAATTAACACTTAAAACGCAATTAAACCACATTACCTAGCTTGCGGTATCTAGATTTTTTTTTCTTGGCGAATTAATACGGTAGGAGTATCGCAGTCCATATTTCATTGTGGTTATCAATACCTTAATTTGAATAAAATTATAAAGATTAAAGACTTAAAGACTTAAGACTCATTCACCCTAGTATTGGGTTGTGTCATATGAAATGTCCGTTTACAAGGTAAAGGATATTTATTAAAAATACGATATGAAAACAAGATAATTTTATTCGAAGTATTTACCTTCTTTTTCTACACATTTTTCCCTACGTGAAACCAACTTTTTTATCCCCGAACTGAAAAACTCTAAGCTTTAAAGTGAAACAAAATCTGAAAACGCACTTTTCACTTGATCATCATTTTTAAAAAGTTTTCTTTTGACGAAGTTGTCTAAATTTCTGAACAGGTGGTAATCTGTTGGAGACAAGTCGGGAGAATATGTTGGGTTCGGAAGAACTTCGTAGCCCAGTTCTTTCAATTTTGGCAAGGTATGTTTTGAAACATGGGGTCTTACTGCCGCTCAGTGAGATAATGAGGTACCCATGTATCGAGATTTTTTACTTTCCCAATACACTTTAAATGTCTGGAAACGGTAGATGCACTTGCATTTAGTTGTGCTGAGAGTCCTTTAACTGTTTGGTAGGGGTTTCCTTCTACTGTATGTTTGAGGACATCGTTGTCTATTACGGACGGAGGTCTTCCTCGGGGCAAGTTTTCCAAGTCGGTATCCCCAGCTCAAAACTTAGCAAATCAACGGCGAATGGTCCGTTCATTAAAACTTCCTTCTCCAAACGCCTTGCAAATATTTCCGCTGAATGGCCGAGTTTAAACCATTATTAAACAAAAATATTACTCGAAAATCGCGTGCTTCCATGTTCATATTTGGAGGTATACTAAAAAGTGGGTAATTGATTGGTAAGCTAATGTTTATAATACAAAGGTAGAGGATTAGTAACTGTTTACTTTAAATATCTAAACATTCGGAAGAAAACAACAGAGACCTGCAAAATCCTTTATGTATTTCAGAAACTATAAAAACGGACATTTCATGTGAAACAACCCAATATGTCAATAGTGAAACTTTTTTTTATATAAAATAAATACAACCAGTAAAAGTGTTAAATTATAATAAAGGGCGTGAAAAGACTTGTAAAGAAACTACACAGCGGTAGAACTTCAATGTTTAATTGAGTTAGTAGATCCCGAGCCCATCTTCTTTTCAATCGCCTTGGAGGGTTATCAAGAATATGTGAGGTTGCGAAAAATGGGGTTTATGTGGGTTGGATGTTAGGAATTAAAAGAGGTACATCTAGTTCAAGATAGGTCTACAACAAATAGGTTACTAAGGTCGTTATGGATGAATTTATTTGTAAAGAAGGAGCATTTAGGATTTTGTATTGTAAGGATTGGATGCGGAAGGTATTAGTTGGTTTAGTTGAGCTTCAAAGCTTCCATGTGTCCAGATTGGCCGGATAATGGTAACACAAATGAGCTTTTTGCAATAGAGTGGCAGTTTAACAAAACTGAAAACATACATACTTACACATACCCATGGTAAAAGGGACTTCATGAATAAAATTATATGATACACTTCACCGATATATCAGCAAAATTATACAAAACATAGCCAAGACCGAAAAGAAGCTGGTTAAGGAATCTCCTGAAATAAGCTTCTTTTTAAAATTCTGGTTAGGTGTATGTGGCAATGTTCGACTTCCCTTATACCTGGCTTCCTATTCATACCAATTATCATTAAATCCTCTTATTGACACGAACTGAACGACAGGTGTGGATATAAAAATGTAAAGAAATATGGTAGTCTATGTTTTTCCTAAATTCCTGAATAGGTATAGTTAAAATTACGCTTTGGCGCCATTACAGAAGAAAATAATTTAAAAAGTAAATTTGAGCCCGAAGAGGGTTTTGGACCACCCTAGTTCCATATACATGTTTACACAGCAACTGATATCCGTTAGCATTAGAAGACCCTAGTTTCTTGACCATGGGTCATCATCAGTAAACGGTAAAGATGATAGATGGCAAGAGAAGAGGAAAACCCCCCAAAACTTACAGGTAATCTTGGAAGCAGGGTGACCTGAACAGCCCCGAGTGGGAAAACATTAATCTTAATCTGGTTTGGGCGTAGGACTGCGGCAAGAGTATTATTTAAGCCCAGTGACACACCTCCTGCTCCCAATCTTCTTTCAACATAATCGTACCTTGTCAAGAGGGAAAAAAAAATCATGAATTTATTGTTAAATTTGAGAAAAGTCTAGAGTGCGTAAACTATCATGTCACAATAGTTGCTGAAATATTATTAACCCAATAAACTATGAATCAGAAAGAGGTCTCGGTGGGAATTACGAAGTGTATCGAGAATATATATTTAAGTAGTAGTGTTATTTTCTATCTCTTAGTGACAATGGTAAAGATGATAAAAGATTTCATTCACACATTTAAGAACAAATAAAATAAAAAGAACTACAATTTTTCGTCCGTTATGTATTGAAACAAATGGAAATTATATATTGTCGTTTATTAAATAAAAAAAAACAAAAAAAAAGTGTTCACTGTACATTCAGTGTGTTTGTGTGTTTTCTCCTTTAGTTGTTTATCAAATTCGTTTAACTAGCATATTTAGCTGTTTTTTTATCAATTATAATAACAGTGTATCGTTTATATTAAAAGAAAATCGGCATTTAAGCTCTGTCAGACTATATAAATAAAAAAACAATAAAAAAAAAAAAAAAACCAACATGATTTTAAAACCTATTTTATTTTACATCGATTTAGCGATTTCAATCAATATCGTTAGAGCCGTTTTTGAGAAAATCTTAAAAGCGTAAAAAATGCATAGATAAACACTTTCGGTAAACCGAATTTTAGCGTGACTTGGTTGTTTAGACTCAAGAGATTCAAAAACGTGTGTTTCTGTTAAAAACTGGAACTCAAAAATTTTAGCAGACGCAGCAATTTCCCTTACAAGACGTATATCACATATAGTTACGTGAAAGTAAGAAATAACAAAACTCATTCCATATTATATGAATCATTAGAAATCATAGTATATAAAGAAGATTTTATAGGAATAGGAATATCATTATTTTTTTGCTTACCCTCTGCTTTTATTATTTTACACAATATACAATATATAAATATATCAGGATATTTGACCTTCTATTACCCGAAGGTATTCTAGGAAATATTTCTAGATGCGCAGCATGCACTTTTAACATTTAAAAGGCTTTTATGGCTTTATGCATACGATAAAAAATATGGAGAGGGACCATTCTTCAGAGTTTCGGTAATAAATTGAGTTCAGACATAGCCCGAACTCCTTCCCTCGGCGACAACGTCAACGAGAGGTAGTGATCGTTGCCACCTCCCAGGTTTGGGTGGTGGGGAGATATTAGCAAACAATGGGATAGCACAGACCTTCAGCCCATTAAAAAAATTGATATGCCTCCGGCTGATAAATTTAGGCACTGTTGGCAATGCTAACTACTGATGTGTAGTGTGGTTTTGGCCCTCTATAGGATGGTACCTATAGGAATATCCAACAAATAAAATAAGTGTTAAATAAAAATCTTGTATGATTGATGAGTCAGGTAGGAGAAAAATAAAAATAAATTAGTGCAGGTATACATAAATATTTGTAATCATTTTTTAAATTGTTTATACCATAATTCTTACTATGACATTCTGAAATAAATATTATTAAAAAACAGTAAATAATTTTACAGGTATTAATTACTTAAAAATCGAATATTTTATTCCCAGATATTTTTTACAAGGTTTTAAATCAAATAATAATTGATCTCAATTATAACATTCATTGACTGTAGTATCATCGTCAGGAAATTATAAATCAAACCCATTTGCTGTCAGTTGATGTTTTTTAATATTAAATTTACATTGATTTCCAATTTGAGGACGATAAAATATTTGAACAAGTTAGTCATATAGCATAATAAAGGAGATGAACTAATTGGATACCTTTCATCATCTATTCCAGTTAGTTAGCTGCCGCTGTAAATTATAATAACCTCAAGACGGTAGCTGCGTGGGTGCACCTCAATGGCTACTGGTCACAGCTCGTAATATAAAAATTGGATTGATGACATATGGCTAACTAATTATATATTATATAAATACACTCCACTATAATATCTATTATAGATTTACGAAAGACATAACAATAAAGAAAGTTCAATCTTACACGTCGATGACCAAAGACTTGTAGTAGAACCTTTTTGTTTATCTAGACACCATCACACGTAGAAAAAAATAAATTAGGGATTAGATCTATCTCTCAAGGAAACAGCATTATCATCTTTAAAAATCGTCCAGATTTAGCCAGAATCAATTTTGTTACCTCAAGCTAAAATTACATGGGATCAGCACTAGAAAAAAACAAAAAAAAAAAAAACTGAGAAAACAGAGAAGATAAAAATAGTATTTCAATCTGATTGGAAAAATCAATATATATAGATTGTATATACAATCTATTAATTTTTCCCATTCAGAGATAAATTGAGTTTTCGACGGAACGACGTATTAATAAAGTACAGAATTGTTCTTTATTTATTTATTTAGCGTAACTTTATGCTAATCTGGCTAATCGGACGATGCTACAGCGGGAGTCCTCAATTTTGCCAAGCCAGGTTTAATTAGAATAGAGATCTTTTACGAGTACATGGCATCGCACAGTCTCGAGACCACCTTTTTAGTTCCCCTTCGAAAGAGGGGAATCGAAAAAAAAAGAGTTTGAATAGAGTTTTACTTATGTTTTTTAAGTATCCAAGTTAAAAAGGTAATAAAAAAAGAAGCTGCAAATTATTACAAAATGGTATATTATTTCCGAATAATTATATTAGGGTACAACAGTTTATAAAGTTGTTTACAGTCAATTAACTAAAATGAAAAGCGATATATATATATCAAAGGAAAATAGCCTCCATTGCATCAGAACTGCTAATTTCAATAAGCTATATCTGTACTATTGCTTAACTGAATTTTTCGTTATAGCACGTTTTTATCCCCTAATCGAATTCTATGAATCTTGAAACGAAAGACCTCAAATATTGATACATTATTTTTTATTTATTCATTTTTTTTTTTTTTTTTGGTCGATTACATTTTTTTCTATAGCTCCTTTTAACACTTATTTTCGAACTTTGCACCTTAATCATTTATTTGGTCAGAAATCGGAGCTAAGAAATACTGTTTTATTTTCAAAATTCGATATCGTGCAACTAAGTTAAATGTAAAAATATTTAAAAATTAAATAAAAATAAATTATATTAATTAATTAGATTAGACTAGTTACATTTACCATGAGTCCTATAAATATTGCAGGCTGTAATTTGTATGATTTCCCACTCAGTGAACGCCCTCTTTCCGACAACGCTCTCAGACCCGACCAAAGTAGGCGTTTTCGCATGCTCCTTTAGCATTTACCCTTCCATTTCTAGTATCTTCAACTCCATATAAACTTGTTCGTTCCGTTAATTAACTAGCTAATTAGATCTCGTCAAGGTTCACCGAGCTGAAGGCTGAAGAAGGCTGGCTCTTTGATAAGACATGTCAGATAGCGATACAAAAACTTTACAGATTATATCAGAATTTACAGATAATGAATGCACTAAAGGAATATTTCTAATCCGTGAAATTGAAAATTTTTATCACAATGCCATCCAAGATTTCACAGATAACTCTACTGATTATACTAATAATAATAGTTTGAATAATGTATTATTATTTTTTATTTCTCTATTCGCACCTGTCAGAAGCTATCGGACAATAAGCAAATGTGCTGTATAAAAAAGTAAGCTGAAGAAATAGTAGACATGCGAAAGGAAATTTGTTATTTAACTTTATATCATCTTTTACTACGTTTTGTATCAGATAATATTTGTTATAAAATATTTCTCTTTCCAACGGAACATTATACGTCTATATTACTGTTCCTATTATAAAAAAAAACAAAAATTACTTTAAAAAATAGTTTTACTCTTTTATCCTTTCGTTGGCCATAAAATTCACCCAACTTGTATATTTATCCGTCCTTCATCAATGTCATTAAGATGATATGTTTAATCTTTTGGAATGTACAAAATTAAAAGTAGTTAGAGGAAGACAATTTAAAATATCGGCATATAAGACATCATATTATAGGCCATTAAATTTTACATCCATATAGCGAGTTTAATTAAAATCGTTAGAGCCTTTTTTGAGAAAATCGTAAAAAGGTGCAAAATGCAAGGTATAAAATGGCCCTTCTGGTTAGCTGAGTTTGATGAAAAAGTTGCTTTAACATTCCAATTCTTAGGCCATAAATGAAATTTCAGTTTCATAGGACTTAGGAGTTACTACACACACACCTTTTCGCGGGACTTGGTCATTTGGACTCTAGAATAGAGATCATATAGATACCCTAAAACGCGTATTTCCGTCGAAAAATGGAATTCGAAAATTTTCACGATCGCAATAGTTTCCCTTACTATATATTTCATATATAGGTAAGTGAAAGTAAAAATAGATACTTCTTTTAGCCGAAACCCTACACTTGGTTTTTCAGATACACATGTATGAAGTTGTGATATGAACATTTGGTTGCAATCGCTGAGCTAACAGTCATGCCCGTTTGAGGGATAAGAACCAGGACAGTCGATAACACATAGTTCAACACACACTTTAACAAAAAACAAATATTTTCATTAATAGTTTAATCACTAGACATAAACGACAAGAACTTAATCGACGATTTGGCGAATTAAACAGACTACTTAACAGAAATTCTAAACTATCGATTGAAAAAAAATTAATAATATATAAAACAGTGCTGAAACCTATCTTGACCTACGGACTTGAAATGTGGGGGACAGCCAAAATTTTTAACATCAAACACATTGAATCCTTTCAATCCAAAGTCCTTCGAACAATAGTTAATGCTCCTTATTGTTTCACCAACATACCTAAATATTCCATTTATTTTGGTCATTATTCCATCAGAATTCTCCAGAATCCATCAGAACCTTATCCATCACCCCAATGCAGGCTTATCGAGCTCCACATACCCTTGCCATCCTACTAGAAGATTGAAACGGCAGTGGCTTCGAGACCTCCTATGAACATGTATATTGCAGTTCTAGCACTGGCTAGATTCTCCACTCAATGCACTGTATGTTTGAGTAATGTATGAATTCTAGACTTGGTAAATATTTTATTAATTCATTATTGTATATTATTTTTAGTTTTGTAAATATTATATGAATGTTATACTTGATCACTATTATAAATGTTCTAATAAGTATAGATTAGGGGTACTCACTACGTTTGCTATAGCATGCTATTTGTGTTATTTTGCTAAACCCGTCGAGTTTCTACAGTTATTTCCTGTATAAAATTGATGGGTTTAGCACAATAGCACAAATAGCATGCTATAGCAAACGTAGTGAGTACCCCTATTATAATATTCAATGAAAAGAATCAAATAGAAAAGTATAATTAACGGATGTATAATGTTTTCAGCGGAGAAGACTTACGAAGAATTGTTTAATAACGAACCAATCGTGTTTAAGGACACTTGAAGAATAAACTTATTGCTAATTTTTCGTCTGTGTGATTAATCACTTTATAGAACAGGTTTTGTTATTAATCTTAATTAAAGCTCAGGGTTCAAATAGCTAATCCTTATTAATTATATTTTTGATATAGGTAGAATGACAAAGTGATACATCTTATTATTATGTAATTTAAATTTAAAAACATATCATAAATATCAGTTATGACATTAATCTTAATTACCTAATTGATAAATGTGTTTCTTTAAATTATGCTAATGAAACCTTTCTTAAAGAGTATAAAGCAAGGAGTATCATGGAACCGGCTAATGTAAATATTCTTGATTCTCAAGTCGTGTGACAAAGTTAGAATGATTAAAAGAATTTGTGATATTATAAGTTTCTTTGTAACGTATGTGGTCTTGTATTGATCTTTATCCAATATCTAAATGGATGTAGATATTGTGCTCCAAAGGGCGATACGCCAATAGCACCTTAGACAACAACCGAGTGAAAGCGCGCATTATATCACAAACTGCCGCTTCTTGAAGGACGGTGAGAGCGAAGAGTTGGTCGAAGGTTGTCCATGTGTTGGGCCTCAACTCATGATTAAGAGCCTAATGGCCCCGATCGAGAGGATCAATGTGGCAACATCTCTTCCAATTATAGCCTCTTCCACAAATCATCTCCAAGCCACACGTCATAGATACCTTCTCCAGGAAAGCGATAGTGGCGCCTGGACACACGAGTGGAAAGTACGCTAAAGCATGTTCCATAAACTCCGAGTTCCGAATCAATTACATCTCATAGCCTTCAGAGAATGTAGAGCGTACGTGTAGTCAAGAACATTCATCTTGATCGAAATTCTATTTCGCTGATACTAAAAGGTACATAAATCTTTGGAACCTGTGATTATTAAACGCAGATGGAAAATAAGTAATTGCACTTTTATTGGTTCTACATACCATGTGGCTACCGCATCTTGTGGCTATCCATCATATTCAGAAAGGAAACCAAAATCACGAAATAGATTTAAAACTGCCAAATAAAAAGTACTTTTCGTGTCTATTTCGCAGCATCGAAGATATACCGACGTTCAAGTTCTAAGGCAAAATTGGTTTTATTCCGTGTTTTTTTTTTTTCAAGTTAATCTCATACATATCTTTCTCCAAGTTATTTAAAGGTAACAAACGATTAAAATAAATAAAGTACTTCCGGTGGATAACTGATTGGAACAATAATACAAATTAATTGATTTTTTAAGTTAATTCAACTCTATTTGATTTTAAATATCAGAATTGTTGAGCGTCTGTTTGGGAAGATATAAGTAACTGGTTCTGCTGGAACTTGAAGAATGGTAGAAAATATGCATGGCGGATACAAGTAGGTAGGGGATTCCAGAAGGTAGTTAAACGGACTTAAGCTTAAGCTATAAAGGTAGAAGTGCAAAGTTCAGAATAATGAGAATTTGTTTCAAGAAAGTAGATTGACGATTTGAATTAAAAGAGATGCAGGCAGGATAATGTAAATTAATGGTTTTGTTCCTGAAAAGTACCTTTAATTTCGTAAATTTTATAAAACTAAATATATTATCTTGTTACCATCGATGAAAAACAAATAAATATATAAGTTGAACGATTTCGATATCTAACTAAAGGAGAAAACTGAAAAAATATTTTTTTAATGCAATTTTTTTATTTTGAACATAGCAGTAACAGTAATATGCATGTATAATGTACTGTTGGAAAGCTAAAGATTTTAGAATAAAAATACGAGAGATGAAAATCCGATGAAACTAACTGATTATTTTAGGTAATAACATAATAGATTTTTTAAATAAAACACATGTTTCTATAAAACTTCCATTTAATTAATTATTTATTGGTTTCACTCATTTTTATCTCTTACTGTATTTGAAAATTCTTTAATTTATTTTAAAAACGGAGGTAAGTGAAAGTCGTGTGTTGCCCGCACCAGATTTTTTTTTTATCTCTAACTGTATTTGAATATTCTTTCATTGATTTTAAAAATGCAGGTAAGTGAAAGTCGTGTGTTGCTCGCACCAGATTTTTAGAGAAGTCTTTCGGAAGACTATTATCATTACAGAACCTCTTGAATTGTCGTAGAATGAAACATTAACCCTTTTATTATGTAGGTAGCACTATGCAGATGAATTAATTGCTTCAAAGTACTCGAACAGCAGAAAAACCTAGTAATTTGAATATCCTTTCCACTGTTCATAAAAAATAAAAATAAAATAAAAACCGCACGTGTAAATCCAACCTAAAAAAAAATACTTGATAGATTAACTAAAGTTTCCATCTGTAACGTTTGACGCTATTACTATTATTATTAACATCCACTAATGTAAACATTTTGGAACATTTGTCGGTAAATCAGCCTTAACAATTATTTTAATTTATAGCTCGTAATCTTCACGGGAGAATATTTTAAATAAAAATATTGTTAATCTGAGTTTTAATCACATTTTTACACTCTTCCCGGATTCGGGGTCTTTTATGCCTCATCGATCCACGCCGATATCCAACACAAAAAATACATCAGGAAATTTTCTCCGCTGGAATTTATTAAGATAGGCACTACAGTTTCAAGGATATTAACATTCCTTTAAGAGAATGCCGTGTTAACTATATATTCAGAACATAAAGCCTGAAGATGTTAGCAACAAGGCTAACCGGTATGTTGAATCTTGATTTTGGGGATACGTAGGGTTCGGCTGATAAATTAGGCAAAACGTGTGAGTAGGTGAGCCGGCCGAGGATGACACCCGCCAAACCCGAAGAACAGGAAAAGTGATCGTAAAACTTCTTCCAGTCCGAGACACGCTGGCTAGGGAAAGTAGCACCCCTGCGAATTAGCACCATTCCATTTCAAATATTTTACGACTCTAATGAAGTATCCTCTTTTTGTGTTTTTTTTTTTTTCCTTAATGTTTTTATCGGATATATTCAGCTTTCGAGAAAGCGTGGACAGGTTGGCTTTTTTTTGCTTGGTATAAAACAAATACAGCGTATTGGCCAAGTAGGTGGATCGTGGATTTCTATATCCTGACTAAAACTCAACATTTCGACGACTAGAGGGAGGATTAGCTGATTGGGTTATGACTTAAGTCTCTTACTTTCTGGACCTGAACATGCGAAAAAAAATATTTACCTTCTAATTATAATATTTCCACAAAATAGTCTTAAAATATTTATTGGAGATAGATAAATAAGGAAGACTGATATCCTCCTGAATGTCTGTAATTAAAGGTATAGTCATAATATTAATAAGTGAAATTCGAAAGAACTTCAATAATACAAACAAGACCAGCCGACTATTTAGAAAGAGATACCTTCAGACACAAATAAGACAAGTTATGTAAAGAGCAACCAAAAGAAAATAGTGCAAAAAAAAAAGTTCGAATGAGTGTAAACGAGGATTTTGGTAGAGAATAAATGAAGAGCTCATAGAAAAAATTATTATGCAGTTTGCTTAGCGACTTCCATTTCTAGGGAGAATCTGCCAATAATAATAATAAGTGAAATTTTAATACAGTTTTATTCTAATGGAATTTTTATTAATATTGGAATTCAAATTCAGGGATGTACCAAACATTTCTTGTAATTTTTAAAGAGCGCTAAAGCTAATCAAAAAAACTTTAAATGGCATTGAGTCGTAGGCTGCTCTTCATCTTATAAATACATTTATTAAACTTGTTTTCCATTTTTCAGGTGTAGACCAGTGAAGCGGCCGCCTGAGAAGACTAGGATCTCCTAGCACTATTAGTGAGTGTCGGGGTTTGCTTCGGAGTTCCAGTATGTAAATATTGCATATAGGTATGAATGTATTGTGGTATCAAAGGTATTTTTGATTATTTCTTTATTTATATTTAAATATGTATATATAAATACCTTATAAGGCCCATAGGGACGTATGCGTGCGAAACTTAGACGCTGAACAAGTCTGTCGTACTCTAGCTTGATCCCTTCGAGAGGAAGATCCTGAGACGCATTCCTGCACCTATTAAACAAAACGATACTTGGCGTATACGCAGAAAAGCGGAACACTACGCTGAATACTGAGATGTGAGGTTACAGAGAATAGAGGGGTTGGGACATGTACTCAGGATGGAAGGGAGCAGAGGGGCTCTAAAGACCTATATAATAGGAACACAACAGAAGGTGCAAGACCCAGGGGCAGAGCAAGAGCGCGTTGTGTCCTCTCCGACTTAAGGCAAGCAGGACTGCCGGTGGCAGAATGATTGAGCATTTATTTATTCTTACTTATTGTAATGTATTGAGGATACTGAGGGGAGCTCATAATTAAATAATTTTAATATTAAACAATTAATGATAACGAACCTTTGTCGGCAAAACATCAAAGGGTGTTTACCTAGCCCCCTAGATTTCCCATCGGTATGGACCCCCCCCAGCGTTACCAGAGACCCCTGGTAGTTTCCTACAGCGGCAGCCTACAAGAATATTAAGGGTGGTCAAAAGATAAGAATAAGATCACAAGTGCTGTACCGCCAACCGGGGTATTTCCCATGTCAGCCCACCCGAGGTGACGAGGATGGGAGAGAAGATTCGTAGGGCAGTCTTATTCGAACCGGGAGTGTTGTCAAGTTTGATCCTCAAGAGGAGTGAGTCGGGTTCCACCTACAAGAAGAGGAGGTGGCCGTCGGGGTTCTGAGAGCAGCTAGAGGATGATGCCAAGAAAGGGGACCTAAGACTGATTTCACATTCGCCAGCCGGTTAAGTATTTCAAAGGTATATTGTTATTTGTAATATTGTATGGCAAAGGTAGTAAAATGTCCCTCAGTATTCTCAATCAGAGTTCTAGGCAATGGGTTAATATAACTTATATGTGTAAATTAATAATTATAGTAAGGTATTAATTGAATCTTGTTTACTTTAATCTTACCCTGCATGCCACCTATTGGATTGGTAAACACGATACCTTTGGAAAGGAGATCCATGGTATCATTAAATATAGTTTATATATTGACTAAATATAGTAAGTAAGCTAGTTTTTGAAGCTACCGCTGCCTTAGAAAAGCAGCCGGCCAAAAATATAGCGTTATAATACTTTATTTACTCAGTACAGATAAAATTAATGATTTCTTATATTAGAGCTCACTGTCCAAGATTTTGGCAAATTGCATTATTTTAAAAAAATCAATTATAAAGTACGCGTAGCTCATATATTTCCTCTCTATCCTATTGATATTTGTTTTTGTATTTTGAAAACTTAATACAAATTAAAAAAAAAAAATCAATTATGCACATAACAAATTAAAACATAAACTACTGATTTCTGACTATTAAAACACGTGGTTTTTGTTTGTTTCTGGAGGGAGACTGAAGTTATTTAAGTGTAGCACCTTCACTATCTTAAACCATTCCATCTATATCCATCCCACTTAGATCATAAAACCTTAATCCAGTGGTCCCCAACAAGTGGTCTCTGGGAATCCGTAGACGATGTTCAGGGAGTTCCAGAGATGTCATGGGGAAATAATTTTTGATTACTTTAGCAAATAAAATATCTGTAAACTTACGGTTAATCAAACATGCCTTACACCTACTAATTTAACATTCTACATAATCTAATTTCTAGCGATCACTCGCAAATATGAGAGTTACTGCTCAATCACAACCTTTGAATTGGTCTTTTTCTTATATCAAAAGTAATAAGCTCTAAGGACCGATATAATTTCGCATCAAATAACGAACAATATTTGATCTCTTCATGAGTATTATAATTATACACCTAGATTATATTGGTTTTCAATTTTGGACATTCAATGTTTTACGGATTGAAATAACATCCTAGAGCATGGCTCAACTAAAAGACAATCTGTTCAAAAATGGAGGTTCTCTTCCATTTTGGATCGTATTCTAGTTAAGAATCCTTTCAACAAGACTTAACTTAGAATAAAAGAAGTAATTAAAACAGTCCTTAAATTATTAAAATTGGGCATATCCTTCGAAATAGTAAAATCAGTCGTTTAAAAAACTAAATAGTAAGAAAATAAGCTGGAAGAAAGACCTCTTCTACTAAATTAAAGGCTAAAGAAGGGTTGCTGCTAGGCACTTTCCTTCCCCATGTCTACCATGTCTAATCTCACATTCGTACAGCACATTTTCCGATTGTCCTATAGCTTCTGACAGGAGCAGAAGAAGAAAAATAAATAAATAAAATATCAAATGTTTAAGATTTCGAGGTCTTCATAATTTAATTTACTGAATAATGGGGTCCGCGAAAAATATTTATTTATATATTTGTTAGGAACCACTGCCTTCATCTATCTCTGGCATCTGGATCGCATCCTCATTTTGTCCTAATCCTCAATGATCCGTGGCACCTGTTATAGCGACGGCTAGATTGATCGAAGCCATACTTACATAAAATAATCAGTTCCCACCGCTCGAGGGACGAAAACTAATTACGCTGATGGAGACAAGCCCTGGAATTGGAAACATCAGAGCTGAGTGTACGGCTTATGTTGCCATTTTTAAAAGAAATCCCGAGAGTTGCGGGACTCTAAAACCTGAGCCCGGGATATCGGTGTAAGGTTCACATAAAAGATGGGATTTATCTCTAGGAAGCGCCATAGGAGCATTTTAATTGAAGGTGGTTGGAGGGCTGTAAAGGAGCGAGCGAAGACAGGGCTCCTGGGAACAGATCCCTACTTTTATATATCTCGGCTATTAAGAGAGGCGGATCATTCCCACGCTCGGGTATCGCCTCACCTCTATGGCTCCGGCCATTTCTTCGCCTCCGACCTCCACATCTAGCCTATTGATAAATTGGAAGAGGCTTTGACAATTTATCGCTAGTTTGACTCAATCCTTTTCGACACTTGTGGGAATGCCTTGTTTTAATAGACACTTTCCTTCTAGCTGGAATCGCAGTGAAGATTTTAGACATGAAACTTTGATTCAGATCCTTAAGTAGCACCCTTTCGTTGTGTAAGATTACCTATGAATTTTTTTAAACAATGGTTCCAACAGAAAAATTACGTGGACTCCTTCCTCCAACTTGATACAACAGCAAAGACCCTCGAAATACTTTCTATATATCACGATCACCCAAAGTGTGAGTTGAGAATCCACTTGCGAGATGCTTGCTGTGGTCCTTGTGCTGGCGCTGGTATTAAGTTTGATATCACGGAATTATTCTTGACTACCCATTAAGTTGGAATGCCCAGGTACGTCGCTTCTCAACTGAGGAATTTTTTTCCTCCATACACCAATAGCGACTGTTTACGATAATATTCCTCCAAAGTTTCGATATTCTAACACAAATCCTCTAAAGTATTTAAAGTTACAATGTAAAAATATGGACGAATTTCCTCATTGAAAACAAATTGCTGAATTATTAGGTTTAAATTACTTTTTGATCATCAATGCAAACCTGCGTCATCTATTATAATTTTGATGCTTATTTTGAATGATGTATTATTGCTGATAATTAAGTTTGTATTCACGGGCCTTTATTTTATATCATGAATAAATATGTATTCCTCACTGCTTTTCGGTTTGGTCATTTACTGTTTCCTAATGTTTCTATTGCATTGCGGCAGTTGAACTTCTTTCTCATCTACGGACATGCCTTATTAATAATTAATTAAATTGAATTTCAATAGAAACATGTGATGAAATATTATTTTATTAAATAAACTATATTTTTATTATCAACGACAATCGTTGGTTTTATCGGCTTTTTATCACTCTCCGTTGTAAGATAATAGTTTTTCTAAAGTCTTTAGCTTTCCAACGATACATCTATATTACTGTGTTATTATAACAAACACAAAAATTGCATACAAAAAATTTTTGCTCTTTTCTCCTTTAGTTGAATATCAAATTCGTTCAAATTACATATTTATCCGTTTTTTATCAGTACTAAACAGATGATATAATTATTTTTATAGATTCTACAAAATTAAACTAGAGAGAAAATTTGAAATTTCGGCATTTAGGCCATATCAGTCTATTTCAATGAGAACGAAACCAACATTATATTGAAGCCCATAAAATTTTACGTCGATATAGCGACCTTGATCAAAATCGTTAGAGCCGTTATTGACAAAATCGCAATAAGGTGCAAAATTTAAGGTACAAAGTGGCATTTCAGGCAAACTGAGTTTGATGGAAATGTTGCTGCAACATCTCGGGCGTATAGTTTTGTCATGTATGATATTCCAGTTTCATACGACTTTTCGTTTTCGCGTTAGACTTACGACCGCACACAGATACACACACACAGACCTTTTTGCGGGACTTGGTCATTTAGACTCAAGAGACCCTAAAACGTGTATTCCTCCCGAAAACTCGAATCCAAAATTTTCTCGATCGCAATACATTCCCTTGCTATATATTTCATAAGTAGGTAAGTGAAAGTAAAAATCAACAGTATGTTACCGCGAGCAAATTAATGTGTCTGTGTAAAGCCTGAGGGATTCTCGTTTTAAACTTTAGCTTCACAACTATTTTATCAATATAATTGTTGTCATTAAGAACAGAGCAGGTATTTATGTAACTTTTAATTCCGCTCATAAAATAGTAATGTGGATGTATAATATACATTTGCAAAACTTAATATTTTTAATCTAACATCCAACGTTCTAGAATATACTGCATACTGACGAAAAACGGTGAAAATTAAATCATTGTTAGAAAAAATTTGCATTGTTATATTTTTACTTTCACTTACTATATATAGTAAGTCCCGAAAAAGGTATATGTGCCTGTGTGTGTGTGTGTGTGGGGAGTAAGTCTAGCGCGAAAACCATAAGTCGTATGAAACTGAAATTTCATATTTGATACAACTATACGCCCGAGATGTTACAGCAACTGTTTCACTACAATCGGTTGGCCAGAAGTCCTACTTTATCTCATGCATTTTGTACCTTTTTACCATTTTCTCGAAAACGGCTCTAACGATTTTGATTAAACTCGCTCTATCGATGTGAAATTTGATGGGCTTTGATATCAAGTAGGTTTTTATTCTGTTTGAAATAGTCTTAGAGGACTTAAAGGCCGGTATTTTTTAATTTCCCCTTATTTTCTTCTTTATATCTTTAATATTCTCCGTATTTTTAAATTTTCTTTAACAATTTATTTTTATCTTTAATGTAATTAAAAATTCTTAAATTGATTTTAACAAGGAAAGTAAGTGAAATGTATTGCGCGCAACAGAATTTTTAGTCTTACATTAAAGAAAATGTATTATTAATGACACAGAGTAACAAACGGTATTTCAATGACTCTTGACCCCCTCATTATCACAAAAATTTCATTCCCTGCACATTAATATAAAAAAAATTGCTTTGATTAAAATTGGTTTTTCCTACGGGAATGGTAGCCAACAAAATTTGCCAAGATTTATTTGATTAAGATAAATAATTTACTATGTCTGAGTGATGTGTACTAAAAAGAGCGATTGGCTCATTTCAAAAACGCGTATTAATTCTCCAATGTAACAACTGATGTCTCATTTCCACGGTATTCCGATCACTGTAACGGTTATGGGTCAGTTCATCGGATCATTCAATACCATGACATCAGGGTTTTTTTTTTATATATTTCCATTATGGTCCATTCCAGAATCATTGGGTTTGAAGGAAAACGACGGTGTCGCAAGAGACCGAGATCCGGATAGGACAAGCTCATAAAAAATGCTGCGAGGCAGATCTGGAGACACCTGCGAGCAACCTGAGTCAGTGGGTATTAGTTGACGTCGCGGGCTGAGTCAGCCTCTACCAACATCCGCGCTCTTATAATTACGGATCCAGGCCTTCAGCGATATTTTCAGTCATCTTCTCTATTTTATTACCGACTCCTAGTTCTCCAAGTTATAAATATATCGACACTAATTCGCACTTTCTATCTGAGCTAAAGTGATGTTTAATGATTTTTCCTGACCTTTAAGGCCCTATATTAACCAGTCCGATGTATTTATTGTGTTTGTACTTTTTCGAATTGCGCTTTAGAAATAAAAAATAACCCAGAGCTATATTTATTTGAATGGAATATTTACAAGAATCCGCGCTAGTTATGCCGGTAGTTGGAAATCGAACAACATTATATTTATGAGGGAAGAGCTGGAGTTGAGCCAAAGAGTTTGCAATTTAATGTTGCTTCTGTTCTCACGGGTATCTCAGCTTCTCAGGCAATGATATATAAAATTAGAACGTACGTAGGGTATTTGATTACTGAATAATAGCCTTCATTGAGCTACTTATTCCGTGACGGAACCAGGGTTTTTGCACCAGGCTCAAGAAAAAGGGAGGAAGATGTATTTTACCTTCTTTTTACCTCTTCCTCTCATAAAATTCAACAGTTTGACAACATTAATTTATGCAATTAATCATCACTATCAAGGATACCAAAAATGTTTTTATTTTAATTATATTTTTGTAATATGAAAAGTCTCTTTTCGTCGCGTCACCGCTCTTTTCTCTTAATCTAAGCTTTACTTTACTTCTATAAAATTTAAAAATTATTAGATTTTTGACAGTTTCATAACGAAATCTGTCAGGGATTTTTATAGTTATTAATTTGTTCTGTTTTCTTACTGAAGATTGAGGAATACTTCCATTTCTGAATAGCTTTTCGGATTGTAGTTTGTTTGTTTGTTTGTTTTGGTTTCAAGGCGTAAAACCCTAAAGTCATCAACGCCTAGACACTATATGCATATTCAACCTTTATAAGAAAGAACTATTAGGTAATGAGTGATTGAGAGAAAGAAAGAAAAAAAAAATAATAATAAAGAAAATAATAATAAAATAAATAAATAAATGATAAATAAAGAAGAAAAAAAAATAAAGAAAGAAAACATATTTTTATGTAAACTATAGTTTAAAAAGCTAATACTAGTAATGCTAACTGACTAGGAATGGTCTTTATAATTTCGATAATAATGACTGCTCCTTAAGAAAATCAAAAACTAATTCAATGGTTTTCTCTCTATCACCCAGCACCGCTGAAATATTCGGGCTTAGTCCAATTTTATTCAGGTGTGATGAATAAGGGCATTCTTGAAAAATATGCCGAATGGTAAGGGTTCCATCACAGTGCTGGCATCGGGGCACCGGCTGCCTAGCAAAAAGATAAGAGTGCGTCAGCCGCGAGTGTCCTATCCTTAGCCGGGTCAACGCGACCTCCTCCCTCCGGCTGCTACGGCTAGATGTGGACCAGCGTTTCACTGTTTGTTTGTTCGGATTGTAGTAAACGTTTCCAGAGAAGCCTTTGTTTATGCTGTAAGCAATCAGCTTCAAGGGTAGAAAGTAAGAGTGGCCTAGAAGGTATAGGTTAGATTTTTAGTTAAGGTGTTAGCCATTTTGATGGTTCACCTGTTGTGTAGTGGCTAGCACAAAAGCTTTCTATGTCTGAGATTGCGTGTTCAAACCTGGCCGATTATTTATTATAGTATGCTAGAAGAATATAATAGAAAACAAATTTTATTCTGGGACTAGGTCCCCTAAGAATAACAGTTATGTACAATAGAAATATGTCTGGCCAACAGACAAAATAAAAATGAGTATTTATTAATTACAACGATTATTTACAATTACAATTATTTACAATGAGGAGAAAAGCTATACATAAAAAAACAAACAAATTACTTTAAAAAAATATATATACATATATAATATCTTCTAAATATTGTCTTCTGAGGAAATCGAAGGAAAAGATCGAGGGCTTACGTCGAAGAACTTCTTCACACGTATCTCAATAAGACAACAGAAACAATAGAAGCACCATGGGACCAAACAATACCAAGAATAAACTTAACTCTGACAAAGTATAACAAAACTGACACACCGCACTATGCACTAAGAGAAAAATACAATGAAATTATATGTGATCATTCAGATCACACAAAAATATTCACAGACGGGTCCAAAATAAATGATCAAGTTGGTTTGTCTATTGTTACACCCGTAAGTATCCTTAAATTCAAACTTCCTAACCTAAGTAGCATATATACTGCGGAACTTGTACCAATATCAAATGCACTTGAATTCATTAAGTCACGTGATGAGTCAAAGTTCATTATATGCACCGATTCCCTATCCGCCCTTAAGAGCCTTCATAATATTTGCATTGATAACCCACTAATTAATAAAATCAGAAAATATGTGGGAAATTTAAAAATACTGAAAAAAGAACTTGTGTTCTTGTGGATTCCATCCCGCGTAGGCATTGATGGTAATGAAGAAGCGGATCGGGCTGCGAAAGAAGCTGCATTGTCAAACGTCCAAATCCACCCAACTTACATCAAGGAAGACGTTAAAAATTACCTTAAGGTAAAAATATATCAGGCATAGGAACAGATGTTGTCGGAACTTGACAACACCAATAAATTAAGAAATATCAAGCAATCGCCTGATGCATGGAATACATCATTGCGAAGTAATCGCCGCGAGGAAACTGCTTTGGCGAGACTTCGCATCGGACATAGCAGACTCACACATCTCCATCTCATCCTCAGGCAGCCCGTACCAATGTGTGACTTGTGTAGAGTGCCTCTCTCAATAAAACACATAATTGAGAACTGCCTCAAATTCCATGTACAAATGGATAAACTTAACCTAGCTAGAGTTTGTGAGAGCTTGAAGGACTCTAGTGAAACAGTTAGTTCACTGATTAGGTTCGTCAAAGAATGTTCTCTGCTCCCGGAACTATAAGAAAAAATAAATAAATAAAGAAAAAAAATAATAGTAATAATAAAAAATATATATATACATAAAAAAAATAAAGAAAGAAAGAAAAAATTGTAATAAATTTACTAATTCAGAATGTGTCAACAAAATAATAATAAAAAAATAAATAAACAATAAAAAAAAATAAATAAATAAAAAAAATTGATGGAAAAATAAATAAATAAAAAGAAGAAAAAAGAGTAAAACAAATCTGTTACTACAAATTTTTTCGGTGCTAATAACCAAGAGGTTGAGCACCTACTTCAATACCCTAACCCTAATAGTTTGTAAAGGTATGATCCAAGGAAATATTGTCTGCGGGTGGAGGGAAGGAGCAACTTTGATTCACCGTGGGTAACATGAGATCTCCTTGAAATGCCGAAGACAGTAT
Source organism: Piezodorus guildinii (assembly GCA_023052935.1). Lineage (NCBI taxonomy): Eukaryota > Metazoa > Arthropoda > Insecta > Hemiptera > Pentatomidae > Piezodorus > Piezodorus guildinii. The sequence goes on from CM041292.1 coordinate 61,033,996, forward strand.
TGTTATTATAGTGAAAAAGAGCCAGAAAGGTGGTTTCCTACGGTTTTTATTGAGATTAAAAAATCCTTAGTTATTCCGTTCTTCGAAGAGAACAAAAAAGGTGGCTCCGAGCATGTGCGATCACTACAATTTTTACTGCAGATTCGTCAGATTAGCTATAGTAGCATAAAGCAATGTTAAATGAATAAACAATAAACCATCATGAGTTTAACAAACATTTACATTAATTATTATTGATTATTACTTATTTTAGACCAAAACTAAACGAAAGTAATCATGGAGTAATGGATTTCTTTTTAACTCTTGCAATTTATTTATTTATTATTATTTTTTTTTTTTTTATTTATTTATTTTTTTTTTTGCACCAAGTCAACATTTCGGGTTTCTTTTCCATCTTCAAGTCTCACTGTTGAATAATAATTAAGATTCATACTTTGATCCTAATTTTAAAATAAATAAAACTATTGTAATCAATTTGAAAAGGTAGAAATTAAAAAACCAAATGTCCCTTGTTCTCTATTGACTAATATTTTTAAATTGACAGAATTATAAAATAAGATAATATAAAGAAGTATAAATTTTATCATTTATATAACAGTGAGTCTTGAGGATGAGGAATTATAATCGAAGTAATTTAATACATGGAAAATGACATATTTTGGAAGAATTTAAGACCAATTGACTACTCCTGGATTGAAGCATTTCTTCCGATGAAAATTATTGTTATTATGAAAATAATCACTAATCTGTAATAACTTTTAATTAACCCCTACTTCCAACCTGCCTAGATTATCGCTTATAGTATAAGTACCTGTCTCGTGATGGAGTTGAGCCTATGAAGGCCGCGCAAAACGGCAGAAGTAGAGGAAAGTAAGTATGAAAATGTCTAAAGGTTTTATGTGATGTCGGCGATAGTTAATTGCCATACACTATCACATACTTTCAATACATTAAAATAAATATACAATAACCTTATTTTTTCTAATTCTTTATCATTTTTAAAAAACTTTAATCATAAATAATTTTCAAATCCTCATTAGTTTCTGTCTTAAAAAAACCATGTTTCTATAATGTGTCTATTACAATTATTTATAGTGATATAACTCTAACATTTGGTTTTGATGTATTTAAAAAATATATATATTTAATATGATAGGATTAGGATGTAATATTTGGTGATATTGTACGAAATTATAAAATAAAAGTATGGCTTCACCGTCTCCTCTAACTTCACGAACTCTTATAAGCACTATCTTTTACGAATTTTTACCTACCTCTTCTCTTACCGTGGAGCGCAGCCTAGAGTACGGAATTTTATGTTAGTTCTGTTCGATCCCAAGAACTTCGAAGATACTGTGAGCAGACGGAATGCTCAAACACTCAGCTTGCAAGAACATTGGCCAATGGTTGCAGTGGGGACTACCCCAGCATACACTGCTACCCCGCGGAGGAGATATAATTCGCGGCGATAAGAGCCCTATTTGGGAGGGCTGGCCTCGATACCCTCGGGCCCTTAAATAGCCGATGGTCGGCTTTAATTACCCAGATAGCACGAGTCGGCAGCCTTTGATCCGGAGTGTGTTCCGATGTTAGCGAAGCAGATCCGTTTCCATCCACACCTTCCGACACGGAACGCCAATATAGCCACTGCTTTAACTTGTCATCGAGTTTTATATAATATTTTATTTATATTTGTAATGAGTGGAATGATTTATAACCATCAGGTTTGCTATTTCCAGTAGCACCACACCTAAGTACGATAATATCGTTTCCTTCCTCATACTAAGTCACATTTTAACATTTTTTGATATGACTAGATCAAAATAAAACATTTTACCACACTTTTTTCTCTTTCATACCTCGCCTTTTTAGGCTATACGGGGATTTTGTCGGGTCAGGGATTGATGGCCTGGGTTTATACCCCAGAGACCGGAACTATTTTATCAATATAATTATTTTACGGATAATTGCTTTATCATTATACGTTTTTGGTTAATAGGTCGCTGGAAACGAGCGTTCACAGCAACGCGCATAAACATTACTGCACCGGCATATCTATGAGAAGAAGTGAAACAAAATATTTATTTTTGATTATGTTCTTTTTATTTTCTATAATTTTCTTTTGAAATTCTGAGAAGTTCGTTATTTGCTATTTCTAAAAAAGAATTATATTGTATGGCACACAGTTCTCTTTTCTGTTGTTTTATTCCTGTCTCATTTAAATAAATTATGCAAGCATTTTAAACAATATCAACAAAATTACAATACATTTCCGGAATAAGATCTGAGATAAACAGAATTAGACATTGAAAATTGATAGGAACATACAATAGAACATGAATGCCTACACGTCGTATGTTATTTTAATGAAAAATTCATTTCAGAGGCAATGTGTCGGTACAGTGAATAATCCATATAAGAAAAAAAACAATTTGTTTGTATATCATTTCAATGATCAGTGATAAAGCCCTGTAATCACTTTATTATGTTTCTGTTTAATTTGTTTTTGTTTTGACGTTTAACCTTTCAAATTCAGTTAAAATTTCCCATTCGACCTTTATATAGTCATTTGATTCAGATAAAATTAATCAATATTTAGGAGTTTGATGCTGAAAGAACGATTTGTTAAAAATGTTGGCAAATATGATTGTATTGCACTGATTAAGATTGTATTGTAAGATTAAGATAATTAATTAATTTCAAAGTTAAGATATAACGATGAAAGATGATATCTAACAAGTTCTATTTTGGAATACACGATTTATTAAGGAATAGTTAAGGTGCGTTATTCATCAGTTTTAACCAAAATACCTTATCTTTAAGTAAGCTGCTAAAAATGGATGAGAAAAACATTCATTTTCATCATTTAATGTTGCTTTTACTTTTTTTTTTCTCGAAAGAAAATCCGCATCTTCTGTAAACTAAATTATCAGTGTGTAGGGCGACGATGCTTCAGGAGAAAGCACCGTTCGTATGTGGTTAGCTCAAGTATACCCCTCTATATAATAAACTGTCTACGTTTACTGGAGTATTGGTTTGCCTGATTTTCTAGAAATATTAATCATTTTACAACGATAATCTTGGTTTACCTCTGCAGTACTTTGCAGCAACTGAAGTTTTTACCCGTAATATTCGTCTACTGTTTTTCTCACTAGGCCGAAAAGATTCCCAGAAGGCCAGAAACATCAAACAAGACTGGGCGAGGGCTTAATTGATGAGTTTACTGTTAAGCAGTGGGTCAGAAAATTTCGGCATGGCAAACAAATAATGCCGTGCAAGGACTTCACTCCTTATCGGCGATATAGAAGAAAACCCCAGAACAACTGTTCGAGAACTTGCTGAGAAAACTAATCTTACTTAATTGAACTTCGATGACCACCTCAAGCCGATTGGAAAGATAGAGTAAGCTAGAACGTTGGATTAACATTAAAAGTCCACCAAAAAAAAAAAACTTTATGAATTTTTTAGTACACTTCTTGAAAAGTGGACCTTTGCGATAAAAATATGGGTTCGGAACAGTAGCTTTGCAAAGAAAAGTAGTACAGTCTTTTCTAAAACGACTAGGTCATCAAAAAAAAGTAATGGTTACTATATGACAGGCTTCATTTGGTTTGATACTGCTTCTTAAAACCATTAATGCTCAATCCTACATTGGGGCTTATATGTGAAGTCAGAAAAACTGTTGGAGCTTGGATATGATATTATGACTTGAATCTGGATTTGCCCTACTCTCCGAACCTCTTGCCTTTGTACGGATTTGATAATTTAACACATATTTATATTTTAAGACATTCTTTTATGACAATGAAATATAAAAAAGGATTGGAAAACGCGTGTTTGGATTTCATCAATTTTAAAGACTGTAAACTATATTCCGAAGGATAGAAAAGTTGAAAACACGTTGGATGAAATGTATTGCTATATATCAGTGATAGCAATTCTTTAATGGCATAAGATTAATCGTAATGTAGGTTGGAGAATACAGCGAGGAGGGTTCAAGATAGAGTAGAGGGCGGTTTGTAAGAAATCCATCACTCCCTCACATTTGTGCGAGGATTCACGGAAAAGACCTCGAAGATGCACATACCCTGAAGACCCTGACATCTCAAATATTTTCATATAAGGGGTACTCACTACGTTTGCTATACCATGCTATTTGTGTTATTTTGCTAAACCCGTCGAGTTTCTACAGTTACTTCCTGTGTAAAATTGATGGGTTTAGCACAATAGCACAAATAGCATGCTATAGCAAACGTAGTGAGTACCCCTATAGTCAAGTAATGAATAATGATTAAAATTAAGTATAGTTTTTCGTTATAAACAATTTACTTTTTTATTATTTAATATGTATCAGTAAATTGGAATACATATCTCTTTGGAAAGGCTTCCGATTTATATTTCATAACAAATAAAATAATTTTTTGTTATTATATAAAAATATTATCCATGGTATCCTGAAGTTTAAACCTTGTTTATGAATAAGTAAACTCATTGCAGTACTGATAGTAGTGGAGAATATTTTGATTAAATTAAACAGTTGTTTTTTTTTCTTTTACATTATAATCCTTTATTATTTTTCTGACAGCCCAATAATATTTATTAGGCCATTTAAATAAGTACAGAAAATAGTGGAAACAAATATTAAATTATATTCATCTGTTTTCTAAAATGTCAAATATCAATCACCATATTTTTTTTTTAAAGTGTTTCTAAAAAAATCTTGCTATGATCTTAACTTTTACATTTAAATATTTCTGCTCATATTTCTTTCAACTTAATATTTTTTAATAAGTTGGCATTGTGAGCAATAGTTACTATAAACATGTTTTACCCACGTTAAAGTGTTTTGATTAATCTGAAATTATCCAATTATAACATAATATTTTTTTAAATTTCAAATGAAGCGAAAAATATTTGAAGAGAAACCATTCGGGATCGGCAGTAAGATGGAGGCTATGGTAACTGATGCGCGTCAGGAGTAACAATTGTCCAATGGCAATCATTCAACTATCTCTCGGTGGGCGGGGCCTAGTTTATCGTTTTAACAAGCCTTGTCTCAACCAACCTCGGAGAATCTTCAATGCAATAATAAAGATAGAAAAAAAACTTTTTTTCAAGGTGTAATTTTTAAATATTCCAATAAAAAAAAATACTCTAGTTTAGTGTTATTATTAATCAATGTTTAGACAGTAAACAAAAAGAACATTTTAAAATTAATATTTATTTTTATACAATTTAATTTTCCCTAAACGGTAGTATATACAAGGCAGAAAAAAAAAAAAATTGGAAGTTTTACTAGGTTTTGAAAATCGTTTCAATAACACAGTTTTGCATAAGCAGGTAATGTTTTCAGCAAAATAAAAACAAAACAATATTTAGAAATTTAAAATATAAATAAAATACTAAACTTCTGGACGCGCACATCACGAATTACACTTACCTCCGTTGTTAAAATCAATTTTAGAATTTTTAAATTACGTTAGACTTTTCAATTTCGATGGAAACATATATGTTTTTCTGATTACTTATCACACACCCACACAGAGACCGTTCGACGCAACTTTGTTATTAAAACGCAGAAAACCCTAAAACGTATATTTTTAGTAAAAACTCGAAATTTCACTTGACTACCAATACCTTCCCTTACTGTATATTTCATAAAAAAAATAAAATAAATAAAATATATATATATATTAATATAGAGGATATGAGAATCAATCCTTTATTAAAATATTTAATATTAATCAAATAATTATTTATTTATTTATTGTTCTCCCCTACCGAGCCTTTAAGGCTATACGAGGTTTCTCGGGCAGGAGGTGAGGGCTGGGGATAAATGCTGATATGAAAGTCCCCCACAGGACCGAATCTCGAACTGGTAATTGTTTGGTTTTCAAATTATTTGGTCCTCTGTGTTGCTGGGAAACGTGCGTTTAATGCAAAGCGCGTTAACACGCTCGGCTACAAGCCCCAATCAAATAATTATTACTAAACCTTTGTCGGCAAACGTTCAAAGGGCGTTAACCTGCCTCCTTTGGTTCTTCCCTTTGGGTTCCCCCCTCCGCGATACCCCGGGAAACGTTTTAGGGCCTGGTCTAGTGATAGGCATACTTATGACAAAGGTCTACAAAGGCTGGACCGCCAACCGGGGCACTTCTCATATCAGCCCCCCCGAGAATGAGAAAGAAGATTCGAAGAGGGAGTAGAAGTCCAGCAAGACAAGAGTCAAGATCCATCAACGAGTAGAGAAGAATCAGATATAGAGCCAAAAAGGGACGCCTGAGACAATTTCCACCTCCGCCAGCAGACTAAGGGTCAGAAGTTAAGTTTTTGTTGTAATATTGTTTGGCAAGATCAATTATAATAAATCCCTCAGTATTTTCAGGCATAGTTTAAAAATATTGTATTTTTATAAATTAATAATAATAATGTCTTTATTGAAACTTGTTCACTATAATCTTCCCCTGCATGCCACCTATTGGGATTGGTAAACCCGATACCTTTAGAAATGAAATCCAACGGCTTCAGTAAATATATTCTATATATTGATTAAAGATATCGATTAATATAGTTTTTGAAGCAGTCGGTCAAAAACATAGAATAGATCAGAAAGTTATTTTTATTCTGGGATATAGTCCCTTAAGAACAACAAATATGTACAATTATGGTATTCAATGTATCTGGCCAAAAGACCAAATTATCATGATTAATTCGTATTTACAATAGTGTATGAAATAAGAAAAGAAACAAAAAAAAAAATATCTATACAATAAAACAAAGAATATAATAAATGAACTTCTTCAGATGCATAAATTTGTTAAGCAAAACTAAATTTAAAAATGAAATAATTAACTAAATTAGGTATAAGCAATAAATATATTTTTTTTTTACAATAAAAATCTGGTATTTGATATAAAACATCAGTGTTGTTGAGCGTCTGTGTAGGAATACAGAAGGTATTGGAAGAATTGGGATTTGGATGATGATGAAGAAGAAGTATGGCGGATATGGGCAGGTAAGGAATTCCAGAGATTAGTAGAGCGCACAAGAAAGAAATGATCAACAATTTTTGTTCGATGGGTGGAAAGTAAAGGTCAGAATGGTTCAAATAGCAGAATACAATGTATAAAAGAAGGAGCTAAGTGTTAATGGTTTGGTAAATGTATGATTCTACGAAATATTGTCTTCGAATTGGGGAAAGGAGCCACTTTAAGTCGCTTTATAAATGGGTCACATTCTTCAACAACGTCTTCCTAACGCCAGCTACCGTTGATGCCAGGATGTAGGGTGTGATCAGATAGTAATGAAATAAAAAGTAATTTTATTCTGGGACGAGTAGTCCCCTAAAATAACAATAAGAGTACAATATAAATGAGAATTGTCTAGTCGTTTAAGACTTCAGTTTAACAATAAAAGATAAATTTTGTGACAATGAATAGTAATCATCTATAGATTTTAAATATTACATATGTTGGGAAGATTGATACTTTAGGAGGTGGAGAAAAAACTGGTGTTTGAAAGTGGATAATGACAAGGAATTACGAATGGATACAGGCAAGGATTTCCAAAATAGGGTAGCACGAATAACAAAGGATTTTTTGAAGGAGACGGATCTGTGATATAAAATTTACAAGTTTATGGGTAGGGATCATGTGTTTACTGAATGGAACGAGGAACAAGTGGTAAGCATATCAAGAATATAAGAAGGTTTTTTTATGTTGAAAAATCAGAAGAGACAGCCAACTAGGAGGTACTGCCGACGAAAAGAAAAGGTTCTGATCAATAATGACTCCAAGGTTTCTTACTGAGGTGTGGAAGTGGATAGGTATCTTATTGAGGTAAAGGAGTGGATAATATGGAAGAGAATTTACAAGGTTCTTGAAACCGATGAGAATGGCTTTGGTTTTTCCAGCATTCAACTTCAAAACATTTGTCGTAGCCCATGCGTTGATATTGTCAATATCTTGTTGTAGTTTTTGGATAGCCTTTAGCATTTCGGAAGGATGCGAAGAAAGATAGATTTACAGATCATCTCCATATTGGTGGTATTCTGAGTGGCGGATGCAGTCAGGGAGGTCATTAATATAGATGGAAAAATGAGTTGGTGAGAGTGAGGATCCCTGAGGAAACGTGTTAAGGTAACGGAGGAGGAATGAGGTTCATTTGGTATGATGACAGTTTAAGATCGATAGGATAAAAAATAAATAAACCATTTTAGAACGCTGTTTGATATTTGAAGGTTTTGGAGTTTGGAAAGAAGGGTGTTATGATTAACTAAATCAAAAGCTTTTGAGAAATCGAAGACGATTAAAATAGTGATTTTTTGTTGGTCTATTGAGGATTGTAAGTCTTGGTAATTTTTAACAATGCAGATTGAGTAGAATATTGGGATCGGAAACCGGACTGTAAAGGATTTAGAAAGTTTTTTCCTCAAGAATGTTGTTGAGCTGAGAGTGAAAAATTATTTCAAGCGGTTTGGATAGATAGGATAGTATAGATATAGGTCTAAAATCGGAAACTGCGGCGGGATTAGGAACTTTATTCAGAGGACTTACGATTACTTTTTTCCAGGCTGTTGGGAAAATAGATTTTTGAAGAGAAATATTATAAATATGTAGAAGGACAGGAAAGATGACAGGAAGACACAATTTAATTAATTTCACAGGGATTTGGTCGGGTCCCAGATCGTTCGTTCTGGACTTGAGAATAAAGGAGAACAATTCTTCAGGAAATATATCCAAAAATAGAAATTTTCCGGATTGAAGGATGAGGCAGGGAAAAAGCCATGAGTTTAAAGAAAACGGAATTCATTCCATTTTTGCATACGAAAGATACCACAGTCAACTAAGCATTCAATTTAATTACAACCGTATACGATCCCGATTAGGCGATGGAGCATGCGAAGCGAGGGTACCCGATTGGGACAGAGTGTCAAAGACACGGAGGTACAGGAGGTACAAGACACGGCGGACGAGAGAGATGCCGGGCTAATAACCAAGGGCTGGTTAGCATACAATGGCGGCCACTCTACGTGTCCATTCATAGCCAGGAATCCACCCGGCAAATTAGGCAGCTTAATATTCAATGGCTCCGGCCTTAGGCCAATTAAACTCAATTCTCTCTTCTGCCTAACGTTTGCCGTTATTATTCCGAGATTATTCAACTTCGTGAATCCTCCATTTCCGGTCTTATTTGAGAAGAAAGGCGGACGAGCGGTCAAACTTGATTTGTTTACAGGATATGTAAATATAGGAGACTACATCCCTATTTAGAAGTTTGCTGTTCAATCAGTTCGGAATCTTCTTATATATATATATATATATATATATATATATATATATATATATATATATATATATATATATGTGTGTGTGTGTGTGTGTGTGTGTGTGTGTGAGGTAAAATTGCTGATCATTATAATGCTGAAAATGCATAAAGTGCATTCCTTAACTGCTATCTGTTTCTTCGACTTTTCCCAGGTTCTTCATGGAACCCTTTCCTATGAAAATGTCTAGGAGTAAAGTACTATTGTTACATTAGGCTTCCTTCAAGACTCAGCGTAAGACGGTTACAGAGGTCTTCTTTAAACAATAGAAAGCGAACGGTTGATTTCGGCACCCATTTTCATTAAAAACTATCTTTAAAAAACCTTAAAATCATGAAAAACCATCAATCCGTTTAAAATATCTTAGTGAAAAAAACTGTTAACATTTTGGCACTCATTTCCTCATAGCCTGGATCTAAACAGCAGGAAAAAAAAACATTAAATCATGAAAATCCTTTTACGTGTACCTTCTGTCAAAGTAGAGAAGCGAATGAAAGTTAGAAAACTTATTTTTATTATAGGATGTCTCTAACTAGTCCGAAAAAATATTTATTTTCATCACTCTCCATTAACCTTTAAAATTACGTATAATAGATAATATGGATGTCTCTAACTAGTCCGAAAAAAAATTTAAATCGTGAAAAATCCATCAAATTAATCACGTGATAAAATCAGAAGGTGAATGAAAATTCTAAAATTTCAGTATGTACAATCGCAGAAGAGGTTGATATTTTGAAAGAAACAGATTAATAGTATTTTTGAATATATATATATATATATATATATATATATATATATATATATATATATTATTTTTTTTTTTTTATTTTTTTTTTTTTTTTTCCAATTCATAGTAAATTTATTTTCGATACGAATATTTATGGTCATTAACGAATTGTTTTGATTATATTTCAATTTTTTATTTATTTATTTTTTTTTTTATTTGTAGAGTAAAGCATATACAGTAAATTAGTGTTCATGAAACAATTAATAAAAATATGTTCGTTATTTAAAAATAATACTAAACATATTTATTTTATATCAATTACTATTATAGAAGAGTAATTTAGGATATGATTATATCAATTGGAACATTCTCTTCTAATTTTGTTTATATGTATTTATTTATCAAAACATGTCAATAATAAATCTTATTACGTTTCGAGGTATCCCATGCCTCATCTTCAGATGTTCAATATTATATTTATTTCCATATTGTATCTCAAGGTCATTTAATATTATAATTTATTCAGGTCATTTCTAGGTCATTTAATATTATAATTTATTCACATTAAGTTCATATATATATGAATAATAATTCTATCAAATTTTAACTTTTCACTATCACATATTAATATTTCTTGTGCACTTGCAACTATCATGTATACTAAACTCTATGTGAATAAATTATAATATTAAATGACCTATATTGAGATACAATATGGAAATAAATATAATATTGAACATCTGAAGATGAGGCATGGGATACCTCGAAACGTAATAAGATTTGTTATTGACATGTTTAGATAAATATATACATATAAGCAAAATTAGAAGAGAATGTTCCAATTGATATAATCATATATTTATTTTACAATTTGTTCAGAGTTTGGCGCTCCATAGAATGGCTTCATACTATGCCAATGACACGAGTGTTCTGTTTTTGATAACAGCATAAGAGAAAAAAAATTGCACTCCTGGAAGGTTGATTTAGGTTAAAATTTTGACATATAACTATCTCAAGTGTTGAGTTTCAGTTATGCACAACAGTTTTTGGGCCATTCTATTTTGGACTATTTTGCGGTTTTTACTTGGACATTTAAGAGAACTAAGAACGCGTATTTTCGTAGAAAGCTGGAAATAAAAAACATTTAATATCTCAATATTTTTCATTACTTTATACCTGGTATTTTAACGTAAAATAATCTGATGCGCGCAACACACGACTTTCACTTACCTCCGTTATTAAAACCAATTTAAGAATTTTGAAATACATTTAAAGATACAAATAAATGTTTAACGAATTAATTATTTTTAATTTCAAAAGAAACATGCGTTTTATTAAATAATCTATTTATTATATTTTTATCAACAACACTCAGTTAGTTTTATCGGCTTTTCATCACTCTCGATAAACCTTTAAAATTCCGTATAATAGATAGTACTTTTTTTTTAATGTTTAGCTATCCAACGGTATATTATACATCTTTATTACTATTCTTGTGTTCAAAAACACAAAAATTGGATTAAAAAATATGTTTGCACATTTCTCCTTTTTTTGTTTATCAAATTCGCTCAATTTGGATATTTATCAATGCTAATAAAATTATGTTCCAAATTCGTTGAAATGTGAAAATTAAAGGTACTTTAGAGGAAGCAAATTTAAAATATCGACATTTAAGCCCTGTCAGACTATTCAATCAGAATAAACCCTACATCATATTAAAGGCCATAAAATGTTACAGCGATTTAGCGAGTTTAATCAAAATCGTTTTTAAGTAAATCGTAAAAAGGTGCAAAATGCATAGTATGATGTGACTCGTCAGGTTAGCTGATTTTGATGAAAAAGTTTCTGTAACATTTCGAGTGTATAGATGTCTTAAATATGAAATTTCAGTTTCATAGCACTTATAGTTTTCGCCCGGAAATTACCACACACATACAGACCTTCCTGCGGGACTTGGTTATTTGGACTCAGAGGACCCTAAAAGGTGTATTTCCGTTGAAAACTGGAATTCGAAAATTTTCACGATCGCAATAATTTCCCTTAATATATATAGCAAGTGAAAGTAACAAATAATAAATTATAGCAAACATGATGAATAAGAGTGCCCCTTGGTTTTGACCCTCCGGCTATGAGGAATCATAAAATGTCACTCGTAAGATATATTAGACTTATAAGTCAGGTAAAGGCTAGTTACTGTGATAAATTTGCATATTGATGCACCGTCAGAACTTAAGTACCCAACCTTGAGCCGAATATCACTGTTGCTGAATTACTCTTGCGATTGACTGATATGTAAGAAGTTTTTAACAGTTGCCAGATAAGTACATTTGGCCTCCCTGATCTGGCGATTTGAAGAGTGGGAATCTCGCAAGGATGGTCGGGGGGCGATCGTTAAATGTCCGAGGTGCGGCAAGAGTTGATTTATACCGCTCGAGTTATTCATTACGTCGTGAAGAGAGAGTACCTCAGCTCGTGTACCCGCGTCTTGCAAATTTTTACATTTTAAATTCTAAGCAGCGGATACCGTTCTTAGTTGGATCCGATCAGTTCTTCCAACATGGTACTGTTATGCGGGTAGCTGCTCCAAAGACTAAATTAATTAGTAATCACGACCGTTCATATCTTGAAAGAGGGCATAATAAGTGAATTATTCCAGAGACGGACCCAATGGTTTTCTTTAGAAAGATAAGCTAAAAGGGTACTATAGAAATTTAAGGTCATTTGTCATGGTCACTCGAATTAAGGTAAACCGGACATGCTATTCTGCAGGCCACCAATCTGGACCTTGGTTGTTGAGTGGCCATAATCTTTATAACCTAACCAATCTATAGCTGGAGTGAGAAGGTTAAGATACATTACACCAAACTACAACAAGGCGAGTATGTACCCAGTATCTTTTGGCTTGATGTTGCTTAGGTGAACTGATCAACCGATTTTAATGTTAATGTCTTTACTTTCACTTACCTATATATGAAATAGGTAAGTGTGAGTAAAAATCAACTGTATGTTACCGCGAGCAAATTAATGTGTCTGTGTAATACTTGAGGGATTCTCGTTTCAAACTTTAGCTTCACAGCTATATTATACTTATTTTAATTATTTTACGGATAATTATTTTATCATCATAACTTTTTACTTTCACTTATCTATGTAGAATATATAGTTAGGGAAAGTATTGCGATCGTAAAAATTTTGGAATTCGAGTTTTCGACGGAAATACACGTTTTAGGGTCCCCTGAGTCCAAATGACCAAGCACCACGAAATGGCCTGTGTGTCCGTGTGTGGTTACTCCCGAGCGAAAATGAAAATCCCTGTGAAACTGAAATTTTATATTTAAGACACCCACATACGCCCGAGATGTTACAGCAACTTTTTTTAATAAATTCAGCTGACCGGAAGTGCTACTTTATATTGTACTATGCATTATGCACCTTTTTATAATTTTCTCAAACACGGCTCTTACGATTTTGATTAAACTCGTTATAAGGATGTAAAATTAAACGGGCTATAATATCATGTAGGTTTCATTCTGATTGAAAAAGTTTGACCGGGCTTAAATTCCGATATTTGAAATTTTCTGCCTCTAAAGTACCTTTTATTATGTAGATTTTATAAAAATAACTATACTATCTTGTTACCATTGATAACTGACAGCTAAATATGCACGTTGAGCGAATTAGATAAAAATTAAAGAAGAAAACTGAACAAATATTTTTTTATGCATTTTGTGTGTTTTTGAACAGAAGAATAGTAATATAGATGTATAATGTACCGTCGGATAACTAAAGATTTTAGAAACAAATATTATCTGATACACGGAATCGTAAAGGGTAAGGGAGAGTGAAAAAAACCCGATAAAACTAACTGTTTTGGGTTCTCATGAACAAACATAAATATTCCATGGTGACCGTGCTGCTACCTGGCAGCTTGTCAATGAAGCAGAAAGCCCCAATTTTATTTTTGAACATAAAAACAGTAATATAGACGTGTAATACATCGTTGGAATGGGAAATACTTTAGAAAATATATTATCTTAAACACAAGCTTGTAATAATAAAGAGTGATAAAAAGCCGATAAAACTAACTGATTATTTTAGATAATAATATAATAGAGTTTTTAATAAAACACATGTTTCTATATTAATTCAATTTAATTAATACTTTAATGGTTTACTAATTTTTATCTGTAGCTGCATTTGGAAATTCTTTAATCATATTTAAAAACGGAGGTAAGAAAAAGTCGTGTTTTGTCCTAGATTTTTTTGGCCCCTGTTGTATCTCATTTGAAAGTGAAGTTAAATAAATAAAAGTGACGTTAAAGTAATAAAAACAATGAAACTCTTCATGTAAGATGGATGTGTTTACTTAGTGAAAACCATTGACTTCCTAATATTTCCGTTCATTTTTCTCTTCTTAACTAATAATTAAATTATAATAATTAAAATAGCGGTCATGGTTTGTAGCTGATAAACGCTAGAAAAATCATGGACATCCGGTCTCTAATCATCACGGCTAGGTACAAAATATAATTTAGACTGAATTCGTGGTGAAAGTGGTAGGTGACATTTGAAATTTCCAATAACGATTATTTTCTGATCAATCTTTAAAAGTGCAACGTGCGTTCTGACACCTCGTCCGAGATAATAAGGCCGAACCAAGGGTTAAACGGCGTGGGAACTCCCATATCTACATCCAATTGAAAATGTTAATCTATGGATATATGGCTAACGAAGTATAGGTAGACAATTATAGAGGGAAATAGAAAAAAATCTATAGTGATTAATAAGCTTTTTCGATGCATATTGGCATTATCTAGAAGATGCGATCTGGCCGTTGGATATCTAGGACTGCATACCACTTCCCACTACATGCAATGAATACCAGGAAATAAACGCTGCACAAACAGATTGAGAGATAGCCATAATTGCTAGAAATAATTAAGTGGAAAATATTCTAATTGATATAAAATGTATGCTCAATTGAATATCATCGAGATTACTCACTCATAGATTTTTTGAAATGTTATAATTTAAGTAACGAATAGCATAGGCAATAAATATTCATCGATTAAGGTAGCAATTATAGAAAAATAAATTATCGTTCCTTCCCCTACCCCAAATACGTAACAACCATATTTTGCTCTATAATAATTTTAACTTCAGTATATAATTTACGATGTAACTCTTTGTCTTTTTACATTTTATTTTATTAGCTACTTCATTTCCTTCTGAACTATACTAATCAAGAATAAAGCACTTTTTTATTTATACTAATATTTATAATAAATGAAAACAACATTATTATGGGACTATGTCCCTTAATAATAACAGTTTCGTACCATAAATGTACACTTCAATGTACAAGTCTGGCCGAGAGACCAATAAAACCCATTTTAATTCACAAATGTGTAAAAAAACTATAAATATATACAAAATATATTTAATATAAGCAAACCAAAATATCTCCTATAAAATACTAGAGCTGAACAATTTTGAAATAAATGAATTATTCCATAACGCGAGGGTTTTTGCAAAATAAATAATTTTCTCTTCGAGAGCACATTGGGCTAATAATGTATCCTGTTAAGGATGTGTTGAGTTCAGTCAGTGTTTTTTTTATTTATTTATTTTGTAGCTTATCATCGTGTTTGCAGTTCCGATTAAATCATAATCTTTATTGATTCTATTGTTCTGTTTTATTCTTATTTATTTCGTCTTCTTTTTTTTTTTTCTTTTTTTTTTCTTTCCTCATCATAGGTAAGTTTCTGAAGATGTTTTGGGCAATAATAACCACTCGCAGTTTTTTGCTCTTAAAACCAAAACAACAACAGCAACAATAGTTTTTTCTTACATCTAGCGTGCGTCTCTTTGGGATGCTAGAAGGTGTTGGAAAAGATGAGATTCGAATGAGAGAAGGGAAGAAGCATGGCGAATATGATTAGGTAGAGAAATCTAGAGGGCTGCAGAGCGAATATAAAAGGAATTATCAAAAGATTTAGTTCTATAGGTAGGAATGTAAAGATCAGAATTGCGTGATCTAGTTTTAAGTAAATTAGATGAGGAAGATGGTTGGGGGTGCGGTCATAAATTAAAAACACACAATTAAAAATAAGCGTTATTTTAATTATGTGCCGACGTTTCGGCCTACAATGTGGGCCTTCATCAGGGCTAAAAGAAACAAGATAACAACCAATGTAATTATAGACTTAATAATGCGTTAGGTATATAATAATAATATGACAGTAATAAATTATGGGAATATAAATAATATTATTCCATACTTTATAACTGTCACCTTATTTCCATACTTTATAATTATCATCTTATTATCATTTTACATTTAATATTATTTATGTTCCCATAATTTATTACTGTCATATTATTATTATATACCTAACGCA
This sequence comes from Piezodorus guildinii, assembly GCA_023052935.1. NCBI lineage: Eukaryota > Metazoa > Arthropoda > Insecta > Hemiptera > Pentatomidae > Piezodorus > Piezodorus guildinii. Next base: position 61,050,449 of record CM041292.1, read on the forward strand.
TTATTAAGTCTATAATTACATTGGTTGTTATCTTGTTTCTTTTAGCCCTGATGAAGGCCCACATTGTAGGCCGAAACGTCGGCACATAATTAAAATAACGCTTATTTTTAATTGTATGTTTTTAATTTATGACCGCACCCCCAACCATTTTCCTCATCTAATTTCTCTACGGTCAACAAAACTCCATCATTAGTTTTAAGTAAGTGTATTGAGGATTTGAATTGTAGGCAACAGTAATGTATGGGGGATGTTGAGGGTTAATGACTTGGTAGAGGTATGTTCCGAGGAGATATTGTCTACGTATGGAAGGTATGAGCCTCTTCAATACTCTGTTTAAGTAGCTCATTGGAGTTACCGAAGATGAATCTAATAAACATATTCATAATCCGTTTGAGTCTGTCATCATTACAGTCGAGAGGCCACCATATCCCACACAGAAATAATATAAGTGGGGAAAACTAAGAGAAGAAACGAGCATCCTACGGATGGAAAGTGGGAGTTGATGACGGGAGCGACGAAACTACTTATACAATAGTTTGTCTGGAAATTTGAGCAATGTGGGGATTCCAGGAAAGGGTTTGATCTATGGTAATATCCAGGTTGATGACAGAGGGACTGAAGGTGATTGGGTAATCAATTAGGATTAGACTCGGAAATGTAGGATTAGCTCTGAGGAGGGAATTGGATACTATTAGCCTTAGTTTATTTGGGGTTGCCCAGGCACTGATTCTATCAAGGTCTTACTGAACATTAGCAAATGCTACTAGTAACTCAGAAGGATGGAAAGATAGGTAGATCTAAAGCATATAAATGATGGGAGCCGTGAAGAATTGAATTGGAAATATCATTGATAAAGGAATTGAACAGGAGAGGGGAGATGCTTGAGCCCTGGATCACACCTGCCGAAAGGGCAAGGATGAGAAGACAGAGGGTGATTAGGAATGGTAACAGCTTGAATCCTATCGGAAAGGAAAGAATGAACCCAACTAATAGTGCTACTGGAAAATAACATAGATTTTGGTTTGGAAAAAAGGATAGAATGGTCAAGAGAGTCAAAACCTCTTGAAAAGTCCAAAAGTATGAGAACTGTCAACTTTTTTTCGTCCGTATCAGTATGAATGTCGCTAGTGATTTTCAGGAGAGCGGGTTGTGTAGAAAAGCCGGGTCGAAAACCAGATTGGAGAGGATCAAGTAGTTTGAAATTTTCAAAGAAATTTGATAGTTGAGATTGAACTATTCTTTCGAGCGGTTTAGAAAGGTTTGAGAGGATAGAAATAAGGCGATAGTTTTAGCCGAAGTGGGTTGAAGGTTGTATTAATAGGGTGTACAATTGCTTTTTTCTAGAAGGTAGGGAATACGGATTTTCGGGAGGAAAAGTTATATATGAAGAGTAGGACAGGTAAGAGTTTGTGGATTTCTTTCCCTTATCGGTGAGATGCAGACTGTTGGTCATATGAACTTTTAGGTTTCAATTAATAACTAGTATCTGCTCTCACCGAATGATGAGACAACCTATATATATATCATCGAAATGAAAATGAACTGACAGACTTACCTCAGTAATATAAGGCATAATACAATTGCCTTTCTCATTCACTACATCAACAAATAATTCTTGTAAATGTAAAATATAATACAATATTAGCAATTTAAATATTTATATTCTAATTCGGAAGAATTTTGATAAGTGGAATCCATGAGATAAAGTAGAGGCAGAACATATAGAATAAATAAGGCATGAACTCTCAAATGGCTTGAAAGTAGTGAGGATGCTTAATACCATACTATGTAGCAGTAATATTCTGCTAAAAACAAAAAATTCGGCGATTGAACAATAAATAACCACAGGGCGTTGATGACCATGCTGTTATTCGCCCTAAAACCAAACAAACAAAACCTTCTGATCTACAAGGCATTGACAAAGAGTACAATGCTACCGGATCGGAGACATGGCCTCTTAGCATGACTCAAGGGAAAACAACATCCTGCTGTATTCAAGGAGCAAGGGTATCAAGGATGAGTGGGATCTGAATGAGTCAAGAAGAACGTCGTAAGTTGGGAAATGGATATAAAAAGAGGAAATGGAAAGGATAGGAATAAATAGGAAGTAAGCAAAAGAAGAACAATGACATATATGGTATGGTCATGTGAGAAGAATGGTTAATGAAGGGATAACAATGCAGATCATGGATATGGAGCCTGATTGTTGAATAAGGAGTTAAAGAACCTCAGGCAATTGGATATGTGCAGTAATAGCTATCGTAGAAGTATGAGATGGACCAGCAAAGATGGAAGAACTTGGAGTTATTAAGAGTAAAACTTAAAATTGAAGAATTTCCTAAGGAAAACAAATATCTTGCGTAAAATCATTAAGACATTAAAAAAATATATATATATTGAGGTGACTGAAGTTTTTTATCTGAATTATTTTTCAAAAAAAGTGGTTAAATATTATGTATCTTCTTATATAATACTGATTTTATATGATTTAAGTATATTTGAAATATTTATAAGATATAAATAGTTTTCTTTATTAAAGCCGTCAAGTGAATCTTATTTCGATAAACGGTATAATTTAACTTCATGGACATAAATATTGACCAAGCGTTTATACTGACTTATTTAGGGCAGTGAATAAAAATGTTTAACCTGATATCGAACATCCCTAGCAAGTATTAACGATTCACGTTCAAAGATCTCACCCAATAAATTAATTTTTCAATACCAATACCGCTAGTAGAGTCAGGTTAACGGGAAAATTCAAATTAATAACCAGCGATAACGACCCATCATGCCCGTTAAACTTCAACCATTAAAAAAAAAAAAATAATTTCGCACGAATAAGCCAATGTGTAACGACAAAATAAATTGTCGGGGAGATATACAGAGATAAATCTTGAGGTTAATTATGTTGTCGGTTAAGGTATTCATGTTGCCTAACTACGGGTATCAGTTTTATTTATTTCTAATTCTTCAAGTTGATAGACTGACAGAGCTTGCACAAGATCAATTCCTCTTGACAACAAGCCATTCCCGCTCTTATTGGTCAAAGTCTCCTTCCTTCAATGCTGACCCATATAAATCGGTCTTGGTGGTAAACAATTATCAATAGAGAAACAAATTTTCTAATTAGGAATATTTATATTATATTTATTTATACGTTACTGACTAGTGGTCCTGAAATCATAATTAAAAAACGTTGAAAATCATGAATAAAACCTAGGGCGTAAAACACACCTTTCTTACCACCTTTCTTGAGATCAAGGTTAAAAAAAACAAACTTAAACATGATAAAAAAAAATTAAATTCATAATGTTTCGATGGGAAAACTTATTTTACATTAAACAATATAACAATAAAAACGCTGCATTATTACACAATGGCTTATTATTTACGAATAACAACTGTTATAACTGTTAATTTAGCTATTGATAGGCGATTAAGTAATATGAAAAGCAATAATTCAAAGGAAAATATTATATCACAACGGCTGATTTCAAAACGCAATATCTCAGCTAGTTGTTAACCAATTTCAATGATTATATTTTCATTTTGACGAAAATTTAATTCTCTATCAAATAGCAAAGCAAAGCAAATTTTATTAGGTATTTCTTTATTTATTAATTAGGAGAAATGGATTTTGTTTTTATTCGATATTCGGATTCTACACATCTTAAGATCTAAGCTCTCACATTTTGTGGGGAGGTAATTTTTTTTTTTTTTTTGGTCGATCACAAAGATTCATTATTGAAAATAAAAAAATCATACATCTGACAGTACGTAGTTTGCGTATCTCTCAATAATACTTATCTCGATCTTGAAAAATAACTGAGTTAAACGGGCGTATTATTATATATTATATATTATATATATATATATATATATATATAAGTATAAATATTTAGTAAATTATTTTTTTCTCTTCCTTATAATTATTCGCGGTTTTTTTTTTTTTTTTCTGTCCTCGAAAATAACGTAGTTACAAGCGTATACATAAGCTATATTTCCATGTTTCCTATTTATTTTTTTATCGCGCTTTACTGATTGTAAAACTCTATATATTTTTCTCTATCGACAATATTTTTTTTTTTTGGTATTTATTCATTTATTAATTAGAAAAAACGGATTTTTTTAATTCATTATTGACATTCTACGCATCTTGAAATTTTTCAAGCTTTCAATTTTGAGGGGGGGGGGTTATATTTTATATAGTATATTCCAAAGGTTCATTATTGAAAATAATAAACCAAAATATTACCTACAACATCCGATTAAGTTTATGCCCTTCACGTCTTTCTGCCTAACGTTTTACAACTTTGTATGTTAGAAAACATTTTTCGTAAAATCTTCAGTTTTCAAACGGTATATTATACATCTATGTTACTATCCTTATGTGACGAAAAAAAATATATAAAAAAGATAATTTGTTCAATTTAGCCGTTTTTTCCCCCCATTCTAATGATGAAATGATACGCGTAACATTTTGGATCTACAATATTAAAGATTATTTGATTCTATACAAAATTAATTGAAGAAAATCCGAAAATTCGGTATTTAAGCCAAGTCAGACTTATTTCAATCAGAATAAAACCTAAATTATTAAAAAGCTCATTAAATTTAGAAGATGATACCGATTACTACAACATTTACTATACAAACGTTACAAACTTAAGCTATATCACAAAAGACTCATTTACATCACTATTATCACATGTCCAAACATATGGAATCGAGCTTTGGGGCTCTACTAAATCATCTCATTCCTCCCGCATCCAATCCTTAAAATCCAAAATCTTTCTAAAAACCAGAGTGGCCCTTATTTTGTCACAAATCAAATCCTCCATAATGACCTAAACATCACATTAGTTGCAGACATAGCCCCAGATAGATACACCTCTTTTCATACTAAACTCCTTGTTCACACAAATCCACTTGTCCGTAATCTATCTTACTTAGTAACCTATCTATCCTTAAATCCTCTATATTCCTGATAACCCTCCAAGGCGATTGAAAAGAAGGTGGCCTCGGGACCTACTGCCTTAAAATAGTTAAAGAAGTGCAACCACCAGTTCTTTCTCAAGACATTTTTAGGACTTTTCTTCACTCTGCAAATTTACTCAGTGCGTTGTGTAATACAGTTGTAAATTACAATAAATAAAAACTTTAGAAGAAATAGCTACATAATGTATAATAGTTTAATGAAAAACATCTGAGGCATATACGCTTTTAAAATATGAAATTGTATTTGCGATAAAAAATAAACCTGCTAAATATCTTTGCAGATTTCTTCTTGAGTAGGTTATTAAATTATTTCATTAACTTATTATTTCTCAATGCATCAGAAATTAAATGGTTAGTTATTTCTAATCCGAAAATTTAAAGATATTATTGAGAAAGAAATTATAAACATTTAACTAATATGTACTGTCATACTGTTTTAACACGAATACTACAACAAATAAAAGCCTCCGTGAAATAAAATTAGTTAGTTAATTTTACGCGGATATAGTGAGTTTAATTAAAATCGTTAGAGCCGTTTATGATAAAATCGTGGAAAATTAATGGTAAAATGTGCCTTCTAAAAGGTTGCCGTAATATCTCAGGTTCATAATGGCCTTATAATATGGAATTTCAGTTCTATAATTCTTTTTTTTTTTCAAGTTAGACCTACCAAACACACACACACCTTTTTCAAGGATTGGTCATTTGGACATGGGGGACAATAAAACGTCTAATTCGAATTTTTTCAAGATCACGACAGTTTTGTAAAATCTTGTTTAATTAAATATTTTAAACAATACTTTAGCAATTGTCGACAGTATACATCTCATAAAATAAAATAAAAATAAAAGAATTCCTCCAACAAATTAATATAACTACCATCCAGTTATCACTGATATTTTGCAAACATTTTAAACAAGATAATTAGGCATTTTATAAAATAAAGTTTAAAACCTCTTCATAAAAGTTTATTTCCTTGTTATACTGTAATTTAACCAATGACTTTTCAGATTAATGATGTAAATTTGCAATAAATTCAAGAGTTATAATAAAAAATACATATAAACTAACGGAATGAAATGTTACTACATTCCACTAAGGGATTTCTTTACATTTTATCTTGGATCCATCTAGACATCATTCACGTAGGACCTAGGAATGCCTGCGATAAAACTGCTCTTCTTCGTGAAGAAATGTGGTATTGCATCTATAACCAAGTTCTCTCATAGCCTATCAGTTCCTATATGCTATTTTTAAGATAGAAAAAATATATTACTATCAAATTTATACCTATTAAAAGATCAAGGAAATATCATAAAACACTTTCCAACATAGAAATGTGTTGTTTATGACACACGTGCATTTGTTATTTAAAGATGTTTTAACGTGGTTATTTGGAAGATTATGTTTTATTTAATAAGATATTTAACGTTACTCTTACTATGAGGTTTGTACATTATTAAATATTTTTTTCACAAACTAACTTCTTGTTTATTAAGGATAATTATTTCTTTTTATATGAATTATAACGTTTCCAATGATTTTTTTTTTATTTTGTAAAAAAATTAATTCTTTATCAAATAGCCTAAACTACAACTAAAATATATTATTAGTAGCTATAAATATTTATATAGCTGTTCATAGGAAATTTTTAATATTTATTTATTTGAACAGTGGGCCTGCGGATTTTTTTCCATATTCAGATTCAACGTATCTTAAAACGTAAGCTCTAAATTTTTTTTTTTTTTTTTTTTTTTTTTTTTTTTTTTTTTTTTTTTTATAGATTAATACGTTCATTATTGAAAATAATAAACCAAAAAGCATTTATACTAGACTTATTTACTATTTCCTTTTGTTTTCCTTCGATTTTTATTCAACTAAAATTTCTTGATTCCAGAATACCTTCCATTTTCAAGAATGCCCTTATTATTCATCACACCTGAATAAAATTGGACTAAGCCCGAATATTTCAGCGGTGCTGGGTGATAGAGAGAAAACCATTGAATTAGTTTTTGATTTTCTTAAGGAGCAATCATTATTATCGAAATTATAAAGACCATTCCTAGTCAGTTAGCATTACTAGTATTAGCTTTTTAAACTATAGTTTACATAAAAATATTTTTTTTTCTTTCTTTATTTTATTTTTTTATTAATTTTTTTTTATTTATGTATTATTTATTTATTTATTTTATTTTTTTTTTTCTTTCTTTCTCTCAATCACCCATTACCTAATAGTTCTTTCTTATGAAGGTTGAATATGCATAAAGTGTCTAGGCGTTGATGACCTTAGGGTTTTACGCCATAAAACCTAAACAAACAAACAAACCTTCCATTTTTTCTCCATCATCAATAATAACTGAATTATATATAAGGGAATCACTTCTCTTATAAGTTGTAGGTTGACGATATAATATTATTTAACTTTTTTTGTTTTCTTTGTTCATCGCGGTGACTTTATATCGAAAACCTTCTCGATTTTTCTCGATTGCATCTCTTCTGATTTCTGACTTCAATCTGATTCCTAGCGCGAAAATAAAAAGTCATATGAAACTGAAATTTCTGATGTTACCGCAACTTTTTCATCAAAATCAGCTATCCAGAAGAGCCACTTTATACCATACATTTTGAGCCTTTTTACGATATTCTCAAAAAAATGTCTCAAGATTTTGATCAAACTCACCAATATCGATGTAAAATTTAATGGGTATTAATATCACGTAGGTTTCATTCTGATTGAAATAATCTGACAGGGCTTAAATGCCAATTTTGTAAATTTCATAATATTAATCTTATCATCTTGTTAGCATTGATAAATAACGGCTGAATATGCAACTGGAACGAATTTGATGAACAACTAAAGGAGACAAGTGCAAAAATAATTTGTTTTGCAATCTTTGTGTTTTTGGACACAAGAATAGTAATATAGATGTATAATATAGAGTTAGAAAGCGAAAGATTTTAGAAAACATATTATTCAAAACATACCGTGCAAAAATTGAAAGAACTGGGCTACGAAGTTCTTCCGCACCCACCATATTCTCCCGACTTGTCTTCAAAAGATTACCACCTGTTCAGGAATTTAGACAACTTCGTCAAAGGAAAACTTTTTGAAAATGATGATCAAGTGAAAAGTGCGTTTTCAGATTTTGTTTCACTTCAAAGCTCAGAGTTTTTCAGTTCGGGAATAAAAAAAGTTGGTGTCATGTTGGGAAAAATGTGTAGAAAAAGAAGGTAAATACTTCGAATAAAATTGTTTTGTTTTCATATCGTATTTTTTTTTTTACCTTGAAAACGGACATTTCATGTGACACAGCCCAATTGTTATATTATTTAATCTGAATCATATGTTTCCAACGAAAATGAATACACGTTTTATTAAAATAAACTTAAAATATTTTTCAAATTGAAGTATATTTAATAGCTTTTTTTTGTTTTGTGAAATTAAATGAGGTAAGTGAAAGTCGTGTGTTGCCTGCACCAGATTTTTTTCATCTCTAAGCGTATTTATAAATTCTTAAATTACTTTTAACAACGAAGGTAAGTGAAGCCGTGTGTTCCGCGCATTAGATTTTTAATTGAAGATAACTAGGTAAATTAGCTCAAATAAGAAGAGGACAAGAGATGCAGAAATATTGCTGAGAAGCCGCTGAATGGTGGCTAGTTAATCTAATTGCAATCCCCTAGGAGTTGGCTTAATGCCCCGCGGCTAACGACTCTGGGTAACGAGACCCCGTCTGTCTCTGGCTTTTGATCTATGGCTACCTCGTAAATGCTTATTCCCACTCGGATATATTCATCTAATCCTGGAAATGTTCAATTTTTTATCAACCTATTTCGAAAAAAAATCTCTCTATCTGGGGAAAAAAGTCTTAAAATATACGAGAGCAAAAAATATAGGGGATAAATCGCAAGGCGAAACGAAACTGACCAATTAAACGCGGGAGATTTATAGCCCATCAGGAAAGCACCCATCAATAATAATTTATAACTGATTGGCTTGTTAAATTATTTCGTTATATTATACTGCAAAAGTCAATTTTAGTACAATGCATATGAAAATTATTATATTTAATTTAATTTAAAAAATGGATAAAATTAGTTGATCCTTGAGGGTTGCAGAAAGAAATTAGTCCGGTTAGAGGTAAGCAAAAAGAAACAATTAAATAGTTTTAGCTATTGTCTGCCAAATTTTCTTTCTCTATTCTAGGTCATCTTTAGAGATAAAAAGGTACAAGAGGAATACAATGAGCGTACAGTTACATATACACATGAGAATTAAAAATTAAAGAGCATATAGAAAAAAGGGTATATAAATTATTAAGAACTTTAACATTAAAAACAATATTTTATATACCACTGAGTTAGAGAATGTAAATTTGTATATCTTTTATACAATTAATACATTTACTTCTATATTTAAATTTCTATTTTATTTTCACTTATCTATAAATGAAATATACAGTAACGGAAAGTATTGCGATCGTGAAAATATTCGAATTCGAGTTTTCACCGGAAATACACGTTTTGGGGTCCCCTGAGTCTAGACGACTAAGTCCCACAAAAAGGTCTGTGTATGTGTGTGTGTGTGGTAACTCCCTGCCGAAAACGAAAAGTCCTATGAAAATGAATCTGAAATTCATATTTAAGACAACTATACGCCAGTGATGTTACAGAAATTTTTTCATCAAAATCAGTTAACCAGAAGAGCCACTTTCTACCATGCATTTTGCATCTTTTTATGATTTTCTCAAAAACGGCTCTACCGATTTTGATTAAACTCTATATATCGATGTAAAATTTTACGGGCTTTAATATCATTTAAGTTTCATTCTGATTGAAATAGTCTGACAGGGCTTAAATGCCGATATTTTAAATTTTCTTTTTCTAAACTACCTTTAATTTTGTACTTTGCAAAAGATTAACCATATCATCTTAATGACATTGATGTAAGACGGCTAAATATGCAAGTTGGACGAATTTGATATTTTTGTTTTTTTCATAATAAGAACAGTAACATCGACGTATAATATACCTTTGGATAGAGAAAGAGTTTAGAAAAAATATTATCTGATACAAAAAGTTTTAAAAGGCAATATAAAGTCACTAATAGGGAATAAACTTATTGCTGATTAAAAATTTAATATACAATAGTTATATGATTTAATCTTAGTCATATGTTTTTAACGAAAATGAATACACTTTTTATTAAAATCAACAGAAAATATTTGTCAAATTGAAGTATATTTAATAGTTTTTAAATTAATTTTAACAGCCGAAGTGAAAGTCGTGTGTTCTTGCACCAGATTTTTTATGTTTTACATATTTACACCCTCTAAGTCAGTTGTATATAAAATATTGTTTTTAATGTTATTATAATTTTCAATATTACCGTTTTTCAATGTTCTCTTTAATTGTTTTTTCTCATATATATATATATATATATATATATATATATATATATATATATATATATATATATATATTATATATATATATATATATTACTATACGCTCATTGTATTACTTTTGTATCTTTTTAGCTCTTGTGATGACCCACAACGGGGGTCGAAACGTTGGCAGACAGTACATAGTTAAAACTATTTAATTAATTACTTTTTCTGACCACCACCTGAACTTATTTCTTCTGGTAATTTTCATGAATGAAATATTACGTAACTTAAAATATCCAGATTAATAGGCAGTTATTAATTATTTATTCTCCCAGAGGTGTATATGAAACATTTTTTTTTTTTTTTTTTTTGTGGGGAGGAGGAGGAAGGGACTTTTTGGATTTTGGTACGCGTACTATAATATGATTAAACAATAAATTACTTCTCATCCAAAATTTAAACCAAAAAGCATCATTGAATTACAAACTCTGGTTCCTTCAATACACGATAAGAAGACGCTCATGATTTCGAATTTAATGCTTGATACCGATAAGGTATACTGTGTAATAAATACTAACTGAGAAGAAATCCTCCCTACCATTTTCAAGTATCAAATATGAAAATTGCCATTTTACAAGAAAGCAAGATAAATCAAGTAAAACGAAGTAATATATTTAAAATTGCTCATATTCGATACTTTATTCGAGGCATTTCCTGGCAATTTTCCACAAGCCTTATAATCCGCAATGCAAGAGCAAATTATCAAATCTAAAAAAACGAGATTTTTTAGATAGTCGGAAATGGTAGGGACGATATGCTTGCCCAGAGCAAAACCTAAAATTATGCAAAAAAAAAAAAAAAAAAAAACTATCATAGAAGACGGGATCTGATATATGAACCTTATAAGTAATTTATTCTTTCAGCGAAGGTTTCAAATAATAATGAAGTAAAAAAACAATAAAAAGTAATTAATTAACACATAGTAAAGAGATAACAATAATGTATTGTACAACACCAATTAAGCACATATAGATGATAACATTATAAATAGTTAATAACCCAAAAGTTGTTATGCTAAAATTTGTAAATAATTAAGCACAGTCTTATAACTGCATTAAATTTTGGTATTTTGAAATAGTTTATATTGTGCAATAGGTTTGAAATACAATAAATTCGTTGCTAATTTGAGGACATACTAAATTAGTATGTAGTAGTAAAGAACATGTATTATACTATGCTTGTTTGTTCATTTAACGTCACTTTATGCTACAGTGGGATTCCTAAATTTTGTCTATTTAGGTTTAGAATAGGGATCTTAAAGGAGTACCTGACAACGCATAGGTATGAGACCACCTTTTAACGTCCCCTCCGAAAGACGACATAACTGAGGATTTTTAATCTTATTAAAAAATCCTAGGAACACCTGCGGGCTTAAACCGTGACCTGTGGCACAGAAGGCTGTTATGCTAGCCACCCTGCAACAGGTGATCCCTCATGTATTATGTTTTTATTTATATTTTTTTTTCATGATTTATGTTTATGTTTTTAAATGATATTATGATATGTAAAAATATATAAGGACTACGTATCTAAACATGGAAGGCAACTCATGCTTTTGCAATTCAAATGAAGTTCATATTTCTCTTTCCGTATCTTTATGTTTCATCATGAAAATACACATTCTATCATTTTATAATTTATTATTATTATTTTTTTAAGATCCAATAATATTCCTTTTAAAGAAAAAAAAAGTTTAAGCTAAAATAATTTTTTCAATGGCGTGACGATGAAAAAAAGAAAAAGATTTCAATGCTGAATACATTAAAGACTACTTGACACTCTTAGTGAGTGAATGAGTGATTAACATTTAACAAGATTCGGTCTACACTCCAGACCCAGGAGCCACAACCCATGACTTGCCGTGCGGAGGTTATGTAAGGAATTAATAATTTACCAAAATGCATTGTCGAGGGACTGGCATGATTAAAGACTGGTTCATAATGCAAACATGTAACCAGCTCTGAATGATAATGTACAAAGAGCCCCAGCTGGTTAGCGGGCTCCTTATAGTTTTGAGTAATGGGATAGACAATGCAGCTTTAGCAAACTAGATTTTGCAACCAATCTAGAAACGTCGAATAGCGACTGGAAATATAAAACGAGGCTAGTTTTCACTGATTATACGGCCAACTGGTACCCAGCTCCAATTCCTTCTTCATGTATACTCTTACATTATTAATGAGGGCGGATTCATTAGAATTTGAGCAATTAAACCGTTTGAATGGGCTTTTTAAGGATAACGAGCCAACTATGACAGTTCATCTTACCATGTCTTCGGGGAATCATCGAGATGAGAAAGGCGGATGGTAGGAGGCGATATCATAAACATAAAAAGTCTGCTAGGGAAGGTGAGTAGGAACAGATCCTTAAAAGAGATAGAAACTAACAGGAATTTAAAATTGTGTTTAATGATGCAAGTTAAGCCTTCCTTAATCCCTCAAGATGGTAACTAGCCTAGTGCTAAAAAGATCTAGAACCGGTTTCTAAACTCTTGACAGCATGACGATCATTGGAGTGGGAAATTAAAAAGATAACATAAAAAAACATGAAGAGGGGTATAAAATAGTATATTTCACTGACCAACGGATTGTAATTAATAACAAGATTTTATCAGAGCGAACATGGAAACTAGAAATGCTTAAAGAGTTAAGAAGATGATTTTTAATAATTACAACTTTAATAATGACATACAAACAGTATACATAATTTTCTTCATAGCAGAAATATAACTTCCTTCAATACAAGATCGAGTTTTCTCTCAAACCGAGACATATTTTACAAAAACTACAAGCTCTCTTAACCCACTACTAAAAGAAATAGGCAATTATAATAAACACTTTCTTAAACGTTACATACATGAAAGGAAAAACATTTATTGTCAAGTTCATAATGTGTATTACACCCTTTTAACAGATAATAAATAAATTTAAATGAAAAATATTATGGAGTGGCGTGGTCAAGTAGATAAAGCACTAGTCTACTGTTCTCCGGGTCCCGGGTTCGAATCCCGGCTATGACAGAATATTACTTTTTATGTTAATTTAGCCGGGTGGGGCGACCATTAACACCATTATTAGCTTGTATTACCAATATATTTATAGCAGTAAATTTTTCTTTCAACATTGAAATGAACCGAGATTTGTTGTGAGTATTTGTGAGAAATTTTTGTTGATTTGTTGGAACTGTCATATTTTCATCAAATAAAATATCAATTCATGAAAATGTTGCTAAAGTTGGACGGCGTTGTTCAGCATTCTGGGTATTTATCTTATAAATTAAGAGACTGGGTTTCATTTTAGCTGATATTCTTTTAGTTATAACGTATGTATATTTTATATTACAATGGCCGATAGATACATATTTTAACGGTTGCATATTAAGACGATTACAACATTTGTTATATTTACAATGATGAATCGTTAAATCTAAAAAACGGTGGCTCGTGAAAAAAAAAAAAAGGATTGATAAATTATTTGTAGATAATTTTATGATCTACAATCTTCTTTAAGATATTTTTATGATAAAATCTAACGTTTTGCTGAAAATCGCGAAAAACTCATTTTTTTGAACCTTTGATCTTGAATAAAACATTTTCTATACAGGGGAAAGATGGAGAACTTTCAAATTTCATTTTTAATCATATTTTAAACAATCTTACTAATTTTCAGCTAGGTGGGAATTTATGTACCTTAATTCTAATTTTTTTTGGCGTAATGTGACCGGACTAAAGGTTCTATGACACCACCAAATGTTGCCTACACAGATTCGTCCCATATAAGACTTTCATCGAATAAATTAAAATATGTTAGAACTGGGTCTAACAAAAATTAGTGTACCTGTGCAGCAAATATGCATAAATATTTTATATATTTTAGAATGATCCAGGAGATATTGTACAGACACAGAACTTGGGGTGCATAGGCTGTGGGTTTGTAAACATTAATTCTTCATACTCTCTTCTTCTTCTTTAGCATTCTCCTTGTGCCTTTCAGCGTGGAGATAGTCCAACCCAGGATATCCATTTCTCTCTGTCTCCTGCAAGAGTCTTTATCTCCAGCATTGTCTTGCCTCTCGCTTGCCCCAACTTGGTAATGTAGTCATCGTAGCTAAGCCTAGCTCTTACTCTAGATCTAGTGCCTACTAGTTTTGCCTCCATAAATTTGCGTCGGTCACAATCCTGGCTCATCCTACATACATGCCCGTGCCACTCTAACTGTCTCTTCTCCAGGGTCTCCTTCATTGCAGGAATGTTTAGTTCTTCCCTTATTGTTTTATTCCTGATGCTATCCCTGCGGGTTTTGGAAGGCACTCTGCGCAAGCATTTCATATCTGCCGCTGTAATACGGCTCCATAAGTAGATGAAATATACCGGTTCTGGCCCAGGGTTTCGGTGCCGAGCTGGCCCACTTTTTTGTGGAGCCAATCAGATTCCAGCATTCGGTCACGTGATCTATGGCGGGAGATTTGAACTTCAACCACGACCTAACCTTAACAGGGCTTCGGTGCAAGATGGCGGCGCCCATCATTTCCCTCCAAAACTGGTAGCCTTTATTGAACGATTGTTCGCGATCGTCCCTGTCGTTCGTTATCTACCCAATCGAACCTAACCTCATATATTTAGCCCTATTTATTGATTTAATATTCATTTTTCCTTAAAATATAAACAAAATAACCTTCTTATCACTATATAATATCAAATAAATAAGACCAATAAAACTTCAATAGTAGATAAGAAACAGGCGAGCTGGGACACCGATTCCTCCATCCCTCCCCTACCACTCTTAACCACCTATGACGTCATTACGACCCAACCTTAACTACTATGGTTCGCGCCATCGACCTAACCTAAACCACTAGGCCACGCCCCTTTTCAGTCACGTGACCCTCTATCAACCTAACCTAAACCACTAAGCCACGCCCCTTTTTGGTCACGTGATCCCTGTTTGAGGGTATAAAGCATGAGTCTACCCGGTGTCCATCTTCTTTTCCCTACGTTTTGGGCTAATTTAGTATTTATAAAGCATGAGTCTACCCGTTCGCCATTTTGTTTTACGCCGTAACCATTTACAAAGCATGAGTCTACCCGGACGCCATTTTGCTCCCCCCACTCCTGCATTAGTTAACCAATCAGAGTGCCTAACTTGAGAGTTCCTCCCGGCTAGGTCCGATGGTCAAATTGTAATGTGTGCTTTTACGAAACCTTTCAAACTGTGACATAACCTTACTATTGTTTACATTTTTTGAAACCTCCCTTGCTGTTACATAACCTTCCCAATGTTTACATTTTCCTCAACCTCCCCATTGTTTACATTTTTTGAAACCTCCCTTACTGTTACATAACCTTCCCATTATTTACATTTTCTGATACCTTCCTAACTGTTACGTAAACTTCCCAATGCTTACATTTTTCATAATCTTTTTAATGTTTACATTTTCTGAAACCTCCCTAACTGTTACATAATCTTCCCACTGTTTACATTTGTTGAAACCTTCCTAACTGCTACATAACCTTCCTCATGATTATATTTTCTGAAACCTCCCTTGCTGTTACATAACCTTCCCAATATTTACATTTTCCGCAACCTCCCCATTGTTTACATTTTCGGAAACCTCCTCCCTCCCCCCCCCCTTACTGTTACAAAACCTTTCCAAAGCTTACATTTTTCGTAACCTATTTAATGTTCACATTTTCTAAATCTCTTTATTTACTTTTATTTTCTCTTCACATAGTCGTGGTGCACACTCACCTTCTAAAGTATCCGCAAGAGCGCAGCACCAGCTCTACTGTTTAATCTGTCCACCAGAGTGCAGCTCTTTGGAATTGTTTATGTCATTTTCCCGATGACATTTTATTTAAAAGTAATTATGGGCCACCGCCATTGAATTTTATGACGTCTCAATTTAAATAATTTAAACCGGTTCGAACATGTTCGAGCATGCAGCGACATGTCGAATCATGTAAAAACAGGTTTGTGCAAGTACAAACAGGTTTGAATCATGTTTAAGCATGTTGATAAGTGAAACGTAAACATGGACTTTGAACCCTCTTAACGGCTTCAATATAAACATCGTAATGGTGCTTCTTAATCCTATACATCTTTGAACTTTGACCCCTTTAATTCTACTATTTAAATAGCGATATAGGGTTCCTTAAGCTTTTGAACTTTGAACGATTATCCTCTTAAGTATCAATATAGATAATGCGCTTTTTTAGAATTATGGTTAATCCCTAATAATTTAATCGTAAACAACCTCAATTTAAGACGTGAACATCAACTTTGTACTGAGGATTTCCAAATGTATAAATAAACAATAATATAAAACTTTTATCTACTTCGGACGGAAATTTATTTTGTTTAAACATAATAATTTCAACATTTTAAATTGTTTTCTCGTCTTATCAGGTCATTTAATACCATTTCCAAGCATTATTTACTTGTAATTAATAATTCTGCTCTGCGATTGCACTGGTGACAGCCTTTACGATGTCTTCGGGGCCGTTCGGCTACTCCCGGCCATCTTCGGTCTTCTACCTTTATCCCGTTCAACTTCGCTATAATCCGAAGTTCTATCTAAAGAAATAAACAATGATAACGTTAATTCCATCGAAACAACTTCCTTATCTTATCTGCATATCTTGCTACAGTATAAACAACATTATATTCTAGTAAAATAATATTGTACATCGTAAACATTTTATTCATTTTAGTTAACAGCATTATTAGTAAACAAAGTTTTTACCTTTTTTAGTTCGGCGTTAAGCCTTAAGCCTCTTCACCACGTCAAGGTAAAGGTACATCGAAGAGGTTTTTATTATATTTATTTAATTTACAACGTGATTTTTACAATAAAAATGTGTACAAATTAAACGAAAAAATAAAGTTTATTGAAAATCAGAATTCATAAAATATAATTTCTAACACAATCAAGAATTAAATTAAATTTATGCTTATGGCGAATAAAATCATCTGTTTTTTTTTTTTTATTAAATTTATGCTTATGGCGAATAAAATCATCTGTTTTTTTTTTTGTTTTTTTTTTGTTATGTATAATCATATTGAAATTTAATTTTTCACCTGATGGCATAAACGAAATATTTGCTGTTGAGATGGTCGGCAAGGTGCGGTAATGACTATTTAATCTTCAATAAATTAACAACACCATATACTTTATAATTTTTTTCTTTATGTATTTGAAAGAGAAATATGAGCATCGAAATTATTCTGCAGGGTTATTCTATTCACCTCACATTCACTCACACATTCAAGTTTACAGGTGTTCAAACCATGCCATTGACCTTCATTCAGGGTTTATAGGTGTTCAAACCGTGACAGTGACCCCTTTCATTCATGGTGAATAGATTTAAACAAATTTTTATTTACCCATACAGACAAAACCTTTGTTTGATACTTTGTACATTTCTCTTTCGAGACATTATGATAAATGCAATGGCTGCCTCTCTGAGATGGCTTTATTAATTTATTAAGTGAACAAACATATTGCCACACCATGAACCATCATTTTTATTATTTGTTACCTTAGTTTTTTTTGTTTTGTTTTTTTCAGCCCAAAGACAAAAATGGTAAATTCGCTTTTTGTGTCTTATTATTTCAAAAAAACTCCTTATATTATTTCAATTCATTTAAGTTATAATGACCATAGGCCAAACTATTGATTCCGTCTACTAGTATGTGTCTTTTATTATCAAAAGGAGACAGAGAAACCTTATTTATTTCGGAACTAAAAATATTATGCAGCTTAGATTGTATCATCCTCATTGGCGTATGCATAATTTCCTTTTTAAATAATACATTTTCATAATCCTCAAAACTAATATATTGTTTTAATGAGGCTGTTTTTACGCCTTTAGCTCGCTTTTTTACATCGTTTTCTGTCATAACAGCGTACATTTTCGCTCTTAATCCCACATATTTTAAAATTATTTTTGAATTGAGCTCATCTTTAAACTTTCCTAACTTCTTTTTATTTTTATTCGAATAACATAAATGTGTTTCAGGATAGTCTGAGAAATCAAAATATTGATTCATTTTTTTCATATCTTCATAGACATCATCTGTTAAGACTCTATAGATAAATGAATCTGTATCGGTATACATCATCTTCAAGTTTTTTCCAGTATATGTTTTCATCATTATGTCATAATGAAATTGATACATTACAGTTTTTGATAAGTCTAAAATGCACATTCCTATGTATATAGGTTTATTAAACAAGACTTTCGATTTCCCCATGTGAACAGCCACTATATTCTCATTGTAGATTGTACGGTCAATGAAATTTGGTTTAGCAACAAGTTTCATCAACTTTTTACTGTCAGTTACTAGTTGAATATTCTGGCGGTTCCGGATATTTTCCATCGTTTTGCCGAAGACTGCATTGTTAAGCAACTTATAAAAATCTTTTTCAAAATCATTGGATGCTCCTTTCCTTAGCTCTGTATTGTATTCTATATACGATCGTAACCATGGTGCTTGTTTAAACTTTATAACACGGTGAATTTTTTCCAAATTTAGCCCATGCTGTAGAGCTTGAATCAAATTCTTATAATGTAAGACGTAGCGATATCTTTTTCCAAAATGTGTTATCAATTTTTTCGAATTAGATTTTTCTCCTGGTGGTATCATCGCTTCAGGTAAGAACGGTAAATCATCATGGAAGTGGTGAAGTTCTTGAGGATAACTGATGTCAATTTCAAATATGTAACCAATTTCGTCATCATCCTTAAGCTCGGATATGTTTATACGTTCCGGATTTTTAACCCATTCAAATCCTCCGTATGGTAAATACATGCTCATCGCTTGTCCATAAAGATTATTAGCATCTAAATAAATTATATAACTCGATTCTTCGTTTGGATTAAAATTAGACATGTACTTATTATTCGCTTCTGCATACCTGTGGGATACCTGGCACAAACCTCCTCGAATACCATGTTCTATCATTAGAATCATATCATAATCCTGTAAGAACTCTATATTCATTTTTGTATATTTTAACATGGCGTCGAAGGTCAAACCGGGAACGGTAAAATAATGAGCTGGATCAAGTTTATGAGTCTTCATCATAACGTCTCGAAAAGATTCGAAGACGTCACAAAGTAGAAGAACATCACTTTTAACGTAAAAATCAGCATATTCACCCAAAGATTTACATTTAAAGTGTTCCCATATGTTTTGAGCATGTCTATAATCTTCTGCGCTGATATCGCTCTCATTCAATTTATTGTAAAAAGCTTCAATTGGTGGTAACTCTGTTTCATTGAACTTATCTTCACTGTCTATATAATCGTAAGGAAAAACACCTTTTCTGGTAACCAATGCTAATTGCTCATCTCTATAATATTTTGATGTCTCCTTAAATTTATTCAAAGAAAGAGATTTTACAAGATAGTCCAGGCTTCTCGGCATGAATCTGTAAGAATCTATAAACCTCAGTTTCAGTTTTCCAACATGCTTTGTGAAAGATATGTATTTTTCTTCAGTATTCGGTATTACCTCAACTTCTCCAGGGGTATTTCCCAACTCTCTAACTATAAAATGTGCGTCATAATTGCTCAAATTGTGCATTATGACGGGTAAAAACGAGGGGTTAACGCGTTTTAAATTACAATTATTACAAGAAGCTCCTAAGTAGGTTCCAGTTAGGTGGCAGTGGTCTCTAACTTTTATGTTGTTTTCTTTAAATTCGTCTTGACACATGTAGCATGTTTTAGCTTCAATCCAATCTCCCTCTTCCTGAGATGAGATCCGCATCGATTTATTTACTTTGTAAATTTCTTGAATTTTTTTAGTAATATTTGTAATACACTCCATGAAGTGAGAAGCGGCATTGGCTCCCCTATAAACGTAGGGTTGGTTTATTGGAACATCAACTCCTTCGATTCCTTTAACATATACACAAAATGATATCGGATCGTGCCTCTGATATTTAGTCGTGTTCTTTGACAATTCGCTTATAGGAACTAATATCGATTCAAAGTCGGCATAGATCACAAACGGTACTTTGCTTTGTCGCTCCACATTTGAGAATCTGATAAAGTGATCTTTTATCGGTAGTTCTATTCTTACTGGTTTATTTTCTGAGCAATATATCTTATGTTCTTCAAGTTTCCTACAAACTTCTTTTCCAGAAACGTGGTTGAAATGTGTAAAACAGCGTTTACATATTGTTAATTTATGTTCATGCTGACTGATTTGATTCACGACCAACCTTTCAAAATTCTTTATGTAAACATAATGGGAAGTTTCATCATTAGACACGAGTAAAAGATCGCGGTGGTCTTTCAATTCTTTTAGAGGGTATATCTTATCTTTTTCATCGAGCCCATAGACATTGATGGAGATGTTATTTACCTTTTCAAAATTTCTTATCTCACTCAGCGAAGTTGGAAATGAAACGCAAGTAAAGTCATACACATGTTCTAAATTGTTATACTTAGTAACGCGTTGTGCATCCTTTTTCACAAATTTTGATAAAATCGAATACTTAAAACAGTACATATCATTATTCCGCACATTAATGCAAGCTTTCTTTGATTCTATAAATGGGGGGAGTGGAAGATACGTACAACCCCTTAGTGGCAAATACTTGTTAATTCTTAATCTGATCCCATCAACTCCACTCAGCTTCCATCCGCTTTTTTTAAATTGAGATTCCTCAGCTTCAGTTATGAGTTTGTTAAAACTTTTATCGATAAATTTACTAAGATCGATACTTTTAAAGACACAATTGTTTCGTGTTTTAAATGCTTTATCCATCTGGTCGCCAACAGAATTTGAAAAAGTGCATTCCAATAGACAATTCACTTTTAAGACACCATGTTCATTTAGTGAATCTCGACTTTTATACACTAAGAGGTTCTTAACGCTATCCAGAAACGAGTTAATATCCATAGAATCGGACGATCTGATGAAGAATGATGCCAACCGGTTCTGAAATGCTGTCTCATACTCAACAAGTCCCTGCTTGTCTGGTACGAGTGCTAAAACGGCACTCTTTTGTGGCTCAAATAATTTTAATTTTTTAATCAACGGTTCCTGGGTGCATACATTTTCATGTCTTTTACCGTTATAAATATTGGGAAAAACCCCTCTACACCTCGTGCAAGTATAAGTCAATTTACCGATACATGCTTTTTCATGTCTACGAAGGTTTTTCAGATACTCGTAGGTATTACCGCATAGGTAACATTTAAACTGATTCATTTTTAAGTATTAATTTAAAAATGTCTGAACCAAGATAAATGTAATAATGCACACAACTTACCTCTCGTGGACTAATGGGACAAAATCTTCTATAAAACTCAAATAATCAAAAAATAGCAATCACGCCAAAGAATTAACAAATATTCTTTAAACTTAAATAGCAGCAACAGCAACAAATCAATGTGTTCTCTTTGAAGTCTGAAGCAAAAATGACAGAATATGGATATGACAGGTAACTCCTTAACTATCGATTGGTTACCCCCCACTAAAATTTGAGGTAGTGGGGGGTAACCAATCGATAGTTAAGGAGTTACCTGTCATATCCATATTCTGTCATTTTTGCTTCAGACTTCAAAGAGAACACATTGATTTGTTGCTGTTGCTGCTATTTAAGTTTAAAGAATATTTGTTAATTCTTTGGCGTGATTGCTATTTTTTGATTATTTGAGTTTTATAGAAGATTTTGTCCCATTAGTCCACGAGAGGTAAGTTGTGTGCATTATTACATTTATCTTGGTTCAGACATTTTTAAATTAATACTTAAAAATGAATCAGTTTAAATGTTACCTATGCGGTAATACCTACGAGTATCTGAAAAACCTTCGTAGACATGAAAAAGCATGTATCGGTAAATTGACTTATACTTGCACGAGGTGTAGAGGGGTTTTTCCCAATATTTATAACGGTAAAAGACATGAAAATGTATGCACCCAGGAACCGTTGATTAAAAAATTAAAATTATTTGAGCCACAAAAGAGTGCCGTTTTAGCACTCGTACCAGACAAGCAGGGACTTGTTGAGTATGAGACAGCATTTCAGAACCGGTTGGCATCATTCTTCATCAGATCGTCCGATTCTATGGATATTAACTCGTTTCTGGATAGCGTTAAGAACCTCTTAGTGTATAAAAGTCGAGATTCACTAAATGAACATGGTGTCTTAAAAGTGAATTGTCTATTGGAATGCACTTTTTCAAATTCTGTTGGCGACCAGATGGATAAAGCATTTAAAACACGAAACAATTGTGTCTTTAAAAGTATCGATCTTAGTAAATTTATCGATAAAAGTTTTAACAAACTCATAACTGAAGCTGAGGAATCTCAATTTAAAAAAAGCGGATGGAAGCTGAGTGGAGTTGATGGGATCAGATTAAGAATTAACAAGTATTTGCCACTAAGGGGTTGTACGTATCTTCCACTCCCCCCATTTATAGAATCAAAGAAAGCTTGCATTAATGTGCGGAATAATGATATGTACTGTTTTAAGTATTCGATTTTATCAAAATTTGTGAAAAAGGATGCACAACGCGTTACTAAGTATAACAATTTAGAACATGTGTATGACTTTACTTGCGTTTCATTTCCAACTTCGCTGAGTGAGATAAGAAATTTTGAAAAGGTAAATAACATCTCCATCAATGTCTATGGGCTCGATGAAAAAGATAAGATATACCCTCTAAAAGAATTGAAAGACCACCGCGATCTTTTACTCGTGTCTAATGATGAAACTTCCCATTATGTTTACATAAAGAATTTTGAAAGGTTGGTCGTGAATCAAATCAGTCAGCATGAACATAAATTAACAATATGTAAACGCTGTTTTACACATTTCAACCACGTTTCTGGAAAAGAAGTTTGTAGGAAACTTGAAGAACATAAGATATATTGCTCAGAAAATAAACCAGTAAGAATAGAACTACCGATAAAAGATCACTTTATCAGATTCTCAAATGTGGAGCGACAAAGCAAAGTACCGTTTGTGATCTATGCCGACTTTGAATCGATATTAGTTCCTATAAGCGAATTGTCAAAGAACACGACTAAATATCAGAGGCACGATCCGATATCATTTTGTGTATATGTTAAAGGAATCGAAGGAGTTGATGTTCCAATAAACCAACCCTACGTTTATAGGGGAGCCAATGCCGCTTCTCACTTCATGGAGTGTATTACAAATATTACTAAAAAAATTCAAGAAATTTACAAAGTAAATAAAT
Organism: Piezodorus guildinii; assembly: GCA_023052935.1. Lineage (NCBI taxonomy): Eukaryota > Metazoa > Arthropoda > Insecta > Hemiptera > Pentatomidae > Piezodorus > Piezodorus guildinii. The sequence continues at coordinate 61,074,121 of CM041292.1, forward strand.
CGATGCGGATCTCATCTCAGGAAGAGGGAGATTGGATTGAAGCTAAAACATGCTACATGTGTCAAGACGAATTTAAAGAAAACAACATAAAAGTTAGAGACCACTGCCACCTAACTGGAACCTACTTAGGAGCTTCTTGTAATAATTGTAATTTAAAACGCGTTAACCCCTCGTTTTTACCCGTCATAATGCACAATTTGAGCAATTATGACGCACATTTTATAGTTAGAGAGTTGGGAAATACCCCTGGAGAAGTTGAGGTAATACCGAATACTGAAGAAAAATACATATCTTTCACAAAGCATGTTGGAAAACTGAAACTGAGGTTTATAGATTCTTACAGATTCATGCCGAGAAGCCTGGACTATCTTGTAAAATCTCTTTCTTTGAATAAATTTAAGGAGACATCAAAATATTATAGAGATGAGCAATTAGCATTGGTTACCAGAAAAGGTGTTTTTCCTTACGATTATATAGACAGTGAAGATAAGTTCAATGAAACAGAGTTACCACCAATTGAAGCTTTTTACAATAAATTGAATGAGAGCGATATCAGCGCAGAAGATTATAGACATGCTCAAAACATATGGGAACACTTTAAATGTAAATCTTTGGGTGAATATGCTGATTTTTACGTTAAAAGTGATGTTCTTCTACTTTGTGACGTCTTCGAATCTTTTCGAGACGTTATGATGAAGACTCATAAACTTGATCCAGCTCATTATTTTACCGTTCCCGGTTTGACCTTCGACGCCATGTTAAAATATACAAAAATGAATATAGAGTTCTTACAGGATTATGATATGATTCTAATGATAGAACATGGTATTCGAGGAGGTTTGTGCCAGGTATCCCACAGGTATGCAGAAGCGAATAATAAGTACATGTCTAATTTTAATCCAAACGAAGAATCGAGTTATATAATTTATTTAGATGCTAATAATCTTTATGGACAAGCGATGAGCATGTATTTACCATACGGAGGATTTGAATGGGTTAAAAATCCGGAACGTATAAACATATCCGAGCTTAAGGATGATGACGAAATTGGTTACATATTTGAAATTGACATCAGTTATCCTCAAGAACTTCACCACTTCCATGATGATTTACCGTTCTTACCTGAAGCGATGATACCACCAGGAGAAAAATCTAATTCGAAAAAATTGATAACACATTTTGGAAAAAGATATCGCTACGTCTTACATTATAAGAATTTGATTCAAGCTCTACAGCATGGGCTAAATTTGGAAAAAATTCACCGTGTTATAAAGTTTAAACAAGCACCATGGTTACGATCGTATATAGAATACAATACAGAGCTAAGGAAAGGAGCATCCAATGATTTTGAAAAAGATTTTTATAAGTTGCTTAACAATGCAGTCTTCGGCAAAACGATGGAAAATATCCGGAACCGCCAGAATATTCAACTAGTAACTGACAGTAAAAAGTTGATGAAACTTGTTGCTAAACCAAATTTCATTGACCGTACAATCTACAATGAGAATATAGTGGCTGTTCACATGGGGAAATCGAAAGTCTTGTTTAATAAACCTATATACATAGGAATGTGCATTTTAGACTTATCAAAAACTGTAATGTATCAATTTCATTATGACATAATGATGAAAACATATACTGGAAAAAACTTGAAGATGATGTATACCGATACAGATTCATTTATCTATAGAGTCTTAACAGATGATGTCTATGAAGATATGAAAAAAATGAATCAATATTTTGATTTCTCAGACTATCCTGAAACACATTTATGTTATTCGAATAAAAATAAAAAGAAGTTAGGAAAGTTTAAAGATGAGCTCAATTCAAAAATAATTTTAAAATATGTGGGATTAAGAGCGAAAATGTACGCTGTTATGACAGAAAACGATGTAAAAAAGCGAGCTAAAGGCGTAAAAACAGCCTCATTAAAACAATATATTAGTTTTGAGGATTATGAAAATGTATTATTTAAAAAGGAAATTATGCATACGCCAATGAGGATGATACAATCTAAGCTGCATAATATTTTTAGTTCCGAAATAAATAAGGTTTCTCTGTCTCCTTTTGATAATAAAAGACACATACTAGTAGACGGAATCAATAGTTTGGCCTATGGTCATTATAACTTAAATGAATTGAAATAATATAAGGAGTTTTTTTGAAATAATAAGACACAAAAAGCGAATTTACCATTTTTGTCTTTGGGCTGAAAAAAACAAAACAAAAAAAACTAAGGTAACAAATAATAAAAATGATGGTTCATGGTGTGGCAATATGTTTGTTCACTTAATAAATTAATAAAGCCATCTCAGAGAGGCAGCCATTGCATTTATCATAATGTCTCGAAAGAGAAATGTACAAAGTATCAAACAAAGGTTTTGTCTGTATGGGTAAATAAAAATTTGTTTAAATCTATTCACCATGAATGAAAGGGGTCACTGTCACGGTTTGAACACCTATAAACCCTGAATGAAGGTCAATGGCATGGTTTGAACACCTGTAAACTTGAATGTGTGAGTGAATGTGAGGTGAATAGAATAACCCTGCAGAATAATTTCGATGCTCATATTTCTCTTTCAAATACATAAAGAAAAAAATTATAAAGTATATGGTGTTGTTAATTTATTGAAGATTAAATAGTCATTACCGCACCTTGCCGACCATCTCAACAGCAAATATTTCGTTTATGCCATCAGGTGAAAAATTAAATTTCAATATGATTATACATAACAAAAAAAAAACAAAAAAAAAAAACAGATGATTTTATTCGCCATAAGCATAAATTTAATAAAAAAAAAAAAAACAGATGATTTTATTCGCCATAAGCATAAATTTAATTTAATTCTTGATTGTGTTAGAAATTATATTTTATGAATTCTGATTTTCAATAAACTTTATTTTTTCGTTTAATTTGTACACATTTTTATTGTAAAAATCACGTTGTAAATTAAATAAATATAATAAAAACCTCTTCGATGTACCTTTACCTTGACGTGGTGAAGAGGCTTAAGGCTTAACGCCGAACTAAAAAAGGTACAAAACTTTGTTTACTAATAATGCTGTTAACTAAAATGAATAAAATGTTTACGATGTACAATATTATTTTACTAGAATATAATGTTGTTTATACTGTAGCAAGATATGCAGATAAGATAAGGAAGTTGTTTCGATGGAATTAACGTTATCATTGTTTATTTCTTTAGATAGAACTTCGGATTATAGCGAAGTTGAACGGGATAAAGGTAGAAGACCGAAGATGGCCGGGAGTAGCCGAACGGCCCCGAAGACATCGTAAAGGCTGTCACCAGTGCAATCGCAGAGCAGAATTATTAATTACAAGTAAATAATGCTTGGAAATGGTATTAAATGACCTGATAAGACGAGAAAACAATTTAAAATGTTGAAATTATTATGTTTAAACAAAATAAATTTCCGTCCGAAGTAGATAAAAGTTTTATATTATTGTTTATTTATACATTTGGAAATCCTCAGTACAAAGTTGATGTTCACGTCTTAAATTGAGGTTGTTTACGATTAAATTATTAGGGATTAACCATAATTCTAAAAAAGCGCATTATCTATATTGATACTTAAGAGGATAATCGTTCAAAGTTCAAAAGCTTAAGGAACCCTATATCGCTATTTAAATAGTAGAATTAAAGGGGTCAAAGTTCAAAGATGTATAGGATTAAGAAGCACCATTACGATGTTTATATTGAAGCCGTTAAGAGGGTTCAAAGTCCATGTTTACGTTTCACTTATCAACATGCTTAAACATGATTCAAACCTGTTTGTACTTGCACAAACCTGTTTTTACATGATTCGACATGTCGCTGCATGCTCGAACATGTTCGAACCGGTTTAAATTATTTAAATTGAGACGTCATAAAATTCAATGGCGGTGGCCCATAATTACTTTTAAATAAAATGTCATCGGGAAAATGACATAAACAATTCCAAAGAGCTGCACTCTGGTGGACAGATTAAACAGTAGAGCTGGTGCTGCGCTCTTGCGGATACTTTAGAAGGTGAGTGTGCACCACGACTATGTGAAGAGAAAATAAAAGTAAATAAAGAGATTTAGAAAATGTGAACATTAAATAGGTTACGAAAAATGTAAGCTTTGGAAAGGTTTTGTAACAGTAAGGGGGGGGGGAGGGAGGAGGTTTCCGAAAATGTAAACAATGGGGAGGTTGCGGAAAATGTAAATATTGGGAAGGTTATGTAACAGCAAGGGAGGTTTCAGAAAATATAATCATGAGGAAGGTTATGTAGCAGTTAGGAAGGTTTCAACAAATGTAAACAGTGGGAAGATTATGTAACAGTTAGGGAGGTTTCAGAAAATGTAAACATTAAAAAGATTATGAAAAATGTAAGCATTGGGAAGTTTACGTAACAGTTAGGAAGGTATCAGAAAATGTAAATAATGGGAAGGTTATGTAACAGTAAGGGAGGTTTCAAAAAATGTAAACAATGGGGAGGTTGAGGAAAATGTAAACATTGGGAAGGTTATGTAACAGCAAGGGAGGTTTCAAAAAATGTAAACAATAGTAAGGTTATGTCACAGTTTGAAAGGTTTCGTAAAAGCACACATTACAATTTGACCATCGGACCTAGCCGGGAGGAACTCTCAAGTTAGGCACTCTGATTGGTTAACTAATGCAGGAGTGGGGGGAGCAAAATGGCGTCCGGGTAGACTCATGCTTTGTAAATGGTTACGGCGTAAAACAAAATGGCGAACGGGTAGACTCATGCTTTATAAATACTAAATTAGCCCAAAACGTAGGGAAAAGAAGATGGACACCGGGTAGACTCATGCTTTATACCCTCAAACAGGGATCACATGACCAAAAAGGGGCGTGGCTTAGTGGTTTAGGTTAGGTTGATAGAGGGTCACGTGACTGAAAAGGGGCGTGGCCTAGTGGTTTAGGTTAGGTCGATGGCGCGAACCATAGTAGTTAAGGTTGGGTCGTAATGACGTCATAGGTGGTTAAGAGTGGTAGGGGAGGGATGGAGGAATCGGTGTCCCAGCTCGCCTGTTTCTTATCTACTATTGAAGTTTTATTGGTCTTATTTATTTGATATTATATAGTGATAAGAAGGTTATTTTGTTTATATTTTAAGGAAAAATGAATATTAAATCAATAAATAGGGCTAAATATATGAGGTTAGGTTCGATTGGGTAGATAACGAACGACAGGGACGATCGCGAACAATCGTTCAATAAAGGCTACCAGTTTTGGAGGGAAATGATGGGCGCCGCCATCTTGCACCGAAGCCCTGTTAAGGTTAGGTCGTGGTTGAAGTTCAAATCTCCCGCCATAGATCACGTGACCGAATGCTGGAATCTGATTGGCTCCACAAAAAAGTGGGCCAGCTCGGCACCGAAGCCCTGGGCCAGAACCGGTATATTTCATCTACTTCCATATGTTGTCCGGGAGTATCCAGCTCTCTGATCCGTACAGTAGAACAGGCATGTATACGGCCTTAAATATATGGAGCTTGACATCTTTATTGACCTCTCTCTTTCCTACTACTGTGTTGCTGATGAATATATTATTTACTTTTCCTATCCTGTGGGATATTTGAGATTGTATTTTTCCATTTCCGCTGATCAAAGTTCCAAGATAAGAGAACTCATTTACTACTTCAAGCTCCTCGTCTTAGCACATAATGTGGATTTGTTCGGGCTGTCGTCCCACTTGTAGGATTTTGTTCTTTCTGGCATTATTAATCATACCTTTCCGCCCTAATTCTGCTTCTCATTCTATTAGGGCTTGTTGGAGCTTAACGCTAGAGTCAGCAATAAGGGCTATGTCATCGGCATAGACCATTACATGTGCCTGTATGGTTCTCCCATTCCAATGACCATTCATTGCTCTTGCAGTTCTTCTCTTGCAAATCTTTATTATTTCATCCATAAAGATGATGAAGAGTTGAGGACTGAGGCTATCGCTCTGCTTTATTCCTTTTTGGATCGAAAAGCTCTTCAACACGAGACAGTTCATTCTTACAATGCCCTCTAGTGCCTGGTGTGTTGATTTTATAGCGAGTAACAAACCACCCGGCACGTTCTTTACTATCAGGGCATTAAGAATTAAAAAGGCATTCCATACCCCTCTCTAGGTCCTGAGTCAAACGCAGCTTTAATGTCCAGAAAAGGAAGGTATAAGCTTATATTTCGATCCCGGGCTTCGTCTATTAACATCCTCAAAGCAAATACAAGGTCTTGAGTTTGGCGTCCAGGGCGAAAAGCTGTCTGCTCATTTTAGAAATTCTTCATACTGATTAACCATTTTTAATTAATAGTCAATACCTTTGTTGAAAAAAAACAACAAAAGTAAAGCAACAAAATGATTATGTCGTGTGGACTAAAATAAGAAAAATGCTACAAATTATTACACAATGGTTTATTATTTCCAGATAACTATATTAGGATATAATTGTTTATATAGCTACTATGGGCAATTAAATAATTTGAAAAGCAAGAAATAATTCAAAGGAAAAAGATTAATCACCACTGCTAGTTTCAAAACGATATATCTTTGATATTTCTATACCGATTTCAATGGTGCTTCTTTCGTTTTTTAGAGAAATAACTAATCAAGCGTTATTTTTTTTTCTTTAAGCTTTTATAATTATGGCTCGCTGTTTCTTGGTTCTAATACTTGAGTTAGTGAATCAAATGATATTTAATCGGGAGTTATTTTAAAACTAATCGGCGGATATGTCACAATGCCTAGGTGTCACGTGGGGTGCGCTAGTATTTTAGTACCGAGTTCCAAAAAAAAATTGGTCTAGTACTTTCGGAGAAAAGCCGAGGACGGAGTTTGGTGAAAGGAGGAATAACGTTTTTTGGTTTTTTTTTTATTTTTTTTTTTTTATTCATTATTCGGATTCTACGTATCTTGAAACGTAAGCCCTTAAATTTCGGAGGGGCCGGTAATTTTTTTTTTTTTTGGTTGATTTCGAAGGTTCATTATTGAAAATAATAAACCAAAAAAAATTAATTTCGCCAAAGGTAGCTAAATCTGTTGATTTTTGGACGTATGAGTGAGTCATAGGAAGTGATGCAAGGCAGTGGCGTGATGACCCAGCCAAGGACCCGGTTGCACTCCTAAACCCCATGTAAGCGACCCCAATTCCCCCAATAGGGTAAGATAGCCACGGTAATCGGAGGGAACACCGGGCTCTTAAGATGAAGTTAGCCTCAAGGATAAACACCACCCGGCACTCGACGGGTTATTCGAATTACTGGAGGCCCCCAGGGAAGATATCAGAATCATTGGTCTTCGGCAACTCATGATTTGGGTGTTCATTTGTGCAATACAGTTTCTAAAAATTGGCAGTAAGAACTTACAGATTTCCTTATCCGTCGATTTATGTCTCAACTTCTATTTTTTTCAAAATCAATTTTATAAAATATACACTTCTTGTAATTTTTTTTCGAGAACAGGCTTTCAAGGACGACTCAAAACATGCTTCTCTTTTCTTTCTCCAAAACTGCTTCGCTTACGTCTCCATAGTCCATCGTCTTCGAATGCGATCCATCTCTTTTCCCACAGGCATTGTCAACTTTGTAATATTCTTTAACAATCCTCCCAATCATCCTTTGTAATAATGAACTGTTTTATCTGCTCCTCTGTCCGTGCAACATCTACACCCTTACTTTTATAGTTCCATGTTATACTAAAAACTTATGCCTGTAGAAACTTAATCTTTACTTTCTAACTGTCATCTAGAGGTTTTCATTTCTACCATAGATGTAATTATTACTTTTCTATATAGTTTTCATTAATGAACCTTTTTTTTCTTTTTTTTTTAATGTAATCTGCTGGTAGAAAACTCACGTTTCTCGATGAAAATTTATAGGGTACGGTCCTCACTCCCTACGCACATTTTTGTGAGTGGCCACCAGTTGGCTGACGGGTCCCACTTCGTCGCAAATAAAAAGCATTACTGGAAAGATAAATGGAAGATTCAACACATAGGCCTTTGAGTCCTTGAATTACAAGTAAAGAGGTATGAATCAATATCTGTATATATATATATTAAATATTCTTTAAATATAGCAAGCATTTAATGTTGAGTTGACACACAGTTTGACGAAGGTCCTAAATTTTACTACAAGAATATATTCCTTACGAAAAAAACTTTCTATTTGCTCGAGTTCACATCACGACTCCAATATCAATTTTAAGAGTATCTATCTTCTGTTTTTTCATCTACCAACCTAAATGTGTTGAAGCCTTGTCAGCAAAGGTATTACCAGGATATCATCACTAGGCACTTTGAGCTTCCGTTAAACAAACAGAAAGTTGATAAACGCCATGTCCAAACGTTTTACACGACAATTAGCAATTTCCAACACGGAAGCCGAAATGGTTGATGGATAGCACGTAATGCGCCGGCCCAACACCTTGTCATCGGCAATAATGCCCACTAACGAGCCAATTTACAAGAGTCATTAAAATCTGGTCCGGTTTCATTTTTCAGTCAATTAGCCACAATGGGAATCTCCAACACCATTATTCTTCCCTATCTCCTTGGCTTGGGTGTTCATCTCGGCGGACCTGGAAAGTTGTTGCAACTGATCTTCATGCGAGATCTGTCATCGGACCATTATTTATTTACTTACGGAGCTGTCGTAATTCAGAAAGAAGGATGAGGTAACTAAACCATGGGATAATGGCGTGATCCCTAAAAAAAGAAATCGATAAATCCTCAAAACTTTCATTACTGTTCCACTTGAGTGAGCGGAGTTATTGCACCTTAACATTTTGTTTGTACTGAAGCTGATTTGAGTTTTACAAGTAGATTCACTTCCATTTTATGTATACCAAGGCTCTAAACACACCTTCAATAATTTATTCATAATTCTATATCATCACATGTAATCTTCTGCATGTGAATCCCAAGCATACACCCTGGTCCTATTCAACGCTATAAAACTAATTATGCTCCCACAAAAATGTGATATCCTGGGTTCCTTTTGGACAGAAAACATACAATTTATGAAAGGAAGTGTTTCGTTTAAACTAAATTTGGCTAATCTTGATCATATGTTTGCGTGGTACGTTTAAACTTGTTCATTCTTGTAAGAATTGGAACAGTTTTCTAAGCCATAAGTAAATGTTGTTTGGCTTCAGGAAGGAATACCGTTAACCCATAAGCAACCGTGCTTTCGTGAAAGTAGAGTTTTCATCCGGTATCCTTCATGATTGTATTTTTAAATTATTAAGTATTTATATAATTAAACTTATCCGCAGGAGATTAATTGAAAGTAAATTGGAGCCCGCGGTTATGGAGATTGTGATCCTGAGATAAAGCGAAGCAACGATCTGGGAAGTGGATATTATCCTCGAGGTGGTAATTGAACCTGGGCAGGCAGGCTTAGGTACCGGCTCTACTTAATAGCATCAGCGCTAAGCCCTTCCTAGCCTCTATGAAACATTTTCTCCTCTATCTCGGAATAATGTTCGTTTAAGTTTTTTAATCAAGTCTTCTTAGTGATTTTTTTTTATTAATTTACCAAATCAATTCTTTTTGCTAGTATATATTACTTTCACTTACCTATATATGAAATATATAGTAAGGGAAAGTAATGCAATCGTAAACATTTTCGAATCCTAGTTTTCAACGAAAATACACGTTTTAGGATTCCCTGAGTCCAAATAACCAAGTCCCACAAAAGGTCTGTGTGTGTGTGTGTGTGTGTGGTAACCCCCCGGGCGAAAACGAAAAGTCCTATGAAACTCAGATTTCATATTTAAGACAACTATTCGCCCGAGATGTTACCGAATCGTTTTCATCAAAATCAGCTGACCAGAAGATCAACTTAATACCATGCATTTTGCACATTTTTACGATTATCTCAGAAAACGGCTTCAACGATTTTGATTAAACTCGGTATATTGATATAAAATGTGATGGGCTTTAATATCATGTAGTTTTTATTCTGATGGAAATAGTATGACAAGGCTGAAATGCCGATATTTTAAATTTTCTTCCTCTAAAGTACCTTTAATTCTGCAGATTCTATAAAAATAACTATATTATCTTGTTAGCATTGATAATTAACAGCTAAATATGCAAGTTGGGCGAATTTGATATGCAACTAAAGAAGAAAACTAAAAACATATTTTTTAATGTATTTTTTCGTTTTTGAACATAAGAACAGTAATATATACGAACAATATATCGTTGGAAAACTAAATATTTTAGAAAAAATATAACCTTATACACAGGCTTGTAAAAGTTTATAAAGAGTGATGAAAAGCTGAAAAAACAAACTGATTATTTTAAATAATAATAGATTAGATTTTTTAATAAAACACATGTTTCTATATAAATTCAATTTAATTAATTCTTTAATATTGTTTACTCATTTTTATCTCAACCTGTATTTGAAAATTCTTTAATTAATAAAAAAAAAAAACGGAGGTAAGTGAAAGTCGTGTGTTGCCCGCGCCAGATTTTTTTAATCCTAATGCGAACTAGAATTTTTAGAACCGTTCAGAAGCACAATGTACGAATGATAGTAGAGTGGCGTCCCAGAGGGCATATTTATATGGCACTGATTTCACTGATCTGCAAAAAAAAAAAAAAAAATTTCCCTCCTTTCTATTTTATGCATAACGAATGATAAATTAGATAATTCTGAATAGAAATATAGTATTGAATCTTCTGTATCACATATAATTTTTTTCAATGGTGGTTTTAAATGAAAATTACTTTTTTGCTAAAAAAAAATTTTATAATTGATCGAACTGTTATAAATGTTGAATTAATGTGTTACAAAACCAAACAAATCATTAGATACTCCCATTACTGGTTGTATGCGCATGAGTATAGCAGTCATCATTCAAATCGTCTCTTGGATTTCTTGCTTTTTCAGTTGGAATTCACTTCAGTACAATCTTGAAAACCTCACCAGACTTCAAGATAACAGCAGCAGTAAATATTGGAGCAAAGAACAGTAAGTTTTGTTACAATTTACAGTGTAAAGTGAATGCTGGGTAACCTCTTCACATCAGCTGATTGCCAGTAGCTAGGCAAGGCCGGGATTGCTTTTCTTTTCTTAAGTTATTGTTTTATTTCCCACATCTAGTTATAATCTCATTATCTTCTTCACCAATATTTTTTCACCAAGTGATGTACTCCAAAGTATCAACTAAAAGATCTAGATCTAGTGGTTCAATCACGTCTCCCATAAAACAAAGACCCCGCCGTGATACTAATAAAAAATTAAATCAGCAAGCAACCCCTTCAGGTACTAATACCAAATCTGAACCACAACCTGGCACATCGTCACAAGGGATGACTGACGAATCTCCGTTTTTCACCCCAAATCCTTTTCAAATCCTACATAATGAAAAAGAAAACATGGAATCTGCTCCTACACCCAGTGAACCACGGCCTCCACCGATATTTGTCAAAAATATTAAAAATTTTCAGTTGTTGTGTGCTCAATTGAATAAAATTACCGACTCTACCAGTTACTACTGTATGAGTAGAATCAATGACACCAAAATATCACCGACCACCGCCGAGACGTATAGAAAAATAGTGAAATACCTAACTGATACTAAAGCGGATTTCCATACTTACCAGCTACGCCAAGAGAGATCTCTTAGAGTTGTAATCAGAAATCTACATTCTTCTACACCAGTTGAAGCTATCAAAGAAGAACTTATGGAGATGGGTTACAAAGTGCGCCAAGTCACTAATGTCATAAAAGATAAAGTTCAACTTCCTCTATTCTTCGTTGACCTGGAACCATTGTCAGGTGTAGAAACAATTTACGATCTAAAAAGACTGTACTATACAAGTGTAAAAGTCGAAAAAACTTACACCAAGAGAGAATTGTTCAGTGTCACAATTGTCAGGCGTATGGTCATACCAAAAGTTACTGTTATCACATACCACGCTGCGTGAAATGCGGTGAACAGCACAAGTCTGTGGAATGTACAAAACCAAAGTCAACACCCGCTGTATGTGCTCATTGCCTCAAGGACCACCCGGCCAACTACAAAGGATGCCAAATCTATAAGGAACTAAGGACCAGGTATCAAAAACCCCAAGTACTGGATGAAACAGCAAGACAAACAAGAACCAGAAGAGAACCCTCTAAACTTATTGATGCCAATGTATCATTTGCCCACCTACTTGGAGGTGGGAATCAAAGTACCGAAGCCGTGGCCCTGCCGGAACTAATAAATATACCTCAATCCATTCCACATATACCACTTTCTCAAAATGTAACCAATCCTAAGAATCCTAATCCACCACAAATCTCTCATATTCCTCCTCCTTCAAACGCCACAGACCTTACCAGTTTGATGACATCCTTTATCTCCGAAATGAAATCCCTTGTCATGCCTCTAATATCACTCCTTACGAACCTTGTATCAAATCTCATTCCTGCATTACAAGAACCATAAATGACCTCACCTAATTCCTTATCCATTCTCCTTTGGAATGCGAATGGTGTTAGAACTCACACTGACGAACTTACAGCCTTACTGCAAGACAAAAACGTTGATGTTGCACTCATTACTGAAACTAGACTAACCACTAAACAGTACTTCAAAATACCTGAATACACGACATACCGGACAGACCATCCAGACGGCAAAGCCCATGCTGGTACTGCAGTTATTGTCCACCGATCCCTCTCCCATCACTTACACCCACTTCCCGCCCACGACTTCCTACAAGCCACCTCTGTTATAATCAAGACCTTTTCCTTTCCGCTCGTCATCGCATCAGCATACAGCCCTCCTAAACATTCTATTTTCATTACCCAATTTGGATCCTTCCTCAACTCATTGAGGAATCACTTTATTCTGGGTGCAGACCTAAACGCCAAGCACCAACAATGGGGTTCCAGGACCACAAATACTCGTGGACGGACATTGCAGGCTGCACTCAACTCCCGACGCCTTAATCTCCTACCTCCCAATTCCCCTACCTACTGGCCAACAGATCCTAACCGTAATCCAGACATCCTCAACTTCTTCATCCACAGTGGATTAGGCTCCCTGAACTATTCCGTAACTCGCCTTGATAAACTATCCTCTGACCATAGTCCACTGATCCTAAATGTATCCTTAACACCTATTCCTAAACCTGTCCCACCGTCATTCATCAGAGGCCCTATCAACTGGAACCTCTTCCGCAAAATCCTCACCAATGATATTGACCTCAGAGCGACTCTCAAAACCCAAACTGACCTTGACGATGCCGTCTATTCCTTTACAAACTCGATTCAACAAGCCGCCTGGACTGCCTCCGTTCCCAAGCACTCCAAAATAAATCCTTACAAAAACCATTTACCACAAAACCTCCTAGACCTAATCCACACTAAACGCCGAGCCAGAACATTATGGCAACGCACCCGCCACCCAGCAGATCGCCACTCCTATAACTTTTATTGTAGACAATTTAAGCGGGAGTTGGCGATCTTCCGTTCTCAATCCTACAATTCCTACCTCTCCTCTCTCTCGACTCGTGACAATTCCTTATGGAATGTCACGAAGAGAATCCTAAAATCCCCCCTGATATCCCATCCTCTCCGGCGTAGTGATAATTCCTGGGATGCTTCAGACAAAGATAGGGCCCAGGAATTTGCACTACACCTTTCCAAGGTATTCACTCCTCATTCTGATCTCAATCCAACCCATACCGCAACAGTTGAAGAGTTCCTTACGTCACCGATACCAATTTCCTTACCACCTAAAGCAATCAATCCCTCTGAGGTCAAATATCTTCTTAAAAAGCTTCCTCTCCGTAAATCCCCTGGATACGATCTCCTTACTCCTCAAATCCTAAGACAACTTCCACCTAAAGCCATTACATTCCTTACGTATATCTATAACTGTATCCTACGCACTACCTATTTCCCTCTGTTGTGGAAACACTCGACTATCATCCTTTTCCTAAAACCAGGTAAACCCTCCAACTGTACGTCATCCTACAGACCTATTAGCCTTCTTCCGATCCTCTCCAAAATCTTCGAAAAACTCCTATTAAAACGAATCCTAGCCAAATTTCACAATTTTCCTTCACACCAGTTTGGATTCCGCCCTCAACATTCCACGGTTCAGCAAGGACTCTGAGTTGTAGACCACATTTCCTCCGCCCTCGAGTGCAAGGAGTATTGTTCGGGTGCCTTTCTGGACATAGCGCAAGCTTTTGACCGGGTGTGGCACCCGGGATTGCTCTTTAAGCTCAAAACCCATTTACCCCAATCCTTATACCTAGTCCTCCGGTCCTATTTATCAAACCGCTCCTTCCGAGTTCGCTGTGGTTTAGAGTTTTCCAAACATTATACTGTTGAGGCCGGTGTTCCTCAAGGCAGCGTCTTAGGACCCGTCCTCTACATCCTCTATACCGCCGATATCCCTACCGATCCCGATACCTTTCTGGCAACATTTGCTGATGACACAGCCATTTTATCATCCGATTCCGATCTTGAAGCAGCATCGCTAAATCTCCAAAGGCACCTTTCCCTTGTCGAAGACTGGTGTAATGCTTGGCGTATTAAGGTGAACGAAAGAAAATGCACACACGTCACCTTCACCCTTCGACGCAAATCCTGCCCAACAGTTAAACTCAATTCCATACCGCTTCCTTCCTCAGACACAGTCCGGTATCTGGGCTTTTTACTAGACAAAAGACTAACGTGGAACCCACATACAAGACTTAAAAGAAAAGAACTCAACCGCAGATTCGGCCAGTTATACAGACTATTAAACAGAAAATCTCATCTTACAGTTGACAACAAATTACTAATATACAAGACAGTACTGAAACCTATATGGAGCTACGGACTTGAACTGTGGGGGACAGCTAAACTTTCTAACATCAAACGCATCCAATCCTTCCAATCCAAAGTCCTACGAACAATAGTTAATGCTCCCTATTACGTTACCAACTGTACCTTACACCACGACCTTAATATTCCATTTATTATAGATCTGGTACCATCCAAATTTTCTAATTTCCATCAGAACCTTCTTCATCATCCTAATCCTTTAGCTCAATCCCTCTCCAGCTCCACACACCCCTACAATCCTCCACGAAGATTGAAACGGCAGTGGCCCCGCGACGTTCTGTAAACATTTATACTGGAGTTCTGACACTGGTCAGATCCTCCACTCATGTACTGTATGTTTGTGGCTATTGCGCCCTAACTCAGCCTCTACTGGCTAAGAACAGTGATGCGGCTGAGAGAGAGGCGCTGGGATCTCTTGGATTCCGCTTTTTTCCTCCACAAGTGGAGAGAAAAGCCCAGTCTGGGGTCCCCTTAGCAGTTGTAAATATTTTATATAGTTGTGTTTGTTTGTATGATTTTTATTTATTTGCCAACTTTGTATTTATCTCAATTATAGGTTGTTGTTTTTTTATTTTGTTATATTCTATTGTACATATAAATGATTTTTTTTCTCTATTTTATGTAATTTGACTTTATCGTTATATTCTGTATATATTGTATGAATGTGGTCCTATATCTCTATTACTATTGTTCATTCTGAAACAGATTGTAATATTTCTCAATAAATAAAAATTAAAAAAAAAAAAATAATAAATATTTCACTTCGTAGTTTCCTTCCTTTTTATATTTTCTAAAGGTGTTTCGCGAAGAAGCAACCAACAGAAATCGGCAAGCATCACTTCCGACTATTTACCATTTTAACGCTTTTTTATGTGCAATATGTCTTGATGAAACCTTTCGCCGTGTTCATATGATACTGCTCCAAGATTAGCGAAAAGAAAGTCCAAATGACAATCCAAGAAATGAATTTTTAGGGACATATTGCATTTTAGGGGTTTGTATGAAGAAAAAAGGTCAAGGATGATCTCACGGTAGTTCTCTTTTTTTTCCAAGAAAATTATGACATACTTCTACAAAAGCGGTCCATGCTCGATTTCCAGCTTTATTCAATGTACTTTCAAAATTTGAGTCCTTCATGAGCTATTTGGGGACCCACAAAGAGTCTTCTTTCCATTTCTCGTCGCTGATTCGAGGGAATTTAGTTTTGAGATATTGAAAACCTCCAACGTCCTTGTTGTTCATGGCTTTAAACCAATTTTTTCTAAGGCCCAACTTTATATGGAGAGGTGTTAGAAAAATAAACTTAATAAAATTATAATGAAAATTAAATAAAAATTAACGTTACGACCATTGGTGTTAGGAAGTTTATACATTTTTCACCTAATTTTTATCGGTATACTCAAATTAGTTAAAATCCGGTTGGGAAGAAAGAAGGTGTGAAAAAGAAGAGATTTTAATGAGTATTGGGACGCAGCATGGCGGATGTTTGATGTGAGATTATTATAGAAATCAGTGGAATGGGCTAAGAAAAACATATGTTTTGGTTGTATGGAAGGCAGAACAGAGGTCGGAAAGATGGGATCTAGTTTTCTAGGTTTGGTCTGTATAATATAAAATATTAACCCCGTATGTTACAAGTCATATAATGACTTATATTGTCTATGCTGTGGTGAATCTTTTTTCCATTTTATGCATTTTTGTGAATGATGAGGTAAAATAAAGGAATAGAATCGAAAAGTATCTGGAAGTAAATATATCTTTATATCTTGCGGAAGCCATAAGGAGTAACGATGACTTAAATGTATTGATAGAAACATTCCTGATATGTGGGTTTTTCGGCCGATTCTTCAAGTGTTAAGAGCCAAAGTGTGATTCTTAACACTAAATGAAAGAGGCTAACTCATAATAGGGGTTGTTTTTCATAAATCAATTTTGGAACCTTTCATTTCCTACTATACTTCATGACAACCGTTAAATTACTCTAAATGAAACTTAGTTTAAATTCACAACAAAATAAAATTTAAATACAAAATATATCTACCTACGCTGATGACATTTGTGTATTATCAGTCAATAACGATACTAGTATTGCCTCCTAAATTCTTCAATCTCACTCCAGCAGAGAACTTGAGGTATGTTGTCAGTATTTGAGGGTTTGAATCTATTCCAATAAATTCCACCCAATTACCTTTCCCATCGTCGTAAACCTATGATATCCTGCCTCACAGTCTCCTTTCATAATATTTCTCTTGTTACAGTTGAATAGATTCGCTACTAGGACTCCTAATTGAAAAACGTCTAACATGGAATCCGCACTAAAGACAGAAACGATAAAAAACTTTCGTTTACTTCAACACTTACTGCAAAGACGCTCTAACCCTCCACTGATCTGCAAAAGGCTCATCTATATCACAATCATAAGGCCTAACTGGACTTACGGAGTTGAGCTTTAGGGCTCTAATAAACCATCAAATTCTTCCCGTATTCAATATTTAAAATCCAAAATCATTTGAAAAATCCTCAATACTCCTTACTTTGTCATGAATATACTCATCCATAAAGACCTTAATATCCCATATGTTGCTGATTTGGCCCGAACTAGGTATCGATCCTTCCATGACAAACTCCACTCCCACTCTAACCCACTAGTTTCAACCTTTGCTTCCTCATCCATTCCTGACAATCCTCCGAGGCGTCTGAAAATAAGATGTCCAGGAGACGTTCTTGTATAGATTCACTACTATAGTGCTGCCAATGGGCAGTTTCTCTTCATTTTTTTTTCATGTATTTCATCATTAAACAGCATATTTACTTTTTGTATTAAAATATTAAACAGTTGTACATTTAAATAAAATAAATAATAAAAAATATATAAAATATAAAAGTTATTAATAAAACAACGTAATTTAATGGATAATAAACATAAGAAATATAATAATAGTCGGGCGCGTCAGATATGTCAAATGCTCTAATAGAATCCATGTTTCAGTGAAACCTTATAAAAGGGCGAGGGAGTGGATCCAGAATCTGTAAAAAGAGTATGGAAAGATCAAAAGAAAACGGAAATAAAAGGGTCGTGAAATGTGTGGCTATTACAGTTCTCCGAGGACCGAAGCCTGGGCGGATCGCAAGCCTCTTCAAATTAGAAGGTTTAGATAGTCCGAGGCGCTTGGGGTAATGACCACTCTTCTTTCCTCTATCTGAATAATGCAACCCCAGGAATGCCTTCCTTTCGTCTCCATTACCGCTTCGTTAAAGCGTCGCCATTAGAAAGGAAAAAACACAACGTTTTAGAAAGAAGAAAGCTTAGCATGTAAAGGACGAAGATAGGGAGAAGGAGAAGATGCGGAGTAGGATAGTCGATCCCTGGTCGTTACTCAGATTTCATTTCTTCGTTTCGCCACTTTGGAGAAATGATTCAATCGTCATTTGCTGCATTATCCTATTTTAGTTCAGAAAACCATTTCTTGAACTCCTTAAATAATCCGCATGTCTTTGCCTTCCTGTTACTCCAATTTAGAATTTGTATGCACTCAGTGTCTGTCAACACATGAATCAGTGAGGTCTTGGTAGCCTAGGGGAGGAAGACGATGTCGGGTTAATTAATCGTCACATTGCATGGGTTCGAATCCGGCCTGAATAAGTTGAATATTTTATTGCAGTCCAACTTAACGGATCTGGGCTTTTCCATTGTGGTTAGGGTATGTTGGTTACATACAGTACCGTCCATCCTTATTGCCATCGTGGGTGGAAGAAACGGTTTTTAGTTTAGGGTTTATAAACAAAAAATGGTTTAATTGGCTTTATAAAGAAACGGATGTTATAATTTTCTTTTACATGTAAGTAGCCAGTCTTGCTGATATAAAAGCCAATTCCGATATATGGTAGATGTGCAATATTTAGCTTTAGGTGAAGATACTCTTAATAAATAAGTAAACACAGTAGGAAACTCGCAATTTTATCAACAAACCATATTATATTACTGTTGAAAATTAGTAATAAATAAATATCAGTCTGCAGAAAATCCCTATATGAGTGCAACGGGACGATAGAGATTTTAAACCGATGACACTGCTGTGCAATAAGCAGTCGAAAACAATATATCAGATAATAAAAGCATGATACAAATTTGTTATGCTTCTGAAGTAAATAAAGTATATTCTTTTGAACAGCCTTTATACAACAAAAGGCAAATATGTATATATATATATATATATATATATATATATATATATATATATATATATATATATATATATATCGATCCAATAGTACCATTACCCAAACAGTAAATAAATATATTTTTTATCAAGCCACAGGTTTACGTTCCTTGATCCCAAATAAATAGTTGATTGTGTCAAGAAACTATTCTCTGTTGGAATCTATTTTCCTTACTGGAAAGTGCTTAACACGAGATGTCATCTCCTTCCCATGATATAAGGGGAATATTGGGCTCTCCACAACTCTAATTCCATGAAAAAGGTTCTGAAGATTTTCCTATTCATAATGCGAATCGTCTTATGTTGACAACAGTTCAGTTCAGTTCTTTAATTCACCGAACGCCAATACAGGGGGCACGGTTTGATTTATGGGTACAGTATGTTCTTCAAACCTCGGACGCGATTACTTCAACATCAAATTTCCAAAAATCATTTTAAAGTAATAATGTGTTACCAGGTGCAACAAAATTTCCTAAATCTTTTCTAATCGAAACAATATTTACATTCGAACTTCTTTTTTTTCTTTCACTATGAACCTAAGGTCCTGAAATTAATCCTATACATACATTTGAAAAAGATTCGATTACATATAAGGTTTTTTTATATATATTTTTTGTTTATAAATTGGTTTCTTCAGAAATAATAAAATCTGCCAGACTCTAGGGCAATAAGTACTACTTCTATAGGAAATCATTCATCTCATATGTACAGAGTAAACAAAAATAAAACAATTAATTATAAAGATGAGGCATCAAACTTAATTAATATTTCTTACTAATATAAAATAATTAATATTAATTATTAATGAACTATCGGTATTTTAATATATACAAAAATAAATAATATAAAACCCACTTTAAATTTCTAAAACTTCAAAATATTTAATAATGTAGATTGATTATGACAAAAATTAATTAATACTTTTTGTTACTGGATAAGGCCGACGTGATTTGCACGTTTACATTCTAGAATGAAGGAATGTAATCTTTCGTCTTTTTGTCATTGTGGATGTAATTAGTTGACCGTTGAGAATTACTGGAAGGAATTAGTCCGGGTCAGACAAAGGGGGTCGAAACGTTGGCAAACAATAAAATAGTTGAAACTATTTAGTTGTTTCATTTAATGACCGCCACCCGGACTAATTCCTTCCAGTTCGTCTTTTTGGTTTGTCTTTCGTGGTTTGTAAATTATGGAATATGGAACATCAAGAGATTCATTCAAAAGGTAAATAAATCTATAGGTGGATACGGAAAGTTAGCACTTTTAACGATTTTAAAATACTTCAAGCAAGTGCCTATAAAATGAGACCCCCTTCATCAATCAGTCAATTTATTTAAATTTGTTGGTCACTTTCTCATAAAAAATGCCTTTATTTCCTTACCTTTGCTTGAGAAATAGCCGAATATATATAGTTATAGAACAAGCGGCACTAGAGTTGTATAGTATATTCTAATTTTGTAAATTTAGGGTTGTAGGCGTGAAGATAATACGTTTGTGTTTTAGAACTCAGGTGTTTAACATATTTAACCTTTTCAGACATATATCACACTTTCACTTTATAGTTTTACAGGTAACATTTTTAGTTTAAGGATAGGCTAGCTATATGTTTTCCATTTTGAGCATATTTTAAAAAATCTTACTGAAAATGATATTGTGAAATAAGAATAGTTCATAATAATTAAATATACTAATGAATAAGTTTATTCGGACCGTAAACTTTTAATGCATGGCATACTTAGACTTTTTTTCCACTATATTCCATAATTTTACCTAGATGTTATGTTTTTTTTTTTTTTTTTTTACACCTCGAATAAGGATTTCATCATATTACATCTACAAAGCTAAATATTTTAACCGTTGCTATTATAAGCGAATCAAAATATAAAATATCCATAAAATGTCCAAAATTGTTTGACGTTAATGTTGATATCATACCGTTATATCTTTTTCCTGTTTTAGAGCTGTTTATAGATCTATGAACACAAGTTTACGCGAGCATAAATCGCTTACTGTAAAATACGGGGAAATGAAGTGGAGAGCTCGACAGAAAAGCTCTAAAATCATCTTTATTGCTCTAGGAGTCCTACATCTGGGTTTATAGTGATCTTCAGTGGTCGCCTTAAGATGCAGCATTGACTCCTGGATTGCTCCGTTCCATAAAAATGGTTAAAAAGATAGGAAATATAGGATGGCGGTGCAGCTGGGGTACATCTAACGGTATCCATCGCCAAGGGCCGTCCCGTGCTTTCAGCGGTGCACCGTATCCTGTCGTACACTATATATATATATTCCCATTGCTTTGCTCGCTTATATTTATGTTTTTGTTAATTTATATACGCTTACGATAAGGGTGACTATAATTAAGATATTACTAAGAATATTTAGACATTTCAAGGAACTCTTACTGTTCTAATGCTAGGTTTTAGATTTTCCGGATAGCAGAATTCTCCATTTAATCGTTTTTTAAACAATGAAAAACAGAGCACTAGACTTGAAGAGAAACAAAAAGAATTCATATCAACTATAGTTTTCAATCAAAATTAAATTGTGAGTTTAACCTATAATCCATAGTTTTTGTTAGCTTTGCACGCGTTAAAAAATAAGGGGTTCCAATTGAAAGAAGATAAAGTTTTCCAGAAGTATAAGAAGTCGAAACCTACATCTTATTTCACAACGTCACGCAGAAAACAAAATTATATTTCTAAGAATAATTGGACATTAAAGGAGCAATTACTCCTCTATCTTTAGATTTTTAATTTTATAGAAAAAAAAAGATAAAAGGATGCAAGTAGAAAAAAAAATCCTAAAAAATGACCGAAATGAAAATTGTATAGCCGGGTAAGAAGGATAAATCTGCCCCCGCGACTTCTTTGACTCATTCTTGATGGATCGATTTGATGCAGGATAAAAATAATTCATCTAAATTTTTAGCTTTATAATTCAAACGGTTTTCGAGATTTTTTTAAAAATCTGCTTTTTCGATTTTATTATTTTTTTATGGTACAATTTGAAATTAATTAATGATGATTTTTTCTGTGATTCGTATTAGTCAAAGGCATGAAAAAATGATATGATTATAATTCTTAAACGAAAATAAAATTTTTAACGGAAGAGAGAAAACCAAAATATGTATTTTTTTTAACCTTTTTAAAAAGTGTCAATCGCCGATTTTTCTTCAGAAAATGTCTTTTACACTCCTCTATATACAGGATTTTTTTTTCGATTTTATTGAAGAGGTGAAACAATATACACGCATTACCGAACCCATTACATCCCTAGAACCTTAAATATGAACAGTAGAAATTTTATCGCCCTGTTTACCACCGAACATATAGAGGAATTAAAAAACATTTATTATTATGCTAGGCAATGTGGCCAAATCAGATCATTTATAATTAATGAATAAACATATATGTTAACTTTATTATATTGGAAACTGTAATATTATTCATATATTTTCTTTGAGTTATTTTTTTATAAGTTTTATTGCAATTCATTACTATTCAATGTACCTAGAACTGATAACGTAGTGAATTAGTATATTGTTAACTCTTTTATTGAAATCTGTTTTGTATTGTATATTTGTTATGTAGCCAGAGCTCTATTCGTATGGGGATTACCCCGAATGCAAATAAAGTTATTCATTCATTCATTCAAGTGGTGGAACAATATGAAAAAAATATTAATCTTGCAAAAATTCTAAAATCTTGCATTTTACTTATATTTCTTATGATTATTGAAAAATGTGTAAACAGTTAATTCTCACCAAAATTCAGAATTACATTATTTATAAATCATTTTCATTTTCATTTTCAGGCTAGGGATCTATAACGTCGTATATTTAGTCACTATCAATCATTCCTTTTAAGGTCTCGCTGGTTCTGGTATTTTCTAAGGCTTTCTTCTGGGAGGATGAATTTGCGGTTTAATAAATAATTTTCTGCTAATTTAAAAGTTTTATTCGACATCAAATTTATCTCTTTAGTTTGAGTCACAAAAGCCTCGGTGGCAGATATACCATTCTTATCCTGATATACTGTTTGTTCTTAATTTGCGTCTCATAAATGCCTAGTCATGTGGTAGGAGCAGAAACCAAACCTCAGGGGAAATCAAAATGTTCATATGACCGTAGTCCGATTCTCAACGGTTATGGAGAAAAATCACATTTTGATATTATACGAGATAGTTTTATTGAGATTAACTATTTATCACCATGGATAGCAGCAAACATTTGCTAAGAGAAATTAAGAATAGATTTTCCTTATAAATAGAATTTAGGGTTAAAATATAAGGTATATAAATGATACTTTAGCAACTAAGTGATGCTATAAAATCGACAGTAAAATGAAAATATTCAGAAATCGTCGATACATTAATTCTAACTATTTAGATAGCGGATACCTACTGGAATAAAATTTTAACAAGTTGGGTTTTATCGATTTTAAGAAATATTTGCTATAGAAAAAAAAATTCCAAGCTGTTTTCCTATAAGACTGTTTCGTGTTATTTTATACCAAAGTACGATTTTTTTTTTTTTTTTTTTTTTTTTTTTTTAGATTAATGTTATTCCATTTGATTTTTCGACCCGGAAATACTTCTTATATAAATTTATGAAGGATTTAGATGGATTTGCAGATCAATTTTGCAGAATGATAGCTATAAATCGCTGATATGAAGTAAATTTAAAACGTGTTTCGTAATAAGAAAAATTTAAATCCCATGCATGTGTGTCGTAACAAGAAAAGCATAGTTCAAGTGCACGTATCACACAACTTTAAATTATTTTTTAAGTAATAGAGAAATTGTTGATAAACAACTTTGGTTTTCCCTCTTCTAGGGCTTTATTTATTAATTTTTTTTTTTTTTAGAATATTCAATTATCCGAGAATATATCATAAACAAAACCTTTCAATATATTCGTTGATCTGTTTAGAATGTAAAAATTGATTTTTTTTTTCTTTAGTTCATTAATACATTGTTATAGTGTTTTAAAAATTTATATTTATGTATTTACTGCTATTTATATAATACTATTAGTATAATAGTGCAAAAAGGTTAATTAGTCCTGTTAACGACGTTAAATTACCCTCACACATTGGAAAATTTGTGTACCTGATTGATTCTAGCCCGAATAATTACTCGCATGATTAGGCCAAAACGTTAGCAACATCAAATACCCTATAAAACTTATTATATATTAGTCTGCCGTCGATATAGAGCATTTAAGAAGACAGAGACATGAACAGTTTATTAAAAATCTATGGAGCCGTTATCAAAGAAATTACATAATGATTGGAAGGGATTAGCACATTCGGTAGGTTAAAAATTGAAATAATAACTAAAAAATAGAAAACAAGATACAATTAATAAATATAAGGATAAACTTTTAAAAATACATATGGGTAAAAATAATAATAATAATAGGCTTACCGAACCCGAAGGTTCGATGCCGATACCACCAAACTTCGCCTGCACAGACTCGTCCAATGTGCACCGGTCAAGCCCAAGTCCCCGAGATCAGCCTTAATGCAATCCTCCCATCGACGCTTCGGTCTACCTTTCGGACGCCTGCCAGTCGGTTCAGCGAATACCAACTTTCTCGGAATCCGTTCCTCACTAAGCCCAACAACTTTACGCGCCCATTTGAGTCTCCGCGATGCTATCAACTCAATTATATTCACAGGGTACAAACTCCGCAATTCCGCGTTGTGCAACCTTCTAAACTCCCCAGTGGCCTCATCCCTCTTCGGACCAAATATTTTACGCAGTACCTTATTCTCGAAAACCTTAAGCCGTTGATCATCCTTCAAAGTAAGCGGCCATGTTTCGCATCCGTAAAGAACCGTTGGAAAAATAATAGTTTTATAAATTCTAACCTTTAAGTTTCTAGACAGAAGCCGCGAGCTAAGTAATTTAGCAACTGAATAATAACACGCATTTCCCACCTTTAACCGAGACTTTATTTCTTCCTGGATTTCATTTTTTCTTGTTATCATTGAACCTAAATACTTGAATTTCTCTACGTGTTCAAAAGTATGACCTGAAATATTAATATCATCAAGATCGCCACCATTTCTGCAACTAATCATATATTTCGTCTTATCGGTATTTAATTCGAGACCTATTTGTTTAGCGGTTTTTATTAACACACTTGTATTAAGTTGTATAGTTTCCGTGTCTTCACCTAGTTGTACCAGATCATCGGCATACCCCAAAACCGGAATCTTGTCACCCATATTTAAGCCTTTCTCGGTACGCATCACCTTTTCTATAACATATTCTAAGGCTATATTAAACAAAACAGGTGAAAGGGAGTCACCCTGTTTCAAACCCGATCGCACCTCAAATCTCTCGGAGTAATTATGACTAGGTTTACTAACTTTTTAGGTATACCCTGTTCAATCATGATGTTATATAGCTTCTGACGGTCTATGGAATCATAAGCCTTTTTAAAATCGATATAGAGTTGATGGACTACACCGTTGTATTCCAGCTTCTTCTCTAATATTTGACGTAAGGAAAATATTTGATCAGTAGTCGAGCGATTCCGCCTAAAACCACATTGGTAGTCTCCATAATTTCCTCAGCGTATTCAGTGATTCGGCTAGTTAGTATTGACGAGAATATTTTATAGCATACTGGGAGAAGAGAGATCCCACGATAGTTGTTACAATCCGTCCTCGGTCCTTTTTTGTGAATCGGAATAAGTATTGATTCTTTCCATTCTTCGGGTATTTTTTCATTTTCCCAGATTTTTTAATTAAAACATGTAATTTGGAAACGCCCGCTTCTCCACACGCTTTGATTAATTCACTCGTGATATTATCATTTCCAGCAGCTTTATACCGTTTTAATTTTCCTATCGCCATTTCAACTTCCTCTTTACTCGGTGCGTCTATCCATGGTTCAGCGCTCTGGTATTCAGAGGGAGGAGATTGATTATTATTTTCCGTATTTAGAATGCCGTCAAAGTGTTGTTTAAATTTATTTAATATCTCAGTCGGATCCGCAATTATGTTGTTATTCGCATCTTTAACCCCATTCAATAGAGGTTCAAATCTTTTACGCGATTTGTTTATACCTTTGTACATCTCTCTTACGTTATTTTCGCCTCTGTGTTTTTCTATTTCTATTATTTTGCCTTTAAGATACTCTCTTTTCTTATTTTTTAAGAATTTTGAAGTTTCGTTTTTTACTAACCGAAAGTAAGCCACATTATTATCGCTTGGATTATTTAAGGAATTCAGTTTAGCGGTTTTTCTTTTTTCACACATATTTTGACAATCCCTGTCGAACCAAGGTTTGTTCTTTTTATTTTCGATTTTCCCAAGACATAAGTTACCGACCTCTTTAATATAATTCCTGATCCCTTCCCATAATTTGTTTACATCTTCCTGTTCCTATGGGTAAAAATACCATTCCTAATTGTCCAGACCTTGCTTGTGAACATTGTTGAATTCCATGAGTTATTTTAGTTATTTATATTTTTCTGAATATAAATATTTTTCTGGCTATACTTTTAGTGTTGCAGTTGTTTCATGTCAGCTTCGCATCTGTAGTGAGAAAATCTCTCTAATTCTAGAACCTTTGTAGATATCAAATTAAAACAAAAACTACAATATGATAATGATATGCTTTACATTTTTTGTTCTCACAAATTCATTGACAAAATAATATCGAAAGTTGTTTATTTATTTTTCGAAAATTAATAAAAAGGAGACTTTTAGAGAGTTAAAAAATTTGCAAAGGAAGATAGTTACTCGACAAACTTATTAGCGAATTAAATTTTACTCATCTTTGATTATTTTTTCTTACATAGATTAGCACAAATCATAGACTAAATATTATAGAAAATAGTTTAATTTTTTTTCTCGAAAATTCAGTAATATTACTAGAGGCAATATTACTAATATTATTAGTATTATATTGTTATTTACTAATATTATTAGTAATATTTATAGAGGAATATCTTAAAAGTGACAGTGAAAAAGAATTAAACTCATATAGATTATTCCTCTGTACGATAATCACTGAAGAATAAAATTTATTGGCTATGTTTTTAGCCTGAAAGCTGACCTAAAAAAAACTGAAATACTAAAGGTACAAAGCTAGAGAAATATTTTATCCACAGTTTTATATTCAGGGAGAGGTAAGAAGTAAAAACCTTATAAAAATCGAAAATGTTAAGCGTCAAAAATAATAAAATTAATAATAATAAATGTCAATTAATTGACCTATATGTAATTTTTGAATATTCTTAAATCCGTATTCTAGTAATCAGAATGAAATGAACTAAAATAGCTTACACTAATAAAGTTTACTTCTTCTAATTGAAAATTTTAGAATAAGAATTGAGATTCTTCTAAATAAACATTCGCGTGAAATCTATCGGAACCATCTTCCCTAGAGCGATTTAGTTAATTAATGAAGAGGAGGTTTCACCGGGAGTCAGTGGCAAACTGATTTAGAATTCAAATTGACGTGACAGGAATTATCATCCTGAGAAGGCTAAATCACTTCTGAGAGCCTCCAGATTGAGAGGAAGAGCCCCCGAAGACACCGCTGAAGAGGAAACCAATGAATCAAGAAGACCGAACCCTAAATTAATTCTGGATTCCCCGGTCTTCGTTTCACTCGCATTATTTTTGCCCTTTGTAGCGATCCGATTTCCCTCGCCTCAACAGATTAACTTTCTTTTTTATTTATTTATATCCTTATCGTAAAGTATGGCCCGGAGGTAAGCCTTGAAAAGCTTTCTTCGCAAAAATAAAACCACCTTACTCGGTTACATCCTCCAACTTAAGGCTAACTTATCTGATTGAAATAATGCCATCTAAAAATGGGTGTCATAGCAGCTGAATATATCACTCGCCGGGTGCAGCCTGACCGAAAAGGATATCATTGATAACCAGGTTATAACAAATCCCGGAGGTATACTGCCAGCTCATTATTCCCTTAATGAAAGCTCATCTAATTTTAAAGAAAATTTAAAATATTTGCGTCTTCTCTATATTTATAAAATGATAACGGGATTTTGGTTTTCGCCAACTCCTTCTGAACCACTGGACGGATTTTGATACGGTTTTCATCACCATTTTAAGCATTGCTTCCTGAAGTTTTATAAGTAAAATCCATTGCAATTTAGCTTTCATTTAAACGGGAAAAATCATGTTTCAGTGCCATAAAGTGGCATAAAAAATTATTCCTGAAATATAAGTAGTAACATAGACGTATAATATACCGTTGGAAAGCGCAAAATTTTAGAAAAGGTAATGAGCAATAAAATAAGTTGGGGGATTTGATAGAAAGCTGTTATAAGCGCATAGACATATTTGTAATTTTGTGCATTAGGGAGGTTATGATGATTCACGATGATCTTACAGATTATATTATATACTTCCATAAATTAATGAAGATTTTAGAAAAAAAAAAATGTACTAAATAGTGTGTGTTGCTAAAATAAAGGAAAAGTTGTTATAAACTAATATTGTTAATAATTATTTATACTTTTAGATCATTTCATGAAAAACGGTAGTTTTACTGTAAACTTAATGGGACCCACATGGAAACTAAATTTACTTTAATACATTATAGTAGAAGATCCGAACTTGAAACGATCTGCACCGAGCTTATAATAGAATGAAACATATTTTATAATAAATTTAGTATATTAGAAAATATGTTAAGAATGGGTCGGCTAAAAAAATCCTGGACAGACTATTTTTAATTATTTAAAAAAAAATATTTTTAATTAAATGTTGCAACATCATGATAATAAGAAAACATTTACCCTGCAATTTGGTATTTGTGTAAAAAATGGTCCTGTAATTTTATATGGGATATCAAAATTTCTTAAACTCAATGTCCGATTACGATTACAATATACTCAACCCGGATCTCTCGGTCACACGTTTCCACTCGCGTTAAAATTTAATCTTTAAAATTCGGCAACCCAGATTAGGACCAAGTTTTTTGCAGACAACACTATATCAATGTATTCGCAATAAAACAACGCTTATATTGATTTTTTTTTTCTTTATAAAGCCGGTGCATATAACTGATATCGACATACCCGCTTTTACCTGACAACCTATGGTTGGTCCAGGAAAATATTAGGCAACCCAACAGCTGCACATTCTATACCTTTGATACTTTTTTTACTCAAAAATCAGGGTAAATGTTTTCTTATTATCATGATGTTGCAACATTTAAATAAAAATAGTCTGTCCAGGATTTTTTGAGGTAATCCATTCTTTACATATTTTCTAATATACTAAATTTGTTATAAAATATATTTCATTCTATTAATCATCTCGGTGCAGATCGTTTCATTTTCGGATCTTAGACTATTAAAATGTATTTAGAAAAAGTTTTTATGAAATCTAAAATTGTATAACAAATAAATTGAATAATTGTTTTGAACAATTTATGTTTCTGATTTTCGCCTATTACTATATATAAGAATTAATATACGTTTTATAATAAACATAAAATAAATATTTTCCTGCTAAGTGCACTTTTCGTTGCGATGAACTCATAATCCCAAAGTAATAAACTTTTAATTGGCCAAACTGTAACACTTAAATCCACCACCAAGCCGTACATCCCACCCAATTACTTTTGAGGGGTGGCCTAAAGATGCTATGAATTAACAATTAATTCGGAAGATTGCTTATTGCAAATATATATATATATATATATATATATATATATATATATATTTTTTTTTTTTTTTTTTTTTTTGCAGATGGAAAATAACAATTAGACCAAAACAATCAATAGTAACTAAATAAAAATATTTCAGCCCCTTAGGTTCGTATCCTGCGTAAGTCCTTGCATGCTGGGTATTGAATTTTTATAATTACATGCTATAAGTTGAAATGCATAGTTTACTTATTCTGCGAGAATTCTATGCAAAACATTATTGTGTATAGATATATCACATATAATTCGTGTTTTTATTACTAGGTTTCGTACCAGTAATTATTTTTACTGCTTTCAACCTTGTTTTAGAGGAATTTCTATTGCTCGAAGAATTTAAAACACGAGAAAGCTCCATTTCTGACGAAATCAGATAATTAATAATGAACGCAAAAACACTAATTTGTAAGCTATTATAAAAATCAAGTTGCGGAATACTCATCACCAATCGAGACATTGATTTCCAAAAGGTACTAAAGGACATTTTTTACGAAATTGATTTTTTTTTATATTTATATTCTCCTCATTTAGTTTTATCTAAATCTTAAATTTGATTGTATTTAATGAACACTCATGTCCTTTAATAACGTGATTTAGAAATGCTATTAATTTCTTAAGATACTTATTAAACATTTAGTTTCGTTCTAAATCATAACAGAACATTTCATTTCATAACTTTAATATGGTTTTATTAATATAGTAAAGAAATAATTCTAGATTTTAATGCGAAAAGAATCAAATTAGCTGGTTTAATAATATAGTAATGAGAGCTTTTCGCGCTTCCTGTAAAATTCCTCAGAATGGATATAGTATCTTTTGGAAATCAACGCCTCAATTTATTCCTCACACGTGCTAAAATCAACTTAGCTGCATTTTGTTTTTATCTTACAAGCTTTCTGATCCAATGGTCCATTACTATATTTGAATATAAAGATAAGTACATACTAAATGAAGTTTGTTAAGAACCATTCATAAGTTATTGAATGTTTATAAGATTCATTGTAACAAAACAATAAGAAACTTTTAATAATATACTTTATTTATTGAGATATATTACAATTTGTTATACAAATGAACAATAGTAATATTGATAATAATTTACTAAAGGTGTCTACAGCAGTGATGTAGGGGCTGGCACAACAGACTTCTACGCCCAAGGTCGCTAGTAAAAACCTAGTAGATGGCCCTATATTTTTAAACGGAAGGAAAAAAACTCTTGATTATGCCATCTTTCGGAAATAACGTAAAATGGTGGTGCCAAGCCAATGCAATGTTGGGTAATTCTTAAATACCCGGAAAAGACAAAGTATAGGACTCGTCGGGAGTCGTTTACAATAGACGCTTATATTATATACACTAGATATCTTGATGATGTCTATATCAGCGAAACATTAACGACAGGTAAGTTATTAACGGTAAGAGGTAACTGATTTTTAAGAATCTAAATATATATTGCTATGTATCGAGAAAACTAAAGGGATAAGAAATAATTATGAATCATTAAAATAGAATAGTTTCCGGGCTACAAGTAAGAAGGGTTCTTAAAAGGGCTATCCAAAAAATGCACCCCTCCACTCCTAGAGCAGGGATAGAGCGAGACCTAAGGGAGTCTTAGCCCGGACAGGATAGGAAGCAGAAGTCCAGCCACGGACGGAGGAAGTCGGAGGTCAAGCCAGAGAAGATTATGCAGTTATGTCCGAAGGTACCTTTTTACATGTTATATTATGTGGTAAATCTGAACAGGCCTCAGTATTCTCGTTAATGAACAATGCCTCACTGTGTATTTTGATGTATAATAATATATACTTTTTTATAAATAAATGTGTATTTTAAGATACATAATTTATTCCCCTTTATGCAACCTCATCCTAATAATGAATTGATTATTAATTGTTTTATCCAATACGAACCGAAAATTTATATATTAATTAATAGAGTAGCGGCCGAAACATAGTAATATATATGGAGAAATGTCGACACACAATAAAACAAGACATCTTACCTAAGGTTAATATATCTTATTTTAAGTATTACATTGAATATTATGGTGCACACCAAACTATTTATCCTTATCTTAACTGCTAAGGCCTTTTAGACGTTAAGTAAACAGTTGTCAAGAAAAATTACAGTTATTTCAGATATCTTCGCAATCAGTTCTGTGTAAGCTTCTAAACATTTAAGAGTACTTGTTAGCAAAGCCCAAATCCATTATAGATACATGTAACAATAAGTCCTTTAGTTTATCCTCATCTTTTAAGACATGACTCCATCTAAGCAAATAGTAGTGATTTGAAATCATTACTGCAAGCAAGGATACACGACCGTTCGCAGGCAATGCTAAGCAATAGAAGATAAGAGTTTAAATTTCTCAGGGAAAAAAAAAAAAAAAGTTGATACTCCAAGCGATATAAATGGAGCAGGTAAAGCTTTTACATTGCATTGCAACTTTCTCAAAAGACATTTCCCGATAAATGTGAAGTGCACGAGATGAAATTGCGCAAATTAAATCACTCGTTATTAATTGATTAGAAAGAGGCATTTGATTGATACCTCGGTATAAAGTCTAGTTGCCCTGATTCAGTTCAATCGCTAGAGAATTCCTTCCAGGTTTGATAAAAGTTGCCTTGAATAATTCAACGGCTAAGGGTAACCCGCTCTGGCTATGGAACATTCACACTCTCAAAGTTTAAACGTAGAAGGAGTTAAAAACCAAAATTCGAAATTAGAAACAGACGGAAATTAATGATAAACAGTACTAGGTTGCACAAAAAGTGACCTATATACATATTACATTACTTACTTGAGTGTTTCATAACATTAAACAGAAGTTTGCCATAGCGGGGAGAAGGCAAGTTCAAGCAAATGCTACTTCTTAGATGCATCTGTACGCACATATCTATTTCTGGGATAAAATGATCATGGCCCTTAGTATTTCTCAGGCTCTGATCTTATACCCCATTCAGTGTTACATTTTATAGGGAATGGAAAAGGAGTCAACGAGTTAATGTAGCAAAAAAAACCACTGGTAACCAAACCTTTTTGTATCGCCTGGAAAATTTTGGAAATTGATTATAATAATAATTAATAGAAGATGTATATGTATTGACCTTCATACCTTTTTCGTAAAATATAGTTCGTAAAATAAAGATGTAAATTAGAAAAATTAAGCTGAGAAATTATGGACTGTTTATCGAGCCCAGAATAGAATTTAATACATAAAAAGTTAAAACATTTGATTCCATCATCTTAATGAACCTGCTACCTTAGTGCTGCAACCAACTTAGTAATTCTCGGTTCTATTCTCGCCAGCAGTAATCTCACCGCGTTGACTCTTTGCAATTGGTTTATTTAATTATTATTCTGATTGAGGATGTATAGTCGACTGTAGAAACTATTATAGGTCGAATAGTAAGGAATCAGTCATTTTTTGATTTTTTTTTTAATTTTGCCAACGTTTCGGCTCAAGCTTGTGGGCCATCATCAGGGCATCACTGAGCCATGTCAAACATAAAACTCCCCTTTATGCTTTTATCTGTGTTATGCTTGGACATGGCTCAGTAATGCCCTGATGATGGCTCACAAGCTTGAGCCGAAACGTTGGCAAAATTAAAAAAATTTCAAAAAATGACTGATTCTTGACTATTCCACCTATAATTAATTATTATTCGTTCATAAAATGGTTACCGAAAAAATATGAAAAAGGAGAAGCAAATAAACAAAATTGAAGTACTACCCATATTCTTAAATAATTCTTTGGGATCTCCTTTTGCAGTCAGAATTGTCGGTAGTCGCTTTTAAACTTAATTTCATCATTTTTACTAATTTCCATCAGTTCTTCCAGTAACTGTAGGAATTTTTCTGTTTTAACTTCAAAAACGATCCTTAAATCTAATCCCTAAATATTATCAAATAGTTAAAAGATGAATTGAGAGCATTCAAGTGTTCACAGTAAAATAATTATGTCTACAAGTTTAAATCCTGCTCTTAATAAATTTGAGAACTGCCTGGATTTCTCTTGTCTAGACTTTTCAGTGATTTATATAAGTGATATTATAAATATAAGAACATATTATCTGTTTCCAAAAGCAACGTAATAAAGTCTGATAGATAGATAGAATCATACAAAGATTTTATTGAATTTTAAGTTATTGTTTATAATAAAAATTATTTTCAAGGAATAGTAAATGAGTGTTTTGTTTTTCTCAGAATATAGAAAAAAAAAACTCTTTTAAAATTACAAATCATCCTTTGCGATACGAATAGGAGATAATTAAAAATGGCAAGAGATTAATAACAGTTATTTTCTATTTACCTAGGTCATTAACTTATTCAAAAAATATTATTTTTAAAAATCAGGCCTCACAACGATTACGGAGGAATGGCGAACATTCGATTTATAACTCGAAACAGTAATTTTATTTAAACGACACGAATTCTAACTACTCCTCTCTTGTAATACAGAACGTAATATTCTGTCTTCAGGGATTGGAAAAATAGCTAATGCTACGGTCAAGACAATGACGGGTGGACCACGCCTGGAGGGGCCTGGATGGGGCTAGAGATTCTGGACTGGACGTCCGAAGTACCTAGAACGTCGGCTCCTACCTGCCGTGTCTAGAATATTCGGTGGTGGTACAAATACCGGTCCACTACGCCTGGGTCAGGCAGTCTTAATCCGGCTCAACAAGTATCAGTGAACTGTGACAGTGAACCGTTCGTGACTGTGTGACAGTGTAGTGAAACTGTGTGTCAGTATTGTGATAACCGGTCGGTGGGAAATTAGAAGACTGTAGGTTATAAGTTATTGTTGTAAGTTCAGAATAAGTCTAGCAGATTGTACAAATTTACGTAAGTAGTTTATTTGTTAGGAATACCTCATGTTATATGTATATTGTTAGTAGTTAAGCCAGTAATTCAGTTATTATTGTAACTATAGTGGTTAGTAATCCTTTGTATTTGTACATTCTGTATTTAATAAATATTTGTAATTTGTAAACTGGAGTAGTTCATTTCTCACACCCCGTAGCCCGTAACACTAATATAAAAATACACCACTTGTCGTTAGTACCCTAATACAGATTGCACTACGAACATGCAAGCATCTCAAAGAGTAAATTTTACTCGTAGCTATTTCAGTAGGTTCTCTGTTCCAAATAATTGGACATTAAAAAGAGATAGTAAAGGGCAGTTAATCATGATAGATGCACACAACAAAGGCATTTATTTCTTTTAATAGCTACAAAAAAAATCAGTTCCTTAAACGTTTCTATTACAAAATTTTTAATGGTTTTCTTAAGGTCCTTAAATAATTATAAGTCGATTAGGCAGAATAACTTCAATCTGAGATGAATATTCTTAAACTACGTAACTGTAAACTGAGTTTTTATAAAAATCATGATTTCGATATTATAGTATAGAATGTTCTATTAGGCCATCACATTATTTGAAATAAGAAGCTACGGTATTTGATAAATGAAAAAAGCTTAGCATAAAAGTTGTATTGTTAATTGAACATTATGTTTTCTAATGACTTCCTGAATTACTAAATCATTTATTAATACCCCACTCATACAAATTGATCAAATTCGATATCTAGGACTCCAGTTTGACAAACGTCTTACATGGAATCCTCATACGAGGCTTAAACGACAAGAAATTGCCCGTAGAGACAGATTACTGCAACATTCACTCGTCAAACGTTCAAAACTTCCAATTATAACAAAAGCTCATTTATGTTACCATCATCAGACCCATCTGGACTTAAGGAATCAAACAGTGGGGCACAACTAAACTATCTAATTCCGCTCGCATTCAATCCTCACAATCCAAAATCCTAAATTCTCCTTATTTCGTTTGAATAAAATCATTCATAATGACCTGAATATCCTATATCTCGCAGAACTATCCCAAAACAGATATGCCTCTTTTAATTCCAAACTCCCGACCCACACGAATCCTTTTGTACGAAACTTATTTCCATACATATCCTCTTTTACCCATCTATTCCTGACACCTCCCCGAGACGATTGAAAACGTTGGCCTCGAGACCTAGTAAATTAAATTGAAATTGAAGTGCTACCACTGGGTAATTTCTTCACAAGACATTATCACGCCCCTAAATGTAAATTAGCCCATTTACTTGGTGTATTTATTTAAAGTACAGCTGTAGATATATATAAAGTGTTTAAAAACAAAGTGTTTTCTAGAAAGGATTATATTGCATTTATAACTTACACATAAGCTTGTTTATAAAAATGAGGTATATTTATTGTCTTTTGTGTACAATAATTGAAATTTTAGACTGTTTCCACACGGACTAAAATCGGATTTATCATCGGAGCGCATATGATCGTGATATGATGACATTTACTCTTTGAAGATAAATAACCTTAATTTAATCAATAAACAATGTTAGGTATTTTATATTACAAAACATATATATGTATGTACACACACACACACACACACACACACACACACACACACACACACATATATATATATATATATATATATATATATATATATATATATATATTTTTTTTTTTTTTTTTTTTTTTTTTTTAACGAGTTTGGGAGTGTCCTGTGAGGGCTATGGGTACTTAAACGGCATAGCTATGCCATTGGAACGGTATTAGATTGATTATACGTGCGGTTCCAGGAAGTCAGGAGCTATCCATCACCTGGAGAACCTTATTAACTGCATCTTCTCCAGCGCATGTCCGTCTCATGGATGGAACAAGTCTATAGGCGGCCGCCTCTGAGGTACCGTATGTTAGCCTCAGGCGACTAAACATCTTAATTAGCAAAAAGTAAGGTTCGGGAGTATGTAGACAAAGAATTTAGGTTAGGAAATAGAAGCAACAATGGTTGAAACTGTATACAATTTCTAGTTAATGATATAATTGGTAGACTTTAAGTTGATCATCAAAATAATACATACGGAGTTAGACATGAGTATTTTCAAATATTGAGAGAACATAAAGTAAAAGATACAGAATAATTATAATTAGTCGTGCTTAAAAGACCTATAGAACGGCCGATAGATGTTGAGTAATTGAGTATAATTTTAGAATAATATATTTATTTTTTAAATAATGGATATAATAAAATAAGACTCTTTTAAAAAACATTTTTTAATTATATTTTTTGACACAGCAAGCTAAATTGGACGACACTGCTGATGAAGCGGTTTAAGATTATATATGGAGAAATATGCATGATGGGTAAGCATTTTTTTTAAAAAAGATACGATTCATAAAATAATTAATTTAAATGTTAAAATGAGATGTAAAAAGAGGTATCATGAAAATGTAATTGTGTAACAGATACATGAAAATGGCCCTAAAGGCCGAAACGTTGTAAAATACGAAAATAAAATAAATAAATCAACTTCTTTGGAAACATCCAAAAATAAATATTATAATAATCAAAGACCAAGATCATCCTGTCCTATCATGTCTCCTGAGTCCAAATAACCATGTCCCGAAAAAAAGGTCTGTGTGTGGTAACTCTATCGCTAAAACGAAAAATTGTGCAAAACTGAAATTTCATATTGAGGACAACTATAAGCCCGAGATGTTACAGCAACTTTTTCATCAAAATCGGCTAACCAGAAGAGCCACTTTATACTATTCATTTTTCACCTTTTTACGATTTTCTCAAAAACGGCTCTAACAATTTTTATTAAACTGGCTATTTTGATGTAAAATTTAATGGCCTTTAATATTATGTAAGTTTAATTCAGATTGAAATAGTCTGACAGAGCTTAAATGCCGAAACATTAAATTTTCTTCATCTAAACTATCTTTAATTTTGTACATTTCAAAAGATTAACCATATCATCTTAATAGAAGTGGTGAAAAACTGATAAAACTAACTGTTTCTGGTTCCTGAAAAGGGAAATTTATGTTGACCGTGCTGCCACCTGGCGGCCTGTCAAAGAAGGAGAACGCCTCTAGCGTCAACATTTTTGGTTGGAGGTGATTACCTCAAACACTGACAGGTTCTAAAGGGAATAATAAAATGTCCCAGAATAATAAAGAATTTATTTATTTATTCATTATTATTGTTCTAGATAAAAATATATTAGATTACTTAATAAAACACATGTGTCCATTGAAATTCAATTTAATTAATTCTTTAATAATTTATTTTTATCAGAATCACGACATGTATTTATATGTATATTTTTTGTCTTTTTAAATCTTAATGTACTTTTTCATTATATCTTTTTTTTTTTTTTTTTTTTTTTTTTTTGTTCTTTTGTTGACATACATTTATTTTTCTTGTTAGTGCATTTATATTAGAATCTATCTTTTATGTTTATCTTATTTGTTCATGTTGTTAGTTTAATTTTATTGTTTTCAATTGTTATACTCTAAGACTACAGTCTTAAGTCCACTTTTTATTTTCTGATGTATTATTCTAAAGGGACTCGTCCCAGTATAAATAAAGAATTATTACTATTATTTAAAAATTCTTAAATTTATTATAACAACGAAGGTAAGTGAAAGTCGTGTGTTGCGCGCACCAGATTTTTTTTTCCTATCGAAACCCCATGTTCATTCAGGAAACGTTATTGAGGTTAAGCATTAAGCATTTTGATATTCTTCTAATGGTCTACTTCTCTTTCTGTCGCGTGGAACTTTATGAGAATTTGTTGCTATCTCCTTAATTTCCAAATATTTATTTTAACCTAATAAAACTTGATTAATTCATTCGATTCATTAAGAACGTTTTCTTATTTTTCCATCAGGCAGAAATCTTTTATGAATTAAATTCACTAATTAAACATGATTTTTTTCTTATAACCACAATGAAAAACAATCCACCTATTCTTCTCCTGGTAACGCTGATGAGTCATTCCCTATACCTGATACCTTTTTCAAGCATGGAACCCAATTCAGATATGCCGGAAACTAATTCGGATAATTTAGAGGGTTGTAAAATATCCCGGGACCTGGTTCGGATCTATCCTTTGTTTAGTCCCGTAACATTTTATCACTTCTTTTTAAAACAACATAAATATTTAATTTTACTGATATTCTTATTAATATGTACAGGATAAATCATTAATTGTTATCCTAGATAGGTTATACGTAGTTACTCAGCAGTCTACTTGATTCATTGTCGTTTATTTCTCTGAATGATATGGTAAAACAGATTTGAAATAAAAACTGAATAAAAAAAAGCAGTGAGAATTATTAATCAGGATGAGGAAGGACGTGAAAGCCCCGGCTGCCCACATTTCGGGTTTCCCTCGGCGGACATAAATTGTGCCCCCGCCTAAAGACATAAACACAGATCCTACGATTATGTACACTCTTCAGATTATCTTCCTTCACCAATATAAGTTCTCATTGCGTCACCATTTTCACTCGCCTCATATGCGTGGGACCGTATTTTCAGCAGATATAAAAATCAAAGTTACCACATTAAATAATGAAAAATTAAAGGCAAACTGACTTTATTATTTTTTCTTATGGTTCTTAAAAAATAATTATTATTTGTATGACGATATGATTTAAGCGATGCAGTACATTTTAAATTTAATTCATCTTTATACAGTCAATTAAAGTATCTCAGAAAAATAACAACATTAAAAATCGAAAACATATCACCTTTACTTGTGAATTTCATGTTATACTTAAGGGACAAAGCCCCAGAATATTTTTTTTTCTATTCTATTCTATCAAGATCGTTAATTATCATTCAGAAGAGAAGGGTCAGGTGATGGCTGAGGCTTCATTTTTGAAAATTGTTGGATTTTTTTCATTAACAACTTTATCAAAGAATACATTAATTGAATGTGTTAAAATGACATGAAACTACTCAACAGTAGCACTACAATTAAAATTCCATGTCAGAAGCCATTTATTCTATGATCATCTGCTTTTCGGATG
Source organism: Piezodorus guildinii (assembly GCA_023052935.1). NCBI lineage: Eukaryota > Metazoa > Arthropoda > Insecta > Hemiptera > Pentatomidae > Piezodorus > Piezodorus guildinii. Next base: position 61,113,789 of record CM041292.1, read on the forward strand.
CCTAGAAGTATTAGATGAATGTCACATTAAATTAGCTTATTAGTGACAAAGTACAGATATTGAAGATTTGCATGAAAAATATTGAATACGAAAAGAATTCGATGGTTTAGCAGAGCCAAAAACCTCACCTTTGTAATTCCAGATTGGCATCATGACGGTCAAGCAAATGTTTTTTTGTAGTTAAGTGGTCGATTATTATTGCCGTTTTTGGCTATTTCAATACTTAACGCTTAAACCTTCTTTCAAAACTACTAGATCTCTATCTAATCCGAAAATTCAAAACAAAACTCCTTCCTTTTATACTCGATATACTTACCGCATGTTCCTCTGTCCATTCAGCGAGATCCCAACCCATAAACTTATATATACATTCTTACAGATTCGCCCAGTTTTGTCGTTCGGGGCACCCTATTTTGGAATTCATTCCCTATATCTATTTGTAAAGCCTCATCATTAACCACTTTCTAACATCAATTATTTATTTATCTCCTAAACCTGAGTAATATTTACAGCTATAAGTAAAAACTAGTTGTAGTTGCCAAACCTGATCCATATTTGTACTGAAGTTTAAAAGGCCAGAGAAATTCCTTTATTTTGTTCATTTGTATTGTTCTTGGGGGTCTATTCATCCCTGAATAAAATTTATTTTCATTTTATTTCCTCTGATTACAAAAGGCTCATCTACATGATGACTATTATAAGGCCAATCTGGACTTACGAAATTTAGCTTTGGGGCTTCTTTTCGAACAACAATCTTTAGGGGCCTTGGTTTGAAGGTTGAAGAGTTTGAGATGCGAAGAATCATAAAAAAAAAAACAAAAAAAAAACAAACAGTTATAATCGGAAACTTTTTACTTAAAATTTTATATACGCAGATGACAGTTGTGTGTTATCCGTCCATAATGATCTAACCGCTGCATCCCAAATCCTTCAGTCCCACATCACAGCCATCGAGGAATGGTGTCAGAACTGGAGGATTAAAAAAAAATCCCACCTAATTACCTTTACCCTTCGTCGCAAACCGATGACCTCCTGCCCCACTGTATCCTTTAATAATACGCCACTCATACCTGTTGAACAAATCCGATACCTAGGACTCGACTCCACCTTGACAAACGTCTTACATGAATCCTAACACGACACTAAAACGGCAAGAAACTGCCGATTACTCCAGCACTTACTCGACAAATGTTCAAAACTTCCAATTCACTACAAAAAGCTCATTTATATTACTGTCATCAGACCCTGGACATATGGAGTCGAGCTTTGGGGCTCTACTAAGCCATCTATCTAATTACTTCCGCATCCAATCCTTCGCAAAATCCTAAATGCTCCTTATTTCGTCACAAATAAAATCATCCATAACGACCTTAATATCCCATTTCTTGCAGACATATCTCGTACCAGATATACAACATCTTTGTTTCATTTCATTTCGTACTGCTGATTAGTTTCTTTACAAGTATTTTACGCCCTTTATTACAATGAAACACTTTTACTTATTGTATTTATGTTAATATACAGTTGCAAAATTCAATAAAATATAAATAAAAATATTTTTATATAAAAAGCTAGAATAGAAAAAAATTGAAAAATAAGACCCTAAGAATAAAATACGGGAACAAAAATATTATTCATAACATGCCAAAGTACAACAATGAAACTTATATATTAATAAAACCTATATATAATTTGTAGAATCATATTCATGCTTGAAAGTAAAAATAGTCTCAAATATTTTCCAACCATAACTTTTTTCTTGATTGATTTTTCTTCTTGCGTTTTATTATTTCTCCAATACTTGACTTTTTTTATTTTATTTACGTGTACTCTTGAAAAAAGTTATAAATTTTATAATTGTTCATTAAATTCATTCTCTGATATTAAACGATCCCTGGGTAATAATAATAAACTTATTCGTCAAATTACTTCAAATATGCCAAGGGAGGCTTAAGTGACGTTCGTTATGTCTCTACTATATTCTTTGAAAGGTTTAATTGGTTGTACCTGAACAATTAAAAGATTAGTGGTACATTGAAGAAAGAATGATTTATTTGTTAAATATAAATTTTCCTAATCAGCTTCATTAAAATGTTTCTCGGTTTACTCACAATTTATTGAGCCGACTTAACTATTAAAACATTAATTATTATGCAAATAGACCAATTAAAATTTTTGAAATCAATAACAAAATGCAAATAACGGAACGATACAAAAAGAAACGGAGAGAGAAAATTGCGATGTATACAGTTTACGATACAATTACTTCTTATATTTAAACTGATATATAAGCCGGCTTTTTTTAATTACGTGTATTGCATAAATGATGAAATAGCAAATTGGTTCGAAAAAGGGTTATCATTACGCTCGTGTTTCTCTTATACATTGTAATTAAGTCCGAGTATGTTGGTGACAAATAATTTCACGTTGATAACCATTGCAGCGTATCATGAAGAGGAAGCATTGCCGTATTTTACAATCCCTGTTCCAATGGGACTGGCCCATACCCACACTTCAGCTAGGCAGATAAATCAGCTTTATTGTAGTGCCAATACGGCCTCATCCAGTAAATCAAAGCCCGGACCCATTATGCCCTGATCTGTTGGGGCTCAACACCAGAGATGAATGTACTGCGCGAAGAAGGTTGGCATGTTTGTTTGAAGCGGAGGTTGCTATGAAATTTTCAAAGACTAATGCTCCCTAACTAGCAATAGTTATGGCCTGGACGTGCCAGTTACACTGCAATAGTGGAACGGTCAAGTCTCTTGCCTCCAGCCGTAAATACTTTATTGCTTTATAGTCGATAAATCCAAACTAGTTATGTCACGTATCACATATAACTTGGGACGTGAAACAGATTTATATCTGACTATTAGTTAGCGGATCATTGGAGTTTGCTGAATTATAGCGCAATTAAAGGTTTCTTACAAGTCGCAATTAGAATTTTGAAGAAGTACTCAATGTTGTGTATAACTTTTGTTATTATTTGTTTCTTAAGTAGAGATTAATAGTCCTATGCAGATCATACTCTTGTGACTTGACATGCAAGTCCATAGCTGGAAGAAAAGTATTACTGTGAGTAAAATTGGAGTCTGATTTATACTTCACCACTCTTGTATTAAACATAAATGCACGACGTTTCGGCTAAAATGCCATCTTCAGGTGCAAAGGAACTAATTTATCTAGTGTGAGTGGATGCTTACATTAGACATGAGCTGGCAGGCTTCTGGTTGCAAGCATCCACTCACACTAGATAAATTAGTTCCTTTGCACCTGATGATTTAAACCTTTTAACCAAAAAGTTGTGCATTTATTTTTAAAGAGTAGTGAAGAATAAATCAGCCTCCAATTATATTCACAAAATTTGACCTTCACCTTAAATAATCTACACCTTATTAAAGGTATTACTATGAAATAATCTTGACAAGAATTACTCCTATCATTATCGTAGTTATGATAATGTTAAGTTATTGTAATCAATTTTATCAAGGTTTCGTATGCAGTGAAAAATCTTCTAAATTTAATTTAAATATTTAAAATGCTTAAAGTGTGGACAAGTCATTAATAATATGCAAATAAGCAAAAAAATGTAGGATCACCTTCACTGGATATGAGTAATATCAGAGAATGGAAAGATGTATACCTGATCCCGGCTACCGGACTGGTTCCTCCAGACATCTTCCAGTCCACGTCCCATCTTCTTGCTTTCCCTTCCGCCATTAATGAGATTTTTACGGCCAAACCTCGTAAAACGGGATGCGCTTCTTTTTCTCTCCTTTTTTTATTTTTTTTTATTTGGGTTTTTAGCTGTGGTCGTTATGCAAAAGAGGGAGGATCACTAACGACCCCCAGGAAGAGCCCCCCGCCCTGACAAGTCCGTAAAGCCTCGATATGAACCCCGATACCGCGCCTACACCGGAGCATTTGCATTAAAATCGCTTGCCTACGCTCCATCCAATACTCCATTCACCGTTCGTTCGCATCGTATTTATGTTTGGTTTTTAGTTCATAAAACTACTAGAAAGTAATACAAACTATTAAAGTGCCCGCTTCGGGTCGAATGAACTAAAATCCGGTTTGTAGAGTGTTTTCCTTGGCAGAACTATTCCATGAATATGGGAGTATATTTCAATTCCGGTACCTTATCCTGTTTTATTTATCGGTTTTTATGGTTTTGTGCGCCTCTTCAGCCTCTTTTAATTGAGTTCAAGATTTTAACATTTGTAAGCTCTCAACACTAAATAGAACCCACTATATATAACTGTTTGTAATTTTAACAGCCCTTAGCCGCAAGACTACATAACCTATCATGTTAATATAAATAAACTGAGACTTGTTAGCCAACTAAGGAAGTCAAATACAGAAAATTTGAAACTTTTTAATAAGAAAACTACGTTCAATATAAAAACAGGAGAAAAATAAAAATGTAGATGATGTCAAGGACATATCACCAAAAACTTAGAGCACCTGCTATTAGATTGTCCTATACTCAGTATTGAAAGGGAATATTACCTGGCGAATTACATTGCTCAAAACAACAAGCAATTATCTGTAGAAAATATTTAAATATCGATAATGTGAATAAGACAAATAAAATTTATTTTTTTCTGCTTAAACTACATATATTTAAGAGACGAAGAATCCACATAATTTATGTAACAATATTTACTAACATGTTCCAGTAAGCAATCAGAATTTACCAATTCATTTTATTTATGCTATTATCATTTATGTATTTATTTATAAGTATGCTATATGTATGTATATCTATGATTAGAGATTATCATTTAACACTTACAACCACTAACAAATGGGCCAAACTCCATGACTTATATGTATACAATAGACTGAGAAAATAAACTGAAAAAACAAAAAAATAAAAAAAACATATGTATTTTAATTTAGTCACTGTTATTTATAACAATGAATTTCAAATTTGGATCCACGTCTGGCAGCTCGTAGCCGTTTTGTTTAACTCTAGGCGTTCCCTTCGTTAATGTAATTTCACTTTATTAGTGCAGTAAGCTAAATATTAAAAAAAAAAAAAAGCATATTTTTTTATATTGTTTATTATACTTTCCGTAATAAGTAGCAAAAGTTTTCATAATTTTCCGCATCGGGACAGAAGTATAAAATAATTTGTTTAACTTTTATCGGGAAAGACTCAAGCTTTATTAATATTTTTTAGCAATATAAAAATAAACTGTTAAAAATTTAAAATTAGGATTATATAAACATTTTTCGCTAAAATATTTGATTACTTATAGATAGAAAATTAGATGATGAAAAGACTTGAGTTAGTAAACTGAAAATTAGTCTTTGTTCGAATAATGTTTTTGGTACATCTGTGAATGTATCGCTTAAGGGTTGTTTATTTTAATCAGGTTTTGTTTGAATGTTTAGATTTGGGGAACTGTTTTTACAAAGTTGTGAGTCTGGGAGTATATGAGTTGTTTATAAATTTAAAAAAGCCTGTACAACTACAAACCATGGAGGTTCTTGGGCTCAGTACATAGGCCTTGATTCCGCTTAGCATCCAGGTTTTTCCCCTATTTTGGGTACCCACTTTAAGGAGGCTTGGTCTGCCCAAGGAGGGTCTCTATACCCTAGGGTCGCCAGGGTTTTTTATTAACAATAATTATTATTTTATTATTACAATATTTAGATAAAAAACTAACATGCAACATATATAAGAAATTAAAGCGACAAGAATTAACCAGGCGTTACTAACAACTTTCACATCTATTGAATAACAGATCATCACTTAATTTACCAACAGACGACTATATTAGTCGTGTATATTACACCACTCTACTCAGACCTGCCGAGCATACGGATCAGAACTTCGGGGTTCGGCAAAACACGTACACACAAACAACCCAATCAAAAATTGTTCACGCACCATGGTACGTTTCCAATTTTACGATACAGAATGACACTAACATCCCAATGCTAAATTCTTACATTAATGACAAATATAACAAGTTTCATTCATCAAAAAATAATCCAAATTGAACTCGTTTCTCTTATGTTATCAGGCCCAGCCCAAAAAAGACTTTAAAGCAAGATGGTCAAGGGATCTACTTAATTAATTACAACTCGAATTTCTACCTAAATTCATTTGCAGGAACCTGGTCCGGAAAAAATTTATATTATATTACAATAATTAAGTTAAATATGTTTTCAAAGTATATTCGTACCTGACTACCATTATTAACTTCTTATAACGATTTTAAGGTAAAATACGTAACCAAAGTTAACATTGAAGTGTCAGTTGAGGGTTAGGAAAGTATTTTATATATTAATAGCTGTTCCCGAAGTATGGGATCATCAAAAAGGCAGACAGTTGGACAGACGTTCAAATAAGGCGGTAATTGTGCTATCTAGGTGCCGGATGGATAGATAGCCTTACGAAAGCGGCAATTACTTGAGTAAACATGATGCAGCCAGCTTTTCTCCATACGAAAGGTCACCGACACTCATCAGCTACCGCGCTTATCTATAGCGACAAAGTCACTTCACCTGAGAAAGTTTTTAAGGCGAAACAGCTCGAAAACCTTAAAAGTTAAAACGTACTAGTAATTGAAGCATTCTTTTGTTTTTTGCTTGAGCATTGATCACTTTTTAGATGAGATTAGATCAGACAGAAACTGACATACAAATATCTATCTCAACTGATTGATGAAACTGATTTTTATTTTTACTTAATAATCGAATATATTTGATGCAAAATTAGTATGCACTGAAATATTACCATTTGTCTCAATGTGGATAATAATAATAATGCTTGCAGACCACATTTATACAGTATCTAGAGAACAAAAAATTAATTAATTACATAAAATATTAAAAAATTATAATCTATTTAAAAACGAAAGGGATCTCTTTTTTATTCTCTGGTGGGTAGATGCTCGAATTATTTCTTAGTTAAGCATCAGACATTTAAGCCCTGTCAGATTGTTTCATCAGAAAAAAAATAACAGAAAAGATAGATTTTCACTCATTTTCTCTTCCTTTTTTTACCGCCACCTGAACCATCTCTTTCTTTTTTGTTATTATCTAAGACCTACACTGTATTTTGCCTTTTTAGCCCTGATGAAGACCCGAAACGTGGGACGAAACGTTAGATATAAAATATTTCTTTCACAATTTTCTTCCCTTTTTGTTTCCCGCCATCCGAACTATCTCTTACTTCATAAACATTTCAGCCAATTATTCAATAATTTTTTTAATACATGCAACTATTGCAAGTGATGTCAAAAAGAAGCTCGAATCTACCACCATAATAATAAATAAGAACAGACCATTAAGACAAAAGGAGGACCAAGTGGGTGACACAGTTCTTCTACCGCGTGGGTGCCTTCCATTCAATATCTCTTCCGGACCGCAATAAATTGTGGCCATCATCTTCGAGTCCTGCCGAATCAGAACATTATCGCCGATGTGGGGAAAGTCCCTTCTGAATTATGGAGCATTATTGAGTGTGTTGAGACCACACTCTGCCCGTGAGGACCTCGCCAGCTGAATTATCGCCCTCCCTCGGATCACATAATGTTTCCTCTTTAATGCCGCTTTATTTCACCAAGAGAAAGCCGAGGCTAATTAACTCAGATGACGATTGAGATTTTTCTCTACGCTTCGGTGTCGGGATTTGTCTCGCTTATCTCCTGTAGTTTTTAGCCTGTCCCCTGTCAGATATAATATGCAACCTAATGCATACTTTCTATGGTCGTCTGCTTCATCAGAGATTCCATGTGTGTTTCAGTCTAATAAAATGACGTGCAATGCGCGACTAGATTATAGAGCAACGGCTTGAACTAATGAAAAATACAATGGATTTGTTTTAAAAACAACCACAGATTACGACTTGTACAGTTAGTTGAAGGAAAAAGCGCTTTGAACATCACGCGCATTAACAGACATACATATGAGACACATATTTTAGCTCTGATCTATCGTTGTTCAGCTTCCACTCACTCTTAAACAAGCGATGTACCAAGGAAAATAAGCTGGGATTTTGCTTTTCCCTCTAGTTGGGGAACAAGCCGGGTCTGTGATTCCTTTAGCTAATTGTATTGAGTTGTGTCACATGAAATGTCCGTTTTCAAGGTAAAGGATTTTTATTAAAAATACGATATGAAAACAAGATAATTTTATTCGAAGTATTTACCTTCTTTTTCTACACATTTTTCCCAACGTGACACCAACTTTTTTATCCCCGAACTGAAAAACTCTGAGCTTTGAAGTGAAACAAAATCTGAAAACGCACTTTTCACTTGATCATCATTTACAAAAAGTTTTGCTTTGACGAAGTCGTCTAAATTCCTGAACAGGTGGTAATCTGTTGGAGACAAGTCGGGAGAATATGGTGGGTGCGGAAGAACTTTGTAGCTCAGTTCTTTCAATTATTGCACGGTATGTTTTGAAATATAGTGTCTTGCTGCCGCTCAGTTAGATCATGAGCTACCCATGTATCGAGCTTTTTTACTTTCCCAATACACTTTAAGTGTCTGGAAACGGTAGATGGACTTGCATTTAGTTGTGCTGAGAGTCTTTTAACTGTTGGGTAGGGGTTTCCTTCAACTGTATGTTTGAGGACATCGTTGTCTATTACGGACGGAGGTCTTCCTCAGGGCAAGTTTTCCAAGTCGGAATCCCCAGCTGAAAACTTAACAAACCAACGGCGAATGATCCGTTCATTAACAATCCCTTCCCCAAACGCCTTGCAAATATTTCTAGCGGCCTCACGTGTTTCCATGTTCATATTTGGAGGTATACTTAAAAGTGGGTAAATAATTAGGAAGCTAATGTTTATAATACAAAGGTAGAGGATTAGTAACTGTTTACTTTAAATATGTAAACATTCGAAAAAAAAAACAATAGAGACCTGCAAGATTTTTTACTACTTTTCATAGTATTTATTTTTTTATTATTATATTATATATTATTATTATTATATTTATTTATTATTTATGGTAGCCTGAGGTATGGGTCCCCAGCTTGGAATCAAAACCTCTCGCACCGACAGAAAAGTAGGTTGGCCACAATTCAGAGAATAGCTCTACTCAGGGTCACCAGAGCGTACAGAACTGTGTCTCATGAGGCGGTGCAGGTATTAGCAGGAGAAATACCTAGAGACCTACTTCTACGAGAGGACAATTACCGTCATAAATTCAAGAGAAAAGGTCTGGCGGATCTACCGGACACCATTAAAGTGAGGATCAATGAGGAGCCAAGCAGGTGGAAAAGAATTCTCCGGGAGATCACCATAGAAGAGTGGAACCGTCGATGGGTGACAAATCCAAAAGGTGCTAATTTAAAGAAGTATTTTCCCACCGTCGGGTCAAGACTGAAAAATGCATGGATCCTCCCGGACTACTGGGTCACACAGTTCCTTACTAGGTATGGGGGCTTCCGATCAAAGCTCGCTAAGCATGGGAAAAACATCAGTCCCCTATGTCCCAGTTGTGGTGTTCCAGAGACCGCCGAGCATATTCTCCTTGCCTGTACTACTTATAAGGCACTGAGAATGAAGCTTTTGAGGGACACAGGACTCTACGTCCTGACAGAGGGCGGTATCCCTAATGTTATATCCAAACAAAACTACCCGTACTACAAAGCATTTGTATACGGGTGGAAGGAACAGATTGGTCCAAGCCACTTGACCATGAAGAAGGCCACCGAACATCCGAGAACCCACAAGCATGCTGTTTGATTAGTTTCATAGCAGTTGTGGGTTGTGTCTATGGTACTTCCCACAGCAGCAATACCCGTATTGCCTCAAGGCAGGGGAGGGTAGTAAATAAATAATAAATAATAATAATAAAATTACTACTTTTTATAAATTCAAGAGTCATCTCCGGAATCGAAACGGCGATCTTGGACATAAAAGGATTATTATATACATCCAATACAGCACAAGTCACTCTATAGATTTTATTTATTGAATACTTGCTAAAACTCTTTAGATGTATCACTGATAGTGTGTCTGGATATAAAATATATTGATATATGTAGACATTTCACAAGCAAAAAAAAAAAAAAAAAAAAAAACGCTGCAAGTTATTACACAATAGTTTATTATTTGCAAGTAAGAATATTAGGGTGTAACTGTTTATATAGCTGTTGAAAGGAAACTAAGAAATATGAAAGGCAATAATTCAAAGAACAATATCATATCACTACTGCTGATTTCAAAACGCTACATCTCAGCTAGTTGATAACCAATTTAGATGATTATTTTTTCATTTTGTCGAAAATTTAATTCTCCGTTGTAGTATTTATTTATTTAGGAGAAAGGGATTTTTTGTTATTCAATATCAACGTCTATGAGTTAGGATCCTCGTTGCATAGACTAGTATTTTGTAACGAATTACAAAAACATTGGTCCAGTAGTTTTAGACAAATTCCGGGGACGGCGGACAAACGTTTTTTTTTTTTTTTTTTTCGTATTCGTCATTTGTATTCCACGCATTTTGAAACGTAAGCTCTCCCATTTTGAGGATATGTAATTTTTTTTTTTCGATTACAAAGGTCTGTTATGAAAATTATAAACCAATTCTCTAAAAATTATTTTAAAAAATGCAACCCCCACCTTCTTTCGAAAACCTTTGATGCAATACTTTGCTAGCTTGGGAGGAAATACGACTAAAAATAGAAGCAATTTTTAATGAAATAAAAAATCTAGACCCGTTTCTTCATTCTTGTTGAGGAAGGCAATTTGAAAAAGCTATATTTTTGGGCTGTTCTCTTTCAGAGACCGGACCTAATAGGTTGAGGAAATAGCCTAGCAGTCCAAATGGGCTTATAATCTTCTAAATTGGGTGCGTGATATCTGGGAGAACTTACGGCTAACATTTTGTTCACACCCCAATAACGCGTACCTTAGGAGACCACGTTCTGACGTTAAATGGCTTATCCCTAGCCTGGCCATAACTTAAGCCGAAATAATTTAATGGAGTGTTATACCAGAAAACACATTACAAACACTTAAATAACGAGAGTGGTGAAATAGAAACAGATGAAAAAATAGTGGATGAAAGGTTATGCTTTATGCAAGTTATTTTGAAATATAAAAAAAAAAAAAAATAGTTAAGCTATTCCGACATTGAAAACAAAAACATAAATCTTAAAATATAACCTACATCTACTGATGATTCAAGAGAATTTTTTTTTAAATTTATTTGAGGATAACATATTTTATAAATTGAAACTAATAAAATAAATATATCAAAAACAGAAAAGTTAAGTTTAACATAAATATTCCACGTATAAAGAAGTAACAAGTACCGATTTACTTCGCTACGCCTGACTCAAGTACGATGGTGGTATTAAAACGATGGTGGAGTCTTAGTTGAGTTCATGTATTTTTTTTAATTTAATTTAAATCTTTAACTAATTTTGTCTATATATCAAGTTAAAAAAAAAGAGATGCAACTGGTTAGTTTAATCAAAATGGTCTCCACACATATAAATACATTTCTGCCAATTTGTTGAAAACTTTTCCATTCTATCGAGATATAATCCCACATCTTGAGTATTGATAAACTCCGAAAACGCGTTAACTGTAGTGGACAAATGTCTAAAAAGATTGAAAATCCGTATGCGATAGGTCCAGATAGTAGGACGGATTTGGCAGTTTCATTTCTATGGTTAAACTGTGACGGAACAGGTGAGACATGTGGCAGGACGTTGTCATGCAACAAAATGACCCCTTACGATTCACCAAAGATGACTTCATTACAGCCAATTTCTAATGCATTATATTAATTTGGGCACAATACGATTTAGCACTGATGGTTCTTTCAGGATTTCAGAAACTGCAATGTATCTAACTAAACGAAGCCCGCCATACAGTAACCATCACATTTGTTTGATGAATTGGGGGCTCATGAATTAGTGTGCTGCTTCTTTGTCGAGCCAAAGTCCAGGTTGTCTATTGTCATTTCACTTTTCATTACACGTAACAATGCTGGACAGAAAAGGAGTCATTTTTGTTTCGGCAAAGAAGTGCAGCATAGACTTGAGGGACGTTTTTTGGTAGCTGTGGGATGTGTGTGTAATCGAATTTTCAAGCTTATTTATTTTTCCATTGTCTTGAGGTGCTCATCAACGGTCGATTTGCATAGGATAAAGTTCTCAAACAGTTATTGGTCGGTCTTATCCTAACATAGCTCGCATATCATCGTCATAAGGAGAGGGGCTTTTTTTTTTTCTTCAAGAATGAAGCCGACCTTCCGAAATTTTTCCAACCACCGTTAAATAGTGCACTCATTAATGCAACTTTCGCCCGAGTCTTGGTTGATGATTCTGGCCATCTGAACGCGTTCCTGTCAAATTTAAATTAGTAAATAACAATCATACGAATATCATACGAGTTAAAATCTAAGCAAATACTTCAGTTATGTTGATTTCTATGTATCAAAATGCTATAGAGGTAAATTTTTTTTTTTTTTTTTTTTTTTTTTTTTTTTTTATTCGTATATATTACAATTTGTCATAATAGACAATAATAATAATGCTACAGGACCTCATTCATACAATATTTACAATATAAACAAAAGGAAAGTCAAATTACATAAAATAAAATCAAAATAAATAAACGTATACAATAACAAAATTTATAGACAAAATAAATACAAATAAATGAAGTTAACAAATAAATAAACAAAACATGTCTCATTCATACCTATGTACAATATTTACAATCAGCTCGGGAAACCCCGGACGGGGCTTGTCCCCCCACTTGTGGAAGGACAAGCAGAGCCCAAAGGATTCCAGCGCCTCCCTCTCAGCCGCATCACTGGTGAGAGCCAGCGGAAGCTAAGTGAGGGCGCCAGAGCCACAATCACACCGCACATGAGAGGAGAATCTGACCAGTGTCAGAACTCCAGAATAGATTACAATATGTCTCGGGGCCACTGCCGTTTCAACCTTCTGGGAGGGTTGTATGGATGAGTGGAGCTGGATAGGGATTGTGCTAGAGGATTAGGATGATGAATGAGGTTCTGGTGGAATTTGGAAAATTTAGATGGAATCCGGTCTGAAATAAATGGAACATTAAGGTCGTGGTGCAAGGTATAGTTGGATACATAATAAGGAGCATTTACTATTATTCGCAGGACTTTGGATTGAAAGGATTGAATGCGTTTGATGTTAGAACGTTTAGCTGTCCCCCACAGTTCAAGTCCGTAGGTCCAGATTGGTTTCAGTATTGTCTTGTAAAGTAATAATTTGTTGTCAACTGTAAGCTTAGATTTTCTGTTTAGTAGTCTGTATAACTGTCCGAATCGTCTGTTGAGTTCTTTTCGTTTAAGTCTTGTATGTGGGTTCCACGTCAATCTTTTGTCTAGTAGTAAGCCAAGATACCGGACTGTGTCTGAGGAAGGAAGCGGTATGGAATTGAAATGAACCATTGGACAGGATTTGCGTCGAAGGGTGAAGGTGACGTGGGTGAATTTGCTTTCATTAACCTTAATACGCCAAGCATTACACCAGTCCTCGATAAGACAAAGGTGTCTTTGCAGGATTAAGGATGCTGTTTCAGGATCGGAATCGGATGATAGGATGGCGGTGTCATCTGCAAATGTTGCCAGAAAGGTGTCAGGATGATTAGGAATATCAGCAGTGTAAAGGATGTAGAGGACGGGTCCCAAGACGCTGCCTTGAGGAACACCGGCCTCAATGGGATAAAAGTTAGAAAATTCTACACCACAGCGAACTCGGAAGGAGCGGTTTGAGAGATAGGATCGTAGAATGAGGTATAGAGACTGGGGTAAATGCGTTTTAAGCTTGAAGAATAATCCGGTGTGCCATACCCGGTCAAAAGCTTGCGCTATGTCCAGAAACGCACCAGAACAATACTCTTTGCATTCAAGGGCTGAGGAAATATGGTCTACAACTCGGAGTCCTTGTTGAACAGTGGAATGATGAGCACGGAAACCAAACTGATGGGAAGGAAGATTTTGTGATTCTAATATAGGCAGGATTCGTTTTAGAAGGAGTTTTTCAAAGACTTTTGAGAGGATGGGGAGTAGACTAATAGGTCTGTAAGATGAAGTGTTGCTGGAAGGTTTACCTGGTTTTAGGAAGAGAATGATTGTGGAATGTTTCCACAAGAGAGGAAAATAGGTGGTGCGTAGGATGCAGTTGTAGATATAGGTTAGGAATATAATAGCTTTCTGCGGAAGTTGACGGAGGATCTGGGGGGTAAGGAGATCATGTCCAGGAGATTTACGGAGGGTCAGTTTCTGGAGAAGATATTTAACCTCAGAGGGATTAATAGCTTTAGGAGGTAGGGAAAGAGGTATTGGTGACAAAAGGAAGTCTTGTACTGCTGCGGTATGATTGCTTTGGGATTCCGGATGAGGAGTGAATACTTTGGAGAGGTGTGTGGCGAATTCCTCGGCTTTGTCTTCATCAGACGCAGCCCAGGAGTCATCACCACGCCGGAGAGGATGGGAAACTTGATGGGATTTTAAAATCTTTTTCGTGACATTCCACAGGGAATTGTCACTAGCTGACAGAGAGGAGAGGTAGGAATTAAAGGACTGGGAACGGAAGGTCGCCAACTCCTGCTTCAATTGTCTACAATAGAAGTTATAGGAGCGGCGATCTGTTGGGTGTCGGGTGCGCTGCCATAATGATCTGGCACGGCGTTTTGCATGGATTAGGTCTGTAAGGTGTTGAGGCAAATGGTTTTGGTGAGGAGTTATATTGGAGTGCTTAGGAGAGGAGGCAGTCCAGACAGCTTGCTGAATGGCGGTGGTGAAGGAGTAGACGGAATCGTCAAGGTCTTCTGGGGTTTTGAGGGTCGCTCTGAGGTTAATATTATCGGTCAGGATTTGGCGAAATAGGTTCCAGTTGACAGGGCCTCGGATAAATGACGGTGGGATAGGTTTTGGAATTGGAGTGAGAGATACTTTTAGGATCAGTGGACTATGGTCTGAGGATAGTTCATCAAGTCGAGTTACAGATAAGTTGAGGGAGCCTAATCCGCTGTGAATGAAGAAGTCAAGGATGTCAGGATTACGGTTGGGATCGGTTGGCCAGTAGGTAGGGGAATCAGGAGGTAGGAGATTGAAATGACGGGAGTTGAGTGCAGACAGCAAATTTCGCCCACGAGAATTCGTGGTTCTCGAACCCCACTGTTGATGCTTGGCATTTAAGTCTGCACCCAGAATGAAATGATTTCCTAAGGAATTTAGAAAGGATACAAATTCGGTGTTGGAAATGGAGTGTTTGGGAGGGCAATATGCTGATGTAAGGGTTACCGGAAAGGAAAAACTTTTGATTACTATGGCAGTGGTTTGTAGGAAATCATAGGTAGGAAGTGGGAGTATGTGATGAGAGAGGGACTGGTGCACAATGACAGCAGTACCGGCATGGGCTTTGCCGTCTGGGTGGTCCGTACGGTATGTTACGTATTGAGGTATTTTGAAGAACTGTTTAGTGGTTAGTCTAGTTTCAGTAATAAGTGCTACGTCAACGTTTTTGTCTTGCAATAAAGCTGTAAGTTCGTCAGTATGATTTCTAACACCATTCGCATTCCATAGGAGAATGGATAAGGAGTTAGGTGAAGTCATTTAAGGATTTTTTAAGGAAGGGATTAAGTTTGATACAAGATTAGTAAGTAGTGATATTAGCGGCATAACGAGGGATTTGATTTCAGTGATGAAGGATGTCATCAAACTTGTAAGGTCTGAGACATTTGATGGAGGAGGAATATGAGAAATTTGATGCGGATGAGGTTTTTGAGGGTTGGGTAAATTTTGAGGAATAGCTGGTTGTGGAACGGTTTGAGGATTTTGAAGTGTGCGTTGTTCCGGCAGGGCCTCGGCCTCTTTGTTCTGGTTCCCACCTCCAAGTAGATGGGCAAATGTAACATTGGAATCAATTGTTTTTGAAGGTTGTCTTCTGCTTCTGATCGGTTCAGCTGTTTCATCCAGATTCTGAGGTTTTTGGTATCTGCTTTTGAGGTTCTTGTAGATTTGACATCCCTTGTAGCTAGCCGGGTGGTCCTTGAGGCACAGAGCACAAACAGCGGGTGTTGATCTTGGTCTTGTACATTCTTCTGACTTATGTTGTTCACCGCATTTCACACAGCGTGGTATGTGGTGACAATAACTTCTAGTATGACCATATGCCTGACAATTGTGGCACTGCACTATTTCTTTCTTAGTGTAAGGTTTTTCAACTCTTACACTAGTATAGTATAATCTATTGAGGTCATAAATTTTTTCGACTCCTGCTGATGGCTCCAAGTCCACAAAGAATAGAGGCAGTGGAATTTTATCTTTTAGGACGTTGGTGACTTGCCGCACTTTATAGCCTATCTCCGTCAGTTCTTCTTGGATAGCTGCTGCTGGTGTCGAAGGGTGTAGGTTTCTAATTACAACCCTTAAAGCTCTCTCCTGGCGTAACTGATATGTATGAAAATCAGCTTTGGTCTCCGTCAGATATTTTACTATTTTTCTGTAGGTTTCGGCGGTAGTCGGGGATATTTTAGTATCACTGGTTCTACTTATACAATAATAACTGTTAGGATCCGTTAATTTATTTAGATGCGCACACAGTAGTTGAAAGTTTTTAATATTTTTAACAAATATTGGTGGAGGTGATGGTTCTTTTGGTATAGGAGAAGATTCCATTGTTTCTTTTTCAATTTGAAGGATCTGAAATGGGTTCGGTGTAAAAAACGGCGATTCTTCAGATAATCCTTGTGATGATGTGCTAGGCTGTGGTTCAGATCCTAAAGAGGTAGCTGAAGCAGTCGCTGGTGGAATCATTTTTTTATTATTATCACGGCGAGGTCTCTGTTTTGTGGGAGACGAGTTTGAACCTGCAGATCTAGATCTTTTACTTGTAACTTTCGAGGACATCACTTGATGAAAATATCGCATTGATTAAAAAAAATAAATAGGAATAAATATATAATGGAATAAGAATAAGAAGGGAAAAAAATAAATAAATGAAAGATAAGGAAAATAAAAGCAAGCCCGAGCTTGCCGAGCTAGCGGCAATCAGCTGATCAGTGACCCTCCTTTCACTTTTTCGTGTTTGTACAAAGTAAATTATAACTTTGCTTACCGAAATTTCTCCAATATTCACTGCTGTAGTATTCCTGAGGTCTAGTGATGTTTTCCAGACTGAACTCAAGCGAATTCCTACTGAAAAAAGCAAAAATCTGAGAGACGAAGTAACGTATGACTTAGAGGTAAATTAAAAAAAAATATCGTTGAAAGAGGATTAATAAGTATTAACATACAAATGAATAATCCAGTAAACGTAAACAATTTGCAATATAGACGGAGAATTTGAAGACAACTCAAAATACTGCATCATTTTTCTGAAAAACCCAATGATTGTTGATAACAATGATTTGAGTCCAGAAGCTTGACACATTTCCTCCTGATTCGTGAGACTAATTTATGAAAAGATTTCCATTTCCACAATTAATATTGTTCTGTGTATTTACTTAAAACAGTTCGTTACAATTCTAGTTTGCTGCAAACAGTACAACGAAACTATTTAAGATAAAATAAAAAACAATTATTATTAGCTAATTAAAACTTGTAGAAACCTTTTACAGTTTTAAATTATTATTTTTAAAAGTTTAAATGTGCCCCGAAATCAACTCCAATAAATCCCACTAGATTACCTTTACCCTTCGTCGTAAACCTACGACATCCTGCCCTACAGTGTCCTTTAATGATATTCCGCTTGTCCCTGTTGAATAGATCCGTTATTTAGGCCTCCTGCTTGACAAACGTCTTACATGGAATCCGCACACAAGACTGAAAAGACAAGAAACTGCTCGCCGATTTCGGATACTTCAACATTTACTTGACAGACGCTCTAACCTTCACTTTACTACAAAAGACTGTTTATTCGTTTAACGTCACTTTATGCCATTATGGCTAATCGGACGATGCTGCAGTGGGAGTCCTAAATTTTGCCTATCCAGGTTTTATTAGGATAGGGATCTTTAACGAGTACCTGACATCGCACAGGCTCGGGGCCACCTTTTAACGTCCCCTCCGAAGGACGGCATAACTAAGGATTTTTTACTCCCATTAAAAAATCCTAGGGCCACCCGCAGGTTTGAACCCGCGGACTCTCTTATGCTAAAGTTCACGGGTTCGAACCCGCAGGTGGTCCTAGGATTTTTTAATGGGAGTAAAAAATCCTTAGTTACGCCGTCCTTCGGAGGGGACGTTAAAAGGTGGTCCCGAGCCTGTGCGATGTCAGGTACTCGTTAAAAATCCCTGTCCTAATAAAACCTGGATAGGCAAAATTTAGGACTCCCACTGTAGCATCGTCCGATTAGCCATAGTAGCATAAAGTGACGTTAAATAAATAAACAAACTACAAAAGACTAATTTACATGACAATCATAAGGCCTGGACTTACGGAGTTGAGCTTTGGGGCTCTCATCAAAATCTTCCCGTATCCAAACCTTACAATCCAAAATCCTTAACGCTCCTTACTTTGTCATCAATGAAACCATCCACAAAGACTTTAATGTTCCATATGTTGCTGATTCGGCCTGTACCATGTATCACTCCTTCTATGAAAAACTCTAATCCACTAGTTTCATTCCTTGCTTCCACTTCCTGCAATTTCTGACAATCCGCCGAGGCGTCTGAAAAGAAGATGGCCTCGAGTCCTTCTTGTGTAGATTCACTACTAGAGTGAGAAAAGTATTTAAAGCGTCTGGATCCCTGACGTTTAAACTTATCGAGCTATGTCGAAAACTATCCTGTCAGGTGGGATCGTGTTGGATGGACTTCTACTAAGCGCAAAACATCACTAAGAACCTCAATAGATGGCTCACGCTGAAAGGTAACATTTTTAATTGAAGCGGCTATCTTGGACGTGAGGGCGTGATGGTGCGCTCCGTTCGCCCGGAACCGCTCCAGCACTACCAGGCTTCAAACACATCCAACAAACTAGATATCCTATATTTAAGCTGGAACTATCTAGTTTTTTTGACAGACATGGGAGTAAAGAACTTCTAACAACTCTTATTAACGTAATATAATAACTCGGGCTAAATTAACAAAAACCTCGTAAAAAGATACTTCTCGATAAAAGAGAAAAATCCTTCATTTCTTTTAGAATTATGCAAAGGATAATCATTAATTTTATTTTACTATTTATACAATTATTTGAAAAAATAATAATAAATTGATACCAAGAAAAAACGAATTACTATTGAATTAGTTATATAAAAAGAGCAATTCTTTGGATAAAATCAGATTTACTAGGGGATCATTTTTCCACTATTTTTAAGATGACCTAAAGAGTTATATAAAAAATTGTCGAAACATAAATCCAGACGTATCGTTTTGTTGGGAAGTTAAACTTAACGTACATGCCCATAATGGGAAACAATAAGGGTCATCATCCATGATACCAATCTGTTCTATTGAGTTAAACTCGAAACAACGACATTTATTCTGCGGGACCTATAAGAAACGAATTTCAACCAGCCCAGCCCGGATTCGAATTAATGACTTTTAACTTCTAACTACAGCTTGCTAAAAGACTTTATTATGTTTTGTAGAACTTGGCCATGTTTTGTCATAGTGGTAATTTTGGGCGGAGGAATTATTCTCTAAATGTACCCCAGTTGATAGAGTGATTATCCAGAAGTTGGAGTTAATATATGGCTGATTTATAAGAATACATAATAATTTGACAAATAGTAATTACTGACCTATTCCAGTTTAAACTCCTCAACTCGTAAGAATAATTGCAAAAAAATATCATAACACTCCCAATCAATTATTTATCTTTTACTTTAAAATTGCACTACATGATCAGCTGTAGTGCAGTGGCTAGCATTGCAGTCTTCTATGCTCAAGGAAGCAAGTTTAAACCTAGTGGCCCTAGGATATTTTAATGAGATTAAAAAGTTCATAGTTATGCTGTCCCAAGCTTGTCCGAGGACAAGCACTCATTAAAGATCTTTATCCTCATAAAACGTGGATAGGCAATATTTTAGACTCCCACTGTAGCATCGCCCGATTAGCCACAGTAGCATTTAGTGACGTTAAATGAATAATAGGGAGCGGCGTGGTCCAGTGTATAGAGCACTAGTCTACTGTTGGTGCTAGGTTCGAATACCAGCTATGAGAGAATATTATTTACTCTCTTAATTCAGCCGGGGGGCGTCCCTAGGATCGATCTCCAGGGGGGCTCCAAAAAGTTAAGCTCGCCACCTGTAATGGTGCAAACTCATATTACTTTTTAACATATTTACTTATATTTTAGGACTATTAAGAGGTATTAAAACAATTTACAGCTTATTCCGAATTACTTCCCACAAACCTTGAATTTTAGCCTTATTTTACTGGGCTAGTTGGCCTAAAAGCAGTAAGAAGCCTGTATATGAATAATGAAACGAACAATATTATCTATACAAATAATAGATTTATTAAACCAATATTAAGAGATAAAAAATAATTTTAATATAACATATATAATCAATCTCACGTAATTTTAATCAAACCCTAATTTATTTATTAATTTTTTTCGCAAAAGAATTAAACAAAATTTAAAAAAGAAGCCAAAGAAGCTTAGCAATAGAAAGAGCTAGCTATATTTAGACCAAGCTAAGATAGTCACACACTCAAGACAACACTTTCACTTACCCTTTATTAGTTTGAGGGCGCTAACCTCCCCGCCCACACCGCCCTGCACAATGTAGTCTAAAAACCTATCTCACTAGCGGATATAGGCAACAAATATTGAACCCACGAATCACTTGAAAAACAAGTATGGTTGTCCAGTAAATAATTTAAAATAAACGACTAATTTTTAATAGGTTAAGATTGTAAACAGAGTGGCAGATCCACGAGAAAAGAAGCTAAAAAAAAATGTCCCTTTCTCAAAAATTACAATTGAAATGAAATTTTAATAAATTAGATAAAGGCTAAATTATAATATATCCTAACAGTAATAGTACTTGT
Organism: Piezodorus guildinii; assembly: GCA_023052935.1. Classification (NCBI taxonomy): domain Eukaryota; kingdom Metazoa; phylum Arthropoda; class Insecta; order Hemiptera; family Pentatomidae; genus Piezodorus; species Piezodorus guildinii. The sequence goes on from CM041292.1 coordinate 61,134,764, forward strand.
GAATTACTGTATTTTATTTTATATTATATTATATTATATTAAGTTTATCAGGCTTAATAAATATGTTACACCTTCTCTATCTTCTCTATTTTACTTTCACTTACCTATACTCGTATATGAAATATATAGTCAGGGAAAGTATTGTGATCGTGAAAATTTTCGAATTCCTGTTTTCGACGGAAATACATGTTTTAGGGTCCTCTGAGTCCAAGTGTGTCCGCGCATGTTTAGTAAGTCTAGCGCAAAAACGAAAAGCCCTACGGAAATGAAATTTCATATTTAAGACAACTATACATCCGAGATGTTACAGCAACTTTTTCATCAAAATCGGCTAACCAGAGGAGCCATTTAATACCACGAATTTTGCAACTTTTTTCCGATTTTCTCAAAAACGGCTCTAACGATTTAGATTAAACTTCCTATATTGATGTAACAACGGAGGTAAGTGAATAGAGGGTAGTCCACTATTCTCCGGGGTCATGGGTGCGAATCCCGGCTAAGACAGAATATTATTTATTGTGTTAATTCAGCGAGCCCACCCTATGGTATGGAGACCATCCTGGGGCAGAACCAGCCTCTTTAAAGTGGGTACCTAAATTAAGGAAAAAATATAGCGACTAAGCGTGAACAAGGCCTAATCAACTCATTGCACGGCCCTAGAAACAGTATGAATCTCTATATGTACTGAGCCAAAGACCATTTTTGGTTGTTGAGGAAATGTAATAACTATAGGAAAATATTTATATATAAAATAATATATTATATATATATATATATATATATATATATATATGTATATATAATATATATATATATATATTTATATATATATATATATATATATACATATATATATATATATATATATATATATATATATATATATATATATATATATATATATATATATATATATATATATATTACATGCACTAATTTCGAAGAGAAAAATATCTTGTTATATTGAGGATGTATAGTCGACTGTAGAAACTGTTATAGGTGGAATAGTCAGGAATCAGTCATTTTTTGAAAAGTTTTCAATTTTGCCAACGGTTCGGCTCAAGCTTGTGAGCCATCACCAGGGCTCCAAACATCAGAACAAAAGAGATACATATTAATATGATAATGAAAATTTTCTTTTGAATGTAGTGACAATGATAACATTTGAAATAAAACAGAAAATATACCAACGTATTTAAATATTATAGATACAAATAATGATGATATGATACACAATCTGATGATGATAAGCATAAAACAAAACTTTAGACTTTAATATAGAAGTAAAAAAAAAAAAAAAAAAAAAAAAAAAAAAAAAAAAAAAAAAAAAAAAAAAAACTTAAAAAAACTGAGGAAAACCATAAACATAGGTAGTATGGGGAGGGTTCCATGTAGAAACCCTGAAGGTTTTCCCCTCTAAATGTAAATACTACAGCTTATCTTTGTTTTTAAAAAGTTTTACAAACTTATACAATGGAATAAAAATTATACAATCAGTTTATGCTTGGACATGGCTCAGTAATGGTACGTTGGTATATATATTTTTTTTACTTCTATATTACAGTCTAAAGTTTTGTTTTTATGCTTATCATCATCAGATTGTGTATCATATTATCATTATTTGTATCTATAATATTTAAATATGTTGGAATATTTTCTGTTTTATTTCAAATGTTATCATTGTCACTACATACAAAAGAAAATTTTCATTATCATATTAATATGTATCTGTTTTGTTCTGATGTTTGTAGCCCTGATGATGGCTCACAAGTTTCAGCCGAAACGTTGGCAAAATTAAAAAACTTTTATTAGGTTCCTTTAACATTCAAACTATTCTTAATTGTAATAAAAATTAAAAAACTTTTCAAAAAATGACTGATTCCTGGCTATTCCACCTATAATATCATGTTATAGTTTAATCGTTTTTTATAACTTTGATAATGATACTTTATGATAAATTTCTTATTTTTGAATACTTCCAAACGCCATCATATTGTACCATTTTCAAGTGTTTTATCCTTAAAAAAATAATTATAATATAATTAACGGGTAAATAAGAAATAAAATAATTATAAAAAACAAAACAATTAATATACCTACAAAACAAAAATATCAATTGAATATTAGAATTATGAACATTTATAGATAAGGCTTTAGACACGTAAAAATAAGGCACCTTTATAAAAAAATGTGCACATGTATCATACGAAATTGAGATGTCGAGTAATAAAAGTGAGATATTATTATATTTCTAAGTATCATTTCAGTGATTAATATTGGCACTTGCAGAACGAAAAATAAAAAATTTCCAACAATCCTCTCGGTAGGGTAGGTGTGAATAGAAGAGTGGAAATAAAGGTTGACAGTTTTTATGATTACGTCGCTCTCGTTCATAACATCTGATAAAAGGCTTCTTAAAAGCTCAGAGAAAAATGATAATATTCTCACCCAAGGCGCTTTCCGTTCCTAAGAGGCTATTAACGCTTCGTAGGTCGTAACATATTTTGTCCACTAAAAGCTGTTTGGGATGTTTGACAGTCAACCGAGATATCGGCCAAATTTTATAATACTCACCTCATGATTAAAGTCAACAGCGGTTAAGAAACTTGATCCTGGCCATCCACAACAAACAAATATATATTTCATTATGTATTAATGTTTCTCGGAGGAATATATAGTGTAATAAAAAATTATGAGTACATCTTTCTTTTAACTAAAACCCATTCCTACATGTTAAAATTCGAGAGTTCGTTTATTGATTGAGTTTAACATTAAGAAATATTTTATTAATTTTTTTTTCATTAGAATATAGTGAATAACAATAACATTAAAAAACAGAAATAGCTTATACACAATGCTCGCTAAATAAGTCCTTTATATCGTATAAAACATACTAGCGGGTTTTTTAGTGATGAGATGGATTTAACATTGAGAGTATTTCAAAATCAGTGATTTCACTACTAAATTGTTATTGAGGGAATAGTTAAATAATTACAAAAGGGAAAAAAAACATTTTCAAAGTGAACCTCATTAGAGAGAATGTAATCCAAAAAATCAAACAAATACTATCAAACACGCAGTGTATCCTGTATTTTTATCTATTTATTATTATTATTTATTTATTTATTTTTTGAGATCACGCTGGATCGATTAATTTTGAGATTTAACCCTTAATTCTCATACCGTGTAAGGTTGATCTATGAAACACGACATAGATCTCAGGCATTTAATTTTAAACTATTACCAACGTCATACGCTGTTACTCGGTCAATTATTAACCAATGTACAATTTTTTTAAATAATCGTTAAAAGTGTATTATTATTATTAAAAAAAAATTCAGCATACACCAAAATGTTAACCACCCATCCTTCTAAAAAATTTACAGTTATTGTTATTACGAAAGAATAAGTAATTAAATAAGCTAAAACTAAGATCATACAAATTATAACGTCAGTATTTGGGTGGTTTTAATTTCGATATTATTTACATTTTATTCTTCTACAAAAACTCAATGGAAACTGGTTCGCAAACCAATATTCGTTCTCATAGTTGATATCTTACTGGAATATTTTTCTTTGAATCAAGTGCCATTGACAGTGAATCAAAATAAATAAAACTAAAATCTTACTTTGAAAAAAAAGTTTTGTTTTCATGTAAAATCTAAATATGCGAAGAATAATGTCTGAAAAAAAATATAATACGATCCAGACTCCTGCATACTTATATGATTTATTATATGTATGATGATAGATATATTTATGTGTTTTTTCTTACGATGTATTTCAATTATTCTCGAATACATTGTAGCCATGGATAATAAGTAATATCATTAGACTAAATAGCTTTATAGTCACTCTTTACGTTGACAAGCTACAATGGGGAAAAGAAAAAATGCAACTACATAAAATGCAGATTGGATCAGACAATTAAGGAAAAATCTATTAAAAAACAGGGAAACAGCATGGATAACAGAGATATATGAACTTTTGGATTTAAAAAAAGGCACCAAAAAATGGACCACAAGCACTAGGATTTCCAGGAAAGAGGAAATAATTTCATGCCGGCTTCGTATTAGACACTGCCAGTTACCTTTTGAAAAATCTGCACGCACCAACCTGCGAATATTGTGATAATGTTCCAAAAATTGTCTAACATCTATTATTAGAGTGTCTCCTTTCCGAATCATCAAGACGTAAAATTGAACAGGACAGGAACCCTAAAAGATATATTGAATGATGATAATGTTATGATAATATGATAATAGCAAAAAAGTTACTAAGCTATTTAAAAGAAATTAAATATTACAACCTAATCTAGCAAATCATAGTTGTCCAATGACCCTGTAGGGTAGAGGGAAATAGAAAAATAATATATAAAATAAAAATACAGAATTGGTGACTTATAACTGGGTGTTTATTTAAAATTAATAATGCAATAAAAAATACTGATCGAAGCGTGAAACGATTGGAGCAAGTGGACTTAACTCACGGAAGAATCACACTTAGGAATAAAATTAGGCAATAAGCAAGTGGTATAGTTGAGTCGGGTCCAATGGAGTGCGCTACAAAGTTGTTGGGAAACTGAGAGGTTCCGCACGACCAGAGCGCCCTCATGCCGGGGGCAAGCACCAACAATTTTTGACGAAACACGCCCGACACCTAATCCCTTCCTTCACCTGGATAGCAGGTTATCCATTCACACAGCACATTTCTACCTAACAACACCTTTTGTAGTCGACAGCTCTGTCTAGAGTGCCTGCTTCATTGATATGGCTCTAAGGCTGGATACTGCAGCAGATTTGAATAGGTGAATTCATTAATGAATAGTTGAACCTTTTTTTGTTTGAGTTAACTGTCTCCCGTTACTCAATCGATCATTTTCGAAGCGCCAAAAGCAAGCCTAAGAGAGCCGGCCAAGAATAAATAATAATTATTATTGTCAAGGTGAAATTTTTGGATAGTTGTAGTACACTATGATCAAAAGGAATAGAGTAAGAAAAAAATGCACCATAGAAGTCCTGTCAATACACACTAGCGCCATATTCTTTAATAGCAGTCTTGACAGAAAAAAAGAGCCCTAAAAGTGCTTCAGTTGCTCTAAATATGCAGCTTAGTATTAGCAGACCTGGTTGTAAAGAAGATGGTAGATCATGGTCTGGTAGTATCCAATGGTGAATTCCACAAACATCGTAACACGGCTTGTTTTTACACCAAGTCTCTTCGATTCAGGGATTTCAACAGCAATAGTCCATAGATACCTTATTTGTCATAACTATACCATAGGGGCCTAATTTAAGACAAATGAAAGTCTTTTTATATTTGCTAAAACTGATGTTCTCTAAGCTTTGACAAAGTCCCTACTGACCCCTATCCAAACCTCTCATCTTCAACGTTAAGGATTTCGAGCTTCCTTACCTAATTCTAAATGCAAATGTCTCCAGTGTATATACATTCCACACATGCTATTTTAAGTTTCTACGAGCACCTTCAGCGACAGACGTAGCTCCTAATCTCCAAACTAGCTTGTGCTTGGCTACAACAATAATCATTTCAAGTTGTGATTTATTTGATGAGATAAAAAACTTACTCGAACAAGAGGTAGCGTGTTCCGACGCCGCAAAACTATAAGTGACTCCGATGAAGACATCAGATATGTTGGCGACTGGGATAGAATAAATATGGCAAAGAATACCCTGGGCATTATGTATTATGTAGTCGAGCACCCACGCTGGCTTGCAAATGAGTTTGTATATTAATAACGGGTTGGAATTGTTTATGCGAGCACAAGATAGCGACAAGTGAAGGATCCTCCGGTGTGGGTGGCTTTATGCAAGACCACTTCTTCGGTCCGCGGCACTCCATCCAGTTCTAGGCCCACGCCTTCGCCGAACGATTACGTTTTGTTTACTACCTGCTTATTGTTTAGGGAACCTTTCTCTTTGCTCTCTATTGTTTCTATTAAAGCTCATCTTATTTGCAGAATTATATGAACTTGTAGTATGCTAATAAATGAAACAGGATTTTGCATATCAAAACTATGATTCTTGGGTTTGACTTTAGGATTGAATCCTTATGTGCTTGGTATACTCCCGCTGCAGAAAGATGTAATAGTGCAATTGGTGACGCTCTGCACTTTGTTCATAACAGCACTTCATCATGTAAATAATAATGAATCATCTGTTGTAAAGCCAATTTATGAATCCATTCTCACAGTTAAGTTAGTTATGCTTATCTCACAGACAAATTATGTTATAGGATACTAACCTATTCTTACCAGAATATATGGTTATAATATGGTTTGTATCGTGGGACCGCCAAAAAAATAAAATAAAAGCAAAGCGGGTTCTAAACAAACGGATGTTAAAAGGAATACTTGGAATTTACGCGTCTTTGAATTTTATGTTTTTTTATTTATAGGACTATTTCCTTTAAACTTTTGCCATTTAAATTTACTCGCCAACTATATACATAACTGAGTGATGGAGTTTAAGTATCTCACATCTGTTACCATAGTTGAGTAAAAGAAAAACCAAAATCATGAGTTCAGCATTCGGAAAGGACTATTACTTCTAAAAGAAAATCATAGAAACCATTCAACTTAATGTATAAGAGATCTTTAAAAGCCTTTCACAAATAAATAAGTAAACAAATTAAAGCTGCCAGAAAAAAATTAACCTATGACTATTTTCTTTTAACCTATTTACTAGATGTGTTGTACAATACAGTTGTAAATCTCAATAAATATATATATATATATATATATATATATATATATATATATATATATATATATATATATATATATATTATTTTATTTATTTTTTTTAAATCATTAGAAACAAGTAATGTTTTAAATACTCCATTCACTGACATCGAATTTTATTTAATCGATTATTTATTATCAATTACATTAATGTAATATTCCTATCAACTTTTGCCATTCAAATTTACTCTCTAACAATATATAATATAACAAAAATAGAGTGTTGGGGTTAAGGTATTCTTACTATTATGGAGGCGTAATTTTTTAAATACTCGGTGTAATGATATCGAATTTCACCGTCAATGTTTTTTTGTTTTGTTTTAAAATGACATTTTTTTTCAGATATATAACAATAATATTGTTTTTAAAAACGATTAAAGGAGGTTTAATATATATTTAATTTTAAAACTAAAATTAGCATAGCGTTTCGAGGATCAGCAGGACTTGAAACGTCGATGGAGGTGGGTTAATTTTAACGATTAAAATGGCTTCTTTAATTATTATTTATTTTTAAATACCACTCCAATGGCTCCGATTTCAATGGCTTCTATCATTTTCTTTTAGAAGTACTGATTCTTTCCTAATACTGATCCTTTTTTTTTTTTTTTTTTCTAATCTGTTTCCATGGAATTGGAATACAATTGTGTAGTCCATCGACTTTATATCGATTTTAAAAAGGCTTGTGATTCAATAGACCGTCAGAAGCTATATAACATCATGATTGAACAGGAAATACCTAGAATGTTAGTAAACCTAGCGGAGATATGTTTGTCGGAAACATTCCATAAAGTTAGAATCGGTCATAATTACTCCGAGAGATTTGAGGTGCGATCGGGTTTGAAACAGGGTGACTCTCTTTCACCTGTGTTATTTAATATAGCTTTAGAATATGTCATAGAAAAGGTGATGTGTACCGAGAAAGGTTTAAATATGGGTGACAATATTCCGGTTTTGGGGTATGCCGATGATCTGGTACTGCTAGGTGAAGACACGGAAACATACAACTAAATACAAGTGTGTTTATAAAAACCGGTAAAGAAATAGGACTCGAATTAAATACCGATAAGACGAAATATATGATTAATTAGTAGCAGAAACGGTGGCGATCTTGGTGATATTGATGTATCAGGGCATACTTTTGAACACGTAGAGAAATTCAAGTATTTAGGTTCAATGATAACAAGAAAAAATGAAATCCAGGAAGAAATAAAGTCCCGGTTAAAGATGGGAAATGCGTGCTATTATTTAGTTGCTAAGTTACTTAGTTCGCGGCTTCTATCTAAAAACTTAATGATTAGAATTTATAAAACTATTATTCTTCTGACGGTTTCTTTACGGATGTGAAACGTGGCCGCTTACTTTGAAGGATGAACAACGGCTTAAGGTTTTCGAAAATAAGGTACTGCGTAAAATATTTGGTCCAAAGAAAGATGAGGCCACTGGGGAGTTTAGAAGGTTGCACAACGCGGAATTGCGGAACTTGTATCCTGTCAATATAATTGAGTTGATAGCATCGCCGAGACTCAAATGTGCAAGTAAAGTTGTTGGGTTTGATGAGGAGCGGATTCCGAGAAAGTTGGTATTCGCTGATCCGACTTGTAGGCGTCCGAAAGGTAGGCCGAAGCGTCGATGGGAGTATTGCGTTAAGGCTGATCTCGGGGGCTTGGGCTTGAACGGTGAACATTGGACGAGTCTGTGTAGGCGGAATTTGGTGGTATCGGCATCGATAGGTTCGCTAAGCCTATTATTATTATTTACTCTGTTTCCATTCAAAAACTCTCTTTTTGCTTTATTATTTCCCGAAAATCCTTCTCGACAATATTTAGTTCTTTCGAGCTCTTCCTCGGTTTCATGTAGCCACTCTGTCGATTATATCAAATTTCATTGAAATCTTTCTTCACGTTTTGACTGCTTCGTTCGGACCACATGTCCGTCCGAAACCCTATCTTGAAATGAGTATCTTTAGCAGTATTTGTGCTGCTTTTCTATCGAGTAATTTCAGAAAAAAATTAAGCTTTATAACAACTGACAATATTTTCGAATGTTGTGTGGTGTTCCGAAAAATTTTGCCATGCAAATGTGCCACGTAACTGAATTATTATTTTTTTTTTCTTTCAAGAAGGTAAAATATGAAAGATGTCTCGGATTAAGAAGACCACCCATGAAGAGGGGTTTTGAATATTTACATGAGAGATGGGTATAGTTTATATGTTGAATATGTTGAATAGGTGGCCATTCATGCACGTCAAATCAGAGCCGCTGGGAGATAATCTAATCAACTGACTCCATTTGAATACACTTTACCCTTCATAATGGCCTCACCACTGTCCCTCCCTGAATAATTTCTAAGCAACAGGATTTGTCCGAGTTAGCCATTACACTTACGATGAATTGATCTCGTTGCGGTCGGGCGATAAAAACTTATCTTCTAAAACCATATAATGACTATACTGCCAGTCGTAAATATTTATGGCCCTTGATTCACTTTAGTTCCCCAAAAAAATAGGAATTTTTATATAAATAAAACAGTTTCTTAATCTATATTTTATTTCACTGCTGTTTAGGGAAAAAAGGCTTGAGTCATCATTACAATATTTTCAAATAAATGAACAAAATTTGTATTTTACTATAAATAATAGCCCATTATGAGATAACTAGCTTACACGACAGACGATGTCCTGCCTTAATTTTATTATCTTAGCACAATCAGTCAAGCCGTTCAAGTGAATTTTATAATTAACGAATAAAGAAATATTTGTTTTTTTAAACCTCGATGGAAGTTCAAAATTAAGGTAGAACAAGTACTTGTCATAGGCACGGAACCAAAATTTTAAGTCCTCCCCGAAGGATGACATAACCACGGATTTCTTTATCCCATTAAAAATCCTACGGTCGTCAAATATTCTAGCCACTACATCATATATGACCCCTGGTCCAATGTCCTTGGCATAATTAATAAAATTCCTTTTTTTATGTATTAATGATATTGAAATTACTAATTATTAGTAAAGAAACAGTTTGATAAAGATGAGTTCAAGAAGCCGACCTAATCCAGAGGATGACTCTAGCAAGAGGAGAAGAGGTGCATCAATAATAGGTATCAATTCCAGAAGGCGGGAAGGGTTCAGCTGATTACAGTATTGGAAGGGACCGACCAATTTGTCTGCAATATGTCGGCTGATGGCTGCCCCGGGCCACGGCCTTAGGTATCTATATTATATTCATGAATGGGAGGTGATTTGGCAGCCCTGGGTAGATTAGCCAGCGAAGGTTGGTAGTAGTGACGGATGGCACTGCGCTCGGCTATCATTACCGCTCCCTGGTAAATACACACTGGAGGTGACTTGCGTGGGAACCGTTCCCCACCTGTTAAATGTTCATCAGCGACTCCTGTTTGTTTACCTCGTACCGTTAGTCTGCAAGATCCGGGGGTGGTAGGTAGGTAGGTAGCAGGCCAAGGCATCCATGTAGTTGATAGGGATTTCACCGTCAACCGAAATACAGCTAAATCTTAATAATAACAATTAATATGTTTGACTCCTTAACACTAAAACCATCTAGCTGATTCTTTTATCAATTATTCAGTGTCAAGTTATGAGTTTAAATAAAGGTTATTTAAATTAATTTTTATCGGACTTTGAAAAGGACATTTTTTATTTTATTATTTATTTTTTTACTTTTAATTTCAAAGTTACTCGCTTCGGCGGTACCTATACTAAAATTGGAACAATGCAGAAAAGATTAGCATGGCCCCGCCCATAAAACGTAATAACTCCTATATGGGCATTTAGTCTTACCAATATGTGAAATATATAGTAATTGAAAGTATTGCGATCGTAAAAATTTCCGAATTCCAGTTTTTAACGGAAATACATGTTTTAGGTTAACCTGAGTCCAAATAACCAAGTCCCGCAAAAAAGGTCTGAGTGTGTGTGTGTTAACTAGTGTGTGATTGTAAATATTTGTTTTTTAACTATTTTTTTTTTCGTAATGTATATATAATCACATCCAGAATGTTAAAATATGGCGGTGGCCTGTTTGCTATCTCAGGAAATTTAGCATTACTAAACACTGACAGCACTAGTTTATAAATAATTCATTACTCCTTAAATTGTTTAGGATAATTGAACTGAAATATATATGTAATTGTCTACATTTTTAAAAGTATAATTTTCTTTGGATTATATTTTTCTTTCACTTACTATATACAGAAAGGGTAAGTATTGCGATCGTGAAAATTTTCCAATTCCAGTTTTCAACGGAAATAATTTTAGGGCCCCCTGAGTCAAATAACAAGTCACGCAAAATGTCTGTGTGTGGTAACTCCCGGGCGGAAAGGGTAAGTCCTATGAAACTGAAATTTCGTAATATTTAAGACAACTATTTTTATCAAAATGAGACTTACCAGAAGAGCCACTTTATACCATGCATTTTGCACCTTTTTCGATTTTCTCGAAAACGGTTCCGACGATTATGTTTAAACTCATTATTTCAATGTAAAATTTAATGATCTTTAATAGCATTTAGGTTTCATCCTGATTTAAATAGTCTGACAGGGCTTAAATGCCGATTTTTTAAATTTTCTTACTCTAATGTACCTTTAACTTTGTAGATTCAATAAAAATAACTATATCATCTTGTTACCACTGATGAAAAACAGGTAAATATATAAATTGAATAAATTCGATACCCAACTAAAGGAGAAAACAGAAAAAATATTTTTTTTTTTGCAATTTTTCGTTTTTGAACATAAGAACCGTAATATAGATGTATGATATACCGTTGGGAAGCTAAAGATTTTAGAAAAAATATTATCTAATATACGGAATTTTAAAGGTTAATGGAGAGTGATGAAAAACCAATAAGACTTATTGTTGAAGATGAAAATAGAAAAGATTATTTAATAAAAACACATGTTTCTATTGAATAATAGTTTTTACTAATTATACTAAGCCTAAACCTATTTAGGTGTTAACCTGCAGATCACAAACATATCTTCAAGCTTTTATATGATCAATATTTTGTACTACATCTAATACCTCCTACAGTTTTTGAACTGGTTGAAGTTGTGTTTAGCGTAGAGAATTATATCATTAAATATCCGCTACACTACCTCTCCCTCTCTTCTTCATTGAAATTCGAATTGAAGTTTTATTTTTTAATAAATTGAATTTTAATTTTAATTATAATGTATTTTTATCAATATATTCACCTATTTACTTTGAACAAAGCTTTCTTGTTTTATTATCATTTTTTTTTTTTTTCCCCAGGTCTATAATATATAGTCTATAATAATATTGTTAAGCTATAGAGAAGGATGCACAGACCCCATGTCAGCCATTAATTGTGCTATTTGGATACGACTGGAGGAAAAATCAGTCCTTAATTTGGTAATATACAATAATAAAAATATCAATGATTTTAATACAAAATAATATTTATAAAATTATGGGCAATTCTTGGTTTCAAAACCACGATAAGATTTTCACTATGGTTAAGGTTGTTATTTCCAGAAGGTTTATAATTAAAATACACTGCAATTAAGTGTTCCCTTAAAAAGAAAAATTTAAGTTTCTGTAATGAAGGCGCCCAAAAAAATATTTCTGATATATGAATAGTAGAATAATATACTTTAGGACTGTATTTCAGAAAATTGTATACGAATAGAATAGAATAATATTTGTTTGTGTTTGGGAAAATCCCCATACATAAGGAGTTGGTCAGTACAGTTCATATGTTACAAATACAAAAAAAAAAAAAAAAAAAAAATTCAAACAAACTATTAAGGAATTTAAAGCAATCCTTAATAAAAATATAAATCATTCAAATTTATAACATTGTGTAAACTAGGCTAAGCAATGCAAACTAATATTATAAGTTAAAGAAAACAAATAAACACAGTAATCTCACTTCACTTTTTGATATAAAATTAATGAGGCATTAACCAGATAATTGTATATGCTACAAAATAAGTATTTCACGTAAATAATTTTTTTTTATTAGCATATAAACTTATGAACATTTATTATTCTCTAATGAATTGATGATCCCCAATACATTAAACCTCAAATCTGTCAAGCAGATATTTCTTTAATATAAATGACACTACATGCAAATTGTACCCGTGCGAAGCATGGTGTGGGTCACTAATTTTATCATGTTTTGGTCTAAGTATTTATAAATTATTCTAATAGTCGAAATACCTTTAGAATATGGCAGAGCGTAAAATCAGATCTCTAGAAAGTAAAAATTAGCATCTAACACGGACTTGTTTAAGAAAGAGTTATAAGAACGATAAAAGGGATCGGGTAGACCATAAAAGAGATAAATTAGAAGACTGGAGGACTTTCTTGTGCAGATCAAAGGCAGAGGAGACATGGAAAGGGACGACATCCATCAGCTCGGTTTGGAAGAGGAGGCGCACAAAGCAACTTCTCAACTTAATGAGCCCCAGGAAAGCTGTCCGTTACTACAGCCCTCCGCCTCTTCTCACTTCCTAGAGAGGAACCGCTTTCGGTTCTAAATTATACCATCAGCTTGGAACAACACTTTTCTTTATCTTCTATTGTTCAATATTGTAAAAATCTGTTGTGTTTTAAAAAGAAGTTTAGAAGATAAACGGAGTTAACGGCATGAAGCATTGATAGAGAATAATATTATTTCCACTAACCTCGAATAGAATATAGAATAGAATATTCTATTCTATTCACTAACTTTTTTTTATTAAAAGAAAATGTAGCGCCCGCGACTCACTACCTTCACTTATCTCGGTTGTTAAAATCAAGTTTAAAAAAAAAAAAAAAACCTGTACCACTACAACCCATGAAGGGTCTTGGGCTCAGTACATATAGAGATTCGTACTGTTTCAAGGCCAACGGCAGTGCAATGAGGTGATTAGGCCTTAATCGCGCTCAGCCGCCAGGTTTTTCCCCAATTAATTTGGGTACCCACTTTATAGAGGCTGGGTCTGCCCCAGGAGGGTCTCCATACCCTAGGGTCGCCCCCCCGACTGAATTAACAGAATAAATAATATTCCTCCACAGCCGAGATTCGAACCCAAGACCCAGAGCACAGCAGACTAGCGCTCTATCCACTAGACCACGCCGCTCCCCAAAAAATCAAGTTAAGTAGTTTTAAATGAAGTTCAAAAAATCTTAAAGAACTACACTGAGTTGGAAACATATGTTTTACATTAAATAAAACTGATATGAACAATAGTAACCTATGTTTATGCTTCACTCGTCACCTCAATTACATTAACTTCCACAACTTTTATAAAAGAAAAAAAACTAAACATACATTATCGGTTTTCAAATTCGTTAATAATAGCTTAATTGAAATGTTTAAAAAAAAAATAGAATTATTCCCAAAAATTTAATAATCACTAATAAAATTTTTATCTAGTAATACATGATAGAATTAAATAAAATTATCCAAATAATATGATAAATATATCAAAATAGAAAAAAAGAAAATTAATGCTTATTTATTATATTTTTGCTGCTTTTACTTCATACCCCCAGACAAAATATGGACTCAAAAACCACCTACGATAGCTTGAAACTTACTAGGGGCATAATAACGTAATATTTGATTGCCCAGAAAAAAATATTAATTTAATCTGATTCGTTCAATATGTATGTTTAGCCGTTATTATCAATTTTAATAAGGTGCTGGGGCGTGTATTTGTCTCAAATATGAAATTTCAATTTTTTATATATATATATATATATATATATATATATATATATATATATATATATATATATATGTCATGCCGTAGTAAATGAGAGAAGAAATAAAATAATTCATGGAACGGGCGTAAGGTTTCGTGCAACTTTTCGTTTTTGTGCTAGACTTACCATACACACAAATATCTTTTACAGCGACTTACTTTCTGTTCCAATATGAAAATGATATGATGGATTGAATTTTAATTCAACAACTAAGAAACACGTATAAAGAAAGTTGAACAAGGGTTATTTTAAGGTTAACCTTTTATGAAGTATATTTAATGATAATCAGATCACCTTTATTTCACTTTTTCTCTAAGCGAACAATAATGTCAAACTTATTCATTCTTTAGTAAAAGCTCCAGGATTGATTAATTTCATGTAGAACGAGCTGCGTATAAAAGTTTATTTAATTGAGCGGTGTATGACCTTCAATAAGCGTAATTTGGAATATAAACATATCTCTTTATATACCGTTGTAACGACAACAATTATCGAAGACTTGGCTATAGTAATGATGCTCTGAAGAAGACTTGGACGGACTGTCCATCGCAAAGACCTTTCTCCTTAATTCATAATGTATTAACTTGTTAGCGAGCTGGTCTCTCTCTGTCGGCCGGTTCCCACTGACAGCGTCCCGGCTTCATCCTAGCCACTGGAGGATCCAAGGGCAGTGTGGGGTAATCTAACATTGTTAAATAATTTACAGAAAAAGTCAGGTTTATAGCACTTTCATTTTCAGCAAGTCTAAAACTTAGTTCAAATGTTCGGCAGCCTTCTTCATGCTTCTCCCCTAACCATTTAAATTTGAACTAACTTTGAAGACATAAAGCAGCTGTGGGTTGTAACTTGGTACTTCCTACAGCTGCAAGCACCCGTATTGCCTTCAAGGCAGGGAAGGGTTTAAATAAATAAATAAATAAAAGTCTAAAACTTAGTTTATTAGTAAAAACCGCTTAAATTAATTAAGTAACCAATACCCCACTCTAAATTAAAAAAAAAACACTTTAAATTAGTATTTAAATACTCAAAGTTAGCATTTTTATTCATTATTATACTTAGGGTCAACACGTCAACATGAAAAGAAAGACTCTCAACGATCGACTCAAAGTACTATACTCTCTTCAATCCTAATCTGCAAAACTAAAAATTAGACAGAAAATGTATAGATACTATACCTAATTAAACCAAAATGGACTTACACCTCGCAGAGTTACGTTTTATTTTATGCGAAAAATACTCGCATATAAAAACTGCAATAATTTCAATCGAAAACTCTAAAACTCATAACGCAGCTCCTTGGCATGTAAACTACAAAACTCTTCAAACGGATTTACGAAAACCATCAGTTGACCAACACATTTGAGCTCTCTATTCGCGTTATCATAGAAAACTGAACGGACACAACAAATAGACTTGTAAACTACTTTTCAAAAACCTGAAAGCCTGTTTGAAGGAAATTGAAAAGAAGCTGGATGAGGAATCTCCTCTGCTAACTTAAAACATAGAAAGGAGTGCTGCTGAGAATTGAGCTTCCTTATGCCTAGTATGCCTCTTGGTGAAGTTAACACAGCACTTTTGTTTATTGTCAGGTGTGAATAAAAAACCCCTTTTCCATGTCAAAGATATGGTTTTGCAAAGAAGTAAAAGCTATAGATGAATCTCTGTGAGGATAAAGTAGTGCTGTATCGTCTGCAAAGGTATAGATGGTGGTGCAAGAGTGATCAGAAATATCTGAAATGTAAAGAGAAGAGGTTTTAATATTCTACCTTGTGGCACGCCGGGTGTTGACGAAAGGAGGAGAAAATGGGAGAATCAACAGAAATATAGAAGAACCTGTCGAGAAAGAAAGATAGCAGAATCAGAAAATAAGTTTCTACTTTTTATAGTATGCTTTTATTATTATAAAATTATTTAAAAAAAATTAAAACATCGGATGAGTAAACTGTGTGATGACTGGACTTCCATAAATCTTCATAATAAATCCATATCTTATAGAAATAACTTTTTAAGTTAAATTCTGTTTTCTCGGAGTTAACTGTAGAACTACAAGCATTCGTCCACAAAGTCTCCAACAAGAATTCTTAAATTAGCGTGATATGATTTTGACTGGCAATGCAACTACGTGTAATGCATAGTAGCTCAGAAAAATTCACGGCGTTATTAGATGCATTGCGCGCGTTGTAAGTTACTTAATATAAAAAACTCCAGGCTTTTTTAGGAGTTAATACTAATTAAAATTCAAAAATATTTCTGAAAAAGAAAGTCCAAACATTAAACTGCTAAGCTGCGGGAACTCTCCCATCGGAGGTGACGTAAGGCATGACGCAGGGTATGGTTCCTGACAATGGGTTAGCATAATGCTAATGCCTGGCCCGGGGCTGGCTAACATTGTTATGCGCTAGGCTCGATGGAATACATATAGCTACGTCATATATTAGCCATACTATATGGGCCCTTCACCAACATCCCCCCTCTATTACTGAGGGGCCATCATTTTCAAAACAAATTAATTCCTCAAATTTTAAAAGACGTCCCCTTGGCGAAACTGTTAAAAATTCTGCGCTGAAAACGATTAATTGATGAAGGTAATAAATATTAATGAAGTAGGAAAATGACAATAAATCAATTTTAAACGGTAATGGGTTTCAGGAGTCTGATTCAGACATAAATTTGTCTAGAGACAGGGCAGGGATTTGTTTCTGATTTAGAGTCATTTTTAATATTGACGTAGGCGGGCTTTGGGCGTTCTTAATTAGAACTGAAGCAGAGATTGAAAAATTATGTAGATATTTCGATGAGAAGTGATATGTGATGTCGTCACGTATTAGTTCCTATAGGTCTTAACTAGATTTGAATAATTACATATTCCTTAAGTACTTATTTTCATTTTTTTTTTGATAAATTAAAAAAAAAAAAAAGCTTCCTCCAGTTTTCTTTCAGATCGTCCAACCACCGCTTCTTCAAACTAGAGATTATTTTTGGAAGTCTGCGGAGTCCATTCATTTAGGATGACCTAGCCATCTGAGTTAGTCCTCTTAATAACACTAAGAATGTTATAAAATATTTCCCACTAAATATCTTATAATATTATATAATACTGTTTTTTTTTTAAAATTTTTCAAAATATTAATTTAATTTGTTTTTGCTAATAATAATACAAAGAAATTAATAAATGAGCCGCATTATTGGCTTATTAACAGTTGTTTTTTTTTTTACATTAGAAATTATAATATAAATTAACCCCATTGTAATTGAGGAATATTGTTGTATTCTCTTACGAGTCTCGATACAATTCACATGTCGTTACTGTTGGATGTACGCTGAGGTGTGAGAGGAGGCCCACCCGAAGAATTGATGTCATTACATTAATATGACATGGCTTCTGATAAATTGTTTTATTAGAAAAAAATATATTTTTTTTTCCTCCGCGTTTCTGCAATAATGTCACATCCCGGTCCTCAGTATTCGTATTAAAATTTAAGCCTATTATATCTAACTTGTATAGGCCCTTTCTACGTGACACCTCCTAAGAAATTCACTTGTTTGGGATTGATAGAGATTTTAAATAGATGTGAGTTCACGCATGTTCCTCCATTTTCTTATAAATATTAAATATTTTTAATATGATTAGTTTAACGGATTCATTAATAAGAAAATTCTTTAAACATAAGTAGATCTTAAGAGCTTAAGTCTACGTTTCTCTCTCATTCCATGGATGTGCAATAGCTTCAAAAAATGTGCTATAGCAAACGTAGTGAGTACCCCTATTCTTAAAAATAGTCTTAGTATCTGAAATAAATAAATGGATATGAATGGTGGAAATATATTCTATTGCTCCAACAAAATTAAAAAGAATCGCACCTCGTGACTTGTTATTGAGCAGTGTTTTGTGCAAACCTCTTTGAACAGGTTTTCAAAACAGGTAGTGAATAGTTATATTTACATTTTTTTCACTTTTTTTTTTCAAATAACTTTATTCAATTTCAATAAGCTACTACCATAACTAATTGACAGATATTGATATATTACCTGTATATGTTTTATAATTATCATTTGATGATAATTAACTTACATAATTACATACAATTTTTATATATTTTAAAGTCAAATAATAATTCTTAAAAAAAGAAATTACTAGATTTACTCGCGATTCAACGGTTAGTAATTTACATTTAAAGGAATTAAAGTGATTATTTCTGGTATAATCAGACAGCATCATGGTTACCTCCAGCGTAATTCTTACCTATAATAATAACAGGGACTCCCTTAGTTTCATAAGGAAACACATAAATAAATTTAAATTAATAAGGATAATCCTCATATGCACATCTCATAACTCAGCTAAAGTACAAGGTAGCAAATTCAAGCAAATAATACACAGTATTCTGACAAACTGAGATTATTTAACTTCCACTGCAGTCCGCAAAGCTTCACATAATTATGAACTGTCAACAATTTAAAATCTGGGTTTTCAATGAAAATCCCTATTTTAAGGTCTATTGAACTAACAGAGTTTTCGTATTTATTATATAGTTTGTATTAATTAATACTGAATGATCATACGAATAAAAATTAAATAATAATTTTAAATAAATAATTAAAAAACGCCTAGCTTTGGTATTCTCCCTGACTGGGAAATACAATAGATCATGGATACGTCAGTCTGTAATCCACTGATTTTCCCTGTCAGAGATAACTTTAAAAAATTGTATTATAGAAGTTAAAAGACAGACAGAAAGAAATAAACTCCTAAAAAAATGTTTATAATCATCTATGTACCTTTAGGATTGGTAGGTGGTAATTGGTAACCAACGGGAGAAAGCATGTCAAAAAATCCTCACGCTTTTAAAGTGATTTTTTTTTTTCATTAAAATCAATAAGCTTTCAAGAAGGTAGACCCTAGCAACAAATAATACAGTCGGAAACAACTTTTTCAATTTTCAATTCAAGCAACACAAACACAGTTGCTTTGTCACAGAGTGTGAGCCCTAACACTTAGTACAGATAAGAAAAACGTGACTTGGAACCAATATAACTCCTAAACGACAGGTTCTTACGACTATTATTATATAACAAAAATATTTTCCACTAAATGTCTGACAGGTCTCCGAATACGACTGATCCTCCAAAGGGAGAGACCTACACATTAAATGTATAAAATAAAAAATTCATATTATCCATTCATATCTCGACAATAGACGAATTTATGTTCGTGTAAATAATTCGACATCCAGTATACTCCCTGTAATGGCCGCCTTCCTCAAGGATCCTGCCTTTCGCCAACTTTATTCAACGTATATATATCCGATTTTCCAAGCCACCCTCACGTAATAAGATCTCTTTACGCTGATGATACAGCCCTATATACATCATCATATCGCATCGATACCATAGTTAACAGGTTACAGCTAAACTTCAAAAAAATCAATAAATATTGCAATATGTGGAAATTAAAATATAACTTTACTTAAGCGCAGACCGAACATAAACCATCACCTTTTATTAAATCAGTCCACATTAACTGGTCTAATCAATTAAATACTTAGGCATAACATTAGACAAATGTTAACTTATACCGAACATATAAATAGAAAATCCGAAAAAACAAAAAATGTATTTAATTAAAAAAAAATACAGTTTAAGCACTCAGAACAAACTACTACTACATAAAACAGTCATACGTGCCCAGATCTGTTATGCATCGCCCGTCTGGAAACTCGACTTGCAATACAATTATAAAAAAATAGAAACAATACAAAATACATGTATGCGAATCATCAACAACTACCCACGATATACTAAAATTTCAAAAATGCTCTTTGAACTAATCTCCCAACATTAAAACAGTATATCTACACAGTAACCAAAAACTATTTTGATAAAACCACAACTTCTGAAAACCCATTAAAACTAGAAATTGGTAATTACAACAAAACATCACTGAAGCGCTACACGCACAAAGAACCAAACATGTACTTTTAAACTAATATTGTATTTTATATTGTGTTGGTTTTTTTCGTGTTACTTTTCCTACTGTCTTAAACAAAATATTGTATAATCATTAGTAAATTCAAAGGATGATTGAAACTCTCTTATCATGAAAAAAGGTCCACTGAAATCATGAAACCAAACATGTTTGTATTGAGTGTACATTGTAAATATTATGTAAATAAATAAATATTCTTCTTCTTCTTCTATAAAATAAAACAGTTTATTTTATTCTATATTGGTATATTATTTTCATTAATGAACCTTTGTAATTGACCACAAAAAAAAAATACTCCCTCTCAAAATTTGAGAGCTTGTTTCATGATGCGTAGAATCCGAATATCGAATAAAAAAAATCCCTTTCTCCTAATAAATAAATACCAACAATGTTTCCTTTATTTGCTTTTAGTGCCATTTGATATATAATTAAATTTTCAAAAAAATGAAAAAAAAAAATCATTGAAATTGGTTTACAAGTAGCTGAGATATTGCATTTTGAAATCAGCGGTAGTGATATGATATTATCCTTTGAATTATTGCTTTTCATATTACTTAATGGTCTATCAACAGCTATATAAATCTTTATAAACTAATATAGTTATTTGGAAATAATAAACTATTGTGTAATAATTTGCTGCGTTTTTTAAAAAGAAGTGATAATTAATTTTGTTTTTTTATTATGAAAGTATATTAATTAAAATAAAAAATAATATAAAAGAACCAAGCTAAATAAAAAAATAAAATAAAAAAGTATGCATATAACAAAAAATTTAATTGTACATGTGTAAATAAAGACTTGTTTTATTCTAATTCAATAAATTCTGACAGAGGAACTGTAGTCAGATTTTTAATCCGAGAAACACCCATAAAGCTCTAGTCAAACTGAGGGTGAAAAAACCTTACACGATGATAGTTAAAGACCATTCGAAAGGAATATCTATGACGACAACTCCTAAAACAAATATTAGTGATATTTAAACTTTGCTTATTTAAATATCTTGAATCTTGTTACTGGCTGTACTAAATGCTATCTATGACAGCACGTCATTTAATGTGTTATACCATCCTAATTGTATATATATAGTAGGTTTAAAAAAAAAATTATAATAAAAAAAAATAAAAAAGGAGGTGACGAACAAATAAAATGTGAGGGTGTAGGGAATCCATCAGTGGTCAATACATGATAAGAGAATATAAATAGGCTTCAATTAAAAAAAAGAAGTTTTTCATTTCATTACACGACAATTCTATTAAAATATGTACGATATCTTAATTTAGCATTGTCATTGTTTCATTAGGATATGCGGATGATAAAAAATGCATTTAATTTCGATTCGGAAAAAACAAGTGCATTCATTAACTGTCCCAGATTGAGTTACATGGACATTGTCAGCTAAACTGTTTCACATGGAAGGCCCGATCCAGCAATGAGTAGAAAGACTCATTAATATTTATAAATTCTCAAGAGTTATGCAAATTTATACTGCATATAACTGTACTTAATATTTATTGTATAAGCATGACACAAAAACCATTCCGAGAAAGTGAAGCAAACCGATAACTTGGCCAAATATGAGGCTTCGCATCCTTGTATAAAATTATTAAATCACCTTTCGTTTCGATATACGCCCTGATTTTAATTTTGGTCCTACAATATTTTTACAAGATGAGCTCTCAAAAAAAAAATCTGTGAATATAAAGTTGTAATAAAGTTATTCTTCGTAAGCTTAATACACTATTTTTATTGAGTGAATATTCTGTTTGATGAAAAATATATTAGGATCCATATTTGAATAACGTAAAACTAACTTTTATTTAATAATCATTTCAGATGAATTAAATTATCATTAATTTTTATTACAATTAAAAATTGTTTGAATAAATAATTGTATTATTAGGTTCCTTTAATTAAAATGATCCATTTCATTCAACTCATTTTATTTTCTTATTTTTTTCTCCCTAAGAAAATAAAATGAGTTGAATGAAATGGATCATTTTAATTAAAGGAACCTAATAATTAAATTATCATGTTTCAGATATAATATGAGTCAAAAATATTGAGACGAACGACTAAAATAGTTAGTATTACAATACGCAACTAAAAACACCCCTTAGGTTTGTCTTTTTTTAATTTATTTTCTTTTTCTAATGTTCCATTCAACAATACAAAGGCATAAAATATTGGAAACAACTCTTGGATATCAAAAGAGCAGGTCAGGCATTCTTATATTTAAAATAATATTATATATACAATAAGTCAATAAATATATAGAATAAAGTTTTTTTTTTTTATTTGCTTATTCGCTTTTACCATTAAGGGTCATTTGCGTGATCAAAATAATTATATTTATAATAGGTCGACTTTTTTCCTTGATTGCTTGAAAATCGGGCACTGAATTATCAAGTGGTCCACAATTGAGACATTGATTTCCAAAAGGTACCAAAGGACATTTTTTTAGAAATTGATTTTTTGACATATTTGTATTCTCATCATTTAGTTTTATCTAAATATTCTATTTGATGTTATCTAATGAATTCTCAAGTCCTTAAAAAACGCGATTTACAAATGCGGTCATTTTCTAAAAGTACTAATTACGCATTTATTTTCGTTTCAAATCATTCTAAAAAAATTCATTCCATAACTTTAATATGATGTTATTATTGTAGTAAAAAAAAAAAAATTCTAAATTTTAAGGCAAAAAGACCCAAATTAGCTAGTTTAATAATATAGTAATGAGAGATTTTCGCGCTTCCTGTAAAATTTCCTAGAATGGATATAGTACCTTTTGGGAATCAACGTCTTAATTAGAGTAGTATTGTTGCCTTTTTCGCAAGTAGGCGCCTCCAGACATCTCAAAAGGTAGCGATGTAAAAACTGGCAGTGCCCAATCCTCAGCCTGTATACAATAACTTCATTTACCCACAGTCGGATTTGATAGTTTTCAATTTGGACATTTTCTCCCTCCAACCGTGCTTCCACTCTGTTAGTAGTATTTTTTTTTAAAAGCGGTTTACCCAATCCTCGATTGTGGTTTCCTTTATTTCAGTAACGTCCACTGCTTCTCCCATTCTGCCTGAATTATGATCAGCTCTTTCGTTCCCTTGGATTCCACAGTGGGCTGGTACTCATATCATAACCACGACATTAGATATAAATTGGTCTCCTACCATTCATTTATTGTTACTCTAATTAAGGAATTAGATGTTGTTTGGCTGTTTATGGCTGCTAGGACACTTAGTTTTAATAAATTTATTATAATAGATACAATGAAAAAACGAAAAGGAATAGAGTTACTAAAACCATGATTTAGACGATGAAAATAGTAACACAAATAAAATTGTACATAAGGTGCAGTGCTCATTATTCTAACGGCTACACTCACTACCTTCCAGGAAGCTACAACGATTCCACCTTGATTCAAACACGATTCTTCATAATGTTTCAAGTGGTCTAAAAACTCTAGACACTTAACATTAGGCGGTCGTAATGTTGAATTTACCGAGCAATTTTTATTCCTAATCAGATTCTGACCTAGCATTTTACTATTATTTAGGTTAATTAATCTTTTTTAATATTAAATATTGAAAAACGTTGTTTGCCTCATTTAAGTTTATATACTCATGACTACTCAACGGTTTAAATAAAAATTACTTATTTCAAAACGATTACCTAAATTTAAAAATCATGTTAGATGTAATAAAATGACCAGATTTTCTTCTCTTAATGACTAGATATACACAAAGACGAATATAGACTAAATCGAATGGACGTACCTGCATGCTTCTGAGTACATAGGGGACTTCGTGAGAGCTCCGATGAGACAATGATTAGCATCTCTGTAAGAATATAAATATATAATTATTATGAATAGGATATATTAGAGATGATACATGGCATAAATGTATGGGTTGTTGAGTATGAATTTCACGGCCAAGTTAAATTTTATGCTTGACAAACGTCTAAGAATCACTGACACTATATCTAACACAATACTGAAACGACAAGATACTGCACGCTCCTTTCGGTTACTTCAATACTCACTAGACAGATGAACTTATTTTCAACTCTAACTCACTACGAGCTTCCTCTTAGATTCCTTATAAACATCCAAGGCGTCTGAATAGAAGATGGCCTCGTGACCTTCTGGTTTAGAATAGCTACTGGAGAGGTGCCCATGAATATTTTCTTAAAAATACTGTATCATGTATTATGTCTATTAGCTTATTTATTAATTTTACTGTGTAATACAGCTGTAAATTTCAATACATTTTACAAAAAAAAAATAAACTAATCAAATACTTATTAAATTTAATTTTGCCAAAAGTTAATCTAGGCAGGCGTTTGTAAAACAATAATCCCTTTCTAAAAACCTGAGTGGGACTGATATTGTACCGAAATAATATTATATAATATACTGAAAATAAGGTGAATAAATCCAGGGAAATAAAAACCTTGGGTTCCGTAATAATGTTCATAAAGTTTTTTCGTCCATTGAGAATTTCGGTCGCCTTAAAGCATATATTTCTAAAAAAAATCCAAAACCGCCAAAAAAACATAAGGACTACAATGTTTTGGCGAAAATAAGTCTAACATCAGTTCCCTCGTGGGCGGCACATGCTGTTGGAATGGCTATTGGTGACAGAAGAGAGTGAGGTCAGTACTTGCAGTGATTTGTGATACTACACAACTGCCCTGTGTTCTCCACAGTTGTAATCCTTCTGTGGGGGCAGCTATGATTGCCTCCTTAGGATTCTGGCTCCTGCTTAAAGACCAATAAAACTTCCATACCTTTACTATATCGTACAGAACGACAATAAAAACAACAAAACAAAACAACTACCAATTATTACACGATGATAGAGTAACTTATCTCTTTTTTTTTTAATTATTATTTCATATATAATATGAAGAAAATTAATTCTAAATCATTATCTTAACATTACCTTTTTTTTTTTTTTAATTACGTATCATTGACCTCACGAATGTCGGTGGTTAATGATATTCGTCTTGATTTTCGTTCTTTCCATCGACGTGTTTTATAATTTTCGACTACACTTCTTTTCTTCTTTCATACTAATTTGTGCCCATGTTTTTTCTCTTCCCATTTTGGAGAGAGTTTTCAATAGTTTCCTTTATGTATCTCTATCTAAACAGTAGCCATCTGTAATTTTAAGATTCTTTCATTTTTAACACGGTATCAAGATCTTTGATTTTTTTTTTTTTTTTTCATATATTTTCGTTAGATCTTAGCTTGTAACCTTCTTTTTTTCCTGCGGTCATAGATTTTCATTAAGATCGTCATTTCTGTTCTTAGCAGTTTTCCCAACTTCGATAGCCATGTGCTCTCCATCTCATATTACCTTGTTTATTATTTTTTTTTTAAAGAGGGAATGTCGAAATAGTAGATTGGCGAAAATGGAGCGGACGGCTTTAAGTAAGATATTTAAGTTAGGTGTAAGATAATATCCGGCTCAAGATTATGAAGGAAGATCTAGCGGGTCTACCGGCGAGTCTCTGACTGAATACCTCCAAAAAGTGTAATAAGATGATCAAGAGAATATTATCTAGATGAAGCAGCTATCCCAAAGAAGCACTTCTCCATCGTCAGATAAGTAGAAACGAAAAAAACATGGCCTACACTTATGAGTATAATTGATCTCTCTATCCCCGTTTGTCTAGTAAGTGTTGAAGTAGTCGAAAACGTCGTGCAGTTTCTTGTCGTTTCAGTCTTGTATGAGGGTTCCAAGTGAGACGTTTGTCAAGTAGAAGTCCTAAATAGTGGATCTGTTTAACTGGACAAGCTGAATATTATTAAAGGATACTGTATCGCAGGATGTCATAGGTTTACGACGTAGGGTGAAGGTAATTTGGTGGGATTTGTTGGAATTTATTTTAATTCTCCAGTTCTGACACCATACTTCGAGGTCTCTGATGTGGGATTGAAGAGTTTGAGAGGCAACAGTTGGATCAGTATTGACTGATAACACAAAAGTGCCATCAGCATAGCTAGAAACGAAGGTGTTAGGATGGGATGGGATATCAGCTGTATAAACCGTGAAAAGAACCTATCCTAAGATACTGCCTTAAGGAACATCAGTAAACTGACTAAAAATGGATGAATAGGAATTATTATGATTTACTTTGAAGGATCTGTCAGTGAGGTAGGACTTGATCAGAAGGAAGTAAGTAGGAGAGAGAAATTTACGAAGTTTGTACAGCAGTCCTGGGTGCCAGACTCGGCCAAAGTCCTCAGTAAAATTAAAATTATTCAACTGTTTATTATATAGTTATTTTTTTCATAGATCTCAAATTTGAGGAATATTTAAATTAGAGTTGAGCTTATTTACCTTTATATTATGATGTTTTAATACAAACAAAGTTTTCCGCTCGGTACTTCATATAGAATGATAGTCTACAATTTGTCAACGTGTACAGTGCATGTAGTTACCTAGTTGGTCGTGAGCTAAACCTAAAATATGCAAGAGATATGTAAGGCTTAGGAGGTACACGCATACTTACGCAAATAGCAGTAACAAACACGGAAGACATTACAAATGGCCGTAGGTTCTTTACTACCCCAGTGGTAGTTGCTTCTGCTTTAACATGCTGTGTTAACATAACGGGAACAAGATTAACTTGGATCAATATTATTCTGGTTGTTTAAAGAAAACTAATACATATGTACTGTATAATATATAGAAACAGTGGTTACAATAAACGGATATATATGTATGTCAACTAACACCGATTGAAATATTCCAGAGAAAAGCCGCGTGTTACAGTTATTTTACAAATTATAAATTTTTCTTTAAAATGAATTACGACGCGTTTCCTAATTTTACTATCAAATATTAAATTTGGGTCATATATTGGCTAGCATTACAGCTTTATATGCCCGAGATCGTGGATTCCAAATGCGGCAGATGTTTCTAGGATATTTTAATAGGAGTTAAGAATCACGATTTCGGAGTTGTTGTTTTTTTACGGAAATCGAAGTAATCTCTATTATTACTTTTTTTTAACAATTGATCATATGTTGGGTATGTGATATAATATTAGTCCCACTGTCTTTCTTTCGAGAGATCTTTTGGGAGCGGCGTGGTCCAGGGGTAAAGCACTACCCAACTGTTTTCCGGTCCTGGGTTCGAATCCCGGCAGTAGCAGAATACTATTTATTCTGTTATTTCAGCCGGTGGGTGATCCTATTTAATGTAGACCCTCCTGGGGCAGACACAGCCCCTTTAAAGTGATTACCCGAAATTGGGGGTGAGGGAGGGAGGGAAAACCTGGCGGCTGAGTGTGATATCGGCCTAATCACCTCATTGTTCAGCCGCTGGCCTAGAAACAGTACGAATCTCTAAATGTACTGGGCCTAAGACCATTCATGGGTTGTAGTAGCAAAGGTGTTTTTTTATTTTATTTTTACAGGTGGTCTCGGTCCAGTCCGATTCCAGTTACTCACTAAAGATCCCTGTCCTAAAATATCTGGATATGCAAAGTTTAGGTCTCCCACTGCAGTATTGTCCGATTAACCACATCGGAATAAAAGTGAAGTTTATGAATAAACAAAAAAATATGAAAATTTCATTATGTAGAGTTCTTAAGGTATAGTATATCTTCCACAAATAGAATTTCACACTGTCACCCAGATTAAGACCACTACTGGGCAGTAACCTTTCGTTCAGCCTTCGGGGATGCATTAAGGATAGGTTTAATAGCTGAATTAGTCTTCTACCAGTACTAGTACCACTACATATATATATTATTTCTCCTACATTTATATATATTCGTATAAATTAAACTAAATTATGGTGACCTCAAAATAGTTTGTTGAGTAACATACCCTAGTAACTAGCTACAAAGGAATAATTTTCGCATAACCTTCCAATAAAAGTGGAAAAACAAGATAATACTTGTTGTTATTTTTCTAAACACGGCTGAGGTAGTATTATCTACGATCTATAGCTTATTACTTAACGGCAGGTTTGAAATTATTGTTAAATTAATGGAACCCCTGAAAGCCCAGCAAGACACTAATGATATACCATTACAGGCTAATGTAAACAAACAGGGGAGAGAGATGAATGTATAATAAAGTGGCTGGTCGGGGATGCAGTTGGTACCAACTCCACTATCCTAATGATTCCTGCAAATGCTGAGCCCTTTAGCCCTAATAAGTTGCTACACGTGTGAGGAAGTGTCTTTGAATGCTACTCTTAACGAGGGGAGCTTTTTTTTTCCCCAGCCTCTATCTCAAGTACTCAAGTTTTTCTACCTGCTCTCTGTAAGTCAGATTCCTCGATGCCTTGTGAGGAATAACAACTGCGCTTACAGCACGTCATGACTTAAGAGGCCCGCTATTCCTGTATATATACAGTCCGATAGCTGGGGAAGTGGGTAGAGCGGCGGCTTAACAACTTTATCGAAAATTACGTATTTACATATTTGTGGCTTTTTTTACTTTACCCACACCATTTGCTTATTCTATTAGAGTGATTTATCTTATCATCAGGGTGATACTTTAAAAGAAGAGATGTTTAAAATAATCTATTTCTCAAGGTTCAGATGTAAAAAAAAATGATAGTTTAACATACAATTCGTTGAAATATTCATTTAGGGGGCCAATAGGCTTTTAATGATTTTTAAACTCTAACATATACACACGTTTTGCCTACCGTTTTATCGCATTATCTTCTGTAAACAAACTCACAGAGGCATGAGTCCATAAGAGATCTTGTTCCACACTAAAGTGTGTTGCTTTTTTTAGCGTGGCAAATAATGACTCAATTCTTTGAGTATAGGCTTCGATATTAGGTTTAAAATGTTTGTGAATGGTTAACTGTATAACGCATTCTCGGAATTTTAATTTTCCATACCTCTGAAATGCCTTAAAACATATTTTTCTAATTTAAAAACACGACTAAGTTGTATCAGATTCAATATTAACAAAGACAAGTTCAACGTTTCTTAAAATCTAAAATGTAGTAGATTGGTATCCGCCTTCATGCATACAACTTATAAAGCCTAGAAACACCTGTTAATATACACTAATATAAAAACTAGGGACACGCCCTTGTTTCGCACGGGTGAAATTTTGTGTCGTTTATGTTTAAAAAACTTCAGTTTGACCAATTAAAAGTTTATTACTTTTGATTATGAGTTCATCGTAACGAAAAGCAAGAAAATATTATATAACGCCTATAAATTCTTATATTTAATCATCAGCAGAAACTAGAAACATAAATTGGTCAAAAAATCTGGTTTAGTTTATTTGTTTGTTATGTTTAACGGTCCTTTTTTATTCGGTTTATTACAATTTAATAAGAACTTTTTCTAAATACATTTTAAAGTATTAAAGTTGATTTAGTTTCCAAGTGAGTCCCGTTTAGTTTACAGCGGAACTACTACTTTTTTGTTAAATGATCTAAAAGCAGAAATAATTATTAACAATATTAATTTCAGCGACTTACGAACAATTGGGTACATAATGTTTTTTTTTTTTTAATCTTGACTACTGTGTGAAGTATATAACATGTACCATCACCATGAATCACCATAACCTCCCTAATCCACAACATTACAAATAACATTTATGCATTGGGGTCACCCATAGCGTAGTTGCCAGCATAACAGCTTTCTATGCCAAAGGTCGCGGGTTCAAACCTGCTGGTGGCCCTAGGATTTTTTAATGGGAATAAAAATCCTTAGTTATGTCGTCCTTCGGAGGGACGTTAAAAGGTGGTCCCGAGCCTGTGCGATGTCAGGTACTCGTTAAAGATCCCTATGCTAATAAAACATGGATAGGCAAAATTTAGGACTCCCACTTTAGCATCGTCCGATTAGCCATAGTAGCATAAAGTGACGTTAAACGAATAAACAAACAACAACATTTATGGAAGGAATTAGTCCGGGTGGCGGTCATTAAATGAAACAACTGAATAGTTTCAACTATTTTATTGTTTGCCAACGTTTCGACCCCCATTGTGGGTCATCAGGGCGTCTGGTAGGCGAGTGGAAACTGTAACAACATTTATGCATAACTTTATGCGCCTATAATACCTTTCTATTAAATTGCCCGAATTATTTGATTGCATATTACCTTTTAAATCTTTCCAACGGTATATTATACGTCCATGTTTATGCTTAGGAGACCAATATGCTTTGAATGGTTTTAAAATAAACTCAAATATCATTCTCGTATCTTTTTCCGTAAACAAATTCACATAGGTATGAACGAAATAAGGGATCTTCTAGTCTCACATTAATTTTTTTTCCTTTAGCGATGGTCCACAATAAATCAATTATTCGAGTATGGGCTCCGGTATGAAGATCAACAAAATTTGCTGATTATGAATAACTACACTATGCCTGTAACGTATTCTCGGAGTTTTAATATTCCTTACCTCTGATTCTGATTTACAAATACGACTAAGTTATATCAGATTCATTATTAATAACAAAGTTCAACGTTTTTTAAAATCTAGAATGTAGTAGATAGGTATCCTCCTTCGTGAATAAAATGTATATAGCCAGTAAACACTTGTTAATATAAAAATTAAAATATTATTCTAAAAAGTAACTGGTGTGGGTATTTTAATTTTTTTTTAATTTATATTTTAATAGCTAAAATAAGAATTTATTAAAAACAAGTATTACTGGACAATATGTAACACGAATACTGATGAAACTTTTCATTTACTCGCAGTGTGCCCTATTTACTCCTCAATCAGAAACCACTACAGATCACACATAATATCTCACACGCAATATCTCAGAAAATCAATTCCCGACAACATTTGATATAGAAGACTCTACAAAACTAAAACAACTGTATTATTATATAATTAACTGTATAAAATTAAGATCATTCATTATCAATGATAAAATAATGATGGTTTATTATTATGGTTGACTTTTTAGTTACTAAAAATAGAATCATTATATAGCTAACTAAAATCATCAGCACGAATGGTAGCCGGTTCGCTAAACAGTTCTCCTTAATGTTGATGCAGCTTGATATAAGTAATTGATTGAGCAGTTATGGACCAATTTATTTAAATACCAAGTCGGTATTAAAAACAGACGTAGGGCGATTTTGGATGGGTAGATAATTCATAAAGAAGAAAGATCTAGTTTTGTTACCACTATATAGCAAGTGGTATTTGTTAAATAGGGTTTTCGTTAACAGGAACCTTTTACAGAGCTACCTAATGTTTCATTGACACTTCGCGTATCACAGGATTCTTTCTCAAATCAGACTCTCCGGATAAATACGCGATCTCGTTTAATGTAGCTTTACACAAGTACATTTTAGACCTACCGAAGCCCTGCCCAGATTGCAATAAGCAATAATATTGGATGATTATTTTCATTGCCTTTCAGGTTGCCCTGAATATCCTGAAAATATAATCCATTATATACCCCGATTGAATGACATTACTCAACGTATCATGAGTAAACATTAAATAAATACACAAATGTTTTTTTTTCTAATGTAACTTGCAATTCTGAGATCGATTAATACCAGTCCCAGCCAAAACTGCAGAGCATTTCATGGACGCTGACATACCAATATCCTTGAGATGCCTCCAATTCGGGAGTAGATTTATGGAACGAGTGAAATAGATACATTGATCAGGCAAGTTATGGCCTCATCGTATGTCCCTTGGTGGTTATCGTCAGATTAGTGGAGGTCCTAAATCACTCAATGGGGCTGTAATAAACGAAATATCCCTGTCTTCCGGCCGATACTTTCAACTCATAACCCGTGATTCAAAACAATTTTCAAAAGTTTAGACGGCCAGTTAAAATATGATTGATTTTCATTACTTCTTTTCCCTTTAATTTTGATGATTGATGAGGGCGGTAATAAATATATATAGTAACGGGGCTACCTATAGCCCTGATTTTCACGTCAGCAAGAAAGCGGTGGGCCGATTCTTGATACTTTTGAAGAGAACTGTTTCCAAATACATATTCTTTTCGTCCTATACTCTAGCAATGGTTTTTATAATTTTTCACACATATTTTAAATTTCTTTAAAAACAAATAATGCAAGAGATTCTTGTCTTATGTGTTTTGGGATAACGCATTGGAAGTGCAATGGTCTATTCTACGTTGAAAGGACGCAAAGAATTAAGTTACTATAAAAGGTTTTTGGATATTATAGAGATTTACTTTATGGCAGGTAATCTTATGGTTTCTTCTTAGCTCTTAAAAATACTTATTGTAGCAAATGACTTTGTGTATGGATTTGAAAAATCTGGTGAACACACACACGGACAATCATTCGTTGTTAAAGTCAATTCAAATAAATATTAATTGGTTATTATATAATTCAATTTTGTATTTGCATGCCTAAAATTTATATGTTGTATATCATATATATATTTCCTTATAGCTTTTGGCTTAGTCAATTACTGTTTCTTACTGTGTAGTTTTTTACTGTTTCTTTATGGTTGTATTTTTATACTCCTTAAGTATTTTTATTGTTTCTAACTGTGTAGTTTGTTAAATGTTTCTTTATAAAAAATTGTGTTATATTTTTAATATTACTTAAGTAATGTATTGTTTCTTTGTACCGTGTTACAGTTTGTTATTGTATTTTGTTGAATTGCGCAGGTAACTCCTTTTCCACACACGGGCTTCATTACTGATGAAGTTATTAGTCATAATATATAGCATCTTATTGATAGTGACTTCTACTTGCACTGTAATGTCTATATTTTGATTTATATAAAGAAGTCATAAAACAAAAAAATCAATAGATGAAAATAAAAAACAAAAACTAAGAATTGTTAAATACAGTTAGAGATGAAAAAAGGTTAAAGAACTAACGAGTTCCTATATACACGTATTTCATTAAATAATCTATAATATTATTATCTACAGCAATCAGATAGTTTCATCCACTTTCATCAACTTTCCGTAACAGTATAAAACTTTGTCTGTAACTTTTTTTTTTTTTTTGTGTTTTTCAACAGTATATTATACATCTATATTACTGTTCGTATGTTGAAAAAAAAAATATTTTGCTCTTTCCTCCTTCGTTGGATATCGAATTTGTTCAACTTACATATTCCCATATTGGGGAGCCCGTGGCTGCGTGGCTAGGCGTATCTTCATGCTACGGTTCTGAGTTCGAATTCCAGTCCCGACGGGGCTTTTATAAGGGTGTGAAAAAATGGGGATTCAATCACAACCTCTCCCCGGGTATGTGAGACCCGTCAGCCAAAGGTGGCCACTCACAAAATTAGTCGTAGGAGCGATGACCCTACACTAAAAATTGTATCGTGAAACGTGAAACCACGAGGCCCAGAGCCTACACGGCCTGTCGCGCCACTGGAAGAAAAGAAACATATTCACCCGTTTTTTATCAATGATTACAAGATGATATGGGGTTATTCTTTTCGAATCTACAAAATTATCGGCGTTTAAACCTAAATTTCAAATATCGGCGTTTAAACCTATTCAATCAGAATGTAAACACATCATATTAAAGCTCATTAAATTTGACTTCGATATAGTTAGTTTTATCAGAATCGTTGATCCGATTCTGAGTAAACTGTAATACAATAGATGAAAAATGCATAGTATAAAATAACACTTTCGGTCAGCGATTTCTGAAAAAGTTTCTGCAACACTTCAGGCATATACGACCTATAATATGAAATCGCTCACACATAAATTTTTGCGAGAATTGGACATTTAAACTAAGGGAACCCCCAAGATATGGATTTTCCGTATCAATACTTTCATTTATTAATATGTTTCAAATATAGTGAAAGTAATAATTTTTTTTTTTGAAATTATGAAAAGTAATTTAATTAAGTTTTACGTGTAATGTAAATCATGGATTAGGGGTGCCATATTCAAGTTTGTATTTATAATGAGATTCCCTAGGAACATTGATTAGTTTTTAATTTTAACTCGATTAAAGCTGATAAAATAAGGCACGAATATAGGCATTCTATTATATAGCGTATCGTTGACATAATAGAACATAAAATTAATTAATAATATCATGAAAATCTTACGATAAGCTTCAAATTACGTTAACAATAAAAATTTTTTTTAGGTGTTAATTTTTATTAGTAGCAATATTATTATTGTCTATTATGACAAATTTAATATATACGAATAAATAAATAAATATTTTTATTAAGCTGTGTGACAGATAATCTGATGCGACGGAATCATAAACATGAAAGCGATTAACTAAGCTTTCGATTCGATAAAGGAAAACCGAATACGATAAGGCAGAACTGAGTCCCAGTTACAGATATCATCGACAGTTACTGCGTCGGATATAAGTTGAGCAGAGAGCGTTGAGTATCGCAATGGACATGTTCGCCCGCGGGTCCGATCCATATCGGTATAGTGCACATCCATTAACTATATCTTCAATTGAAAGCAAAGCTATTAGCATATTTCGCAAGATCGGACCCAAAGTTCAGCAGGCACTTATGAAAGGGAAAATTACAATATAATTGTCGAGGCTTCGGATTCCCACGTAGGGTCGGTGCAGGAACGGTGCAACACCGATTTAGCTTAATTGTATTTTAATGATGGTTCATGGAGGTCGTGAATCAATCATCCACTCTCATTAGTATTTCATTCAGATTTTATTCCCAGGTAGCAGTTCTTCAGGTTTTATGACGCTTTTTTTTCGAGGGTCTTAATGTCAGGGAATGACTACGCCTCTATAGGCGAAATATAGAGAAGTCATTTATGACCATAGCGTCAAACCGAAAATTAGCTGTTTTACGATTAGCAAACTCAGAGAGAAAAATAGCTGGTTTCTAACAAATCAATGATAGTGAATCAATCATGAGGTGCCATGAAGGTAGATCAGTTAAAAGACTGTCATCCGGGTCGAGAAAGATTTTTCTGCTACTATGCAGGAAACATTTAAAAACCACCACGTCCGGGTGTTCTTGACAATAAGCTTTTCAACATTTTCTCGTATTTAAAATTTGATTAACCAATGAGTACTAGTGAGATAACTGTAAATACCGCGACCCTGTGTTTGGGGTGGAATTATCTTGTCAAACTAGTCTTTTACTTAAGGAAAATACTTACTGAAGCATTTAACATACTTCTCTTTTATTCTAGTGTTCTAATAGTTTAACGCTACAGAGAGAAGAAGATGAAAAACTCTCCCTGAATCTTAGCAATTCTTATAACATGACTCAAAAAATAGAAATAAAAATTCACGAAATAACTCTTCTGAAACTTTAACCAGAGATTTAATGCCTTAGAAATGAATAAATAGATAAGGAAGAAATGAGTTTGGGTGTAAAAAAAAAAATAAAAAGAACATTATTTGAATTCATTCTTGTCTAACCTAAGTCTATTTTTTTTTTTTTTTTTTACTTTTCTATTTTTTTTAACTACCAGATATCAGAATGAAATAGACCAACAATTCAATTCGGCCTTTTTTATTACAAAAAAAAAAAAAGAAAGAAAGAAAGAAAACGACACCGACACTAAATTTGTTAAAATTTATTACTCGACTCTACCCTCGAAATAAATATGGACCTTTACACTCTGATTAGGATAGGCTAAATTCATAAATTAAATACGGTTTTATTTGTCCTGTTTGCCTTAATTGGATTTATTAATGTTAGTAAAAATCAAAGCGAGATATATGAAAAACAACATCAGGCTACGTTAATATTCATTTTAATGAAACTAATTTAAATTAATCTTAATGAAAGATAATACCTTTGTTAAAATAAACCATACACCTTTCCTAGGAGTGTGTTTTAAAGCCCAATAAAATATGATCTATAGGTGAGTGACCTATTGACAGCGAAAAAACTGTAGAAAACCATCAATTTCTGCAAAAAACAAGACCTATTCCATTTAATGTTTCTGACACACACTATTAACGTAACTTTAATACTTTCACGCTTTTAAATTAAATTATCTACCAAGCAAAGAAAAATAAGTGACCTTCGTTTTAAATTTGATAATAGCAAACGTATATAAACACATTATAAAGAAAAGAATTCCCAAAATATTATGAAATAGCTAATGTGTTCATACACCGAATTCGTGCGAATCAATCTCATATGGGTTCATAATCATACCCATCATAATTTTTAAGTAACATTTCACCTTGTCAAGTAGAAGAGATTTCTATACAGGAGTTACGTAATGCAAGCGAGCACAACAACTGTTATAAACTTATCTAGAGAGGACATGGATTCCAAATTCGTGATGTCCGACTAAAAGAGGTCCTGAAGTACAGTGATTGGGATCCACCGAGCGTCCTTGGCACAGATCCGCAACAAGAGATCGGGTACCGGGCGGCTCTGTCCCACGGGAGCAACCTGATAGCTGTCCCAAGGGAGTGATGGCTGCGGGTACTTCAATCGAAACAGAGTTCGCAGAATAATTATTTAAATATTAATGCTACAGAACCTACTTGATCATTTCAAAGGAAACCATATGTGGGGGCCGGCAGAGAAGGTTTCAAATAAAACTTGACAAAATCAACTTACTGGAAAAAAAAACAACGGATATCCGAACTCAAAAATATTGGAAAAAGACAAAGGATAACCGAACTCAAAAATATAAGAATTTAAATAACTAAATATATATATATATATATATATATATATATATATATATGTAAACTAATATTAGAGGTAGATATTAGGGCTGATATTCTTCCGAACTCTTATCATATCATTTCAACGTTTCGACGAGAATTGACAACAAAGATCTAAGCAATGACCTCCTCAGATATGATTTTTCACTTACTGACTATTTTTATTGGTTTGTATTTAAATTTTTTATATCAGTGACAAAGTTTGGATAAACAGACGAATTTCAAAAAGTTAAATGTAATAGGTACTCCCAGTACTTAGGGGTAGGTACCGATGGGTATTGACCTACTTCATACCTGAAAGTTTGAAGCATAATTACATAGCCAGGCCAATAAAACAGAATTGCAACAACTTGCCTAATATTACCCAAATAGAACTGACTTTGTAAATTATTCGTGAATTAAAGTTAAGAACATAATATGTAGTAATTTAAATCGTTATGAGAGGATTCTTTATAGTTTTTTCCCTTTTTCTATGAGGATTTAACAGCAATTGGGACTGACAAGACGAGTAATTCTACAAATTACATACCAATTTCTATCATACATTACATGAGATCTATGTTCAGTTAACCTTTCAGTAAATCTGGAAGAAAGCGGACTTGTATTTTCGATGTATTTAACTGAATAGTTTCTTCATCCAAAACGTCAAATTAAGAAGTACAACATGCGCGGTATATCCAAAAAACCATCCAGATTAAGACCTCTTACAGAACTCTTAATCTTTAATTTAAGAAACTGTCAAGACAAAAACCTTGACCTGAGAACATGCTCTAGGCATCTCGTGATGCTCAAAAGCCAGTTGACAAAAAGTATTTACTGCTGACTCCTACTAGATTTATCATAGGTCCTATTATTCAATCTTGCACAAAACATCTAAAGCAGTATCTAAATTACTTCGTGACCGTGTTTTGGTTAAGGGAAGTACCCGCCGCTCGTGACCCGAGGACCCGCGACCCTGGCCGAAACGGCCTCCTCCAGTTCCAATAATCTTCGAGATGAGCGATTCTTCGAGATAGTAAATACCAAGGAGATGTACACTGTCACGGAGCGTTGCTGTGACACCGGTAGGACGCTGGAGATGGGCGGACGACGTTTCGCAACTCGACCACTCGGCTGTCTCCGACTCAAGGCTCTTGTCTTAAAAAGGACAAAGAAGGATGGTGAGGGATCTGCTATAGGATGGTAGAAGCAGACATGAATACCAATCCGCAGCTGAGGACTTATTGCTACAGATTGAGTATTTACTATTTCTCTCTATCCGGAACGAGATTTTATGACTTCTTCGTACTATGGATAAGGAAAAAATGAATTCCCGGATGATTCTGGATGCAGTGAACATTTTACTGTTTAAGCTAGAGGATTGCACTACCCAGTATGGTGTTAGTAAATGCAACATTGTCACTGTATGTACAGTTTTAACTGTTATTTTATATAGTTAACAATAGTCTGAGTTGTGAAAGTTTATTCATCACACATGTCACAGATGTTCATTTATTAATAACAAGTGAGTCACTCTGCTTTTCTCAGGTGCAATTGAATGTCATTTATTTTTTAAAAGATGCACTTGACCGTTTCACAAATTAATTTATAGATAGAGAAGAGAAAAAGAGACTCAAGAGCAGTAATATTGAATACTAACTTTTGTGAATAACCTTTCATTTAAAACGATCAAACCGCTAAAGTAATATAGCAAAATAACTATGCCTTCTTACACCAGCGAGGTTATAATGTGTACTTAAGAAAAACAAAACAGGAATACCGAAGGTTCCCATTTTATTCGATTGATTATAGTTTTATTTTTCAAACGAACTTCTTAGAATATTTAAAAAAAAGTCAATGTTTATTTCCATGAAATTCCGATTTAGTGTAAAGAGAAACATTTGTTTATATGAAATAATCCTTGAAGCAGAAATAATTAATAAAAATGTAAGTTAATGGATTTATAAGGACTTTTCATTTATTTTAACAACTTACTTACGATTTGGTACGTAATTTTGTTTCTAAAATCTTGCGAACTGTATGGAAGAATATATACTGAACGGTGGCATCAGTGAATCACCATAACCTCCCTTACAACAACTTTACAAATAACACTAGTTCGTTCCCTTCTTTATATAAGGCTTATAACTTTATCACATACTAGCTTCTCTAAATTCCAACGGCAGGTATATTATAAGTCTATATTAATACTCATGTTTCAGGAAAGATTTGTTTATGACTTCATTATAAAAAATAGAATATTCTTATCTAAGGAAGAACTTTATTGCAATATATTTTACTTATAAACTTTCAGGAAAAAGTGGCCTAAAACATAGTGAAAATGGTACAAAAATCAATCGCGTGCGTTAGAAGGAGTTTGCGAAAACCAAGAATCGAGTGTTAATAAATGTTAACACTTTAAGAATAAGTGCCGGAGACGGAGCTGAAATTATAAGATTTAGAGACAGAAAATGACATTGCCTTTAGAACTTTACTTTGCTTACTTTACTTAGGAAGATTCTTTTGCTTTCCAGAAGGTGGTTTGGAACAAAGAGATAACATTCAACCATTAGAAATTAACATAACCCCCTAAAAGGGGAGCCCGTGTCTGAGAGGCTAGCGCGTTTGTCTCCGCGCCAAAGTTTGTGAGATCGAATCTCAGTTCCGGAGAGACTTTTTCAAGCATTTAATTAAATAGGGATTCACTTACAGCCTCTTCTCCGAGTAGTGAGACCCGTCAGCCAACTGTTGGCCATTCATAAAAATAAGCGTAGGGAGTAATGACTCTACCCTATAAAATTAATCGAGAAACGCGTGTGTATTCTAATGATAAAAAAAAAATAAATTATCCGTTATTATAGCGTTGTAAATTTACTTTTAAAAGTTAGAAGTTGTCATGATATTATTGAAGGTCACTAAATTAAAGATTTTAATAACTTACTAAAAGAAGAATATTTTTACGGATAATATTAATATAAAATAAATCAATCTAAACATTTTATGAATTAAACATAGACTAATGAAAAATATTTAAAGGGTGAGAGAAAAAAAAAACAATTATAACTTTTTCGATTTCTTTGGATAAAAATTCAAGCATGCGTACTTCTAGGACAAAAAAAAACATGATATATTAACTAATTCAGAAATATTAACAATACATTTCATCGTTACAAGGCGTTAAAATATTTTTATAAAGTATTTATTTTTCAATAAAAATACATTAATCTGCATTCGTGATTCACGCCACAAAAGAATCCGTTTAAATTAAATTCTGAGGTAATAGAAAAAAGTTATATAATTAATTGCCAAGTGCGGCTCAATTACATGGACTTTAAAAATGCATGGATAATTAATTATCGGCATGGTAGAGGTTGCAATGGTGTAGAAACAGCTTTCTCACGGTCTCAATTCTATGTAAATCCAAAGCGTGCGATCTCTAACAACAGCCAGCAACTCACAACAGATCCCATTATCATATTTTAATGACTCATTGTCTCCTAGCTCTGTCCCGCAAATTTCTCTCTTCCTGGAACTCTCACCTGGCAAATTGTAATTTATAGGGAATTTCTAAAGAATTTAGTTATATTTCTTTTTTCGCTTGAATATTATTTTGAAATTGACGAGTACCCAAAATAATTAAAATTCTTTACAAGCTCTTTTATTGCTATTACTCTAATTATAGGCTAAATTTTTAAATGTCTTATTGCGGCGCTTATTATACACAGAAATGATTGTTGGGATATTAAAAATGAATCAACAGATATATGCAATTGAATTGATCTTTTTTTCTTTTTTTTTTATCAATAATTTTACATATTTGGATTCTATTTTTTTTACTTTCATCAAAGTTTGTCATCTCATTTTATTTATAAAATCAGGCTTTAAAATCACGCCTAAAATAAAAAGTAAAAATGTGAAGGTAGAAGGTGAAAATTAAAGTGTAAGAACAATTTTTCATTAGATTACAAAATATTCTAAAACTATTTCGTTTCATAAGATAATTTATTTTTCATTTAAATGAATTTTGGTCTAATTTCGAAATAATGATGTTCGGAAAGCGTTGCAAATTATTGCACAATGGTTTATTATTTCCAAATCACTATATTAAGGTATAAAAGTTTATATAGCTGTTTACAGGCAATTAACTAATATGAAAAGTGATAAATTAATTAAAGGAAATTGGCCAATAACAGTCGTATAAATACGTAAGGCGGACTAACGAATTTGTTTTGTTTTTTCGTTATTCCGGTTTCCAGTATCTTTGAAACCTAAAACCTCAAATTTATGGGATAAGAGAGAGTATTTTTTTATTTATTATTATTTATTTTTTTTTTATCACAAAGCTTCATTATTGAAAATAAAGAATGAAATTACATCTAATTCCAATTCTTCTTTAATTAATTATTTTATGTAGATAAAAACAGTCAAGGATGATACGAAATTCCGAATTAAATGATAATATCTGTGGCGGTCGTGAAAAACTGGATAACTCGAGTTATATCAAAAATGAGTTAACTCCACGTACGCTCCCTCAGACCGTCTCCCACGTCGTGTTAAATTGGTTAAAGAAATTTCTTGGAGGAAGAAATTTCAGGTGGAAAGAAAGCTGTATGTTATAACTCTATTTTGGGAATTACGTAAAGTTTAAGTCGCTCACTTGTAAAATGAAAGATTTTGACTTGACCATTTATTCACGACCGCCACAGATATGTTCTATGAATTAAGATTTAGCTTCTTTTTTTTATTCGGGAACACTTAATAATTGAGCTCTTATCATTTCCAATACAAGAATTCTTTGCTCATTTCGGTCGTTGGAACGTCTGATATGATTGATCGAAAGAACTGACAGTTTCTGATTCAACCTGCCTACCTGATCTTGGACGTATAGCCGAAGTCGGAAAAGAGATAGGACGCTAGTTATGCAACTAACACCGAAGGTCCTCCATATGCATACATAGCTCTGATAGGTTCTAATTAGTAGTGGATCTGACAACCTTCTCTTGATTTACTGCAATTCCCTTCACCGAGGACGCTACATTGCAGAAACCACATTCCAATACCTCTTCCATACCGACTAATATCATCAAATTTGATGGAACATAATTTTTATTGTACATCATAACTTTTCATCCCTTCCTAGAAATTGAGCTATTGCATTACAAAGGGAATTCATTGCCTCTGAATTCAATTAAGCGGAATATGCTACTTGCATTGGCAAAGGACGATCAGCGTCCTTTCTAGGACTTCATTGTCTTAAGATATGCAATAATTTATACACAATGTGGTTATTTTTAAAGTGATTTAAATTCGTATTTATTTTTATTCAATAAATATTTTCCTGAACTATAGTTATATTTATTTCTTATTAATTAATAAATCACTAAACTTTCATAAACCAAACCACAAAAATTGTCAAAGGGTTGGATGACCTTGTATTCATAGACAGATACATTTTCTATAAACCTGAAAAGAAGGGTAATGAAATAGGTATTGTTAATATGAATTTTTAACTCCACCAAGACTCTAAACAGAGTCTCCTTAGAGCAATAGTCGATGCCCCATATTATGTCACTAACAAAATCTAACACCATGATATGAAAATCCTATTGGTCCTTGATATTATTCCAGCCAAATTCTGAATCTTCTATCAGAAGCTTACTATTTTCCTAATCCCTTGGAAAATTTCCTATCTAGCTCCAAGCATCCCTATAACCCTTTTAGAAGGTTGAAACGGTAGTTGCAGAATAGATTCCTTGTATGTCATTAGAGTGCTAATAATGGCCAGCTTCTCCACTCATTTGGTGTGGCTCCGAAAGTGTGGCTCCAGCGCCCTCACACAGTTTCTTTCCACTGGCTTTCAAGACCGGTGACAAGAGTGAATGGGAGGCGCTGGTATCTCCTGCCATTATTTCTCAACTGGTCACGGGGGCTTGATTCGGTGTTC
Source organism: Piezodorus guildinii (assembly GCA_023052935.1). Classification (NCBI taxonomy): domain Eukaryota; kingdom Metazoa; phylum Arthropoda; class Insecta; order Hemiptera; family Pentatomidae; genus Piezodorus; species Piezodorus guildinii. Next base: position 61,177,793 of record CM041292.1, read on the forward strand.
CCAGGGGCACAATGTAAATATTGTATATAGGTATGAATTTATTATTTAATTTATTTAAATTCTATATTTAATTTTTACTTAATTCTTCAGTGTAATTATTTATTTTATTTTTGTTTGCTCTGAACATATGATGAATGATTCCATGTAGCTGTAGTACTATTTCCCATGAGTATGGCAGAATATATTAATTCTGAATAAATCAGTTTTTATATGGACACACAACGTTATTTACTCAATCTTAGAATGGAGTAAAAATTTGTTTATGTTCTGCAAACCACTGCTCAACACTGCTTCTCATTGATTATTTGTGGGTTGTTTGGTCTAATCATTCTTCATAATAATAGTTCATAATAATAAGGACTAGACCAAGTGGCAGCTAGAACTAGTGGACTGTATTAAATGAGTGAAAAAAAAACTGATGGATTAAATATTGGTGTATTTGAAACAATTGGAAAGATTATGGATTACAATGGCTGCATAATTACTTCCCTAGTATATTGTTCCTCGCAGTTGATCTCTTCATTCTCCCAGCCTTGATATCCAGTCTAGGACGACCTTTTCTTCCTCTACACCATTCTTATAAGAGCGTACTCAGAAAAAAGAAGGAAATGGTATATGTTTTATATTACAAAAAGATGGCTGCTAGTGGCACATTGATTGAATTGAGGGTAAATGCTGCGCGAACATGGGTCTATCTAAAAGATAAATAAGAAAATACGATATTTGAAATAAAAACGACCTTAAGAATAAATAATTTCATGGGACGGACATTAACTAATAATTAAATTAGTCCGATAAATGCCTTATAGGCTACAATATCTACTTTAAAAAATTATCGATTGAAATTTAATAAAATGTTAGTCTATTCATGTACTGAGGAAATCAAGTATATCCGATTACTATTACGACATAATTATAACGCAGTAATTTCTTGTATGAATTTTATTTTAAGTTATCACTTACTCCCCAATTAAAATTAAAAAGTAGTAATACATTTCATTATATATATAATCTGGTGCAATACAACTGTAACTTACCTCCGCTGTTAAAATCAATTTACAAACTTTTAAATAAAGATGACAGTTCAAAAAAATATTGTTTTATACGAAAATCATTGTCCATTATTATATTATATTCGCTTTTCATCACTATGCATAACTTTTATTCTAAAATCTAGAGTTAAAAAAAAACAAAACAATTGGAAACAAGATGATGTGGTTTAATATTTTCGAATTCACAAAAAGTAATCTAGCGGTAGCAAATTAAAACATCGGTATTTACGTCCTGTCAGACTATTTCAATCAAATAAATCTACATCAAACTGAAGCCCATTAAATTTTACATAAGTGTGGTGATTTTAATCAAAATCATTAAAGCAGTTTTTGAGAAAATTTTAAAAATGTGTACAATGCATGGTATAAACTGGCTCTTCTGTCGAATTTTTCAAATAAGTTGCGGGAACAACTTTTGCATTTACGCTTCTACAATAAGAAATTCCACTTTTATAAAACTTATCTTCTTCGAGCTAGATTGACCAAACACACAGACCTGTTTATTCCTGGACTTGGTAATTTGGACTCACAGGACCCTAAAACTGTGTAAAAGTGTGATTCCGGTGAAAATTCGAATTGGGAAATTTTTACAATCGCAATTGTTTCGTTTTTTATATGAAGGAAAGTTGGAATGCATTTTTTGCATAACTGTTGACATTTTTGAGTATTTTTAATTATTCAGTCACACTAATATAGTAAAATAAATGTAAATAAACCACTTTTAGTAAGAAAACCATTCCAATCATTAGTCTCAGCAAATACCACATACTGGAAGAAAAAGACAAAAATATGTGGAATAACAAGGTTCCGCTTATGTTAAAATGTATTCCATATTCAGTGCCTGGAAGCAAAGAGCTAATCAATTATTTAGACTTTGTTGGTATTTTCAAGTTGATTTGAAATATATGACATACATAGTACTACATAAGTGCAAAATGAATAATTTACATTATTGAAACATTCCATTTATATGACTTCCATCCGTTTAACATGCTATAAACAATACCAAGAAACCTCAAGGTAACTAACGAAAGGCTCAATGCTTAACCTCTAATTGATATACAGGCTAAGAGTGGATATATGGTGTATGAGGCAAAATATGTTGTTTCTAAATTTGAAAAAAAAAGCAAGGAAATTTTAAGACAAAACATGAGATATGTTTACTCACTACTTATGTGAACATAACATAAGTAGTTGAGTGAGAATGGTTGACTGTGTGTATATAGAGAAGAAGTTAGTTGAGGAAGCATTCAAATTAACACTTAATTTATTACAAACTTAATTTAATATTTCCGACGTTTCAGCCTAAATTTTAGTCCTGCTTCAGGGCGATTGTAGGAGTGAGAGTCCAACCTTGAGTTTATTTTGTGTTTTTGGACTCTCACTTCTATAATCGAACTGAAGAAGGCCTAACATTTAGGCCAAAATGTCAGCACTATCAAATTAAGTTTCTACTTAACTGCGGGTTAATTTGACTGCACCCTCAACTAACTTCTCTATATAACATAACTAGATTTAAAAAAATAAAATTAATTAAATTGAAAGATGATAACAAAAATTAATTACCGTGTTGTTATAATTTAAAACTAACACCTATATAATTGGTTGACATATCAGATAGCTAAAAATTGATATATTACTATATATAATATTTTAACTCCAAATATAGTATATTAACACCAAACAAAATTTATCGGAAATACTAATAGTAAGTAATTTCCCACAAATCGAGTTTATTTGTTTTATCAATGTTATCAATAAAAGCTTGATTATCGAAAATAATTAACCAAAGTAGAATAATTAAACCATTTTAAAAATCAAAATTACATCATATTTCTGTGACTCTTGTATAGAAAATACTAAACGTAAGCTTTAAAGATATTATAATCTTATAACCTAAAGGATAACTTTAGTGTTCTAGAAGTTATAGTCAAAAATATTTTTTTTTAAGTAAACAGAATAGTGATTCTGCAAATATCATGTTGCCTGATGGCCCATCAATTACTTTCCTGACTAATGTAGGATTTTTTTTTTCTTTAATGTTGGTGCTGGAATTTCACGTGTATTATATTACAAATATTGCAATACGGGCGGGTCATAATGGTAGTATAACTATTTTAACCTGAGTGGGAAGGTCGATATTCCGCGGGGCCGCCATGAAAACCATTTAAACTCGTCTAGATCGGATTCGAATCAGCTCTGTATGATTTTTAAGGTAACCAAAACAACACTTTAACCCTCTTGTACATATACTAATACAATCAATTGCTTACATAGGTATGCAGGTAAATACGTACACTACTTAACCCTAGAGTATTGCAGGTAGTGTATGGACTGCCCCGTGTCCAAAGTCTATTGCTTATTATTGTATGTTTTTTTTTTCTTTGTCCCCTTCAATGCAAAGTGGGGTGGGTATAAATAAATAATAAATGAAATATAAAATATTATTTTTAAAATAAACCTTTCCAATCTTACATTTATGAGATTAAAAACTCTCACTTCTCTGCAGATATTTATCTCCCTGTCGCAAGAGATGGACAATGAATCACGAGAAGGAAATAGGGATGGTAACTAGAAGAACCATAGGCCTCTATCCCGGCTCATTGAATGCAGAAATTATGAATCGATATTTCCTCCCAGGCCGGAACATCAGGGACCAAGGGAATACATTAATATTAACGACCTCCTCATGTTTTAAAGAAAGGACTACTAATGAAACCTCTCTTCAGGTTAGTAATTTATCCTAATTTTTTTTTTCATTTAGTGGTTCGTCCATTTAAAAAAAAAATTCTATGTTTATTATTTTGGTCTCTTATTTTCATGAAAATTTGTGGTTTTACGTTTAGTATACATGGAGTTTTGACATTACAATTGTATTTGCTATCGGATTATGCAACAAGGAAATATGCTAACAAAAGATGTAGCAAACTGCATGAGATAGATAAAAAAAAATAATAACTTTCAATATTTCAGGTCTCTTGGCCATTAGTCTTCTGGGCGGATTAGATGGGTTTGTGGCAGTTGATAGGTTTTGAGTCAGCGGGTTTAGGGTCAAAGGGTTAGTCTGTCATGAAATTTATGGTAACGATCAGTGACAGTTGCAATGACGAATGGAATGTTTAGGTCAGTATTTAGTGTCTCGTTAGATACGTAAAAAGGGGCATTTACAATTTTCCTAAGTAATTTTGATTGAAATGATTGAATAATTTTGATTTTTAATTTTTTTGCTGTTCCCCATAGCTCAATGCCATAAGTCAAAATGGGTTTTATCAGTACTTTATAAATAGTAATTTGTTTGTCAATGATAATTTTGAACGGTTGTCAATCAAAAATATTAATAATTTTACAACTTATTGAGAATTATATAAAAATATATTATTGTTTATGGGATCTTTAATTCATGAATTTAAACATTAATTTGTTTAAATTTTTTTTATTTTATGAATTTTACAACTGTATATTACATAAATACAATAAGTAAAAGTGATGAATTATAATAAAAGGCGTATAAGGCTTGTGAAGAAACTACCCAGCGGTAGTACTTCGATGTTTATGTAAGTAAGTAGATCCCGAGGCCATCTTTTTTTCAATCGCCTAGGAGGGTTGTCAGGAATACGTGAGGTTGATAGGTTGCGGACAAAAGGGTTTATATGAGTTGGGAGTTTGGAATTAAAAGTGGTATATCTGCTACGAGAAAGGTCTGCCACAAATGGGATATTAAGGTCGTTATGGATGATTTTATTTGTGACGAAATAAGGAGCGTTTAAAAATTTAAACAACATATTTTATGAAACATAGTGAATCAAGACCCGCTATTGATCCCAAAGGGTAGATGCGGAATAAAAAATAAGGGAATAAATTAAGTTAATTCATCCATTCACTTAAAAATGATTTTTCTTTATAATTATATGAATGACAACACAGCGTTGAAAATACATTTACAAAATGAGTTTTTAGTAAGGGAAAAAAAAATCTGTACCACTACAAACCATGAAGAGTTTTTGGCTCAGTACATGTAGATATTCGTACTGTTTCAAGGCCAACGGCCGTGCAATGACATGATTCGGCCATGATCACGCTCAGCGGCCAGGTTTTTCCCTTTTTTTGGGAACCCACTTTATAGAGGCTGGGTGTGCACCAGGAGGGTCTCCTTGCCCCAGGATCGCCCCACGGCTGAAATAACAGAATAAATAATATTCCGCCACAGTCGGGATTCGAACCCAGGACCCGGAGCACAGTAGACTAGCTCTCTACCCACTAGACCACGCCGCTTCCTTTGAGTAGAAAGGTATGGTAAATTATTCTTACTCCCTTAGGGAATATTTTTCCTTGGTCGCCTACAATTTCATCTGAATAAAATAGCTGTCTAGTCTCATTATTCTCCTGGTATAAATTCATACCAATATTGGAAGGAGACAAATGAATTAATTGAAACTAATAAAAAAAAATATATAAAACAGTTATTTCTTCATTTTCACAAGGTTGATAAAAACTCCCATATTTATCTCAATATAGGTAATTTATTTTAGTACAATGAATCAATAAAGAGAGTTAAATAATCGTATTTAAAATTATGTAATGAGTTATTTAAATAATGCACTCAATATTTAATCATTGACGTTTTTATAATAAAATAAAAAAGGAAAATGTACTCAAATAAATTATCTATATTGATATAAATATGGAAGTTTTTTTTTAAACTTTGTGCAAATGAAGAAATAGCTTAGAAACGTCAAATAAACAATTTAAAAATTAGATTATGTAATAAAAAATAATTTTTTTAACGTACTAAAATGGTGTAAAAAGTGGAAATTAAAAATTAACCATGACAAGTTCAAACACGTTACATTTATACTTAGACACAGAAACTGCGCTCCAATTTACATAGACAATTACCAGATACCAAAATCAAAAACATTTACGTACTTAGAAGTTATTTTTAACAAAAATTTGACTTGGGCACCACACGTCAAGATTAAACTTTTCTCATCATCGTCAAAAGTTTTCTTTCGGTTCTATATTTTTGTAAGATATTTTTTTAGCCATTACCAAAAGAAGTTGAGTTAAAGGTTAAAATAAGTTGTAAAATGTACGATGACATCATAAAAATATATTTGTTTACAGGCACTTGAAAATGGCCTAGAGGCGGCCGAAATGTTGTAAATACGAAATAAAATAAATGACCTCTTTGGAAAACGGTCAGATTAACGTAAACTCTAAAGTAAACTATTGTATTTAATACTTCATAGACATTATAAATTACCCCAATCAGACAAAAACTTAACGTACATAATTATTTCTTAAAACCTGTATCGACTTACGCTTGTCAAATATACGAACCTGCTAAAAAGACACACATATGAAAAAAACAAACCTTTCAATCTCAATTTCTAATAAACCTATACCTAGGTGCGTATTCCGACTACAGCAAACCATATTCGATCGACTTATAAACGATTTCACGACCAAGTACATGAACACATTAATAAGACATGGCTACAACTGACATCCAACACGTAACTCGTCGTAGGGTAAAAGGAGTTGGAGGAAGGATATCTGACCTCAAAATATAGACAAGTGAATGCCAGGAGAATGGACCGTAGGTGATGTCTCTCTCATGCCTTTCCATGACAGGCTTCCTAAGATTTTAGCACGTTTTCTTATTGTAATGTTTTACAGGTGTGAATACAATGTAAAAGAGGCAAATCCTCAATGAAATAAAGCAGCTAAGTAGGGATCGGGAAGAATGGCTACGCTGGATTGAAGATACTCGGCTCTAGCTAATCGTATAAGAGGAAGATGAAGAAGTGATTAAAACGTTGAATTAAAAAAAAAAAAGAAGAAGAAGAGAATGTTCCTATATTTATTAATAATAATATATTATACTCTTCGTTGTACTAATGTTAATAAGAATTAAATTACAGCCATAAAGCATCATCAGACGAATATACACTTCTTAGAAATTCCTTTCCAAACCTTCAAACACATAGTTTAGAGAAGGAAAGTTAGAGCGACGTATTTAGGTGTTATATTCATAGTTTATTGAATAACAGTGTTGTAAAGTGTAAAAGAGAAGAATACCGCGTTCCCTCAAGGGACGGAAGCCTCGAGGGAAGTGGGCCAAAAGACCAGGAGGTAGAAAGCGAATTTGACAATATAATGGGAATAAAGTAATATATAAAGTTAATACGCGCTCGTCAGGGCGGGCTGACTGGTGTAGGATATAGCCCGGAGAAATCACACTTAATGAATCTGAAATGTGAAGTCTAAATCGCAGCTGCCTCCGTTGGCAAGGACCCGAAAGAAAGTTTTCGAGGAAGCAATTACCTTCCAGTGTCATTCGTAAGAGCCTCTGCTTTACTGTCATCGCGTCTCGGAGGTCCCTTCATTGCTTTGCTCTCTCCGATACTGATAGCCTTCATTTGATGTCATCTTTATAGAAACCAAAGACACTAAGAACGATTGATACTTATGTATAAATCAGGGTTTTATAAACTTATTATAACTATTGAGTTACTCTTCCTCCGCTAAGGTGAATTTGAAATTTGGGGTATTTTATGTTTAGAAATTCACTGTTTGACCGACATAGAGTTTCTTGAAGAAACCAAGAATCGCTGGATGATTTTATATATACATAAAGAAAAGAAAAGGAGACTTACATTAAAAATAATCTATTAATAAAATGATATAACAAAAAATTATACTTTTTATACCAGTGAGGTTATGTTGTGAAAATAAAAAAATAATACATTTTCACCTTTTCTTCGAATACATAGCATATATATTTTTCAAATAAACTATTTAAAACACACTAAAATAGTAAAATTTAGTTTTCCTAAAATTTATATTTAGTCCTCAATTGAAACATTTCTATTCATGAAATAATCTTTGAAGTACAAGAAGTTAACTAAAATGTCAACTTATAGATTTATAATAACTTAATTAAGATTTAGTACTTATATCCTTTCTGTGTTTGTTTGTTTGAAACGATTCAAGGTCGTTTAACTACTGGTTCATCAACGCCCATGTAATATTGTTTCTAAAATCTTATGTACTGTATGGAGGAATATACAAGTAACTCGTACAATTACTGTACAGTGGCAACACTGAATAACAAAATTACTACTAATATGTGTTCATAAATTTATGGACTTATAACTACAGGCTATGAAATTTAACGTTTTTTTTTTTTTTTTATAGCATATTAACTTTTCTAAATAATCTTCGTACACTTTCCGATTTATATATACGTCTGCTATCCAGGCATCAAAAAATCTTTCCTGGAATATGAGAAGTGATATGCTCATATTTCATACAATTAAATTTTTCAATCTTAAGAAAAACTTTATTATTTTACTTACAAACCTTCAGGAATGAAATGATAATGAAAACCGTATCAAAATCCGCTTAGGTTAGAACTACTTACACGAAACCATTAAAACTGTATCTATCCACATTAGAACAAAAGAAAATCATACCAATTCGTGCCTTCAGTTTATAACAATAAAAGAAATTTGAACCATTATTATTATTTCTGTATATAAGTATGAATGTGGTCTCTTATCAATTATTATTGTTCATTTTGTAACAAATTGTATATATTCATAAAGGAACAATATGTAGTTTTTAATGTTCTTTTAGTCGAAAAAAAATTTTTAAAGGATAATCATACTTCATATATTCTTAGAGCCAGTTGCGTAGCGTTGGTTTTGGTTCTATGCCAAATATACCGCCATTTTCTTATGTTTGCTCCTCCTTCCAACAAAATATGGTGAAACACTAAAACGAGATAACGTTCTCAAACAGAAATCAAACTATAATTGGCGATAACATTATATAATCAAAGGTAAGATAAAGATAAATGCTATCTTATATGACTGTATTACTACTCAAAATCCAGGAATAAGTTGTCAACGTTTCTTTGAAAAAAAAACAAACTTATTTTCAACGTATTTTACTTATAAATATTCAAGGAAGGGTGCCTTACATTAAAGTAAATACCGTATCGAAACCATTCGCGTGGTTTATAAGGAGTTTACAGAAACCAAGAATCGCTATATCATTTAATATATTGTGAAGGGATTTTCTGGAAAGTATTTTTAATTTAATAAAATTAACAGTAAATCCGAAATTAGATTACATATTACTTAGGAAGTATGTACCTTCTGTAGGATTACCCTCACAGTGCCCCATATTCTGTTAGATTACTTTTCTTTTGAAGCGGAGCGAAGAGGGATTAGTAACGACATTGGCATTGGGACATTATTTAAAAATACCCATGAGTCGGCTACAAAACTGTAGACTTATCTAAAAGATAATTCAGATTCAAAAATACTTCAAAATTTAAAAACAAAAAATATGTTCATGTTTTAGTTTTTTTAATTTTTTCTTTTTTCTTTTCTGATATGTAATTATCTAGACCTTGTTTGTGTTTTACTTTATTATTTTTATTTTTCATTTAGGTCTAAAATAACTAGATTTGTTGAAGAGCCTTTATCTTACTAAATAACGCTAAACTTATTATTTTTTTTAGAAATTAAACGAGACGCACTTGTCATAAAATTTCGTGTTAAGTTGAACTCAACCTTCATCTCTATTGTTACGATAAGTACGAATATATTTTTCCTAAGACTTTGACAGAATTTTTGACTTGTCAGTCAGTTTTTGCAAAATACATCTTTTCATTAAAAATTTTAATAACATTTAACTATGAATCTGAGAATGGAAAATCGTTGACTTATACTGAACATATCAATAGAAAATCCGAAAAAACAAAAAAATGTATTTATAAAATGGTCCCATATTTTAATAAAAAATTCAGTTTAAGCACTCAGAACAAACTACTACTATATGAAGCAGTCATACGTGCCCACATCTGTTATGCATCGCCCGTCTGGAGCTCGACTTGCAATACTAATTATAAAAAAATAAAAACAATACAAAATACATGTATGCGAATCTTCAATAACTACCCACGATATACTAAAATTTCAAAAAATATTCTTGGAACTAAATCTTCCAACATTAAAACAGTATATCTACACAGTAACCAAAAACTATTTGGATAAAACCACAGCTTCTGAAAACCCATTAAAACTAGAAATTGGTAATTACAACAAAACATCACTAAAGCGCTACACGCACAAAAGAACCAAACATGTACTTTTAAATTAATATTGTAATTTATATTGTGTAGGTTTTTTTTCGTGTTACTTTTCCTACTGTCTTAAACAAAATGTTGTATGATCAATAGTAAATTTAAAGGATGATTGAAACTCTTTTATCATGAAAAAAGGTCCATTGAAATCATGAAACCAAACATGTTTGTATTGAGTGTACATTGTAAATATTATGTAAATAAATAAATTTTCTTTCTTTCTTCTTTCCTTCTTTCTGAGAATAGAAGACTTACCTTCTTTAGAACAAAGATAGTGAAGTAAATTGTTCCAACAAAAGGAGAAATATTGCGTAAGTAATTTAGAATGATTGTGATATTGATGGGATGATTGTGAATGATTTTGAGATGAAAAAGAAAACCATTTATTAATGTTTGTTTTAACTTCGACAATTCGAAAACCCACCTTATTAATAATAGCTAACATCTCATAGATAAAATAAAATTAATTTAAGTAAATAATACACTTAACTACTATAAGACCTTAACATTTTTTTTCTACTAGCTGCAGAAAAATTCCCACGCTTGCTACGTTCAAACACAATGCATATTTAAAGGTTTAAGAAAAGCAAAGAAATACTCCTTTGTAAATTAATAATACATTGCGTGTACTTCCACTTCGAAACTATACAAGCGATGGTGTCGGTAAAACACTCGAACACATAAGTGGTAACACCCGGTGTTGTTAAGCAGACATCAATTAGACGTAAAACATTGTAAGTGGACCGTAAATGGACTGAAGGGGGATTGTTATCTAAGCCTGGAATCTACACTATCCTGGTCTTGGGGACCTTCGCCTTCTATCTACGGCTGATATCTTCTACCTAGCACTAACTCAGCCAACGGGACTTCCCAACAGTAACTGCAGCGGGATCTAGGATGTCGGTCCGATCTTTTGGCCAGTGATCAAATTACTCTTTGTAGTTAGAACTCATAGACAATGGTAGAATGGTCTAAAATTGCTACAGAGTGGATTCCAAGGGAACGTAACAGATGGCGATGAAGACCACTGACGAGGTGGAGGGACGAAACACTGCATAGCAGAGGACCGTTGGGTTACGGTGGCAAGAAATGGGAATATTTAGAATAATGAACGAAATGCCTTTTAGCAGTGAATACATGGTTTTAACTTGAGTTCAAACTATTCAGAATATGTTTTAAAGAGGAGAAGTTAGTTCTAGGTGCAGTCAAATTGTGATCTCACTCCATCAATATCAGATTTAAATGTCTCCCACCTCTATACCTACCCAATCCTAACATCTTATATTTTCCGAAATATTGTTTTGTTTTGTTTTCTCAGCTCTGTTTTTCACATGGAGGTATGTATAAATACTTATTCACCAGGTTTCATGTCATAATGTTTCACATTTTATGAGAGTATTGACATTTCGTACGTCATATATATGTAACATATTTTTTCACACTGTAACTTTTTTTTACTTATTTATTTTATATATTATTTATTTATTTGTTTCCACACCATATCTAATTTTTCACCTTTTATTAAATGAAAAAAACAATATCTTCTGCTCTTTTGTTTCCAATTGTTATATTTGTCAATTTTCATAACTACTGTTTTATTTTAATTCATCTTTATATATTGTATTCTACAACTGGTTGTTGACTTTTGTTTTAGAGCCCTGAAGAAGGCCTGAAATTTTGGTTTGAAAGTTTCCACCTAATTAAGTGTTCATTTCACAACACCTTCTTTTCTTTATATACACACAGCCAACCATTCTCACTTCACCAGAATATGTTTTATTGTAGTTATAGTGTAAGAGGTAAAAAGTAAATATTGTTAATAATAACATGAACGAAGCATTTTTTTTTATAATTTTAATACCAGAGTTGTAATTCTCATAAACGAGAGGCTGATTGTTCTGGAAATAATAGATTAAAGCCATTTTATTAGGTAGACTCCAAGAAGACAGACACTTTGGAATTCCCTCAACGAGTCGACGCCGATCAAAGACTACAATGTAGGCCGAAACATCGGTACAATAAATTAAATACACTTAATTCAAGTCTTTCTATGACTACTTCCATAATTAACTTTTCCTTATACTATTATCTACAGTCAACTACTCTTGCATCATGTTGATCCTTATATATCGCATTGTAACTTCTTTTAAAAATCAAATTTCATGATCAGACCTTACTAAAACATCCACCTGATCTTTAGTTGTCTAGCGCAAATTATAGTTGTAAAGTATTGGCCATTAACCCGAAAATTTTAGGCGATCTGATGTCTTGAAACTTCAGTAATATTATTTATTTGGAATGTTGTATTGTAGCAGTCTAAACACTATTCGATTCTAAATCCTCTGATCTAGTATACTTCGCAATAATGAATAATCTAATGCTGTTGTTTCTACTTTAACAGAAGCTAATTCGCAACCGTAATGAATTAGGATCCATATAATATCTTGAATACCCTGTGAGGAATATTGAAATGAGAGTTCTCTGATCGCAGTAACTATCATTCTGAAAGGATCATTTTATTTGTTTTCCATAATTATCGATTAACTGAGGCACTAAGAATTACAATAATATCCAGCCTCAATGTCTGCAAAATCGTATCGTTTCTCCGTGACGGGGGAACCGCTACAACAACTGTTCCATTGTAATTAAGGAAATGATCACATAATGGGATTAGACTTTATTTATTGGTAACGATTGAAAATTATTACCAGCACGAGTGGAAGATAATAACATCTATGCTCCTAAAGTCTCTATCAATCATATAGTCTAATTGGCCTGGGTAATAACGACATCCTTGCTCATGATGTACAGCTCTTCGGTTTCCACCAAGCGCGCTGGAGGCGGAGCGGAATTTTTTTATTTATAGCGGCAAGGAGTGGGTAAAAAGAGAAAAAGAACAGAGGAGGGAGCAGATCCGTGAGCTATTTGAATCATGAAAACTGGAGGATTAAGCAAGAGGCTAACGGTATTCTATAAAACATCTCTACCGGTGTAGTGTAAGTATACTCCATCGTGCTCGCCGCAGCCATGGCCTTGTCCACCTTCCAATAGTCACTGTCCGAGCCTGGTACTTTACTTTCTTTAATGAAACCTCTCAACCTGAAGGTTCGACCTCTGCTAACACAACCACTCTTCCCCTCTCAAATCCGTAAAAAACCCAAATATAGGAGGTATTTCTCGTAAGCTTACAGTCGTTGGCTACTTATCAAACGTTATGAGCAGTTGTGAACAACTGCGAAAGGAAAGAGGGTGTAGAGGAAGGGGCGGGGTCAAAATATTAACTAAACCTTCTTCTCTAGAATAGACGCTGATTCAAAAAAATTAATAAACATAATGACTTATAATTAATATTTAATGGATAATTAAAATAATAATCAAAAGGAAGCGGAAATTTCTGTCATACATTTTTAATAATATAAACATAACATAATGCTAACCACCCAGCTACAAGTGATCCCTTAAAAGCTCAAAGGTTAGAATTTATAAAACTATTATTCTTCCAACGGTTCTTTACGGATGTGAAACGTGACCGCTTACCTTGAAGGACGAACAACGGCTTAAGGTTTTCGAAAATAAGGTACTGCGTGAAATATTTGGTCCGAAGAGAGATGAGGGCACTGGGGAGTTTAGAAGGTTGCACAACGCGGAATTGCGGAACTTATATCCTGTGAATATAATTGAGTTAATAGCGTCGCGGAGACTCAAATGGGTGAGTAAAATTGTTGGGCTCGTTGAGGAGCGGATTCCGAGAAAGGTAGGCCGAAGCGTCGATGGGAGGATTACGTTAAGGCTGATCTTGGGGGCTTGGGCTTGAACGGAGAACATTGGACGAGTCTGTGTAGACGGAATATGGTGGTATCGGCATCGAACCTTCGGGTTCGGTAAGCCTATTATTATTATTAAACACAACATAAATTAATACCAATAAACTTATAAACGAAAATTTAAGGAACTTTAACTAACTGGTGTTGAATTAAAGAAAACAGTTAGTAATTAAAACAAAATGAGAAACAGAGAAAAAAATTAAATAAATAAAAAAATGTGTATACTGATCTAAGATGACGGTTGATACACTTGGTTGGTGGCTCATTCGCTGCACTTCCAAAAGGTCGCTGTGGCCATGTATATAGTCGGTCAGGTCTGGCTGGGTTGGCTTTACTGTCTCAATATTAAAAGTTAACACGATGCACTGTGTACTAATTTAAGAATGTAGAAGAGTTCTTGCTGGGACAAAGACTGAGCAAGGAGGGAGTCAAGAGTAATACGACGCTGTCAACCAAATGTTTTTGTTAAAGCAACTAAAGCATTACAGTATATAGCTACATTTAATGTTAAAAATGATGTATTTTATTATTTTAATTTCAGTTTTAAAAAAAATTGTAATAAAAAATTAAATAAATCACAATTAAATTATAATAAATAAATTTAAAGTCTTGAAAACAGAAATCAGAAAAGCAAAACTTCAAAACTTACTCAACTTCACCGAAAAACTTACTATTACAGACAGATCATTATGGATGACGACAAAAAAGCTACTGAAGTTCAAAAACTATCATCCACTTTTAACAGAATCCCATGTGTGGACAAGATCTGATGAAGAGATGGCCCAGATATTCGGTCAGCACCTTTTTCGAACCTTTAATCCTCATCCAGATGTCCATAATCCTGGTCACATTAAGTTTATAGAAGATGAGCTAGATATCCCACTCCAAATGGCTCTTCCTCCTAAAGCGTTCCATCCGTCAGAAATATCTAACATTATTCAGAGTTTACCATCCCGCTAAGCTCCTGGGCATAATCTTATAACTTCCCATATTTTAAAAGCACTTCCTCGAAAAGCTATCCTCTATCTCACTTACATATATAATTCCGTACTTCGTTCCACCTCACCTACTTTCCTGCCTCCTGGAAATTATCCATCGTCAAAAAGATACCCAAGCCTAAGAAACCGCCTGAAAATCCATCTTCTTACCGTCCCACCTCACTTCTACCAATCATGGGTAAAATATTGGAAAAACTTATCCTAAAACGCCTGTACCCCATCCTTGATACTAATTCCATAATTCCTGATCATCAGTTTGGATTCAGGACGTCCCACTATACTATCCAGCAATGTCATCGTGTGGTGGACGTTGTCTCGTCTACATTGGAGCGTGGCTTGTATTGTACGGGAGCCTTCCTTGACGTGGAACAGGCCTTCGACCGAGTCTGGCACCCGGGATTGCTTCACAAGCTCCACCAATTCCTTCCCCCTACATACTACCTTATTATCCAGTCCTACCTCACTGGCAGATCCTTCAAAATCAATCATAATAATTCATTTTCGTCCATTTTTAGTCAGTCTGCTGGTGTCCCTCAAGGTAGTATCCTAGGACCCATCCTTTACACAGTTTATACAGCTGATATCCCAACCCATTCTAACACCTTCCTTTCTACCTATGCTGATGACACTTGTGTGTTATCAGTCAATACTGATCCAACTATTGCCTCTCAAACTCCCCAATCCCACCTCAGAGACCTTGAAGAAGTATGGTGTCAGAACTGGAGAATTAAAATAAATTTCAACAAATCCAACCAAATTACATTTACCCTTCGTCGTAAACCTATGACCTCCTGCCCTACTGTCTCCTTCAATAATACTCCTCTTGTCCCGGTAGAACAGATCCGATATCTAGGACTGCACCTTGACAAACGCCTCACTTGGAATCCTCATACAAGACTGAAACGACAAGAAGCTGCACGACGTTTTCGACTACTTCAACACTTACTAGACAAACGTTCTAATCTTCCACTTAACTACAAAAGACTCATCTACATGACTATCATAAGACCAATATGGACTCTGGGGCTCTACTAAACCATCAAAGTCTTCTCGTATCCAATCCCTTCAGTCCAAAATCCTTCGTAAAATCCTCAATGCTCCTTACTTTGTCACCAACAAACTCATCCATAAAGACCTTAATGTCCCATATGTTGCTGATTTGGCCCGTACGAGGTATCAATCCTTCCATGACACACTCCATTCCCACCCTAATCATTTGGTTTCAATACTTTTTTCCTCTTCAATTCCTGACAATCCTCCGAGGCGTCTGAAAAGGAGATGGCCCCGGGACCTTCTAGTTTAGAATATTTCTAAAGTTCTTCCATTGGGAAGCTTCTCTACATGTGTTTCATGTCTTTTTTATGTTTCATTCAAATTTACTTGTTATACAGTTGTAAATTCCAATAAATAAATATATATAAAAAAAAAAAAAAAAATTAAATTCTAGTCGTGCTTCATTAACAAAGAGAATTGATCTTTCCAAAATAATAAAAACTGAAAGATAGTATCGTCTCGAGTTTAACTGAACTAGTTAGAATAGGGTTTGGTTGCGATAAACTGCAATGAGGTCCTAAAATATAAATTATAATGAAACTCTTATTAGAACAGATTGGTTCTTGTAGTACAAAAGTTATTATTTGGCACACAAATAAAAATAAACTTGTCTTATTGGTGTGTTTTTTTGTGACCGCACCACCAACCAACTTCTACATAAAAAAATTATTTAGTAGATCACTGTTAAATAATAAGTAACAATTATTAAACATCATAGTAAACAATTGGTTTCTTAATTTGCTAACTGTAACAAATTAAATTTAAATATACATGTATGACAATCAATTTGTTTAACCTTTTCTATTTACATAACACCTAATAATAATCGCGTGACAGTTCAAATGCTTTCGTGCTATAAATTTTATAGCTTCTTGGAATAGCTTTGTTTATTCATTAACACTTCAAACCAACCCAGATCATAAAATCTACGTACAAAATAATATACCGTTTCACGAATATCAAACGAAAATACAAATATTAGCTATAATTCGGAAGGACATGAACTTTAGATAGCAAACAGTATTTTCATGTAACACTTATTAAGGAAAAGTTATAATTTTACATGATTATATTTTCAAGGAGCTAAAAATTAGTTATAGGGAAAATTGAAATCATAATGCTTTATTAATGAAATTTCAGGAAGAAGCTGGTAAAAATATTGTATAGTTGGGAACGAAAAATAAATAACGACACTTGTAGATAAACCTTTCATTTGAACATAGCATAAATTTCACTTCGGCTATAAGATAACATTTTAAAGGAACAGCACATGCTAAACAAACCGCATAACATTAGCATTAAGCTGCCTCGTTGCATGGACTGAACTTTCGTCCGAAGATTATAATTCACCTAAAATGCAATAATTGTCCGGCACAGAGAATCTCGCGGCTAAATTTAAATCCTCCAGCTGAATTTATTAAATTTATTCATTTATGCAACTTACAAGAGAAATCTAATACAGTACGGTTTGTGTATTAAGCAGTTTTCATTCCATATTGAGCTAAGCTTTAGATCATTCAGGTTAGACACTTTATTAACTTATATTTAAGTTCCTAGATCACCCAAATGTATTTAAGTGATGCCATAGGACCATTTCTGATTGCATGAGAAATTATAAAAAAAAAAAAAAAATGTTACAGATGAAATATAACGCATTCATGAGATGTAGCACGATGGTGCAGACTTTCCAAATTCGTGAGCGAAAATCGAAATATTCTAATACAAAAATAAATAACAAAAATATATATCCTTAGAACTTGATATTACTACCAGCCTTAACGCTTAAAAATTTCGAACGACCGTGTGTGTTACAGATCTAAAGGTTAGCTTATTTATTTATTTTTTTTTTTGTAGTCATAATGAGTTATTAAATAGCGCAATAGACTTTTTTGGATAATATTAATTTTATAAGTTATCTAGTAACTTCTACTACTTTATTTAATAATACAACGATCAAATATGGTCAGGTTATTAGCAGGTTAGCATAACGGCTGCGGGTCCAACCCTCACAGATGACCCTAGAATTTTTTAATAAGAGTAAAAAATCCCTATTTATGCCGTTCTTCGGAGGGAACATAAAAAGGTAGTACCAAGCCAGTGAAATGTCAAGTACTAGCTAATGATTCTTATCCTAAATAAACTTAGATAGGCGAAATATAGAACTACCACTTCAACATTGTCCAATTAGCCACAGTGGAGTAAATGGACGTTGATGAATAAACTATCAAATAAAGAAAAATGTAATCTATAATGTCATAATAAAAATCACATCAGTATTTATTCTAAACCTGAAGTTCTCCCGCACATTTTCTTTTCAAACGCATCGAAGAGGAAGCAAGAATTGAATAATGGGTTTGATGACTCAGAACCTACCTCGCACTAAATCAGTAACATACAGAATTTTTTTTTTTCATGATAAATTTAACCAATTTCGTTAACAATGCAAAGTTATATTCATGCTCGTACTGGTATATTATATTTTAATGGGAAACGGAACGATACCAAGAAATCTCGTGCGTGCAACACACGACTTTCACTTACCTCCGTAGTTAAAATCAATTTAATAATTTTTAAATACATTTAGAGATAAAAATAAACTGTTAAAGAATTAATTAAATTTTATTTCAATAGTATTTTCTACAGTAAATTCAACATGTATTTTCTTCAATAATCTGTTATCTTTTTACCAACAACTATCAGATAGATTCATCGGCTTTTCATTACTCTCTATCAACTTTTACAATTCCATGTATTAGATATTTTTTTCTAATATCTTTATCTATCCAACGGTATATTATACATCTATATTACTATTCTTCTGTTCAAAAACATAAAAATTGTATTTAAAAAATATGTTTGCACTTTTCTCTTTTAGTTGTTAATCAAATTCGCTAAACTTGCATATTTAGCTGTTATTTATCAACTTTGACAGGATAATGTGCCTATTTTTTTAAAATCCACAAGGTACTTAGGAGGAAGAAACTTTAAAATATCGGCATTTAATTCCTGTCAGGCTATTTCAATTAGAATAAAACCTGCATCATATTAAAGCCCATTAAATTTTACATCCTATATAACGAGTTTAATCAAAATCAATTTTGTACGACTTTCAGTTTTCGCGCAAGACTTGTCACATAGGACACACACATAGACCTTTTTTGCGGGACTTGGTCATTTGGAACCAAGGGATCCTAAAACATTTATTTCCGGTGAAAACTGGAATTCGAAAATTTTCAAGATATTTCATATATAGGAAACTGAATGTAAAATGAAGGGAATCAAAGAATCAATTGTGTTGTGTGGAAGAGGGTACCATCATTTGCTGATGTTTTTCGCTCACATTATCTGTTTCTCTCTGCTCATTATTAATTATCATGTCTGGTTTCGTTTCCACCAAATAATTTCTGTCCTCTCCTCTCCCCAAAAAATGTGATAAAGAATATAAAAAGTATTCAGTCAGTGGTTGAAAAATAACGACGCAAGAAAAAAAAAACTCACCGTAGAAGATGATAAATAGCTCCAGAAGCATGCATGTAACACTGATATCTGTTTTTCTTTTTCTAATGCTGCTGCGAAAATGTGAAAACTACAGGAAGGGAAAGGCAAGAGAGCAACCCCTTAGGGGATATGCGCAACCAACAGCTAATGCCTTCCCATTGGATATAGCACCGTGGGAATAGAGCTTGTTCCAGTCATCTATTGTTCGGCGATGCTGCAGTATGTAAGAGTTATATTTGTAACGAAAACAAAAATAAAACTATAATATTATATGTACATAATACTCACTGCTGAGTTATACGACAGAAGGGGTGTTCACACAGTCTTTAGTGTACCACAAAGCAATAAGATGATTGTGCATATGTATATCCCGATTTGTAAAACGTCATATTTATTTATGTAAATAAAAAAGGAAAAAAAAAGGGCATGTGAGCTGAAGGACATACACGCTCGATTCAGATATTATAACAATACAAAACATTTTATGAACTTGACATCTCTATATTTATAAAATGATTTTGGGTTTCCGCTAACTTCTACTAAACCATAAGACAGATTTTTCTTAAGTTTTTTTTTTCTCGATCACTTAAAACATTTCTCTACGGAAGAATAGTACAATACATTGAAAATATGTTGTTGTTTTTTGGAATAATTGTAGGCATCAAAATATCTTTCCTGAATGTGAGTAGCAGTATAGAGACGTCTCTCTTCTCTAATAATCTGATGATCCCTAAGCAATCAACTCAAAATCTGTCGAACAGGTGTTATTTTATAAGCATAAATACTACCATACACTTAAATTACACCCGTGCAAAGCATTAAGGATTCACTTGGATAAACATAAAATGGTTATGACGATCGAAATGTAAGAGACAATATTATTATATCATTAATAATTAGACAAGCTTATTGACTTCAACAATAAAAACAAATAAATAAATAAATTGGCACCAGCAGTTTCGGAGAAATGCCGCGGACGGTGGACGGCGAACGACGGCGGCGGACAAACGTTTTTTTTTTATTCGTTATTCGGATTCTATGCATCTTGAAACGTAAGCTCCTCAAATTTTGAGGGATTGGCATCAATTGGTGATTGTGATAATCTTGGATTGTACTTGAGTGAGAACGGAAGTGTCCTCTATATGAGAGAAGGATTTTTGTTAATTCATTTAACTTCATTTTTCCTGCATGGCTAAACGGACGATGCTACAACAGGATTGCTTAATTTTGCCTATCCAGGTTTAATTTGATAGGGATCTTTAACGAGTACCTGACATCAAACAGACGTGGGACCACCTTTTTACGTTCCCCTTTTTTAAGCCGGTTCATCGGGAGCCAAGCTCCACGAGACTCAGGTGAACTACATACTTCTTTTACTGCCTAAAGATATGACCATCTAACAGGATGAAGTTGGTATTTGATACATTACAAATAATGATTTAGCACCTGTAATTGGGCTACAGCCTGTTGGTAGATTCGGTAAAATAAAACATTTCCTTGAGAACATCTTAAGAGATGGCACACTGAAGAAACTTAATTTAAAAGGAAAATCAGCTGATGCGCTCGACGATAACAGTCATACGATACATCGTCTCTCAGATTTTTGCTTTTTTCAGTAGGAATTCGCTTGAATTCAGTCTGGAGAACATCACTAGACCACAGGAATATTACGGCAGTGAATATTGGAGAAATTTCAGTAAGCAAAGTTATAATTTACTTTTTACAATCACGAAAAAGTGAAAGGAGGGTCACTGATCAGCTGATTGCCGCTAGCTCGGCAAGCTCGGGCTTGCTTTTCTTTTACTTATCTTTCTTTTATCTTTAATTTTTATCTCATTATTTATTTATTATTATTATTATTTTCTTAATCAATGAGATAATTTCATCAAGTCATGTCCTCAAAGTCTGCAAGTAAAAGATCTAGATCTGCAGGTTCAAACTCGTCTCCCACAAAACAGAGACCCCGCCGTGAACAAAATAAAAAAATGATTCCACCAGCGACCGCGTCAGCTACCTCATTAGGATCTGAACCACAGCCCACCACATCATCACAAGGAATAACTGATGAATCCCCGTTTTTTACACCGAATCCATTTCAGATCCTCCAAAATGAAAAAGAAACCATGGAATCTTCTCCTATACCCAGGGAACCACTACCTCCACCAATATTTGTTAAAAATATATAAAATTTTAAACTGATGTGTGCGCATTTAAACAAAGTAACTGATCCTAATAGTTATTATTGTATAAGTAGAACCAATGATACTAAAATATCTCCGACTACTGCTGAAACCTACAGAAAGATTGTAAAATATCTGACTGAGACCAAAGCTGACTTTCATACTTATCAGCTGCGCCAGGAGAGAGCATTAAGGGTCGTAATCAGAAACCTACATTCCTCAATACCCGTTGAAGCTATCAAAGAAGAACTGACAGAATTAGGATTTCAAGTGAGGCAAGTCACCAACGTTCTAAAAGATAAAAGTCCACTGCCCCTATTCTTCGTGGACTTGGAACCATCAGCAGGAATCGAAAAAATATATGACCTCAGTAGACTGTACTATACCCGAGTAAAAGTTGAAAAACCTAACACAAAGAAAGAAATAGTTCAGTGCCATAACTGTCAGGTATATGGTCATACCAAAAGTTATTGCCATCACATACCACGCTGTGTGAAATGCGGTGAACAGCATAAATCAGAAGAATGTACAAGATCAAGATCAACACCCGCTGTATGTGCTCTGTGTCTCGAGGACCACCCGGCTAACTACAAAGGATGTGAAATCTACAAGAAACTCAGAACCAGGTACCGAAAACCTCAGGATCCGAATGAAACAGCTATACCAATCAGAAGCACAAGAGAACCATCCAAACTTGTAAATTCTAACGTGTCATTTGCCCAGTTGCTTGGAGGTGGAAACCAGAATCATGAAGTCGAGGCACTGCCGGAACAACGTTTTCCTCAACAATCATAATCTATTCCTCAAAGTTTACCTAATCTTCAAAAAACTCCTCAACATCAAATTTCTCATATCCCTTCACCATCAAACGTCACAGATCTTACCAGTCTAATGACATCGTTCATCTCCGAAATCAAATCTCTTGTTATGCCGCTTATATCACTCCTTACAAATCTAGTATCAAATCTAATCCCTGCCTTGAAAAATCCTTAAATGACTTCACCTAACTCCTTATCCATTCTCCTTTGGAATGCGAATGGTGTTAGAAATCATACTGACGAACTGACAGCGTTGTTGCAAGACAAAACAATCGATGTTGCACTTATAACTGAAACAAGACTAACGACTAAACAGTACTTCAAAATACCGAAATACATGACATACCGTACTGACCACCCAGACGGCAAAGCCCATGCGGGTTCTGCTATCATTGTCCACCAATCCCTCTCTCATCATTTACTCCCACTTCCCACCTATGATTTCCTACAAGCCACAGCCATAGTAATCAAGACTTTTTCCTTTCCGGTAACCCTCACATCTGCATATTGCCTTCCTAAACATTCCATTTCCAATTCCGAATTTGTATCCTTCCTGGATTCCTTAGAAATCGTTTCATTCTGGGTGCAGACTTAAACGCCAAGCACCAGCAGTGGGGTTAAAGAACCACGAATTCTCGGGGACGAAATTTGCTGTCTGCACTCAACTCCCGAAATTTTAATATCCTGCCTCCTGACTCCCCTACCTACTGGCCAACCGATCCTAACCGCAATCCTGACATCCTCGACTTCTTTATCCACAGCAGATTAGGCTCCCTCAACTTGTCTGTAACTCGCCTTGATGAACTATCCTCAGACCATAGTCCACTGATCCTAGAAGTATCTCTCACTCCAATTCCAAAACCCATTCCACCATCATTCATCCAAGGCCCTGTCAACTGGAACCTTTTCCGCCAAATCCTGACCGATAATATTGACCTCAGAGTAACCCTCAAAACACCAGATGACCTAGATAATTCCGTCTATTCCTTTACCACCGCCATCCAACAAGCTCTCTGGACTGCTTCCTCTCCTAAACACTCCAAAATAAATCCAGACCAAAATCATTTTCCACAACATATTATAGACCTCATCCAAACGCCGAGCAAGATCATTATGGCAGCGCACCCGACACCCAACAGATCGCCGCTCCTATAACTTCTATTGTAGACAATTGAAAAGGGAGATGGCGACCTTCCGTTCTCAGTCTTTTAATTCCTACCTCTCCTCTCTATCAGCTCGTGATAATTCCCTGTGGAATGTCACGAAAAAGATCCTATAATACCATCAAGTTTCCCATCCTCTCCGACGTGGTAATGACTCTTGAGCTGCGTCTGATGAAGATAAAGCCGAGGAATTCGCCACACACCTCTCCAAAGTATTCACTCCTCACCCGGAATCCCACATCAATCTCACCGCAACAATACAAGACTTTCTTATGTCACCAATTCCACTTTCCCTACCTCCTAAAGCTATTAATCCCTCTGAGGTCAAATATCTTCTCCAAAAACTGACCCTCCGTAAATCTCCTGGACACGATCTCCTTACTCTCCAGATCCTCCGACAACTTCCGCAGAAAGCTATTATATTCCTTACTTATATTTACAACTGCATCCTACGCACCACCTATTTTCCTCTGTTATGGAAACATTCCACTATCATTCTTTTTCTAAAACCAGGTAAACCTTCCAACAACACTTCATCCTACAGGCCTATTAGTCTACTCCCCATCCTCTCAAAAGTCTTCGAAAGGCTCCTTCTTAAATGTATCCTACCCATATTAGAATCTCAAAATCTTCCTTCCCATCAGTTTGGATTCCGTCCTCAGCATTCCACAGTTCAACAGGGGCTCCGAGTTGTAGACCATATTTCCTAGCTCTTGAATGCAAAGAGTATTGTTCTGGTGCGTATCTGGACATTGCGCAAGCTTTTGACCGGGTATGGCACACTGGATTACTCTTCAAGCTGAAAACCCATTTACCCCAGTCTCTATACCTCATTCTCCGATCCTATCTCTCAAACCGTTCCTTCCGAGTTCGCTGTGGTGTAGAATTTTCTAACCTTTATCCCGTTGAGGCCGGTTTTCCTCAAGGCAGCGTCTTGGGACCCGTCCTCTACATCCTTTACACTGCTGATATTCCTACACATCCTGATACCTTTCTGGAAACTTTTGCAGACGACGCCGCCATCCTATCATCCAGTTCCAATCCTGAAACAGCATCCTTAAACCTTCAGAGACACCTTTTCCTTATCGAACACTGGTGTAATAACTGGCGTGTAAAAGTGAACGAAGCCAAATGTAAACACATAGCCTTTACTCTTAGACGAAAATCCTGTCCGCCAGTTTACTTCGACTCATTACCAATTCCTCTCTCAGATACAACAAATTATTAATCTACCAGACAATACTGAAGCCCATCTGGACCTACGGACTTGAACTGTGGGGGACAGCTAAACGTACTAACATCAAACGCATTCAATCCTTTCAATCCAAAGTCCTCCTACAATAGTAAATGCTCCTTATTATGTCTCCAACTATACCTTGCACCACGACCTTAATGTTCCATTTATTTCAGACCTAATTCCATCCAAATTTTCCAAATTCCACCAGAACCTCATTCATCATCCTAATCCTCTAGCTCAATCCCTATCCAGCTCCACTCATCTATACAACCCACCTAGAAAGTTGAAACAGCAGTGACCCCGCGACCTTTTGTAAATATATTGGAGTTCTAGCCCTGGCTAGATTCTCCACTCAATGTGATGTATGTATGAGTGTGTGTATGTGTATATAGGTATAATGAATTCTTGACTTTATTGTATTGATTCATTATTGTGTATACATTTTATTGTAATTTTATGCTGTGTAAATATTGTATGAATGTATTATGTATGATATCTTTCAGCACTACTATTGATGTCCGAAAATTGGGACAGATTGTAATTTTACTCAACAAACATTGTTGTTGAAAAAAAAAAATATTTAAAAACCAAACTCAATTTGGAATTTAAGGATTTTGAATAAGTAAATTAATGCTAATTTCAAGGTACACAACTGAGCCTACTGACCTGCAAGACCTATGAAGGTCAATGAAAAAATATATATCTTAAGATTTTGATAGATTAGACCTTTCAAGACTAGAATCTTTCATAAAAAAAACTATCGAAAATAAATTAAATGAACATGGCCAGAGTTGGTTTGCGAACATGTGGCGAATATCAAAAACTCACATAGGATCTATGGCTAGCATAACAGCCTTCTATGGCCATGGTCGTGGTATGGCCAAATAAACCCGGCAGACGGCTCTTAGATTTTTGTAAAGGGAGTAAATTATCTTTGGTTAAGCCGTACTTTCAAGGGGGCGTGGAATTTTGGTTCCAAGGCTGTGAGATGTCTGGTACTCGTTAAAGATCCATATCCTAATATAACCTGAATGGGCAAATTCAGTGCATAATTAACCACAACAGCATAAAGTGACGGTAAATAAATAAACAAAAATACTATCAAAAAATCACATAAAGCTCTATCGAAATGAAGCTTATATTGATTCCTGTCGAAGAGGAAAGATCAAAGGATGAGGATTTAAATTATATATATATATTGGGTTGTCTTCCTTCTACTGCATGTTTGAGGACATCGTTGTCTATTACGGGCGGAGGTCTTCCTCGGGGCAAGTTTTCAAAAACGGTATCCCCAGCTGAAAACTTGCAAACCAACGGCTAATGGTCCGTTCATTAACACTCCCTTCCCCAAACGCCTCGCAAATATTTCTAGCGGCTTCACCTGCTGAATGGCCGAGTTTAAACTCGTACAAAAAATATTACTCGAAAACCGCGGGTTACCATGTTCATATTTGGAGGTATACTAAAAAGTGGGTAATTTATTAGGAAGCTAACGTTTATAATACAAAGGTAGAGGATTAGTAACTGTTTACGTTAAATATGTAAACATTCGAAAGAAAACAACAGAGACCTGCAAAATCGTTTATGTATTTCAGAAACTATAAAAACGAACATTTCATGTGAAACAACCCAATACATGTTTAAGTTAGCTATCTGAGAAACATTCGTTCTTGTCGAATCAAACATTACTACCCCACCTTCGATATAGTCCAATGAAGTATGTCATACATTGTCATTTTCCAGTAGAATAAACATTAAAAATGAAAATTACAGCATTAATTAATTATAAAAATTCCAGAAAAATTGATTTTTAAGTACCTCTGTTGAAAGGACGAGAGGTGAAAATAAATGCGCTAGATAGATTTAACAAATATTTCAATAAAGTTTGTTCAATACCCCGACACATGTCAGCTACTGCATGATAAATTATCTCAAGAATAAATTAAATCCACCAAACATATTTCCTTGTTACTTCATCCTGTTCGTGCTGTCAGGTAGAAAATATATATGTTATTCAAAAGTGTCCCCAATTAAATATCCAGTAAATACACGATAACTAGTACAAGTAAAGATATGAAAGTTCTTGGCGTGGTAAACATCTATATTCAAAATGTCGTTTTACAATCTATAGGTAATGTAATTTATCATATATGACTTCATTTTTATCGAAACCTTTATGGAATAATCATAGTTTTTAAGTATTTGGTCATTTATTTTCTCTATAGTTCTAGTTTATGTCTGAAATTTGATGTAACGTGAAATCTATACTCACCAGTATCGTTTTTTAATTATTTTAAAGCCTTATTTTTTCTAATTACTGTCAATATAACAACTTAATTCCCCAAAAATACTTCGAAGATTGCAATCAGAAATACTATTTTTTTAATACGTAATATCCTTCGAAAACAGTAATTTATTTTATTATTATTATTATCTTTTAAAATACGAATAACTCGGAAGGTAAGTATAAATTTCTCAGTAGCTGTAAATTGTGTAAAAATATCAAAGGCTTGTATCTATATATTAATAAACACATTCATTTGATCATATTGTTTTAATATTATTACTGTAAGGACTAATTATTAGTGTCACTTATTCGTTACATTTTTTTTTTTTTTTAACCTTAATGTCTCACTTGGCTAGGTGTATTGAATATTACTTTTGTAAAGGGAGCTTTCTTATACTCTAAGAATGCAGGTAGAATTTAAGAAAAATGTGTTGATTTTAATTTCTCTTACAAGGTGACCCATTATCACCAGTACTGTTCAACCTCGCCCTGGAAGTTGCCATCAGAAAAAAAAAGGATAAACCCAGCGCAACAGGCTTTTTACAACAGGCTCACACAGCATATGGCTTATGCTGTGTGATGTAGTCATCACAGGGAAAAACAAAACAGCTCTGGCCGGTGCTGAAGAGGAATTCTGGAGAGCAGTACCAGATTTAGGACATGAAGTAAATATAGAAAAGACTCAATATATGAAAACTTCAAGGCAGACCAGGGAGAGAGGAGATATTGTGAAGGTGGGTGAAAACACGTTTCACAGCTGCAGTACATTCAAGTACCTAGAAGGTGTGGTGGCGGAGAATAATACCTTAGAAGTAGACATTAAGGGCAGAATGGTACCAGGAACCAGATGTTTCCATGCCCTACAATAAGCTCTCCAATACAAAAGCCTTTCCAGGAAAGCAAAACTCTTGTAATACAAAACAATAATTAGGCCGGTTGTAATCTATGGCAGTGAGACGTGGACCCTTACTAAAGAAAACAGAAGAGCTCTACTGGTTTGGGAGAGGAGTATATTGAGGATTTTTGGAACCGTAAAAGAAGAATACAGGTGGAGAATCAGAAGCAACGCCGAAATTACAGAATTGTATGGAGAGGCTGATATCCTCTGTGCTATTAGAAAGAGCAGGCTGAGATGGCTAGGGCATGTGAAAAGGATGGAGCCCTGTAGGCTGCCTAAAATGATGTTAAATGGTGCACCAGGAGGGAAAGATAAAAGGGGCAGACCCAGGCGACAGTGGATTGAGGACTTGGAAAAGGATTGAGAAGGATGGGAGTTGGAAATCGGAGGAGTCTCTCGAGGCATGGGGAAGAACGGTGGCAGAGGGTCCTACAAGGACTGCAGCGCCCAACAATGAGTGAGTGAATGATATACTAAATAATACAGTAAGGGGATGTATTTCGATAGTAAAGTACACGTTTTGGATTTTCCTGAATCCAAGTAGCCATGTCGAGCGAAAAGGTTTGTGTATACGAGTATGTCCGTATGTATGGGGAAAATCTAGCACGAAAAAGAAAAGTCGTTCGAAACTAAAATATTATATTTAAGACACCTATTTGCCCGTGATGTTACACTTACTTTTTCACAAAAATCGGTTGACCGGACAACCTACTTCAAAGCTGTTCTTTGATCAAACTTGCTAAATATCACACCATTTAATGAACTTAAATATTATTTAGTTTTCATTCTGATTAAAAAAGTCTAACAGGACTTAAATACCAATATTCTAAATTATCTTCCATAAGTATCTTTAATTTTGTAGATCTTACTAGCATTAATAAAAGACTGATAAATAAGTTGAACGAATTTGATAGTAAACTAAAGGAGAGGAGCAAAAAAAAAAAATTTTTTTTTTTGTTTAAATGGGAATTTAGATAGAAAGGCTAAAGATTTTATCTGTCTATTATCTTAACTTCAAGAAGTTAGAATTGTGTGGGTTGTTTTATTTTATCAAAAAATTTCAAAAATATTTGTTATCTACGTTTCAGGATTTAATTAATTAATTATATATTTTACAAAAAATGTTATCTAATCTACAAAGCTGTAAAACGTAATAGAGAAAGGCAAAAAGTGTATACAATTAAATGATTATTGTAGAAAATGATTTCTATTGTTGGATTATTTAATGTAAATAAATACAGAAATAAAGACAAAACAGGATTTTTGTCCCCAGTTTCAAGACAATGATTTTAAAATAAGATCACGAAATAAAAAATATAATTAAATCAACATAAATATTTTACAAAAAATATTATATTATATAAAAAGCCGTAAAACGTAATACAGAAGAACGAAAAGGGTATAAAATTAAGTAATTATTGTAGAAAATAATTTCTATTGTAGGATTATTTAATCTAAACCACAAGTTTCACACGTTTCAGGATCTGTGTCCCAACTTTTAAGACAATGAAAAAAAAATCACAAATAAGTAAATAATTAAATCAACATATATATTTTACGAAACATGTTATTTTATAGAAAAAGCTGTAAAACGTAATATAGAAAGACGAAAAGGGTATAAAGTTAAGTGATTATTGCAGAAAATAATGTCTATAGTTGGATTATTTAATCTGAACTACCATGTCTAACATGTTTCAGGATTTTTGTCCCCATTTTCAAGACAATGATTTAAAATTAAATCACGAAATAAATAAATTAATTAAATCAACATATATATTTTACAAAAAATGTTATCTAATAGACAAACCTGTAAAACGTAATATGAAAGACATAATATAAATTAAGTGATTATTATAGAAAATGATTTCTGTTGCTGGATTTTATTTTATTATTTTATCTGAACTACCTGTTTCCATCGAAGCTCGATGTGATTCTACTATATATTGAACTATAGTCTAATGTTCCAAAATTGATTTTAACAACACAGGAAACCCGTGTGTTGCGTGCACCAATTTTCATTTCATCAAATAATACTTTATAATAATGTGAAAACAAATCCCATATTAACACAAATATGTTATTTACGTCCTTGCTAACGGGTGGTGAAAGAGGACGAGGTTCCAAACTGTTCCACTTCACACACTTTCAGTTTTGAATGGGAAAAAAAAAACTATTTGTCCCATCCGCAGCTTTCTTTGGCATTTAGATCCTGAAGGCATTCGTAACCGCTCCATGGCAGCCTTTAAATATTCAAGAAGGAGAAATTATAAGGTTCCATCCATCGGCCTCTGGCCAGACTTTTTTTTCTCTTTTCTTATTTCTAGAAAACGTTGGAGGAAGGAGGATGGTCGGCGAAAAAAGAACAGATATGAAAGGGTTTTAAAAAAATAGCTCGTGTAGAAATCATAAGTATTTATGAGAAGATCGTAACCAAGATAATCTCTTGCTTATAGTTTTGCTGTATTCAGGAATTCTCGATAGCTTCTGTTAAGATTCCTTATATCTGTCAAGACTATTTCCTCATACGAATTACATTCATAGCCACGTTTTTAATATATCACTTTATCTTCGCTTTAAAGAAAACAGAATAAAAAACACACTCATGTTTCTCGTTCATCATCATTCCAAACTATTCAGTTCGATGAAGCTCGAGGAAAATTAAATTAAAACCTGTACATTACGTAAATTTAAAATACTGCTTGTTTAAAAAGGATATTTTAATACTAAGCAATTCAGATCTTTATCTCTTCAACGTAAGCGTGAGAACACAGTGCCTAGCTAGTCAATATTTTTTTTTTTCTTTCAATTTTATTTGACCATCCCAGTAGATACTGGATCATTTTTGGAGATGTATGGACTGGAAAGAAAACGGTTGCAAAACATAGCGGAGACCATAATCTCA
Organism: Piezodorus guildinii; assembly: GCA_023052935.1. NCBI lineage: Eukaryota > Metazoa > Arthropoda > Insecta > Hemiptera > Pentatomidae > Piezodorus > Piezodorus guildinii. The sequence goes on from CM041292.1 coordinate 61,208,860, forward strand.
CTGGACTCGCTGGAAATCCTGCATCACCACATATATTGAGGCTAAGCTCGATTTATATATGTCCAATTCCTATTTGACAGAATCTCCCTCTATTTGTTCTTTAAAATTTGTCTTCAGGATTGCAGTATGCTGTGTATTCATAGCAACTCAGCGAAGTTGAGTAGCGGATCTAAACTGGAATTTCTCTCCAATAAATAAACATACATGTCAATCGAATATTTAAGGGGATTAACAAAATTAATTTTTTTTTATATAATCATAAGTAAGAGTTTAATTATATCTATAAAGCGCACCAATTCTTATTCGAAATAAAACTATCTTACAAAAAACAAAAACAAAAATATTTTTAACTATAAAATACTGGGCTCCCGAGTCCCTTAAAAAAACATAACGCTAATTGCTATTTTTGGAGATTTATACAGAAGAACTAATAACATGCTAATTTAACACATTTCAAATCATTTTTTGAAGAAGAAATACTCTACAACCTAGATTGAGGAACATTAGTAAAATCAAAAATGGAATAGCAGTAGAAAATAATATGCTTCAATGGTTTTTAAAAAGTAAAAGTGCAGAAAAATCCGAAGAAAAAGAAAAAGTACTGAATATAAGGGAAGATCAACAAAGATATAAAAAATGAAAATTAGTTGTCACTAGAAAACCATAAAGAAAAGAAATACTATTTTTGATGTAAGCAAAAGTTTTTATTCATGGTTATAATTATAAAATAGGTTTTAAATATATATTTTAGGTTTATTTTAAAGTTTTGGTCCAAAGAAACTATTGTAACCGTTTTAGGCCTGACTAGATTTGGTCAACTTCCAAAACAACAGGTAAGATATCTTCTTACATTCCTTCTACAAATTCTGCAAGTTTAATTAATATTTTAATTTTGCTTTTGTGAATCAACTTAAGGTAATATGGGATCAAAATTAGACTCTGATGAAGAATTTATGTACCTTAGGAAAATTATTTACCAGTCATTCCCATATAAGAAGAGCTTTGATGTTATTTTTAATATAAGTCTATTATTTTAAATTCATTTTTTTTTTATCATACGCGTAATAAAATATTAAAACATTACAGAAATATTGAATCTTAAATAAATAATTGTAATGAACCTAAATTGAAAAGAAAAGTAAATAATAAAATGGAAGACAATAGTTTCTAAGTTGATACTAATTTAATTACTATTCCTAATGGAATATAATATTGATTCCTCTCGTTCTGTTTATTTTAAAAGGAAGGCACGTTTATGTAATGATTTTTCTAATAAATCGATAAGAAGCACACATACACTTATTATATCTATTAGTTAAAACAATAAGCTGCGATACACAGTGTTGTTATTTTAAATCATGCTTCTATAGAAGAAAATAGTTGAAGCTATTCACATGTGCTTTAAGGAAACGACTAGACATTTATAATAAAGAGGTTTTCGATTACCAAATGTTCGCAATTATCGTTTTCTTAAAAAAACATATTAAAAGTAAACCGCCTGCAGTTAAATATACTGCCTTGTAAAGCTTATATAAATAGAATCTGCTCAATTTATCGATATTGATACTTTAAATTAACAATCAAAGCAGGGAAAAAAATAGTACAAGTAGTTTTTGCTTGAAATGGAAACTCTAGGTTGTGGGAATATTGTATAATGGGATTACACACAACAGTAAAAGGACTATAACCTTTTAAGACCAATTTTCAGTTAGTTTCTATGTAAAGTGAAACAATATTTATAATCAAGACGTCTAAATAAATTAGCTAACTTTAGGAGATTCAATAATTTTTTTTATTTAGCTATTATTATTTTTAGTACTTTTTATCAAATGTATCTATAAAATCTAGCTGTAGATTTTTCTGTTCGTAAATCTGTATTGTACTATCACGAGGGCTGATAAACAACATTAAGAAGGCCTACAGTGCATGTGTAAAAGAAAATATCGATAACGAAAATCTGTCAAAGTCCAATCTTTATTTTTTGAGTGAATATACATATAAGAATTAAATAGTGATTTAATTATCCTAGTTACCTGATTTACATTGAAGAATAATTTTAACAGTACCAGCTTACTGATTACTTCTTTTATTTCACCCATACCTTTACAACCCATAAAGGGTCTTCAGTTCATTACATACAAAAATGTGTTTTTCAGGAAGAAGACCAGTGTTTTAGTAGCCATTTTAAGTCAGCTTAACGGCTGAAAACTGGTGTTGGTAAAATCTCTCCAATACTGTTTTGTATGACTATATATTAAAAAAGGGACTATGTTCACTCGATCGAAATTTCATCGAAAAAGAAGTAGTGCAGTGATAAGGCTATAAAAGGAAAAAAGTTAAGTGTGAGAATCATTTCTAATCTTCCTTCTTATAACGCGCTAAAAGTTTCAGTTAATATTCATGATATTAAAAAAAAATCCTAAGCAATATATTAATTTTATTTTATTTAAATAATTAGGTAGTGTGTTGTAAAGACCAAAATTAGTACATTGAAATCATTCTCATCACAATACGTCTCAACATAAGTACATTCGAGCTTTTTTTTTTTTAAATATGCCAAATTAATTGAGCTAATAATTTTAAGAAAAACGTTATTTTAAGGGTAAAAAGAATTTTATAACTTGAGAACCAGTCAAATCTCAGAAATCAACTTCATGTAACTTATATGCAGCATAAGAGTACATAATCCTTACATCCATTATATATATCGTACAATCTTCAATAATTTCATAATTTTTACTAGGTCCCTTTTAGACATTTTTACTTTCACTTATATATTATATATAGTAAGGGGAAGTATTGCGATCGTGAATTCGACAATTTTTCGTTTTTGAACATAAGAGCAGTAATATACATGTATGATATACCATTGGAAAGCTAAAGATTTTAGAAAAAATATCATCTCATACACAAGCTTTTAGAAGTTAATAGAGATTGATGAGAAGATGATAAAACTAACTGATTATTTTAGATAATAATATAATAGATTTTTTAATGAAACACATGTTTCTATAGAAATTTAATTTAATTTATTACTTTCACTTACTATATATAATAAGAAGAAGTATTGCGATCGTGAAAATTTTCGAATTCCAGTTTTCAACAGAAATACACGTTTTAGGGTCCCCTGAGTCCAAATAACCAAGTCCCGCAAAAAGGTCTGTGTGTGGGTGTGTGTGTGTGTGTGTGTGTGTGTGTGTGTGTGTGTGTGTGTGTGTGTGTGTGTGTGTGTGTGGTAACTCCCGGGCGGAAACGGTAAGTCCTATGAAACTGAAATTTCATATTTAAGACAACGCCCGAGACGTGACAAAACTTTTTTCATCAAAATGAGCTTACCAGAAGAGGCACTTTATACTATGCATTTTGCACCTTTTTTCGATTTTCTCGAAAACGGTTCCGACGATTTTTAAACTCGCTATATCGATGTAAAATTTAATGGGCTTTAATATCATGTAGGTTTTATTTGGATAAAAATGGTCTGAAAGGGCTTAAATACCGATATTTTAAATTTTCTTCCCCTAAAGTACCTTTAATTTTGTAGGTTCAATAATAATAACTAGATTATCTTGTTAACGATGATGAAAAAAAGGAAATATATATATTGAATAAATTCGATACCTAACTAAAGGAGAAAACAGAAAAAATATTTTTTTAATGCAATTTTTCGTTTTTGAACATAAGAGCAATAATATACATGTATGATATACCGTTGGAAAGCTGAAGATTTTAGAAAAAATATCATCTCATACACAAGCTTTTAGAAGTTAATAGAGAGTGATGAGAAGAAAATAAAACTAACTGATTATTTTAGTTAGTAAAATAAAAGATTTTTTAATAAAACACATGTTTCTATATAAATTTAATTTATTTAATTCTTTAATAGTTTCACGTATTTTTAACTCTAACTCTATTTGAAAATTCTTTCATTGATTTTACAAATTGATGTAAGTGAAAGTCGTGTGTTACCCGCACCAGATTTTTGAAAATTCATTCAACAAAAAGGACAATTTTTTTAAGATCGAAAGTTTTACAGTAGGGATTACCTTATTCAGAAAAATTGAGTCTCTATTCCTTTATAAACTTTTAACTCGCTAAAAATCTCGTTTTCTTAATCAATTTTCGAGAATTTTTAAACCACTTTCATCACCATTTATATAATGTGTTGTGATGACAAAAAATGTAAAACAGATCCTTGTTATATTTCAGGTTTTGTTTTGTTTTAATATCTTAAAAAATACTAATATTAGATAGATTTTACCGTGACAACTTTTCAGACACGAAACCTTAAAATGGATACCAAACAAATAGAACTAGCATATTTTAAATATTTTGTTTGTTTTTATCCACGGTTTCGAATTCAGGAATAGATAGCGAATAACTGGTAAAACAATCCTAAAACTGAACAATTTATTTATTAATAATATGAGTTTTAAATATGGGGCGGACATCTCCGTGTCCAGGGTATAGCTTTAAAGTTAAACGTTAAATGACTGTTAGGATGACCAAAGGATTAAAGAGCTGTTGCATGAGGGAATTGAAACGTTGTCACCTTAGCAACTTCAAAGTCATAAGACTCGCTGGTTGGAGACGTGCCTGGCAGGCTGACATTATTTTAAAGACGATCTTAGGTTAGTTTCTTATAGGATAAGCCATCATGTTAGCCACAATTTCAGTAGAAAAGGATGAAATACGAGAAGAAAAATAAATAATATGTCAATTTGAAAAGTCCTGTCTACAAGACTTCATCCTATGTTCTGTAAGCAGTTACTACATGTGTTTAGTGATGACATGTGAAAGTCCTTGCACCCGAAAATATTAATCACTCTAATCCTAGAAAGCCATTTCAACATCCGATCGAGCAAAACTGTTTCAAAATCAAACGTAATTAATATTGGCACGACACGAATAACCCGATCGTTAACATAAGCCAGAAACCGCAAGCATAAACTACGGTATAAGAGGTTTTCCCAAGCAGCGAAGAGTTTAAATTTTTTTTTATGAATCTATGTTGCTCATGTTAATGAAAGTAGATCATGAGGATATAAAACAGCAAATCACGGTGGAGAGTCAAGAAGGGACTGTTGCAGCGGCTAAGGGAGATTTATTGCTAGCCATCGGATCATTCTGATTAGCTTCGACTCGCATTAATTTGATTATGCTAATTACTAGATATCTTCATTCCAACCGAGGCAATTATCCACTTCAAAATCTTGCAAACGGAGATATATATACTGTGTAGTCATTGAGAGTTGTTATTGAGCAAGAGGTCATAAAAAGTTACACCGCTTAATGCCACAGTCACTCAGGTTCATTAGGTTAGTAGTCTGTAAACTAAATTTTTAATGATTAAACATGAAGGAATTTTAATTTTTTTCCACGGTATCTAACATTTTATCTTCGATATAGTTACGACACGTCGAATAAATAGCGTATCTTAATGATTTGATGAAAATTATGTCATTTCGAAAATATTTAATAGACTTTGTGGTCTTACGTAGACTTATTTTTTCTTCAGTGATAATTATTTTTTTTTACAATAATGGAGTTCTCTCCCCCTTACTACTTTTATTGTTTATTCCTTAATTAGGTTAGGCTACAAGCCATCATCAGTACTCATAGTTACATAATACTTAATTTATGAAACATTATTGACATTGAAACATACATTACAAAATAATATTAATCTTATAGGGTTAGACAAGTTATTCAAAAACGATGCTGCTCAACTTAATTGGGTTGCTTCAACACATAATATGATAAATCGTTATCTTAACGATCTTTTTACATAATTAATTAAATGCAGGATGAGCAGCTTCCATAAACAAAACAGTATAGCCAATTCATTGCTGACACAAATTTATGTTAAAAAAACTAAAAAATAGCTCCCATCCAGTGATTTTTTTTAGTATTTAGTTTTAATTTTTTGATTTATATTTTTATGCGAAAATATATTTCAGTCTAACAAATTGGATAACTCTTATTGTAGTTATAAATGTTAAAATTGAACTTTTTTTTTTAACTTAAAGAAAGGAAGGTAAAATGAGTTCATTATAAACAAAAAACTTAGCCCTTAAACTAGAAGGGCTGAACCAACCTAAGTGACTGGCCCCCTAACGATGCATTGTACCTGCTCTACCTAATAAATTCTTCTTAAGTGTACACATTCTCAACTGTACATTCGAAACACCACATTTTCCTTAACCCAAGAGATAATTAAAAATGCAATATGTTGACAAGTAATGCCTATTAATCACAAAGTTGTTTATATTGCTGCTAAAAAACTCCTAATAACTCAAACCTTATTCTATTATAACAGGAAGGAAAACAAGAGAATAAAAAAAAAAATATTGTTTTGAGAATTTCAATTTATATATATATATATATATATATATATATGTGTGTGTGTGTGTGTGTGTGTGTGTATGTATATGTATATATAAACATACATCATGAAATTCTTTTTGGGACTCAACTGATTTAATTAATCAAATAAATAATTAAAGTAATTTAATGTTAACATTTTAATAGGTTGGAATTAAAAAAAAGAAAACAATTACAGACCTTAAAAATAGAACGCTAAACGTATCATCATTAAAATAATTATTCCAAAATTGTCAGTAAGTCACACAGCACCAGTTTTATTGAGGATTGAACGTATTTAAATCAAGGCGGTGACAAAGAATGAATATTTATCTACAAACTAACGTTAGAATAGTAGGGTTACCAATTATAAAATAAAGCCGTGTTTTATTTGTTCTCCCATATTAATTCAAAATCTTTATAGGAGTCTTCATCCATCATAGAATATAACGACACTTAAAAAACTAGGAGACAGAAAGAGGTGAGGAAGAGTGACAGAGTACAGCAAGTATTGGGACAGCCGCAGCGAGTTCCCAGACCGAGGACTCCATTAGAGACGGATTCCGGGGGCGGAGAAGATAACATTTACATAAGGCGGTACCGGCCCTTTGGAGCTACTCATTAGCCCGGTAATGGCTGCCTCCTTACTTACGCTCATTACGGCTCTCGGATATTTTTCGATTTAGATAACTGTTTCGATTCTGATTGGCGGAAGTTGGGCTAGCCGTGCTTCGGGGTAAAGTGACACCTTACGCAATACGGTGGCGGACCGTTAAACCAAACCCAAGAAATAGTTGCATTCAAAATGCCGAATACATTTACTCTAGATTTATTTGTTTAACTACTGTTTTTGTTTATATCATGAATACATGATTAATACTAAATATTATTTTAGAAAATTATTAGGATGATAACAACCCGTATACGAGATGGAGCTACAAAACTAACTTCAAATATCTCCTTACTACTGCTGACTAAGTCAATTTAATTTTTATTTTATTCATCAATACTTGTAATTCGTTCTTAATATACATCTTTTTAATTTATTTTCTTAAACGTTCAACTGTATTATACAGTTTTAATAATCTAGTAAGTAAGCTTTAAGATAAAATACATGAAAGTAATCTAAATAAGAAGGCCTCGAGGTCATCTTCTCAAACTCCTCGAAGGATTGTCAGCGATGGAAGCGGAAGTAAGGATTGAAACTAGTGGGTTAGAGTGAGAATGGAGTTTGTCTTAGAAGGGGTGATACCTGGCTGGGAACAAATCAGAAACATATAGAATATTTAGGTCTAAAGTAAAAAAAACAAACTCCGAACAACGAATTTGAAAAAGTCCGTTTTCCGCGGTCTGGGAAACTTTCCGCGGTTTTTCTCCGAAACTTTTTTTTAGAAACAATTCTTTATTGAGAAATATTACAATCTGTCCAATTTAGGACATTTTTAATAGTGATGAAGTACAACATTCATACTACATTCACACGATATATACTAAACAATAAATTTATATAATAATAATACAATATACAAATATACAAAACAAAATCAATAAAATATATACAAAAGTCACTCATACCTATATACAATTCACAATCATACAGCACGTGAGTGGAGAATCTAGCCAATGCTAGAACTCCAATATACATTTTACAAGAGGTCTCGAGGCCACTGCCGTTTCAACCTTCTAGGAGGATGGTAAGGATGTGTGGAGCTGGATAAGGATTGAGCTAGGGGATTAGGGTGATGGATAAGGTTCTGATGAAATTTAGAGAATTTTAATGGTATAAGGTCTAAAATAAATGGAATATTTAGGTCGCGGTGTAAGGTATGGTTGGATACATAATAAGGAGCATTAACTATTGTTCGGAGGACTTTTGATTGGAAGGATTGAATGCGTTTGATGTTAGAATATTTGGCTGTCCCCCACAGTTCAAGTCCGTAGGTCCAGATAGGTTTCAGTACTATCTTGTATATTAGCAGTTTGTTCTCGATAGATAATTTAGAATTTCTGTTCAGTAGTCTGTATAATTGTCCAAATCGTCGATTAAGTTCTTGTCGTTTAAGTCTAGTATGCGGGTTCCAAGTTAGTCTTTTGTCCAGAAGGAAGCCAAGATACCGGACTGTGTCGGAGAAAGGAAGCGGAACGGAGTTAAAGAGAACTGGAGGGCAGGATTGTCTTCGAAGGGTAAAGGTGACATGTTTGCATTTGGATTGATTAACTTTGATTCTCCAGTTGTTACACCAGTCTTTAATTTGAGAAAGGTGCGTTTGGAGGCCTATAGATGCAATTTCGGGATCTGAGTGAGAGGATAGGATAGCGGTGTCATCAGCGTACGTTGCTAGGAAGGTATTAGGGCAAACAGGAATATCAGCCGTGTATATGTTGTAGAGGAAAGGACCAAGGACACTGCCCTGAGGAACACCGGATTTGACTGGATAATAATTGGAATATTCTGCACCACAGCGAACTCGGAAGGAGCGGTTTGATAGATAGGATCGGAGGACTAGGTATATGGATTGGGGTAAATGGTTTTTGAGCTTAAAGAGTAATCCCGGGTGCCACACCCGGTCAAATGCTTGCGTCTCCGAAACTAATGGACCGATTTTCAGATTTAAAAAAAAAAAAAAAAAAAAAAAAAGGACAACTTTCGCTCTGAACTATAAAACGACATGGACTTAACGATTCCATTAAAAACAGAACAACAAATTAACTTTGCTATCGAAAAACTAACAAGAAAAATAGGTACTGCAATTAATAACAACTCATCACATCCCAAAAATAATTACTCCCGTGACACTAACTTACCATATCACATTCAAAACTTATTAGCAGAGAAACGGCGAGCAAGGGCTAAGTGGTATAGGTCCAGATACCGGTCCGACAAAACATACTATACTCATCTAACCAACAAACCCAAAACTAAAATTAGAAAATTCAAAATACAAACTTTTCAGAACTTCACAGAAAACCTAAGACAAACTGGCAAATATTTATCAATAACTACCAAACATCTGCTCAAATTCAAAACCTTCAATCACCCAACTTGCCTAATATTCTACCTAGTCTTGATCAGATGAAAGATAAATCTCAAATATTTGGTGAACACCTTTCCAAAATATTTAATCCATATCCTGAAATCCTTACTACAACCCATATTGACCACATTGAAGCAGAACTAAATATTCCACTCCAAATGCCCCCTCCTCCTAAAGCCTTTCATCCTTCTGAAATAATTAACGTTATCCATCAATTACGTATAAAAAAAGCACCTGGTCATGATCTCATTACATCCTATATCCTAAAACAGGTACCTTGAAAAGCATTCCTCTACCTCACTTATATATTCAACGCTACTCTCCGAACCACTTATTTCCCTGAACCTTGGAAACAATAATCAAAATGATCCCAAAACCTCAAAGCCTCCTGAACATCCATCCTCATACCGTCCGATCTCCCTTTTGCTCATCATGGAAAAGATCCTAGAAAAACTAATTTTGAAGCGCCTGTATCCGATCCTATAAATGAATCACGTAATTCCTGACCATCATTTTGGATTTCGGACATCCCTTTCTACAATTCAGCAATGTCACCGGGTGGTGGATGTTATACCCTCCACATTTGAGCGCGGAATGTATTGCACGGGTGCTTTTCTCGACGTGGAACAATCGTTCGACCGAGTCTGACTCCTTTATAAACTCCGTCAATACCTTCCCGCAACATACCTCCACATAATCCGTTCCTACCTCACTAATAGAACCTTTCAAGTAAATCATAACCTTTCCTACTCTTCCATATTTTCTCAGTCTGCAGGTGTACCTCAGGGTAGTATCTTAGGTCCCATCCTTTATACGGTATATACAGCTGATATTCCACTCCATCCTAGCACTGTCCTCACAACTTACGCGGATGACACTTGTGTGTTATCCGTCCATAATGATCCATCCGCTGCATCCCAAACCCTTCAGTCCCACATCACAGCCATTGAGAAGTGGTGTCAGAACTGGAGGATTAAAATAAATCCTAATAAATCCCACCAAATTACCTTTACCCTTCGTCGCAAAAAGATGACCTCCTGCCCCACTGTATCCTTTAATAATACCCCACTCATAATTGTTGAACAAATCCGATACCTAGGACTCCATCTTGACAAACGTCTTACATGGAATCCTCACACGAGACTAAAACGACAAGAGACTGCCCGTAGATACCGACTACTACAACACTTACTCGACAAACGTTCAAAACTTCCAATTCATTACAAAAAGCTCATTTATATCACTATAATCAGACCCATCTGGACATATGGAATCGAGCTTTGGGGCTCTACTAAGCCATCTAATTCCTCCCGTATCCAATCCAAAATCCTTCGCAAAATCATAAGAGCTCCTTATTTCGTCACACATAAAATCATCCATAACGACCTTAATATCCCATTTGTGGCAGACCTTTCTCGTACCAGATATCCCACTTTTAATTCTAAACTCCCAGCCCATATAAACCCTCTTGTCCGTAACCTATCAACCTCACATATTCCTGACAACCCTCCGAGGCGATTGAAAAGAAGATGGCCTCGGAATCTCTAGAAACAATTCTTTATTGAGCAATATTACAATCTGTCCAATTTAGGACATTTTTAATAGTGATGAAGTACAACATTCATACTACATTCACACGATATATACAAAACAATAAATCGGAATCTAATTACTTAAATAAACATCGAAGTTCTACCACTGGGTAGTTTCTTCACAAGCCTTTCACGCCCTTTATTCTAATTCAACAGTTTTACTTATTGTACTTATGTTAATACAGTTGTAAAATTCAATAAAATATGAATAAAAAAAAAAAATAGTGCATTCGCAAACCTATGCTCCTAACACATAGACATTAATTATCTGCTGGTTAGATTTAAATAGCGGCTGACTAAATATTATTATTTAATAATGAGTTATTTTTGAAGATAATGAAAAAACTTATTAGGTTTTTTGACCAAGAAACGTAAAAACAATAAAAAGAAAAAAAAATGATTGAAATTTTACACATAAATATGCCTATAACCCAGTTATTTTTTAAGGCAGAGAAAAATCGTACTGTGTATTAGGATGAGGACTATAATAAAAAAAAAAAATGAAATCTTTCCATTATATACTCCTTTAAATTCGTTATTTTCAAAGTAGAATCAGTACACCGCTATTAATTATAAAAACAGAAAAAAAAAATTTAATTTCTCCTACATATATGCCATTAACTCATTTTTTTTAGAATAAATACAATACGAAAAAAGAATCATCAAAATCAAAATTAGAAATAACAAGATTTTAGGTGAATCCAAGACATCTACAATCACTTACGTCTTGTATGTATTACCAATCATATTTGCCCTACTAGCATCCTACTAAATTCCTATAGGTTAAGACTTTGACAACATAGATTAATGATTCATTTTAGAACTTGTGGTGAGCATTCTATTCTCCTATATGTTTGGGTCCGAATCATACTGAGGCGGAGGCAGTTAAAATGTTGAAATGTAATAGCTATACGTATGCTATAAATAGAGTAGTAAAATACCGGGAAAATAAAAAAACAAAGAGCAACTTTATAAATCTGTTACAACCAGGTCGCCCGATATATTTTAGCTAAATGGCTGATGGTAATGAAAACATTAGTGGATAAATCTATAATGTCATTAGATGCTGCTATGTTTTTGAAAACATTGACCAAGTATTATCGATAATTAACTGCAAACGACGTACTGTCTAGATTATTAAAAAATGTACTTTTAAAAAAAAAAAAAAAAAAAAAAAATTAAAGAGCTCTCCTTTAAAATTCGAGAGTCAAAAGAAAAACCGTCTGTCCGCCGCTTCATCTCTACAAACCAAATTCGGAACGATTGAAATCGGTTAAGAAATTGCAGGATATAGCATTTTGAAATCAGCAGTGGTGATTAACCATTATTCTTTGAATTATTTAATTACATGTCATACTAAGCCGTTTTCGTCTAATTCAACATTTAAATGGACAAACGGTCAAAGCTTCCTCTTAACTACAAAAGGCTCATCTACATTACTATCATAAGACAATTCTGGACTTACGGAGTAGAGCTATGGGGCTCTATTGAACAATCGAATTCTTCTCGTATCCAATCCAAAATCCTTCGTAAAATCTAATACTCCATATTTTGTCACAATAAACTTATCCAAAAAGACCTTAATGTTCCATATGTTACTGTTGCCCGAACCAGGTATCATTCATTCCATGAAAAACTCCATTTCTATCTCTAATCCACTGGTTTCCATTCTGTCTTCCTCTTCAATACCTGATAAATCCTCCGAGGACGTCTCAAAGAAGATGGCCCCGAGACCTTGTAATTTAGAATAATTTTAGAGTGTGCATGTGCCAATGTATTTCATGTCAATTTGCCATATGTCCATCACATTTACTTGATGTATTTTGTATACAGTTGTAAATATTCAATAAATATTTTAAAATAAAAAAAACTATACAAACAGTTATAACCTAATATAATCATTTTAAAATAATAAACGATGGTGTAAACAATTTGCAGCGGTTTTTTATTTAATTCAAAGGAGGAGGAGAGATAATGATAATCCCTCAATGATGAGTCTCATTCTTATAGATATAGGAGCCCTTCGATGGCTATTGTTACACCTATTCCATATCCCGATGCAAGTGCATAATGTTGGAAAGGAGATGGATGGGAAGGGCAGAGGAGATGGCGGATACCACCAGTCCTTGGCTACCTCGACCTCAGCATTCCAGAGCGCGGGCAGCGGTGACCATCCATCTACCTTAGTGCTTACTGCCACCAGTCGCCAAAGCATAAATAAAACATTTGGTCAATGATAAGGACTTGCCGATCAATAAGCCTCCTATCTACTGCATCTTATTGAAGAATAATTGTGCAAGCTATTAGAACTATTAAACGCCCCGTAAAGGTCCTTGAAGTATCTCATTCAGCCGCAGCAGTGCTCTATTTACTATCGCAATGTTCTTATTCATCCATCTATTTTCCCCATCTTGATGGGCGGGTCGTGGTGGAACTGTGACAGATTAAATTATCCGATAGCAAATAGAAACGAAACAACATTATCAGCTGTTCCCTCGCCAGCTGGAAGAAACCCGATGATTGCTCTGTTAGAAACAGTAATATTACAAACTGAGAAAAAAGAAAAATAACTTTATTTCTCATTGAATTAGCCTATGTCCTATAGAGTCATTGGCGTAAATGAAATATATTATATTCTGCAATCTTTATATGGTACATCTGTATAGATACTTGTTTTTCCTCATCGCTAAGTATTTTTTTATAAGGTTTGTAATAAACCAGTTTTTGGTTTATTTTCAATAACCAACCTTCGTAATCGACAAAAAACAAAAAAAAAACTACCCCTGCTCAAAATTTGAGAGCTTACGTTTCAAGATAAGCAGAATTGGAATAACGAATAAAAAAAAAATCCGGTTGTTCGCCATCCGCAGCATTTCTCCGAAACTACAGGATAATTTTTTTTTTTTTAATTCCCCACAAATATACCAGTCCATTCAATGATGATTCGTTGATATCAGCTGGTTAGTTTTAAAATGGCGGCCGATTAAAATGATTTTATTCAATAAATCAGTAATTTTTGAAGATAGAAAAAAAATGTATTAGTGTTTTTAACCAAAAAACCATGAATAGTTTTATAAAAGTAAAAAAAGAAATGAAAAAAATTGAAATTTTTAACATAAATACGCTCATAACTAACTTATTTTTGACGATAAAGAAAAGTATGTATAGAGTTTTAGAATCAGTAAAGCGCGACAAAAAAAAAAAAATAAATAAATAATCATATGTATAATCAAGTAACAGATTATAATAGATGTAATTACATCAAAAATCGGTTATTATTGAAGATAGAGAAAAATCGTAAAAACTTTCGTGATCAAGAAAACGCGATGAATAAAGAAAAATCATCGTATATGGTCAAGCCACATCTTATTAGAGATTTGATCCTCTGATAACTCGGTTATTAATGATGATAAAGATTAAATGTAAGGTTATCTGGAATCAGGAAATTTTATTTGAATTATTTGAATGAAAATCGAAAGAAAAGAAAAGGAAATAGTAACGCAGTCCTGTATAAATGCTTTTGGTTTATGATTTTCAATAATCAACCTTTGTAATGGACCAAAAAAAAAAAAAAAATTACCCCTGCTCAAAATTTGAGAGCCTACGTTTCGAGATGCGTAGAATCCGAATAACGAATAAAAAAAATCCGTTTCTCCTAATAAATAAATTAATAAATACCAAGTGACATTTGATAGAGAACTAAATTTTTGACCAAATGAAAAAAGAATCATTGAATTTGGTTAACAACTAGCTTAGATATTGCGTTTCGTAATCAGTGGTAGTATTAGATGCTTTGAATTATTGCTTTTCACATTACTTAATTGCCTATTAACAGCTATTTAAAGAGTTATACCCTAATATTGCTATTCGGAAAAAAAAACATTGTGTAATAATTTGCAATATTTTTTTCTAAAATGTTCACGGGTTAACCCTTGGAATTATATACCATTACATTTACGCGTAGCGTGTAAAACAGGGTGAATTGTAGGGGCGTGTATGTGCATAGTTTTATCTTTATTTATATTCTAACTTTTTTTTTGTATGTTGGAGATTATATATTGAAGGAGTATAGTTGATAATACAGTATAGTTATATAGTTATAACTATATATAGTATAGTTATATAGGTTGTCAGTTTATAATATTTATAACAATTATTAGAAAGGCAAACGAGAAAATAAAAAAAAAATAAAAAAAGATTCTAAAATAAAGTTATTACTTTTTTTTATTGTATATTAAATTTTTTTGTATTAAATATTGTCCTATAAAGAAAAATAATCACGCTGTGTGATAGCACCCCAATGAAATTGGACAGCATCGCTTGTTTATTAAAGTATCATCCCAGGAACAGGAGCTGCGCGGTCTAGTGTATAGATAAATAGTCTACTGTTCTCCGAATCCCGGCTGTGACAGAATGTTATTTATTCTGTTATTTCAGCCGTTAATCGATCCTAGGATATGTTGACCCTCCTCGGGCAGACCCAGCCTCTATAAAGTGGGTACCCGAATTAATTGGGGAAAAACCTGGCGACTGATCCTGATCAAGGCCTAATCACCTCATTGCTCGGCCCTTGGCCTAGATATAGCACAAATCTCTCTATGTACTAAGCCCAAGACCCTTCATGGATTGTAGTGGTACAGGTTTATTTATTATTTATTACCTTTCTATAAGTAAGTTTTTTTTTGTTTTTTTTTTAGCGTTTTAAGAGTATTATCACAAAGTGGGTACTATTTATGACGTTTTAGAAGGTATCCCAATCCGAGTTTTCTTTCGTGATTTATTTACCTTCGGAATTCTAGAGCTAGTTTTCCATTTCAGGTAGTCGGGTTCTATTACTTATTTTATTTGCTTCTCTTACCACTCATACACTCAATATTCGCTTTGATTGGAGAACCCAATCTCGCACAATAACTTCCTACATTTGAATTATTAGTGACGCCATTCCTGTCTTATCGCGTTCTTGGTCAGTCAGATTTTCCGTTTCCCGGAGAAAAATGCAATATGCTGGTACCCATACCAAAGCATTTGTAGCTCTGGCTTTCATTTTCCAAAAAATTATTAAATATTTTTTAAATTAAGGAGATAGTTGGCCTTCGGGTATTGGTATCAGCTAGGACCCTCCACGAGACCGCCTCAACAATCCAAAAGTATTTTTTTTAGAGCTCGCTACACATTTGAGAGCTCTCAGTATGATTCCCTTGAGAAGACGGTAGTAGGTAGGATGAAACGTTTACAAAAGAATCTTTTTGCCAATAGTTGTCGGTTTTCAAATATTAAATGATTAAGTTATAGTATTTAACGAATGAATTTCAGAGCGGAGAAGGTCAGTTTGGAATTGGTAAGAACCATGGAAATATTGCCATCGAACAGAAGAATAAATATGTAAGAAGATATGTCATCCTCCCAACTTTCTCTTTCCATCTCGAGAAAAACTACTCCTGGATCTGTTTCTAATTGTAAATAGACAATACAAATTGTTCTTAAGCATCACATACATACTCTTTATCTTTAAATAATTATAAAATTGCACTCCAACCTCCAAAAAATAAAAACAATTTCATAATATTTTATATAATAATTGGTTAAAATTTTTAAAATATTTTCTTTTTATCTAATTAATAATTAAGATATGGAGGCGTCAGCGTCTATTACAAAGCCGAACGACTAAAGAACATTAAGTTCCAAATATTGTCTGTAGTGAACACAGTATACTTATTATTAGTAAGTTCATCAATCTGATATAAATAAATTTGGAAAAAAAACACAGAATTTTTCTACATATTTAGTTTTGGGTTTGTTGAAACTTTAGAGTTGCAATTTTAATTCCTCATATGTGATATGTCATTTTTCGATGCTGTGCGTATAGCAACTTAAAGTATTAGGATTGACTGTAATTTCTTATCTTATCAATACTCTTGAGTCACTGATAAAATAAGCCTGTTTAATTAAAGTTGGGAAATATGTTTAACATCTCCCTTAGCCAAGTAAAATAAAGCTAGTTTTCATGATTTGTTGGAATGTTGCGGACAAAGCTGGAAATCATTTTTTTTTTTTTTTACCTCTGAATGTATAAAAAAAAAAATCTGAGTTTGCACCTGCTGCAGACACCTTTTTAAAAAACTGGTTGGTACATAAAACCTTAGAGACACCCAAACCATTGCAAGCCCTGTAAAATAAGGATATTTGTGGAAATTAATTCAAACAAAGTCGTTTTAATACCTTCTAATGCTCCTAAATAAAACTAGTCTGGGTTAGCACCATCACAGGTAGTGAGCATAACTTTTTGGAGCCGAATAACCTCGAATTATCGGATTTTTTTAAGTGTTTCACCTATAACTCGAAAACGGTGCCTCCTATAGAAAATATCTTCATTTCCAAAATGAAAGAACGCTGAATTTCATTCCCAAAAGACACCTTAGTCGTTGAATTTGGTTCAATGGCATTGAAGATCAGGTCTAAATGAAACATCTGAGCAAGCAAAATAAATTTGGGGTGAGCATAAAAACATCGTTCGCAAGTTATGATATACAGTGGTAATTAATTTATGTAATTTAAAAAGGTCTACTACAATATTCAATACATTTTTTTTAAAAAAACTTACAAATACATTGATTTTATTTTATTTTTTTATCTTATCCCCATCTTTCATGTTATGTTAACATTTTTTCTGAATATTTTCCTTTTACTGATGTAGATACATATTAAGGATGTTTATGTTTATCTATTATTTTATTTTATCACAGATTTATTATTCCTCCTAGCTGGTGTGGGTCATTTCTATCTTGATACTTATATCCTTAATCTAGTCTCAACTCAACCTCACTATTTTGTTATCTCTGGGGGTCTGATGGACCTTTAAGCTCGCTAAACAGTGGGTTTGAAACAACTTCTAATGAATTATAAAACTTTTTTCTTCTTTTTCCAATTAACTCATTCACTTTTGGAGCATTAAATAATTATGAAGTTTTCTTCGTTTTTTTTTTCATAGAATTTCTTCTGGTGATTTTCTTTATAATGTCGTTTTGGAAATGAAATTTCTTTCTTGTATTCTATTACATGTATTTGTTCATATAATGGATAAGGTCTAATAAAACCCATGTAAATTTAATCTGAAAATTAGATTTGGAAATTTTAAGAGGTGGTTGAACTTAAATGATTTGTGTCTTACCTTAGAGAATTTCGAAATGTAATGATTGTTAAATTTTTAGTGTCTAGCACGTTTCATACCCAAGTAGTAAGATTTTATCGTTATAGCTAAAAAACAAATTCCCACCTAAAAAAAAAAAGAGTTAAGTAAATAAATTCCTATCTTCAGTTAGAAGCGAATCCCGTCCCAGATATTCTTCAGTTCAAGAATTATTTAATAAAGTTTAAGAACTTCGCAATGCCGTATAGATGTTACAGAAAAAGTAATAAGCCATTAATAAAAAGTAAAAACAAAACAAGAATTAGACACGATGAGAAATAGGAAAAAAAGCAAAAATACATTCTAGCAACCGTGCTAATTGCATAAGAATATAGGGAAAGCAAACGTAGTGACTATGATTAAACCTCAGCCATACCGTTTCTAATCTGAAAATTATGGATCAAGTAAAAGATGTAAAGAATGCTTCGTAATGGTGAGACGTCAAATATTTTACAAGAACATGAACAACAAGAAAATGTTGTACTCTACCTTTTAATGTTTCGATAAATATTGTTCTTCATATACGCGTTGATTTTGATATTTTCGAAATCGAAAACCTTAGCTAAACGGTAGTTATAAAACACAGTAAATAATAGTCTATGCTAACTAGGGATCACATTTCCATAGATGTCATATTGGCTTAAGGGAAAATATATAGTGGTATTGAATCAGTGTTGTTGCAACTCAGCATATCTCTCAACAACCTAAAGCTATTCACTATAAAAACAAATATTTATTTTCACATACTTGGAATATTTGCAATCTTATACTGTTAGCATTTCAGTGTCTTTAGTTGCATTTTAGGTTTGAAAGGAATTTTAGTTGAGATGTATTTATTTTTATTTTTTTATTATAAAAACAATTTTAGAATACGATATAAATATTCATTGGATATTAATTTTAAATTATTAATTTGTTGAAAATTTTATTCTAATATTAAATTGTTGTTTGGTTTAATTAGTGGTTCTGAAGATGAGACATTTTGGACCTCGAAACGTTATAAATGATTTGTTAATGTAATAAGAAATAAATATAAAAAAGAAGAGAAAGTTCTAAATCATTTATTCATTTAATAAAAAAAAATAAAGTAAAAATCATTTTAAAAATGCATATGTTTATACTGAGTGAAATTTGTAAATTATTTATTTTCACAAAAATATTGTTGGCAATAATTAGTTGACGTTAGGAAGAAAGGAATTAGTCAGGGTGATTTGACAGTAAAAGAAACAATTAATAGTTTTAACTATTTATTGTCCGCCAATACTTACGATAAAATGGAAGTGAAATTTTTAGTTTATGGTTTTTCATTTTCTATTGGTTGTACGTCTTTATGTTTCTGGTATTTTTAGACATGACATGTGAATCAGACGGGTAAAAATCAATATTAGAGCTTAGACGATGCAATTCTCTGATTCAAAATCAGGTAGCAAAGACTTTGCTAAAAACGTTATCGCTAACGCCCTAACTGAGTTGTAGCTTCATATTTTATTTTTAATTTATTGTTTCATTATTTTTAAAATGTTATTTTCCTTTCACTTATTTATTTCGCTCTAATGGTGTCTATTAGCACATTAGTATTACTCATTGCCATTCGTTTTGGCAGATTGTATTATTTCTGGTCGAAAAACTCATATTCAAAAATGAATTCGTCATTGTTTCATATACATATAATTATATGTATATATTAATAAAGCTTTGTATTCTACTCCATAAATGACACGATGAAACAGGACCAAATTAAAAAAAAAATATATATATAATAAAACCCATTTGAATCGACAAAAGATAAATAAGCCATAAAGGAACACAATTATAGAAAGTCATAAAAGACAAGAGTTAGATTGAAACGTATTAAATTATATATCTGGCCGCCGGTCGGAAATAGATAGGGCGTTCTATTATTGTACAATTAGCAGAGCGCTGTGAACAATAAACTGCTCAGTGCTAAGTTATTGTTAATTGCAACAACATTAATCAGTCTAGGCCTTGTGAGTAATACTCTTTTCAGGGGCGTATACTGGCGAAACTAGGTCTAAACTGGAGGTGAAACCTAGTTCTTAAATCTGCTTAATTATAACTAAATCTGTACAAAAACAATTATATCCTAATTTAAAAGATTTGCTGCTAAGATTTGTAGTAACAATAGACAAGAATTTCAAAAGAAAAAAAAAAATTCAACATCTCATCTCAGCATTTATTCTCCGCCCTCACCCCCTCACAAACATATTTATTGATATTTAAAACCTTATTAAGAACTAAATAAAGTAGGTGTGAGAGAAATGTGTTCAATGGTATGAAATACATGTAGATAAACTACCCATTGACAGTATTCCAATAAGATTCTAAATCAGAAGGCTCCCGAAAATCTTCTTTTCATATGCCTCATAGGATTATCAGGATTCGAAGAACAGGCTAGGAACGAAACTAGAGGGTTGAAGAGGGAATGGAATTTTTCAGGAATTCCTTGTGCGGTCGAAATTAGTAACATATATGGAACATTAAGCTCTTTAAGGATGAATTTATTCTTGACAAAAGAAGGAGCGTTGAGGATTTAATGAAGGGCTAAGGATTGGATACAAGAGGAATTCGATAGTTTAGTAAAGCCTTATACCTCTACTCCGTTCGTCCATATAGCTCGTATGATAGTCGTGTAGATGAGCCTTTTGTAGTTAAGAAAAAGGTTTGACCGTTTGTCTTAAATTGTTAAATTAGCCGAAATCGCAAACAGAGGGTCAAACATAAGTTGCTAAGGAGATATATACAACAACTACATCCCTATATTCTAGATTATTATCACAGCATATTCTTAAATCGTTTGAGCCTTCTAAAATCCTTTGTTTCACTACCAAGCATCTCTTATTTCACAATACAATTCATGCTTCAGTTAATGATTAGTTATTCTAAAGAAAGTTCATTTTATATTATATTTAGAGCGAAATGGGCATCGGGCTCCGAAATAAAATCTTGCAAATCATTCCTATCACAATCACAGTGACTTATAGTACTTCATAAATCATCTTCATTAAC
This sequence comes from Piezodorus guildinii, assembly GCA_023052935.1. Taxonomy (NCBI): domain Eukaryota; kingdom Metazoa; phylum Arthropoda; class Insecta; order Hemiptera; family Pentatomidae; genus Piezodorus; species Piezodorus guildinii. The sequence continues at coordinate 61,230,060 of CM041292.1, forward strand.
CCTTGAAGTACAAGGCTTGAACCTGTTTATAAATAGCTACCTGTTGATTACTTTATGACGCCTTTACTCCAGTGGGTCATTAGCGTATTTATTGACGTTTTATATTCTGTTGTGGTTCAGGTTTCTTGTTAAATATTTGAAGAGGAAAGTTACTTTGTTTTCGTCTTCCTAAAGAAAATCTTTCAGTGCTGTATCCATTTGTAGAACTGTCTAAATTTAGTAAAAATCAGTTGGTGCTTCCAGACCGCGCAGAAGATAGCCGAGAGAGGCTTCACACTGTCCTATTTTTCTCTCCTTGACTATCTATAGGAAGTTTTCCGTTTAGCACTATTTTTTTTAAATTTAATTTAATTTTGATGGATTTATATTCCGCCTGATATGCCATTCTGCCTTCTGTAGAGAGCAAAACTGCATTTTCCAGTTTTCAGTAATTAAATATTAAAAACACTGATTAATAGCTCATATGTCATGTAATATATCTTAAAACGTGGAGAAGTGCGACCAAATCAAACATTCTGAACTCATTGCGCATGGTGATTGATCAGTCGAGGTTGCCAAGCCATATCGGATTAAAAGGCATATAGTTAGCAGTTAGTGTTGCTAAAAAAGCAATTACCGTGGACCAGTTGACCAACGCTACCAACATAGTGAAGTGATATCTCTGATCTGGACGACTACGAATGAAAATAAACTGTAAACTGAGGATATTCGAGTCTTATGTTCGGGAAAATAAAAACACCGACTATTCATCAGACGCTAAGGAGAGAAGTAGTGCTGGTTCGATTGTGAATTGCGCATACACGCCTCACTCATCAATATTTAATGGGAAAAAACCGGAGTGTATCACAAGTGGGGCACCACTGACAGTCATTCACATTCTTTATGAATGTTATGACTATGAAAGTAAACGAATAAAAAAATTTCAAAAGATTTAAAATAATTGTTTAGTAAGTACTAGAACTTGTAAAATGGGATGCAAAGGACCCTTGAAAAGCTCTAATATAAATAAATAATATAAGTAATTTAAAGCTGTGAAATGACTATAATTGGCAGGTTGAAGAGGATCCTGCGTGGAGGACAAAGACACCAGAGGGGCTGTGCGGTCGCACCTCCCGGCCATCACAGATAACAGGGTTCCACTTTCTTCCTCACGCCGCTATTGTAGTCGATGAGAAGAAAGCATGAGAAGATACCAGATATTGAAATGTCTTCGTGATTTGAATACATTATTGCTCAATATCGCTAAGTAGATAGATAATATTTTTTGATATCGGTTAATTATATACTCTTCAAGCCTATTCCGCTATGCATTGTCCCAGATAAAAGCTCGCATGCGATTTAAATAATATTTGATACGGGTATATCTATTACATCAACACTGATAATATGCGACAGATAAATTATTTAGATACGTATCAATAGTTTATTTTCTTTTTTCATAGATAACGGTTTAATGGATAAACCTTGATAATATTGTTTATATTTTTTCTCCAAAAATATTGTACAGCAAACGGGAGAAATATAAAGAAGGAAGCATATAGATAGATCAGCACTAAGTAACACTCCTCACTTGATCGACTGATATTTTTTTAAGAAAATGAATATCCCATACAGCATCTTTTTAGCCTCTAATTAGCACACGTGAACAAGTCAGTATGTCACTTCAGACTTATTCACCTCGCCGATCCTTTACCATGTCTATATTTTAACAGTGTCCAAAAAAGCCTTCTTCAGCTCAAATATTGGACGCTTCTGGTATTATTTTTAAGAACGATCCAACATTAATTCCGATAAATTTAATTTATACAGTAATTAAGATATTAAATTTATTTGTCCTTACACATTGGCTTTTCTGAAAACATTTTTTGTTTTAATTAATTTAACCTAATTTAAATAAATATTACATAATTGTGGAAGCTATACTTGCTGATCTAATTATTACAGGTTTTCTTAAATAAGGCTATATTAATTAATGTAAACTATAAAACTTAAAATTAACTTAGCTAAACATTGGTAAAAAAAAAAAAAAATGGTATAGTAAATTGTGTAATTTTTTGTTTTTCGTTTAAATCATACAAAACTGTTTGTTATTTGTGAGGTTTAGCTGAATTAAATTTTAATAAAAATCATTTACTATAGGTAAATATTTATTACAGGTTCAAAACGGTTAACACAATATGTATCAATATTACCTATACCATAAATATACCATAACGATCTCCAACATTTTTTGTTGGAATTTTTAGTATAGTATAAAGTTGTATTGTATTAATGATATAGTTAAGACTAATAAATAAATGACAAACAAATGTAAATTATTTACAATCCTTTATTATTACGTGGCGTGGATAGGGCACTGGACTACTGGCTGGATAATCATTAGAGAGAGGGACACTCTCGTAGGGTTATCGAAGGCTCCATAAAGGGTCACCTATAGTGTAGTTGCTAGCATAACAGCTTTCTATGACCAAGGTCTCGGGTTCAAATTCGGAAAATGGCCTTAGATATTTTTTAGTTAAGTAAAAAATCTTTAGCAATGACGCCCTTAGGAGGTCCCGAGATCACACAGGATGTCAGTTACTCGTTGAAGACTACTGTCCTATTTAACCCTTATAAGAAAAACAATTAAGAATACCACTGCAGTATTGTTTGAGTAGCAATAGTAGCATAAAGTGACGTTAAATGAATAAACAAACAAATGAAGGCTCTATAAAGTGGTAACCCGCGAATTAAGAGGAAATACTTGGCGTTTGAGCGATTTTTTGGCATAATTACTTCCATAGTAGGGCTACGGCTATTAGCAATTGCACGTATCTTTATATCCACCGAACACCAGACGCTTTATGGGATGTAGAGATACAATATTTTATGTATTACTAAAGATGTACTTAAGTATTATTGGTATACCTACTCGGTTGGTATAGGTTAGTTTTGAAACATACAAAGAAAAAACTGCCATAATATTTTTTAGTTCCTCTTTCAAAAGAAAAAAAAATACCAATTTGCGATCCGTGGACAAGAGGTAGAGGGTTGCGACACAACGCCTTTCAACGGCCTAGGCTTTGCCATAGCCGCCTCAGAGCAATTACAATAATCAGTTTAAGAAATAGCTCACCTCACCAGTTGGAACCTAATTGGACGACTATAGCACCCCGCCGTGGCCAATCGGTAGTCGTAATAGCTCGTCCCATTCAAATTATCATATTTACAACGTCTTATCTTTTTACTACGCAGCATTACCTTTAAAGACCAATTTGAAAAGTACTATTATATTTAAAGTTATATTATGAACTAATTGAACTATATCCGGTCTCGACCTCTTTCTCTTAAAGAATAGAATCATATGATGTATTGTCAAGCCTTGAGAAAAACTTTTTGATTAGTTTCTTCTCTTTCGAAAAAATAACGAAATGCATCTTCTGATTGTCTAAATAAAATTTAAAATCTTAAATATTTTGTTGAGTTTCTATTTGTAAAATATGTTCGTACTTATTAAAAATATAATTGATGGACTGTATGAAGAAAATACTGGTGAAATCTAAATGATGATTTTAGTAAAATACTTAAATTATCCAAGTCACACACAAATCTAAAATGACAAGAAACAGCTCGCATATACCGTTTATTTACTTCTCAAATGCTAAAAAGTAAATTATACAAATACCATTAAGCCTATTTGAGAATATGGAATTAAATTATCAAATTCCTCACGCATTCAATCCTTGCAAATAAAAATATGAAGAACCTAAAAATGTTATTTTTCACAAATAAAATAATCCATAAAGACCTGAATGTCCCATTAATTGCAGATTTAGCCCGAAGTAGATATACCTCCTTTAATTCCAAACCACTAGTCCACTCAAATCCACTCATACGCATCCTCAAAAGAAAGGTGATTAACCTTATGATCGCTGTATAAATGCTCAAATTAAATTAAGTGAATAAATTTTTGTTTGTATTTAAATTTTAATTGACTCAAACGTATATAAAATGTAAGTTCCACATCCCACACCGATTTAATATAAAGAAAAGTTGACTTTGTATTTAACAATGCATTTTACAAATTATCGATTAACATAACTTTTCTGTAAAGGTTTTATCGACATAATCTGAAATACATTTACACTACTGCAAAGAATATGATTAGCTCTGAGCTGTTATATACCTGTAACATTGTTTCTATTCACTAAAAGGCAACAGAGAACCGCATATACTGTTTTTAAAATTGCATTGACAGACAATTTGTAAAAGAATTCATTAAAGAAGGTTGAAGTTATGTCAATTAAAAAGCTGCTAAGATTTTTTACTTCTCCGCAGAAATTGTTATCAAACACATCGCAACCTTTAATTGAGTGTCAAATTAATTTAATTTTTATAATGAAAGGGGAGAAAATCGTGTATGGATGATGGTATTGATAGCCAAAACCATAAAAGAGACTCATAATGATCGTCATGATCTAGTGACCCTAATGGAAAAAAAAATGGAATACCAGATATCATAGGTTAATGATTATACAGAAATTATAAAGAAACTATCTAGATGCGTGCAGATTCTGGTGTGAAAAAGCAAATCGTTTCATTGTAGCAGTGGGTTCTAGGACTTTCCACGCGGTATTTCTTGCTGCTGGGAATACCGTTTTACATAGTGCTGTTAAAATAACTACAATCCTCTACCACACCATAAAAATTTTCGAATCAACCCTTTTGTTATTCCTTGTGAGGTTAAGAGGTTGTGGAAAGAGCTTGTCCGATATTTCCTTTACTTACAACTTTGACAAAGGAGCGGCGTGGACTAGTGGATAGAGCGCTAGTCTACTGTGCTCCGGGTCCTGGGTTCGAATCCCGGTTATGACGGAATATTATTTATTCTGTTATTTCAGCCGGAGGCGACCCTAGGGTATAGAGACCTTCCTGCGGCAGACCATAAAGTGGGTACCCAATAATGGGGAAAAAACCTGACGGCTAAGCGTGATCTCGGCCGAATCACCTCACACCGTTGGCTCAGAAACTGTACGAATCTCTCTATGTCCTGGGCCTAAGACCCTTCCTTCATTGGTTGTAGTGAAACAGTTTTTTTTTTTTTTTTTTTTTTAAATCTTTGACGCATACCAAGCATGCTACACTCCTTAGACTGTTCGATATGATTGGGCTTGAGCCATAAGGTATTTAATTCTTCTTTCAAGACGACTTTCTGTTCTCCAGGAGCTTAACTTCCTCCTGAAAATATACTTTTCGAATATGGATGATGTATCTCCTCGTCATTAATTTCTTTCGTCCACGTTATTTAATTATTTTGTTTTATTAACTAGGTATAAAAATTCAAAAAAAACTTAGTATATTATATTTATCAATATAAATCATAAAAATATTTGTATGACACCTTTATAGTTTCTTCATTTTAAAATTACATGACCACTAATAAGTTTTCTTGTGAATTCATCAAAAAAATCCCGGTGAAATCACAGAATTCTTCAGATTTTTTTTTTTTTTTTTTTTTATGATCAAATATATCATATATATATATATATATATATATATATATATATATATATATATATATATATAGATATATATAGATATATATATATATATATAGAGAGAGAGAGAGAGAGAGAAAGAGAGAGAGAGAGAATCAATCAAAGAGTTTATTTATCGTCTTCAGGCTCAATCATAGGAATTATTGTCCAGAAGTCTATTTCGAGAATAAACCCATTCCAACATCAGAAGAAGTACGATATTGTACTTTGACAAAAGACTGACATGGAGGACCCACATTAGACCTAAAAGGCAACAGCTGAACAGACGATTTCGACTACTATCCCGTCTGCTTGACGAACAATCAAAATTATCCGTGAACACCAAAATTATTATTTACAAAGTACTGATCAAACCATTATGAACATATGGGATAGAGCTATAGGGATCTGCCAAAAACGCTAAAATCCAAATAATTCAGTCTCTTTAAACGCAAAATATTGAGAAAAATCGTGCACCGTTTTATGTAACCAACGAATCACTTCACAAGGACGTAGACATACTCGCAGTTTAAAACACAGCCACAGTATATTATAAAATATTTCATGACAGGCTGACTTACAACATGAACCCATCGGCCCAAATACTTAAATCCTACACCAAACCGTACAACCCACCCCAACGACTTTTGAGGCCTAGGGATGCCTTGATTTAACCGACTTTTGGAAGTAATCATATTTCCTTATTGCAATTTTTTTTTTTTTTTTTTTTTTTTTTTGCAGATGTCAAATAGCAATGGAGAGCAAACAAAAAACAATTGTAAATAAAATAAATAAAAATTACATGATGAAGATTAATCTCGAGTTCCGAGGATCAACGTGGGGTGTTTAGAAGGGTAACTTTGGTTCAAAATCTAACAAACGTAGGCGAAAAATATTCCGCTAGAAGCTAGATAGATGTGTTTTTTGTTTTATTTAGGTTTAAGAGTCTACGAATTTTGTATGTTTAAATATCACATTTCGAGTTCTAGGGTCTGAAATATAGTATTCTTTGTTAAAGATAATAACGCAAAGATATGAATAGAAAGAAAAAACAAAAACAAAACAAGAGGGTGCACTTATACTTTGGCTAGAACAGGTTAATGATCCGTAAGGTAATCTGCTCTGGATAGATCATTCAAAACTTTATAAGAAAATTTACATTAATTAATTAATTTTTACTGAAAAATATGGAAAACAACTTGCTAAAAAACTAGGATGCAAAATCAGCCGAATGTACCTATCCAATGAGGATAAGACGCTTAGATAATGATAGTTAAGTTAAAAAAGGGGTATTGTTAAGTTTTAGTAACAAAATATCAAAGCGAACTTTGTATCTATTTTCAATTATTAGTACTCAGTTACAACAAGTGTTTCTCAGTTCATCTTTCAGGATCCTAAGGCATTATTTACGATAATCACTTTCATAGTAAGCCATAATTTTCCAAGAACAAATGAGCCTGGTGTATAAACTTAATGGGCCTTAAAACTAAGAAGCAGTTGAGAAGAAACTGAACAAATCGACAAGGAAAGCAACCATCACCATTGATGGCCAATCCTTAACTGCAGTGTAGCATTTAGGTTCCCTTGATAATCGCTACCAAATTGCTTGAGTTTACAAGGAGTATATTTATTAGTTAATAGATGGAATTAAAGATCATCAAAAAGCCGTCATGTTGAGAAGTTGTGATGTAATTTAACATGTGTGCTTGCAAAAAGCTGGGATGTAAGGTGGAGATTCGGAAAAGGAAATAGAACTGTTTTTATTTCAACTATGCCAAAAATAAGATACTTTGAAGACTTTTATAAATAAAAATTTAATTACAATTAAAACACTAATTAAATTAAGTTGAATAATCAACTTAACTAGTCAACTATTGTGCAGGAGCTAGAATTGCACCCTTCTGTGCCGAAAGTTTCCGGTTAGAACCCAGCAGATGGCAAAATGTTTTTTTTTTTAAAGTAAAAGAGAGTCCTTGGTTATGGCGTCCTTCAAAAAAGATGTAAAATGGTGATTCCGGGTCCGTGAGATGTCAGGAAAGGCAAACTTTAGGAATATCACTGTAACACCGTCCGATAAGCCAGAGTAAGATCAAGTGAAGTTAATGAATAAACAAACAAATAATTAAAAATCTGGTGCGCGGAAAACATGACTTTCACTCACCTCCGATATTTATATCAATTTAAGAACTTTTAAACAAACTTAGAAACGGAAATAAATTTTTAAAGATTTATTTACATCGAAGAGAAACACGTGTTTTATTAAATAATCTATTATATTATTATATATGACAATCAGTTTGTTTTATTGGCTTTTCATCACTCTCCGTTAATTTTCACAATAGTGTGTATAAGATAATATTTTTTCTAAAATCTTTAGCATTCCAACGGTATATTACACATGTATATTACTGTTCTTATGTTCAAAAACAAAAAATTATATTAAAAAAATAATTTCTTAGATTTTTCTTTTAGTTTGTTATCGAATTCATTCAATTTATATATTTACCTGTTTTTCATCAGTGGTAACAAGATAATATAGTTATTTTTATAGAAATAAGAAAATTAAAGGTACTTAACCAGAAGAAAATTTAAAATATCGGAATTTAAGCCCTGTCACACTTTAATAAGAATGAAACAAACATGATAATAAAGCCCGTCTAATTTTACATGGATATAGCGTGTTTAATCAAAATCGTTCCATTCGTTTTTGAGAAAATCGTAAAAAGGTGCTAAATGCATGGTATAAAGTAGCTCTTCTGGTTATCTAATTTTTATGAAAAAGTTGCTCTAACATCTCGGGCGCATAGTTGCCTTAAATATGAAATATCAGTACTGTACAACTCTTCATTTCCGTGCTAGACTTACCACACACACACACAGACCTTTTTGCGGGACTTGGTCGTTTGGACTCAGGGGACCTTAAGACGGATATCTCCGTTGAAATCTGGAATTCGAAAATCAAAATCAGATTTCGCAACAGAATCAAACGTTGGATTCCTTAGTGGACATTAAATGTGAAAAAAGTATTGTTTGTATTAAAGATCAACGTTTTACATCAGAGAAATAAATTTAAAAAAAATGTGTTTATTAGTTTCACCGAATGTGAAGGTCTGGAATATTTTTACTGATATATTAAAAAAAATAAAATAAAAGTAATGACTGATTATTTGCCCTTGTTCTTCAAATATTTTAATAAAAATAAAACTACTTCAAGAAATGATGGGGAAAAACATACAAAATATTAACAGGTAAAATTTAAAAAAGCCTTAGGATAAAAACATTAATTTTTCAAAAAGCGCTGAGCAGAGAGCACAATCAGGAAGGGAGCTTAAGGAACATATAAATTGATGTATTTTCCATTAAAATAAATATATAATTTGAACGAATACGATATCGAACTAAAAGGGAAAATACAACAACTTTTTTTTACGAAATTTGTGTGTTTTTTAGCATAAAAACGTTAATATAGACGTATAATATACTGTAGGTAAGCTAAAGATTTTAGAAAACAATATTATCTTATACACAAAATTGTAAAAGTTAATGAAGAGTAGGGAAAAGCCGATAAAACTAAGTGATTGTCATAGATAATAATACAATTGACTATCTAATAAAACACTATTTTTCTATTTAAATTCAATGCAATTTATTCTTTAACAATTTATATTTATCTCTAAGTGTACTTAAATATTCTTAAAAATGTTTTTAATGGGCGCACCAGATTTTTGTTTTAAGACAAATCGATTTTACTTAACATATTGTTTTGCATATTCATTATTTTCATTTTTTTCTTCTTCAATTTGTATTATATTTATTCGTTCTGTTATCAATTTAATTTCATTATTCAATTCTTAGGAATAATTATAAATCTATGGTCGTTAGGGGTGTCTTGTGTATGAGACTATACCCAATTTTTGCCATTGTTATCAGTTGTAATATTTATTCTTTTTTATTCAAAAAACCATGAAATAAAAAAGTTAAAAAAAAAACCATTGAATTAGGATTCTAATCGGTAGACTGTGAAGTGGACAACACATAGTACTAAAATAATAAAACTATTGCGTAATATTATTTTCTATTTTAGTCATTTTTTTTATGCTAGTTATCTTTGACGTACATTAATTTATGATCTTAGAATTAGAACCTAATAGGGAGAACTATCCAATTTCGTAATGTAAATGCACATTAGAAGTTATTTTCCCTTCAATAATCTATTATACTCATATACAGGACAGTAAAAATAATTTACGACGTTATATATCAGAGGGAAGCAGGATAGGAGCAAACACCCCGGCTCAGAAGAAGGTCATTCTAAGGGCACGACACCCACATGCACAATGAGCTCACACAACCGCGAAAACTTTAAAGGATGGAAGTTTTCTCATTATTAACACTAAATTTCTTCTCCGTGGAGGGGGGATTGGCAGAAGAGTTGCTTCTAAGAGAACAAAGGAAATTCACTAAGAAATTTCCCAAGTAATGTTCACTAAGTAATTGCCTAAGAAGCAGAATAAATTGATTAAATGTTCCAGTCGTGTGTTATAATTAAAAAAAAAAAAACCTGTTTTCGGGTTGACTTAGCTTCCTTCACAATCTAATTTGGTGTAACAAAAACTGTTCATTTTATTTTTACAAAGGCCTGAATTTAAATATATTAACAAGTTCACGCCGGGGCGAATATCTGCGTTTTCCGCGTGAGGCGGGAGTGTGTTAGCTGCTTGTCTTCATGGGGCGGGGCGACACTGTTGCAAGTTCCAACGTGTTTAATGCAAGATTGTAACAGTATTGATAAGCACGTATGACTTGAAGATATAATCATGGATATACTTTTTAATAAAATCGTTTATTATTATTTATCATTAAAAATTATTCTTATATTATTACTATTATATATTATATTCTTATATCATATTACAAGAATAACAATATGAAAAGAAATCACGCAAAGCTAAATATAATTCTTAAAGAAGAGTAATCAAGTGAAATTAACCGATAACAGTCCTTTGAGGGGGAATATTGAAGGTTATGAAATAATTAATAAATAAAACCCTTATGCTTGTTAATTAATACAACTTAAAATGTTGAGAAAAAATAAAATAAACTTATTTTCTAAAAACAAGTGACACACCTGAGATGCTGTGGTCACCCCGCCCTACGGAGCAGTCAAGTATGACCCACCGGTGGTCACGCCGGCGTAAACGTGTTAAATACGATTAATCAGTGGGGGCCAGTCATAGCGTAGTGGTTAGCATAACAGATTTCTATGCTAAAGATCGCGGGTTCAAACCCGCGGGTGGCCCTAGGATTTTTTAATGGAAGTAAAAAATCCTTAGTTATGCCGTCCTTCGGAGGGGACGTTAAAAGGTGGTCCCGAGCCTGTGCAATGTTAGGTACTCGTTAAAGATCCCTATCCTAATAAAACCTTCATAGGCAAAATTTAGGACTCCCACTGTAGCATCGTCCGATTACACATAGCAGCATAAAAGTGACGTTAAATGAATAAACAAACAAATAAACGATTAATCAGTACCACTCCAAAGTTTGCAGTTAACTGTCAATAGGTTTTTTCTGTTACAATATTTATTACACATACATATCAATGAATTTTTTCCGTAAATAGAATAAAATAGTTTTTATTTTATGAACGTCTTCTTTAATTTCATTATTATATTTTTTTTTTAAATGCTTTAATAATAAAAAATCCTAAGTTTTAACCCAATGCAGATAAGAGTTTTAGGAGGAGAAAATCTGTTGCTTTAGTTATTACAACGAACATTGAAAAACTTAAGTGTAACTCGCAAATAATACCACAGTTAAGAATGTTACTACATTTATTTAATAATAAAGTTAGGTGAGTTCGTCCATGGCCGTCATTAAAAGAAAATAAATACCCAAACCGTTCAGTGTTGCGGGTACCGTATAGTCTGTCCCGTAACTATTTTAAACATCACTTACAGAATAAGGTTTTAAGAAAATCTTATGGCGAACCGATACAATACTTCTAAATAACTTGCATGACCAACTATAAAAAAAAAGTTTAGATTTTTTTATTTTTCTCAATACAAATGTGTCTGGGATGTTGCAGCATTTTTCACGTTTTCACAAAATCGACTTACTAAAAGTTGACCCCTTATCTCATTAATTTTACATCATCATAGCTAAATATATTTGATATTATATTGATATTTGATATTACTACATATTTTCTAAAACAGTCTGAAAGGGATAACAAAATTAATTTCCAATTTTTGTTTTTTTTGTTTTCACAAAACTACCTCAAGTTTCGTTTACTTATAATTAACTATCCTTCACTATTAGTAGAAATAAGATATACACAGGAATATAATGTGATAACCTTCTGATCTAGGTTTGTCTCTACATGTATTTCATGTCATTTTCTTAATTTCCATCACATTTACTTGATGTATATCTTTATACAATTGTAAATATCAATAAATATGTTTAAAAAAAAAAAAAGTTTTTTAACAAAAAACTTTCAGATTTTATTTATTTTGTAACATTATCGTTCAGTTTTGTTAGTAATAAAATAATAATTATTCAAGAATTTTTTATCTTTTATAATACTTGTGTTTTCTAGTATCGAAATTGAATCAATTGCAATAATTTTCTAAAGAGTTAAAACGTTGTCAATCGTCTTTCAAATATCATAAATCGAATTAAAAAAACAGACGAAATCCAAGCACGGCATAAACAAACAAACAGAAATCTCACAATATTATATAAAGGAATACAATCTTCAATAAATTAGTGTCAGCGAAAAAGGGAGAAGAGCCGGTAAGGTTTGTATAATTTAGTGAGGAGATAGGGAGGAGAGAGTGCGGTCACCATTAGCTCCCAAAATCCCCCTCCCCTCCCCCCAGATCCCACTTTCTCTTCCACGGCCTCTTGAATAAATAAATACACAAGTGGATACATTAGAAGGGGAGCCGGACAGCTAGCCCCACCTTGTGGCCCCCTGGTGCAGCAGCCCTAGTCGTGTCGAAACTTCACTCCTCCCTGGTCACGCTCACAATGCCTTCAGCTTTCCAAATGATATCGTCGCAATAATATTTAAATTTCAAATTCTTTTCGGAAGACAAATCCCGATGTTCCGAGATGAATATGTTAAGATATTTCGTAGCCAAATGGACTTTCGTCATAATGGGGCCATCTAGAACCGCCGATTATTATAATTTATTGCATGGGTTAAGTATAATTTATGCACAGTATTTGAAAATTCAGGATTTATATGTTTTAAGAATTTATTTAAAATTTTATAAAATAAAATCAAAAAGTTGAAGCGGAAGTTGCCCAGAGATCTCTAGTAATTATGTCATCGGGGGTGCTGGCAATGGCCTTACACTGTCCCGTTTGGCTCGGAAGTTCAAGCAGAATGGAGAGGCGCTAGAATCTCCAGGCGTTATTCCCCGATATACATTAGTAGGTCTCGGGATTTTATTCGGATATTCCATGGCCATTGCGCAAATATTGTATGTAGGTATGAATGTGACTGACCTTGTTAATACCATTTTATTTTATTTATTTAGTTTTTATTCAATATGGTGTCAGAATTGGAGAATTAAAATAAATTCCAACAAATCCCACCAAATTACCACTACCCTTCCTAATCCTCGAGTTTTAATCTTTCCTTCCACTTCAATTCCTGATAATCCTCTGAAGCTTCTGAAAAGAAGATGACCTCGAGACCTTCTAGAATATTTTTAGACTGCCAATTGGTAGCTTCTCTACATGTCTTGATCATGACTATTTTCTTTTAGCCTATTTACTAGATGTGTAGTACAATATCAATAAATATTACCTTTTTTTTTTTTTTTTTTTTTTTTTTTTTTTTTTTTTTTTTTTTTTTTTTTTTTTTTGGATGCGCTCGATGATAACAGTCATACGTTACATCGTCTCTCAGATTTTTGCTTTTTTCAGTAGGAATTCGCTAGAATTCAGTCTGGAGAACATCACTAGACCTAAGGAATATTACGGCAGTGAATATTGGAGAAGTTTCGGTAAGCAAAGTTATAATTTACTTTGTACAATCACGAAAAAGTGAAAGAAGGGTCACTGATCAGCTGATTGCCGCTAGCTCGGCAAGCTCGGGCTTGCTTTTCTTTTAATTATCTTTCTTTTATCTTTAATTCTTATCTCATTATTTATTTATTATTATTATTTTCTTAATCAATGAGATATTTTCATCAAGTCATGTCCTCAAAGTCTGCAAGTAAAAGATCTAGATCTGCAGGTTCTAACTCGTCTCCCACAAACAGAGACCCCGCCGTGAACAAAATAAAAAAATGATTCCACCAGCGACCGCGTCAGCTACCTCATTAGGTTCTGAACCACAGCCCAGCACATCATCACAAGGAATAACTGATGAATCTCCGTTTTTTACACCGAATCCATTTCAGATCCTCCAAAATGAAAAAGAAACCATGGAATCTTCTCCTATACCCAGAGAACCACTACCTCCACCAATATTTGTTAAAAATATTAAAAATTTTAAACTGATGTGTGCGCATTTAAACAAAGTAACAGATCCTAATAGTTATTATTGTATAAGTAGAACCAATGATACTAAAATATCTCCGACTACTGCTGAAACCTACAGAAAGATTGTAAAATATCTGACTGAGACCAAAGCTGACTTTCATACTTATCAGCTGCGCCAAGAGAGAGCATTAAGGGTCGTAATCAGAAACCTACATTCCTCAACACCCGTTGAAGCAATCAAAGAAGAACTGACAGAATTAGGATTCCAAGTGAGGCAAGTCACCAACGTTCTAAAAGATAAAAGTCCACTGCCTCTATTCTTCGTGGACTTGGAACCATCAGCAGGAGTCGAAAAAATCTATGACCTCAGCAGACTGTACTATACCCGTGTAAAAGTTGAAAAACCTTACACAAAGAAAGAAATAGTCCAGTGCCATAACTGTCAGGCATATGGTCATACCAAAAGTTATTGCCATCACATACCACGCTGTGTGAAATGCGGTGAACAGCATAAAACAGAAGAATGTACAAGATCAAGATCAGCACCCGCAGAATGTGCTCTGTGCCTCAAGGACCACCCGGCTAACTACAAGGGATGTGAAATCTACAAGAAACTCAGAACCAGATACCAAAAACCTCAGGATCCGAATGAAACAGCTGTACCAACCAGAAGCAGAAGAGAACCATCAAAACTTGTAAATTCTAACGTGTCATTTGCCCACTTGCTTGGAGGTGGTAACCAGAATCATGAAGTCGAGGCACTGCCGGAACAACATTTTCCTCAACATTCTCAATCTATTGTACAAGAATCTATCCCTCAAAGTTTACCTAATCTTCAAAAAACTCCTCAACATCAAATTTCTCATATCCCTCCACCATCAAACGTCACAGATCTTACCAGTCTAATGACATCGTTCATCTCCGAAATCAAATCTCTTGTTATGCCGCTTATATCACTCCTTACAAATCTAGTATCGAATCTAATCCCTGCCTTGAAAAATCCTTAAATGACTTCACCTAACTCCTTATCCATTCTCCTTTGGAATGCGAATGGTATTAGAAATCATACTGACGAACTGACAGCGTTGTTGCAAGACAAAACAATCGATGTTGCACTTATAACTGAAACAAGACTAACGACTAAACAGTACTTCAAAATACCGCAATACATGACATACCGTACTGACCACCCAGACGGTAAAGCCCATGCCGGTTCTGCTATCGTTGTCCACCAATCCCTCTCTCATCATTTACTCCCACTTCCCACCTATGATTTCCTACAAGCCACATCCATAGTAATCAAGACTTTTTCCTTTCCGGTAACCCTCACATCTGCATATTGCCCTCCTAAACATTCCATTTCCAATTCTGAATTTGTATCCTTCCTGGATTCCTTAGGAAATCGTTTCATTCTGGGTGCAGACTTAAACGCCAAGCATCAGCAGTGGGGTTCCAGAACCACGAATTCTCGGGACGAAATTTGCTGTCTGCACTCAACTCCCGAAATTTTAATATCCTGCCTCCTGACTCCCCTACCTACTGGCCAACCGATCCTAACCGCAATCCTGACATCCTCGACTTCTTTATCCACAGCGGATTAGGCTCTCTCAACTTGTCTTTAACTCGCCTTGATGAACTATCCTCAGACCATAGTCCACTGATCCTAAAAGTATCTCTCACTCCAATTCCAAAACCCATTCCACCATCATTCATCCGAGGCCCTGTCAACTGGAACCTTTTCCGCCAAATCCTGACCGATAATATTGACCTCAGAGTAACCCTCAAAACCCAAGATGACCTAAATAATTCCGTCTATTCCTTTACCACCGCCATCCAACAAGCTGTCTGGACTGCTTCCTCTCCTAAACACTCCAATATAAATCCAGACCAAAATCATTTTCCACAACCTATTATAGACCTTATCCACACCAAACGCCGAGCAAGATCATTATGGCAGCGCACCCGACACCCAACAGATCGCCGCTCCTATAACTTCTATTGTAGACAATTGAAGAGGGAGTTGGCGAACTTCCGTTCCCAGTCCTTTAATTCCTACCTCTCCTCTCTATCAGCTCGTGATAATTCCCTGTGGAATGTCACGAAAAAGATCCTAAAATACCATCATGTTTCCCATCCTCTCCGACGTGGTGATGACTCCTGGGCTGCGTCTGATGAAGATAAAGCCGAGGAATTCGCCACACACCTCTCCAAAGTATTCACTCCTCACCCGGAATCCCACATCAATCACACCGCAAAAGTGCAAGACTTTCTTATGTCACCGATTCCACTTTCCCTACCTCCTAAAGCTATTAATCCCTCTGAGGTCAAATATCTTCTCCAAAAACTGACTCTCCGTAAATCTCCTGGACACGATCTCCTTACTCCCCAGATCCTCCGACAACTTCCGCAGAAAGCTATTATATTCCTTACTTATATTTATAACTGCATCCTCCGCACCACCTATTTTCCTCTGTTATGGAAACATTCCACCATCATCCTTTTTTTAAAACCAGGTAAACCTTCCAACAACACTTCATCCTACAGGCCTATTAGTCTACTCCCCATCCTCTCAAAAATCTTCGAAAGGCTTCTTCTAAAACGTATCCTACCCATATTAGAATCTCAAAATCTTCCTTCCCATCAGTTTGGATTCCGTCCTCAGCATTCCACAGTTCAACAGGGGCTCCGAGTGGTAGACCATATTTCCTCAGCTCTTGAATGCAAAGAGTATTGTTCTGGTGCGTTTCTGGACATTGCGCAAGCTTTTGACCGGGTATGGCACACTGGATTACTCTTCAAGCTGAAAACCCATTTACCCCAGTCCCTATACCTCATTCTCCGATCCTATCTCTCGAACCGTTCCTTCCGAGTTCGCTGTGGTGAAGAATTTTCTAACCTTTATCCCGTTGAGGCCGGTGTTCCTCAAGGCAGCGTCTTGGGACCCATCCTCTACATCCTTTACACTGCTGATATTCCTACACATCCTGATACCTTTCTGGCAACTTTTGCAGACGACACCGCCATCCTATCATCCAGTTCCAATCCTGAAACAGCATCCTTAAACCTTCAGAGACACCTTTTCCTTATCGAACACTGGTGTAATAACTGGCGTGTAAAGGTGAACGAAGCCAAATGTAAACACATAACCTTTACTCTTAGACGAAAATCCTGTCCGCCAGTTTATTTCAACTCATTACCGATTCCTCTCTCAGATACAGTCCGGTATCTTGGCTTACTGTTAGACAAAAGATTGACTTGGAACCCACATACAAGACTTAAAAGACAAGAACTCAATCGACGATTCGGACAGTTATACCGACTACTCAACAGAAAATCTGAACTTACAGTTGAAAACAAATTATTAATCTACAAGACAATACTGAAGCCCATCTGGACCTACGGACTTGAACTCTGGGGGACAGCTAAACGTTCTAACATCAAACGCATTCAATCCTTTCAATCCAAAGTCCTCCGTACAATAGTAAATGCTCCTTATTATGTCTCCAATTATACCTTGCACCACGACCTTAATGTTCCATTTATTTCAGACCTAATTCCATCCAAATTTTCCAAATTCCACCAGAACCTCATTCATCATCCTAATCCTTTAGCTCAATCCCTATCCAGCTCCACTCATCCATACAACCCACCTAGAAGGTTGAAACGGCAGTGGCCCCGCGACCTTTTGTAAATATATTGGAGTTCTAGCACTGGCTAGATTCTCCACTCAATGTGATGTATGTATGAGTGTGTGTATGTGTATATAGGTGTAAGTGAATTATTGACTTTTGTATTGATTCATTATTGTGTATATATTTTATTGTAATTTTATGTTGTGTAAATATTGTATGAATGTAGTATGTTTGATATCATTCAGCAATACTATTAATGTCCAAATTGGGACAGATTGTAAAATTTTCTCAATAAAAATTGTTATTATTATTATTATAAAAAATATTACTTTTTAAATGTATTCATACTTCTTTATAATTATTAATTTTATTTACTATGTATATATGAGATGAATGATTTCCTTCTTACAGCTGTAATATTCATTGCCCGTGAGTGTGGCAGATTGCATTATTTCTTAATAATACAGTAAAAAAATAAATAAATCAGTAACAATCTAGTTAGGATCGTATCTGTTTTCTCGCTTTGCATAAAGCTTATTGATCTTTCTTCTGTAAATTACTGCTACCAATATTTGATTAAATTAGTATGCGAGGTCTTTCCCGCCCCAGCGAACCAGCAACTCAAGAGCGGTAAGCTGTTCTCTTTTATTTCATGAGTTTTTTAATGTTAATATAACATGATTTCAGACACTTTAAGCTTGTAAATATTAACATTTTACGCATAATCAGAGTTCAATTATTTTTAAACATTAAACACTCTTAGTATACATGTAATTTCGCTCACTACACACGACAAGTTAAACTCATGTTCATATGAATTAATTATTTTTATCATTTCCTTCGACAGCTCCTTATCGTCATTCGTTATTACCTAATCATCATTTATCATCGTCATCCGTTATTACTTAAAATCTTTTAATCTTTACCTCGTCACTATTTCTTACAATTTTATCAAATACTCATAAGTAATAACTCAAGTACTCTCAAGTAATAACTTTTGGCTATTTTTAACAATCGAATCAGTAAACATAACTTAGCTTCTTGGAATTTTCCTAACGGACATTCTAGTTCTCATATTTTCCGTCTTCATATTTTTTAATTTTTTCTGAAAGAGAGGGAATGTAAGGTACGGATCTATATAAGGGAGTTGATGATGATGATGGAGAAGAAAGAGAGGTTAATTGAGGTTGAGACTGATACCTGTAGTTATTTATAAGTTTGTTTATGATCACGGTAGGGAAGTTATTGGCCAGGAGAATTGTCTTTATGCGGTTAATGTTGATGTCGTGGAAACGAGGATCGGAAAGGAAAAGGCTTCGGTGTATAAGATTTTTGGCAACGTTAATTTTTTGATGATGGGGATGTTGGGTTATTCGTTATTACCTAATCATCATTTATCATCGTCATCCGTTATTACTTAAAATCTTTTAATCTTTACCTCGTCACCTATGTTGTGGATTGCCTGTATCAATAAAATAAATAAATAAATAAATCTTTACCTCGTCACTATTTCTTACAATTTTATCAAATACTCATAAATAATAACTCAAGTACTCTCAAGTAATAACTTTTGGCTATTTTTTAACAATCGAATCAGTAAACATAACTTAGCTTCTTGGAATTTTCCTAACGGACATTTTAGTTCTCTATATTTTCCGTTCCACGCAATGAGCGTTTTTTAAACTGGGAAACATCACTCCTTTGGGCTACGCCTTCATGTCGAGTCAAGTATGTATTTTTTTTCTTATTGATAAGGATCTTTTCTCATCGCCCATTTCTTTCTCCCCCTTTCCATACTCATATCTTTCTCCGTTACATATCCTGACATATAATTATTAGTTTAATATTACATTATTTTAAAATTTAAATTATTTTTTATTCATACTGTTTCTCTTTTGTAAAGACTATATTCTTTTTTTTTTATATATTACCTATACTATTAACTATGTTTTTAATATATTACCGTCATATATCAACTCAAAATTGTTAATATTTAAAATTTTAATTGTTCACATATTTTTCCTTTATCATTTTTTTCATTTACTTAGTCTCTCTTTATATATTCTCATTACAATATTATCATCTCAATTATGTTTACTTCCATACTTTATAACTATCATCTTAATTTTGTTTATTTCCATACTTTATAACTGTCACCTTATTTCCATACTTTATAATTGTCATCTTATTATCATTTTACATTTAATATTATTTATGTTCCCATAATTTATTACTGTCATATTATTATTATATACCTAACGCATTATTAAGTCTATAATTACATTGGTTGTTATCTTGTTTCTTTTAGCCCTGATGAAGGCCCACATTGTAGGCCGAAACGTCGGCACATAATTAAAATAACACTTATTTTAAATGTGTGTTTTTAATTTATGACCGCACCCCCAACCATCTTCCTCATCTAATTTCTCAACGGTCAACAAAACTCCATCATTATGAGTCTTACATTTAAAATTTTAAAGTTAGAAATATCTTCAGATTGGTGCCTATGCATTATACAAGTATAATACTCTAAACTATATTATATGCAGAAGAAAGTTTTATAAATTAAAAAATCTGGTGCGGGCAACACACGACTTTCACTCTCCTCCGTTTTTGGATTCAATTAAAGAATTTTCAAATACAGTTAGAGATAAAAATCAGTGAAATCATTAAAGAATTAATTAAATGGAATTTCTATAGAAACATGTGTTTTATTAAAAAATCGATTATATTATTATCTATTGGGGAGCTGCCAATGGGTAGTATCCCCACATGTGAATCCATGACATTTTTATCTTGTATCTCATTTACTAGATGTATATCATTATACAGTTGTAAATAGCAATAAATCTATTAAAAATAAATTTAAAAAAATATTACTATCTAAAATAACACTTAGTTTTTCGGCTTTTCATCACTCTCTACTAAATTTTAAAAGCTTGCGTATGAGATAGTATTTTTTCTAAAATCTCAAGCTTTCCAGCGGTATATCATACATGTATATTACTGTTCTTATGTTCAAAAACAAAACAATTACATAAAAAATATATTTATTCAGTTTTCTCCTTTAGTTGGATATCGAATTAATTCAATTTATATATTTACCTGTTTTTCATCTATAGGGGACAACTAAACATTCTAACATCAAACGTATCCAATCCTTCCAATCCAAAGTTCTCCGAACAATAGTTAATGCTCCTTATTACGTTACCAACTGTACCCTACACCATGACCTTAATATTCCATTTATTTTAGATCTGGTACCATCCAAATTCTCCAAATTCCATCAGAACCTTCTTCATCATCCTAATCCTCTTGCTCAATCGCTTTCCAGCTTCACCCATACCTACAATCCTCCTCGAAGATTGAAACGGCAGTGGCCCCGCGACGTTTTGTAAACATTTATCTGGAGTTCTGACACTGGTCAGATCCTCCACTCATGTACTGTATGTTTGTGGCTATTCCGCTCTGGCTCGGCCTCCACTGGCATACACCAGTGAAGCGCTGAGTGGGAGGCGCTGGGATCTCTTGGATTCCGCTTCTCCCCCCACTTGTGGGGGGAGCAGCCGAGTCTAGGGTTCCTTTGGCTGATTGTATATATTGTATATAGTTAAGTATGCTTGTATGATTTTTATTTATTTCCCAACTTGTATTTATCTCTACTACAGGTTGTTGTTTTGATTTGTTTCTTGTTGCTTTTTTTTTGTATATATTTGAATTTATTTATTTCCGATTTCATGTAAATTGACTTTATCATTATTGGCTGTATATATTGTATGAATGTGTACTACATCTCTATTACTACTGTTCATTATGCAACAAACTGTAATATTTCTCAATAAAAAAAAAAAAAAAAAAAAAAAAAAAAAAAAAAAAAAAAAAAAAAAAAAACTGTTTTTCATCAGTGGTAACAAGATAATATCGTTATTTTTATAAAATCAACAAAATTAAAGGTACTTTAGAGAAAGGAAATTTAAAATATCAGCATTTAAGCCCTGTCAGACCATTTTAATCAGAATGAAACCTAAATGCTATTAAAGACCATTAAATTTTACATTGATATAACGAGTTTAAACAAAATCGTCGGAACCGTTTTCGAGAAAATCGAAAAAAGGTGCAAAATGCATGGTATAAAGTGGCTTTTCTGGTATGCTTATTTTGATAAAAAAGTTTTTGTAACATCTCGGGCATGTAGTTGTCTTAAATATTACGAAATTTCAGTTTCATAGGACTTACCGTTTCCGCCCGGGAGTTACCACACACACACACACAGACCTTTTTGCGGGACATGGTTATTTGGACTCAGGGGGCCCTCAAATGTGTATTTCCTTTGAAAACTGGAATTTAAAAATTTTCACGATCGCAATACTTACCCTTTCCATATATAGTAAGTGAAAATAAAAAATAATCCAAAGAAAATTATACTTTTAACAATGTAGACAATAACATATATATTTCAGTTCAATTATCCTAAACAATTTAAGGAGTAAATGAATTATTTTTAAACTAGTGCTGTCAGTGTTTAGTAATGCTAAATTTCCTGAGTTAGCAAACAGGCCACCGCCATATTTTAAACTTCTGGGATGTGATTATATATACATTACAAAAAAAAAAATTAGTTAAAAAACAAATATTTACAATCCCCGTACCAATTAAGTGTCTTTATTATCTTTTTCTATTTTTATTTACACAATCGGAAAATAATTTGAAGAAAAAAAAAGACAAAGAGGAAAAAAGATTCAATGATATTTTAAACTAATGGGAGTTCAGAAACCATTACAGAAAAATTATCCGTTATTTCAAACTGATATTAAATATAAAACGAATGTTCTGTAACCTATAATAATAATCATTATATTCTTTAACAAGCATTTAATTAAAAAAAAATAATTAACACGAAAAGATCAAATAGATCATACCTGAAATGATTGTCAGAGCGTTGCATATTCATATTGCATATAGCTTCGTTTTTCTCGTACTTTCTCCTTTTCTGGAATTCCATTCCTCCATTAATCCGCTCATTCCTCTCTCGAATATGAAATTCTATCTTTTGATTTAGTTTGTAAATCTGAAAAAATAAAAGAAAACAATGTACTTATACATGTATGGATATGTGTGTTCAATACAGGCTTTCAACTTATTTCAGAGAAAAGATCAAATCCTTAATGAATAGTACTTTTTTTTATTCAGCTCACAAAATAAGATGAAAGTTTTGAACAGAGTTTACGATTGGATTTATGAGAGATTACCATAATTCAAATGAAACCATGGCTTAAATCTTCATCAATTCTTCTAAATTGTGATTTGTAATTTTTCGCACTGTAAATTATACGTCCAATCACTGCCAGCCCAACAAAAATCATAAATAACGATGAAACAAGCACGATTTCTATGGAAATCCTTCAGCCTATTTTAAAACACTGGTTAATATTATTTTATTTCTTCTAATCTTATTTATGATTAAGCTGCATCTTTTTGCAATTCTTTTTGACAGTGATGATGTAATAATGTATGAATTTTCTCACCATGCACAGGAATTATTAATTTTTAGTAATTTTAATAATGAACCATAGAAAACCAGAAATATAGAGATGAATACAAGTGACGGCGTTCAAGCAATAGGTTTTAAAGTTAAAAACTGTTTTGAAATTTTAAACAGAACTAAGACAAAAATATACTAAACAAAATACCAACTTCATTTTATTTAACAAGAACATTGGAAGATGATAAACTGGAGACAAGAAGAACATCGTTGCAAAATGTAATTTCCTTGTTTTTAACATCCTAAGAATCACAATTTTTTTTCTGTATTAAATTGTATTTTTAAAATCAACATTACAGTACTGATTCAAAATATGTCATTACATATTAATTAAACACATTCATAAGCCTGCTTTGCCAATAACTTAATTTAGGTCGAAATCAGAGCTCATAGGCAGTTTCCTATTTCTATTATAGCCATTATTTCAAATATATTTTAAAAAAAATATCATTCACAGCTTGTTGAGTTATTAGATCAAATAATATTACGATACAAATTATCTTAAACAAAATGCAATATATGGGTATTGATTAATGGATTCATTAAGTCCATGTAACCTGTGCTGACATAAACATGGGTCATAAATCATTATTAAATAAAACTCACTGAAGCTCTTGTAAGTTTTTTTGTTAAGACCGTCATAAAATTTAAAACTGTCTTTTTCTTAAATATCCCAACAAAAACAATATTACTATTGACCTAAATAAAGAAATGCATCACGTGCCAGGAAGTATGTTATGAGATACAAGGACTTCATAAAATTATATTGCCTAATATGTAAATATTGTATAAAAAGAACGATATATACATGATTTTGGTAAAGCAAAGCAAGTTGATGTAAGTTATTTTTTTCCAAGAAACTAACTCTCCCTTTACTTTTTTTATTTATTTTTTTTTTAGAAGTACATCATTTCATTGAACATTCATTCGTTTTTTCACATCATTGAAGACGACTTCAAAAGTGATAACGTGCGATTTTTGGCAGGGGTAAATACTTTGATTTCATAACCATAGTAACGTCACCAACATGCTCTAGACTGGCGCATCTGTGTATACCTGTCTATTAGAGGTAGGATAACGATATCAATTTCCGTGAACGTTATCGATACCGCCACAAAATTATCTATATTAATAATACATTATTTCAGTATTTAGTTTAATTGAAGTCAGTTGCAAACAAACAAATAAAGATATGGTAGATAAACTATGTCTTAGAACTTACCAATTACTGTATTTAAAGTTAATATAATGAATATCTTAATTTGTTCGACTCTAAAATATTGATATTTGTAAATATTATTAAAACATTACTTTGCATGAAAACATTGCAACATATAAAGCAAACTCATGATGATCTAACTGTAAATATTTAAATCGTAGTAAAGCGAAATTGAAAAGAATATCATGATCATATTAGCATAGGAATATGACATTTGAAAATTAAATTCATTTTGATAATATAGATTGAAATGAAGCACAAAGTATATTTCATTACTAATTAAAACAAATGTCTTTTGTTTACTTGGGAGAGAAACTGAGATTATCTCAGTCAAACAACTATAAAGCTTATTCCTAAATAATAGTCTGAATTTCCTTGATGCAAATGGCGGATCCATAAAAAAAAATGTGTTAAGTGTATCACCATCTCATACAGTCTACAATCATATTTAGATTACGATGTCATACTTCAAAATGATATATATCTAAAGAGTGATGATGTTTTACAATTAAATAAAACAATAATAATAAAAAAAATACGCATTCTCAACATAATTACTCTTCTTTCCAACACATTTCCAGCGCAAATCGAAAAATACAACAAAAAAAAGTATTCACTTCTATCATTAGTCCCTATGACTACCTGCATTGCAATTTTTTTTATCTTGTATATATATATATATATATATATATATATATATATATATATATATATATATATATATATATATTATATATATATATATTTTTTTTTTTTTATCAGATATTCATAAACTTTAATATTGAGATTTTTATTTATTTCCCAACTTTTATTTATTTCTACTACAGGTTGTTGTTTTGATTTGTTTCTTGTTGCTTTTTTTTTGTATATATTTGAATTTATTTATTTCCGATTTTATGTAAATTGACTTTATCATTATTGGCTGTATATATTGTATGAATATGTACTACATCTCTATTACTACTGTTCATTATGCAACAAATTTTAATATTTCTCAATAAAAAAAAATAAAAAAAAAAAAAAAAAAAAAAAAAAAAAAAAAATATATATTGAGAATTGTATCGACGCATGGAACTATGGAAAAAAAATACAAACCATAAAAATATTTAAGTTACTCGATAATTATAATAATGACACTACAATGCAAAAAAAAATGTTTTTGTAGTTTTATAACGTGAAAATATTATGCAAATT
Source organism: Piezodorus guildinii (assembly GCA_023052935.1). Taxonomy (NCBI): domain Eukaryota; kingdom Metazoa; phylum Arthropoda; class Insecta; order Hemiptera; family Pentatomidae; genus Piezodorus; species Piezodorus guildinii. Next base: position 61,255,662 of record CM041292.1, read on the forward strand.
CCAATTAAATCTAACGGAATTATGGTGAGTCATTATTATTTCTAAGCGCGTAATCATACTTTTTTTCTAATTAAGCCACACCATTATCCGATGTTGCAAATGTTAGAAATTATTTGAGGTCATGATGAGGTCATGGTGTGAAACCGACGGCTTACCGTGAACCACAACTTGCATCCCATCAATAAACTTAATTAACTTTTCATCAAATTTAATAATTAATATTTTTCAATTTTATTTCATTCTTGGGGAAACCCATTTTCTTTATTATCGTTGCCTTAACGCATGAGGCAGCGTGTGACTCAACAGCACTTCAATGCTTATTCTTGAACTTTGTTGCGAACAGTAATTACGAAGGTCTTTTACAATAGAGTAATGTTACGCGTGAAAGCTTGAACTTTCTTGTCTTTTGCATCTATATATGTCCATGTTCTTTCCTTGAAATGTTAACTCATTTCTAAAAACTAAAGCATTATTGCTAACCAGGAATATTTAGGTAAAACGTAAGGAAGCGAATATCGAAGAAAAAAAATAAGATTTTAATCTTGGCCTTAAATAATAGCGACCTTTAGTCTTGACGCACCAAAATCATCAAATCACTTTCACTTACTTATATATGAAATATATAGTAAGGGAAAGTATTGTGATCGTGAAAATTTTAGAATTACAGTTTTCAACGGAAATACACGTTTTAGGGTCTCCTGAGTCCAAATTACCAAGTGGTAGGTGGTAGGTCAAGTGCAAAAACTAAAAGTCATAAAAAATTGAAATTTCATATTTAAGACAGCTACACGCCCGGGATGGTACTACTTATTCACTAAGATCGGCAGACCGGAAGTAATAATTTATCCCATAAATATTTCCACATTTTTGCGATTTTCTCAAAAACGGCTCTAACAATTTTAATAAACCCACTATATGGATGTAAAATTTAATAATCTTTAATATGATGTAGGTTTCATTCTGATTGAAATGGTCTGACAGGACTTAAATGCCGATATTTTAAATTATCTTGTTCTGAAGTACCTTTCATTTTGTATATTCCAAAAGATTAACCATATCATCTTAATGAAATTAACGAAGGACAGCTAAATATACAAGTTGGACGAATTTAATGACCAACTAAAAATGATAAAAGAGAAATACTCTTTTATTATGTATTTTTTATTTATATTTTTTTTATATTAAGAACAGTACAATATACCGTTAGAAAGAGAAATATTTAAAATAAAATCTGACAAAGTTGTAAAAGGTGATATAAAATGACGAATATGGAATAAACTTATTACTGATTAACAATTTAACGTTGTTATATTATTTATTCTAAATTATATGTTTCGAACAAAAATGAATACGCGTTTTATTAAAAATCAACTTAGAATAGTTTTCAAATTAAAGTATATTTAATAGTTTTTAAATTGATTTTAATAGTCGTGGTAAGTACCTTGTACTGCAGTAAATTTAAAAAAATTTAATTAAATTAGGCACATCATCTTATTAGCATTGAAGAAAAACAGTTAAATATGCAAGTTGAGCGAATTTGATAAACAACTGAAGGAGAAAAGGTCAAAAATATTTTTTAATACAATTTTTCTATTTTTGAACACAAGAACAGTAGTGTAGAAGTATAATATACCGTTGGATAGCTAAAATTTTAGAAAAAAAATATTATCTCATAAACGTAATCGTAAATTTAATGGAGAGTGATAAAAAGCCGATAAATCTAACTGATTATTGTAGATAAAAATATAATAGATTATTTAATAAACACGTGTTTCTATTGAAATCCAATTTCATTAATTCTTTAACAATTTATTTTTATCTCTAAACGTATTTAAAAATTCTTGAATTCATTATAGCAACAGATATAAGCGAAAGTAGTGTGTTAGGCGCACTAGACTTTTCAATAATGCATTATATTCAGGCACGAATAGACGAAATAGTCTAAAATAAGACGAATACTTTTTGTTTTTTAAATATCTCTTCATACATTTAATAATACTATTTTGCAAATTAATAGCGTTTCAACCTACAAGTGACATATGTTGCAGAGTAGTAGAAATCCACAGACAAGGTTGAGACACAAAATAAGTGGTACGCCGCAGACGTGTGAGACATATGTAAATACGTTCCATCACCTTCCGATGCTTTTATTGTGTCTGATTTCAAGCTCAAAGATCCTGTATTCAAGACCACATGCCACCCATTAATTCCTTTCTGCGTTTATAATATATAAAAAAAATAAGATTATCAATATCAATTTTAGTTCATATATAATTAGTCTAATATATAAAAATCATGTGTCAAGGTGTTTGTAATCACACTCCTCCGAAACCGATTTTCATGACATTTTTTATATATCTTGTAGATATAAGAATAGGTCCTAAAGTATATCATGCAGCTAGTGATTCAGGTGTCCCTAAGCAGAAAACATTTTTTTTAAACATTATAAATCATGTTCAAAAACACCAAAACTGTATATTTTGTTTTTTCTTTTTTTTTTTTTGGGACTTTTCTCTTTTGGTTGGATATGGTACTGGTTCAAATAATTTATTTATCCGTTTTTTATAAGTACTGAATAGATGATTTTTACATTCTACAAAATTAGAGGTACTTTAGAGGAAGAAAATTTAAAATATTTAAGACATTTAAGCCCTGTTAGACCATTTCAATCAGAATGACAATATGCACTCTATACATCCGACCACCCAACGCATTCACGACTACCTTCTCATGCTAGAAGAAGTAGGTAAGACGGTTCTCTTCATCTGGGCTCCCAGCCATGTGGGTATATTAGGAAACGAGATGGCTGACAGAGCTGCCAGAGAAGCGTTGAATTTGCCTGGTAGGGGTGCAGCGATCCTCACCGCACCGGAACTGACCCGTCCCCTAACAGAAACAGTAAAAATAAGGTGGCAATCCATATGGGATGAAAGCCAACCGAGTAAGCTTGAACTTATTAAGAAAATCGTAAACCCCTGGAAAACCTCAAGCCGTAGTTCTCGTCGAGAAGAAGTCGCTATTACCCGCCTCAGAATCGGACATAGCAGACTTACCCATGGCTACTTAATTAGTAGAGAAATCCCTCCTAAATGCTCACAGTGCAACAAAATTTTATCCATCAGACACATATTTGAAGAATTCTTTTATTATCACACAGAAATATTATACCAGCTGAGTATACCGCCCAGCATATCAATGGCTCTGCGGGATGATGATGATTTTATTGTTTAATTTATTTGTTTACCTTTATTTATTATTTATTATTACTATTTTTATTTTATTTTTTATTTATTTTAGAATTATTTTTTTTTTTTTTTTATCATTATAATTCCTCTAGAACTAAGAATTAACACCTCTCAAGGATAAACCATATTAACTAACCATCGGACGTTGATGACCTGGCTGTTGTACCAAACAAAACAACAAATAACAATCAGAATGAAACCTACACCATATTAATGCTTATTAAATTTTACATTAATATAAGGAGTTTAATTAAAATCGTTAAAGCCATTTTTCAGTAAGTCGTAAAAAGGTGATAAATGCATAGTATAAAGTGGCTCTTCTGGCTGGCTGATTTTGATGAAAAAGTTGCTGTAACATTTCGGGCGTATAGTGGTCATAAATATAAAATTTCAGTATTGTACGACAATTCGTCTTCGTGGTAGACTTACCACACACACACACACAAAGACACACAGACCTTTTTGTGGGACTTGGTCATTTGGACTCAGAGGATCCTAAAACGTGTAGTTCCGGTGAAAACTGAAATTCGAACACTCTCGACACTTTATACAATACATTTTGCACCTTTTTACGATTTTCTCAAAAACAGCTCTGACAATTTTGATTAATTTAGCTCTATAGATGTAAAATTTAATGGGCTTTAATTCGATTTTGGTTTAATTCTGATTGAAACAGTCTGGCAGGGCTTAACTACCAATATTTTAAATTTTCTTATTCTGTAGCACCTTTAATTTAATAAATTTAAAAAAAAATTGACTTATCCTCTGGTAAGCATTGATAAATAACGGTATAATATGAAAGTTGAGCGAATTTGATAATTTGATTGGTATAACCTTAATCAATCAGGTCATTCTTACATGATATAATTTATTTTGTGTCAAATAAATCTAATTCAAATATAAATCTAGTCAAATATAAATAATTGTGTCAAATGGCTCGTATAAGCGACCAACCAATACCCATATTTTGAATATACCATAGTTTATTAATTACATTTAAAAATTATTTCAGTTATCCTTAAAATCAACGATAAATAAAAGTATATTTCTCATAAGACTTTGATGCATCAGCTTAAAAAGGCAACAAAAAAATCTGAAAAAGTTCTTCAGAAACTTCAGGAAGGCCATTGAGGGGAACAGTTATAAGAATGCATTAGCGGTTCAAGGTTAAGAAGTCAGAATTATGGGTTAGTAAGGTTACGTCGGGTATCTGAGAAAGTCCATGTTTTTGTTGCGCTGTTAAGATGTTGACCTTTTATCGGAGTACAATCTTGTTTGCGCATCGATCCTTCCTGGGATTTGAAGGAAAACATAGACTGCAGTTCCTTTCCCGATCTTATCTTATAGAAGCTTAAGAAACAAACAGATTACAAGTTTTTAAAACTAGGAGGTGACCCCGAGGAAGCCTGAGGTATCGGTGGAACCTTAAGCGAACTATGGAGTTCAGCAACAAAAAGCAATTAACCGTAGATTCATTTATTATTAATATTTTATATGTTACATGTTCGAAAGAAAAAATCTGGTGCACGCAAGTTTACTTCAGTTACCTCCTTTGTTAAAATCGATTTGAGAATTTATAAATAGGTTCAGAGAAGAAAATAAATTGTTAAAGATTAATTAAATTGAATTTCAATAGAAACATGTGTTTTATTAAATAATCTATTATATTATTATCTATCACAATCAGTTTGTTTTATCGGTTTTTCATCACTCTCCGTTATCTTTAACAATTTCGTATATAACATAAAAAAATTTCTAAAATCTTAAGCTTGTCTGCATAATATACATCTATATTACTATTGTGTTCGAAAACAAAAAAAATTGTATGGAAATATTGTTACACTTTTCTCCTTTAGTTGTTTATTTAATTCGCTTAACTTGTATATTCTACCGTTATTTAGCAATGCTAACAATATGATAAGCCTATTTTTTTTCAATCTAAAATCTATAAATTATTTGAGCCCTGCCAGACTATTTCATTAAGAATTAAAAATACATCAAATTAACGCTCATTAAATTTTACACCCATATAGTGAGTTTAATTTAAATCATTAGAGCCGTTTTTTATAAAATCTTAAAAAGGTCAAAAATGGTATATAGTGGCTTCTCTAGTTAGCTGATTTTTATGAAAAAGTCGCTATAACATCTCGGGGGATATAGTTGTCATGAATATTGTCATGAGAGTTTCGTACGACTTTTCGTACACATACACACGCGCAAACTCACACACACACACACACACAAACACACACACACACATACCACAAAGACAACTTGGTCAACCTAATGATGACCAAAGAGGAAAACTGGAATGGTGAGATAGAATACGCGGTAAGAAGCTTAGATCTCAAGAGCGCGAAAGGAGCGGCCAGGTAAGACTTATAAGATAGATAAGATAAAGATGTTCATTACTGAAGTAGGCACACAGCCATACTGCCCCCCGCGAAGTAATGCCTGACGGCAGTTCCGTGGGGTGGTGAAGGCGAATAGGGAGGTGGTTTTTTAGTGAGTAGGAATCTCACACTGTTGTGGGCTTGTATAGTCACACTTCGTCTATAAAAGATTTTTCCCCTACCTTCAATAAAATAAAATTAAAAAAAAAAAACACACAGACCTTTTTGCGGAACTTGGTCTTTTGGATCAAGGGGACCCCCTAAAACGTGTATATCCATTGAAAACTGGAATTCGAAAATTTTCACGATCGCAATAATTTTCCTTACTATATATTTCATATAAAGTAAAGTAAAAGTAAATAGTAATTTTTTTTCTAAATGTAGTCTGTAGGATGATAACCATTATAAGTTGTTTTTCCTTAAAACTAAAACAACAACAACACGAAGTTTCTTTTTATGTAATAATTAAAGTTTATTTTATTCGGATATATTAAAATTTGTCTCAAGTGGACAGTAACAATAATGATATAAGATCACGCTCATACAATATTTACAGCATAAACAATGGTTAAATCAAATTACATTAAAAAAAATATTAAATAAATAACTGTATAATAATAATAATATTAATAATAATAGGCTTAGCGAACCCGAAGGTTCGATGCCGATACCACCAAATTCCGCCTACACAGACCCGTCCAATGTTCACCATTCAAGCCCAGCTCAATTATATTCACAGGATGCAAGTTCCGCAATTCCGCGTTGTGCAACCACTCCCCAGTGGCCTCATCTCTCTTTGGACTGAATATTTTACGCAATACCTTATTTTCGAAAACCTTAAGCCGTTGTTCATCCTTCAAAGTAAGCGGCCACGTTTCACATCCGTAAAGAACCGTTGGAAGAATAATAGTTTTATAAATTCTAATCTTAAAGTTTTTAGATAGAAGCCGCGAACTAAGTAACTTAGTAACTGAATAATAACACGCATTTCCCACCTTTAACCGGGACTTTATTTCTTCCTGGATTTCATTTTTTCTAGTTATAATTGAACCTAACTGTCTTCGGTGGGTGAATGAATGTTTATAAAAGCGATTTTAAGCCAACGCCCTTGAAATATAGCAACCGATATTCTTTCACTAATGAACTGTACGTCCCGTAATGCGGAAAGAAATCTATTCCTAATCAGAAACCCGGTACCTAGACAATAATTAACGCTCCCCCCGTACCAAATAGTATACTTTCCTTCTGTTATCGAACCCTCCCCTGGCCAGCGAACCTCTTGCAATGCAACGATATCTAAATGGTACCCCTTAACTTCATTCGCGACCGACTTTAACCCACCTGCCGTATTTAAACTTCTAACGTTCCACGTAAATAACTGTATATGAAAAAAATATATATATGTAATGAATACAAGGTTAACAACACACTATCAAACCTATATAAAATATTTAGAATCTGCTGGGGAATCCTGGATAGGGCGGAGAATTCGAGAGATCCCAGCGCGTCTCTACCATTTCACTGATATCAGCCAGCGGAAGCTAAGTAAAGACACCATATCCAACAACAAGTCGCACATGAGATTGATTTTTAAAAAAAATATGATTAGCCACTAAGATTTAAATTAAAAAAAGTAAACAGGAACAGAAAAACCCAGACGGAATTAACACAAAACGTTTTGCGGGACATTTGGACTCAGACGACCCTAAAAAGAGTATTTCTGGTCAAACTCGAATTTAAAAATTTTCAATACTTCTCAATGCTATTTATTTCATTAATAGGTAAGTGAAAAAAAAAAAATCTGGTGCGGGCAACATACGACTTTCACTTACCTCCGTTTTAAAAATCAATTAAAGAATTTTCAGTTAGAGATAAAAAATAGTGAAACTATTAAAGAATTAATTACAATTCTATAGAAACATCTGTTTTACTAAAATATCAATTACATTATCATCTAAAATAATCAGTTAGCTTTATCGGCTTCTCATCACTTTTTATTAACTTTTACAAGCTTGTGTATTAGACAATATTTTTTTTTTTAATCTTTAGCTTCCCAACGGTATATTACACACGTATATTACTGTTCTTATCTTCAAAAACTAAAAATTGCATTAAAAAAATATTATTTAAGTTTTATCCTTTAATTTATATATTTACCTGTTTTTCATCAGTGGTAACAAGATAATATAGGTATTTTTATAAAATCAACAAAACTGAAGGTAATTTAGTAGAAGAAAATTTAAAATATCGGCATTTAAGCCCTGTCGACTATTTTAATCAGAATGAAAGGCTTCATGATATTAAAGCCTGTTAAATTTTACATCGATACAGCGAATTTAATCAAAATCGTCGGAACCGTTTTTGAGATAATCATAAAAAGGTGCAATATGCATTATATAAAATGGCTCTTCTGATAAACTATTTTTGATAAAAAAGTTTTTGTAACATTTCGGGCGTGTAGTTAAATAGTGTTAAATATGAAATTTCAGTTTCATAGGATTTTCGTTTCCGTCCGGGCGTTAACACAGACGGACACACACACCTTTTCACGCGGGACTTGGTTATTTGGATTCAGAGGGACTAAAACGTGTATTTCCGTTTAAAACTGGAATTCGCAAATTTTCACGATCGCAATACTTTCCCTTACTATATATTTATAGTAAGTGAAAGTAATAATTTAGTGTAACTTTAACGAATCTCATTATATTGATGGTAGATTAATACATAATATTGATAGGAATCATCCCTCATAAACATTATTATATCCAACACCTAATTTAGGATGAATAAAAAACAAATCCGAGCCCACCACCAGGCAGATACCAGGTAATTTGCACGCAGATAGAAAAAGATAAGGGAGTCCTAGTATAAGGAGCTATCTACTAAGACCGTTAATTGATATTGATGAACCCCATCTTCTTTCAGCACTCCATTGAAATATCCTAAAAAGTCGATATGAGTATATGTAAATTTGAGCCGGTGACCAAGAGGAATGGGGTTGGTATCCTTGATATACAGGAAGGTGGGTGGGTATCTCTTTGCGCTATCTCCAGTTTTACGACCGCGCTGGAGGAGTCCCGACTATTAGCGTGCGCCGTCGTAAACTTCCACTGATAACTGGCTCTCGAGAATTTCGTAAATTGTAAAAAGTTAAAAGGATGACCTGGATGGGGCCCTATATCCGCCCTGGACCCCTAATGAGCAGACCTAGGTAGCCACCAACCTACTTCCACGTACTTAGCAACCCGTACCGAGCGTCGTAAATTGAGCATTTCTAATTAATTTAAAGTTAGACCGTAAAATACCTCGCTTAGAGGGGATAGAGTAGTTTACATTCGATTCCAGGCTGATATCATCGCAAGGGGATAGCTGGATTCCGAAATCCTCCGATAGCATCTCCAGCGGGCACCGAAAGAGTGTAGGAATATATTCGTTTTATCGCATGTTCATCAGGAGTATAAACCAAAAGGGAATTTGGCATAAATTTTAAATATTTTCGTCCGTGCATTCATTGTTATTCAACAACATCCATTCCATAGTTATTTCCAGGTATAACATAATTTTTATTTAAATATTTATTAAAAGTAATCTCTAACAATCATATCACTATTACAAAAATTCCTGGGATTTGAAGGAAAACAAAGACTGCAATTCCTATGCCGATCTTATCTTATAGAAGCTTAAGAAACAAACAGATTTTAAGTTTTAAAACGAGTGAGGTATCAAAGAAGCACCACGGGAAATATGGAATTCAGTCAAAAAGCAATTAATCGTAGTTTCATATATTATTATTATTTTATTTATTATTTGTTCAAATGAAAAAAAGTAAATAGTTTTCTTAATGCAGTTAGGAGGATGATAACCAAAAGAAGCTGTTTTCCCTTAAAATTAAAACAACAACGAAGTTTCTTTATGATTTTCTTTTTAAGTAATAATTAGAGTTTATTTTATTCTGATATATTACAATTTGTCTCAGATAAACAATAAAAAAAATCTGGTGCAGGCAACACACGACTTTCACTTACCTAAACTGTTGAAATACATTTAAAGACTATCAAACATACTTTGAATTTGAAAAATATTTTAAGTTTATTTTAATAAAACTTGTATTCCTTTTCGTTGGAAACATATGATTTAGATAATATAACAATATTAAATTATTAATCAGTAATAAGTTTATTCCCCATTAGTCACTTTATATTACATTTTACAACTTGTATCAAATAATATTTTTTTTCATTTTTTTTTTTTTTTTTTATATTATACGTCTATATTACTGTTCTTATTATCAAAAAACCAAAAATTACATTAAAAATATAGTCAATATATTCTAAATAACGTTTTTATGGAAGAATTTAATCAGCCCGTAAATATATCTTTAAAAAAAAGTTTTGGTCTTTTATCGTTTAGCTGATCATCAAATTCGTCCAACTTGTATATTTAGCCGTCCTTTATCAATGTCATTAAGATGATATAGTTAATCTTTTGGAATCTACATAATTAAAGGTAGTTTAGAGGAAGAAAATTTAAAATATCGGCATTTAGGCACTGTCGGACAATTTCAATCAGAATAAAACCTACATGATATTAAAGTCCATTAAATTTTACACCAATATAATGATTTTAATTAAAATCGTTAGAGCCGTTTGTGAGTAAATCGTAACAAGCTGCAAAATGCATGGTATAAAGTACATATTCCGGTCAGCTGATTTTAAAGAAAAAGTTGCTGGAACATCCCAGGCGTATAGTTGTCTCAAATATGAAATTTCATTACCGTGCTCCTTTTCGTTTTTGTGCTGGGCTTACCACAAAAACACGGACACACAAGCACACACACACACACAGGGATCACTTGTAGCTGGGTGGTTAGCGTAACAGCCTACCATGCCAAAATGCCACGTGTTCAAATCCGCAGGTTGTCCTAGGATTTTTTAATGGGAGTAAAAAATCCTTAGTTATGCCGTCTTTCGGAGAGGACGTTAAAAGGTGGTCCCGAGCCTGTGCAATGTCAGGTACTCGTTAAAGATCCCTATCCTAATAAAACCTGGATAGGCGAAATTTAGGACTCCCACTGTAGCATCGTCCGAATAGCCATAGTAGCATGAAGTGACGTTAAATATATAAATAAAAACACACTCACACAGAGATCACTCGTAGCTGGGTGGCTAGCATGACAGCCTCCTATGCCAAAGGTCACGGGTTCAAACCCACAGGTGGTCCTAAGATTTTTTGATGGGAGTAAAAAATCATCAGTTATGCCGTCCTTCGGAGGGGACGTTAAAAGGTGGTCCCGAGCCTGTGCAATGTCAGGTACTCGTTAAAGATCCCTATACTAATAAAACCTTGGATTAGCATCGTCCGATTAGCAACAGTAGCATAAAGTGACGTTAAATAAACAAACACACACACCTTTTTGCGGGACTTGCTTATTTGGACTCAAGGGACACTAAAACATGTATTTCGGTTGAAAACTGGAATTCGAAAATTTTCACGATCGCAATACTTTCCCTTTCTATATATTTCATAATTTCATATAGGTAAGTAAAAGTAATTAGGAAACAATAAAAGTTCGGTTATTTTGGTTTCTAACTTATTTAATAATATTTATAACTGTATTATATACATCAAGTAAATGTGATGGACATAGTAAACTGACATGAAATACATGTAGAGACGCTACCCATTGGCAGCACTCTAAAATCTTCTTTTCAGACGCCTCGGAGGATTATTAGGAATCTAAGAGGATGATAGGATAGAAACTAGTGGGTCAAGGTGGAAATGGAGTTTTTCATGGAATTATTGATACCTGGTTCAGGCTCATACAGTCACATATGGAACACTAAGGTCGTTACGGATGATCTTATTCGTGAATAAGTAAGGATGTTAAGGATTGTACGAAGTTTTTGATAGTAAGGATTGGATACGAGAAGAATTCAATGGTTTAGTAGAGCCCTATAGCTCTACTCTATAAGTCCATATCGGTCTTCTGATGGTCATATAAAATAAGTCATTTGTAATTAAGTGGAAAGTTGAAGCGTTTGACTAGTAAGGGCTGCAGGCCTTTTGGGCGGTTTAAGCCGTAGCGGATCCCTAGAATGACCTTGAATTATATGGATTCTACGAACTCGCTGCCCCTTAAACCGCCCAAACCGCCTGCAGTATAAACAGGCCCTAAGTGTTGAAGCAGTCAAAAACGTTGGGCAGTTCCTTGTCGTTTCAGTCTTCTATGAGGATTCCAAGTCCCACGTTTGTCAAGCAGAAGTTCTACGTATCGATCTGTTCAACAAGGGCTAGTGGAGTGTCATTAAAGGAAGTCATTGGTTTACGGCGAAGGATAAAGGTGATTTAGCGGGATTAGTTAGAATTAATTTTAATCGTCCAGTTCTAGCACCATACTACAAGGTTTCAATGTGGGATTGAAAATTGTGGGAGGCAGTAACTGGATCATTATCTACTGATAGCACGCACGTGTCATAGCATAGGTAGAAAGGAAAGTGTTAGGATGGGTTGGGATATCAGCTGTTTAGAGTGTATAAAGAACGGGTCCTAGGATGCTGCCTTGAGGAACACCAGCAGATTGAGAAAACAGGAAGAAATAGGAACTATTGTGATTTATTCTGAAAGATCTATCAGAGAGGTAGGACTGGATAATAAGAATATAGGTAGGAGAGAGAAATAGACGGAGCTTGTAAAGCAATCCCCGGTGCCAGACTTGGTCAAAAGCCTGTTCTACGTTGATAAAGGCTCCCGTGGAGTACAATCCGCGCTCCAACGCAGAGGAGACAACATCCACCACACTATTGCATTACAACACCTGACATTGCTGGATAGTGGAGTGAGATGTACGGAATGAGAATTGATGATCTAGAATAATATGATGGGAATCAAGGATTGGATATATACGTTTCAGAAGGAGTTTTTTCAGAATTTTACCCGTATTACATAAAAGAGGGACGGTAGGAAGATGGATTTTCAGGGACTGGATAATAAGAAAATATGTAGGAGGAAGAAGTAGACAAAATTTTTAAAGATCCCGGGTGCCAGACTCGATTAATTTAATTTAAATAACCCGAGACAGCACCAGTCTACTGTTATCTGATTCTTGGGTTCAAACCCAGATTTAAGAGGGTTTTTTTTTTTTTTTTTTTTTCATAACCCGTTATACTCTTATCATATGTCGTTTCATTTGTTTTCTAGCGATATCAGTTTTTTGGTCAGACATTCATCCCAGCCTAGTGATAACGTTTTTTTTCAGGTAATTAAATTCAAGCTGCTGTAACATATGAAAATTCATGAATAACTAAATATTAAGTTGAAATAGTTTGTTTGTTTGTTTATTTAATGTCACTTTATGCTACACTGGCTAATCGGACGATGCTACAGTGGGAGTCCTAAATTTCGCCTATCCAGGTTTTATTAGGATAGGGATCTCTAACGAGTACCTGACATTGCAGAGGCTCGGGACCACTTTTTTACGTCCCCTCCGAAGGGCGGCTAACTGAGGATATTTCACTCCTATTACAAAATGCTAGTGACATCTGAGTGTTTGAACCCCCTGACCTTGGGCATAGGAGGTTGTTATGCAAACCACTATGCTATATGTGGCTCCCTAAGTTGACGTAAAACAGATAATAATAAAACATATACTATAAAATAAGATGCAGTGATATTAACTTTATTAACTAATGATAACAATATATAAAAAGATGGTTTAGAAAAATGAATTGCAAAAGTTACAAAAAATTGTTGCAAAGTTTAATAAATAATTCACAAGCTATAATCATATTATAACATTCCTGATGGAAATTTCTGTACCGATAATTAAATGCTTATTCAGGAATGTAAGACGCAAACTACAAGTTATTAGGACAATTAAAAGACAGCTAAGTTATATTATTATTTTTATTTTTTTAAGTACGTTTGATAACACCATTCGAGAAAGACCCTAGTCAAGTATTTACAGAGAAATAAAAGGAGATAACGTGACTATCAAATCCTGAAACTACGCAGATATTTGCTTGACACGCAACAGTAAATTTATAGTTCTTGCCAATATTGCTCAAAAAACTAGCTATCCAATCAGCTATCTTAATGCCATTCCAGTTCATTATCGATTCGGTATTTGTGCAACTTGTAGCAATACTGCTCTGATAGCTATTGGAAGTATAGGGTCGCTCCTCAGCCTCCTTTTCATAAAAGAAAACGCACGTGACAAAGCAGTAATTATGATAGGGTTTATCAAAACGATAAGTTTTCCCATAGGAAATATATTTCTAAACATCAACCAGTATGAATCGAATTAACGATAAGCCCGTTGAATGTCGAGGGGCATTAAAACTGGACATATATCATGTCATGGAGAAGCGATAACCTTCTTGACAGACACAATACTGCACTTGGACAAATAAGTTCCTTCAAGTCTCTATTGTATTTATCCAATTACAGTCACTATTTCCATATCTACTTTATCTTTTTTTTCATTCAGGAACTCCAAGATGGAATGCAAACAAAAATGAAGCTCACGTGCATACAGCTTGGGGGCCTATATAAAGTAATATGTATTAGTGATAATATTTAACAAAAAGTTGGACATTGTCCGAGCTCACTTCATAATCTTCTCGGAAATGTAAAATCCAATGGTGATAACCACCACCGTAAAATTGACATGAAAAAAACGTAAGACATAAGCGGAAACATATCCATACATTGATTCTTATTTTTATTCAGCAGATCATTTTTTCTTTGTTAATCTGATTCTCATGTACGAGTCGAAGCTAAAATGCAAATATTAAATTTTACTAATTTCTGAGGCGTTCATGTCTTAGAGTACTTCGCTATCTTGACTTCCATGTATGTGGCATTTAGATAACATGGCCAAAGAAGCCTGCGTTCCTGTATTTTTCATAACTAAGACTATACCTAGTTTATGCCAAATCACGTCTCTCATCTTTGCAACAGTTAATCAGATAAATGCTTCTATACGCCATATTAACTATTTAAATTACATTTTATAAGTTAAATTAAATTTTGATAACAATCCTATTTACTTAGAAGTAATAAATCAAATTTAGCAGTGAAACATCTGTTTTCAATTAACAATTTTATGAATTTATAACAACTTTATGTTGACAACTTAGTTACAATTCAGTGCGTAATATTGTTTCTAAAATCTTGCGTCCTAAATTCAAGAATATAACTTGCACGATCCTGTAAATTTTACTATTATAACCTCCCTCTGTACCTATAACATACGTTCATAAGTTTACGGACTTAAACAACTTTATATTAACTTGTGAGATTTATTTTATTGCATATTGACTTTTCTAGAATGTGCTTTCTAACGGTATCCTATACGTACATATTACTGCTTATAGTTTAGGAATAATTTGTTTATGGCTTGGAATGAGGAAATTAAATTTTCGATTTCTACAGAAAAACTTAATTCCTATTTATTTTACTTATAAACCTTCTGGAAAGGAACCCTAAATGATAGTGAAATAATAAAAATAGGCTTACTTAACCCGTAGGTTCGATGCCAATACCCCCAAACTTCGCCTGCACAGACTCGTCCAATGTTCGCCGGTCAAGCCCAAGCCCCCGAGATCAGTCTTAATGCAATCTTCCCATCGACGCTTTGGCCTACCTTTCGGACGCCTACCAGTTTGTTCAGCGAATACCAACTTTCTCGGAATCCGTTCCTCACCGAGCCCAACAACTTTACGCGCCCATTTGAGTCTCCGCGATGCTATAAACTCAATTATATTCACAGGATTCAAAATCCGCAATTCCGCGTTGTGCAATCTTCTAAACTTCCCAGTGGCCTTATCTCTCTTTGGACCAAATATCTTACGTAGTACCTTATTTTCAAAAACCTTAAGCTGTTGTTCATCCTTCAAAGTAAGCGGTCACATTTCACATCCGTAAAGAACCTTCGGAAGAATAATAGTTTTATAAATTCTAACCTTTAAGTTTTTAGACAGAAACCGCGAGATAAGTAAAATAATAGTGAAAACTGTATCAAAATCCTTCTTGTGGTTTTGAAGGAGTTGCATATATTAGCTGTATCTATTGTATATATAATATATACTGTTAATACAATTAGTTCATGTACAGTTGGGGCGGCATGCTCTGCAGCTGTGTCAGAAGCCGCTCCGATCTCTCAGACTGATTAGAAGGTATAGCACCTATAGGTAAGTAACCTATAGGATAGTGCGCATTTATGGCCCTAGTCGGGATACATGAAAGCGTTGAATCCATTAAGCTACAAATAACACTGACAATATGCAATAAATGAGCAACCTTGTATCTGAAAAGGGAGCACTTACTGTCGCATTGTGACTTACTAGAGTTTGCTAATAATTCCTCATGATTTTTCTGAGACATGTTTATACGGAATCTGGTACATTAGCATGTTTGGATGGTCAGTATGCTGTACAATATCATGTGATTTCATAAAAATTTATCGCTTCCAAGTTTGTAATTTATTTTGATGATTAGTAAGATACTAACTATACATGACTTCCTATCCTTGTTTCTTGGACAAAAAATAACATCTTTCTTTCGGAGGGGCCTCCTGACTATATGTTTTAGATTCTTCTGGTTTATATTGCCTAATAATGAATGAGCTTTAGACCGAAGCTCTCGAGGAAGTCTGTGACTTTCTGACCGTCTGGTCATGTGATCCTTGAACAATGATGATCCCAGCTTCTTAATAAACTTAAAAACGTGTGTAAAATAACACGATCAGGAGACATTTCTTTCAGCTAATTGAAAAACACTATTTCAATAAATCCATGCACTAATGGTGAGGTGGCGTCTAAAGGACCCCAATAAAACTGCCCTGAAGCAAAGCTGGATAAAAACTGACTAAAAAAGGTTGCTATATCACAATCAGGTCGAGACAGGAAATTTCAGGATTCACAAGTCGATAGGAACTGAACAATGGGATTCAGAAAACTTTGAAAGAGGCCTTGGGGTCCTGTATACCCCAATTCACCAGTTAAAGATTGAGGCTTTTTCAGGGATAGAGCTGAAAATGATTTAGGAAAATTGTACTAGAATATGATTGGAAAGTGGAGTGACTGTGATCCATGGAGAAGCCAGACGCAGCTCTCAGAGAAGGTAGGCGACACTATCAAAGTGGCAGAGCAGCGGGAGGGATGACAGAGCAGCTATCGGCCTATTAGCAATGTGTCAGTGGCCGCTATCTGTCCTCACTGCCTTCGCCGGCCCCTCGTTACACAAATTGAGCCGCCCGTTTAGTTAGTGTACTACTATCTCACATCTCCAGATATCTCCGTGTCAATAGTTCCAACTACCCCTGACAGATAACTTCTACCACCTCATAGATAAGTCGTCTACCGAACCGGCCACCTGTCACCAAGAAAAGATCTCCTACATTCCACACCGCATGTCACAAGCCAGGACAAATGCAGGCAGAATACTAGTTTGGGGTATCTAGGACGGGCTAATTCGTAAGAATCAGTAGTCGATAAATATTTAAATCAGTAGAGCAAAAGACGTATTCTTTTTAAAGGATAGGGACAGCAAACATTGTACCTCTGTATTAAATTGTAATGTACACACTTGGCAAAAAAACCCAGGATAATAGAGAAGTGAAGAGTACTTCGCTATACCTACCGTTTGATACAACCACATCTGTATATAGAAAGCGGTATAATTGTATCTACACAATGTTGTATTAATATATTTGTATTGGTTAATTATTTTAAGGGGAGTCCGTGGCTGAGTGACAAGCGCACTAGTCTCCCACGCCAAAGGTGTGAGTTTGAATCTCAGTCACGGCCCTCCGTCCCTACTTTTTCTAGCATTTAATTAGTGGGGATTCACTCACAGCCTCTCCCCCGGGTATGTAATACCCGTCAGCTAAACGGAGGGCATTCAAAAAAATAGGCATAGAGAATGATGACAGTGCCCTACAAAAATTTCATCGAATAACGCATGTGTAATCTCCCAGCCGGCTACAAGGATCTACACGTCCTGTCGCACCAAAAAAAAAAATATATATATATTTTAAATATCTTCAATCAACCAAAAAAAAAGTAACTCCCTCTCAAACTTTGAGATCTTATGTTTCAAGATACGAAGAACCCGAAAAAATAATTATTTAAATCTAATTAAAGAATTGAATTACCAACAAAACTAAAAACAAAGAACCATTAAAATCGGTTAAAAATAGGAGTGTTCTAGTTTAAATAGAATAAATAGCTGAGTTTTAGCTGCCCTCAGGCAAAATAGGAACTATTATTAAAGATTTCCGTTAAGATAAATTTTTTTGTATATTGTATGTATTGTTTGACAAATAAATGGAGGATTCGAAAAAAAACCAACAGACTTCTAGCGTTTAAAATAAAGTAGTGGTGATTGGCCACTTTCCTTTGATTGATTTATTAAAATAAACACAAGTTAATTGTGTAGCTTTAAATGTGTAAATAAATGTTTATACCCTAACATAACTATTTGGAAATAATCAATGTAAAAATAAAAGGAATTTGTTTAATTTTTTTATCATTTATTTCTATTACTACACATATTCCTCAGCTTGTGACAATTAGTGGATCAGAAATATTTTAGTTCCATAACATATGCATAAGTTGGAAGTACGCCATTTTACAATTTATAGTAGTTTAATCATTTTCTGTATGTATGTTTGAGTATGGACGCACCATAGAGAACATTACTGAGTAATGTAAAATTCTTAATTTACATTGCAAATATTAGCCCACGGAATGTAATTTTTTTTTTCATTAAAGGCGATCAAACTTCGGTTTACAATCTTAATGAGATGATTGATTAATAAAAATAGTTCATAATTTTAAACAATCAATGATTGAATCGTAATCCCAAGAGGAGCTTTCACCACATTGGAAATCTTTCCAAATCAATTAATTATAGTTAGTAACAAAATTGTCCACATGAATTAATCCAAAATTTTTACTTACAGTTACTTTTGGATAAAAATATGGTATGAAAAGTACTGCGGTCATGAAAATGTATTTAGTCTCTGGAGTCAAACTGATCAACTCTGGCATTATTGTCTATGAGTAAGTCAAGCGCGAAACCGAACAATTGTAAAAAAAAAAATAAAATAAAAAAAAAAAAAAATAATAATAGGGCAAATATGTGCTACTAGTAATTGCCAATTATTGCAGATTTTTTTATTTAAACATAGATTATGCAACTCTTAACAATTACTTCAGCAACAGTTGTATCAATTTTGATTAAACTACTATTACCATAGATGAAAAAAATGAAGATAAATTAGAATAAAATAAACATTCCTTATACTAAAATAAGTAGTAATCGGACTGCGGTCAAAAATGATTATGGAAATAATAAAATTGATTAGTGATATCGTAAATTAACTGAAACATTTTAATCACCTTAGGTCAACTATTCCATACGCAATATAAATAAGTTAACTTTTTAAAAGAGAAGAAATGTGAAGAACATGAACAAATTATTTCATTAAAAAAAATTAACCATAGCATTGAAAAACATGTTCGCCCAACAACATAAACATACAAACGTATTTTATTTAAGATCTGCAGTATAAATGAATTGCAGATGTAAATAAATACAATTTAAGTGGTGCAAACTTAACTTCTATTTTTTTTAATTTTCGTAATCTGGTTTAAGCTGTCGGTTTTCTTTCCGAATCTGACAAGATAACTACCCGAGAACTGGAACGATCAAACTCAACTGTTACAAATACCTTGATTACACGTTTCCTATCCTATTGCATCATATTGGTTCAAACAACAGGCAATTTTTTCCACCAAATATATAATTTACCAAAGAACACACTGAAATTTCTGATATATTAGATATAATATTAACCGAAAACAAAAATGATAAATATGTATATTTTCTTAAATATAAAAAATAAAAAATAAAGTAATCATAGGTAGATGACAGTGAGTACGATCGGGGCTTGAAACAAGTCAAGATAATATTTATAAAAAAATTACTTGTCCTATTTTGAAAAAAATATAAATGGGATTGCTAAACATCTTGGGTTGCTAAATGTCTTCTAATTTTTCATTTCAACTTAACACATATTCATTTCAAAGTCAATATTTAACAAGTAAAAATGTGTACTGAATTAAATGGAAACCGAACAGATTTCTGAAAATCCTTTTAAAAATAAATTATTAAATAGGCAAAAAAATTTCCAAATTTGTTTCTGGGTGTTTAAAACATATAATTTTGGCGGAAATATTGTATAATGAATATTAAATAGTTGACCGTCAGATTAATATGAAGAATGAGATGGTTCAAATGGCAAAAAAAAAAATCTAAAATATTGAGAAAACTATTTATTAATCAACGTTTTGACCCACGTTAATAGTTTTCATCAGGGATGAAAGATAACAAGATACAGTCTAGATAAACACTACTAAAATATCAGTTTTATAAAACTTATCCTTTTCCAGCTAAGCTTACCACAGACACACACATACAGACTTTTTTTGATGGGCTTGGTGATTTGGGAGCGGCATGGGTTCGAACCCCGACTGAGGCAGAATTAGTAATTCTGTTGCTTCAGCCATGATACGACGCTACGATATGGAGACCCTCCTGGGTCACAACTAGCCACTATAAAGTACGTATCCAAAAATTGGGAGATTCCTGGCGGCTTAGTGTGATCTATGCCTAATTACCTCCTATCAAATCCGTTTTCCGTGAAAGAATATGAATCTCTATAAGTACTGAACCCGATAACTTTCATGGGTTTTAGAGCTATAGGTTTTTTTTGTTGATAATTTGGCCTCAGAGGATCCTAAAACGTGTCTTTAAAACGTGAAAACTCTTCTTCGGAAATGTTAGATATTGGGAAAATATTAATTCCGAGTGAAGTCATGAAAGCATTTAATTTATTGTAATTTAAATTAAATTAACCCTCACACAAAACTGAAACGACAAGAAACTGCTCGGAATACCGATTACTACCAAACTTACCAGGCAAACGTTCAAAACTTCCAGTACATTACAAAAGACTCATTTACATCACTATTATCAGACCTATTTGGACATAAGGAATCGAGCTTTAGGGCTCTACTATACCATCTAATTCCTCCCGCACTCAATCCTTACAATCCAAAATTCTTCGTAAAATCCTGATGTCCCTTAATTTGTCACAAATTAACACCTCCATAATGACCTAAACATCCCATTTGATGCAGAAATAGCCCGTAAATGATACACATCTTTTTATTTTAAACTCCCTGCCCACACAAACCCACTTGTCTGTAATTTATCATCCTTAGATAGCCCTGATAACCCTCCGAGGCGATTGAAAGAAAGGTGGCCTCGGGACCTACTGCCTTAAAATAGTAAGTTAAGTGTTACCACTGGGTAGTTCGTTCTCAAGACATTTTCAAGACTTTTCTTCTTCCTATTTACTCATTGTGTTTTTTAATACAGTTGTAAATTATAATAAAGAAATGCAAAATTAAATTAAGTTTTTACTAAATTAAGTATTTTGATGACTGTACCCTGAAATGACTTCTACTCACTGTAAAATTTCAGTTTCGAATGGTTTTAGTTTTCACAATAGACTCACCGCAAAAAGGTATGAAAAACAGCTAGGCCATGACACGATGGAGTTGATTAATTATCCTATAGCGTTCTAACACCTATGCAATAGTGTTTGCTATACTTCGTAACAGTAATCAAAGGAACAAGTTAAACGGAACGCTGCTTTTATAAATGGTATACATTTAATAAAGCTTTTTCATAGAAATAAATTTCAATTCACAATACTATTGTAATATAAAATTTATTAGCTCAATAAATTTATATAATTTATATTTAATATTAACAATATTCATGGAAGAAGTATATATATTTTTCCCCGTTCGTTTCATCTCCCCGCTGGCGGGCGCATCGATCATGCTAGAACGCTATAGTATAATTAATTTACTCCATCGTGACATGGCCTAGCTGTTTTTCATGCTGGTACCTTTTACAGCCTTGTTTTCTGTATACTAATGCACTCGGCTACTGCCGGGAATCGTGGCCAAACCTCTTGTGTTACTTCCTTTTTTGGCACAATGGCAACTCCGATAATTTGCTATCCTGGAATAATTACTGATTTTGTTTTCTATCCAAGATTTCAATAAAGTTTCACCGTTAGTTTTATGTAATCAAGCGGAAACCTGACGTTTTTCGGATAGAATATCTAGCGGTACTGATAGATATTAACCTGTGATAAAGCATAACAAGCATGTTTGTATCGAGTTACTGTTTCTAATATTCAGCTAACTATATATGAAATAAAGTATTGCGAACGTGAACATTTTCGAATAAATGTTTTCATTAGAAATTCCCGATTCAGAATCCGAATCCATAAATCTCCGGAATATGTTTTGCGTTTGCGGTAAACTTATATTGCGAGTCTAAGATAAGTATATGCTACAAATGTTGCTGCAACGTATTTAGAACAACGGAATACCCCTAAGTACTACTTGATACTATGCGAAGAAATGAATAAAGTTCATGATATGGGTTTTCTAGGCATATTGTATTATTAATTTTATTTAAAAAGTAAAGTAAAAGTTATCTGTTAACTTTGTTCTATGTATTATTTTAATTCATCAACTTGAGGAATAAAAATTCGAAATATTTGTATTTTGTAAAACGATTGCTCTAAAATCATATATAACATATATCATCTTTAACACTTCAAAATGGATAGGACTAAAAGCTGTCGTTAATTAGGAGACATTTTTCATCTTAACATTAGTCCTGCCGATAATAGAAGATAAATTGTGAAATCCATGGCTAATTACCATGACATCCACATATACAATATAGAGTAATATTATGTTACATTATTAATAATACTTAAAGATTTCTCCCTTATTGAGAAAATAAATAGACCATAGATATGTCAATTAATAATCTACCGACTTTCTCAGGCAGGAAGAAATTGAGTTTGCGAACGGACCGGCGCATTGATGATTAATTAAAATAAATAAAACTTTTTTTCATTTAAACCTAAATAACTGCTCAACTTTAGGTCATAGGAACTAATGTTATTTAACAAATATTATTCTCTATTAAATTTCTTCTTATGAAAATGTCAGCAAATTTTCAACCCGAGCAGAATGCCTGTTACATTTTCAAGAGTAAAAAAAGTTTCAAAAAATAAAACAAGTTTTTCTTCATTAAAACAAATACACCACCTAAAAATATCCTAAAAGATCCTAGCGACAAATGTTAAATTACAAAAATATTTTATAGTATGCAGTGGTCAAAAATTTAATTCGAGCAACACCAACAGATATATAGCATATAAAAACAGCGCCATCACTAAAAATATAAACACAAAAGGTGACATTTTTTATTTAACACATTCACGCCGATGTGATACACCGGTGGGTCATACTTGTCTGTTCCGTGGGGCGGGTGACCCACCGGTGGGTCATACTTGTCTGTTCTGTGGGGCGGGGTGACCCACCGGTGGGTCATACTTGTATGTTCCGTGGGGCGACGTGCTTTTATTTTTTCTCAACATTAACTGTTGTAGGAATTAACAAGCGCAAGGGTTTATTTATTAAATATTTTGTAACTTTTAACATGCTCCCTCAAAGGACCTTATCGGTTAATTTCATATGATTACTCTTCTTATAGAATTTTATTTAGGTGTGCGTGATTTCATTTCATACTTTTATCCCCATAAATAAGAACATAATATAGAATATAAGGATAATTTTTAATAATATAAGAATTATTTTAATAATAAATAATAATGTAAGAATCTTTGTTAAATATTTCCATAATTACTCCTTCAAGTCGTATTTGCATGTCAACATTTTTATCAAAAAAATATCACATTAAACACTTTGGAACTTGAACCACCCCACGAAGCTTAAGCAGCTACGACAGCCCCAGGCGTGAACGTTTAAAGCAGTATTGCTCCTAAACAATGTGTCAAGAGATATAAATGTAATATAAGTAAATAATTTTTAATGCGAGCAACACGAATAGAGTTTGATGAATAAATAATAAATCAATTCTTTATTATCCTGAGACATGTCTCTTTAGAATAAATTATACAGAATGTAGAAAATGTGGTTTAGGGTCTTCGAGTAAATTAAATACATATAAACAAGTTAATAATTACCAATATAAAATAGACATAATTAAATGAGAAGAAAACAACATCAAAAATAAAACAAAAAAAAAGCTTACTTACAATTCTTAATCTACAATGGAGCCTGGATGGTATTTATTAAGTGATTAAATATGTGGGATTTGAAGGTAGAAAGAGAGTTGGAATGACGGATGGAAGGAGGAATAGAATTCCATAGGATTGAAAATCGAATGATAAAGGATCTGTTAGGTGGGACGTACCGTATAAATTTGAAGGCCTGGAGCGTGTACAACGGGGTTGGACAGAGGATTTGAATTGCAGAAGGTCAAAAATGTATGATGGACGGCGGGATTGGATAACTTGGTAAATAAATGACGCAAGGTGATAGATCGTATCAAAAATGCCCCAAAACTTAATAAATATAGCATAACGAGACTTTTCTCATAATAAACAATATATCTCCGAATCGTTAGGTCCTAGCGACGAACGGTATGTAACACAAAATATTCTTTACTAATTTTTTTTGGGGCATGGAAACTGCAGTCAAATCTTCTTAGAGCTAGGGGTGAAAAAATACTTTAAAATGAAACCTACAGAGTCCCTAGCCGGAATCCATGTCGAAACACTTTTCAAAATGTGATTCTAATGAAATATAAGATATAAGAAAACTAATATTACTACGGTCAGATTGTAGCGAAAAAGCGGTAGATAATTTGAACGATTTTCAGATTTGAGATTAATATTATTGTTTGGCAAAAAAATTAATTCTCTGAAAATAGGCGAGTGAAGCATGTGAAGCAAAACATAAAACAAATTATATGCTCGCTAAACTTTCACGGCTTCAGAAGGTATTCTAATAACAAACTTACAGAAAAATTAAAAAATCTATTCAAGAAAATAAATGGAATAAATAGTTGCCCTTCACACTCTTACAGCTAGACAGTTCTCCATCAGGCACCGCGGAAGTTGCCGCTTATGCGAATTATAACGCGCCTAGTTACACTAACGTGGGTTTCCAGATACTGGCAATCATTGGCTTAACAGACAACTATGCGATATAAATCTAAAAGGTATATGATGTGTATGGGAACCTTTCGTTTGATAAATTGGCTATCCATGGGTTGTTGCACAGTGGGGCGAAACACCAACTTAATAGACATTGTAGTATTATGGACAGACTGTTGGCCGTACGAAAAAAAGGTTAAACGTAGACCACCACTATTTTTTAACGAGGAATTGACTTCTGTATTTAGATTTTAATTTTGATGTACAGGGTGTCCCAGAACACACTTATTTTTTTTTATTTTTTTTTTTTGGAACCCTATAATTTGACGTCGTAAATTGATTCCATGCCCTATTTCCAGCAACTTTTATATCAGCAACCGTATAAAAGGATTACAGAGTTTTGGGGCAAACCAAAAACCTCCCCCCCTACCATGTAAGAGGAGTAAGGAGCATTCAATTAACAATAAAAAAACATGAACGAAATACATACAAAGTTGTATTTGAAAGATTATAGTTAGTTGCTTTTACTGATTATGTTTGTACATAAATATGTATTACAAAAAAGAAATATTTTTTTATTATCTATAGGTATGTTTGTTTAGTAAAATTAAAAAAAAAGTAGAAAAAAATAATTTATTAACAAATTTTGACCTCAGGTGATAATTTATTTTTATGATTTATTATAATTAGAGACAATAATACGTTCATAAAGTATAAACAACCATTTAAAACAAAGAAACTAGAATTTATGGGGACAATATTTGAAAAAAAGAAAGAGCTAATAGGAAAAATACGGCAATTTTTTTTATAAACCGGCACGAACCCGCAGGTAATTATTAATAGAAAGAAAACTATAAACCTTCTAGTTAATTTCTGTGGTGGTAGATTTCTGGGCGATTTTCGTAATGAATGTTTTAATGTTTTTTAAATGTTTTTCCATTAATAAAAGCTTTAAGAATCTATAAAAGTTCAAGCTGCATGAGCTTAAATTATGATAATAAAGTTAAATTATTGGAATAAAGACGATTCATTAATTAAACCAAATCAAAATAGTTGTAATTTTTTTTAAAAAGGAAAATTTCCATGGACAGTCCTTTTAATAAGATATTTTAGGTGTAAATTTTTAATTAAAAAAAAACAAAAAAAAACTGATGATGGGCAATAATAACAAAAACTAAGAATAGCTTAACCAAAAAAGTATGGGGGATTTCGAAATTTAAGATACTGGTCCTATGCCCACCGAATGCATAGTTCCGCCCTACTGTGAGTTGTGGAAATTATTTTAGGCTATAAACAAAGGCTTATTTTTATATTTTTTGGTTTATTATTTTTTCTAATGAAGCTTTGTAATAGACCAAAAAAAAAAAAAATTAATCACCCGTCCCCTCAAAATTTGAGGGCTTTCATTTCAAGATACGTTGGATTCAAATAAAGAAAAAAAAATCTGTTTGCCCACTGTCCAACGTACGTCACAAATACTAGTTCAACTAACGTCCTAACAACTAGACGTTGATATCCACCAATTAGTTTTAAGATAGCGGCTGATTAAATATGATTTAATTCAATAACTCAGTTATTTTTGAAGATATTTATACAAAACGGGGAGCGGGGTGGTCTAGTGGGTAGAGCGCTAGTCTGCTGTGCTCCGGGTCCTGGGTTCGAATCCCGACTGTGGCAGAATATTATTTATTCTGTTAAGTCAGTCGGGGGGCGACCCTAGGTATGGAGACCCTCCTGGGGCAGACCCAGCCTCTATAAAGTGGGTACCCAAATTAATTGGGGAAAACCTGGCGGCTGAGCGCGATTACGGCCTAATCACCTCATTGCACTGCCGTTGGCCTTGAAACAGTACGAATCTCTATATGTACTGAGCCCAAGACCCTCCATGGGTTTAGTGGTACAGGTTTTTTTTATACAAAACATTTTAATTTTAAACATAAAAATACAGGAATGAGGAAGAATTTCCCAACATATGCTTTCGCCCGCGAAGCTGACTTAAAACGGTTGCCATACTAAAAGTATTGGCAAAAAAAAAAATGTATTTATGCTTTTATATTCACGAAAGGATAGAGAATAACCGGTAAAAAAAAAATCTGGTGCGGGCAACAACGACTTTCACATTACCTCCATTTTAAAATCAATGAAAGAATTTTCAAATACAGTTAGAGATAAAAATACGTGAATTATTAAGGAATTAATTAATTAAATTTTATAGAAACATGTGTTTGATTTAAATATCTATTTTATTATTATCTAAAATAATCAGTTAGTTTATGTTCATTTCACACTCTTTATTAACTTTTAAAAGCTTGTGTATGAGATGATATTTTTTCTAAATCTTTAGCTTTCCAACGGTATATCATACATGTATATTACTGCTCTTATGTTCAAAAACGAAAATTGCATTAAAAAAATTTTTTTCTGTTTTCTCCTTTAGTTGGGTATCGAATTTATTCAATTTATATATTTACAGTTTTTCATCAGCGTTAACAGATAATCTAGTTATTATTATGAATCTACAAAATTAAAGGTACTTTAGGGAAGAAATTTAAAATATCGGCATTTAAGCCTGTCAGACCATTTTTATCTAAATAAACCTACATGATATTAAAGCCATTAAATTTTACATCGATATAGCGAGTTTATCAAAATCGTCGAACCGTTTTTGAGAAAATCGAAAAAAGGTGCAAAATGCATGGTATAAAGTGCCTCTTCTGGTAGGCTCATTTTGATGAAAAAAGTTTTGTCACGTCTCAGCGTATAGTTGTCTTAAATATGAAATTTCAGTTTCATAGGACTTACCGTTCCGCCGGGAGTTACCACCATACACACACACAGACACACACACACACACACACACACACACAGACTTTTTGCGGACCTTGGTTATTTGGACTCGGGGACCTAAAACGTGTATTTCCGTTGAAAACTGGAATTCGAAATTTTCACGATCGCAATACTTCCTTACTATATATTGTAAGTGAATAAAAATCAGGAAAATCAAAAATGTCGAGCTGCAAAATTAATGAAAATTGGACGATTTCAAAGGGATTGACTTATATATTCTATTATACAAACTAATGAAACATTGGGGAATTATATGTTCCATAATATTCAATATTAGCCATATTTATAGTTGTAGGATATATAAATGCAATTAGATACCATTATATTAGTATTTAATTTATGATCATAAAATTGATATTTAACATGAATTTAATGAAATAACGATGTAAAACCAATAGGAGCTTACAATTAATCTCATTACATTTAAGCAGTCAGTTAAGAGTAAAAAAAAAAAAAAAAACATATTAATGGAACGGTCGATAAAGGGAAAAAATTTGCAACCGACAATCATTTGTCAAATCGCATTAAAATTTAAAGTAGAAAATGGTTGTGGAAACTGACACGATAGTATAGAAGATGAATTGAATTGCTATTGTTGCCATTACAGAGGGTGTTAGAATTCTATAGAAAAGTAGTTCACATTTATTTTACATGGGAACAGTACAGGACATCGATGGATTGCGTTATTAACATACACACAAACACACACACAATATATATATTTTATATATATATATATATATATATATATTATTTTTTTTATTTATTTTTTTTAATAAAACTGATGATTGGATATTGTAAAGAACATTATTTTAAACTGAATTTGATTAGTGAATCAACAAAAAAATAAAAGGAATAGTATATTGAAATGAATGCTATTGTTTTATAACTGCAAATTATCAGACAATGGTTTGTTATTTCCTGATAATTATAGGTATTTGTAGTTATACAAATTTGTAGGCAAATGACATATTAGTCTTATGTTTAATTGGTTAGAAATAACAATAAAAGGTATTCAAAACTTTAATCGCAGTTTACTGATTCTCCTGTAAATTCTTAATCTCTATACATTTTACTATATCTTCAAAATTATATGAATTGAATTGAATTGAATTTGAATGAATAATTTTATTTGCTTTCGGGGTAACCGCCATACAAATAGAGCTGGCTACATAACAAATATAGAATAAAAAACATACTTCAATAAAAGAGTTAGCAAGACACTAATTCACTACGTTATCAGCTCTAGGTACATTGTATTACAATAAAACTTATAACAAAATAACACAAATACAATATATGAATAATATAATAGTTTACAATATAATAAATATATAATATATATGTTTTACATAATATATGAAACACGATAAATAATATGATACAGTTAACAAACATGTTTATTCATTTATTATAAATGATCTGATTTGGCAACATTGCCTGGCATAATAATAAATATTTTTTAATTCATCAATATCATCGGTGGTAAACAGGGCGATAAAAGGGCCTAGCCGGATAAGCATGTGAAATCTTCCCCCGCGTGTATTAGAACCAAATTTATACCATTGAGTCACACCTATGAGAAACAACCTTACGGAAATTTTTAGCCCCTTAATCCTAACGGGAGGGGAGTTATGGAGGGGGGAAGAAAAAACAAAAAAAATTGTTTTCTCCTGAACAGCTCAAACGATTTTCACGAAAAAAATATATGTTATGCACTTTACAAATAGGTTTAAAAAAAAACATGTTTTTAATATTTTTTCCACTAAAATGCTGGTCAAAAAATTTTTTTGAATTTTTCAAAAAAATATTTTCTACTTGTGATGGTTTGGTACACCTCCAATTTTTCGTTACTTTATTTCATTGGAGGGTCCTCCATAACATATATTTTTTTCAATTTTATTGCAAGTGTACCCCACGGTGAAAAATAAAAAAAAACAATTTTTGCTCCTGAACCGATCAACCGAATTTCACGAAAAAAATATATGTTAATGGTTTACTAAAAGAGTTTCAAAAAACATTTTTTAAATTTTTTTTTTCGAAACCGTGCGTCAAAATTTTTATTTTTAATTTTTAAATTTTTTAAAAAAAATTATTTTGAATTGGTACACCAACAATTTTTTGCTAATTTAATTCATTAGAGGATCCTGCACAATATATATTTTTTTCAAGTTGATCTAAAATGTACCCAAGAAATAAAAAAAAAAGCAGCATTTTTTCAGCTCTCTGAGTAGTAGATGGTCACGCATTAAGAGTAGAGAAAGAGCTGTAAGATCGTAATGTCATTAGATATTACTTACACACTATGCACATACATACTATTAATTATACCTATTATTATAAATATCTCATGTTGGATGGAATATATTTATTTGTTTACTTTTTTGACTTGGAAAACTACTACATATCACTATAAGCTATATTTATATTAAACATAACTACAAAGATTTTTTAATATATATTTTTCATATTATTATATGTTAATCAAAAAAAGTTTTGATGACAGACTTGACAGCATGAAATGTTCAAAAAAAGTCAGTATCTTCGTCTCCCAGATGAACTATTCGGTTTTTCACGAACATTAAAAATTATTTATTCTTTAAATATCAACTGTCTATATAAATATCCGGAATTAGCGAAAAATACTGTAATTTATAATATTAGAATTTTTTTTTATTTATTTATTTTTTTTTATAACAACATAACACTATGTGCTCTATTTATATAAGAATTAAGAATAAGAATTCAAAAAAGAAACTACGAAACATTTTTTAAATCATTAAGATAAAACTGTAAAACCAGTTAAAATGTTAAGTCTATAAAATTATGATGATGTATGGAATGATCGTTCAAAAAATAAATAATTTTTAATGTTTGTAAAAAACGGAATAATTTCACTCGTTAACGAAGATAGTGTTTTTTTTTTTTCTCCAAAATTCGATGCAAGTCTGACATCATAGCTTTTTAGATTAACATATAATATTATGAAAAAATATATATTAAAAAATCTTTGTAGTTATGTTTAATATAAATATAGCATATAGTGAGTGCTATGTAGTAGTTATCCAAAAAAAAAAAAGTAAACAAATAAATATATTCCATCCAACATGAGATATTTACAATAATAGGTATAATTAATAGTATGTATGTGCATAGTGTGTAAGTAATATCTAATGACATTACGATCCTACAGCTCTTTCTCTACTCTTAATGCGTGACCAGCTACTACTCAGAGAGCTGAAAAAATGCTGCTTTTTTTTTTATTTCTTGGGTAAATTTTAGATCAACTTGAAAAAAATATATATTGTGCAGGATCCTCTAATGAATTAAATTAGCAAAAAATTGTTGGTGTACCAATTCAAAATAATTTTTTTTAAAAAATTTAAAAATTAAAAATAAAAATTTTGACGCACGGTTTCGAAAAAAAAAATTTAAAAAATGTTTTTTGAAACTCTTTTAGTAAACCATTAACATATATTTTTTTCGTGAAATTCGGTTGATCGGTTCAGGAGCAAAAATTGTTTTTTTTATTTTTCACCGTGGGGTACACTTGCAATAAAATTGAAAAAAATATATGTTATGGAGGACCCTCCAATGAAATAAAGTAACGAAAAATTGGAGGTGTACCAAACCATCACAAGTAGAAAATATTTTTTTGAAAAATTCAAAACATTTTTTTGACCAGCATTTTAGTGGAAAAAATATTAAAAACATGTTTTTTTTTAAACCTATTTGTAAAGTGCATAACATATATTTTTTTCGTGAAAATCGTTTGAGCTGTTCAGGAGAAAACAAATTTTTTTGTTTTTTCTTCCCCCCTCCATAACTCCCCTCCCGTTAGGATTAAGGGGCTAAAAATTTGCGTAAGGTTGTTTCTCATAGGTGTGAATTTGGTTCTAATACACACGGGGGCAGATTTCACATGCTTATCCGGCTAGACCCTTTGTAATGTTCATATTTAAGGCCCTAGGGATGTAATGGGTTCGGTACGGTGCGTATATGGGACATCGAATAAAAATGTGGAATAAGTCCTCTCTTTCGTTGAGGTTACATAGCGTGCAGTTTTCCTTGGGTTTAAATTGGTAGTATATATTGTTAAAGGTTAATTTAATATTGTAATTTCCAGAGTCTTAATTGTGCAAATATTTTTATGACAGGGAACGGTGCGTTTGATAATAAGTAAGCTTGAGGTTTATGTCTATTGTTATGAATGGACGGAAAGAGTGGGTTGTATTTACCGGGAGTGATTAACTTTTGTTTATCTATTGTCTCCATATGATTTGTAAACAGTATCAATGTTTTGTCCATCTCTAACTGAAAAATAGTCGGGTTTTCTATTTCTAATATAGACTGTTTGTTTATTCGATTTAATATACAGTATAATTGGTGAAACCAGTTGTATTTTTGTTCTTTATTTGTTGGTTTATAAGTTTTCTTTAATGTATTGAAGCATATTTTAGGGAGTCGGTTATCACTGAGTTTTAAAATTTTATGCACCCAAGAGAGAGAAAGCTTTAGTATTGAGATTAGGCAATGGGGGACATTAAATTCCGACCGTATTAATAAAAAAGGAATATTTTTGTTTAATGCGAATAAACGTTTATAAAAGTTTATGTTTAATTATATTAATTAATGTCAAAATTATATGTAAATAAAGGCGTTTATGAAAATTTTATTTTTTAATTATTATAGTTATTAATTATAATTATAAGGACACTCACGACTAACCCACCAACATTTACTAACTGGAACACCAAGACCGTACCGCGCACAATGTTATGCACCTATCACTATAAAACACTAACAGGCTGCAGGCAATGGATAGGTTGGTTGGTTGGTTTTTAAAATTTTAATGGCACAAAACATCGCAGTCATCAGTGCCAGATATATTCATTTTATAGAAGATTAAGTTAAGATAAATAGTATAAGTTAAAATATTAAAAGAGATATTCATTAAAAGATATTATAATATATGTATAATTCTACTTGAGATAAATGAATGTTAGATAATATTCAGGAGAAAAGAATAAATAAATAAATAAAAATAAATAAAAAAAATAAAAAAATAATAATAAATAAAGATAAAAAACAAGTAGATAAAATAAATAATAATAAATATAAATAAGTAATAGTAATACATTAATATTTAATTGAAAAATAAAGTAATAAATATAATAATTAGAAAAGTAATTACAAAAATAAGTAAAATAAAATATAGTAGAAAAAAAAAAAAAATTAAAAAAAAAAAAAAAAAATATATATATATATATATACAATAATTTAAGTCCAAAGAAAACAAGAGTAGTTCAAATAAGCTTGTAAAAATCCATTTGAGATAGGAGACACGTTAATTATTGATGGATAGGTGTCAACCTTCCATATAAATTAAATACTTTATTTAATGACAATAATACATATATTCCAAATTTATCCAACCATTTAAAATAAATAAAATTATATAAATCGATCTACATATCCGCAATTATCCTTGTTATTTAATTACGATTAATTTATTCTCAGTATTATTTTTTCTAATGTATAATTTATATTATAATTAAATTATATTTGTTACTCTATTTATTAGCCTTCTCCGTACATCTACTGAACTGTTATTAGTAACATCTTTGAAATAGCATTATTTTACGTCGGCAAACATCACCATTGTTGTGGATTGCCTGTACCAATAAAATAATAATGTCGGTTTCCTAATTCTAAAAACTACTTCATTTAATCATTTCTTCAGTTAACTACAATTTTTGTTTTTCATGCCCTTAATGACTGTAATTTATAGTAAGCGTAAATCACTATAGTTAAGAAATTTTATAATATAATTTAAATGTAAACTTCGGGTATTAAAGCACGACAAATCCTCAACGCTCCTAACTTTGTCACAAACAAACTCATCCATAATGAATGACCTTAATGTTCCGTATTTTCCTGATTTGGTCCGAACCAGATACCTCTCCTTCCGTGACAAACTGTATTTTCACTCTATCCCATTAGTTTCAATCATCTCTTCCTCTTCAATACCTGATAATCCCCAGAGGCGTCTGAAAAGAAGAAGACCTCAGGACCTTCTAATGTAGAATATTTTTAGAGTTTTGCCGATGGATAGCTTCTCTACAAGTCTTTTTCATATCTATTATCTTATAGCATATTAGTTGTGTTGTATAATACAGTTGTAAATATCAGTAAATAATTTTTAAAAACACAGCAAATGTCTGCCCGTTTTCAGATACAACATATAAAGTGTGTTCTATGAATAGATTCCAATTGTTGGAAATTATGGTATTACTAAAAATTGAGGTCCATAGTACATTACAGATCCCGCCAAGAAGAAATTAATATAATTTTATAATTGGATGACTTGCGGTCAAACCTAAATATAATATATATATATATATATATATATATATATATATATATATATATATATAAGTTTACAATATTAAGTCAGCCATAAGAAAAAAGGAATTTGCTTTTACTGAAAACCAGCCCAAGGGCTTGAATCAGTTAAATCAAAATATCCCTTTTTGTACAGAAAGCGGCCGAAGGTGTCGGCGGCTGTAAATCGTGACTGGTGGAATATTGGATTGTAGCCATGACTCAACATCTTATTCTACTATTACGTTCAAAAATAATTATAATAAAATGTTATACACAAATGTGTACAACTCGGAGGATAGAATCAAAGGTTGGTACCCTCAGGCGAGTGAGGTTTAACCTATTATGCACAAATATATAATGCTCATTTCTTGGTGGAAACTCTGAAGGACTTCTTTCGTTCACGGATAACGTTTAAATATAATTGAGACGAAACAAGAAGATATTAATAGAGCTGTCTAGCTCGAACACCTTAGTATATTTCTTTATTCCTTGGTTTATTTTTTATTCTGTGTAAAGTTTACACATCAAAACGATCAACAGTAAGATTAATTGAGACATCAATTTTTTTTTCACTTACCTATATATAGAATATATAGTAAGGAAAAGCATTACGATCGTGAAAAATGTCGAATTCCATTTTTCAACGTAAATACACCGAAGTCCAAATAACCAAGTCCCGAAAAAAAGGTCTGTGTGTGTCTGGTAAATCCCGGGCGAAAGCGAAAAATTTTATGAAACTGAAATTTCATATTTAAGACAACTATACACACAAGATGTTACAAAAACTTTTTCATCAAAATCAGCTAACCAGAAGAGCCACTTTATACCATGCATTTTGCACCTGTTCACGATATTCTTAAAAAACGCTCTAACGATTTTGATAAAACTCGCTATGTCGATGTAAAATTGAACGGCCTTCAATATCATGTATGTTTCATTCTAATTAAAATGGTCTGACAGGGCTTAAATGCAGATATTTTAAAATTTCTTCATCGAAAGAAAGAACCTTTTATTTTCTAGATTCTAAAAAAATAACCATATTATCTTCTTACCACTGATGAAAAACAAGTAAATATATAAGTTGAACGAATTAGATAAACAACGATAATTGAAAAAATATTTTTTAAAGTATTTTTTGTAGAACAAGCCTTTGACCGAGTCTGGCACCCGGGACTGCTTTACAAACTCCGTAAATTCCTGCCTCCTACGTACTTCCTCATTATCCAGTCCTACCTTTATGACAGATCCTTCAGAATCAATAACAATAGTTCCTATTTACCCATTTTTACCCAGTCTGCTGGTGTTCTTCAAGGCAGTATCCTAGGATCCATTCTTTATACAGTTTATATAGCTGATATCCCATCACATACTAATACTTTCCTTTCTACTTATGCAGATGACACTTGTGTATTATCAGTCAATAATGATCTCACTGTTGCCTCTCAAAATCTCCAATCCCACCTCAGAGACCTTGAGGTATGGTGTCAGAATTGGAGAATTAAAATAAATTCCAACAAATCCCACCAAATTACCTTCACCCTACATCGTAAACCTATGACATCCTACCCTACAGTATCCTTTAATAACATTCCGCTCGTTCCAGTTGAACACATCCGCTACCTAGGGCTTCTACTTGACAAACGTTTAACATGGAATCCGTACACTAGACTGAAACGACAAGAAACTGCTCGCCGCTTTCGGTTACTTCAACACTTACTAGACAAACGCTCTAAACTTTCACTTAACTACAAAAGACTCATCTACATGATCATCATAAGACCTATCTGGACTTACGGAGTCGAGCTATGGGGCTCCACTAAACCATGAAATTCTTCCCGTATCCAATCCTTACAATCCAAAATCCTTCGAAAAATCCTAAACGCTCCTTGTTTTGTCACGAATAAGCTTATCCATAAAGACCTTAATATTTCCTTTGTAGCTGATTTGGCCCGAACCAGGTATCAATCCTTCCATGACAAACTCCAATCCCACTCTATTCCACTAGTTTCAATCCTTGCTTCCTCTTCTATTCCCGACAACCCTTCGAGGCGTCTGAAAAGAAGATGGCCTCGAGACCTTTTTGTTTAGATTGATTACTAGAGTGCTACCAATGGGCAGTTTCTCTTCAGATTTTTCATTTACACTATCTTTAATCAGCATATTAATTGATGTATTCCTATACAGTTGTAAATTTCAATAAAAAAATAAATAAATAAAGTATATTTTTGTTTTTGAACATAAGAACAGTAATATACATGTATAATATACCGTTGGAAAGCTAAAAATTTTAGAAAAAATATTATCTTATACAAAAGCTTGTAAAATTTAATAAATAGTGACAAAAAGCCGATAAAACTAACTGATTATTTTAGATAATAATATAATAGATTTTTAATAAAACACATGATTCTATAGAAATGTAATTTATTTAACTCATTAATGGTTTAGTAATTTTTATCTCTGACTGTATTTTAAAATTCTTTAATCGATTTTTAAAACGGAGATCAGTGAAAGTCGTGTGTTGCCCGCACCCGATTTTTAAAATTGGTAAACAATAGTAGTAACCTGTACGACAGGCAGATACTTTTAACGTCCAAGGATTTTCTTTTTGACGCATTCCCGCAAAAATCGTGTAATAAATAAAAAAATTACATATAGCATTAATAAAATTGTACGATAAGAGAGATTATGAAATGATTTATCATAGTTATTTTCAATTATTATTTAATGTTTACAACCTAATCTTAAAGTTATATTACGAAATGAAACGTATCTAATGGCTATGGGTAGGATAGAAGTAGTGAAATTGACAACTATACTAAAAACCAAGTTTATTAGGAGTCATTCTGCTTAATAAGTTTCCGCTTGGGCCGCGGGCGATACCTTATGCAAGTCTTCTTTGCCGGAACATATCAGGGTCCTCCTAGAAGTTTTATAGCTCCTAGAAACCTTCCATTATGCAAGTTTGTAAACGGAGGTAGCTCTCTCCAAATATGAGGTATATTATTTGCCTCTCTAATATACACTTGTGTTATTGATATTTATGTCGGAAGGATGCACGTTACTTCTTGCAACTCAATTTCGAAAATTAAAAAGCCCACGCAGAAAACACATCTTAGTTATCTATGAATAATGACTTATTCGCTCCTTGTTAAAACCTTCAGATATATCGCTGGTCCCGCCTGATATTATCCCTTCTAGCGATCATCATGACGAACGGTAACTGTTTTATAAGACTTTTTGCTATTTAACATGTTTCAAATATTTTTTAATTAATTATTTTAAATATTGATATTATTATTTGAACTTACCTACATGTGTAATAAATAATAAAGTATTCCGTTAGTGGACGTTTTAGTCCCGCAGAAAGGTCAAAGTGACATACACACTTGGTGGTCTAAAATCCTGCGAAACTGAAATCTCATATTCAAGAAATTAAAAGTCTACGATGTGATGCTGCATCATCTATTTCACTAAATATCATCGGTTACTTTCAAGAGCCACTTTATACAATTCATTCTTTACCTTTTTCTGATTTTCTCAAAATGTCGCTAACGATTTTGTTTACTCAAAGTAAATGTAAATGCATAAATAATTGAATTAAAATAACAAATATACAGAAGGTAATGCAGAGTGAAAAGGGCATAAAGTTAAGTGATTGTTGTAGATAATAATTTATATTTATATTTTATTTAATCTAAAATAAAGGTTAAGATCGAAACAATATTTATTTTATTAATTTAATTTTTTTTTTTTTTTGGCTGATAATTTCATTTTAATATGTTAAACTCTTTTATTGTGTGAACCGGATATTTAATTTACTGTATATTAGAAATTAATTTTTCGAAAGAAAAAGAAAACCTGTTCGTCTTCCCAATTACAACAAAACTAAAAATACCAAAATCGCTTGTCAAATTCGGAAGAAATTAAATTTATTGCTACAAAACTAAATATTTTAGTTTCCAAATTAGACTACTAACTGCATATAAAAGAGGTAAGGTATTTTGTACTCATTTTTATAGTGACTGGTGACTTAGAAAAGAAATTAGGTTTTATTAGGATAGGTATTTTTAACTAATAACTGACATCGCACTGCCTCAGGACCACCAGTTTACGTCCCCTCCGAAGTAAGACATAACCAACGATTGTTCACTCCCATCAAAGAATCCTAGGATCACCTGCCATATCTGAACCCGTCACCTTGGGTATAGGAGGCTGTTATGTTAGCCACTACACCATACATGACCCCTCCGGTATATTTTGTTTTAATTCAGCTCACTCTTTCACCATAATGATTATTAATTAAGTGTTGTGCTTTGAGATGCGCTGATTATGGTCGAAATGTTGGCCACAAATACTTCACTGTTGTTTGGCTTTTTTTTTTCAGTTTGCTATCTGTTATGTTCGTAATAAAAGTTTTATGTATATTTATTTTTAATATTATCACTTGGTCCCACTCCCCTCCTCCCCAAAAAATATAAGCGTGCGTGTGTTATATGTATATATATATATATATATATATATATATATATATATATAATATAAATATATATATATATATATATAGCGTCAGCTGTTTTACAAATAATCCATAAAAGTGCTTCGAAATAAAAACTGGTTAGGGACTTCCGCCTATGGTAGAACAATGAATTTTTTTTTTTTTGTTCACGCAACCTTCATTGAAAAGTATAAGTATGATTTAAAATATTTTATTCATACAATTGCTAACTCAACAATCTAACAGTGACGTACCGATATAGAAAAAACTCTATGGTCTATACTGTTTCATATAATTACTCCCGTATGACATTAAACAGCTGAGTATTTTCTTTTTTTTTAAGATTTGTTCTTCCCGTTGTGAAGAATCAGTTCGTGAGAAATCCCACCTGGATTTCTTTTTTCCTTATTCCCTTTTTTTATTTTCAATAACCGGCATCGGACGTCCTTCAAAAAGGAGACCCGCTCTGTCTGTTACTCATACTGCCTTGGCTAACCTTGTCGTTCGGTCTTCGCCACAATCAGATTTACAGTTAAATGGAATATGTTTCTTTCTGTATTTTTTTACAAAACCGTGTTAGAAACTCTAATCTTGAATTGATTATATAACATTGACAGTATAAAACCTATCGCTGTTAATGTGTCTATTTATCAGACTCAATATTTCTATTTCATAATGATTTATGGAACTAGAATAATGAATCGATTCAACGAAATACGTTTAAAAATAAAATAATAATTCTAATGATATCGCGATTATGGATATAAGCATAGCGAAACATGTTAGGTTGGAAGTAGTATATACTCAAGTACATTAATAAAAAAAATAAATAATATCTGGTATAAAAAGAAACTAGTTCGGGTGGCGGAGAGCAAAGTTAAAGTTAAAAGTAAAGTTTTAACTATTTATTGTCTGTCAAAGTTTTGACCCCCATACAATTTCCCCTGATGATTCCCCTTATGGTGGATCGAAACGTTGGCAGAAAATAAATAGTTAAAACTATTTTGTTGTTTGACCGCCACGCGGACTGGCTTCTACCGCTAATTATCAAAGGTCTACTAATTTTATCCATTAAATTCTGGTAATTTTTATAGAAAACTAACTCGCTTTGAATTGTTAGTAAACAAAAAATGTAATAAATGCATTGAGTAAAATATTTAATATAAAATCACCTAGTAATTTTTTTTTTTGAGCAATAATAGTATCTTTGTGTATAATTGTTAAGCAAAATAGTTTATCTTTCACTAACAGTGGGTCAACTCAAATCAAAACTTAAACATTTTCTAATTCTTGTTTAAAAATTAAAAAAAAACTTCGAAAGAAAAAAATCCCAATCAAAAATGTTATTTAATTTTTAACATTCTTCTACAAGAAATTAAGTTTATTTGATAGAATGGATATGGGGGGATACACCCTAATGAAGTAGAAGAAGACCGAAAATACCCAAAATCATTTGAATATTTCATTTTTTTTTTTTTTTATTACAATTGTATTGAACAAGAAAAATAAATTAAGTAAATGTGATCATTGATCATATGGGCTTGATAAAAGTATGGGAAGAAACTACCCAGTGGCAGCACATCAGTGTTTATTTAAATTAATAGATCTTGGGACCATCGTATTTTCAGCCTCCTCGTAGGATTTCATAATTTTAATTATATATATTGGGAGCAGCGTGATCTAGTGGGTAGAGCGCTTGTCTACTGTTCTCTGAGTCTTGGGTTCAAATCCCGGCTATGACCCAAATATTATTTATTCTGTTAATTCAGCCAGGGGAAGACCCTCCTGGGGCAGTCCCAGCCTCTTTAAAGTGGTACCCGAAGTTGAGAAAAACCGGGAAACTGAGCATGATCAAGTCCAAATCAACTCATTGCACGGCCGTTGATCTAGAAACAGTACGAATCTCTATATGTACTGAGCCCAAGACTGTAAAGGGAGAGTTTTTTTTTTTTTTTTTTTTTAAGTTTGTAACATTTTACATACATTCTTACCAAGCTGACATGACTCGATGTATGATACGAGTACTTCTGCATATACATAATTACAGTCTGGAGACTGTCGTCTTTTCAGCAACCTCGCAGGATTTCGGAATTTTGATTATTTATTTAACCCTAACTCCTAAATTTCCTCTAGAACATTAAAGTGTTATAAACTTGTACTATTGTACAATTTTACCAACCTATAACATGACTTTATGTATACTACAGTAACATAATTACACATAATACAGGAAAACAGTTAATTTTGATTAGGTGATCAGAGATGTCTATTATGAATACAAAACGTAACAGAATTGTTCCGTTTTCAGTTTGGTCTCTTTGAATCCAATAACTAGCAGGTCTATTAACTGTAGCAGGATGTTTATAAATCGTATGGAAATTTATGCGGTAAACGTGGCAATAAACAGCCATAAGTGCTAATAAAAAAGGAAGCTAGGAGCTACTATCCCTTGAGAATATAATAACGCGCAATTAAACCCAGGAAATGTTGAGGTTCAGGTTAACTAGCCTGTATTTGTCACCGACTGCTTGTAGCAGAGACAAACGAGCTTGTCTCTTTGATAATCTATAGGAAGCCAATGCTATCTTCTATTTAACAATGATGTATATATCTCAGTACTATTATCTCTCCTTACATGTTCTAAGTAGTCTATCTACTACTTTACATCGGTGATGAAATCCAATAAAGCATATAAATGATGACGCTTAAGAAATATAATAATTAAAAAAATAAAAAAGTTTAAAATTCCGAAGTGCTAATAAAATAGTAGGGATCAGTATGGTAAGTATATTAAAGACTTATCAAATCCAACTAATGAAGGTCCATATACTAGCGTTAAAAGCTGACATTTTTGTCGCTTTTACGACTAAATTATATATCTAGCGCCTTTTGGTTTATTATTTTCAATAATGAACCCTTGATCTCCAAAAAAAATCCCCTAACTCAGTCATTATTGAAGATATGGAAAAATATGTATAGAGTCTTAGAATCAGTAAAGCACGTGAAAAAAAAAAAAAAAAAAAAAAAAAAAAAAAGCTTGCTTATCGTATATATATACGTGTAGTGACTCTTTGTAACTCTGTTATTTTCGAAGGCAGAGGAAAAAATGTAAAAGTTTTTTAAACCAAACACCGGGAATAATTACAAAATGAAACTTTACCCATAAATACGCCTATAACTTAGTCTTTTTTGAAGATAGA
Organism: Piezodorus guildinii; assembly: GCA_023052935.1. NCBI lineage: Eukaryota > Metazoa > Arthropoda > Insecta > Hemiptera > Pentatomidae > Piezodorus > Piezodorus guildinii. Next base: position 61,297,358 of record CM041292.1, read on the forward strand.
GAAAAAATGTATGCTTTTTTAACCAAAAAAACAAAACACAAATAATTAGAAAAAACAAAGTAAAAAATCAAAGAAAAAAATTGAAACTTCACTCATAAATACGCTCATAACTTAGTTATTTTTGAAGTCATGAAGATACAGAAAAATATGTAGACAGTTTTAGAATCACTAAACAAAAAAATAATAACAATAAAAAAAGTTGGTCTATATATTTCTACAAAATGAAAAAAGAATCATTAAAATTGGTTAAGAACTAGCAGAGATATAGCGTTTTGAAATTAGCAACGGTGATATTCTATTTTCCTTTGAATTATTTATTGCTTTTATATTAGTTAATTGCCTATAAACAGTTATATAATCAGTTATACTCTAATATATTTATATGGAAATATTAATAAACCATTATGTAATAATTTGCAACGTATATTGATAACAACGAGCCCGATACGTCTATTATGCCGTATTATGCACTAATTCTGGTATATCTGTTCCCACGCCCTTTTATTAATTAGATCACCATGGGGTTTAGGTATTTATATTATAATATAATAAATATTATTATAAATATATAATTATAATTAACTATAATTATAAGATATTAATAATATAATAATATTAATATTATAATATTTAGGCCTAAAGAAAAATATTATTTAATTCGGGCTCAAAATTTATACATCAGAATATTTCTTATCATAGCTAAAATGTTTAATTTCAATATATTCAAGATATGCATATTTATAAATAATAAACATCACACACATCCTACATTAGATGGACGATAATGAATTATTGTTGTGTACAAAATCGATATTTTATAAATAATAACCTTTTTAAATATGCATATTTTGTTTTCCTAATAACTAATCGCCCGGTCATGAATTATGATGACAACAGAGCTGAAGCTGAGGCTAAAATGCACCGTTCTCCGAAGGACAAAAGTAAAAGTTTCCATAGCTGTAAAATATTCAAAAGTGCATTGATTTGGTCCTAAGTAAATATATTATCATTATAGTATTATGAAAATTCCTCTGTAAATAATTGGCATTATTTATGTTCATTAATGTTTTAACTTTTAAAGGCAGATGAATTGATAATGCAGCCAATAATAACACAACATAAGAGATAAGAGCATATGAATCATTCTTTAGCGTTCATTATCAGCAAACCTACTTTAAAAATTACTTCTGGACATCTAAAGCAATAGTTCCCAAAAAGTGGTCAGCAATATTCAGGGGGTCCGCGAACTGTCATTGGTTAAGTTAATGTAAATCACATGATATTTGTGTATGTTGTATATAAGAATATTTTTTAAGACTGGACCTTATACGAGAATTAGGCATGTTCAACATTTTTAAATAATATAATTGCTATTGATCACTGACATGTGAATACTACCGCATAATGACAACCATAACATAGGTCAGTTTCAAAAGATTTGAAAATAACGATCTTATAGGACAGATTTAACTATGCATACAGTAATGAAACGATATTTTATTTCTTTATGAGTAGTGAATAAATATCTGTTTTGTATTAGTTTAAAATGTTAGTAACTCGATGTTTCGCGGATTGAAGTAAACAATTTTAGTCTGGTTCTGTTGGTTCATAATTTTCAATAATAAACCTTTGTAATCGACCCTCCTCCCACCAAAAAAAAAAACAAAAAAAAAACCCAAATTTGAGGGCTTAGGTTTACTAATAACACTAGTGTCTCCAACGAAGAACCTAACACCAATACGTTAATATCCGCCGATAAGTTTTAAAATTGCGGCCAATTTAATATAATAACTCAGTTATTCTTAAGATAGAGAATAAATTTACAACACTTTTTTAACAAAAAAAACTACGAACAATTATAAAAATATAAATATAAATTTGAGCCATAAATATATCTGTATCTCAGTTATTTTTAAGATAGAGAAAACTTTTAATGAATGTTAGGATGAGGACACCGCGACGAATGAAAAAAAAAAAAGAAAAAGAAAGGAAAAGGGAATGAAATTGAAATCTTGCCAAAATATCAGGCTGTAACTGCGTGATTTTCTAAGATACAAAAACAATTCTATAGAGTTTTAAAAATCTGTACGAATTTAAAATTCTGATAGAGAATTTTGACGAAAAAAAAAATCATTGAAATCTGATCAGAAATAGCAGAGATATATCGTTTTAAAATTATAGTGGTGATTGGCCATTTTCCTTTGGATCATTGTTGTTTTTCATATTAGGTTAATTGCCTTTAAACAGCTATATAGACCTAATATATTGAAAATTTTCTCTGTAAAACAGGGTTTCAGTAGAAGTGGTATTTCACCCAAAATTTAGATGATAGGAGATAAACCTACTAAAAATCGATTTTTAGGATTTAGGTTGTCTCTGCTATTGAAATAATTGTTCACAAATTGGGACCAAGGTCAACAGTAATTAGGGGTGGGCATAATCGAATGGCGATTATCGGGTCATTCGATTATTTTAATCATTCGAATTAATCGATTATCGGATTAATCGGATAAGCGAATGATCATGCGAACTGAACAACTGCTTAACGACAATCGAAGGATTATAAGAAGCTCGGATAATCGAACGACCTTTTTTTTTTTTTCTTTTTTTTTTTGCTCACCACATAAATTATAGGCATATCACCCATATTTCATTTCGCACTAATTTTTGGAGAAATTTCGTTTTCATAGGTAAAGGTTTACCACTTAAATACAAAACCCTTTGCTTTACGAATTATACATCCCCGGATTCATTGTGTCCATATGTTTAGTGATGCGATTATTTTGTTTTGTTTTTAATACAAAATTATATCCCCATAATCAATTTTAAGATGCTTATAAAATTATGTAATATAGATCATAAACACTGTTCTTAAAGAATTATAAGATCGCCATCCCATAAACAATTGTAAGTATAAGATAAAAGTAAAGAACGAAATCCCTGATGCGGATAGAAACAATTTCAGTTAAATTTGGAAATAAAATAAAATTTATTTTTAATAAATGTGAATACTGGTAAGTAATTTTATAATGAAAAAAAAAAAAAAAATAACATAACTCTGAGACTATTTAAATGACTCGGTAAGTCTGTTAATTAATCATTTTCTGAGATTTACCTATTTATAGAAAAAGAGTTTTAGAATGAGCCATTTCGGTATTATTTATTAGTTTAAAATTTGAAAAAAAAAAGTTTTAAATAAAGTTCTTAACTTAAAGTGGAACAGGACGTAAACGTACAAAGATTTATTGCTGTTTAGGCCTGATAAGGTTCGGGGCTGTTTAAAATGTAAATTTCATTCTAGTGTGGGCACTGCTCACTACAACTCGAGAAGAGTTTATATATTTGTTTGTATAATGACTCTTAAGCTTCTAAAATTCAGCTTAAGCAACGTATTTAAGATCGTCAAGTCTGAATAAATTTCATAAAAAGTAAATTAAAAAGTCCCACAAATGTTTACAAGGTAAACCTTATTTATATAATTGCACAAAGTATAGAATAACATTTTAAATATTTCTTTATATATAATAGCCAACCAAATTGATAAACATTAAATTCAGTCATATAATGTTGAAGCTCATTAACTCATTGCATGTTCAGAATATTTAATAGTTGACCATGAAATGAATACGAGGGATGAGATAGCTAAGATGGCAGGAAAAAAATATTTGAAAATACAAAAGACTATTGATTATCCAACGTTTCGACGCACGTTGCAGGTCTTCTCCAGGCATCATAGCTTCCAGACCAAGAAAAGAACTTCTATTATTTGTCAACTTGTGCTATTCAACTTTTTGACCACCACCCGAACCATCTCTTTCTATATATTAAAATTTTAAAGTTTTTCTCTGTATTTAGAGCATAAGAACTTAATCTGATGTAAACTTTTGACGAAGTAAAGCTTTTGCCGTTGACCATGTTGACGTGTGTCTCAATTGTAAACTTTGATTTAATACTCTAAATCTTTTCGGTTTAATTTTGTATGTAGATTCCAAGTTAGACTGTGACAAGATGGAATTCTAGGTATCGAATCTGTTCAACAGGAAAACAAAATAAAATAGTTATTTTGACTTCAATGTTGAATTAGAAGCTTAATAATAGATATGACTCTTTTATTCTTTCACTCTCCGAATTTCATTGTATTTTAGATTGATTCTGTGTGCTATGTGTTTATAACAACACAGCAAAATGTTGTGCAGCTACTCAGATTCGGGATTTTTCACTTATTATTAAGTGTGTGTGTGTGTGTTTTGTGTATTAAGGAACTGTGTACCATCATCAAACGACAAAAGGTATTGGATAAGAAAAAAGTTGTTATTACATAAAACTAGCTGACCTGACAAACGATGTCCTGTCTTGACTATAACAACGAAATCAGTCAAGCAATTAACGCATGATGCGATGACCAGGGAAAAAGACGATTTATCTTTTATTATTATATATATATATATATATATATATATATATATATATATATATATATATATAGAGAGAGAGAGAGAGAGAGAGAGAGAGAGAAAGTGAGAAAGAGATTATTATAGCCAACGAATATTAAAAAAAAAAAAAAAAAACCTATTGACCAAAGTAACATTTTTGTAAACACAGATCCTTCTCCTGACTTCAATCTTTTATGTAAAGATATACAGATTATTGTTACCTTGGTATATTACAAAAAAAAAAAAAAAAAAAAAAAAAAAAAAAAAAAAAAAACACCTATCTACTAAAATGTCTTTTCTCTTCTTTTCTTTCATAAGAACTGATGACTGTTACAAACACAACCAAGAAATAATTAGGAAAATCGGTCAAGCCGTTTACGCGTGTTGCGATGACCAAGGAAAAATGCGATTCATTTATATATATATATATATATATATATATATATATATATATATATATATATATATATATATATATATATATATATAAGATTAATATTTTAAGACAATTATTTCATAAATCATAATTAAGCTTTAAATTTATTATTAAATTACTCTTGAGTGTAAATAATTCTAAATTGCAAGAGCAATTACAATTAATCAATTCATTCATTAAAAATAAGAGAAAAAAATATCGTAAGCGCAGTTTGACAAGTCACGTACGAAAGAATGATATCCCATTCTTCTAACAGGACATCATCATTTCAAAATGAATGGGAGAATTCTTGTTCTTCAAACCCACGCACTCTAAGTGTAAGGACGTGAGCAAAATGTGAGATTTCAAGTAGGTCATTAAATAATATTAAATTTAAATACTGCAGTATCATATACCTCCAATGAAATATTTTGATGAAGTATTCTGAGATGACTAAGCTATGTCGTTGATCTAACGGTAAATTCATATTCAATGGAAAATAAACCTGTAAACCGGTAGGTATTACTAACATGGGTACGACACAACTAATTTTTTTTTACACCAAAGATTTTCAATGTACATTTAACGATAATGAAATTTTTAGAAAGGATCAAAATATGAAATAAAGTATCAAATAAATAAACATAATTTATGAATAAAAATAATTTGATAAATCTTTGTTTAAATCGAGCATGAACTAAACAAAATAAAATTACAAAAAAAATATATAATTATATATATATATATATATATAATATATATATATTATATATATATAAACGATGGAAAACTACTTGAGTGAAATTAATTTACCAGTTTTTTTTAACATTACAAACAATTCAGGGTTCGGTTTTGATTTTATCGATGTTTTACTTTAAATTCTTATTAAATTCCTAAATAGCAGGTATAGTAACATCAACAATAAGCCCATATATATTGCAGACAATATATATTTTAAGGATCTATTTATGTTGAGTTTTTATTTTAAATCTTTGGCGGTCTTGAAAAACTAGGTACCTCGAGTTAAATAAAAAATGAGTTAACTCACGTATTGCTCCCTCAGAGCTTCTACTACGTTGTGTTAAATTGGTTAAAGAAATTTCTTAGTGGAAGAAATTTTAGGTTTAAAGAAAGCTGTAATTAATAACTCTATTTTGGTATTATGTAAAACTTTAAGCCGCTCACACTTGTAAAATGAAGATTTTTACTTAACCAGTTATTCACGACCGCCACAGAAATTATGTAATCAGGAAATGGGGTTCGGCTCGTAGTTTTCATTGGGCTAAAAAAATAAAATTAAAATTTAATTTTCCAACAACTTTTGTTATCAATATTATATTCTCAATATTTAAACTTTTTATGAGTACCACAGGTTTAAAAAACTCGCTGTTCCTCTCTGTAAAGAATTTTAATTCCGCAATTAAGTTTCGACACAACCCCTCTTATTGCAACGTTTGAAAATAATTGTCAACGTATTCATTTTGACTTTGCTCAAAAGCACAAGAGTGGTGCGATCTGCTAGAAATCTATTGGTAGAATCGTTTTATATAATAACTTGTTTTAAAAATGATTGAAGAATCATTAGGTTGGTATTTTTTTTATTTTTTTTAATTTAAGATAACTAGGTATTGGTTTGACAAGTTATCGAGCAAAATACTAGCAATAGATAATTCCATTGTAAGAGTAATAATAACTAGTAATGTGGATTAACAGCAATTGAAATATGTTAAGAAAATTGATATGGCCAGACCGGTCTTTATCAAAATAAGGAAAATTTTTTTCAGCAGAAATCTACAATTGGAACTTAGTACCAGAATGTTGAGATATTGCGTACTATCTATTTAGCTGTATGGGATGGAAGCGTGGACGATGAAGCAAGCTTATATCATGAAGACCAATGCATATCGGATGTGGTGTTAGTGCAGGATACAAACCATACTCCCAATAGATAAGGTGTCCGATTATAAAAGTATCAGAAAGAAAAGGGAAAGATCAAGAACTGATGAAAACCAATTAATCAAGGAAGTTGTAGTATTTTGGACATCTTATCACAGGATATGAAATGGTACAACGCATTATACTAGAAAAGATATGTGGAAAGAGGGGCAGAGGGAGGCCAGGAATAAACTTCTTTTTTTTTTTTTTTAAATATAAAGAGATAATACAATCTGCCACCTACTGGGGCAATGAGTACTACAGCTAGAAGAAACCATTCAACACATATGTGCATCGTAAATGAAAAAACAAAACAAAAAAAAATTATAATCAATAAAAAAAAGATATAATAAAATAAATATATATATATATATATATATATATATATATATATATATATATATATATTATTATAATTTATTTATTATTTTATGTATTTATTTTATATATATATATATATATATATATATATATATATTATTATAATTAATTATTATTTTATTTTTATTTATTATTTTATGTATTTATTATATATATATATATATATATATATATATATATATATATATATATATAATCAATAAATAAAAAATAATAAAAAAATATATATATATATATATATATAAAATAAATAAATGAAAAATAATAATTAAAAAAAAAAAAAAATATATATATATATATATATATATATAAAATAAATACATAAAATAATAAATAAATTATAATAATATATATATATATATATATATATATATATATATATATTTATTTTATTATATCTTTTTTTTATTGATTATAATTTTTTTTTGTTTTGTTTTTTCATTTACGATGCACATATGTGTTGAATGGTTTCTTCTAGCTGTAGTACTCATTGCCCCAGTAGGCGGCAGATTGTATTATCTCTTTATATTTAAAAAAAAAAAAAAAGAAGTTTATTCCTGGCCTCCCTCTGCCCCTCTTTCCACATATCTTTTCTAGTATAATGCGTTGTACCATTTCATATCCTGTGATAAGATGTCCAAAATACTACAACTTCCTTGATTAATTGGTTTTCATCAGTTCTTGATCTTTCCCTTTTCTTTCTGATACTTTTATAATCGGACACCTTATCTATTGGGAGTATGGTTTGTATCCTGCACTAACACCACATCCGATATGCATTGGTCTTCATGATATAAGCTTGCTTCATCGTCCACGCTTCCATCCCATACAGCTAAATAGATAGTACGCAATATCTCAACATTCTGGTACTAAGTTCCAATTGTAGATTTCTGCTGAAAAAATTTTTCCTTATTTTGATAACGACCGGTCTGGCCATATCAATTTTCTTAACATATCTCAATTGCTGTTAATCCACATTACTAGTTATTATTACTCTTACAATGGAATTATCTATTGCTAGTATTTTGCTCGATAACTTGTCAAACCAATACCTAGTTATCTTAAATTAAACAAAATAAAAAAAATACCAACCTAATGATTCTTCAATCATTTTTAAAACAAGTTATTATATAAAACGATTCTACCAATAGATTTCTAGCAGATCGCACCACTCTTGTGCTTTTGAGCAAAGTCAAAATGAATACGTTGACAATTATTTTCAAACGTTGCAATAAGAGGGGTTGTGTCGAAACTTAATTGCGGAATTAAAATTCTTTACAGAGAGGAACAGCGAGTTTTTTAAACCTGTGGTACTCATAAAAAGTTTAAATATTGAGAATATAATATTGATAACAAAAGTTGTTGGAAAATTAAATTTTAATTTTATTTTTTTAGCCCAATGAAAACTACGAGCCGAACCCCATTTCCTGATTACATAATTTCTGTGGCGGTCGTGAATAACTGGTTAAGTAAAAATCTTTCATTTTACAAGTGTGAGCGGCTTAAAGTTTTACATAATACCAAAATAGAGTTATTAATTACAGCTTTCTTTAAACCTAAAATTTCTTCCACTAAGAAATTTCTTTAACCAATTTAACACAACGTAGTAGAAGCTCTGAGGGAGCAATACGTGAGTTAACTCATTTTTTATTTAACTACCTTGAAAATAATAACTACCTTGATTACATTCATACCTGAGAGATAAACTAGATTCGATGTCTTAAGGATTGGTTCAACAACAGTAGAAGGAGCTATTAAAAGCAGCTAACAATAGACATGATATTGTTATGATGATTTCCAACTTTCGATTGAAGAGAAACCTCAACAAGAAGAAGCATTTCAACAAGCATAACTAATAATTAAGTATAAAATGTCTTCAAAATTAATGGTTCTAAAAAAAAAAAATTTTTTATCTTATAAACTGACACTAAAAGAATTAATAAGAGGAGAATTAAAAAAAAACAAAAAAAAAAACAAACAAACAAACAAACCATAATTATAGAATTCTTCAGTGTGCAATGATGAATCTACCTCTTCCTACCTTCCAGAGAATTATACTTGTACATCCAAAAGATGCGAAAAAAGAGACTGTTCTGGAGGAAGAAAATAATTTCTTATTGAATTTACACTAAGAAGTTTGCCAAGTCAGTTTTTTTTTTTTTTTCTTTTGAAATTAGGAAAGAATTCTGCTTGGTCAGAAAACTGATGGGCACAAATAGCACGGTGTGTAGCTCTGCTGAGCACTGAGGGTTACCGATTGCTCCTTCCTTAAGGCCTTACTTCTAGAAAAACTATAATTTGTGGTTATTTAGGATTTAGAAGATTGAGGTCTTGGCCTACTAGGAGGTTAAAAAAAAATCAATGTTAATGTTCCACGTATTACATCTTTGATGGAGGTATCGAGGATCATAGAGATCATTAGTATTTTGCGAAATAATAGAGAGAATGCGTAGGCGTACTGGCTAATTAGCATAGAAATTATTAATAGTGAGTATCACCTGAGGCAGAATAATTTTTAAATTATTATTTATCCTCACAAAAGACTGAAACGACAAGAAACTGCTCGAAGATATCGATTACTACAACACTTACAAGACAAACCTTCAAAACTTCCAGTATATTACAAAAGACTCATTTACATCACTGTTATCAGACCTATTTGGACATATGGAATCGAGCTTTGAGGATCTACGAAACCATCTAATTCCTCTCGCATCCAGTCCTTACAATCCAAAATCCTTCGCAAAATCCTGAATGCCCCTTATTTTTTTACAAATCAACTCCTTCATAATGACTTTAACATCCAATTTGTTGTAGACATGGCTCCTGATAGATACTCCTCTTTTCATTCTATACTCTCTGCCCATACAAACCCACTTGTCCGTAATTTATCTTTCTTAGATATCCCTTATAACCCTGCAAGGCGACTGAAAAGAAGGTGGCCTCGAGACCTACTGAGTTAAAACAGCTAGTGAAGTGCTACCACGGGGTAGTTCTTTCTCGAGAGATTTTTATGACTTTATTTTTTTCATTCCTCATATTTACTTATTATGTTCTTTAATACAGCTGTAAATTACTATTAATGAATAAAAAAAATTATTATTTCAGCCGTGGAGTAATTGGTTTTTCTTACCCTCCTGGAATCACCTAGTTGTATAAAGTAGGTTCTTCACATAAAAAAAATATTTATTTATATTTAATGATAAAGTTAGCCGATAATGACCAAAAAGAAACATAGTATTTTTTACCGTAACAGATACATTGTTAATTATAAGAAAATATGTAAGAAGTTTATTTTATCATTTAAAGTATTGTTTGAATGAAGTGCCATTATTACATTTGTCGTTTATAGGACAGAATGTAACATTTATAAATATAAATATAATCTGGTTCGCACAACACACGACTTTCACTAACCTCCGTTATTAAAAGCAATTAAACATTTTTTAAACCAAGTTACGATTTGAAAATATATGAAAGAACTACATTGTGTTTAGATGGAATCATGTGTTTTAGATTAAATAATCGAAAAATAGAAATTATTTACAAATATCACTTAGTTATATACGCTTTTAGCCAATCTCCATTTTATTATACTACTTTTTATACTTAAGATAATATTTTTTCTAAAGTACTTAGTTTGTCAACGGTATATTATATATTTGTATAACTATTCTTGTGTTCGGAAAAAAAATACCTTAAAAAAATAATTTTGTTCTTTTCTCCTTAAATGGGTCATCAAATTCGTTCAACTTGCTTATTTACTCGTTTTTAAATAATATTAACCAGATGATTTGGTTATTTTTTTTAAATCTACCAAATTATAGGTAGGTACTTTAGAGGAAGACATTTTTAAACATCGGCAATAAAGCTCTGTTAGACTATTTTAACCGGAATGAAACCTAGGTTAGCTTAAAGCCCATTAAAATCTTAATATATTTAGCGAATTTCATCATAATTACCAGAAACGTTTGTGAGAAATGGTGCAAAATGCATGAGAAACAGTGGCCCTTCTGGTTCGTCAATTTTGTTGAAAATGTTCTAACATTTGAGGTATACAACCTGTACCACTATAACCCATGAAGAGTCTTGGGCTCTGTATATATAGAGATTAGTAATATTTCTAGGCCGACGACCATGCAATGAGGTGATAAGGCCTTTATCACGCTCAGCTTTTTCCCAATTTTTTGGGTACCCTCTTTATAGAGGCTAGGTCGGGCCCAGGAGGGCTCCATACTCTAGGGTCGCCCTTCTTTCCAATTATATGCCATTGGAAGTATATAAAAAATTGGTTAGCCAAATCGATTGCCAGTGACTCAAAAGAAACCTGTGTTTAAAAGTATTTCGGCAGGGAATCACGTGTTTTATTATTATGAGACGCACAAGTGGTTTCTTAAATGAGAGATGGATGGGTAATGTCGTCATTGCTCACCTGTGGCCATCGGAAGAGGTCCATTGACACAGCCCTCAACAGCTACTCGTATTTATGGACCATTTACGTCAGAGATATTGGGACTTATTCCACTCCAACTGTCTCACGTGGGCTATTCATGAAGTCAGTTCGTATTTAGGAAAGTTGGGAGCGCCACGTGACTGACCGCGGGGTTCTGCCAACCCTCACCTCCCCACACCTCCTCAGATCTGGAAATAGCCCCTCGTGGTTTTTACGGACTATTACGTTTCATTCATACTTTACATCGAACTAGTGAATGATAAAGATAATGAGGGGGGAAAACAAGGGTCTAAATAGAATCTGAAAACATGTAATTCTAACGCACTGGCGTTCAAATTATAAGTCCAATTGTTTAGAAAATTTGTTATAGGTGGAATAATCAGGAGTCAGTCTTTTTTCTAAAATATAAATTTTGCCGACATTTCGACTCAAGCTTGTGAGCCACCATCAGGGCTACGAACATCAGAACAAAAGAGATACAAATTAATATGATAATGAAATTTTTTTTTTTATGTAGTGACAATGATACCATTTAAAATAAAACAGAAAAAATATTAACACTTAAATATTATTATATATTATAATATTATAGAGACAAATAATGATAAACAATGAGATGGTGATAATCGTAAAAACAAAACTTTAGATTTTAATATAGAAGAAAAAAAATTAAATATAAACGTACCATTACTCAGCCATGTCTAAGCATTAACTGAGGAAAACCGAAAACGTAGGTATACTTGGACATGGCTCAGTAATGGTACGTTTATATTTAATTTTTTACTTCTATATTAAATTCGAAAGTTTTTTATGCTTATCATCATCATATTGTTTATCATTATTTGTCTCTATAATATTTAAGTATGTTGGTATATTTTCTGTTTTATTTTAAATGGTATCATTGTCACTACATTAAAAAAGATTTTCACCATTACATTAATATGTATCTCTTTTGTTCTGATGTTTGTAGCCCTGATGATGGTTCACAAGCTTGAGCCGAAAAGTCGGCAAAATTAAAATATTAAAAAAAAACTGACTCCTGATTATTACCCTTAAATGTCCATGGGTTATGAGTTTCGCCATATTTATCCAAAGAAATTTTAAGGTATAGTTTAATTTACTAAGCTCAACGTCGGACAGTGAATTATCAGCAAAGATTCGAAAACTGAAATGAAAATGGTTAATTAATGTAGTAAGTGACAGTAAATTCAATAGAACAGCCTCAATGTTTTGCATTAATGAATCATAGCATAATAGAAAAAAACCTTAGTTATTTTTTTTCATTAACTTTTACAGGAGCCGTGAATGAAAGTATTGTGCTAAATATAGTAGAAGAGAATGATTACTAAATAGAATTGTAAATAAAGTACAATAATTTGCAAATCAATTGAAAAAAAAAATGACACATTTTTGTGATGACTTTAGATTGCAACATTTATATTCTAGTTGACATATTCTGATTTAAAATAAGAAATATCTAACTTTAAAAAAATAAATGTGTAAAAAACAACAATCCTTTATATATATACATGTACAAAAGATATGGAATATAAAGAAACGAAAAATTAAAATTATATATAAAAATCCTTAGTTATGCCTTGCTTCGGAGGGGACGTTAAAAGGTGGTCCGGACCCTGTGCGATGTCAGATACTCGTTAAAGATTCCTATCCTAATTAAACCTGAATAGGCAAAGTTTCATGTTAAAAGTTTGGCAAGATTACGCCTTTATTATGCTCAGCCGTCAGGTTTTTCGACTAATTTTGGGTACCCATTATATAGAGGCTGTGTCTGCCCCAGGATGGTCTCCATACCCTCCGACTGAATAAACAGAATAAATAATATGCTACCTCAGCCGGGATTCGAGCCCAGGACCCGAGAATAGTAGAATAGTGCTCTATCCACAAGACCTCCTCTAACAAATATAAGTTTTTATTATTATTATTATATTTGCAACGTTTAAAGAATAAGTCAACTGAAAAAAAAAAAAAAATCATTGAGAATATTTATTACCAGCAGGACCAAATTCATACAGGCAGTGTTATTGAAACTAGCTAGGCCCCTACCCCTCCCCAAAAAAGGTATAAGGTAGAAAACCCTTACAGCAAATATCACAGGATAAATTTCAGATGTTGAATTGATGATTAATCCGCAAAAAAGTACTGAAAATATGTTATCGAGAACACATCCAAACATAACACGGATTGTACCCAGAAAACTGAAAATACGTAACAGACACAACAAATACATCCTGATGCTCAATAGAAGAGGAATATGTTTCTCCATAGTGATCTTGATGTATTTTTATACATTACGTTTGATCATGTTACTTTGCGAAGGACATAAATTATATGCTATAGTAATCTCATTGAGTATCTACGCGCTCTATATAATCTTCTATAATCTATGATATTATTTCCATTAAAGTATCTACAAAGAAAAACATAAATGACGGATCTTTCTGAATCAGAGAAACCTTTTGTCCAATTGTGGTGATCTCAAATCATATTAAATTTGATATTGAAGCTCTGAGATCACATATCCGTGATCGACGACATAAATCGATGTGGCCTATATTATCGTTTAGTTCTGCTACTGAGCCTTCCGTTAGTACAATATGTCCTCTCATATCTTCCACATCCTCTTTCATTAACAACTGTTTTGAGAAGACGAGGGTTAAAGAAAAAACATAGTTCCATCAAGTAGTTTCCAAAAGTTATAAACTATTTTAAAATGCAAATAATCAGCAAATTGGATTTAAACATTATTCAATCAACTAATATGAGTCTGCAAGTTCAAGAATATCTTTTTGAAACCATTCGTCAGGAAGATGTAATATGTATGTAGGTATGAGATTTGTACTTGAGTGAAATAAAAGTATGATATGATGCACAGATTTGTCACTTAATCAATATAATGCTTGTAATTAGGTTATTTAAAAAAAAAAAAACCTTTACCACTATATCTTATGAAAGGTCCTGTTGTCATTAATAGTTAGGATCATTACTGTTTTCATTTTTTTTTTTTTTAAATATTCAGATATATTACAATTTGTTTCAATGGACAATAATGAAAGGGCTATAATATCACATTCATACAATATTTACAGCATAAACAAGAGAAAAGTCAAATTACATAAAAATAAATAAATAAATGTATATAATATCAAAACTTATAAATTAAATAAATACTAGATTAACAAATAAATGAACAAAACGTAAACGCACAGCTGGGTCTTGTACTCCCACTTGTGGAAGGACGAGCAAAATCCGAGGGATCCCAGCGCCTCTCTCTCAGCCACGTCACTGGTGAGAGCCAGCCGAAGTCGAGTGAGGGCGCCATAGCCACAACCACACCGCACATGAGAGGAGAATCTAACCAAAACTCCAGTGTAAGTATTTACAAAACGTCTCGGGGCCACTGCCGTTTCAACCTATGGGGTTGTATGGGTGAGTGGAGCTGGTTAGGGATTGTGCTCGAGGATTAGGATGATGAATGAGGTTCTGATGGAATTAGGATAATTTGGATGGAATCAGGTCTAAAATAAATGGAACATAATTGTCGTAGTGCAAGTTATAGTTGGTGACGTAATAAGATCATTTACTATTGTTCGGAGGACTTTGGATTGAAAGGATTGAATACGTTTGATGTTAGAACGTTTAGCTGTCTCCCACAGTTCAAGTCCATAGTTCCAGATAACTTTCAGTCTTATAGATTAATAATTTGTTTTCAACTGTAAGCTGAGAATTTCCGTGGAGTAGTCTGTATAAGTCACCGATCGTCGGTTTAGTTCTTTTCTTTTAAGTCTTGTATGTGGGTCCCACGTCAATATTTTTTCTAGTAGTAAGCCAATATACCGGACTGTATTTAAAAAGGAATTGAAATAAACTGATGTACAGGATTTTCGTCAAAGTGAGAACATGGCGTGTTTGTATTTGACTTCATTACGCGCCCGTATTTGGGGTATTCGCAGGGGTCAGCTCGACCTAAGTGCAATGGATAGGGAACCGTCTTCAAGATCACGCCAGGTAAGTATGGTGTTTTCAAGACAACTAATATGAACTAATAAGATTTAAAGTATTCCTTCTTTAAATAAATAAATTAAAAAACAAGAAAATAAATTAAATTAACCCGTTTATTACTAAGTAAAAAAAAGGGGGGGTCATAATCCCTTTGATTTTATGATTGAAAAAATAAGATGAAATGAAAAAAACAACAAAGATTTCCATAAACAAGCTTTAAAGTAATTTAATCTATGAACTTTAAGTAACTCCAGAGCCTGAGAATTTGTTGAATGAAATGCGTCATTAAAGAAAATGTAAGATTACCAATTAGCATTTGCCTATCTTCGTAGCGTATCGAAATTATTTTTGTTTTGTTTTTTAATTGTATCTTGCTATTCAATTCATTTTATCGGTAGATATAATGAGGTAGTGAACTTATATGTATTCAATACTACTATGCGCATAACATTTTAATCGGAATAAAGAAAAAAAAAAGACATTCAATATTAGGATATTTAACAAACTGATAACATTGTAAAGATCAGATGGGAACTCAACATTCTCACAGAAATCATTAATGAACAATATAATAGTTCCCTGTGTTTTTCTTTATTATTTATTCTCTCTATCTTGTAGTTTTCTAATTATCTTCCTTCTTTATTTATTTTTTTTTTCTAATACCAATTGTGAAGGTTTGGAAATCAACTGGAAGTGTAGTTCCCAACAAATATAAATTGTATTTAATCAGCTAAAAAAATATTCCGTGTTTTTATCCCATTTTTTTTTTTTAAATCAACTAATATTTTAAAATCATTTTGAGTAGATAAGCACTAGAATCGATTTAGTCTACATAAATAAAATATATTTTTGAAACATTATTTACATAAAAATCTTATGTATTTATCATGTTTCCTCGTTTAAGAGTCATCATGATTCTATAACACTGGAAAACTATAACAGACAATAAATTACATCAGGCGTAAATAAATAAATTAATCAAATTATTTTTTAACTAGTTTTTACAAAAATATTTATTAAATCAAAAAATTAAATTATTCATTTTGAGTTTACATTTTTTGTTTCATATATTTTTGTTCGTAAAATAATGCAGGATTTTGGTTAAAAAAGAAAGATTTGCAACTGCTTCATTTGATCAAAATGGTCTTCACTAATCACGAAGTCCAAGTTTTGACATTTTTTTTCATTTCCGCGGAATATAATTTCCCGTCTTTAAAACTTTAAACTTTAAAAATACGTTTTTAATTCCCTTTGTTCATTGTCACTTAAGTAGTGGTCCAGGTGAGAGAAAAATGCTTTATTTATTTGGCAATGCTGCCCAAACACATCAGGTTGCTTAAATAACACAGCATGCTATATCCAATCCCTTAGACATATTTCACATACATATTTTAATTTTTTTTATTATTATTATTATTTTTTTTTTGTTTATTCTAATACAAATTTCTATTATTTACAATTTTTTCCATTTTAGTTATATATTTTTTTATTTCTCTCTACAACTATATTTGAAATTAAGACCTCTGGTGCGCGCATTATATAATCGAAATATAAATAAATTCACCATTTACTGGTCGTACAGGTGATGTTGGATAATCTCCGGGGAGACCAAAATCACGTTTTCTGCTATTACCGCTACATCTCTGATATCGACACCCAGGTCTTTCAAAAACCTCCTTGTGCTTCCAGGGTTCGCTCAGCGAGACCCAAACCATAGACCTCTAACGAAGAACTGTCTCGCGCCAAAGGTCTCACGGAACTTTATTTTAGGAAAGGGATACATTTCTTGTAGATGGATCTCTTCTCCCTTTCCACTCCAACTGCTTGATCGAGGTCATTGGTATCATATTCCAGGTCTCATAGGTAGTGTCCAGCATAATTGCAGTAGTTTCGCTCTTTGGGAATGCAACGATGTCTGCGTACCTAACTGATCAGTCCGTTTCAAAGCAGTACACCTCGTCAAAACAAGTGAAATATTTTTCTCTGAGGAGGTTTGCTATCTCGTGTTTAACCGTATGGTGCCGACGCGTGATGAGGAAGGAGTTGTTGGGGACAATTTCCCAGCACATCGGCTGGTGTTTCAGACTCTCTGCCGCATTTGCGACAGCGGGACCCAACTTATCTCATTTGTCCGTTGACGCCACAGGACTCGACGCAGGCGAGCATAGTTTATGTTCAGTTTCAGGGCATTAGACCATTCTGACCAATAACTTGCATATCTATTGGCTCTAGGGGTATGTTTGAAGTGTCACCTGTAATTGGAACATTCTTCAAATGCCTTTTCCTGAAGCGACTGAAGTAGAACATTTACACTTCTGTCGCTCTGCTCAACCTCACGTCTTTCGGCGCAATCTGCGATTTCTTTATTATACCGAAAGATAGACTGGAACAAAGCATCTGGGACTTCAGACAGTCGCTGGGCTATGGAAAATAAAATAAAAAATTGTAACCATAATAAAACAATAACTCGTAGACGAGAGATCCGGAGAGTTGGGCGGGTGCGACAGAACTTTAAATCCAAGTTCCAACAATGTGACGTCACATGTGAGATATATGGCCGGGCGTTATCATGCGACAAAATGGGACCCTTCCGATTGACCAAAGATAGCAGTACTCACGCCAATATCTGATGCACTGTTCAATTTGAGTACAATACGATTCGCAATTAATGGTTTCTGCAGGATTTAGAAGCTATAATTTATTAATCGAAATGAATCCAACCAACCAGTAACCATCACCCTTTGTTAAATAGTTGGGAGAGCTGGAAAATGTGCTGTTTCTCGTTTGTCGATCAACTATACAGAATGTCAACTGCTATAGCAAAGTATCCATTTTTTATCACAAAACCTCAAAATTTATTTTCTTCCCTGACCTAACCGTTGAGAATCGAATAATCGGTCATATTAACTTCTTTTTTTTTTTCCAATTAAGGTCTGCTCTTAGAATATGACGCGACATTTAAGAGACACCCTGTAAAGTTAACTAATTCAATAGATTAGAAAATAGCGAAATTCTTTATTTAAAAAAAAAAAAAGTATGAGTACCTCACATTTATCGGAATTCCTGGTTACTTAACAACAAGATACAGTCGGTGGAATGTCGAAGAGACAGGAATGCTAAAAGCTGCTCGAGATCTGAAAAGCTAATAAATTGGTGTCTATTGCCGCAATCTGAAGTGTTGTCGAAAACTGACTAATTGAAAGGCAGGCTCGCCTGTCCGTCAAGACATTTATCGCTCATTATGTTTTCGTGAGGACCAAGCGGTTACCCTTTGGAAACACCTAATCTAAATCATTTAACTGTTTTAGAAAATGCTAACTTTCTTCCGATGGAAGTGACTTTTGAAAAGAGAGAAAAAAGGTGAAGCAATAATGATTATCTAAACAGCTAGCCTGGGATTTTTCGGCACCAAATTCAATCTCCCCCTTCAATAAAGAAGGGTTTCTCAGCCACGCAATGGTTTAATTGCTACCCCACCTGGCGGGCTCTTCTTCAAATATTTACATATGATAAACTGTGGCCGTCAAAATCCCCAGTATATTTCCCTCCAGCGGACAGAATCAGATCTTCCACTGGAGTAATCAATGCTTCCAGTAATGATAGGTCGGGTATTCCGGGAGCCGACATCTTCCTGACGTATTAATACTACAGCTACTGCAGTAAGCGTGTATTCTTCATATTTCATCTCTATCATTTCATAGTAAAGATTTCATAAACAGAGACTGTAATGATAATGTTTAAAGCAAATATCTTGTTACATGAGATGATGGATTGATTACTACTTCAGTGATGTGAGAAGAAAGATCTAAATAAATATCACGTTTTGAACACAGTGAAAAACTCTATTTATAAAAAAAAGACAGTATTTATTTATTATGTAGATTTAATTATATAGTTATAGACTTCGTACCAATTATTTTATTAATATACATTTAGTGAGCAAAGAGTTAGACACGATTGGATACTACTTTAGTACAGTTAAGACACCTCAAAGACACAATCATTATTTGAGTAACGATATTAAAGCAGAGCTTAACTCCAAAAAATACAATACTGAGTTCAGAAGTAGAAGTTTTCTTCAGAGAGAAAAATCTCAAAAATATAAATCAAGAATAATTGTATAATGAGGCACCTTAGGATACCCAGCTAAAAAAAAACCAGTAATTTGTAGTCAAAAACAACAAACTGGAGCGGGGAGAAAGTTGCACTGTATCAAATTTACAACAACTTGACAAAACCTATCACTTTTTGAACGCCCATTGAAAAGATACCTCAGGAATCAAAACATATATAAATATATTAATGAAAACAATAATTCAATATTAGGTAATCTGCTAACGAGTAACACTGTGCAAAAATTAAATGTTATTTCTTATTACACAATATGCAGTCTTAAAATTCGTTCATTTATAATTAATGAATAAAAGGTACGTGTATTTTTCGTTCTGAAATGTTCCATATATTCCAGAAAATTGGCGACTGTAAAGTGAAATC
The DNA here is from genome assembly GCA_023052935.1 of Piezodorus guildinii. Taxonomy (NCBI): domain Eukaryota; kingdom Metazoa; phylum Arthropoda; class Insecta; order Hemiptera; family Pentatomidae; genus Piezodorus; species Piezodorus guildinii. The sequence continues at coordinate 61,317,489 of CM041292.1, forward strand.
AGAATAATAATGTCAACAGTCGAAAGCGTTGACAAAAATCCAGGAAAAGGAATGAAGATATCCGAATAGATTTGAATAAATTTACAATTTATCAAATGATCAAAGATAGAATCTGATAACCGGAAATTAATCAAAAGTTAAACCTAAAGGTTATGAATTGATAAAAAAATAATTGGAAGAAGAGCTGAAAGATACATCTTACCTATAAATGGTATTTAAAATTCAAATTATTGAACATTTTACAGTCCGAAAAACTTAGAACTATGTTATAAAAACAAAAACGAAATTGAGTTTAGATAACCTATCTAAAGAGCTTCTTTATTGATAATTAGGAACAAAAAGAAAAATATACACACACACAAATTAAACTTACAAAAGTTGAACTTAGTTTAAATCCTTGGGTATTATTTAGATAATCCTCATCTCCATCAGACTTTTTTTTTTTTTTTTGCATGCGATGCTAATGAACCCAATTAGATTGTATTTTGATCTCGCTCAGTTAACATTGAGTGGAGTGATGAAGCTGTAGTTGAAGTTAAACAAAGTTGAAAAATATAGGTTAGAGACTTTTAACACTTTGAAATCTATGGGCATCAGCTATATGTTCGTGTACGACAATATAAATGGATATAATGAGGCCATATCTGTATTAGAAAAACTTCGCCCGGGTAGTCCCTATACTGCAAGAATGGAGAATCCAGTTAGAGCAGTGGATGTTCGAATCAGAATTAATTCTATTCGTAAAGAAACAATCGTATCTCGAGAAAGGGGAATCTCTCTCAGATCACTGCTGCACATAATAAAAAGTGACTTTAGGATGGGTGGATTTTAAGAATGGCAAGACAAAGGCTAACACCTCTCTAAAACAAATTACAGTAGACAGATGCGATGTACTCCTCGGCCGTTATGATTTTAGTTTGTGAAGTGGAATTTATTATAATCCAAGGAAACTTTAATCGCCAAAATGATAGTGTGTACGCTCGCAGCTCTAAAGAAGGCAAGGAAGTCGTTAGAAGAGTGGAAAGATATCTTCACCCTTTCTCCGTGATGGTTTATTGAGGAATGCTTCGATGGCACCAAAAAGCTCCATTTTCGTATAAAAAAACAGTTAAATCTATTAGGGCCATATTTTGGAACCTGTCGTCAAGCCTTCTGAATGATACACTGTTAGCTGAAAGTCATTGGGTTTTCCAGCAGGATTCCGCTCCAAGGCCAATTCAACTCAGCGGTGGCTGCAAAAGAAAATTCCAGCGTTTATCTCTGACTCGGTTTGGCTCTCAGAAAACTCTGATCTCAAACCACTAGATTATCGGCTTTGGTCGTAACTGTAGAGGATTGCATTCTAAAGAGCAAAACATAACTTGAAAAGTGTCAAGCAATCTCTGGTACGAGCAATTGAGCGCTTTTATCAATTAGTGCTGAGTGCTGCTATTGATGTCTGGTTGCAGAAATAAAATGCCTGTTTCAATGAGCATGAGGTTAGGGGGGGAGGGACATTTTGAGAAATTATTTTTAATTTTAGTCTTTATAGATATACATTTTATTTTCTAATAATGTTTTTGAAAAATTTAATTCTTCTGTCATGTTCCCAGGACTACTACATTTCTGTGAGTAGAACAGCCTTTATTTATGTGACAAACTTTTAAATTTAATAGACAATTATCTAAAATATAAAAACGGGGTATTGAAAAATTAAATCGATGTTATTTCACCACAAACAAAAAACAGAACGCAAAAACACTGATGTGTAAAATATATGTACAAAAAGTTTCATTAATAATTTTTAAAAATAGTTCATACTTAAAGTAAAATTATTATTTCAAGACATAATGAGAATAAGATTTTATCTGAACTGTAAAATGATGTCTATTAAACATATCTGATAGAATTATTTTATTTTCAATTTCTTTGTAACTAAATTTATTTTAAACAACATTTTAAAGACAATAGACAGAAGAATAAGACACAGTCAAGCAAGGAAATATTAAACAATTTCAATTTTTATGAACAATAATTTTTGAAAGGATTATAAAACTTTTAGAACAATCCTATGAGAAGACTGATCGAATAAACATGACCATAAACAAACAGTTTACCGTGTCAAAGTATAAGGTTTCAACACTCAACTTAGAATATCTATTATTAATGTCTAATAGAAATCCAACTGCCTGTTAGAATCAATTTTCATATTAATTCAGACACTTGGCCTGCGGCGCACGAGTTCATAATTGGTTGTCGCATAAATTTTTACAAAGCATGAAGCATCTTAAAACACACATGAGGAGCATCCAGATTGAGAAAATTATGGCCTATTTGAATATTTTAAATTGAATGAATAAAGAATTAAACAAGATCATTTTAGAATATTCAAAAACTACTGGTAGCATAAATTGTAAGATATTTCCATATCGTTTTAGAAGCATTTAATTTTTTTTTTTTTTTTTTTAACATATTGCTCTGACATCCCACAGCAACAAGCATTACTTATAGCAACCTTTGCTGACGATTTAGCTATCCTGACATCCAACAAAGATGCCTCAAAGGCTTCTAAGGCACTCCAAGAACGTCTGGACGACATAGCTTGCTGGGCGAAAAAATGAAAAATCAAAATGAATCAATCAAAGAGCCTGTTCGTCACATTTTCTCTAAAACATGACTCCTGCCCCCAGGTCTTTTACAATAATATTCCAATGCCAGTTTCAGACACAGTATTTAGGAATTTACCTTGAAAAACGACTGAAATGGGCATACCACCTCAAACGAAAAAGAACTGAATCAACGATATGGACTTCTTCCAAGATTACTAGACAAACGTTCAAAATTATTCAATCATTTCAATCAAAATTACTTAGGAAAATTGTAAATGCCCCTTTTTACCTATCTAACGAGAAACCACATACTGACCTAGACATTCCATTCGCCATTGCAACTGCCACTGATCGCTACAATAAATTTCATGACAGACTGACCCTAAATTCAAACCCGCTGGCTCAAAACCCATCAACTGCCACAAACCCATATAATCCGACCAGAAGACTATCGAGGCGCTGGCCAATAGACTTGATATATTGATAGTTATTAGTTGTTTGGCTTTTTTTATCTATCTTATGCAGTTTGTTACATCATTTTTTAGCATATTTGCTTATTTCATAACCAGATAACAAATACCATTGTAATGCCAAAACGTATATGAATAAATAAATAAATAAAAACAAATTTGGTTTTTACACTCGTATATACAAATGCAATAAGTAAAATGGATAAATTACAATAATAGGCACATGAAGAAGCTACTATCAAAGGAGCCTAGGAGGATTATCGGGAATAGATGTAGTTGAGAGGTTACGAACAAGCGGATTTGAGCGGGCACGTAGTTTGGAATTAAAGGTGTATCTATCGCGGGCTTAGTCTGCAACCAGTGGGAAATTTTGGTCTCTATGGATGGGTTTATGAGTTATAAAGTAAAGAGCATTGAGATTTTTTCTTAGGATTTGATTAAATTCTTTATTTAAATCAAAATACAGATATTTTACTTTAATGGTAATGTAAATCAGTTTTTGTAGTAAACAGGGAGTATCGATCGTTTTTCCATTTAAATTTAATTTCAAGTATATGATGTTTATTTTAACACTTTTTAGAATTGAACACAAGTTATGGAACGGTCTACTATCTGAAAGTTAACGGTGGTACTTTTAAAATGTTTAGGTAGTTTAATAAACAGACATCCTAATTAGATAAATAAATAACTTTACTAACTAACTAAAAATATTAACTAAGATGCTCATCTAAAAAATTCAAAAGGCTCTTCAACCACTAGTGTTACTTTAGTCCTAAATTAAAAACACAAATATTTAAGTAAAATACAAACAAGGTTTAGATATTTACATTACAAAGGAATAAAATAAAATGGAAAAATAAAAAATATTAAAAATACAAAATATGAACTTTTTTTTTTAAATTTTGTAAAAAATTGAAGTTCCTTTCGGGTTAGTTATTAGTTTTGTGACCGACTCCTGGGTATTTTGGAGTATTGTCCCAATGTATTTGTCATTACCAATTTTTTTCGCTCCGCTTCTAACGAAAAGCAATATGTTAATTTCAATTATTGCATACATTTAAATACTCTATCCACTCACTGTCAATTAACTTCATTTATAAATATGTTTAAAAAAGTCTCGTCTTTCTAAAATTTACGTCGCATAAACATAATTATGTATTTATCAACTGAGCCTCAAGACCCTAAGAAATCTTAAATTAATAACAGTCAAAAACTAATAATTTATATAATACATACATTTATGTGTGTACTTGTCCAGCCGACCTTAAATATTATATAAAAATATATACAATTTATCTACAAATCCATTTGACGAATAGGAAAAAGTATGCAATATACTATAACTCGATCATGAATGAATAAGGTAGGAATTAACGAGCAGTTGAAACTGGAATAAGAAAAACTGGATATGTGAATGAATTAAAAATAATGTCTTGAAATTAACATATCCTTACATTTTATCAATCTAGTAATAAATCATTTTTATTTTGCCCCTAATGGACTCTGTATCGTTTTACGTAAACGCAATTCTAGATTCCAGGATAAGAACCAGCTCTTATAACTCTAGGCGATCTGATCTTGTAACATATAAAACTGAAGAATCATACAAAGCTTCGTATTCTTGCGTGCATATCCGCGCTCAACTATCAGATGGATCTAGTCCCTTATAAGGTATTGAACTTGCTGACAATCTTCGAGACACCCTCAATACATTTTTTCCCCTACGGTTCCGAAGAACGCAGAGCCCGCATCTTTTTACAGTATATATATATTTATTTATCTGTGTAATCTCCGCTGGAAAAAGCCTCAAGTGTATATATAAGAAAATAGGACATGAGAAGACATACTGTTGAGGAAGATATACGGTCGCCCAGAGCGGCTCCCGAGTGCATTTATATGCAAAAACCCGATGCGTGAAGGGTATCCTCATCTTCACTGAGGACGATTTATCGCTAGCCGGGCCCCGATCTGTGTAAATATGTAAACCCAGTTTAGTCTTGGAATAAATTTATTCCACTTCCAAAGGGGGAATGTAGAGGGTTTTAGTACCGCGCCTCGTAGAACAACCGATCCTGACCCTAATCCTCTTGGGAAAATTCTATAAATATTTTTTGGAATAAAGGGTTCCGTCACAAGCAATATTTCTACGGGGAGACAGTAATGGAATGCTATGTAATCTCGGCATTTAGACTAATGTGAATCCTGAATCTTAATACCGCTGTACAAAGGAATAGAATATATTTTTTTTTATTTGTTAAAGATAAAGTCTTGTACAAATTTGCTATATAAAATACAATTATAAAACAATATAACCTGAGGCTAGTGCTCTAATACAAAAACAATAAACAAAAGATAAAACAAGTACTCCTTAACAAAACAATAAACAAAAATCTGGTTAGCGAGACACACGACTTTCACTTACCTACGTTAGCAATGTTAAGGCTGTAAGTCTTATTTTTACTAAGTCTGTAAGACATATTATACACTTTTAAATATCAATAATTAAAAATAAAAATTGTAAAATAATTTTTGTCCTTTGCTCTATAAGGAGTTTCACTAGTGCAACGACCTATTCATAGAAAAATTCATAAGAATCCATAAAAATCAATAATTATCAAAAATACACAAGTATAAAATATTTTATCACAGAAATAACTCAAAATTCAATATAATAACATATATCACACAAATTAATTCCCATTGTTTTCAATTATGATACATCAAAATCCATAAAACTGTTATAAAAAAAATTGATTATCCTTATCAAACCGAAGTGGAAAGGTAAATAAAGATTATTCGTTTGACTATCGAATTAAAAAAAAAATATGTAATTATATTATTAACTTGACAACAAAAAAACATCGAATTCAAGACGGTACCTAATTTCCAAAACTTGCATACTAAAAAGTTTATTTTAAGTTAATTAAAAAAAATCTCTAACCTTTCCATGAATCCAAATATTACCACTAACTACATTTCATAAACATCGTATGCTTCTGTATTGTAGTTAGTTACAAATATATAGCTAATTGTATTTAGTGCCTTTAAAAATAATTCAAGCTATGATTTAGCATCCCATTTTTTTAATGTCTTATTTAAATATGTAATTATAGGTTCATCTGACATAGCACTATTGAGGTAGACTTATAAACTCACGAACTAGCAAGACTTAATATTAATAGCATCACTTAATATCATTCCGTTAAAAACTCGACTTTGGTAGGTAAGTTATTTAGATAGGTAAGAGTAATAGAGAAAAATACCTAGAATGTAATAATCCTTAATAGTTCATTTGGTTATGGCTAAGAGAAATTGTTTTATTTAGTTTATATTTTACAATTATAAACTGTCCCTCAAGGTAGTATCCTTGGACCCATCCTCTACACAGTCTATACAGCTGATATCCCAACCCATCCCAACACTTTCCTTTCTGCCTATGCTGATGACACTTGTGTGTTATCAGTCAATAACGATCCTACTATTGCCTCTCAAACTCGTCAATCCCATATTAGAGAGCTTGAGATATGGTGTCAGAATTGGAGAATCAAAATCAATTCCAACAAATCCCACCAAATTACCTTTACCCTTCGTCGTAAACATATGACATCCTGCCCTACAGTTTCCTTTAATAATATTCCGCTTGTTCCAGTTGAACAGATCCGCTACCTAGAACTACTACTTGGCAAACGTCTAACATGGAATCCCCACACACGACTGAAACGACAAGAAACTGCCCGTCGCTTTCGCTTACTACAACACTTACTGGACAGACGCTCCAACCTTCCACTTATCTACAAAAGGCTCATCTATATCACCATCATAAGGCCTATCTGGACTTACGGAGTTGAGCTTTGGGGCTCTACGAAACCATCAAATTCTTCCCGTATTCAATCCTTACAATCCAAAATCCTTCAAAAAATCCTCAATGCTCCTTACTTTGTCACAAATAAACTCATCCATAAAGATCTTAACATCCCATATGTTGCTGATTTGGCCCGAACCAGGTATCAATCCTTCCATGACAAACTCCACTCCCACTCTAATCCTCTAGTTTCAATTCTTGCTTCCTCTTCAATTCCTGACAATCCTACGAGGCGCCTGAAAAGAAGAGAGCCTCGAGACCTTCTAGTTTAGTTACTTAGTGGAGTGATGCCAATGGGCATTTTCTCTTCGCGTTTTTTTTATGTATTTCATCATTATTAACATATTTACTTGTTGTATTACAAAATACAGCTGTAAATTTCAAATAAAATATTTTAAAAAAAAACAAAAACAATTATAAACTAATATACAATATACAATTATAAATTACAAAGGTTATAAAAATAATCACTAAATGCTTTATTAAGCTTTTTAATCATTAACCTTGTCTCGTCCATTTACATTGGAAAACCATATCGACCGTCTCATTAATTTTAATCGAGTTCCTTTCTATATAATTTTTATATTTTTTTGGTATGTATGTGTGTGTGTGTGTGTGTGTGTGTAGTAAATCATTTCATGGTAATCACTACTAAACGAAGATTGGCTAACTTTCATATTCACGGACTACAACTTGAGTAATTCACGAACAGGAGCACCACCCAATTTCGGACCAGTATTATGGATTACGAGTTCAATATTATTATAGTTCAAGGATTCATCAAGATTTATTTAGGGTCATTACACAACAAATCAGCTAAAAAAAAAAGTATATTCTTTTTTTAACCCCTCTGAAGGACGGCATAACCAAAGATTGTCCACTCCCTTAAAAAATCCTAGGGCCACTTGCTGGATTCGAACCCTAGACCTTGGATATAGAAGACTGTCATGTTTGCCACGGTCCCTTAGGCGACCCCGATGTGTATTAGTTCAATGATAAAATATTCCTGATATTAACTATATATCCGGTATGTACAAGTTCAATTATCCGATGTGTGTTGTCTCATACATTTTATTAATACTATTTTGAACATATTATTTAATTTAATTATGATTTTACGGTCCAACTATTGTAGCCTATATTAAATGGTACAACGTTTTTAAAAGATTAGTTTTCAATATCAAATTATGAATTCAATCAAAAATCATATCTAAAAAAATACACACCTTAATCAGAAATGAAAACTATTACACAGTCTAAAAAAACTACTAATTAACTAGCTTACTTTATTATCGTTGTCAAAATAAAATATAATTAAAGTTATTTATCATTATATAATTAAGTTATATAACTATGGTTTTTTATTAAATATACGAAAACCTGCGTTTTTGAGAAATGAAGTTCCAGACCATAGTTACTTGACTCATTTAAAAAACGAGGATTTATTCTGTAACAGTTCTTTTCTAGTGAGCAACAAACGCACGAAGATTATTCGTTAGATTATTTGTCATAAAATTACAAATCAAGTTATGACCTAATGTCCCTTCTAATATATATATATCCAGGGGTATTATGTAAATATTTTACATGAGTAAGAATGTGGCTAAAGTTTCTATACTTTAATTAATTAATTTCATTTTCTTATTTATTCTGCTCCGTAATTATTCTATTTTGTTTAATCTGTACAGTTTATATAGTTAGGTGATACGGACACTCAACAGCTGATATCATTAGTAGCTGCATTATATATATATAGTTAAAACAACTTGTGAGTTTGATTGTGGTTAGAACAAACAATAATAATAATGATAATAATAATAATAGGCTTAGCGAACCCGAAGGTTCGATGCCGATACCACCAAATTCCGCCTACACAGACTCGTCCAATGTTCACCATTCAAGCCCAATCTCCCGAGATCAGCCTTAACGCAATCCTCCCATCTCCGCTTCGGCCTACCTTTCGGACGCCTACCAGTCGGATCAGCAAATACCCACTTTCTCGGAATCCGCTCGTCATCTAGCCCAACAACTTTACTCGCCCATTTGAGTCTCCGCGATGCAATCAGCTCAATTATATTCACAGGATACAAGTTCCGCAATTCCGCGTTGTGCAACCTTCTAAATTCCCCAGTGGCCTCATCTCTCTTCGGACCAAATATTTTACGCAATACCTTATTTTCGAAAACCTTAAGCCGTTGTTCATCCTTCAAAGTAAGCGGCCACGTTTCACATCCGTAAAGAACCGTTGGAAGAATAATAGTTTTATAAATTCAAATCTTTAAGTTTTTAGATAGAAGCCGCGAACTAAGTAACTTATCAACTGAATAATAACACGCATTTCCCACCTTTAACCGGGACTTTATTTCTGCCTGGATTTCATTTTTTCTAGTTATAATTGAACCTAAATACTTGAATTTCTCTACGTGTTCAAAAGTATGACCTGATACATCAATATCACCAAGATCGACACCGTTTCTGCTACTAATCATATATTTCGTCTTATCGGTATTTAATTCGAGTCCTATTTCTTTACCGGTTTTTATTAACACACTTGTATTTAGTTGTATGGTTTCCGTCTCTTCACCTAGCAGTACCAGATCATCGGCATACCCCAAAACCGGAATCTTGTCACCCATAACAAACAATAATCAAAATAAAAAAAACCTGTACCTCTGCAACCCATTCTTATGCAGATTTGTACTGTTTCTAGGCCAATGAGGTGATTAGGCTTTGATCACGCTCAGCCGCCAGGTTTGGGTACCCACTTTAAAGAGGCTGGGTCTGCCCCAGGAGGGTTCCCATACCCTAGCCCTAGGGTCGTCTTCCTCCTCACGGCTGAATTAACAGAATAAAGAATATTCTGTCATAGTCGACATTCGAAACTATTTCCCGAAGAACAGATGACTAGCGCTCTATGCACTAGACCAAGCCGCCCCCTTAACACAAATAAACCTGACAAATAAACACTCATCTCAGATACTCAATTACAATTTGGTGCCTTAAGAGGCCTTTCAAACTTTGAGACCGTTATAAGTTATAGCCGTCATAGAGACTCTAATCAGATTCGATTCATACCTGGAATCATTAAGAGAACTATAGCAAATAAGAAAGACGTATCCGTCTGCATAACCTCATATAAATATGTTAATTAGTATCTTAGACATTTAATTATTGCCATTTTAGAAAATTGAGAACGCAGAATTTGGTAAAATATCTATTGATTATGTACGGAGAGGGCTTGACTAACCAGGATCTAATACCATTTCCGTTGCGAAGTGACCATTAGATAAGCATGCAAAGGAATAATTTCCATTGATGATTGGAGTGAATATCCAATTATGGATCGGTTAGAATGACTCTTCTAAGAGCCACCCGCGGACAATTAGATATCGCTCAGATAATGCCTTGATTCATAAACCGGCTTCCCTCAAGATTACCTTTATTGGATAAAAATAATTTAATGGAATAATATGGGTGTGGACGCCATTAAATTGATGTATTATTTACACCTTCAGTCTTGAAAGCTCCGCTATACCATGACGTTTGGTCTGGACAGCATAATTATTCAGTAGTTATATTCGAATCAATAATTTATCAATGTTCTATTCTTATATTACTGAGAAAAAATAGAAATAAAAGTACTTCAGGAACAACTATACCATTTGACTGTTGTTGAAAAGAAGTCACTTTGTTCGTCTTCATAATGTTAGTCGAATAACAGTTAAATGATAACGAAGTGCATACGGAGAGGTCAAGTAGTGGATAAACAACTATAAAGAATTAAGAGTCAGATATTGAAGGTTTATAACTTGGATCAATTTTTACTTTCAGTACCTATACATGAAATATATAGTAAGGGAAAGTATTGCGATCGTGAAAATTTTACACGTTTTAGGGTATCCTGAGTCCAAATGACCAAGTCCCGCAAAAAAGTCTGTGTGGCCGTGTGTGTGGTAAGCCTAGCGTCCTATGAAACTGAAATTTTATATTGAAGAAAACTATACGCCCGAAATGTCACAGAAACCTTTTCATCAAAATCAGCTGACCGGAAGATCTGCTTTATACCATGCATTTTCACCTTTTAACGATTTTCTCATAAACATCTCATTCTGATTGAAATAGTCTGATAGGACTTAAATGCTAATATTTCAACATTTCTTCCTCTTAAGTACCTTTAGTTTTGAAGATTCGAAAAAATTAACTATATCATGTTATTGGCATCGATAAAAAACGGATGAATATAAAAGTTGAACGTATTCGTTTTCCAACTGAAGGAGAAAACAACAATAATATTTTTTATGCAATTTTTGTGTTTTGAACATATGAAAAGTAAAATGGATGTATAATGTACCATTGGAAAGCTATAGATTTTAGAAAAAATATTATAAAAAACCAAACTTGTAAAAGTTAATGGATATTGATGAAAAGCCGATAAACTAACTGATTGTCTTAGATAATATTATAATAGATAATTTAATAAACCATATTTTTCTATTGAAGCACAATGCAATTTATTCTTTAACAATTTATTTTCACCACCACTCCAGCCATTGAGACCACCAATCCAGTCTCTGGTAACACCGAACCAGCCACGGGAATCATCAGCCCTCCAGATGGGACCAAATCACGCTTTTCCGCCTTCAAACAACGAACTAACAGGCTCGGGTGTGGGGAGGGAAATACCTCAGCAGCCGTCTTCAGGTGAAAATTCATCCCAAATTTCACAAATAATTAGAGGGTTGTATAATCTGTTTTTGTTTTAGTTTGGTTTTAGGGCGTACAACAGCCAGGTCATATACGCCCGATGGTTAGTTATTATGGTTTATCCTTGAGAGGTGTTTATTCTTAGTTCAAGAGGAATTATAATGATAAAAAAAAATAATAATAAAAATAAATAAATAGAATAAGAACAAAAAAATAAATAAAATAAATACTAAAATAAATAAATACATAAAAAATAAAATAAAAATAATAATATGAAATAAAAAATGAAGGTAGAGAAAAAAAAATACAATAGGAAAAATAATTAAATAGATACATAATAAGGAGGGTACGTCCTCGATAAATGTGTTGGATAGTAAGAGACTGGTTAACAGTTTCACTTTTTTTAGGAATTTAATGACTGCTTTTATTGAGGGCTCATCATCCCGCAGAGCCATTGATATGTTGGGTGGTATGCCCAGCTGGTATAATACTTTGTGATAATAAGAGCATTCTTTAAATATGTGTCTGATGGATACAATTTTGTTGCACTGTGAGCATTTAGGAGGGATTTCTCTAGTAATTAAGTAGCCATGGGTAAGTCGGCTATGTCCGATTCTGAGGCGGGTAATAGCGACTTCTTCTCGACGAGAAATACGGCTTGAGGTTTTCCAGGGGTTTACGGTTTTCTTCATAAGTTTAAGCTTACTCGGTGGGCTTTCATCCCACATGGATTGCCACCTTATTTTAACTGTTTCTGTTAGGGGACGGGCCAGCTCCGGTACGGTAAGGATCGCTGCACCCCTACCAGGCTGCTTCTCTGGCAGCTCTGTCAGCCATCTCGTTTCCTAATATACCCACATGGCTGGGAGCCCAGATGAAGAGAACCGTCTTACCTACTTCCTCTACCATGAGAAGGTAGTCGTGAATGCGTTGGATGGTCGGATGTACAGAGTGTATATTGTTTAAAGCATGAAGTGCGCTTAGTGAGTCGGAAACAATCGTTATATAGTCCATCATGACGTTAGATATGCAAAAATAGAGAGCGGAGGCAATAGCAATCAGTTCGGAGGTATAAACATTGCAGAGGTGGTGTAGTTTTCTCTTATGTGTCGAGTTCGGTGTAACGAAGGCACAAGCTGTTGAGCTTCGTGCCATCTGTATATATTCTATAATGGTTTGGTAGGGTTCGAAGTAGGTTCTGGAATTGTTCTTGATATTGCGAGGGCGTTGTACTTTGTTTATGGAGTTTGTATAGTTGGAGGTACAGTTTCGGAGGGTGGTAGGTCCAAGGAGGCGTGTTTATTTCTGAGTTTTTGACTGCTATAGAGTTCCCTGACGATTGAACTGAATCTTTCTGCGATGGGTAGTGTTGCATTTTCATTTTCTTGGAATTTTCTTGAAAATTTAGGTTTGAAGATATAGGGATAGGCTGGGTGTGAGGGTTGGAGGTATAATCGAGATAAATAATTCACTGCCAGTTTGATGCCTGAATATCAGTGGTGGTACTCCGGATTCAGCACATAAGCTCAATATGGGACTTGTTCTGAAGGCACTTGTAGCAATACGGATAGCGGTATTATGAAGCGTATCAAGCTTAGACAGACTTCGGAAGCATGATGATCCAATAACGAAACATCCGTATTCCAGTTTCGTGCGAATCAAATTCTTATAAATTTTTAACATCGTAGATCTATCTGAACCCCAAGAGGTGCCGCAAAGGGCTTTTAAAATTTTCAATTTAGCCGCGCATTTCTCTTTAAGGGCGTTAATGTGAAATGGTTGTATAATCTTATTCAGCCCCTTTTGGGCCTTCTCCAAGAATTAGCTTACTTCACTCAAGCTATGAACGCTCCAAATGGTCCCTAATCGTATAATGATAGCCTTATTAACAATCCGACGTAAAATAAAGACTTCAATCATTTAAAAAATGATGGACACCATACATAAAAAAAAAAACCTGACGAGAAGACGTGCTCCTGGGTGCTGTCCTTCCTCATGCCTGACATGTCATTATTTTGTTGATTATTTCATCCTATTTGCTGATTGTCACATACTGCTGACAAGTGCAAATCAATAAATAAAGTGAAAAACAAAACAAAAAAAAAAAACAATTTATTTTCATCTCTAAATGAATTCAGAAATTATTAAATTGATTTTAACAACGTGTGTTTTAAGTGAAAGCGGTGTGTTGCCCGCACCAGATTTTTTTTTTTTATCTATAAATGTATTTTAAAATTCTTAAATTGATTTTAACAACGAAGGTAAGTGAAAGTCGTGCGTTTCCAGATTTTTAAATAATACTTTCATCGGAATCCTATTTGATTGAAAATAAATCCTTCTTTGGGAACTAAATTCTAGTTCCATAAAGGCTTACAGTAAATTGTAACTTAAATTCAATCACAAATTAATAAGATGTGGTATGATCTATGTAAGTAATGTATGCATCAGAGTTCTTTTAATTAACGATTATAGTGTCAGGCTTACGGTAGTCTCTTCTTGTCTCATTTGAATTCTCACGGAATTAGACTCAAAGTGCCGTTTTTCCGCAAAACTTTGTAAGCCTCTGTTACGGAATATTATCGTGTACTAGACCATATTTCACACAATTATCTTATTACCTGAGAATGTGAGAAGTAGGCTGTACCCGAGGGAGGCGGAGATTAGCTTTTTCACGGTTTCACACTCGGCTCCTTGAAGCTTACTCTTCCGAACCGCTAGCGACAATTAAGAGGTGTTATCCTCACTTAGTTCCTCGTATTTATAACCAGTGGGAACGAGATCTACATCCACGCAGGCAATTGCGAAGGAAATTTAAAATAAAACTCAGTTAGAATTGCGGGTGGTTAAACGCTTCAGTTCAGAGAAACGAGCAATTATCTAAGTGGCAATTTAAAAATGCATGTGAAATAATACGAAGAAAGAACTCGGCTTAAATTGTATCGTTATAAAATATTTTTCTTTAATTGCTTTTTTTTCTTTATTGAAAAATAAAATTGGACTTTTAGAAAAGACGAAAAATAATTTTACAAGGATGCAACAGTTGCTCGCTAGAGGGATTATCTACCAAAGATATGTCTTCCGCCGATATCGACTTTATGGATTTTGTCAGAGTGTATATTTCTTAAGCGCATCTGCAGTAAACTCTGTTAAATGAGGCTTGAGATAATAAGCGCAAATGATCTGTTATTTATTTATTTTTTTATAATAAAACTTTCATTTATTATCATTAGAAAGAAGGAGGACAAAAATGAAAAAGAAAGGGTGGCAGAGTAGATGATGTTGAAGGAGGGTTAGGGGATTGGTATAGGTGCTCAACGTCTTGTTTATTAGCACCAAATATATTAATAATAACACCTTTTCCCACTTAAAAAAACCCATAACTTTTTATTTATCTATCATTCCTTATCATATTTTTTTTCAATATTATTACTTTCACTTACCTAAATATGAAATATAGAGTAAGGGAAAGTATCGCGATCATTTTCGAATTCTAGTTTTCAACAGAAATACACGTTTTAGGGTCCCCTGAGTCCGAATGACCAAGTTCCGCCATAAGGTCTGTGTGTGTGTGTGTGTGTGTGTGTGTGTGTGTGTGTGTGTGTGTGTGTGGTAACCCCCACCCGTAAACGAAAAGTCCTATGAAACTGAAATTTCATATTCAAGACAATTATACGCCCGAGATGTTACAGAACGTTTTTGAGTAATCAGCAAAACAGAAGAGAACCACTTCGTAGATTTTATAAAAAATATCCATATAATCTCGTCACCATTGATAACAAACAGGTAAATAAATAAGTTGATCGAATTCGATCTCCAACTTATGAAGAAAAGTGAAAAAATATTTTTTTAATGCAATTTATTGTTTTTGAGCATAAGAATAGTAATTTATATATGTATATTATACCGTTGGAAAGCTAAAGATATTAGATACAACATTATCCTATACACAAGCTTGTAAAAGTTAATAAACAGTGATGTAAAGCCAATAAAACTAACTGATTATTTTATATAAAACACATGTTTCTATAGAAATTAAATTTAATTAGTTTTTTTATGGCTTCACTATTTTGTTATCTTTAACTGTATTTGAAATTCTTCAGTCGATTTTAAAAACGGAGGTAAGTGAAAGTCGTGTGTTGCCCGCAACAGATTTTTTAAAATCCCTTTTACTTTAATACACACACACACACACACACACACACATATATATATATATATATATATATATATATATATATATATATATATATATTTATTTATTTATTCATTTATTTATTATTATATTTATTTATTATTTCTGAAGCTGATGAAATTCTTTTTATAAACATGTTTAGCGAACTAATTGTTTTACTAGAATCCTTCAAGCTCTCACTCAGCGATCTTGGTAAATTGTATTTATCCATTAGTGCTTGGAATTTGGGGCAGTTTTCAATTATATGTTTTATTGAGAGAGGGACTCTACACAAGTCACACAGTGGTTCGGCTTTCTGAGGATGAGATGGAGATGTGTGAGTCTGCTATGTCCGATGCGAAATCTCGCTGAAGCAGTTTCCTCGCGGCGTTCACTTCGTAATGATGTATTCCAGGGAGTAGGTGATGGCTTGATTTGTTTTAACATATTTGTATAGCCAACTTCTGACTACACCTTTTCCTAGGACTGAGAAATTTTTATATAAGTCTTTCTTTATGTAAGTAGGCTGGATTTGGACGTTGGATAATCCAGCTTCTTTCGCAGCCCTGTCTGCTTCTTTATTGACATCGATGCCTAGGTGGATCCATAATGGAATCGACAATAGCACAAGTTCTTTTTTTAGTACTTTAGTATATTCGTGTTGAAGGAGCGTTGGTGAAAAACAAAACCATAAACGATAGATGTACTGTCAAAATCTTAGATGGCCAGTTAAAACTCAATTACGAATGCGCTCAACATAAAATTTTAATCTGTACCTCCGCTCTAGTATTGCAAATATTAAAAAAAATGAAAAAACAATAATTCATTAATATTACAACTACTACTACTACACTAACTACTACTACCCTAATCTACTAAAGAGCATGTAGATAAGCTATTACATAAAGAAAAACATAACATTATTTATAAGGATCGTTCAAGCAGATATTCTTGATTCTTCATTAAACTATTAATCATATA
Source organism: Piezodorus guildinii (assembly GCA_023052935.1). Lineage (NCBI taxonomy): Eukaryota > Metazoa > Arthropoda > Insecta > Hemiptera > Pentatomidae > Piezodorus > Piezodorus guildinii. The sequence goes on from CM041292.1 coordinate 61,334,265, forward strand.
TATATATATATATATATATATATATATATATATATATATATATATATATATATATATATATATATATGTAAATGCATGTTTAGATGACATATATTGTAATATGTTACCTCGCAGAACGACCAAGACATTTATTTGAGCGCTGTTCAGAATTCGACGCTGAAGATCTAATACCACACATCAATAAACTATGGACAAAATAACGCCAAAGCCCCAGAAAATCATAAAATTTAGAAAAATAGTGACGAATTAGCTATAAAATAAAAATGAAAAACTAAACATGAGACAGAAGACTCTCTTATCGTACAGCATCTAAGAATATAAGATGGTTAAAAATTAATTAAAAAATAAGTAGTGCTACTAAGTATATTTTTTTTTTCAAATATCTGATAATATATTTCCAGACTTAAACAGATATATTTAATTATTTGGTACAAAAAATATTGTTGAGCTAATCGCGAGTTATTGGATAAAACAACCACACGCTTATAGGGATCACATAAACATGATTTTTCCTCCACTTTCAAAGCTTCTTGGTCTTTACTAAGGAACGTATAAAACACTCATCAGTCCACTCTCTTTCTCCACATCACAAGAACCTCAAAGTCATTTATGTTTTTGCTTAATCTGACTCAATTAAGGCTATCCTCCCTAATTCTTGTTATGAATGTCTCTAAAACCAACTTTTTTGATCGAACTAAATATATATACATATATATATATATATATATATATATATATATATATATATATATATATATATATATATATATATTCTTATCTTGGATTTTTTTTTCAGATTGAAAAGAGCAACTTGGAGAACAAACAAAAAAACAATTGTAAAATTTTGGAATTTTAATATTTTTTTCCCTCAACTTAATTTTTCAAATCTTCTGTTTCCTTTTATATCTCCAAGGTAGACTCTTCTAACTCTAAACGGGCTCTTCGATGACTTACAGTGAGCTGTGGATCTGTGGCTACCCTCCTGGGATGTAAGCAAATTTCAGCAAGTCTTCTTCGGACAGTGTTGGCTCAAGTTGAAACATCACGAATCACCCAAAAGGCTCCGAGCAGTCTCAGAAACAGTAGAAAAGCGATTTCGAAGAGTAAGTACTAAAATAAACCGACCATCTCGCGGGTGTGTCGTTCTTGGGCGACCTAAGCCTGGCCTGCGTGTGTAGAGTCCAGTGCCACGGAAACGTTGGGTCGCTCTACGCACAATAGTTTCAGATAATTCAGATTTCTGGCTATTATGCCATCTTTAAATGGCTTTATCCTTCTGTACGACGACAATATTTCCTTAGTTCTTACACATTCCAAACATCAAAAAATAGAAAACCTTCCTACATAGCTGAATCGTCACCCTCCGCTCTGACATCTATTCTTTAGATACCAGAACCCAATCAATCAATATTTATAACCCATCACAAAACTGCATCCTTTCACAAATCGTTTCTCGTTCGTGCCTCATCCTTCTGGAATTCACTGCCCATCTCTATTCGTAAAGCCACCTCTCTTTTTCTTCCTTCAACCATCAACTCTTCCACTCAATCTTCCGTTCCAATGTAAAATATACGTATTATGGTATAAATTTGAAAAAAATTATAGATATAATGAATATTTGATCTTTTATATGTATGCAGATTTTGCTTTTATATATATATATAAATATATAAATATATATATATATATTTTTTTTTTTTTTTTCAATAAATATTTTCTTTAAGTAACCATACCATAAGGATTTATTTTTGTTCATTGTTCGTTATTCTAAGGGGACTTGATCCCAAAATATTTTTTTTTTTTCATTTTTTCTTTTCATGCCCGAGCAGCGCTTCTCTGACGATGGGCTATTTCCGACTAAAGCAACGGCACTGGCCACTTGTTCGCCGGTTATTAGTAATTCAAGCACGAATTAAATTACTTTTGGGTATTGACCCGTTATTGAAAGTTGAATTCAACACAGAAATTTTTTTTTTTTTGTAAATAACTTTTTGTTAATTTTCTCTTTTTCCCAATAAATCTTTATATTTTGTTTCTTAATCTTAATTATACCACCAAATCATCCTAAAATAATGCTATTTTATAATAATCTTTATGTAATGCACATTAATTCCACAGAAAAAAAAAATGATTTTTTAAAGTGCGCCATTTTTTTTGTAGACCAGTGTCGAAATGTTATCAAAATTATAGTCCATCTCATAAAACTGTACATAATTACGAGATAGAGTGAAGTGTTTGAGGAGCTATTAGAAGAGCAAAGACAAGACTGGGCTAGGCACGGGCCAGGGGAGGCAGCGTCACGCCCGCGTACCGAATCGGCGAGCTCCCAACAGAAGGGACAGATTTCACGCCGGCGGCGGATAATCGGGTTCGTCGCCACACCGTCCATTGTCGCCGCGTGATTCAGCCAAAAATAATTGGAGGTAATCACCAACAGTTTCGTAAGTCCTTTTAAACACTTTATTATTATTTTACATATGAGGAAAATATTGTAGGGCCAAGGCGGCGTTTATTTCTTTGTAATCGCTCTCTGTTCATGATAATGACCGGGCCATTGGTTTACCATGATAACGTTATAAAACCCTATTATCTTGAAAATCTAATTTGTTTCGTTTAAGGTTTAAAGGAAAATGTAAAGGTGTAGAATGGATGGTATGAAGCTTTTTTTGTTGTTGTATAGTTAGTTCATCGGAATTATTAGAAAAAGAAACAGTGTCTAGTTTAAGCATTCTTTTAAATATTCATTGTTACCAGTAAATAATGACCCCATTACTGCATCCCAAACTCTTCAATCTCGCATCAAACACCTTGAACAATGGTGCCAAAATTGGAGGATTTAAATAATCTCCAACCAATCCCATTAAATATCCAATGCCCTTCGCCGTAAATATATGGACTTCCTGCCCTTAAGTATCCTGTAATAACACTTCGCTTATTCCCGTCCAACAAATCCGATTCCAAGGACTGAAACTGACGTTTTTTGGTTGCCTCAACACTTAACTAGACAAACATTCTAGTCGTTCTCTAAAATACAAACGGCTCATTTAAATGACTATCATAAGGCTAATCTGGACTCATGGATTTGAGCTGGGGCTCTACTAAACCATAGAGATCTTTTCGTATCCAATCTTCTTTTACAATCTTATAAAAAAAAAATCCTCAATTGCCTTACTTGGTCACGAATAAATTCATCAATAAAGACATTAATGTTACTTATGTTGCTGACTTGGCCCGAACCTTACAACATTTCTTCCTCGACAAACCTTATTCCCACTATAACCCACTACATTCAATCATTCCCTTTTCCTCCGTTTCTGATAAACCACCGACGCGTCTGAAAAGAAGATGGCAGCAAAACCTTCTGGTTTAGAATATTCATTAGAGTGCTGCCTGTGTGATGGGTAGCATCTCTACAAGACTGCTTCATGTTATTTGTTTTTTAGTAAATTCACTGATTGTATTAAGTAATTCAGTTTTAAATATCATTAATGCGATCAGAGTATAAATGATAACATTACACACTCTTTCACTAATTTCGGATTCATGGTCGAAATTTTATTTTCGAAGACTAACTCAAATTATTTATCTTAATTATAGACGCCTGGTTATTTCTCGGGAGTGAAGTACGAATAGACAATGCGGTATCCTTAGACGCCGCACTTCTTTCTTTCTTCAAGGTTCTTGCTACTCAATGCTTTGTCCAATTATACTATATGTATATAAATAAAAAGGAAACATTTCTCCTCTGTAAAATCCCGTCTCAAAGACAAACGGTTCCTTACTGACTACTGGATATCGCAATTCCTCACAGTGCATAGCGGGTTTCGTTCTAAACTTCAGAGATATGGCCAGAATATCGATCACCAATGCCCAATTTGTGGATTGACGGGGGGGGATTGCTGAACATATAGTTACGACCTCCACTGCATTTGATGCCCTAAGAGTTAAACCAGAGAGAGCCACGGGACTTTTCGTCATAACGGAGGAGGAGTTTCTTCAATTAGTGAGTGAAACAAAAAAATTATCTATGGCTATAAGATAGCTTTAAGTCTAGCCCACCCCACACACACATATATATATATATATATATATATATATATATATATATATATATTATAACATAATAAACAAAATTAACAGCACGCAAGGAAATAGAGGGACGAAATATACTTGTTGATTTATGTTACTAGTTTTAATCTCTTATTCTTAAAAAAATAAAATAAAATTCTTCCTTAGGTAAGTATTACAGAATAAATAGTAAACCAAATAGGTGGAAGATCCTGTTCTATTTAGTATTTACTAAAATCCTTAAACTATTTCGATTAAACCAATGGTTGAAAAAAAAAAATCAATTTTTTTAAAGATAGAACGACGGAATCATCAGTGGAATTTAAATATACCGGGGTAATAAATATCTATACGACCAAAAACAACAGACGGCTAGTACCTTATTCTATTTCTTTGGTATGTATATGAACAGAGTAATCGTTTTACTTATTTTAATTCTCAACTTTTTAATGGCCTACTTAACCTTAAATAATCTATATTACAAATGAAACGTGTCAACATCTGAACAGTCCTCAGAAGAAAGATGTCATAATTATTTATAAATGGTCATATGCACATAAAATGTTCAATACCTGTATACAACATAGAAAAAACAGCTAAAGATAATTTGAATATGTGATTCGTAGAAGGAGCATGTGGGAAAAAGAGATTAACTTATTTTTTTTTCCATCTCTGTTTCAAGTGAGTTAGAGGAATAGATGATTTGGACCGAGTCAAATTATAAAAAGCTCATCTACTGCAACCACTTGAATAAGCAAAACTAAATGGTATGCTCAATTTATTTGATTTCTGCATATATTTTTTCAATGTTATTCTTAATCTATCTTAACTATTGCCACAACTATATTTACACAACCTATATGGTAATGAAAATTAATATTAATCATTTCAAGATCAATTGAACAGGAGAAATAATGATCAAGAATCAGACAAACGCTAATAAGGCCTATAGAAACGCAAAATGAAGGATAAGAATAAAAACATGTTTACCGTACGTGAACGGACTTTTTAGGAGCCAGTAGTTTCTTATGTTGCAACCTGTCATTTCAATATAATCAGAATAAGTCCCTGTTGAATACTATGACTAAACATCCATTCAAGGTTCTTGCAATTACAACACTGCACCAGAATGGATGCATATGCTAATTGCGGCATAATCTGGGCTCTTGAGCAATATCCATATCCGTATTTATTTCATTTCAAACGGAACTCTTCGCTACACCGTTCCAACTTGAATTCTTCATGTCTTTTAATCCTTTGATGTGCTTATAAATAGATAAAAAAACTTCTAAAGCGCTCTAGTAGATATTAATCTAAGAGACGGATTGGAGAGAAAAAAAAGATTCTTCTGCTTGTATAAATAAACACCCCACCAAGGATACAATTTGTTTTTTCTGTACAAAGCAGAAACGTACACGATCCTCAAAATGATTATAACAATGCCCGTCTATGAAAATCAATGTTTTAAAACTAATTTCTATATATATAAATAAACCAATTAGCTTCTATTGAGACATTTTGATAGTGTCTATAGAAATATTTAAACTTTATATTACGGAAGAAATATTTTCTAAAGAGACACAGTTTTCATCGCATCGATGGTCATCGAAGGATACAATTCGGACCTATGTAAAGTATCAGTACTTAAACATCATGTAAACAAATCTTCGTATTGAGATTGGCAATATGGATGAGATGTTGTTAAAAAAATATAGCTAAATGTACAAATACAACACAAAACAAAATAATATAATTAAATAATCGTTTCTAAATGTTTGTTTTTACCAATTTATAAAAAATTATTTAGGATTCCTTGAGAATTAGACAAAAAGGAAGAGATGTAATAGAGTGAACTTGGAGGTCAGAAGGATGACGAATACATGAAGAAATAGCATTCCATACGGACGAGGATCGGATTAGGAAGGATTTGTCGAATGCTGCGCGTCCAACACACAGTGGTTCCAAACGTACTTTTTCGGGTCAAAAGTCTGCCCTGATCGTTCTATTTAAGATATATAAGCTATTTTAATGTCATTTTGTTCCTTATTAAATTCACTTTCAAAGGTATAATTGGCATATTTTTAGCTCATCATAAAAATATATAGGTTTCGTCGATCATTTCAGAGAAATGTCTCTTTATCTAAATATTCTTGTATACGTCTTTATATATCTATATTTCTGACCTTTAGCTTTGTTTAGAATCGTATTAGATAACTTTAAGTAAACTTTAGGTTTCATATAACGAATGGGTGATTTTTTATGAAATTTCAAAAAAATGTCGAAAATTTTTTATTTTTTTTATTTATTTATTTTATTTTATTTTTTTATTCGTATAAATTACAATTTGTCATAATAGATAATAATAATAGTGCTACAGGATCTCGTTCATACAATATTTACAATATAAACAAAAGGAAAGTCAAATTACATAAAATAAAATCAAAATAACTAAACGGATACAATAACAAAATTAAGTAGACAAAATAAACACAAATAAATGAAGTTAACAAATAAATAAACAAAACATGTCACATTCATACCTATGTACAATATTTACAATCAGCTCGAGAACCCCGGACGGGGCTTGTCCCCAGACTTGTGGAAGGACAAGCAGAGTCCAAAGGATCCCAGCGCCTCCCTCTCAGCCGCATCACTGGTGAGAGCCAGCGGAAGCTAAGTGAGGGCGCCATAGCCACAATCACACCGCACTTGAGAGGAGAATCTGACCAGTGTCAGAACTCCAGTATACGTATTTACAGTATATCTCGGGGCCACTGCCGTTTCAACCTTCTAGGTGGGTTTTTTGGATGAGTGGAGCTGGATAGGGATTGTGCTAAAGGATTAGGATGATGAATGAGGTTCTGATGGAATTTGGATGGAATTAGGTCTGAAATAAATGGAACATTAAGGTCGTGGTGCAAGGTATAGTTGGAGACATAATAAGGAGCATTTACTATTATTCGGTGGACTTTGGATTGAAAGGATTGAATGCGTTTGATGTTAGAACGTTTGGCTGTCCCCCACAGTTTAAGTCTGTAGGTCCAGATGGGCTTCAGTATTTTCTTATAAATTAATAATTTGTTGTCAACTGTAAGTTCAGATTTTATGTTTAATAGTCTGTATAACTGTCCGAGTCGTCGATTGAGTTCTTTTCTTTTAAGTCTGGTATGTGGGTTCCACGTCAGTCTTTTGTCTAGTAGTAAGCCAAGATAGCGGACTATATCTGAAGGAGAAATAGGAATGGAATTGAAGTAAACTGGCGGACAGGAGTTTCGTCGAAGGGTGAAGGTTACATTTTTGCATTTGGCTTCGTTCACCTTTATGCGCCAAGCATTACACCAGTCTTCGATAAGACAAAGATGTCTTTGCAGGATTAAGGATGCTGTTTCGGGATCGGAACTGGATGATAGGATGGCGGTGTCTTCTGCAAATGTTGCCAGAAAGGTGTCAGGATGATTAGGAATATCAGCGATGTAAAGGATGTAGAGAACGGGTCCCAGGACGCTGCACCTGACACCGGCCTCAACGGGATAAAAGTTAGAAAATTCTACACCACAGCGTACTTGAAAGGAGCGGTTTGAGAGATAGGATCTTAGAATGAGGTAGAGAGACTGGGGTAAATGCGTTTTAAGCTTGAAGAGTAATCCGGTGGGCCATACCCGGTCAAAAAATTTGCGCTATGTCCAGAAACGCACCAGAACAATACTCTTTGAATTCGAGGGCTGGGGAAATATGGTCTACAACTCGGAGTCCTTGTTGAACAGTGGAATGATGAGGACGGAAACCAAACTGATGGGAAGGAAAGTTTTGAGATTCTAATATAGGCAGGATTCGTTTTAGAAGGAGCTTTTCGAAGATTTTTGAGAGGATGGGGAGTAGACTAATAGGTCTGTAGGATGAAGTGTTACTGGAAGGTTTACCTGGTTTTAGGAATAGAATGATTGTGGAATGTTTCCATAAGAGAGGAAAATAGGTGGTGCGAAGGATGCAGTTGTAGATGTATGTAAGAAAAAAAAGTTGTCGCACGATCTGGGGGGTAAGGAGATCGTGTTCAGGAGATTTACGAAGGGTCAGTTTTTGAAGAAGATATTTCACCTCAGATGGATTAATAGCTTTAGGAGGTAGGGAAAGAGGTATTGGTGAGAAAAGGAATTCTTGAACTGTTGTGTGGTATGATTTCTGTTGGATTCCGGGTGAGGAGTGAATACTTTGGAGAGGTGTGTGGCGAATTCCTCGGCTTTATCTTCATCAGACGCAGCCCAGGAATCATCACCACGCCGGAGAGAATGGGAAACTTTATGGTATTTTAGGATCTTTTAGGTCACATTCCACAGGGAATCATCTCGAGCTGATAGAGAGGAGAGGTAGGAATTAAAGGACTGGGAACGGAAAGTCGCCAACTCCCACTTTAATTGCCTACAATAAAAGTTATAGGAGCGGTGATCTGTTGGGTGTCGGGTTCTTTGCCATAATGATCTGGCTCGGCGTTTTGCATGGATGAGGTCAGCTAGGTGTTGAGGTAAATGGTTTTCCTGAGGAGTTGTATTGGAGTGCTTTCGAGAGGAGGCAGTCCAGAAAGCTTGCTGAATGGCGGTAGTAAAGGAGTAGACGGAATCATCAAGGTCATCTGGTGTTTTGAGGGTCACACTGAGGTCAATATTATCGGTCAGGATTTGGCGGAAGAGGTTCCAGTTGACAGGGCCTCGGATAAATGATGGTGGAATGGGTTTCGGAATAGGAGTTAGGGATACTTTAAGGATCAGTGGACTATGGTCAGAGGATAGTTCATCAAGGCGAGTTTCGGAATAGTTCAGGGATCCTAATCCGCTGTGGATGAAGAAGTCGAGAATATCTGGATTACGGTTAAGATCTGTTGGCCAGTAGGTAGGGAGTCAGGATGTAGGACATTAAAATGTCGGGAATTCAGAGCAGTCAGCAAATTTCTTCCACGAGAATTCGTGGTTCTAGGACCCCACTGCTCGTGCTTGGCGTTCAAATCTCCACCCAGAATGAAATGATTTCCTAAGGAATTCAGGAAGGATGCAAATTCGGTGTTGGAAATGGAGTGTTTGGGAGGGCAATATGTTGATGTGAGGGTTACCGGATAGGAAAAAGTCTTGATTACTATTGCTGTGGCTTGCAGGAAATCATAGGTAGGAAGTGGGAGCAAATCATGAGAGAGGGATTGGTGGACAATGATAGCAGAACCGGCATGAGCTTTTCCGTCTGGGTGGTCTGTACGGTATGTGATGTATTGCGGTATTTTGAGAAACTGTTTAGTGGTTAGTCTAGTTTCAGTAATAAGTGCAACGTCAATTGTTTTATGTTGCAACAACGCTATCAGTTCGTCAGTGTGATTTCTTACACTATTCGCATTCCAAAGGAGAATGGATAAGGAGTTAGGAGAATTCATTTAAGGATTTTTTAAGGTAGGGATTAGATTTGACACTAGATTTGTAAGGAGTGATATTAGCGGCATTACGAGAGATTTAATTTCGGAGATGAAGGATGTCATGAGACTGGTAAGGTCTGTGACATTTGATGGAGAAGGGATATGAGAGATTTGATGTTGAGGAGTTTTTTGAAGAATAGGTAAATTTTGCGGAATAGTTTGTTTTGGAATGGATGAAGAATGCTGAAGTAAACGATGTTTCGGCAGGGCCTCGGCTTCATTACTCTGGTCCCCACCTCCAAGTAAGTGGGCAAATGAGACATTAGAATCTACAAACTTAGATGGTTCTCTTCTAGATCTTGTTATTCTTGCTGTTTCAGGTTCTTGAGGTTTTTGAAATCTGGTCCTTAGATTTTTATATATTTGGCATCCCTTCTAGTTGGCTGGATGGTCCTTGAGGCAATGAGCACATACTGCGGGGGATGACTTCGGTTTAGTGCATTCTCCAGTCCTATGCTCTTCTCCGCATTTCACACAGCGTGGTATATGGTGGAAATAAGATTTAGTATGTCCATATGCCTGACAATTATGGCATTGGACTATATCCTTCTTCATATAGGGCTTCTCAACTCTTACACTGCTGTAGTACAGTCGTTTAAGATCGCAGATTTTTTCGACTCCTGTCGATGGTTCTAGATCAACAAAAAACATTGGAAGTTGAACTTTATCTTTCAAAACGTTGGTGACTTGGCGCACCTTATATCCCATCTCCATCAGTTCTTCTTTAATAACTTCAGTTGGTGTTGAGGGATGTAAGTTTCTTATTACAACCCTCAGAGCTCTCTCCTGGCGTAGCTGATAAGTATGAAACTCGGCTTTGGTGCCTGTCAGATATTTAACTACTTTCCTGTAGGTTTCAGCACTATCCGGAGATATTTTAGTGTCATTTGTTCTATTCAGACATGACCAGACCAGGGTTGGTTAATTTATTGAGTTGTGCACAAAGAAGTTGAAATTTTTTAATATTTTTACAAATATCGGGGGAGGTGGTGGTTCCTTGGGTGTAGGGACAGATTCCATGTCTTCTTTTTCACTATGGAGGATTTCAAATGGATTCGGTGTGAAAAAAGGAGATTCGTCTGTCATCTCCTGTGATGATGGGCCAGGCTGGGGTTCAAATTTTGAAGTGTTACTTGAAGGGTTCGCTTGTGTTGGTAATTTCTTATTGTTATCACGACGGGGTCTTTGTTTAGTGGGAGACGAATTTTAACCTGCTGATCTTGATCTTTTACTTGAAGTTTTAGAAGACATCACTTGATGAAAATATCGCATTTCATATAAAAAAATATAGTAATATGAGAATGTTAAAGGGAAACAAGTAATAAGTATATATTCCCAATACCAGCAATCAGCTGATATCAGGAAATATGGTTACCCTTTGTGTCAAGCCTATTGACTCTGCATTCACTGCTTGCGGTAAAAAAAATAACTCTGCTTACCGAAATAATACTCCAAACCTTACTGCTGTCGATGTCCAAAAAGCTGGCAACTTTTTCGAGACTGGAATCAATGAAAATCCTTTTGAAAAATCAAAAATCTCAGAGACGAAGTTAAGTGCGACTGTTACCATCTGGCGCATCAGCTGATCGTCGAAAAAATTAAAATTATTTTAAATATCTAAATATGTGACCAACATAACGAAATGCAAATTGTTTTAAAAATTTTTGTTTTGTTTCTAGTTTTTACGAACAAAATTTCAAAACCGTAAATGGATTTCTATGTTTTTAGTGAAGAAGAATGCATTGTTGGCTATAGAAATTTGTTCAATAGAAAGACCAGAAAAAAATTGACATATAAAATTATATTGTAACCTAACTTAATTTTCTAAATGATAAACCATAGTAAAGTATTGCCCGGAAGCGAGATATAATTATAAATATGTTTGTGTAGATTATTTTTGTTATTTATTATTCTTAAATTTATTGTATCACATATTCATATTGTAATTCATACAATTTTAATGACAAATTAGCATTTCAGATTAGATAGAATCTATATAAATAATAAATAACAAAAGTTCTGCTCCGAAACGCAAAACAATGTGGTATGTTGAAACTGGCATGGAACACCAGGGATGCAGAGGTGTCAACCAGATACTTCTGTATCCGTGGCATTACCCACCAGTTTCATTTCTCAACATTGTATTGTGTTTCCGACCAGAATTTCTCTTTCTTTATTTTTTATTATCGCTTCGGGGCAGTACTTCATTATGGTTTATCACTTGGAAAAATTAATTTAACAGCAAAATAATTTTATATGTCAATTTTTTTCTGATCTTTCCATTAAATAAATGTCTATAGCTAACAATGAGTTCTACTTTACCAAAAGTGTGGAAATCAATTAACGGTTTTTAATTTTTTTTCCATAAAAAGTAGAAAAAATAATTAAACTTTTTAAAACAATTTGCATTTCGTTATGTTGGTCATATATAGAGATATTTAAAATAATTTTAATTTTTTCAACATTTTTAGAAATTTCTTAAAAAATCACCAATTCTTTATATGAAACCCAAAGAATACTTAAAGTTATCTAATACGATTCCAAACAATGCTAAATGTCAGCCATATAGATGTATATAAGAATAATTAGTTACAGAGACGTTTCTTTAAAATTATTGAAAAACCTATTTATTTTCATGATATAAAAATGAGCTAAAAATATGCCAATCATACCATTGAAAGTGAATTTACTAAGGAACAAAATGGCTGATATATCTTAAATAGAACGACCAGTTGAGACTTTCGTCCCCAAAAAGTGCGTTTGGAACCACTGTGCGACAGGTCGACGTCCCATGAAGTAGTTAGTGCAGGTCTTATCGGTACCTCTCGACCTCCTCCTGCAAGAAGACGTGAAGATGAAGGCTTACAAGAAAAGACAGGGCTACAAGAAAATCTTCGAGTGAGTATTGTGAAAGAACCCACGGAATGGAACGAAGATTCGGGAGGATACTATTAAGGAATGAAGCCAACGATGAATCAATACACCAAAAAGAGTTCACTTCGAAAATATTTCTCCTCTGTAAAATCCCGCTTAAAGACAAACGGTTTCTTACTGACTACTGGATATCGCAATTCCTCACAATTCATAGCGGGTTTCGTTCTAAACTTCAGAGATATGGCCTGAATATCGATCACCAATGCCCAATTTGTGGATTGACGGTGACTGCTGAACATATGTTCACGACCTCCACTGCATTTGATGCCCAAAGGGCTAAATTAAAGAGAGCCACGGGAATTTTCGTCATCACAGAGGAGGAGTTTCTTCAATTAGTGAGTGAAACTAAAAAAATATCTATGGCTATAAAAGATAGCTTTGAGGCCAGCCCACTTTAGCCTCGTTGCTCCAAGAGGAAGAATAATGCCTCTGCAAAGAAGAATTGTCTTAGGTAACTTTTGGTACCATTGGGTATCACTTATGTGAAGAAATGGTGGGAAATTTCGCGTAGCCGTATGGGCAAGGAAGGGATGCTTAAATAAATAAATAAAATCGTTACAATTACGAAAAGCAAATGATCATAATTTATTGTTGTAAGTAATAACGTAATATCTGCTATTAGATTATTTCTAGATTTTTCCAATAAAATAAATAGAATGTCTCTATAACCTTTTACGACTGCTTTTCCTATTAAATATAAACTTATAAAATTCACTTATTGTAAAAACCCATAACACAAGCGCGCACTAGTAAATCATTAAAATTTCCCGTTTCTTTTATTTCATAAATGAAACAGATCACTGGGATTTTTTTATATCTTATCAGCCGACTACGACTATAAAAGATCTTTTGAAAACGCAAACATAACGAACTCTGTTCCCTAAAACCGGAGACGATTATTGTAAAAAAAAAAAAAAAAAAAAAAAAATAGAAACTACAACACATGACACCTTCGATGAGCCAAGGCTGAACAATAATATATCTACGAACTAATTTCTAAATCAATACTCGATTCTTGGAATGCGTGGGCTTTCACACGTTTATAGCAGTCACCATGAATTAGACGGATATCCGTTATGCTGAATATTTGAATATATATGTACACAGTTATATATAATTATATAGCACAATTGCAGTAAATATTATTATTTTTAACTTATATTATTGCTTGTATTAAAATTATATTATATACTTTAATAATACTTATATTCAACACATGTACGTGTTTACGGATTTGGATTTCTCTTTTATAATGAACATATTTTGTTCTTAAACAAAAAAGATAAATTACTACTAATAAACATAACTAATGTTTATTTATAAAACTTCGTCACTAACTCAACAAGAACAAAACTACAGTACACATCCTGATTTAATAAATAATCCTTGATAAATCCTTGAACTATTATCGTACTTGGCAGTCCAGACCCGAAATCGGGCGGCGCCCTAGTTCGAGAAATAAAAAAGAAGTTTATATGAAATTTAGGCAATTTTATTTTCGTAGATACTAAAATTAAATGATTCATTCCACACAATGAATGTTAGAAAGAAATACACCATACTTGTAGCTACACACTTGGTTATGAATGGTTGAATTACAAATATTGATATAACTTGGTTATATAAATGGGCAAAACAGTGCTTAGCACAATTATTCTTCATCACTGTAAAGAATAATTGTGCAGCGAATTTCACTTTTGGTAGATGTGGATTTTCATATTAACAATAATTATTAATAATAATTATAATAAACTAAAAAAGAAACAATATTTATATGTCTTTAATGCTGATTCGTAATGCCGAGTTCCGAGGGCCATGCTGTAATTTTGATGCCTAAACAAAGCGAGATCGAGATTTTGTAGTTCAAGAAAAGAATTCATGAATAAATTTAATAATAAAAGGTTTATGATAACGTTGAAGACATTATGCATAAGCTGACGTAATGTAATGAAACAAATCAGTCATTAGATCACAATCACAAAATAAGAGTTCCTACAACTAATATAGAGAGAAGTTCTTAAAGATTAATGATTTATGCGCTCCCAGAAACTGTAGGACGAAACCATACTAACCTGGAAAAAGCAGACCAGTTGCTTTGATGCTACAAGACACAAACGAAGACCAACGACAAAACGATGTATACATGTATTTTCCGTTATATAACATTGTACATCTTCAAAACACTTTGCAGTGCTGCCGATTTTTTTTTCACCTTGGTGTCTCCGAAATCTTAAAGCCTCATTCGTTTTTATAAAACCAAATTTTAGCACTTTAAAATCGATAAGAAAATAAAATCTTAAACTAATTTAACTAATAAATTACGATTTATATTTCTAAGATGATGCCTCCGACCGTGTCGGCTACTTAGATAAACTAAAACCACACAACTGCTCAGTTTTACAGTCCTTTATCAATTCCTATGTTTGTTTGTTTATTTATTTAAATTCACTTTAATTCTATTATGGTTAATCAGACAATTCCACAGGAGTCCTAACTTTGCCAATCCAAGTTTAATTAGGATAGAGATCTTCAACGAGTTTCTTACGTCACACAGGCTCCTCCGAAGAACGTCATAATTAAGGATGTTTTACGCCCATTAAATAGTTCTATATTCACCTGCCAGATTAGAGCTCGCGACCTTGGGCATAGAAGACTATTATGCTAGACACTACACCATATGTGATTACTCAATCCCTATGTTATTAAGTATCAATAAACAATTTTACACAACATCGTTCCTCGGTAGCCATAAAACATTTAGGAAATAAAGAAATTCCCCATTAGTTAGTTAATAAAAGTTAAATAAACAGAGAGCATTTTTTTAAGATTTTATTATATTTTCCCAGTATTTATAATGATTGAAACCAACTCTAACCATTAAACTATAATAACAGACTGTTTCCTTCTAAGAAACTAAAAACAAATTGGTCTGGAGACAATTATTTATTTTATACCAGTGATATAGGGATTTTTCTTTTATAATGGGTTTTCAATAGCCTATTTTCCACGACGTTTTCAATGTTTTTTATTTGTTATAAATAGCTACTAACTTTAGTATAACCATAAACCTAAAAATCATAAATATGAGTGAGTATATTTGTTTGTAAAATAGGAGATATTCAAATGAAATATGACGACAATACTAAATATTACGTTTTATTTCTGAGTCAAGTTTGTCTTCTAAAGTCTTTATTCTATAAGTTGTATCTGAGAAGTATATATTTCTAAAATGTAAGGAGATTGCTCCGAAACAGTCTACAGAAGTTTGTGCATTAGATACTACTAGTGAGTGAGTTGTGTACCTTATCCAATATGTAAAATGGAAAAAAAAAATCTTCCTTTATGCATATCTGTACTGCAGTTGACAATCAATGAATGTGAGGGAAGGTATTGTGGTATTGTGGCGTGATAGGCCTAATGGAGAGAGGATGCTCAGCGGCACCTTTCTTGGCCTAATTCTTCTTACGTTTACTTAAGTCCCCCACCCTACTTCTTTTCAGCCTTCTGCGAGTCTTGTGGTGGTGGCCATGTTTTGTGTGAATGTGTCGGTAAGATCTCGTGAAAACGTTTGTATATGGAACAGTTTATTAATGATAAACTTTGAAAAAATAATTTCCCAAAGAATCCTTGCAGACTCCAATTTGGTAATCGAAAGGATATCTTAAGATGTGCAAAACAGTAGAAGACCCAATGAAGAGTTTGCGTCAGTTGTGAGGTAACATATGAAATTAATAGACCTGGAATTACCCCATCCTAAATTAATAAAAGGGGATAGTAGAGAAAGCCTTCATGCTAAGAATGGTAGGATCATAAATATAAAGTGATACAACCTGCATTGCCCTGAGTGCTGACCGTAGGCAAGCGGCATATTGTTCCAGTACAGTAATGAAACAAACCTTGATTGCTTTCGGAAATAACCGTTTCGTAATAGGACAATGCCGGTACAGAACAGGAGCCGCTTTGGGTATATCTGCGGTGGAGTGAGGACATCTGATCCCGGGCTGGAGAGCGGCTTGCAGTATATGGCATCAAACACAATGCCACCACCGGCTTTATTATTAATTGCGCCGGCTCAGTTTCACAATTGCCGCAGCTGTGTCCTTCCAACGGGAGTCCCCAAGCCCGAAATGGAAACATGCTCATTTGTTAGACTCCGCTATCTCGAGCCCATAAGTAATCAGGAATAACTTTTCCTGGCTGTTGCAGCAAGAGCCTACTATCGCACAACTTATTCCCAATGCTTACATTCATCGTTTCCCTTATTAACCCGCCCATTTCCATAATCTCAATGAGCCTCGGGGTAGAAAAAAGGAGTAGACATGATAAATAATGGCTAGGTGGGTTGAGCGTTTAAGTCTCATTGACCATCTATAGGCTACGTACGCTATAATTAGCTCGACGGTGCTATATTTCGTACCCGAGGCACCACTGACGTACTTATTGACTGAAATTATGATCGATAGCTCAGATGTTAGCTCAGAGTACCATGTTGAAACTAATTATCATTGTAAATTTTACAATGCAAATTCGTTTAACCACACATACCCAGTTATTTATTTAGTTCAGAAAAATACTGACGTACTCATTTTATTCCCTTTCTATCATTTTGTACTCTCAGCTGTCTAAAATAAATAACAATCATGGAATCTGATCTGGCCACATAATCATTTCCTACTAATTACAGCTCAGTAATTAGTTATTTCTAGAAATTTATCATGCAAATATTTTTTTGACTCGTGAACCTTCGCATTTCTTTTTGTTGTGCAGGTTAATTTTAAGTATATTGGTACAAGAATATTCATATAGTACACATTAAAATTAGTCCTACAACAGCAAATGATAAGAACGATTTACTACCAACGCTAGTCAAAATCGCGCTTTTGATTAGGCCTTTAAAGCGTGTCATCCCGTTATTGCAGGTTTCATTTAATTCATTTAATATACGACCCACTTTAGTAGAATCACTTTACAGTTTTGACAATTTGGCTCACTTAAGGTCTGCTTCGAAGATAATATTAAGAATTAGGTGAAAATTCGTGCTGATGATAAACTGACAAAATAGCATAATAACAACCGAACTGATGATTATAAAAAGACATTTTTTATGGAAATTATATTTCAACATATTTATTTTTATCGACATAATCAAAAGAACGCTCAGGCCCTTACGAACAGGGAGAAAAATGCAATTATTTTCAATTAATTCCTAATTAAACTTTCAATTTCGTTCCTTATTGTGCTATAACACACACCTTTCATAATGTTATTGGTATAGTAAAAACTAAAAAATGAATTTTGCGTTTCTGTTGAAAATACTATGCTGAATATAATACCTGCTGAAAATCGACGTCACAGCTTTTTTGTTGCTAAGCAATATTTATAGTTTATTCTTTATACAGTAACAAAAAAAATAAGAGATATAAAAAGGATCATCCAGGCAAGAAGTGAGGAAGCTAAGGTAAGCAATCCTTGCATTGGAGGTGGGAACCAAGTAACCTAGGGCTTAGCGTCAGGCCGAACAAGACCAAGTACATGCGAATAAGAGGGAAGAATAAAGAGACGAATACCTCGAAGTTGGCCAGTCAGATTTAAATGCGTTGAAAGCTACCTGAAAACTGAAATCACGAAATAGATCTTATTTCGCAGAATATTGGAATAAAAATTAATTATTGACCTAACCATTCCTCCATAAAACATTAGTTCGACGAGTGATGTTATGTGGCTCAGAGGCTTGGGTCAGAACAAAAACCTGATGATAAAAGGCTTCGGAACTCTGATATGACGATCCTGCGAAAGATTTATGGGCCCGTAAAAGAAGGTGAAACATATTAACCGAGAACTTTACAACAGTTCGGTGTCTGGGTTTCCTACTAGACAAAAGACTGACCAGGAACCCATATACTCGACTTAAAAGACAAGAGCTCAGCAGAAGATACGGACAATAATGTAGACTACTAAACAGAACATTACAATTTCCGTTGGAAACAAACTATTAATTTACAAGACAATTCTAAAACCCTATGTGGACCTATGGAATTGAACTATGGGGAACTACTAAATTTTTGAACATAAAACTTACCAATCATTTCAGTCCAAAGTCCTTAGAACAATAGTCAATGCTCCCTATTATATTACTAACAAGACTTTACATCATGACCTCAAGATTTCTAATGTTCTTGATCTCAACCCATCCAAATTCTCAACCTTCCACCAGAAACTTACCCTTCTTCCTAATCTCCTGGCAAAATCCCTATCTAGTAACAACCATCCTCTGCAACCCTTCTCGTAAGTTGCACCTTTTTGTACCATGCATTTTGCACCTTTTTACAATTTCTCAAAAATGGCTATAACGATATTGATTAAACTATATAAATCAATGTAAAATTTGATAGGCTTTAATGTGATGTAGGTTTCATCGTGATTGAAATAGTTTGATAGGGCTTAAATGCCGATATTTTAAATTTTCTTCTTCTAAAGTACCTTTAGTTTTGTAGATCCGAAAAAATTAACCATATCATCTTAATAACGTTAATGAAGGACGACTAAATATACAAGTTGGACGAATTTGATGATCAACTGAAGGATATAAGAGCAAAACATTTTTTTTATGATTTTTTTTTGTTTTTGATAATTTTTCTTTTTCTTTCAGTGGCGCGACAGGCCGTGTAGGCCCTGGGCCTCGCGGTGTAAACGCCTGCGATTTACACTCACGTTTCACGATGCAATTTTTAGTGTCATCACTCCCTACGACTAATTTTGTGAGTTGCCACCCTTTGGCTGACGGGTCTCACATACCCGGAGGAGAGGTTGTGAGTGAATCCACATTTTTTTACATCCTTATAAAAGTCCCGCCGGGACTAGGATTCGAACTCAGAACCTGTCGCACGAGAGACTAGCGCGCTAGCCACTCAGCTACGGCCCCCCCTTTTTTGATAATAATGCCCAGTAATATAGACGTATAATATAAAGAGAAACAGTTTAGAACAAATACTATCTAATACAAAAAGTTTTAAAAGCCAATATTAAGTGACGAATAAGGAATAAACTTATTGCTGATTAAACATTTAATATAGTTATTTGATTTAACCTTAATGATATGTTTCCAACGAAAATAAATACACGTTTTATTAAAATCAAGTTAAAATGTTTGTCAAATTGAATTGTATTTAATAGTTTTTAAATTGATTTTAACAGTCAAGGTAAGTGAAAGTCGTGTGATGCCCGCACCAGATTTTTTTTTATTCTGAAAAAGTAAGTACGATTTTTAAGCCCAATTTGTGAGCTTTTTGGAGACAAAGTAAAGAGAGAATTTAACAGTACACTAACATAAACATATATTGTTATATTTTTGAAGAAACAGTTTTGTAATCGACAAATGAAATTAACAGTCAGACCTTTTCTGATTATCTTTCGGCTTGGAATAATTAAAAAGCATGCCCAGTAAAAAAACAACTATAAAAGTGCATGAGTCCCATGATTACTGGGAGAGTGCCATCATAGCTACCGTATGGGAAGAGATGTGACACCGAGGCTCCGTGGGAAGGAGGCGGGGTTGCGAAAGGTGGGTATTAAAGATTGTACGCTGGGAGGAAGGCTATTAGGCTATCTAGGGCACTGCGCTCGTCTCCAAGGGGGAATCCTAATGCCCCTCCTTTTATAAGGCATTTTTCTTGAACCTGATCGCCTATCGCTAGCACATCTCTCTCAAGCTACGATTTACAATGTAAGAAGAAACTTAGCAAGGGGATAGCCGTAAGTTTTATCTTCACTTCATTCTAGAGCGGTTACAGACGGCGTATAAGACCCAGAGTGTAAAACGTGTTTTCCCAACACTTATTATACATTTATTTATGAGGACAAGCAAAAAATAATTATAATTTAATTATATTTCCTCTAAAGGTATGCCTATCGTCTATTTGGTTAGAGAAAGTAAAACATGAAATAATAACACGACGTCGTTTTCTGTTACTGTACAAAACGTATTGGCAATATAAAAATTAATTTTGTTTCAAACTATTAGTCCCGCCCTGCTTCGCAAGAGTGCAGTTTGAATGAGGTTTATGTTTAAAAAATCACTATGTATGACCGATTTAGAGTTTATAGCTTTGGTAATTTTTGTTCATCGTTACGAAAAGTGCGATTAGTAAGAAAAGATCTTTCATTTTACGAAATGAAAAACATAAATAAAAATTATTAATGTGAAGCATGAATAAAAGAAAACTTAATTTTCACATAGAAAAAAAACTGATTGCAATTTATGTTTTAGAAACCATAGAAAAACAACGTTATCATTTCGTATGTAGAGAGATAGAGAGTTCATAAGATATGAATATTATATTTCCTTTAAAGGTATGTCAGTCAACTGTTTGTTTAGGCAATATTAAATTTATAAAATAATAACATGCTCGTTATACAATACACAAAACAATTGACAGTCGAAGTATTAATTTGTTTAGTGTTTTTTAACTAAAACGCTAATAAATAAAAATTGGAAAAAAAATCGAAGTTTTATCCTTAAATATGTTCGTGACTTTTGAATAATTTTTGAAGATAGGAGAAAAAATATGTATAGATTTTAGAATCACTAATATTTTAAGTTTTTTTTTAATTAAAAAAAAAAATTGTCATTAACTCCATATATCAAAACCAGCAATTGATGTTTTCGCTTTTTCTAATATATATATTAGGACACAATATATATTATATATATATATATTATATATATATAATATATATATATGTGTGTATATATAATAGTTATATAAATTTAATACACATCATCATCTTAGTATTTTTTGTAATTTGTTTTGTTTGTTCATATTGCATTGATATGTATCTTTGATTTGATATTTTTGCAACCTTGATGTTTCAGCCTAAACGCCAGCAAAATTAAAATATTTTTAACACCAGTGACTTCCGATTATTTCTACCAAATATTTTATTAATTTATTTTAATTTATTTCTTTCAATCAACAAAATTGTTAAGAATAATAAAATTACCTGTTCAATTAGATCTCGACTTTTCTTAGGTGAAAAACATTAACCATCATGCGAATCTCTTCTAATATGATATGCTTTAATATGAAGGATCTCTTAAAACTAATACACTCTAAACGCCTCTAGCCAAAGGTGTCTTGAATGGTTTAGATCCGCTTCTTATTTTAAAAACA
Source organism: Piezodorus guildinii (assembly GCA_023052935.1). Classification (NCBI taxonomy): domain Eukaryota; kingdom Metazoa; phylum Arthropoda; class Insecta; order Hemiptera; family Pentatomidae; genus Piezodorus; species Piezodorus guildinii. The sequence goes on from CM041292.1 coordinate 61,355,889, forward strand.
TAAGAAATAACTCAATTACAAGTTGCATAAATTGCGTGATTCTCATTCCTCATTAACACCTTATCAGAGGTGTTAATGGTTTTAGAAGAAAAACTGTAGAAAACAGCTTATTTTCTCCATTTTGTAATTTAAAAATTAATGAAAGCGATAAGAAATTCTGTTTATAGCATAAAGCACAAGAAACGTCCAATATACGCAAGCAATTACAGTTCTTTACTTCATAAAAGGACATTGTATGCTACTTTGCGCAAAAAGGAAGAGAAATCGAGATAAGGAATAACGGCAGAAAGAGGAAGGATAAAAAAAGAGAAACAATAGAGAAGAATCAGAAAAAAGATAAAGTGTTTGCAGAGCTTCGCGGCCGGTACTCTCCCCTGGCTATTAATTACAAATGATTAATGTTCACGGTCCATTTGAAAGAGTAACTAATTACTTTGATTCGCTTCCGGCTGAGGAGGATAAATGAGCCGCCATCAAATCCCATGGGACAAAAACATACAGTTAGTCTTTCATCTGCCCTCGTATGGAGCAGCTCTTTCATCTAGCTCCGGTCTGGGGGTATCGTACTGCTCCATCTTTTTATCACTACTCAGCCTAATTTTTTTTAAAAATAAATAAAGTAATATTACTAATTCTATGAATCTAGTATGCGAAAAGAAAGAACTGAATATTCTAAAATTATAACTTAATAGTTCTTCCGTTTTTTATTTATTTATTTTAATGATATTTACAACTGTGTTTTAAGAGAAAATACTATGAGTAAACATGATCATTGATCAGATGGGCTTGATAAAGGCTTGTGAATAAAAAAAATGGGTAGTCTCTTCAGTTCAGTGTTTATTAAAAATAAGAGTTCTCGAAGCTTTCGCCTTTTCAGGACCTCGGAGGATCAGCAGGAATGTGTGGAGATGAGAAGTTGCGAACAAGTAGGTTTGAGTTGACGGGTAATTATTAAAGAAGATAAATATTTATTTTGGGCTAACTAAGTCTGCAACTAATGAGATATTCGGGTTATTATGGCTTATTTTATTGGTCACAAAGTAAGGGGAATTTAGGATTTTTCGGAGTATTGTAAATTGCAAGGTGGGAGGAATTCGATAGTTCGTTGGATCAGAATAGTTTTATCTCACATATTCAACTTATCTAAGGACTATTATCTTAGGACCCCACCCTCATACAAGATTGAAACGACAAGAACTTATAAAACTTACCATTCACTGTAACAATTACTTTATAAGAGCTCCACTTTTATTACTTACTTTACAAAAAACTCATTTATTTTACAAGTATCAGGAATCTTTTGGAATCGGACTTTAATACTCGACAAAACTGATAGCTCCTTCCATATACAAACTGCAATAAATATATTTCGAAAAATTACATATATGTAGTCTGATATGGAACAACTACACTTTTTATCAGCGTCCCCTCCCCCTCCCAATATATATGTATATATAAATATATATATATATATATATATATATATACATAAAAAAATGACAAAAAAAAAAAAAAAATCCAGCTAAGAATGTTTTAAGCTTTCTGTAACGCTTTTTAAGCTTTGAAGGGTAAGACCAGTAATTTAACAGTCTTATTTTTTATTCTGTATATATCATCATCGATGTTGACACTTAAGTAATAAGGTTCTTTTACGTTGTAGAAGTGCACTATCAGGAAGGTGGACAAAATTGTTCAAATGGAAATTGCCAAGATAGCTTTTAACGAATAATAGATCACATTCTTCGTTAATTATTAACTATCTTGATAAACTATAAAGGAAGTAACTAAATATAAAGAACAAAAGTTCACAGAATGGAAACCACCAATTAAAATAAATATAACATTTTGAATATCTGTAGTTTACAATGAATAGTTTCATCGTTTTAATTATAGTAAAAATGCATTATTCACTTACAAAATAGGCCACATCTAGAAAAGATAAAAACATAAATAATTTGGCTTTTTACTTTCACTTACTATATATAGTAAGGGAAAGTATTGCGATCGTGAACATTTTCGAATTCCAGTTTTCAACGGAAATACACGTTTTAGGGTCCCCTGAGTCCAAATAACCAAGTCGCGCAAAAAGGTGTGTGTGTGTGTGTGTGTGTGGTAACTCCCAGGCGGAAACGAAAAGTCCTATGAAACTGAAATTTCATATTTAAGACAACTATACCCCCGAGACGTTACAAAACCTTTTTCATAAAAATGAGCTTACGAGAAGAGCCACTTTATACTAGGGGTACTCACTACGTTTGCTATAGCATGCTATTTGTGCTATTGTGATAAACCCATCAATTTTATACAGGAAATAACTGTAGAAACTCGACGGGTTTAGCAAAATAACACAAATAGCATGCTATAGCAAACGTAGTGAGTACCCCTACTATGCATTTTGCAAGTTAAGCAAATTTGAAAAGCAACTAAAGGAGAAAATATTCTTTTAATGAATTTTTGCGTTTTTGAACATATGAACAATAATATACATGTGTAATACACCGTTGGAAAGCTAAAGATTTTAGAAAAAAATATTATCTAATACACAAGAGATTGTAAAAGTTAATAGAGAGTGATAAAAAGCCGATAAAACTAAGTGATTGTTTTAGATTAAAATATAATACATTTTTTAATAAAACACATGTTTCTATAGAAATTCAATTTAACTAATTTTTTAATGGTTTTACTCATTTTTATCTCTTACTGCTTTTGAAAATTCTTTAATTGATTCTAAAAACGGAGGTAAGTGAAAGTCGTGTGTTGCCCACACCAGATTTTTTAATAAAACACATGTTTCTAAAGACATTCAAATTAATTAATTCTTTAATAGTTTCACGTATTACTTTCACTTACTATATATAGTAAGGGAAAGTATTGCGATCGTGAAAATTTTCTAATTCCAGGTTTCAACGGAAATACACATTTTAGGGTCCCCTGAGTACTAAATAACCAAGTCCCGCAAAAAGGTCTGTGTGTGTTGTGTGGTAACTCCCGGGCGAAAACGGTGAGTCCTATGAAACTGAAATTTCATATTTGAGACATACGCCCGAGACGATACAAAACCTTTTCTCATCAAAATGAGCTTACCAGAAGAGCCACTTTATACTATGCATTTTGCACCTTTTTTAGATTTTCTCCAAAACGGTTCCGACGTTTTGATGAAACTGCTATATCGTTGTAAAATTTAATAGGCTTAAACGTCATGTAGGTTTCATTCTGATTAAAATGGTCTTACTGGGCTTAAATGCCGATATTTTAAATTTCCTTCTTCTAAAGTACCTTTAATTTTGTAGATTCTATAAACATAACTTATTATCTTGCAACCATTGATAATTAACAGCTAAATATGCAAGTTGAGTGAATTTGACAAACAACTAAAGGAGAAAACTGAAAAATATTTTTTTATTTTTTGTTTTTCAACATAAGAACAGTAATATAACGTATAATATACCGTTGGAAAGAGAAAGATTTAGAAAAAATATTACTTATACATAACCTTGTAAAAGTTAATAAAGATTGATTAAAAGCCTATAAAACTATGTGATTATTTTAGATAAAAATATGGAGTTTTGAATAAAACACATGTTTCTATATTAATTCTATTTAATTAATTCTTTAATGGTTTCAATAAGTTTTATTTCTAATTTATTTGAAAATTATTTAATCGCTTTTTAAAACGGAGATAACTGAAAGTCGTGTGTTGCCCGCACCAGATTTTTTTTTTTCAGAATTAGATGAAGGAAGCAACTTTTAGCCAAAGCTCCAAGTAAGTTCTCCAGACGTTAATTAATACTTTTGGTCGCTATCGATCTACTTTATTTCTATAATTAATATTTTTAATGAAAAAAACATAGAAGTAAACCATTTTTGTTTAGCTGTTGTTGTTTTTTTCATTGTTAGTAGTTTTATTGAGATAATTGTACCAATTAATTTACTTTCGTTCGCGGTTCCTTTACATGTGCTATCTCGCCTATCTATTGATTTAATATGTATTTTCTTAGTTCTTTTGATTAAGTAAGCAATAATAATTTATATTACGATCCTTGAGAAAATTTATGTCAACCTTCAAGCGTTAGTATATGTTTCCGTCGTTAAATCATGCTAATTGCCTTTTTATTCAAACAAGGGAGAAATGCTATATAAAATGATTAGAAATAAAACAAGCTATTTAACCTAGCAGGGGAAGTGGCTCTATATCTCTTACCTGACACGGAATTAATTCATTGAGTAGCTTCGTTGCCTTTTGCCGCACAGAAACTGTACCATTTGTGACAAGAAAATATTATGCACAATAAAACAAAAGTTGGAGATATTGCTAATTCGATTATAAAAATTATACCGGTTTTTCAATTTGATTATTTTCCTCAGGTGTCTCAAGGCTAAAACCTCTGGCGCGTTTATTTATATAATTATTTTTTGCGTGTATTCTTTATTTATACTATATTTTTTTCTGCGAATTATATAATATAGTATACAGAGCACTAAACCATGATCTCCAGATCCAGGATTTAACCCCGTTAGTATCGAGTAATTATCAAATTTGTTACTTCAGCCGTGGGGCGATCTTGGAGTAGGGAGATCCGAATAGGCTGTACGTGATCTCGACCTTATCACCTCAAAGAATGGCTGTTTACAGAGAAACAGTGAGGATCTCTGTATGCGCTGAACATGAAACTTTCATGGGTTAAAGAGAGGTAAGGTGTGAATTATTTTGTCCACATATTTATTGACAAAAAGTTGTATTTAATTTATTTTGTTTGCTTACCTATAAGCAAAATATATTAAAAAAGGAAAGTAGTGCGTTTGTGTACATTTTCGAGTTTTCAACGGAAATAAACGTTTTAGAGTCTTCTCAGTCCAAATGACCTAGTACCACAAAATTGTTAGGGTGTGCATGTCAGTCTAGCTCGAAAATATAAGTTGTATAAAATGATTTTCTCGAAAACGGGTCGATTTTAATTAAATTTGCTAAATCGATGTAAACATTAATTTGACTTTAATATGATACAGGTTTCATTCTCAATGACATAATCTAACAGGGCTGAAAAGCCGATATTTTAAATTTTCTTCTTCTAAAGTATCTTTAATTTTTTCGTATACTTAAAAAAACTATCGAAACTTAACGTAAATATTTAACCTTCTTCAGCTCTAATTGTACATAAAGGTTTTTATTTGATTTCGTCATGATTTTAATCGCATGGTAAGAGAAGGTCATGTGTTAGGTGCACCAGTTTGTTTTTTTTTCTTTCAAAAGGACAGTAGTAAGAATTAGTAGGATATTTTATCAAAATAACCAGCCTATTACCAGAACTCCAAAATCTCCAAGGTCTCGGGGCAAATAACGTTTTTACGTTCAATGCAGTAGGTATAGTTGGAGCATGGTTTGTACTGGAGGATTAGGAAGATGAAATAAGGTCTAAAATAAATAATACAAACCAAAGTGATGATTTAGGATTTTGTTGGTTCCTTATTACGGAATATGTTCTGTCGAATAGTAAACATTGGGTGAGTTTATTAATAGAGAACATCGCAGCCTCTTACAGTTCAAGATAAGTCAAAAATAAGAATTTATAGAGAAGTATTATACGAGCAATGCACCGTTCAAAGATAGCAACAGATTAGCTTATGATTCTTTAATTTAATATTGTATATATAATTAATTAGTTGAGAGATAGTATTATGGTTTTCAAAATATGACTGAAGTTTTAAAAATATTTTATAATTGTATTCATTCCTCAGAGACTATCACCTATATAATTATAACATCCAGCCATAAAAGAAATTCCATTAATAGCCAGAGGACTCCCTAATTCCAACTTATACACACATATATCTTGGGTACCGCTATTAGCAGCCTGCATATTTCAAAAAGAGTCTCAATAAATTTAAGCCGGTGCGGTCCCTTCCACGCGTTCAGGATCGGTACCTGGTCGTTTAAGTTCTGCTCCATTGCCTTAGGTCCCTAACCCGAACGAGCACAGGAAAAAAACAACAACCAATAAATCAGATCATTTTTTTTCAAGAAAGAGTATTTCGAAATGCGTCGTGTCGCGAACTGAAAGAGACGGCGGTGTGACTCTTGGGTTGCCACAGCAAGAAGAGATCCATGACCCCAGATGGCAGGGACCTCTTCACACTCCTGTTGGAGCGGCACTACGGCGTATGATGAATGGTCACCTTCTAGATTGGTTCCATCATTGCATTACCTCTCCCTCGAATTGAAAGCATCATTTCATTACTGGGCAACTTGGTCCCTTTGCAACGCCTCAAACGGCTGATTCGTTTCTCGGATCTCGAGCGTCATTTCCGGCTGAGATTCGGGACTTTCTGAAATCGTTTTGCACAATCTAATGATTCATCAATACTTCCGTTACATAATGTAGCGAAAAATATGGGGAAATGAGTATAGCGAAATATTTTATGCAGTTTAAACATTATTTTTTCATCAACAACAAGTTTTGGCCTTTGGAATAAATCTTTGCACTTGCTTCTATTTTGTCGCACAAGTAAAATTACATCAAAAGAAAAAACAAATAAGGAAATAGTGGATATAGTTAGTAGACCGTTAAGAATTACTGGAGGCGACCAGTCGATGAAAAAATTAAGTAGTTTCAACTATTTGTTTTCTGCCAACGCATTGCTACGTTTCGATACCCAATACCAAAGTAATACATTTACAATAAGGTTAAATACAATATTTTATAAACTACTGAGCTCGAGGATGTCAATGTTTAAAAAATAAATAAATGTGTAAATAAATCGATTAATTAAATTAATGACTATATTATAATAATGGAAGGGCTATACAGAATAGATAATGACTAAAGATAATGTAAAAAGATATTAATATCACATAAAGTAAGAGACATTGAAATACGGAGTAGAGTTGAGATACGTACCGTATTTTGGGCGAATGGAAACTAGGTACATTTAGTACATATTTTTCATGGTACGTACATCATTACGTAGTTATACATGGTAGGTACATATTTTTTCTAAAAACTTTACATGTGTATTACTGAACCTATATTTAATGGGTTATAAAATTCGTCCAGCTTGTATATTTACCCGTTTTATATCAGTGCCAACAAGATTATACGGTTAATGTTTTTTAATATACGAAATTCAAGATACTTTAGTCAGAATGAAACCTATCTGATATTAAAGGCCATTAAATTTTACATATATGTAGTAATTAGATTTATCATAATAGGATCCTTTTTTGAGAAAAAGGGTGTAAATGCATGGTTTGAAGTTGCTCGTATGGTTCACCTGTTGGTAAAAAAGTTGATGTAACAGGTATATACGCTTATAAAGTATGAAATGTTAGATTAATGAAACTAATCGTTTTTGAGCTAGACTTTCCACATACACAGGTTTTGCGGGACATGGTCATTTGGACTCAGGGGACTCTAAAGCGTGTTTTTCCGATGAAAACTTTAAACTTTTGTTATTGTTTGAATATGAGGATTCACTCCGAAAAAATATTTAATTAATTATCGCTCCAAATATGATCCCCATTATATTTACGAAGCTGTTAATGAGGGTTACGAAATTCGATCCGTAAACTGTTAGGTTCGCAGCAGGTGTCCCGCCCCTGATTAACAGCGTAACCTCGGCGACGTATCAATCTTAATGTAGGAACGGACCAAACCGAGGAACCACTCGGCTGTTATTAATGACTTCAGAAGCGGCTATTAAGGAAATAAATAACTGAGAAATATTCATTTACGGCTGACACGAAGCAAGCTAACTGAAAGACAGGTAGAAAATAACGGCGGGTTGATTGGGGAATGGGAAGAGTAACATGTTCATTACTAATCCAGGGGGCGTACGCCAAATGGCAGGGGTATTTTTAATATCTGAAATTATAGAATATATCTTCTTTTAAATAGTTTATTGACTAATAAAGGAGAGGAAAATGTGACACTCCATCAATTATGAAATAGTTAGTCCACATACTTTCTTGATTCTAATAACGATTAATTTTTATAACCGTTTCTCTTTATATAACTAAGTAATCTCAAATTTATCACTGCAAATATTTATTTTTTTTAGTTGTAATCAATTTATTATTTATTTATCTCCTATATCATCGGCTAAGGGCCATTTCTTGGCTTTCGTTTTTCCCCACACCTTCTTCATCATCTCATCTATTTTCTTTATTCACAGTATCTTTTGATCTCCTTAGTCTGACCAATCAGCCAAAGATACGCTGATAGTTGAAGATTGTTCAAGCAACCATTCCATGTGACCGTTAAAGGTTATAGCTGAATAAGTATAGAAAATTCGGAGTAAAATAAACGGAGTAAATAAAAATTAAAATAACCAAAAACACGTTTCAAAAGGGTTTATTTTTTTTCTTTATTGAACTACAAATCGAGTTTTCGTTCAAGAGTGATGACCACATCATTTTTTTTACGTCTTTAACTCATGACAAAAATCATCATTGGTTAACTTCCAATTTCCGAAAACTTTCTGGTTAAAGAGCTAAAAATGTAGGTAAATTATTTTTATCCGACCTTAAATCGATCCCCCAAGTGTGAGTAACAACCTGCGGGACAGATTTCTCATATTTACACCGCTATACCATTAGAACAATCTTTCCTCATTGTTCACAGGTCTTCAAGTGTACGGAATGTTAATTGTTCTTTATTGGCCAGCTCTCTTCTCCTACTTTTCTTAGACGAAGAATATTCTCAGTTTTTTCCATTCATTTTAAACAGTAGTAGCTGTTGAAAACCACTTAATTTCAATTCGTTCGTAGTCTTATTGTTGTCTTCCTGAATATGTCCTTCTTACTGTTTCATTTCTTTTTTCAAAAAACACCGTTCTGTCAAGCCTTTGTAGCTTGTTTCTGCAATTCATTCTGGTCAATTAAGTTCGCTAGATATTTACATTATCTCGCAGTCTTGACTATGAATTTTTTAATAATTTTATATTTTTTCTTTGATCTTTTGATTTCAGTACGTTTATTCACATCTTGTCACTATAAGCATAAAACCTTTCTTAGAACAATTATTTAAAAGTTGGTGCAATTTCAGTCAACATTTCGAGATATCTGAAATTTTCTAATATTCAAGAGTTTCTGCAATTCCGATAGTTAAAATCGTTTTAGATCGTTTAGATACGTATATTATTTATTTTTATTTTTTTTTTAATTATCGGAAATCTAACAGACTTAAAAGAGATTTTTGTCACCTAACTTAATTTATGTAAGTTTTATTTAGGAAAAAAATACTTTAATCGTAAAACAGCTTCTATTTCTTAACAAAAAAAAAAAATCTTACAGAGCAAAAATTAAATGTTTGTAGATTGTTGAAAGAAATGGCAAGTGGGCAATTGAATGATCGTACTTATGTGATGTTTTTAAGTTGCATAACAAACATGATGTAAAATAGATTAAGTCAGAAGACGAATTAGTAGAAAATTGACAATTATTATTTTGTAATATTGAGGGTGTATAGTCGACTGTAGAAACTATTATAGGTGGAATAGTCAGGAATCAGTCATTTTGAAAAGTTTTTAATTTTGCCAACGTTTCGGCTCAAGCTTGTGAGCCATCATCAGGGCATTACTGAGCCATGTCCAAGCATAAACTTCGGGTTTATTATTAAAAACTTTTCAAAATGACTGATTCCTGACTATTCCACCTATAATATTATTTGTAATATATATTTTTTTTTTTTTTTTTTTGGCGAAACGGTTGGGTTTCTTAAAAATCTAATGAGAGTGATATTTCAAGCATATAGTAATAGTGAAACTACGGTATCGCATCCTCGATAAGTCGAACAGCAGATGAAGACAAGAGAGGCACTAAATTAAGCAGCACTACCTGACGTCCATACGTACAGAACCTTCACACCCAAGTAGAGTAGGGGAATTAATAATTCAATGAAGGTAGGAGGGTTAGTTGTGAAAGGACATGCGGTATTAATTAACCCTTCCCTTCCATCCTTCTTATTATTCCATTGATCGCTTTATAACCTGTCGAGGTTTGATACACGACATCTTCTTCACATATTCCTGTTCACAGTGATCATTCCACATTGTATTAATAACAAGCTTTGTATCATACAGTACATAATGTATACTGTAAAAGATTGATTACTGCTACTCAATGTATCTTAGGCCTGACGAGGGACTTTCACGAATATGTTAGGTATCAACAAACCTAGAGGATAAGTACACAAAATCACTCTCTTTTTTTAATTGGTACTAAAAACTCTTTATGATACTAATTTACTCTATACGAAAAAAAAACACATAAATTTATCATTAGCTTTCATGTGTTTAGTCCAATATGAAACAATAAATATCATGTCAATTTAATAAATAGTTTGATGAAAAACAATTAAAATGTAACTGTAATAGAAAATATATATATATATATATAAAAGTTAAAACAAATATGGATGATATTAATGAGGAGCTAGGCAAGTGAGGGTTATTTTCCTTCAGTAAAATTCAGTTGATTGGATTCAGTGAATGGTACAACTTCTGACTATTTTGTGTGGTTTTTTATCACTTGAAGATTGTTCTAATTTTATTTTACTTCAGAATCGATTAATCATGTTTTTTTCCTGATCCGACAGAAGGTAGAATAAACGTTTTAATATGTTTATATGCAATGATAGGATGACAATCTTGATTATTCGGTGATTTTAAACCCTGGATAAGGTAAAGTGGTAACTCAAGGATAGTCTATATCTTTATCTACTGATACAACATAAATTCAAAATTTGTTGGGGGCGGGGTGTCGAAAAAGGGATAGCGTAGCCAAGCAAGCAATGATGACTATAAAAATGTAACAAAATAATTACGAGGCATTTATCGTCCGGCATCACCCCCTGGTCCGAAAAACTCCCACAGATACTTAAAAGACGTTCTACGAGTAGATTATAAAGCAGAATCCGCCAATAAAATAATCCCGACCTTACACAAGAATATGCAACCGATAACAAGGTATTAAATATTACCTTATTAGTCATCACCGTTTCTTCCTCTAGTAACACATTAACCACAGAAGAGCGTATTACAATGGAGACAACACTGAAAGAGTACATCGCATTTAAATGTCAACACAGTTGTAGGAATTCCTCGACTCCTCTAGACAAGGCTGCCACAAGTAGTATGAAAATGCTTCGAATGGTAGTCGAGTAACAGCGATGCTATGGAGATAAAACTGTGCTGTTGTTAGGAGCTATTATGCCGTGTGTGTATTACCTCAGAAAGGGCGCGTGTAGCAAATGTCAGTCCTGCATCACTAAATCAGAGAGCTCGAACAATCTAAAAGTATGTGATGAGATGAAAACGGAGATTGCCTGAGAGCAGTAAATCAAGTTTTGCATACGGGGACAGTGAAATACAATGCATTACAAATACTTGGCCGATACTTGGTTCACGATCTTCCACAGAGGTCAGCGCAGGGGAGAAAGTCTTCGCGTGCCTCTACACAGTCATCGCGTAATGATTTTTCTGGACCCTGCCTCCGCCACCTCTCCTTGTTTTGATCCTACGGTTCGATTCCGACCGGCCGGCTAGGAGTTTAATTGAACCGACATCAGAAAGCAGGAGCGGTTGCACAACGCAGGGCTAGTCTTCGTTTCGCTCCAATTCTTCGGAACCTCTTTCTCATCCCGACACTGCCATTACCGGTGTTTATCGACGAAGCCATCTGTCGCTTTTTCGTATCCTGACCAGCCGGGCAAAAAATATCGTCCTATCGCATCATCTTTACCGTTGATGTCTTAAAGTTATGTAACTGTCAATCTGTCGAACTGCTTTATTTGAACTGTTGTGGCGACCGAATCATACATAAACAAGCAAACAAAATACAGTATATCATTCAAAGAGAAATTTACACAGTTAATAGCGATGACATCAAAATATAATTCTAATTATTACATTTATATTCAAGTTGTTAGCAGGCCACTACAGGAATGAGGAAATGGGAACGAAGGAAACAATTACCAGGCTGTAAGTGTTTACTTCGATCCTCAAAACATTGAATAGCGAAAAATTTAAACTAATGTTAGAAAGATATTTATTTAAATATTCATTAGGAATTAAACATTTTTCATTATCTTATGCGAAGTTACTTCTGTTCTTAAGCACATTATTTTGGATACGTTAGAAAATGACTAACTTTAAGGTTTTGGTTCTGCAATAGTGATCAATAGCAATTACATAACTTAATAATGTTGAATTTTTTTTTGTAGAACATGTCTGATTCTCAATAAAAGCCAATGCTTAACAAATATGTTTTTACTATGTAATTTTTTTATTTAAAGAAATTTACAACTGTATTGATTTAATACAACAACTAAATAGGGTATGGTTAAAACATATGACAGTCCTATGAAGAAACTACCCATTAATAGCACACCAATGTATAATTTATGGTAGGAGGTCTCTTGGCCATCTTCGTTAAGTCGCCTCGGTGGATTGCCGGAATAGATATAAAGAAGAGGTCACGGATATTATGGGTTTGAGAGGGCAAGGAGTTCGAAATGAAAAGAAGTATATCTTTATCGGGCTTAGTCTTCAACTAGTGGGATATTTAGGTCATTATGGATGATATCATTAGGAAAAAAATATGGAGCATTGAGGATTTTTCATAGAATTTTGAACTGCAAGGATTGGATGTGAGAGGAATTTGATATTTTAGTGGACCCCCATAGCTCAATTCCGTAGGTCCAGTAAGTGTTGCAGTAATCGGTATCAGTGAGCATTTTTCTGTCGTTTCAGTCAAGTATGAGGATTCCATGTTAGGCTTTTGGATATTCCAAGATGGAGTACTAAGCACTATTGTGTAATATAAAATAATTTTCTAATGACAGCACGAACATGGACTTCGTCAGTAGACCTCCAGTTTTAACGAGGTTTTACAACAATATTTTCTTTTTATATATATTGGATACATAATATAACTTCAATAAGATCCTGATTTCTTAAAACGATTTTTTTTTTTTTTGAGTAATTAGTTTCAAGTTTCAATTTGCCAATTTAATGATTTTTCGATGGTTGGAGCAGGAAAGATGTGCCAGCCTTCCCATCTGTACCCTGAACAGTCCCAAATTCTAACAACGGACAATACCTTATTTAGGTATTAAAAATTAAATATAAGTATGAAATTAGCTGCTTAGTTTTCCAAGATCTAATCGACAACGTGAAAAACTACATACACGAAGAGAACCAGGGGAGAGAAGTGAAATAACTCTACACCTACTTTATGCGAGATCTATTCGCCCTTCGCAACTATGACAATTCGTATCCTATTCACATATTTATTTCTCTAGGATATTTCATGTACTGCCTTACAGAACTTTGTTAACAATTCTCTTCTTAACGGCTTTATTTACATAACCAGGGTTACAAAATTATACAGAACAAAAAGACATAAAAATAGATTTAAAAGCGATTTATACCAAGATATTCTTTCTATTGTCTTTATGCAGATTCTACAATATAGGGGTCACAATAGAATGCAATCGGAATTGAATAAAAATATTTATTTCCTCTTTTTTTTTTTTTTGTATTCTTCAATTTATTTATTTTCAAACACGCGTCCTTCACACTGAGATTATAAATTAGAATCATATGCAGAAATAAATTATGTAAATGGGCCTACCTTTATGTATTCCACATCCATCTCCAAATAAGTCCTGTTTTCAATGTAGTTAGTCTCATTTCTTTATTTTGGCGCCTGTTAATTAACAGAATGAAAATACGAAAAATTAGATATGAACAGCAGATATGTCATCAATTATAAAAAATTAGCAATAAAATTATTCTATCATTAATGTTATACATGAGCTAATCATATATAATTGAACGCGAAGAACACCACAAAGGCTGATACTATGGATTACCACTATCTTTAATAGTTCATCGATTTCCCTAAACATACAAAATTAGACCAAAACAATACACTTACGTATCTCGATGTATTTTATAGGTTAAGTTCATCATTCCCTAACCAATTTTTTTTTTTATTAGTAATAGAATATTAATAAAATGTCTATGGAATTATTTTCTGACGAACGAGGATTTACTAGAACGGTTGCTAGGACTCCTAGCCTCTACTACTCCTAGACTTCATAAAATCTATCGAGAATCGCGAATATATTCTTTTGCACATTACACCGCGCGGCCAAGGACCTACACGGCCCGTCGCGACACATAAAAAAAATAAATAAAAAATAATTAAATAAGACTCAAGGGTTTGAAACTTGGTGTCTTTTTTAAAATTGATTTAAACCATATGTTGTATAGTTTATCAGTAAGAAGCAGACTGGTTCTGCAAATGTTATTAAATTGGATGCATGCATTTTCTAGGTAACTTAAGTTTGATAAGAACATTTTTTTTTTTGTATGTCCATAAACATATTTTTTTAAAAACAAATAAACAGATTTGGAAATTTTATTTAAAAAATATTTTTTGTATATACATGCATTTTCTAAGAATAATCTTACCAAATTTCATGATAGCAGCTGATAGAAAAATATAGCATTGTATTATTTTATAATTTAAACAGTTTTTTAGTTAAAACCGATTTATTTACACGATATATTTTATATTATTAGCAATAACGTTACCTTGCTTTAGGTCATTAGGTATGCAAACTTTAATTATAATTTTTTTAAGATGCTAATGACCCTCTGAGGCAAAGGTCGAACAATAAAGTATAAAAGTCTAACAAAAAATAAATATGTTTATTTTTAAGTTTAAGTTTAACAAGAATACCGAATGAATGTGGTCTCATATCACTATTACTACTGTTCCTTTTAAACAAATTGTAATATATCTCAATAAATATAAAAATAAAAAAAAGAAGTTTAACAAGTAGCTGATTTATTAAAAAATTATAGCTCAAAAACTAAAAATACACAATTTTTTAGATTAAACATTTTTAATCTAAGGTATACAATACATATACATGTGCAAATGTATTGCCTCTCAACTGTTAACATACACCAAGTGTATTTACAGCCTTGTTTATCTTATTCGGTCTGTAAAACCTGAATTTATAATAAAAATTAAGATAATCATAAGTTATTATTAAATGCTTAGCTGTAAAAAAACTAGAGAATTTTCAGGCTTTATTAACTACTATAAGTTTCCAAGACAAATCCCAATATTGCCAGCAGTTACTTATTAAAGAGAACAAATCAATAAGCCTTGCCGCTCACCTCCGCTTTGCTCCATTTGCATAAAAATAATTAGGTCTCTCGTTATATGACAATTCAAATCCATAAAGAAATCTTAATTAACTGTTAAGCCTAAGCATTGATCACCAGATATAATTAATTAATAACGGCTGATGATTGGCCCGTTGAAGATTAACATAAAATGTAGCTCTTCCGGCACGAGGATGATACAACAAAGTGCTACGTCAGGCTAATAATTATTTAATTACCAAGGTGTGAAAATTATTTACGCTTCCTATGTAATTATTTATGCGTCTTAATTACGTTAATAAGAGTCGGGGGACGTCTGCGTCAGATGAGAGCCTATGATCATAAATAATTTAACTCGATTAATAATTAAGTATACCTTTCCTTTTAAATACCTAAGATCGCTCAATATAATTTTGAATCTGATAGTTTTGAGAATATCTTTATTATATGATTTTACATTTTAATTAATTTATTAATTATTTAAGGAATAACTTAATAAAATATGGATACTAAATATTTTCCATGCTATACCACTTCTATCCTTAATAATGATTCATTATTTATTTATTTTTATTACAATCGTTAAATAAACTTTTGCAATCATAGATATTCTTTTATGTGTTCATGAGTGCCAATGAAGCTAAAATGCAATTATATTGAGGATGTATAGTGACTGTAGAAACTATTATAGTGGAATAGTCAGGAATCAGTCATTTTTTGAAAAGTTTTTAATTTTGCCAACGTTTCGGCCCAGATTGTGAGCCATCATCAGGGCATTACTGAGCCATGTCCAAACATAAACTCGAAAAACAGTTTATGTTTGGACCTGGCTCAGTAATGCCCTGATGATGGCTCACAATCTTGGGCCGAAACGTTGGCAAATTAAAAACTTTTCAAAAATAACTGATTCTGACTATTCCACCTATAAAATGCAATTAATGAAACTTCCTCTTATGTTGATGATGTGCAATAAGACTAGGTCCCATTCCATTCCAGAATTAATCTGTCATTAAAAAATATCACTCAACTTTTTGTATACACGTTATTAGATTTGACGTTTCGCATATATATACACATATACGAATGAAACGTAACTTCTACTTTATCTAGATCACAATTATAAATATACTATAATATTTAAAATATACATCTACAGCCACAAGCTTACTATCTAACTTGGTAAACACTGGAACGTATAAACAAATAATTAATATTTAAATCAATTAGATGCCTAAAAAACTGAAAAATTTAATAATGATGGAGTTTTGTTGATCGTTGAGAAATTAGATGAGGAAGATGGTTGGTGGTGCGGTCATAAATTAGAAACACACATTTAAAATAAGTGCTATTTTAATTATGTGCCGACGTTTCGGCCTACAATGTGGCCTTCATCAGGGCTAAAAGAAACAAGATAACAACCAATGTAATATATAGAGTTAATAATGCGTTAGGTATATAATAATAATATGACAGTAATATAATATGGGAACATAAATAAAATTAAATGTAATATGATAACGAAATGACAGTTATAAAGTATGGAAATAAACAAAATTAGATGATAGTTATAAAGTATGGAAGTAAACAGAATTGAGATGATAATATTGTTATAGGAATATATAAATAGAGACTAAGCAAATGAAACAAATGACAAAGGAAAAATATGTGAACAATTAAAATTTCAAGCCTTCAACAGCTAAAATCTTACTGCATATTATATCTAGCTAAAATCACATTTTCATTCTTACGTCTTTCAACCACATATTGGTGGAACCAAGTGACAAAAACCCTTCAGTTTAAGGGACTCAAAGTATACTAGTTTTTGAACTTATAACTCGGAACTGTTTTTTTTTTTTTTTATTTGACAATTTTTATTAGACTTATTACAAATATTTAGGAACTAGCTGAGACTAAGTCTCCAAATTGAACTCATGACAAAGGTATGTGATCTGTATTAGTGGGTTTGTGACATGTTTGAAATCCATAAATGAACAAAAATATGTTATCAAGATAGATTTTTCATAGCAACTAAGCTATGTAAGAAATATGATGAAAACAGGGTTTCCTTTCCTTTATAAAATATTAACTCGCTAAAAATGTCAAATTTTATTATTTTGTAAAATTATTTAAACCGCTTTCTTTATTACTTAGGTAATGTGATATAAGAACAAAACATGTAAAACATACCGCTATCCTATTCTTACTTTACGTTTTGGTTTGATCTATTCAAAATTACTAAAGTTAGAGGCGCTTTATAATCACATATTTTTAGCTACGAAGCTGACTTAAAATGGCTGCAATTTTTTTTAAAATTTTTTAATTGAAATTTACAACTGTATTTTGTAATACAACAAGTAAATATGTTGGTAATGATAAAATCCTCCACTGTAACTAAACTAGAAGGTCTCGAGGCCATCTTCTTTTCAGGCGCCTCGTAGGATTGTCTGGAATTGAAGAGGAAGCAAGAATTGAAACTAGAGGATTAAAGTGGGAGTGGATTTTGTCATGGAAGGATTGATACCTAGTTCGGGCCAAATCAGCAACATATGGGATGTTAAGGTCTTTATGGATGAGTTTATTTGTGACAAAGTAAGGAGCATTGAGGATTTTTAGTATTTCGAGGGATTTTGGATTGTAAGGATTGAATACGGGAAGAATTTGATGGTTTCGTAGAGCCCCAAAGCTCAAAGCTGCAAAATTAAATGCATTAGTCAAGATTTTTTTTCCTAGCTTCAAATTCAGGAAATAATAGCGAATAACTGATTCTAGAGATAAAACATGAAATTGCTAAGTAAATAATATCTTTACTTTCACTTACCTATATATGAAAAATATAGTAAGGGAAAGTATAGCAATCGTGAAAGTTTTCGATTTCCAGTTTTCATCGGAAATACACGTTTTAGAGTCGCCTGAGTCGATTCCGCCAATTCGCGCAAAAAGGTCTGTGTGTGTGGTAAGTCAAGCACGAAAAATCGCACGGAACTAAAATTCCACATTAAGGAGAACTTTACGCGCGAGATGTTACACCAACTTTTTGACCGAAATCGGATAACCGGAAGAACCACTATATATTATGCATTTCGCACCTCTTAACGATTTTCTCAAAAACCACTTTCGATCTTAATTTTAATTAATCTAAATTTTAATGGGCTTTAATACCACGTAGGTTTTATTCTAATTAAAACAGTCTGACAATTTTATTTTTCTGAAGTACCTTTAATTTAGTAAATTCTAAAAAAATTACCATATCACCATCTTAGCGTCCTAAAAAACGGGTAAATAAATAAGTTAAACAAAGTTGATAACCAATTCAACTAGAAAAGAGGAAAAATATTCTTTTAGGTAAGTAGTTTTTACAAATCTAAGAATATTTATCTTATATAAAAAGTTGTAGAAGATAATTTAAAGTGACGGATAGGGCATAAACTTATGTGATTATTGTACATAAAAATCTTATATTGCTATATTATTTAATCTATGGCAGTGGTCCACAACAAAAATTTTTCGCGGACCCCTTCACCCAATCAGTACAATGGCAAACACCCCCTAAATTCAAAAAAGCGCACATTCTTTTCGAAAGTTACTAAATTAATATTTAATTTCAATCCGAAGCCTAGTAAAACATCTTCTTTCATAACGTGAAAAAAAATTCTATATTTTAATTTAAAAATAAACAAATAAATTGGTTAAAAAACTTAAATATTTCCTAAAATTTTATAGAATATTACCTATTCCAAATCATTGTATTAATTTCAAGAGGCATCCGACCAACATAAATCATTTGATGTTGAAATAATAGATTAACCATTAAGTGATCGTAGTTGAAATAAATTGTTAACATAGCCCAAGATGGTATATGCTAGACTCAGGCTCTAAGTTTAACTGTCCACAATCCGCAAAACATAATTCTCAGTGCATTACTAATTTTTTTTAAAATTATTTCTTTATTTTCAGATCGGCTGTATGAGCCATACATGGGTTTATATAGAAACAATCATTACAATTTCTGGCAATTGACAAAGTGTCTCTTGCAATGACACCCTTACTGTTTTACGTTTATAATTTTTTTTTTTTTTTTTTTTAGAAACAATTCTTTATTGAACAATATTACAATCTGTCCAATTTAGGACATTTTTAATAGGATAAAGTACAACATTCATACTGCATTCACACGATATATACAAAACAATAAATTTGTATAATAATAATACAATATAAATAAATACAAAACAAAATCAATAAAAATATATACAAAAGTCACTCATACCTATAACACGTTTATAATTATACGGATCAGTTAAATAATAAGATTGATTTAAATCAAAACAAATACTTGAAAGCAAATAAAAACTAGAAAATAAAACAAGAAAGAAATGAAACTAGAAGTAAATAAGTTCATGTAAGATAATTGAGACGTTGATTGCCAAAAGGTGCTAAAGGACATTTTTTACAAAATTGATTTTTTTACATATTTGTATTCTCATCACTTAAATGTATCTAAATCTCCTATTTTATTTTATCTAACCCCCCACCCAAGCCGTTTATGAACGCAATTTAGAAATATAATTATTTTCTAAAGGAACTTATTACAGATTTACTTTCGTTCCAAATTATACCAAAATATTTCATTTCATAACTTTAATACGATTTTATTAATATACTAAAAAAATAATTCTGGATTTTAATGCGAAAGAAATCAAATTAGCTAATTTAATAATATAATAGGTTTTTGTTTCGATTTGTTTTGTTTTTTATTTATTACTATTATTTTATTGTATATATATGAATTTATTTATGTTCTATTTTATGTAATTTGACCATTATTATTATTTTCTGTATATATAGTATGAATGTGGTCTCTTATCAATATTATTATTGTTCATTTTGTAACAAATTGTAATATATCTCAATAAAAAACAAACAAACAAAATAATATAATAATTAGTGATTTTCGCGCATCCTGTAAAATTTCCTAGAATGGATATAGTACCTTTTGGAAATCAACGTCTCAATTAATGAATGCATATATAAAATAATGTAAGAAAATAAAGTAAATGTAAATTGAAAAGAATTAGAAGAATAAATAATTAACTGTAAACAAAAAAACTATTTACCGCTCGAAATTTAATGACTTTTAAATATTTTTTTATAAAGTTAATTTAATGCAATTTTCAAATAGCATATCGCGGACCACTATTTGGAAACCACTGATCTATGGCATGTGTTTCCGACGATAGTTAAACTGTTTTCAAATCTAGCTTTATTTAATAGTTTTAAATAACCGAAGTAAGTGAAAGTTCCGTACTAGATTTTTACTTTCACTTACCTATATATAAAATATATAGTAGGGAAAGTATTGCGATCGTGAAAATTTCGAATTCCAGTTTTCAACGAAAGTAGGCCAGGCGAATAAACGAAAAGTCCAATGTAAGTGAAATTTCATATTTAAGACAATCATAAGCCCGAGATGTTACAGCAACTGGTTTGCCAAAATCAGCTAACCAGAAGAGCCACTTTATACCATTTTGCACCTATTTACGATTTTTTTCTAAAACGGCTCTAACGATTTTGATTAAATATGCTATATCGATGTAAAATTGAACGGGCTTTAATATCATGTAGATTTCATTCCGATTGAAATAGTCTGACAGGGCTTAAATGCCGATATTCCAAAATTTCTTCCTCTATAGTACCTTTAATTTTGCAATTTTTATGAAATTGACCATATCATCTGATTAGCATATCTAAAAAACAGTTAAATATATAAGTTGAACGAATTCGATAACCAACTAAAGGAAATAACTGCAAAAATATTTGTTTAATGCAATTTTATAATGTCCTAAATTGGACAGGTTGTAATATTGTTCAATAAAGAATTGTTTCTAAATAAAAAAAAAAAAAATTTTATATTTCTGAACTTAAGAACAGTAATATAAATGTATAATATACCGTTGGTATAATAATAATGATAAATACGCACACTTATCATCCAGGCCGTAATTTGGATACTCCTTTTACAGAATTCGTCTCGTAGATTACAGAGATAAATTATGAAATAATTTTGTAAATCAAAAGTTTCAAGACATAACTGAACAATTAGTTTCTCTCGGCAGATTTTCGGCGTACTCGCTAATTGAATACGATGACGAAAGGGAGCATATTAGTGACGGGTATTTAAAGAGATAGCTCATTAGCTGGTGGAGTGATCTATCCCAAGACATGCTCCGACCCCTCTGATGACACCGCCCATCTGGAGTGCACAATAAGAGACCCAGATGGAGGTAATGGGGAAGGGGCATTTAGCAGGCACCTCCCAATCCTAACTATTAATTACCTCGGGGGGAAGATGAAAGGTGCCGACGTAATGCTCCACCTCATAACCATATTCCCAACGGTTCAGCAATAAAATGTAATTAAACAACTTCCCAGGGCTTTCTTTGCATTTTATTTATGCACTTGACTTCAATAGTCTTTTTAAATATGAACACTTAAGAGTTGAGAAGAAAACGTTTTCCCCAATTATTTACAGTTAGGTATCTATCTCCCTTTATAATGATTTGTTAAAATGTCACGTTAGCTGATCTCTACAGTTGCCTTCAAATCGGTAAATACTTCCACTTATGCATTCAGGCTCTGCTCTATATTACACTCATGGGGTGTATATAAAAAAAAAAAAAAAAACCTTTTCAACCAAATATTTGTATTATCATTTTATTGATATAAAATACATATAATAACCAAAGTATCACCTATAGTTATCTATAGGACTTCTCAATCCGGACGCTGATAGCATTAAATGGAATTACTGGAATACACTTCAATTTGAGAAATATTTTCAGTTGTTTTTAATAAAACGTGTATTTATTTTCGTTGGAAACATATGATTCATATTAAATAATATAACCAGATTAAATTGCTAATCAGTAATCAGTTTATTCACTTTTTTTATATTTCTCTGGCGCGACAGGCCGTGTAGACCCTTGGCCTCGTGGTATAATCTCCTTGGGAGAGTATACTCACGATTCACGATGAGATTTTACAGTGTAGGGTTATCACTCCTTACGCCCATTTTTGTGAGTGGCCATTTGGCTGACGGGTCTCACATGCCCTGGAGAGAAGCTGTGAGTGAATCCCCAGTTAATTATATCCTTACCAAAGCCGGACTGGGATTCGAACTCAGAACCTCTAGCATGAGAGACAAGCTCGCTAGCCACTCAGCCACGGGCTCTCGGAAGTTTATTCACTATTCGTCACTTTATATTACTTTTTAAAACTTTGTATATCAGGTAATATTTTTTCTAAAATCTTTCTCTTTCCAACGGTATGTTATGCGTCTGTATTACTATTATCATTACCAAAAAAACAAAAATTATATTTAAAAAATAGTTTTGCTCTTATATCCTTCAATTGTTTATCAAATTCGTCCAACTTAAATATTTTGCCGTCCTTCATAAATGTCACTAAGATGATATGGTTAATCTTTTGGAATGAACAAAATTAAATGTAGTTTAGAGGAAGAAAATTTAAAACATCGGAATTTAAGCCCTATCAGACTATTTCAATCAGAATGAAACCTACATGTTATTAAGAATATTAAATTTTATATCAATAAAGCGAGTTTAATCAAATCGTTATAGTCGTTTTTGAGCAAATCGAAAAAAGTGCTAAACGTATGGTATAAACTGGTTCTTCTGGCTAGCCGATCTTTATGAAAAAGTTGCTGTAACATTTCGGAAGTATAGTTGTCTTAAATATGAATTTCAGTTTCGTAAGACTTTTCGTTTTTTGCTAGACTTACAACATACTCAGACCTTTTTTCGGGACTTGGTCATTTGGACTCAGGGGACCCTAAAACGTGTATTTTAGTCGAAAAGTGGAATTCGAAAATTTTCACGACCATATATATCATATATAGGTATGTGAAAGTAATAATCATGCTTTATTCAGTACATTTATACAATAGTATTCATATATAATACTACCTAACGGAACACGTAACGTACTCATGAAAGGAAGACATTCTCTGTCACACGATAAAAACAGTACACAGATATTGGCCAATACCCATGACCGAATTCTTAACCTATAGCAGAGGAACCCCTTCCTTCGGTGGTGGACCAATGAGAAGAGACTTGCTCTAAGATGGAGAACTTGATTGGTCGTTGGTAGGAACACGCCTTCCGTGTTACGAAAGGGACATTGCGACACGGCCAGCGGCAACCCTTCCAGTTGGAGCAAGCATGTAATGCACTTTACAGTACCCCCACTTTAAAGAAAACCCGCAAAACATTTTTTATCTTAGCTAAAAAGGATGTCTATTCAAGCTTATACCTATGCATTTTCTTTTTTCGCAAATACAATGAGTATGATTATTCTAACATTTTTTTTTTAACCGAAATTAGCAACTATATTTGAAAATACAACAATGAGCATGCTATAGAATAAAATAAGTGAAAAAGCATGTAGAAAAACTGCCCATCTAAGTTAAACCAGAAGGTGTCGAGGCCATCTTCTTTTTAGATGCTTTGAAAGATTGTCAGGAAAATATGTGAAAGCAAGGATTTAAACTAGTGCCTTGGATTGGAAATGTATTTTATCATGGAAGGAGCAATATCTGATTCGTCCCAAATAAGCTACATTTGGTTCTTATTCCTGACAAAATAAGGACCGTTGGACATTTTTTGAAAGATTTTGGACTCAAAGGTATGTAAAGCAGAAAATGTTGAGGCCATCTTCTTTTCAGGGACTTTGGAAGATTATCAGGAATCGATGTGGAAGCAAGGATTTAAATTAGTGCGTTAAAGTCGGAATGGATTTTATGTTAGGAGTAATGCCTGGTTCGGTCTAAAAAAGGAACATCTGGTCTTTATTCGTAATAAAATAAAGTACGTTGAGGATTTTATGATGGATTTTGTACTCTTAAAGATGGGAAACGGATAACCAAAATATAAATCTAATTTTAACATAGTACACACAGGATCATGGCTACAAAAGCTTGTGTTTGTCAACTAATACTTAGAAATCATTCTACTGTGCGTTAAATTATTCATTATTTTAAGTTGTTTCCTAAGATAAATTTTTTATTAAAACGTATAGAAAAAAATAAATAATAATTATAGGTAAATGTAACGAAAAAACTATGAAACTAAAAATAAAAATAAAGAAAATCGGGAATGATTAAAGCTTAGTAAAATTTATATAGTTTATATTAATATTAACCTACATGCGTAACATTAAAAACTGAAAGTATATTAGTCAGTCGGTGTTGATAATATATAAGTACTCGCTTTAGATAAAGCAAAATACAATTTTTACTAACATCGACTGAGTTCTATAGCTAGAGAAGGCAAAGTCATCAATAGATTAATTGCAGATATTGGTATTTTTTAGATTCATGGAATAGGCTGCTATAGGTGGGTAAAAACGGATTTATGGTTTGCTTTTTTTGTTTTTTTTATGATTTTAGATAGGTTTTTATGTTTTTTTAAAAATATTTTATAAATTTTTAGCTTCTTTTCTATCTCCTAAGACTTTTATGAGGTAGTAAAATCCTTGTTAAGTCTATATGCACTTCCATATATTTAATGAGAGTAGCAGAGAAGTTATTTATGAGTTGATAGAACGTTGATCGGTTAAAAGTCTATTGGGCTTATTTAAAAATCAAGAATACAAATAATGTTATATTCATAATCTTTGGGATTAATAACATAATTGTCTGAATGAGTCTCGTATTGAACTGTTTATTTGGAGGAATAAGTACTATTTTTATAAATCCTATAATTTTTGTAAGCACTTAATGTATCCGGTTTCATATCACTACCAGCATTCATTTTAGCTGTTTGTCTTGATGTTCCCTTCAAAACCTCAACGATCAAAACAAAGTTCTTTTCTGAAGATCCATTAGGTAAAAAAATGTACATTTTATGCTCCATAAAACGATAAAATTAATTTCTTTCACACTGTTGCCAGATAAAAATATTTGTAGGTTGTCATTTGGAATGCGACTGGACAAGATCACAAGACGCTCTTCGGAGGTATTTTTTAGCATAAATTTAATGGCTTCCATAAATTGGAAAAGTCTCTTCTGAAATCGTGAGATTAAAAGATGATAAACATAAATAAACAAATGTCCTCCAATTACTAATTTTTATAGCTCTTCGAGAACTGGTTCCGTTGATCACCATTGGTGACCTCACTCATCGCTGAGAGAATCCTAGGAATTCGAATCCGACAATGGTCTTGGGATCGTAGCAAGAACAAGAAGGTCGAAAAATAAACTGGGATTAGTTACTGACATATATCGGCGCAGTTTTTGAGAAAAGATACCGAGTAACGTCTAAAGAAATGGACATCATGCAGCAACAAATAAAAAATACAAAAAAAAACAGTGTTTCTTTACAAACCCTGAATGATTTTGAGTTCAGTACTTATAAAGAAATTTATACTGTTTCTATATATGTACTACTAGCCCAACTGCCGTGCGTGGAGGTAAATCGACCGAAACCTCGGCCATCCAACCGGATTTTATCCGAATTTTTAGGTACCAACTTTATAAAGGCTAGCTGTGTAGCACGAGGTCTCTCTACTCCAGGGTCACCTCACAGCTGAAATAATTAATTAAGTCACAGAATAAATAATTAATCTACTACAAGCGGGGTTCGGAGAACAGTCGTCTTGTGCTACATCTCCTAAATCACGGCGCTTATAAATTAAACCAAAAATAATTATAATTAATAATAACAAAGAAATGTTCCTTATATTATAATCAAAATTTGTGAAAAATTGCGAATGCTGTTTGTCCGATAGCATGCGAAATACTCAGTTTCTATTTGAAAATAAAACGTTTTCCGATAATGTTTTATAAAATGTTAATCGTCGATAAACAAATTCAAAACCGTATATGTAAACAATATCGTGCAAACCGCAAAAGTTTTATTTTCCCCGATTTGTTCTATTGATAAAGTTTTTTTTCTTGCCGCTCTATCTTTCTCCCCTGCTTCATGTAACCGATTCCTCGCGGATTTTGGGGTTAACAGCAATACTAAATCATCATCTGATGTCTTCTGCAATCGCACGAGCCGTCAGTTTTGAAATTTTTACCACTTTTCGAAAGATTTTACAGGATTCATGCACGGTCGGCATTCTTGTACTAGAAGATTTCTACC
This sequence comes from Piezodorus guildinii, assembly GCA_023052935.1. Taxonomy (NCBI): domain Eukaryota; kingdom Metazoa; phylum Arthropoda; class Insecta; order Hemiptera; family Pentatomidae; genus Piezodorus; species Piezodorus guildinii. The sequence goes on from CM041292.1 coordinate 61,382,234, forward strand.
TCTACTTTTTAAGGGTCAGTTAGATTTTTTAAATTTTATATTGCAGTTTTACGTGAGGCATTTTCCAATACACTGATAACTTGAACATTGTGAATTTTAAAGAAAAAAAATTAAGAAACAATTTGATTTTAGTATGAAGAAATCAATTCTTGTGCTTTGGAACTCATTTTTATAGAATTATCTTTTAATACTTCTTGGATTTTGCACAGTTGTTTGATCTTGTTAATTTTAAAATAAAGGACCACGAAATAGGAAAAAATATTGCCCTCGTGACGAGTTTTTAAGTGTATAAATACTTTTTTGCCATGTAATTTTCAAAACATTTATTGACACTTTTACGGTACAGGCGTCCAATTGTTTTAATATATTTTAATAAATAAAAATTACAATTCGTGGGTCGTACGTTAGTTGAATGATTTTTACTAACTAAACCAGCCGTATGATTTTTTTTTTTTTTTTTTTTTTTTTTTTTTTTTTTTTTAAATTTAATATTTTAAATATAAAAATTTTATATTTAAGCTTATTATAAAGGAGATTGATATTTTCGACAAGATTTTTTTTCTAGAAATGAAATGAGTAATAAATATATATTATATTCTAATGGGAAGTACCAGATTAAAAAAAATAAAATAAACAAATTAAGTCGTAATAGCTAAATTGAATGTCACTGGAAAACTTTTTAATTAACATGAATTATATATGTAAACTTAAAAAATGTATTTCAGTAGAAAAAAAATTATGTGATGCTCGCACCAGATGTTTAGCTAATGTATTATCAAATACACAATTACTGTAATTACTTTTTGACGAGTGAACACCGCTTACATTCACGATCTACGAAACTGAGATGAGAAATCAATATAATTATACAGGAAACGAAATAATTAATGCTTTCAACACCTTTTTAATAAGTATAACCAACAACTGTAAACTTTGCGTGACACCAGTCAAATGTCAGAAGGTAATTTTCGACAGTCCAAACAGGAATCCAGAATAGCCACTTTATACCACATGTATTTTGGAGCTTTTTACGATTTTCTCAAAAACAGCTGAAACGATTGAGATTAAACTCGCTGTCTGTATATTAAATTGAATGGGCTTTAATGTGATGTAGGTTTCATTTTGAATGAAATAGTCTGACAGGGCTTAAATGCCGATATTTTAAATTTTCTTCTTCTAAAGTACCTTTAATTTTGTATATTTAAAAAAATTAGGCTTACAATCGTGTTTGCATTGTTAAATAACGGCTAATTATACAAGTTGAGCGAATTTGATAAACAACTAAAGGAAAAAAGTGCAAAATATTTGTTTTCATGTAATTTTTGTTTTTTTATATATTAAGAACAGTATACATCTATACTATAATATACCGTTGGAAAGCGAATTTTAGAAAAAAAACATTATATACAAACTTGAACTGTTTACATAAACTTTAAGTTTAAGTAATAATTCTGAAATTGTTTCTAAATGGATTAAAGTATTCAACATTATCTGCCGCAATAGGGTCCTTCATGACTTGTATTACCACACACCTACTACCCGATAATTACTTATTTCTTGTCATGGAGTTTCCTTAGGAATCTCAGCTATATTCAGAAGTCTGATACTAAACGGTGTGCTTCAAGGGACATCAATTGCTAAACAACAATCTATTAATTTTAGCTTATTAACTTTTTTCATTTAAAAAGTGTTAATTAATTATAATACAAGCTGGAAAAATGTTTTCGATTCCGTAAAGAGTACACAATCATTAAACCCTTCACTTTAAAATAATTATTGAGATTCGTTGAGTAAAAGTAAAGTGATCTATAATCTTCAACAAGGTGATTTACAGCCCAAACCATTTAAGCAATGGAGTATCAGATTTCATGTCGGGCATAAAAATACTGAATATCTCCCTCAGGAAATTTATTAAAGGAGCTCAATCTTGCTCAATGCAGGCTTCAGATTAATTAATCTTACCTACGCCAAACTATCTGCTACGCCGAAATTTTCAATTAAAAGTCGTTAGATAAATATTCGGAGAATTTTGAGAGGCGAACAACCGGTGATTTTGGAAGAGGGAAAGGCTCTTGTGGAAATAAATCATTTAGGGCAGCTTCAGGACCGCGGGCGATCTCTGCACTCCGCTTATCTAGACCATAAAAACTTTTTTTCAACGGTCCAAAGGCGAACTAAGGGGGAAAACACAAGTTTCAGAACTAGGATACAGTCTATAAAACTTATGTTTCAACTTTTTCCTGACATGCGAAAAACTAAAATTTAGACCATAGTAAAGCTTGGGATTCAATGAAACAAGTCAGTGTGGTCAAAATATAGATTTTATTTATGCTACCTTACTTTTTTTCTTTCTTTTTTTTTCAAATCCCCTTATTAGAAATTCTTAAAGTAGAAGCGGTATATTTATGCAATATATATGGTTTGTAGTTCCCCTTTTACTGCAATATTAGATGTTGCATTTTAAGAAGTTTATGTATTAGTTTTACTTTTGAGGTGAGTTATCATTGGGTTCTCTTTAGCGCTGGGGCACGCTATGTTTTTATTTTTCTTAATGATTTAACTTATCTTCACTTAACCTATACGATTTATTGCCATAATATATATAGTATATATTCAACTAATACAGTAGAATTCGTGAGTTGCTAAACGATCCATCGCTTCTCGGGAAGCGTAATGAACCTTTTAAAGTTTACAAAAATTATTTAACTAATAAATAAATTATTTTGGAATATAAGATAAAGCTGGTTTTCAGATCATATGAGACGATTAGGAATTAATTGAAAGCCAAATGTATTTTTACGAAGCTGCATAAATACCTAAATGAGATATAATTTGGTGTTTCTTTAGTTTTTAGCACACATAACCATAATTACTACATCCGCATAAATGCATTGATAAAACCAAACCTAATTATGTTATACCGAATACCGGTCAGTACTTGATTAAACATCACAACACCGAACAGTTTATTTATTACGATAATATAAACGAACTGTAGTATGCACCTATATTGCATATAGTATGAAGTATACGAATCATGGCACTCTATCGTTATAAGAGAAACTTCTGCAATTTTAAGACATTATTTTGATATGTCGGAACAGTTTAGGTATAAAACATGAGTTATTTATTTGTGTTATGTTTATAACATTAAGAACTCTAGCTTCATAGAATTCTTATCTGACTTATTTTTCATATTTTCAATAGCAATATAATAATTATATTTATCAAAATTGAACGCAGTGGCAATTGAACTGTTAGGTAAAGTGTTTAAGCATAATCGATATCAGTACGAAATCATAAAATATTCGTTTTTGACATTTTAGATAATATATTTCAAACATTATGTGAATACATACATTAAATAAAACAGTTTAGTAAAGAAAATACAATGAAAATATGATTTATTTTATTCTGGATCACGACTGGAATATGGCCTTCGTTTTAATATTTTATCGTTTTGTTACGATGTTTTATAATAGCATTCCGTTCTATAATAGTAATCCGTTCAATATGATATAGTTTACCCGCATATGACTAAAAAAAATAATTAAAACAACCTTAGTAACTCAGCACTCTCATGTATTTTAAATTATCTTTAATTGTAACTACATCAAAAAAGCTGAAAACAAAAATAGATGTTATAGAAGAAAAAGTCCAAACTTCCGAAACGTTTTTCCCTAAAACCAATGTAGAATAAACACAAAGTTGCAATTCCCTTAGGCATATTTTAGTAAATGTAGAAAAAAAACAAACTGATAAGCAATCTTTAACAGCAACTCATTAAATCACCTTAACTAGATTTTTGATTAAAAAAAAATATTTAAAAAAAACAAATAATGATAAACACTACGAAATTTACTACCACTACAAAAATTAAACTACAGACATACTGAATTTCAACTCAATGAAAGCAAAGAGAGTCGCTAGAATGATAAAATGTAGTGGGTGAAATTTACATAAAGTGTTAAAAAGACGTCAAAGATATGTAACATGGTCTACTGTGCTATAGAAAGAAAGAAGATTTTTTAAAAACTTTATTTTGGGACGAAGTTCCGTAAGAATAACATAATATTTGAAATAACATAATATCAACATCTAGCCAGAAACAAAACAAATGAGGACAAAAAACAATTATACTATATTATTCTTGGGATTTACGACTAAGTATTTCTGAAAAATAGTGTCCTCATAACATTGAAAGGGAGTAGTACATAATTTTTTTTTTTTTTTTTTTCAAAAAAGATAATCGATGCAAACATTTTTCTTCTTTATATTTTAAAAATATAATTAAAGAAAATCCCTACCAATACATGTGAAGGGTCTTGTGGTCAGTATATCTAAGGCTCTGTACTGCTTTTAGGCCAAATGCAGTTAAATAAGGTAAAAGGGCTCGGGTTCATACTCTTTTTTATTTATTTTTTTTTGTTAAGGAAATTTTTAAACATAACTAAAATTTTACGAAATTAGATTTTAGAGGTATATGAAGTTTTCTTAATATCACGGACTGTTTTCCGTATCATTCCTCACAAAAAATCTTTTTAAATAACGGATCTAACATATTTTAATATAAAAATGTAAAATACTCATTTTCATAAGACATAAACCCCATACATACATTCACCTACCTATGTATGAAGTATATAGTAAGCGAAATTATTGTGATTGTGAAACATTTTCGAATTCGAGTTTTCACAGAAAACGCACGTTTAGAAATGAATGACCTAAGCCTAAATGACCATTCCCCCTAAAAGTTTGTGTGTGTATGTAATGAAATTCTCCAAACGACAAGTATTCATAAATTGCAATTTCATATTTCAGAACGTGTATGCCTGAGATGTACGCCACTTATATCAAATAGCCACAGGTTACATAACATGTATTTTGCACATTTTTACGGTTTTCTCAAACAGCTCACGATTTCAATTAAATCGCTTTAATTTCAGCAAGTTTTACTTAAATTCATATCAATTTATGCACTCTCAATTCTAAACTCGCATATCCCTGTAAAATTTAATGGGCTGTAATATAATATAGGTTTTATTCTCATTAAAATAATCTTACAGTCCTTAAATACTGATTTTTTTTTTTTCCTGTTAACTACTTTTAATTTTGTAGATTCAAAATAATTAAATATGTAATCTAATTAGCATTGGTTCAAAACGGCTGAATAAAAATCTGATATACATTTAAGAGAAAATAGCTAAAATAAATTTTAAGTTAATTTATTTTTTTCGTAGTAGTTCGTAGGTAGTGACATAAGATGTATAATATACTGTGGAAAGCTAAAGATTTGAGTAAACAATGTCATTTTATTGCAAATTTAAGGTAGGTTATGTAAAGTGACGAATAGAGCATAAACTTAAGTAATTACCATACATAATAATTTTATATTGTTACATTATTTAATTTAAAACATATGTTTCCTAAGAAACTGTATAAGTCTTTTAAAAGTTTTCAACTCTAACAACATTTAATAATTTTTTAATTGATTTAACAACCGAATTTATAAATCAATCCTCATTTACTTGTTTGTTTATAAAGAATTGGTCATATTCGTGTAACGCCCATACGTTTACAATTTTTATTTGAAGTTAAAATTTTTATTGATGAGTAAAAAATTACTTTCCTGTCTAACTCCTACATTGTATCCCGAAAATGTCGAAAGATAAAACAATTAATTATTATTTTTTTCAAAAACATATATTAAACAAGCATTTTAAATGTTCCCAGCAACCGAACTCGAGGAAAACTCATGGCGGAGGCTGGAAAACACTTCTAGGAAAGAGTATCGGCTGGCATTGCTCGGTTTGGAATCCACAGTTCGAAATTCCGTCTTTAAACCTCCCTTGCGCATACCGCCATTAAACGTTGCAAAACGACGTTGAAAGTTAAAATTCCTGAGGGGGAGAGTCACCATGCTCTGCTGGGATAGACCCGCTTCTTTATTTTTTCTTATCGAAATGAGTCTTTTGAGATATCGCCGCGAGTTAATGTTGCTGAACCTCTGCCGCTCCTATGTAGAATCGATTTGGCAAAAACCGTTGTGCCTTAATATACCCAATATAAATTACTGTAATTTTATTTAATATGGTAAAACAGAATTACTAATATTATTATTGGTTCATATTCCAAAAAACATTTTTCTGTTAACAAAACCCTTTTTTTTTTCAGAATCAACGCTCATGGTGAAAAACGTCCTCAATATGACCACCACCGAAATTGATACAACTTGTGACCCACAAATAAAAAAAAAGGGTTAAATTTTAACACGATTTAGGGCTTTAATACAACAATAATATATCCACATTACATTGACTATAATAAGTTAATGATATAAATGAAACTACTAGATGCCGAACGAAAAATGGCCAAATTAATTGATAATAATAGCAAACAATGTTGGTATTTGTTAATATTACAATAATTCTTAAGTAGAACAATTTTGGGTATTTTTACTGGTTAAATCATGGAATGTTACATTATCCAAATGTACATTAAATTATTGCAATGAAGATGGAAAACACGTGTATAACAAAATAATAATATAAAAAAAATTAATAAAATCTTGATGAACTCATACAGCTCATATTCAGCTAATAAACAACTTCCCGCCTATTTGTGGAAGAAAAAGTAGAACTGGAGAAATTCTGACGCTTCTTTCACAACCAGCACACTGTTGGAAGTGAGAAGCTGAGAGGGCGCTGAAGAGAGAATTCTGCCAATAACAAAAATAAAATAGAAGATTTAATAAAAGGTCTCGGAGCCACTGCCGTTTTAAACTCAAGACGCATGGTTAAAAGTACGCATATAAAAAATGCGGTAGGGATGGTTCAAGAGTTTCATAAATAAATTTCTCATAGACTTTTGAGAATCTGGATGGAATAAAATCTAAAATAAATGGAATATGGTCATAATTTATTGTTAGTTTCACAGTGTGAAATATTAGCTATAGTTCAAAGACATTGTAGAAAGGATTGTATACGTTTGATGTTAAATAAAACAATTTTTCTCTTCAATTCGAGCAAGAATTCAGAATTGTCGTGTAGAGGAACATTTTGTTTTCAACTATAACAACATGAGTGCCGAGATTTTTCTAAATTTATCTCTAGAATACGGGTTTCAAGTGACTTTTTTCCTAAAGGAAGTCAAGACACCGAACACTAACACAAATTAAGGTTTAAAGACCAATACTATTACTTTTTTAATGTTGGTCAAATTTTGTTTTGTTGATAATATATATGTCACCGGTAATTTTTTTTTTTTTTTTTTTCAGAAATACAATATTCTTTATACGTTTAAAGTGTTCCACCAATCCTTAAATCATAATTTTTCCTTGCGATTCTCAAGAATTTATAACGCAATCTAGCTCTTTTTTGAGACATTACCTTGTTACATACGAAAAAAAAATGCTTTTCCTAACATTTAAAAACATGTAATTTTTTCTTTTCAGAAATACAATTTTCTTTATACGTATAAAGTGTTCCACCAATTCTTAAATCATAATTCTTTCTTGCGATTCTCAAGAATTTATAACTCAATCTCGTTATTTTTTGAGATATTAGCTTCTTAGGTAAAAAATAAAAACTTTTCTAAACATAATAAAACATATAATGTTAAAAAAATAAAATTTATATAAATCTATGTAATTCTTTTTTATTTTAAACAATATAAGAATTAAAAAAACGATATCAAGTCCAGAATTTTTTTTTAAATACCTTATCCTGCATGTTGCTCAATGCATTAGAACTCGAATCAAAGATCCGACTAAATTGCAAAAACACAATAGGTGAGCAATTTCAAAATAGAAAATGAAATTGATGACTTGCTCGAGTGAGGTTTACTTCTTTGTAAGAGCCCCAATGACGAGGAACTTTAATATTTCATTACGTGATCGGGAATCACCGATTCTTTCTGTCTTTCAAGACGAATGGCTACTAATGGACTTCATGGACACAGGGATTGAGATACATATACCGGCATGATTAAAGACCGAGAAGATGACTTGCAAACATCCTGATTGATTTTCACCATCGATTATTTGATTAAGGTCGTTTTACACTGATTTTAGAATTGAATTTCTGTGTGAAGCGTCCGAAAAACATTTATCTTAAAATTAAATTAATCTACTCATTTAAATGACATCATATACTCAAAGTAGAATATGGAAGGAAGTGATTTTTATAATTATTGAGCTTCTTAACGAAAAAAAAAAAGTGAAACAAAAGATGGCATTGGATTCCAAGTGTTCCCATCCCAAAGGTTATTTCTTCGAATCCCAGCCTCAGAGGGATTTTTTTTTTTTTTTGTAATAGATTTTCATTAAATGAGGATTCACTCAAAGTCTCTCCCCCACGTTTGTAAGATACGTCAGCTAACTGGTAGCCCCTCACAAAAATAGGCGTAGGATCTCATGACCCTACCCTATAAAATAGCATAAAGACTTGTGAGTGTATATTGCAACAGATTACACTGCGCGGCTAAGGGTCTACACGGCCTGTCGCGCGACCGAAAAAAATATATACCTTTGAGAGAAAAATATTTTTCAAGAATATTTAATTAATCATTATGGGGTTTGAAGAACTTCACTCTCGGTATTGCCACCACACAAGGGTTACTCAGAATAATAGCTTATATATGATATTGCAGTAGAATCGGATGGACATCAGATGTCATTTATTCAAAGTATAATATGATATTAAGTATTTTTATAATGGTTATGTTTCTTCACAAAAAAAGTTTGTAAAATGGAATATGGCTTCGAATTTCAAGGATGGTTGTGTACATAAATAATATATATGATTGTTTTGTTTTTTTACGTAATATCCATGAAAGAAAGATAATTGTCAAGAATAAAGTAATTAAGTGACAAGTAGTTAAAGAAAGCGTAACGAGGCCCAACGTCCAGCAGAAGTTGAGAACAATGCTCAAGGAGACCTTTGTTAAAAGCTCTTAGGAAAACATGTATGTATGCAATCCCTTCCACCTGAGGGGCCTGAATATAGCGAGGTGTGAAGGCAACATCACCAGCTCATTCTATCAATGGGGTTATAAATCCGTCAGACGAGCGAGCTTCTTTAACTAGCCCTCCTTACATGAAGGAGGAGAGAATGTGGGTGTGAACGGGTACTGGTACCTGGTACCTAGGGAAGTGTGCTAGGATAATAAAATAAGTGTGTACCCCTGGAGGTTCGCTGGAATGGGGCTTAAGTAATAATTCGTGAGGAGCGTTAAAGTTCACCTGGTCATCCGGCGGACAGGAGATAAGCCTGCACAGGGGGAAAGTGGCCATTGTCTAGAGCCGCAACTACGGTCCGTCTTCCACCACCTCTCTCTCTGCCACGGCACAAAGGTAATTAGTCATCAGGGTCTTGGAAGGACTTTTCTTCCCTCGGGATCTTGCCATTACACAAGGACAGCCCATATCAACATCTTAAATGTGATATTAAGGTACATTCAGGTGGTCATCAAATGTCATTTGTTATCATTTGTATGCATCTCAGCGAAAAAAAATTTGGAAAAACGGAAGATATCCTTGGATTACTAGGATATTTTTCATCAAAACTTGGCGTCTCGGTGGGTTAATCAAGTTGAGTGGAGTGCTCTCGCAGTATTCTTTGATACGCTAATGATTGCACCACTGTTCAATCAGAGCGAGATGTGATCGGAGGTTTGACAATGCCGTTATAGGATCTGGATGGGATGATCGGAAAGGATGGCTCATCGGCCTATGTTGCCAGGAAATTTTCGGAAAAGGTAGGAATTCAGCGGTGAATAAGATGTAGAGTAAAGGACCCTTGACACTTGTTGAACACCGGCTTCTATTAGGTAACAATTTGAGAATTCTGAACTACAGCGAACTCTGAGCGAGCTGTTAGAGAGGTAGGATCGAAACAGGTCGAAATAGACTTCTTGGAAAAACCGCCGAGTGTTTTAATTTAATTGTTTTAAATTTACTTGTTTGTTAATATGTTTATTTATTTAACTTCACTTCTATGATAATGCGGCTAATCGGAAGAGGCAACAGTAGGAGTTCTAAATATATCCTATCCGGGTTTAATTATGATCTTCGACGACTGCCTAACATTGCTAAGGCTCGAAACGACTATTTTACGTCCCCTCCAAAGGACAGCATAATCAAGGATTTTTTACTCCCTTTAAAAAATCCTAGGGCCATTTTCAGCGATCTTGGGCAGAAAATATAAACAGATACTAAGCACTACATCACAGAAGACTTTAAAAAAACGAACTTACGAAAAACTTTAATAATATTTTTTGCTAAATATTTCTTGGCACTATGTAATTTTCGTTTTATATCGAATTTTATTAATAAAAAGTATTCAAATTAAAAGTCTCACACACTTTCAACGTATTATAATGAATATAAAATAACCGTATTTTCTATAAAACTTAAAATTTTATAATAAATATGTATAATATATAATATAATATAATTATAACTCTATTTCTTATCATTAAAAAAATAAAACATGTTTTTATAATTTGAAAATTACAACTGTCTGTTTTGATGTAACTTCATTATTTAGTTGTTTATTTAAATAATATTTAATACTATAGGACTTTTTGAAAATATTTTATATAAGTTATTATCCGAAATTATTAAAAAACCCTCATCTCCCGCTAATGTCGTGAACTCTCAAAAGCTGTTGTTTTCAAGAATTTTCAACTACCTTTTCTCTGACCGTGTACTTTTAATACTGCGATTTCAATTACTTCAAGGCAGCAGTAATGAATAGTAGCCATCTAAAAACTATTTAATGAAATAAGATCATTAGTATTCAATTAGTTTTCAATATAGACTCATGGGACTATTCTAATCGATTAGGATCGGAGCCATCCGGAGAAATATAGAAGTCATTAAACCTTGTAGACAGCGATATATAACTTGTTTTAATAGACATAATCAGTTTATATGACATTCGAGATTTTAGCTATGAAGCCTGTACTCCAAGAAAGGAGCCGAGGAGTGGGTACTGATTACGCAAAGTAGATCTTTGCAAAGAAGAAGTATTGCTGCTATCACCTAAGGGATGTGGGTCAGTTGGCCCAAACCGCAGGGCTGTCCGTTATTAGACTGTAATGCGACGGGATGTCGTGACCGAAGAGATTGGATCATGGGATTGCACGGACCCGATCGGATGAGCTGGCTCTGTAATGCTCGCTCCATTAACCCGGCCAACAATTAAATCTTTGCTCTCATGGAGCACGTAGTCATGAGAAATAATCAGAAGTTGTTACTTAATCTTGTCCCTGTTATATTTCTACCGCGTCACCCTCCGCCGTCTGGAAGCCGGCCCATCATCGAGTCCTCTAATGCTCTTCGATCGGGAGGCATCAATAAAAGTGCCTACCAAGCATTATAAATGTTCGCATTTTTTTATTGATTGCAATAAAAGGATTTCAACACGGGGAGGAACGATATTACATACCCTGGTGCGTGTACCCTTTGCATGATACACTCAGATGATTTCCACAACAAGGTTAATTGCTAAATTTTACATAAATACATTTTTCGATAGGAGGTAAAACTAAGAAAAAGAAAAGTATACCTTCCAGCAATTACCTAATTTCGTATACACGACTGAGACGATTGCAGAAAACGCAAAAATCTCTTATTAATTTTGTTAAAGTCAAGTGCTTCTAGATTGTCTTTATGTTGTGGAAGGGATTGTTTTTCATATGATTTCAAAATATTTTTTCTTTTTTTCTTTTGGTACAAAAGGTCTTGGAGACCTGGTTTCCCAAAATTCCACAGTGCTATTCTCGGGGATAATTTATAGGGTAGGGTCATCAGTTCCTCTGCCTACTACGTAATCTGATTATTTCAAGGGTCACTACGCTACTGCGTTTATTTATATTTAAAAAGGATAGCTGGTAACTCAATAAACGTCTTCTCCAGGATGTCGCGATTAGTCGTATAGGACCTTGGCCGCTCCATGTAATTTAGTATTGTATCGGGCTGATGCGAAATTAATGCAGGTTTCCTCTATTGCAATATCTTAATTCCAATTGTGTAAACAAAGCTAATCCTAACATTGATCATTATTATACCAAAACAAACCTTATCTAATACCCTCTCTTTCACTATGAATTTGTTTAGTAAAATCGTTTTGTTCAGTGTGTTCAAAGGTCTTGAATCGAAAATGTCAAAGTGCGATTTTCGTCAAATTTATTTTTACGAATTTAAATTAGGGCGCAGCGCTGCGCAAACGGCTCGTAATATTAATGAAGTGTGGGGTCAGGAGGCTATTAATGAGTGCACGGTGCAGCGTTGGTTCCAGAAGTTTCGCAGAGGAGATTTCGACCTCGAAGAGAAGGAAGGTCGGGGCCGTCATCTTGCTCTGGACAACGACCAGCTGAGGTCAAAAGTGGAAGAAGACCCAACCAAAACCACACGAGAAATGGCGGCGGAACTCGGTGTGAACCAATCCACAGTTGTACGCCACTTGGAAGCAATTGGTAAGGTAAAAAAGTTGGCCAAGTGGGTGCTACACCAATTAAACGACCACCAAAAAAATCGCCGCTTTGAAATCTGCTCCATGCTTGTGACACGCAATAAAAATGATCCATTTCTCGATCGCATTGTGACGTGCGATGAAAAATGGATCTTATACGACAACAGAAGGCATTCTAGCCAATGGCTGGGCAAAGATGAACAACCAAAATCTTTCCCGAAGCCCAACCCGCACCCAAAAAAGGTTATGGTCACAGTTTGGTGGTATAATGCTGGTGTTATTCACTACAGCTTTCTCAATCGAGGTGAGACTATAACTGCTGACAAGTACTGTCAAGAAATTGACAGCATGAATCAAAAATTGCAACGTCTTTGCCCAGCATTGATGAATCGGAAGGGGCCGATCCTGCTCCACGATAACGCCAGACCACACGTTGCACAACCAACGCTTCGACGACTGCACGAGTTGGGCTACGAAGTTCTCCAACATCCGCCTTATTCACCTGACCTCTCTCCTACAGACTTCCACTTTTTCAGGCATCTGGACAACTTTTTGAGGGAGAAAAATTTTCAAAACCAGGACGACATTGGAAATTCTTTTCGTGATTTCATTGAGTCCAGGGATTCGGATTTTTTTTCTGGTGGAATAAGAAAGCTTGTTGAATGTTGGCAAAAGTGCATTGATTCAGATGGAAATTATTTTGATTAAATATATATGGTTAAAGAAAAGATATGGCGTATTTACAATACCTACTAAAAACCTGCATTAATTTTGCATCAACCCAATAGTATATACTGACAGTCCTCCATGATAAGTTATATGGTATGCACTCCCTATGCACATTTTCTTATAACACAATTTAAAATATCAACTTTCCCGAAAAAGTCTCACAGAACCTTTTGGAAACTAGTATCTCAATCATAGACTTCTAGAATATTAGCAATACTAAATGTGATATTCTAAACTAAACTGTCCGGTTATGAAGAGGGAAACTCCTTCGGACCAGTGTTTCTCTTCTTAATTTCTGAATACTCCATTCCCAATCTAACCCACTAGTTTCTAACTAGCTTCCTCTTCGATCCCTGATAACCCTCCGAGGCGTCTAAAAAGAAGATGGCCTCGAGACCTTCTTGTTTAGATTGACTACTAGAGTGCTGCCAATGGGCAGTCTCTCTTGATGTTTTTTCATGTATTTTATCTTAACCAGCATATTTACTTGTTGTATTACAAAAAACAGTTGTAAATTTCAATAAAAATATTTAAAAAAAAAAAAATCTGAATAGGGCAAGAACCAGTTCAATCCATAATTACTACAGATATTACAGATACATGTCATTGAGGGGCGGGGTGGCCGAGATAGTTAGCGCGCGTTGCTTTGAAACACGCGTTGCCTAGCTACCAGATGACTAATACCTAGAAACTAAAAATTGCGAGTTCAACTCTCGGAACCGAAGGGGAATTTTATCTAGGCATTAATTCCCCCGCACTCAGCCCCTGGTCCGAGAAACCCCCGTATAGTCTTCAAAGACGAGCGAGGGATGGACAAGAAAAAAAAAGATACATGTCATTGGTAGAGTGAAATACCAACCAACAACAACTAAATAAATAAAAATCTAGTCCGCGCAACACACAATTTTCACTGACCTCGGTTGTTAAAATCAATTTATCAAGTATAAAGTAAAGTTTCAGATGAAAAAAAAATTAAGAAACATAAAAAAATTCAGTACCGTTGGAAACATATTTTTTAGATTGAATGATATATCAATAACATATTGCTACGCACAATAATAACTTCAGTTTATGCCATATTCTTTTATTTGAATCCCCTTCCACAAATTTTTATTTAAATTAACATTATTTCTAAAACCGTTAGCTTTCCAACAGAGTATTATACATCTATATTACTATTCTCACTGTAGGAAAAAAACAAAAATTTTATTCTTTTCTTCTTTAGTTGGTTGTCAAATTCGTTCAACTAGTATAGTAAATTTTAGGGAATCTACAAAACTAAAACTTCTAAAAAGAGGAGACAAAATATTCGGCATTTAAGCCCTTTCAGACTACTTTAATCATAATGAAACTTACACCATATTAAAGACCATTATATTTTACATAGATTTACCTATTTTCTTAAAAATAGTTCGAACAGTTTTAGAGAAAACCGTAAAATGGTGTAAAATGATATAAAGTGACTCTTCAGGTTTGCCGATTTTGATGAAAAAATTGTTGTCTCTGGCATATAAGCTTCTAAAATATGAAATTTTAGTTTTATAGTACTAATCGTTTTCGAGTTAGACTTTACACTTGGCGATTAGGACTTAGCAATTTGGACCCAGGGGACCATGAAATGATTTCCGTTGAAAACTCAAATTTGAAAATTGTGTAATACTTTCACTTACAATAAATTTCATATATAGTTAAGCGAAAGTAAAAAACTAAACTACGATTATAGCAATTTTATCACGCCTTTAAGTATTGATCCAGATTATCAACTAATACCATTATACAAGAATTCAGGAAAGGGTATACATAAAAAAAAAATTAATAAGAAATGATAAGCTTCTTCTCTATCACCTACAGTTCAAAATATTTCAAAAAGCCTTTGACGAGCCTAATTTAAATTCCAATCTACTAAATCCTATAATATAATTTGACTTCGTGACTGTTATTAGGCCCATATAGAACATCTGTTTCAGGCCCTATAAGAACCTCTGCAACCACTAAATTATTCTCCAATACCGCACCTTCATTTCTTAATAGTTCCAAAAACATTTAATGACCCCCTAAAAACGTCATACAGCTAGTTGGGCGTGACTTATCAAAGAGGCTGAGAGAACTTAAGCTAATGCGATATAACGAGCCTGGAAATAGAGCTTAGGTAAGAAAAATATCCCCTACATAACTTGGATGCTGTAAGAACATCAATACAGTGACTGGAGAGTGTACATACAGAATTGAAAGGGGAATAAATTAGCAATGATTTTTATTACCCGATGACAATGCATAGACATCCCAAGATTTATGACATAGGTGAAATGGCGTAGGTAAATACAAACAAGGAATTCATTTTCCGTTACAAAATTTATTTTATAACCACCGATATCCATAAAGACTTTTAAATGAAGATGTAACGAGGTTTAAGGTTTAGTGAAATAGTTTATGCATTAAAAATTTTTTGAAGAATTAGACTATTAAATTAATCAATGATAGAGGGAATAAAAATTACTAATAAGAAATATGATCTTACCAATATTCTTTTTAGCTTACATAAAAAAAAAACAAATTAGAAAATCAATAAAGCAGAAAGAAAGATAATATAGATAAACAAAATGTTATGTACAAAATTAAATGTAAAATTTTTGAAGGAATATATACAAAAACACACACACATACACTATATATATATATGATATTATAAAAACAAAAATTATACAACTTATATCTAACTGTAAAAAGTATTATCACAACAGCCATATTATCAAACTCGTATATTCATAATATAACATTCATATATATATATTATTCATCCCATAGTATCAAATTACGACATAAATTTAATTATGAAAATGTAGGAATACTAGACAGCACAAACAACAATAGAAATAGAAAAATATTTGAAGCCATTATATTATCAAAATAAAAATGGGACCATAAACTACAAATAAGATACAAAAAAACCTAGGTAAACATTACACAGATGTCATAAATAATGTGAAGTTATAATAATATAACATAAATAAATTCAGTAAAAACATCACCATCATAATGTCAAGCCTTAGGATTCAACTAGAGCAATTATTTAACAAACCTTATGTATGTATACAAGGTCTAAAATTTAAAAACAAGTGTATACAGTGAGCCAATATCATTCATGGCACATAGCAATGATGCTATAATTATATTTTAATATTAACAAAAGGTTAATAGTGAACAAGTATACATTTACTCTTTTTTTTTTTTTTTTTTTTATGTTATTTGACTTTTCTTGTTTATTTTGTAAATATTGTATTAATGTGATCTAAAAGCATTGTTCATATGGAGACGAATTGTTCTAAAGATGTTTTTGTTGAAGTATAGAAGTATTTAAACATTCCAATGTAAGAAACACATATTAATTCAAATGTAAGCATAAATGGATGTTGACTCAAGTTATCGATTTATTTTAGCGATTTTAATTTAGTCTTGGAAATGGGGAAAACTCCAAAACGTCAAAGACTATTTATAAAAATTATTTTAATAAAAAATAAAACGCTACAAATTATTACACAATGGTTTATTATTTGCAAATAACTATATAAAGGTATAACGGTTTCTACAGCTGTTTTTGGCATTTAATATAAAAATCAAAGAATAATTCATAGAAAAATGGTATATCATCACCACTGCTAGTTGCAAAACGATTTATTTCTGCCAGTTCTGAACCAATTTCAATGATTCTTTTTTCATTTAGTAGCAACATTAATGCTCCATGAAATAACACTAACAGAAATGTTGGCATTTATTAATTAATTTATTAGGCCCTCAAATCTGGGGTAGTTTTTTTTTTTTTTTTTTTTTTTTTTTTTTTTTTTTTTTTTTTCAATTTCAGTTTTTTCATTAATAAAATTTTTCTCTATATAGGCAAGATTTTTTTTCTTCTAATTTTGAACAATGTACATATTTTTCTCGGTCTTCAAACATAACTGAGTTATGGGCGTATTTATGGGTAAAATTAATAATTTTTCGCATTTTTTTTGTTAAAAACACTAAACAAAAAAGATCAGCTGATGCGCTCGATGATAACAGTCATACGTTACATCGTCTCTCAGATTTTTGCTTTTTTCAGTAGGAATTCGCTATAATTCGGTCTGGAGAACATCACTAGACCTCAGGAATACTACGGCAGTGAATATTAGAGAAATTTCGGTAAGCAAAGTTATAATTTACTTTGTACAATCACGAAAAAGTGAAAGGAGGGTCACTGATCAGCTGATTGCCGCTAGCTCGGCAAGCTCGGGCTTGCTTTTCTTTTACTTATCTTTCTTTTATCTTTAATTCTTATCTTATTATTTATTTATTATTATTCTCTTAATCAATGAGATATTTTCATCAAGTCATGTCCTCAAAGTCTGCAAGTAAAAGATCTAGATCTGCAGGTTAAAACTCGTCTCCCACAAAACAGAGACCCCGCCGTGAACAAAATAAAAAAATGATTCCACCAGCGACCACGTCAGCTACCTCATTAGGATCTGAACCACAGCCCAGCACATCATCACAAGGAATAACTGATGAATCCCCGTTTTTTACACCGAATCCATTTCAAATCCTCCAAAATGAAAAAGAAACCATGGAATCTTCTCCTATACCCAGGGAACCACTACCTCCACCAATATTTGTTAAGAATATTAAAAATTTTAAACTTATGTGTGCGCATTTAAACAAAGTAACTGATCCTAATAGTTATTATTGTATAAGTAGAACCAATGATACTAAAATATCTCCGACTACTGCTGAAACCTACAGAAAGATTGTGAAATATCTGACTGAGACCAAAGCTGACTTTCATACTTATCAGCTGCGCCAGGAGAGAGCATTAAGGGTCGTAATCAGAAACCTACATTCCTCAACACCCGTTGAAGCTATCAAAGAAGAACTGACAGAACTAGGATTCCAAGTGAGGCAAGTCACCAACGTTCTAAAAGATAAAAGTCCACTGCCTCTATTCTTCGTGGACTTGGAACCATCAGCAGGAGTCGAAAATATCTATGACCTCAGTAGACTCTACTATACCCGTGTAAAGGTTGAAAAACCTTACACAAAGAAAGACATTGTTCAGTGCCATAACTGTCAGGCATATGGTCATACCAGAAGTTATTGCCATCACATACCACGCTGTGTGAAATGCGGTGAACAGCATAAAACAGAAGAATGTACAAGATCAAGATCTACACCCGCTGTATGTGCTCTGTGCCTCAAGGACCACCCGGCTAACTACAAGGGATGTGAAATCTACAAGAAACTCCGAACCAGATACCAAAAACCTCAGGATACGAATGAAACAGCTGCACCAACCAGAAGCAGAAGAGAACCATCTAAACTTGTAAATTCTAACGTGTCATTTGCCCACTTGCTTGGAGGTGGAAACCAGAATCATGAAGTCGAGGCACTGCCGGAACAACGTTTTCCTCAACAATCTCAATCTATTGTACAACAATCTACTTCTCAAAGTTTACCTAATCTTCAAAAAACTCCTCAACATCAAATTCCTCATATCCCTTCACCATCAAACGTCACAGATCTTACCAGTCTAATGACATCGTTCATCTCCGAAATGAAATCTCTTGTTATGCCGCTTATATCACTCCTTACAAATCTAGTATCAAATTTAATCCCTGCCTTGAAAAATCCTTAAATGAATTCACCTAACTCCTTATCCATTCTCCTTTGGAATGCGAATGGTGTTAGAAATCATACTGACGAACTGACAGCGTTGTTGCAAGACAAAACAATCGATGTTGCACTTATAACTGAAACAAGACTAACCACTAAACAGTACTTCAAAATACCGCAGTACATGACATACCGTACTGACCACCCAGACGGCAAAGCCCATGCCGGTTCTGCTATCATTGTCCACCAATCCCTCTCTCATCATTTACTCCCACTTCCCACCTATGATTTCCTACAAGCCACAGCAATAGTAATCAAGACTTTTTCCTTTCCGGTAACCCTCACATCTGCATATTGCCCTCCTAAACATTCCATTTCCAATTCCGAATTTGTATCCTTCCTGGATTCCTTAGGAAATTGCTTCATTCTGGGTGCAGACTTAAACGCCAAGCATCAGCAGTGGGGGTTCCAGAACCACGAATTCTCGGGGACGAAATTTGCTGTCTGCACTCAACTCCCGAAATTTTAATATCCTGCCTCCTGACTCCCCTACCTACTGGCCAACCGATCCTAACCGCAATCCTGACATC
The DNA here is from genome assembly GCA_023052935.1 of Piezodorus guildinii. Lineage (NCBI taxonomy): Eukaryota > Metazoa > Arthropoda > Insecta > Hemiptera > Pentatomidae > Piezodorus > Piezodorus guildinii. The sequence goes on from CM041292.1 coordinate 61,401,669, forward strand.
CTCGACTTCTTTATCCACAGCGGATTAGGCTCCCTCAACTTGTCTGTAACTCGCCTTGATGAACTATCCTCAGACCATAGTCCACTGATCCTAAAAGTATCTCTCACTCCAATTCCAAAACCCATTCCACCATCATTCATCCGAGGCCCTGTCAACTGGAACCTTTTCCGCCAAATCCTAACCGATAATATTGACCTCAGAGTAACCCTCAAAACCCCAGATGACCTAGATAATTCCGTCTATTCCTTTACCACCGCCATCCAACAAGCTGTCTGGACTGCCTCCTCTCCTAAACACTCCAATATAAATCCTCACCAAAATCATTTTCCACAACATATTATAGACCTCATCCATACCAAACGCCGAGAAAGATCATTATGGCAGCGCACCCGACACCCAACAGATCGCCGCTCCTATAACTTCTATTGTAGACAATTGAAGAGGGAGTTGGCGACCTTCCGTTCCCAGTCCTTTAATTCCTACCTCTCCTCTCTATCAGCTCGTGATAATTCCCTGTGGAATATCACGAAAAAGATCCTAAAATACCATCAAGTTTCCCATCCTCTCCGACGTTGTGATGACTCCTGGGCTGCGTCTGATGAAGATAAAGCCGAGGAATTCGCCACACACCTCTCCAAAGTTTTCACTCCTCACCCGGAATCCCACGCCAATCACACCGCAACAGTGCAAGACTTTCTTATGTCACCAATTCCACTTTCCCTACCTCCTAAAGCTATTAATCCCTCTGAGGTCAAATATCTTCTCCAAAAACTGACCCTCCGTAAATCTCCTGGACACGATCTCCTTACTCCCCAGATCCTCCGACAACTTCCGCAGAAAGCTATTATATTCCTTACTTATATTTACAACTGCATCCTACGCACCACCTATTTTCCTCTGTTATGGAAACATTCCACTATCATTCTTTTTCTAAAACCAGGCAAACCTTCCAACAACACTTCATCCTACAGGCCTATTAGTCTACTCCCCATCCTCTCAAAAATCTTCGAAAGGCTTCTTCTTAAACGTATCCTACCCATATTAGAATCTCAAAATCTTCCTTCCCATCAGTTTGGATTCCGTCCTCAGCATTCCACAGTTCAACAGGGGCTCCGAGTTGTAGACCATATTTCCTCAGCTCTTGAATGCAAAGAGTATTGTTCTGGTGCGTTTCTGGACATTGCGCAAGCTTTTGACCGGGTATGGCACACTGGATTACTCTTCAAGCTGAAAACCCATTTACCCCAGTCTCTATACCTCATTCTCCGATCCTATCTCTCAAACCGTTCCTTCCGCGTTCGCTGTGGTGTAGAATTTTCTAACCTTTATCCCGTTGAGGCCGGTGTTCCTCAAGGCAGCGTCTTGGGACCCGTCCTCTATATCCTTTACACTGCTGATATTCCTACACATCCTGATACCTTTCTGGCAACTTTTGCAGACGACACCGCCATCCTATCATCCAGTTCCAATCCTGAAACAGCATCCTTAAACCTGCAAAGACACCTTTCTCTTGTCGAAGACTGGTGTAATGCTTGGCGCATTAAGGTGAACGAGGCCAAATGCAAACACGTAACCTTCACTCTTCGACGAAACTCCTGTCCGCCAGTTTACTTCAATTCCATTCCGATTTCTCCTTCAGATACAGTCCGGTATCTTGGCTTACTATTAGACAAAAGATTGACTTGGAACCCACATACAAGACTTAAAAGACAAGAACTCAACCGACGATTCGGACAGTTATACCGACTACTCAACAGAAAATCTGAACTTACAGCTGACAACAAATTATTAATCTACAAGACAATACTGAAGCCCATTTGGACCTACGGACTTGAACTGTGGGGGACAGCTAAACGTACTAACATCAAACGCATTCAATCCTTTCAATCCAAAGTCCTCCGTACAATAGTAAATGCTCCTTATTATGTCTCCAACTATACCTTGCACCACGACCTTAATGTTCCATTTATTTCAGACCTAATTCCATCCAAATTTTCCAAATTCCACCAAAACCTATTTCATCATCCTAATCCTCTAGCTCAATCCCTATCCAGCTCCACTCATCCATACAACCCACCTAGAAGGTTGAAACGGCAGTGGCCCCGCGACCTGTTGTAAATACATTGGAGTTCTAGCACTGGCTAGATTCTCCACTCAATGTGATGTACGTATGAGTGTGTGTATGTGTATATAGGTATAAGTGAATTCTTGACTATTGTATTATTCATTATTGTGTATATATTTTATTGTAATTTTATTCCGTGTAAATATTGTATGAATGTAGTATGTATGATATCTTTCAGCACTACTATTAATGTCCAAATTGGGACAGATTGTAATTTTACTGAATAAAAATTGTTGTTGTTGAAAAAAAAACACTAATAATTTTTTTCTATATTTTCAAAAATAACTGAGTTATTGAATTGAATCACTTTTTAAAAACAACCAACTATTAACGTCTAGATGTTAGGATCATCGTCGTATGCCTTATTATTTTTGTGGCGAATTTAAAAAAAAAATTGGTCCGGTAGTTTCGGAGAAATGCCGCGGACGGCGTACGGCGGACAAATGAATTATTTATATTCGTTATTGAATCCACTACTCATCAAAGGTAATGCTGATGTTTTTAACGGATTGCTAGAATTGTATTGGATTGTTATTCAGAAACATAGTTTAGATCGGTGAAAGGGCCTTAAGGAGAGGAATTTTAAGTTAAAACAAAACTTTTATGTTATACATTTCATTACTGTACAGGAACAATAATATTGATCTTCTGTACACAATGGTCTTTCACTTTTTCAAATTTCAAATTTTTAGAGCAGATATCATGAGGTTTCAGCACTCAACAAGGTCAGCAATCTGAGTAAAAGTTTTGCATTTAATAGGGCTTAACCATACATCGCAAACTATCGTGTGTTACTATCGAATAAGTACGAAGCACGCGATAGCTTGGTACTTCTTTAATAGAACAAACGCTACTTGCATGTTACCTAGACCTGGCGCTATTCTCTTCAAAGCCTGTAATTTCAAACTAGCCTTCATTAACTCTAAACGATATCGTGCTAGATTTCACACCGCTGGTTGTTTATGTAATTTTTAAGTAACTATCAGCAATCATAGCTATTTAGCAATGTTAAAATACTTTTCATTTAGCTTTTCAATATATTTAGTTCTTCTTTTTTTTTGTTTATCTATCCACAACTGAGAATAAACATATCTATCAGTGTATGAGGCGTATAAGAAACAAAATAAGACATAAGAAGTCATATTTTTCAAATTATTAAACACCACGAATTTCGTTATCCTAATTAACGTTAATATCACAGATGCATTCTCATGCGAATTTTCTAAGCAAATATATGTAATAATGCCATGGCATATGTTAAAAATTTAAAAACACACTATATACATTTATCTCCGTTTTTAAAATCAAGTTAACATTTTTAAATAAAGTAACAGTAAAAAAAAAAAAAAAAAAAAGAAAACACTGAAATAAAAAAGTTTATTTTAGATTTTTTTAAAATTATTATAGTTAGATTTACAACTGTATTACCTAATACATCAAGTACATTAACTGTCAGATAAAATACATGAAGAGAAAATTCCTATTGGCAGCACTCCATTAGGCAATCTAAACAAAAAAGGCTCGAGGCCATCTTTTTTTCAGACGCCTCGAAGGATTGTCAGGAATGTAATGTAAGAGGAAACAAGGATTGAAGCTAGTGGGTTAGAATGAGAGCGAAGTTTGATAAATGGAAGGTTTGATACCCCCGAACTGAAAAACTCTGAGATTTGAAGTGAAACAAAATCTGAAAACGCACTTTTCACTTGATCATCATTTTCAAAAAGTTTTCCTTTGACGAAGTTGTCTAAATTCCTGAACAGGTGGTAATCTGTTAGAGACAAGTCGGGAGAATATTATGGGTGCGGAAGAACTTCGTAGCCCAGTTATTTCAATTTTTGCATGGTATGTTTTGAAACATGGGGTCTTGCTGCCGCTCAGTGAGATCATGTGGTACCCATGTATCGAGCTTTTTTACTTTCCCAATACACTTTAAATGTCTGGAAACGGTGGATGCACTTGCATTTAGTTGTGCTGAGAGTCCTTTAACTGATTGGAAGGGGTTTTCTTCTACTGTAGGTTTGAGGACATCGTTGTCTATTACGAACGGAGGTCTTCCTCAGGGCAAGTATTCCAAGTCGGTATCCCCAGCTGAAAACTTAGCAAACCAACGGCGAATGATCCGTTCATTAACACTCCCCTCCCCAAACGCCTTTCAAATATTTCTAGCGGCCTCAGCTGCTGAATGGCCAAAAGTTTAAGCTCGTACAAAAATGTTACTCGAAAATCACGTGTTTCCATGTTCATATTTGGAGGTATACTAAAAAGTCGGTAATTGATTGGGAAGCTAATGTTTATATTACAAAGGTAGAGGATTAGTAACTGTTTACTTTAAATATGTAAAAATTTGAAAGAAAACAACAGAGACCTGCAAAATCCTTTATGTATTTCAGAAACCATAAAAACGGACATTTCATGTGAAACAACCCAATAACTAAGTTCTGCAAAATAGTTTCAGTATGTAAGCGGTCCTTAGAATAAAAGGATTTATATGCTCATTCCTTAGATAAGATTAAATAGTTCCCATAGATGTATGCTACAGTAAATATAGGATGCTATAACGATAAAAACGAGATACAGCAACTTTTTTTTTTTTTTTTTTTACCAAAATCGTTTTACCTGAACTAGCATTGAAATTATATTTTTTATTAAATCGACTTCTATTAAACTTGTTTCATCAGCATATATTTTAATCACCTATGTATATCAGCGAGGTCTCATTTTCATTAAAATACTTTAGCTTGGCTTAAATTCTTAATTTAAAAATGATGCATACTCTTTAAGTATGTGTAATTTAGTTTATTTAAAACTATTGACAAACTAACATTTAAACAAAATAAGCTTTCCCCTAACAATCTAATTTTTATATTTATTATTTATATTATATTGAATTTTAACATAAATACAACCAGTAAGAGTGCTGAATCATATTAAAGGACCTGAAAAGACTTGTAAAGTAACTACCAAGCGGAAGAACTTCAATGTTTATCTAATAAATAGATCCCGAAGAAATCTTCAATCACCTCACAGGTAATCAGAAATATGTGAGGTTGATAAGTTGCGGACAAGGGGGTTTATGTGGGTTGGGAGTTGGGAATTGAAAGTGGTTCATCTGGTACGAGAAAGGTCTACAACTAATGGGATATTAAGATCGTTATGGATGATTTTATTTGTGACGAAGTAAGAAGCATTCGGGATTTTGCAAAGGATTTCGGATAGTAAGGATTGGATGCGAGAGGACTTACATGGTTTCAGTAGAGCCCCAAAGCTCAATTCCATATGTCCAGATAGGCCTGATAATGGTAACATAAGTGAGTCTATTGTAATAGAGTGGAAGTTTTGAACTTTTGTCAAGAAAGTGTTGTAGTAATCGGCATCTACGAGCAGTTTCTTGCCTAACAAACTAAAAGAGATAAAATTAGACATTGTTCGAGAGAAAACATTATGCAGGAAAATCAGAAAGGAAAATATCGTACAAGCAAGACCAAGAATAAGTCAAATAGACTAACTGCACGGATATCTAATGAGAGGCATGAATCCGTCAGTCTGTGACACTTGTAATATAGCACTGACAATAAAACATATTGTAACATAATGAACACTGTACACCGACAAAAGACATAACTTGCCTACTACCATAAATGAATCAATGGATGACAATCAACAAAAGATATTTGATCTGTTGGAGTTTTAATGAGACAATATTGTCTAACATAAACTAAAAGAGAAACGGGAACGAACAAGGAAATAAATATATAAAAAAAAAATAAAAATCATGAACGAAATTATAGTTGAAAAAGAAAACCCTTCTATATCACAATGTTTATAACCTCAGGAATAAAAGTAAATATTTTATATTTTTTAAGTTCGATTGCAACTTTTTTTTAAACGGATTAATACAAATCTGTTAACGTAACAATTATAATTATTTATCCCGATTGACTCTAGTTGTTTTGTTTTTTTAAATCAATCAGTAGTAAAAAGATACCAGGAAATGATAAAGAATGCTATAAATCATAAAGAAGTAAAATAACATATACATGCCTTTACGATTTATTTTCTCTATTTATGGGCAATTTGTTATAGAACGAAGGATAAATATTTGTGGAAACATCTAAAAGCATTCAACTAGAAATCACGATTTGAAACTGGACATGATGCAAGTTTTTATAGAGATTTCAGCACAAATGTCATATTATTGTGGACATCCTTTTTTCCTTTGTATTAAAAAAAATATTCTTACAAAGAAATATTTACAATCTACTCTTTAAAAAAATTATTCTAAAAGAAAATAAGACACAATGGTATTTTTAGATATATAAATAAAGAAATTTAGTTTAAATACTAATTACCTTCAATACTGCTATTATTCCATAACTTAAATGATTATCAGATTCGATCATAATTTATATTTATCCATTAAAAATAAAAGACAGTCAAAATTTAAGGTATTCAATAAGTAAATATTTTGAAAATTTGGTTATTAAGCATTCTAAAAATATTCTAAACTAGAAGGTCTCGGGGCCATCTCCTTTTCAGGCGCCTCTGAGGATTGTCAGGAATTGAAGAGGAAGAAAGGATTGAAACTAGAGAATTAGGGTGGGAATGGAGTTTGTCATGAAAGGAATGGTGTCCAGATCGGGCCAAATCAGCAACATACGGAACATCTTCATGGATTAGGTTATTCGTGACAGGACTTGATGATAAGGAAGTATGTAGGGGGAAGGAAATTGCAGAGATTGTAAAGCAATCCCGGGTGCCAGACTCAACTTTATATTAAATACCATTTTATTGGATTTTCACATAAGAAGAAAGTCGTTATTATTATTTTACTTTTCGTACTTACTCTCTATTGCTTTGTAAGTGGCATAAAATTTCACCAAAAAGCATTAGCAATCAAATGGTCTGTTATAAATAAGTCTTACGAATCTTTTATCAGGAAACAAAAAATGACCTAGAAAAATATCTTCTTTTTCTGTCCTATTGAGTATATATTATTTCATATTTATATGTTTTCATTAATGCTGAAGACAAAAGATGGTTATAGGTTTATAATAAAAAAAAAACACAAGTACATTTAAGTAATTTGAATTCCGAATTTAGCTACTTTCTACTAATACGATTATTCTAATTATACATTATCAGGGAGCGGCGTAGTCTAGTGAATAAAGCACTAGTCTACTGCTCTCCAGTTCCTGGGTTTGAATCCCGACTGTGGCAGAATATTATTTATTCTATTAATTCAGGCGGGGGAGGAGGGGCGACCCTAGGGTATGGAGACCCTCCTGGGGCAAACCCAACCACTTTAAAGTGGGTACTCAAAACATTGGAAGGGGGAGAAACCTGGCGGCTGTCATCACCTCATTGCATGACCGTTGGCCTAGAAACAATAAGAATCTCTATATGTCCCTAAGCCCTTCATGGGTTGTAGTAGTACATGTTTTTTTTGTTGTTTTTTTTTTTTGTTTTTTTAAATACATTTATCTAAGCCCATTTATCAAAATCGGTAGATTCAGGGAAAAATGGGAAGACAAATTGCGGTAGGACAAAAAAAAAAGTTTCTGTAACAGCTACATCTTATACCCACCTCAGTTTAGTTTCGCAAGACATTCGGTCTTTGGGCTAAACTTACCACATGACACACACTGCATTGGCAATTTTTCATAGATCTATTAAACGTAAATTTCCTATGAAAAATAAGATCTGAGCTCAAGATAGCAATGATTTTCTTCACAGTAATTATATGCAAGTAAAATTACACTATAAATAGAAAATCATAAACGCAGCAATTTGTTTTCATATCTGTAATAAAATACAATTACATTCCAAACTCTATTTTAATTTAGAAATGTTTCCTAATACTAATATCTTACTGATAATCATAAACTGATTAAACTTCAGACGATTTACAGCAGAATGAGATAAGAATTAATGGAAACAAGTAAAATAAGCTTTTTTCAATTACATACTCCTGAAAGGCGTTAAAACAACATTCCCATAACGAAAATCATTATTACATCAACGCTAACAGGAATATTACCCGTTCGTAATTATCAGCACCACGTTTCCATTCTTCAATTAAGACACACGTACGTGTTACGTGACTTGCAACGTTTATAATCGCGATGCATTATAGAAGTATTGCAAACTTTTTTTTCCCCCTATCGAACGAACTCTCCTTTTTAACGCAAAAGGAAACATGCTATAAAAAACAACAACAGGTAAGCGTGTTTATAAGATTTAAGATATCCATTCATCGCAGAAATAGGTTAAATGCGAGATATTATGACGAATGGATCAATACAAAAAAAATGAAGGTCTCCTAGAACTTATGATATATATGTTAGTACAATCTGAAAGAACATCGAGAAATAAAGGAGTTATAAGAAAAATCATGGAAAAGGAATTCTTAACATAACACTTAATATGAAAAGAACCTTTGCTAAACGAGAAAAACATATTAAAAAAAAATGATTTCTAATACGAGCTTAAATACTATAATATTGCAATCATAAGAAGTTATGATGATGATGGAGGTTATCAATAATGATGGAGTTTTGTTGATCGTTGAGAATATTTGATAAAAAAAGATGGCTAGGGGTGCATTGAGAAAAAAAAAAAAAAATAAATATACACTCTGATAAGTAACACTTATTGTATTTAGGTGCCGATGTTTTGGCCAAAATGATGGGCCTTCATCAGTGCTAGGAGAAACAAGATAAGACCAATACAATTATAAGAGAAAAAAAATGCAAGGTACAGTAATATGACAGTAATTCAATATTGAAGCAAACATAAAATTAAATTAAAATGATAATAAGGTAAAAGTAACCAAATATGAAAGCAAACATTAAATTAAAATGATAATATTGCAATGAGAATATATATAATATTTAAATATAATATATAATATTTAAAGATTATAATGAGAAAATAAACAAATAATTAATGTTAAAAGAAGATCGATGTGTGTACAATTACACTTTTAAAGAACAATTTACGATATTGTTTAAAAAGAACATTAATATTATAAACGAGAAAAAAACAAAAATAAAAATTTTGAATTAAAATAAAATTAAACTAACAATTATAAGTGAGGAAATATAACGGAAAATAAATAAGCATGGACAAAAAGGGAGGCGGAAATGAGTGGTAAAAAGAAAACATAATCAGAACAATAAGAAAAAAAATACATACTGACTTCAAGTAGATATTCAAGAAGTGACAATTTTTGTTATAAACGCTCACTATGAAGTTATTTTTAAACGATTGGAAAAATAATAAATACATATACGTAATTTTTAGAAGTAGTTGATAATTATTCTTTGTTAATTAGTTCTTATTTTCACTAATTTATACACAAAATAAGTAGTAAAAGAAATTATTGTATTATGATTGTAAAAAAGTTCTATTTGATTTAATGTGCCAAATTAAACCTTTCATAATTTTTACATAATACCCATACATAAATCATACAGAAATAATTCATACATTTCATAATTTTCTCAAGAACTATTCCAAAAATATTTGATCAAACTCGTAATATCGATGTGTAATCCAATTTTATTTAAATTGGTTGGATTAAATCGGTTTTTGTAACATTTATACAATATACATAGACACAATGTCTATGTTAGGGGAATAATTATTGGAATAAGTACATAGTAAAATTTAAAAAAATACACACGAAAAAAATAGGAAAAGGACACGTATAAATATTTGTGTTTATGGAAAACCCTAATACAAAAAAAGTGTTAACGTTTGAAGTTACTACGAGCTGAACAGAAATATGGAATTAAAAAAATCCAACCGTCCACCTAGCGAACAAAGAAATTCCCAAATAAATACTTAACCTCTTACAGTATAAAACAAAAATCATTGATACGGTTAAATTTATGGCCTTTTGAATCAATATTTATTGATTAGAATGCCTAAAAACAATGCATCTTCTTATAAATGTGAGCTTCTTATTTAAAAGATAGTTGGTTACCCAGATAACTATATTGTTTTGATTGTTGCCAAATGTTGTTTTGATGTACATATAACTATTTCTAATACAAAACTTTGCAATATTTATTTAATCACGAGCATAATAAATACAAATAAATCTATAGTCTCCAAAAAAATAACAATAACAAAAATAAATTATTAGTTTGATATATTAGCATATAACCAAAATACTGTTATTTTGTATTATTTTGTTTTTACTTTAATTTGTTTTGTTTTTTACTTTAATTATTTTTTATTTTAAAAGTAACTCAGGCTAAAATGACAATTAACCCCTACTGAAAATATCACTTAAAAGTTAAGTGTAATTGGTGCACTACCACAACATGTATGAAGTCTTAGGCTTGTGGCTACTATAAATCTTAATCTAAAAAAAACAAAAAAAACTATGGTCATCTTCATGATCTAAGTACAAGTTAAGTCATTAACACAGATTTAAACAGAAAATGAATGTATAAATTAAATAACAAATCTCATTGAAGTCAGTGCTATCTTCATTCTAAAATAGCCAAAATATCAAAACCATCTTTAGAGGATTTTTCTAATATTAAAATAATTCACTTTGTTGCCAATGTTAAAAGTGATACGTAGATCTTAGTAAGGCATTCGATTAATAAATATAATTTCCCTTTTTTTGTACATAAATTTATAAAGAGAGTGATAACTGAGAAAAATAAATGTAACGTTAAGAGGTGATGAATCCAAAGAGGTGTTTAGAAAACAAAAAAAAATATTTTCTAATGTAGCTAATAAATAAACTATGAAAAAGTCTATTTATCTGCCAGAAAATAACATAAAAACACATATCGCATTCACATATATCTATAACTAGCTTGTCGTCGAAAATGCTGAGTTTAAAAAAACTGTCTTACTCTTTTTAAAAGTAACAAAAATCTAATTTAAATGACATAATAATTAAAACAATATTCACCAATGATAAGTTAAAAGAACTTTGTATTGAACGGCGTATAGTTACTTTGTTCTTGACGTTCAGCAAGTCCAAGAAAATTGTTCTACATTTGCATAGTCTATTTGAACCATTAAATACACACCTACGAGCACCATTTAATGATCGAACTATTAAAATAATTGCTAAAATGCCTTATAAATATATTCAGCGGTATTAATAAGCAAAATCACTATGCTGGTAGTAATTTACTGATAAGCATCTTAATGACATCGGTCAACAAAGACTAAATAAATGATTCAAAACAAAGGTAGATTACTTTTCAGAAATTTATTGGTGACTGATATATTTTCTAAACGAAATAGTCCGTGGTTCACGAATTATTAAATAATAAAATGGATTTTACAGCAATTCAGTTTTGATCTTAATCTGAGGCGATTAAATGAGAAATTTAAAAAAACAGTTAGAGTATTAATAATAAAACACATCGATACAAATAAAATAAACTTAAGGTAACCCAATAATGCTATGTTTTTTATGTCTTCAGATGTGAAATTGAAATAGATTAAAAAACTCCAAACGAGGTTTAAGATCGTTCCACACCTGTACTGAGGGTTTTGCATAGTTAATGTACTATTAATTTTAAGATCGGTCGCTCAAGTAAAGATTATTTTGACTATTTCGTATTTATTCTATATTTGGCTCAGTGGCTGGATTACCGAAGGTTAGCTTACAGATTATATTATTAATTTTAAGATCGGTCGCTCAAGTATAGATTTATTTTAAATTATTGGTATTTATTCGATACTAGGCTCAGTAGCTGCGTAACCGAGGGTTCGCTTACTGATCATACTATTAAGGCGTGTTAATACTGCACTCGTTTTGACAGCTGAAGCGGTAGCGGTTCCCTAGAGTTATATAGAATCTGCTACCGTTTCAGCACCAAAAACGCCAGCAGTAAAAACGCGCTCTTAGTTTTAGCTCGTTCTTCAAGCATAGATTTATTTTAACTTTTTAACATTTTTCGATACTACTTTCTGTATTTGTTTGTAGGATTGGATAAAGAATAAAGTCAGTGGATATCCTACATCTGTGCCGAATCCCCCCATATATGAAGATATTTTGTTGACATTATTATAACTTATATATTTATTTATATTTATACATATATATATATATATATATATATATATATATATATATATATATATATATATATATATATATATATCCATGCATGCAATTGAAATTGTTATTATTTCCAAAAGGTTCTTGGTACATATTTAATTTCATTAAAAAGCACACCAAACCATCTCTTACCATAACTTAGTTAAAAGAAAAAATCCTTGATATTTCCTATAATGGCCATACACCAATAAACATTGAAAATCTTTTAATTTTAAGGCGCATCCAACAAATAGTAACCATTTGTAATTGAAGTAATAGAAATTGTTAAAGATAAGTGAGAATATAATAGACGTAGGCTCTATGAACCGACTAAAAGTCGTAAAAAAAATTGGTCTCCGTGAATTCCTGAAATTTATAAATACAATATAGATGTCTATTTACTATCAGTTACTACCCCAATTTAATTTGTGAGTAATTCTTGCAATCCTAAGTTTCGCAATTTAATTTAATACGATGGAGTGCTTCCATTGGGTTGCTCCTCTACAAGTCTGTCTCATGTGATTATTCTTTTAGCATATTTACTTGTTGTAATATAAATTACGGCTGTAAATTTCAATAAATAAAAATTAAAAAAAAAAATTTAATACGATTTTCCATCGACATCTCGTGGACCCACTGGACATCGTCTGCGGACCACCAGAGATTGGTATTTATCGATAATAAAAACCAGTATCTTAAAGGTTGTAATGCAGATGCATCTGATCCAGTCAGAGAAAACAAGAGCCCTAAAAGGCGCTTTCCTTAAAGCCCGCCAAGCACGTGGTGACCAAACAGCTGGACACAAATCATCGCCAACAACGACGATGACTAGGAAGTGGAGGCAGAGCGACCCGCTGACCCCCTGGCATAAGATCGTGTGGGAGGACGCCTTCCTAGGGCTAATGTGATTTTTAGAAGCTTAACCCCACCTCTTACCTAACCACCATGGGAAGATAGGAGGAGGTAACGCTCGGCTCTCAAATATACTTTCCCTCTCATTAAAAATTACACACCTTTCTTGGCCGTTTCAATTTGCAGCCTGTCAACTATCCGTCAGCCGATAATTATTTGCACACAACCATGTCCCGAACACCTAAGTCGTAAAAAAGAAAAAGAAGAAATACTACATCGCGAAATCGCAAATCATGAAATAATTGCTCATCTCCAAAAACAAAAACAAAAATGAGACGTTGATTTCCAAAACGTACTTAAGGACATTTGTTTACGAAATTGATATTTTGACATATTTGTATTCTCATAATTTATTTTTTATTTAAATAAAATCTATCTAAAAAACGCGTTTTATAAATTCAACTATATCCTAAAAGTTGTATTCCAAATTATACTAAAACATTTCATTATAATTTTATAATTGTGTTATAGTAATGAGAGATTTTTGCGCTGACTGCAAAATTTTGTAGAATGGATACAGTACCTTTTGGAACTCAACGTCCCATTTGTGAATAATAAGTGAAGTTTATTTTGCAAGCCCAGTTATACTTCAATAAAGATATTTTTTTATTGCTAATGTCCCAGAGCTGATATGCAAGTAATTTTAATTAATTATTATTTGACAAGGTAATAACTTTTTTGCACAATTGTATTAGTTAAATAATCAGCAGGTTTAGTTAATTCAGTTAAACAAAATCTAATTTAAACAAAAATCTACTAATTTAATTATAAATTGACTTAGACTACTTTTCAAAATAAATGGCTCAATTAATAATTTGTGGTTTTTGAAAACTAAGTCAATCACTAAAGACTGATACAAGATGATGTCCTTTAGAAAAGTGTTTTTTTTTAATAATTAAAATATTATCAATAGGTAGTTTTTATTGTAGAGGACTTTTTTTTTTTTTTAGTAGCAGTGAGTGGTGTGGATTTTACATGAATAAATTTCACTAAAAAAAAAATATGCGTCACTCTTTCTATCACCAACCGAGGTGGCATGGACATTTTGAGGTTTCATTTTTCAAGATATGTATGAGTCAAAAATATAAAACAAAACAATAATAATCCTTCCGTCAAGAAAAGGCTTCTAGTTATTGTTATTCGGTTGTTAAAATCCCCAAGCATACTAATTACCGCTGAAATCGGATATCCTACAAGATGTAGAGTTGGAAGAAACAGAAAAGATATTAGGGATACACGGTTAGGCTCTCATGATAACTCGAAAACTATACATCCTAAACATAACTGAAACTCATCAAAAAGATAATTTAATTTCCTACACAGACTCGTATAATCAACCAAAAATAGGCCAAAACTGTAGACAATGTTGTATAAATATCAAAAATAATGTTATTTTATAACTTTAATTTTGATACATAACCCAATAATTTTGACATACAACTATTTGAAACAAAACCATTTTCTGAAAAAATACAGCATTTTTAATTGTTGTTTTCTGCGTGACTTTTGTTGTTTCTCAAATTTAAGATCAGGTTCTACGCGCTATTTATCCATTATTTATTTAAAAATAAATGGTGGTAAAACAATTCATAACTATCTCAGGATTGAGGGAGCGTGTGGTCTAGTGGATAGAACACGGTTCTCCGGGTAGCGGTTTCGAATCCTAGCTGTGACATAATATTATTTATTCTGTTGATCCAGTCGTCATTTTGGGATAAACCCAGCCTCTATAATGTAGGTACTTAAAAAATAGGGAAAAAACCCGGTGGCTGAGTGTAATCTCCAATAACCTCATTGCACTGCCGTTGGCCTAGAAATAGTAGAAAACTCTATTTGCAATGTGCCCTAGACCCTTCATGAACAGTAGAGGAGCAGGTTTTTTTTAATAATACTAATTTAAAATATTTTGATTATTATGACAGTTAGGAAAAAACCTATCGTAGAACAGATTTAATGAACAATTAAATACAGTTCATCTCTCTTATTTTTGTAATTAAACAACACGAGGCAATATTTTTCATGTACAGAATCATAACAAAAATAATAAGCTAAGAAGTAATACCATAAAATCTTCTACCTATTTTAAGATTTTTCCTTATTTTTCGAAACTTTAATCACCAGTATGTTCGATTGATTGGCACGAAAACTTTCCTAACCAGATTCATCGATTATGCTGATCCTTTTTTTCTAACTTCTCAACAAGGAAGTTTTATATGGAGCACGGAATATCCAGAAACAGCGTGAGGCTAATGGTAACCAATATTATGGCAAGTTGGATCTAAAAGCAATTACAGCATATAGGTCAATATCTTCTCCCAACAAGCAACGGCACGCAATTCGGCGGTCACGACAGTAGGATCGCTGTGTCTTCCAACGCCTGGTCTATACATGGAAATCCTAAAGTTAGCAAATAATTGTTATAATAGCACTCTTGATCGACTTGAAAAGTATAGTATAGACGAGGAGAAACTGGTTATTAGTTGATTGATTGTTTTATTTTAGGATTATTATTGATGTTAGAAAAAAAATAAAACGACTATTTTGGCCCAGTGAGCTAAGGCGAAGTAACATTAAATTCTACCTCACAAGACGCCAGTTCGAATCCGGCCAGCGAAGGTAAAAATTTATATTGTAGTAGTCCCACGAATTTCGACATTCCATTCTGGACGTATTTGCCATTACTAAGATGCGAATCCCCCCAAAAAGAAAACAAAAATTAGTGGATGTTCATTGAGATTTATTTTTCATTCTCACAATGAAAATGACTAGTTATGGAATTCAAATATTTCTGTAATTACCGTCAAAGAATATTTGCAGCCCTGAACCTATGTGAATACCATGGTAACGTTAAGAGAAATCTAACCTTGAAGAAAAAATTATCGATTTGACCGATAAAGTATCTTTTTAATATTCCGTGAGCCAGCAACAGAAAATGCTACCAATTTTACCAAAATTTTTGGTATGTTTATTGCAAACCATCTTTCATGGTAAAGCAAAAAATACACGTTTGGCATCTAAAAACGGGTGGAATACAAAATGGCGGTCCTTTTCCATTTGATCTCATAATACTAGGTGATAATATGAAGCAAACGACGCTAGTCTGCCATTTACAGGTGGGTGGGAAGCCGCGGCAGACGCGTTTTTAGGTATATGACTGCCTGGTCCTATACATCCTGTACATACATACTGCCTGGTCATAAACATCATTTTAAAGAGGAAAATTTGGGCTACAATGTTTATTTAAAGGTTTTTGATTAATTTTTATCTGACAATATTGTATTAAAGAATGAAATTATTTTAAAAAGAATAATAATTGTATTTTAATGAATAACAATACAAATTATTAACCATAGAAGAAAATGTATACAGACCTTATTTAACAACAACGATCTAAAAAGTATTAGTAGATATAAAGTATTAGATGGGTAAGAATAGAGATATGATGCAAAGCCTGGACGATTGGAAAATAAAGTTCCAATTGGGGTAGGGGGGTTAGCACAAGGGGGAGGGGTGGAAAAGTTTGGGAGAATGTTCGTTTTAGTGAGTTCTAATAACTGGCAAAAATTCAGCTTGTCTCTAATTTCTTCCGACACAAGGCTATTTTTGACCTTCATTGCCTGGGATCGATGGTCTCAGTAATCTGAGAGGGCTTAAATTTTAGTATTTCTTTCTTTTTTTTTAATCATCTCTCATTGTGAGCAGTAATGAAGAATGTACAATTTTAAAATATGAAACAATTCGCTTTAAAAATATGTATATACATTTAGAATGTACCATAATTTAAAAAATATTTTATATGGGGCTATTAAATTTATAATATACCGTGGGGATTACTCGGCAAGAAATATCTAAGAGTGAGGATTGCCAATATATTGCCGCTTCCCCCGGCGTGGTATAGCAGGAGCTATCCGGTAGGATGGGCCAAGAACACATTTCTCAAGGGTGTGTATTAATGCAGTTTAGCCGGAGGGGAGTGGGAAATACTTACGGTAGCCGGGGTTAATTTACAGCAAAGCCAGGAACCGGGGAAATGGATCGAAGGGAGGTGGAACAATTTATGCCAACCGAGCCTACCGTGGGAGCCCCAGCCAGAGTATTTTATTATAAACTGTTCCTCGACTTTCTTAGCCATTAGTTAAGGGCCGCGCTCTGTTTTATTTTGCTGAGGGTACCGCAATTAGAGCTCTACGGCCACCTATATCGCTCCCTACTTGCCGTATCATCCTCCACCTCCGAGTATCCCATTACAAGAGAGAATTTTAAATGTTCTCCAATCATACAGCGATTTAAGATGGATATGAATGTCTCAGGCACAACGGTAATAATATCCTTAATCTAGTTGAGGACAAAGATCTAAGCAATACCATGCTCAGATGATTTTCAGTAACTTATTATTTTTATTGGTTTGTATTTTAATTTTTATATGGTGACAAAGTTTGGATAAACAGACAAATTTCAGAAAGATAAAATCAGGCAATTTTAGAATATTTATTATCTCAACTTACAACTATGTAACATTGTTAATTGTTTTTATAAAACATCTCTTATAATTATAAAGTTTTGTGCAATAATTTAAAATCTGTTAAAAACGACACCTAGCTTATAATAATTTTTTTCTTAAATGTTTTATCCTTTATTATGCGCACCAGATTATTTGGTACTAGCTTCTGTTCATCCCGTAGGGTCAACTTTGGGTCTTATACGACATAGTAGATAGCCATATGAATGAAAATTAATTTTATAGCCAGATGAATGAAAAAAAAAATTATTCTGGGACATTTCGTTCTCTAAGAATAATATACAGTGAACAGAAAAAGTCCAATTCGTCTGGCTTTATTTCATATATGATTATTTTGTCCATTAAATTATTATAGGTTCACATGAATGAAAGATAAAAAAAAAATAAAAAACAGATAACATCAAATGAGTTTAGTTAAGAATTATGAAAATCTAGATTTATCACACATGTGCGAAAGATTGATTTTTGAGGAGGTGGTTAAATAATTGGTGTTTAAATGAGGTTAAAGATGAAACTTTTCGGAGGGAAATGGGTAAAGAGTTCCAAAGTATGGTAGCATGGATGGAGAAGGACTTTTCATAGAATGCTGTTATATGAGAGGGTAGTATAGATCTTTGGGTTGGGATATTGTATTTAAGGTGTGCACGGAAGAACGCTGAGTAAGGAGGTCAAAGATATAGGAGAGTTTTCTGGTTTACAAGGGTTGGAATAAGAAGATGCCAAGTAAGTATTTTCTGCGTGATTTGGGATAGAGCCACCTTTGACCAGAATACCAGTAAGAGACGCGTGACTGTCTAGAAAGGCCGTACATAAATTTTTTAAACCTATTTAGTATAATTATTATCGAGATAGTATTCCTTTTGGGTCATTTCCAACGGGCTAGCTGTAGCTGTAGTTGGGTAAATCTGGATGATAACTCATGCTTTTGAGATTTCCCCGATATTCTTTGCCCTAAGATATAATTGAATATTTCTTAACCTGCAGAAACAGATTTGACACCAAGATTATTTTAGACTCCCCAAGAGAAAATATGTACATAGTATATAATTCAGTGGACACTTCAGATAGCACTAAAATAGAATCATTCCTGTTAAAACATGAAGTAACACTTATGATTTATTAATGCTCGATTGTGTTTTATTTACTTGTTGCAATATTTGAAAAAGTAAATTGTGCTTTTCAACCTTATTTACGTTTTATATATTGTAGAAACTGAAAAATGGAACTTATATATAAAAAAAAAAAAAAATCCATAGTATTCTAATATATTATTGAGAAAAACAAACTCTAAAGCCTACCTTAGAACTTACATATAAAATAAAATATATTAATTTTTTTCAAACAGAAATATTCACAACCGGAAAACAGCGATTTCGCATCAAGAAAGCCGGTCACGCTTGGCTTAAGCAAAATTCAAAGGAACTGGAAAGAGTCAGCGTCTTGCCTCACGCCGCCTGAGGTGACTGGCGTCGAGCTGTCTGCCAATAGTCTTTTACAGCTATTCAAGTATTTTCCCGAACACCCATAATTACAAGAGTGTCATAATGGGTAAAAAGAATTAAATTAAAGAAATTTGTGGTCGGCCTCGAATCCGACATGTATTATTACCAAATTAAAGTGCTGATTCCGAAACGTATAACAGATACGGAGGAATAAGGTAGGATTTAAGGGCTAACATCCAGTTTTTTCTTCTATGATAAAGCGCTGATACCTATAATTGGAAGTGACGTCATGCTTATTTCTGAGATTTTTTACCGGACTTGTGCAGTTAACATTCCTAAGCGATGTGTTCTATCTCTGCTACCAAAAATAAAATCTCGATAAAAACTGGATATGTTAACATTTTGTAGTAGAATAGTAGAGAATAGAAAATTATGTTATTCTGGGACTTAATTCCCTAGGAATAAAATAAATGTCATAACTAAATACAACATACCTGATTGAAATACATTAAATAGACTTAATTGTTTACAAACTTAATTATTTAAAAACGTAAAGAAGGGAGAGAAAAAGATTTATATATATATATATATATATATATATATATATATATATATATATATATATATATTAAAAAAAATAAAAATAGCAATAGAACGAGATTAAAAACAACAAATTTTGAACTAAAAAAAAAAGAAGAGATTAGGTCATTATAATGATTGAGCAATCTAATATAATATTTTACAATCAACCTACGTCTTTTAGGGATAGAAGGTGTTGAAAGGAGAGATTTTAATACAGATAAGGATAAAGTACGAAGTACAATGGGAGAAATGGAATTCCGTAATGCAGTAAAAATGGCAAGAAGGGTACGATTGAAGGCTTTAGTTCTGTTGGATAGGATATAAAGGTCGGGAGACTGTGGATATAGAGAGGATGCTAGGAATTTATTGTTTAGTGAAGTATTGACCAAAGGAAGTATTGTCTGCATAAATATTTTAAGTAATAATAATAATAGGCTTAGCGAACCCGAAGGTTCGATGCCGATACCACCCAATTCCGCCTACACAGACTCATCCAATGTTCACCATTCAGGCCCAAGCTCCCGATCCGCAACGCAATCCTCCATCTCCGCTTCGGCCTACCTTTCGGACGCCTACCAGTCGGATCAGCAAATACCAACTTTCCCGGAATCCGCTCGTCATCGAGCCCAACAATTTTACTCGCCCATTTGAGTCTCCGCGATGCAATCAGCTCAATTATATTCACAGGATACAAGTTCCGCAATTCCGCGTTGTGCAACCTTCTGAACTCCCCAGTGGCCTCATCTCTCTTCGGACCAAATATTTTACGCTACCTACGTATTTTCGAAAACCTTAAGCCGTTGTTCATCCTTCAAAGTAAGCGGCCACGTTTCACATCCGTAAAGAACCGTTGGAAGAATAATAGTTTTATAAATTCTAACCTTTATGTTTTTAGATAGAAGCCGCGAACTAAGTAACTTAGCAACTGAATAGTAAAACGCATTTCCCACCTTTAACCGGACTTTATTTCTTCCTGGATTTCATTTTTTCTAGTTATAATTGAACCTAAATACTTGAATTTCTCTACGTGTTCAAAAGTATGCCCTGATACATCAATATCACCAATATCGACACGGTTTCAAATATTTTAAGTAACATTTTATAAATATTATTAAAATGTTAAGATATAAACTTTTTATAATTGTAGTAATAGGCACATATGTATGTGACTAATTCATTATTCTGTCTGTAAGAAAGGACCTCAGGCCCTAAGACAATATAATCTATCTATCTATCTATCTGCGTGAAGAAGGAAGGGATGAGTCACAGGAGACTGCCTCGAGGTACTGTAAACAAATCTAAAAAAATTCATGATATGCTTTATTCTGATCTAAAGTACCATAGAGAGGACACCATACACCAAAATTAGGGAAGAAACGAGGAGCTTACAAGTGGCTTATGATAGGAGGTGCGTGAAGCTATGGAAAACTTCAGGGTACCGATCTATGATGAATAGTAATTCCTAGGTTTTTGACAGAGGAACTGAATAAAATAGTAATAAGGATGGAAAGGTGGCGTTGGGTCAGAGGAGGGAATTGAAAACAATAATCTGAGTGTTCATAGAGTTTAAGCTTAACTTAAGGTTTGCTCAGGCACGACTTGGTCGAGGTCTCTTTTTAAAATACTGTATCTGTTCGAATTTTGTCGGACGTCTACGGACGCTCTGTCTTCTCGATGTGAATCCAAATTTTATAATGCAAATGGTTACACAAACTTATGTAACTCGCTTTAATAATGAGATTATCTTAGTTAAGAGGCGGTGACGAAGAGAAGGTTAGAGCTGAGCTCATTATGGAGCAGGAGAGTGTTAGCCTAAGGAGGATCCGGAGTCGTGGCGATTGGCGGAGATAGCCCTCCTCCTATCTGCCTTTCTCATTAGCTCTTCTGTCCCCTATCACACCTACGTCCTCACTCTTCCATCTAAGGTCCTACGCCTTTTTATAATAGCAGTCTTCAGCCCTTAACCGGAGGCTACCTATCTCTGTCGTCGTTGATAGAATTTAAGACTACCTTATTTTTTTATAAATGTAAAAAAAAAAAATAACATTAAGTGGGACCATTTAAGAACTATCGAACTGAGGTACAAGTCACGTTTATCCGGCCTGTTGCGTTAAAACATTTACACGTAATTAAATACAGTCGATTTTCGATAGCTCGAATTATTCATGATTCACGAATGTTCCAATACAGAGGTTGAATCAGAAATAGTGAACACTAGATGCTACAGTCCCAGATGTTTGCATCAAATATTTTATTTGTCGTTTAATCCCAAGAAAAAGAAAGACGAAAGAATATCAGAAAAAAAAAACATATTTTTTTATTTGAGATTTCTCAAATATCTCCTATAACTAAACACTTAATCTTAGATCAAGCACACTCTTCCGTCGAAAAGTCAGTTGATAGCTTTCACTACTTATCAGCGCTATTTCTCTAAATCTGCCCTGAGTGTATGTGGCGCTAAAGCCCTCGTTCAGCCTCCACTGGCTCTCAAGACCAATGACGCTGCTGAATGAGAGTCGCTGGGATCTTCTGGCACTGTGCCTCAACATTCACTAGTGGATCTCGGGGTTTGATACGGTAATCCCAGGGGCAGTTCGTAAATAGGTATGAATGTAATCAAGGTTGTTATTATTATTTTCTTCATAAATATTTATTTAATTTTGTGTATATTTATATTTGTTTTTTTCTTTCTTCTTTGTTTAATCTTTATTAATTATTTATTTTAATTTTATTTACATTGTACATATGGGATGAATGATTTCTTCTATTTGTAATACTCATTGTCCCAGAATCTGGCAGATTGTATTATCTTTTAATATAAAATATTTACACTAAATCGACTTGTTAAGAATCACAAATTTATTAGGATTTTTCGAATCAGATAACATGCCATTATCCTATTTTATTTTAAGAAATTTTTTACAATACGGTAATAATCAGGTAATTTCTGTAGCATATATTAGTTAAATATAATCAGACTTATTTGTATTAAAACCAGCTTAAAGAACATATAAATATATGTAAGTTTAAAACCAGAAAAATATAAAAATAAATTTATAAATTGATTGAGATTTCTGATTTTTTATAATTAACGTTTTTATCTTCGAGAGCAGTGTATCTGGATCTACGTAATCTAATTTATAACCTTAATTGACCTGATTTAAAAGATTAAGCCATCTAAAATCTCTAAGAATACTTCCGATAAATTATGCTACATTCGTTATCGCTGTAAAGGCTGATTTAGTACAGTATCGTAAATATATCACCTATCGACAAGGGGAAATAATGAGGACAATGTCCAATAAACAGACCCCTTTCTCTTTGGGAATAAAACCACATTCTGATTGTAATGGGTGCGAATTAATGTTTACTTCCTCCTGGAAGACCGTTTTTGACTCTGATGAAAAAACAAGAAGAGAGCGAGGAAGATCGCGGATGTTTCGGATGTCGAGGGCCCGTGAGAACGGTAGCCTAATGGCGGATATGTAGCCCGCTTTTCGGGGAGCCACTCTATCTCCTTGCGAAACTCCTGCTCAAGAGAACCGATATAAATTACTCAAGTTTTATCCCCCTCGATCCCCTTTTCTCTCTCACCTGCGGGATTCATGGAATTCTCCCTGGCTCCGTTTTCTTTACTAAAATGAGATCAGGGACACGGGGATTGGCCAAACATTGGTGTAGTTCAGCTTTTAACGTTCTTAATGGTTTTCTCATAATTAAGGGTTAAACCAAAGAAAAGGTTTTACAAGCATCTGATGCTCAATGAAACTGTTATTTAATCATATTTAAAATAATAATACCATTTATGATCAAAATAATTAGAAAAAAAATAAACATTACTATGACAAATCTTAGGTTTAGCACTTAATAAGGATCGAACTGTTTATTAGCCAACGGATATGCGAGGAGGTGATTTGGCCGAGATAAAGTTAAAAATCAGGTGCGCGCAACACACGACTTTCATTTACATCCATTATTTATATCAATTCAAGAATTTTTAAACAAATTATAAACAAAAATAAATTGTTAAAGGATTATTTAAATTGTATTTTAATAGAAACATGTGTTTTATTAAATAATCTAATATATTATTATCTACGACAATCAGTTTTTTTTATCGACTTTTCTTCACTCTCCGTCAACTGTTACAATTTTTTGTATAAGATAATATTCTTTCAAAAACCTTTAGTTTTCCAACGGTATATTATACATGTATATTACTGTTCTTAAGTTCAAAAACGAATAATTGCATTTAAAAAATATTTTTGCAGTTATCTGTTTATTTGGTTATCGAATTCGTTCAACTTATATATTTACCTGTTTTTTAAGATTTGCTAATCAGATGATATGGTTAATTTTATAAAAATTACAAAAGTAAAGGTACTTTAGAGGAAGAAATTTTGAAATTTCGGCATCTAAGCCCTGTCAGACTATTTAAATCACAATGAAACCTACATGATATTAGAACCCATCTAATTTTACATCCATATAGCGAATTTAATCAAAACCGTTAGAGCCGTCTTTGAAAAAATTGTTTAAAAGTGCAAAATGCATGGTATGAAGTTGCTCTTCTACTAAGCTGATTTTGATGAAAAAGTTGCTGTAACATATCGGGCGTATAGTTGTCCTAAATATGAAATTTTTGTTTTATAGGACTTTTTGTTTTTGCGCTGGAATTACCACACACTCACAGACCTTTTTGCGGGACTTGGTCATTTGGACTCGGGAGACCCTAAAACGTGTACTTTCGTGGAAAACCGAAATTTGAAATTTTTCACGATCGCAATACTTTCTCTCACTATTTATTTTATATATAGGTAAGTGAAAGCAAAAATCCCCGAGGGTCACCTGTAGTGTTGTGGATAGCTTAACAGCCTGCCGCATAATGCCCACGATCGCCGGTTCAAACTTCGCAGATATAAGATTTTACAATAGTAGTCAAATGTGCGACGACAGGTACTCATAAACGATCCCTATCCTAACTAAACCTGGTTGGGCAAAATTCCAAATGTCGCATCGTTCTATTAGCCACAGTACCATAGAGCGACGTTAAATGAACGAACAAAAACGTTCAAATCCCCATTTTATTACAACTATAACCCCAATGATGATATAACAGATTTAAATTACCCTTAAGCTATCCCACACGCATATATAATAATAATAACCAAATCCCAATCTTACTTATTTTTATATAAATAAATTTAATGCCGAATTAAGAGTAAAAAAATCGTTTCTTTTCAAGTTTTGTTTCTTTTTTTTTTTTGCCATTGGAGTCTTCCATTTTATGACTAAATGTATTTTCTTATTGGACAAACAATTGAGTTACTGTTATGATTTCTTCGGGTGTTCTTGATGTCAATAATTTTAAACAGAGTTTTTAATACTGTTGTAATGTGTTTTTAAAAATAAACCAATTTTTAAGTTCCTTATTTTTTACAGAGGATTCCATAATTATCTGCGGGAGGGTTTCCATTATGTTACAATTAAGATATTTTGTAGGGTTATGAACCACGGGCTTGTAGGTATTCTTTACATACCATAAGGCTAGATCAGAGTCGAAAGAAATTTTTAACGATGTCTTTTCACAGGTTCATAATAATATTAATATGCATAATGTTACCACAATTTTTACAAAATTCGCGAAACAATTTTTAAAATTAATATGTATTTTGCTACCTTGCGGTGCAATGAGAAAATATCAAAGCAATTTTTTCATGCTTCTGAAAATGTATAAGGTTCATTAAGTTGACTATGGATACTTTAGGTCAGATACAGTAGACCTGGCAGGTGGCCCTAGGATTTTTTAATGGCAGTAAAAAATTCTTGATTTGCCTTCCTTCAGAGAGGACGTAAAAAGGTAGTCCTATGCCTGTGCGATGACAGTTACTTGTTAATGATCCCTACCCGAATTAAACCTGGATTGACAAAATTTAGGACTCCCACTCTAGTATCGTCCAATTAGACGTAGCAGCTTTACTTAACGTCACTTTATAAATTAAATTTATATATAAACAATCTAGGATTGTCACTTTTTATAATCACCAAATAAAGAAGACTTTAACAACCATCAAGATATTCTACATGTGACTTTCTTGATGCTCCACTCATGATCCTTCACCATTAAGGACACAATTTATAGTCATTCAATGATCCCCTTTGCTATTCAGGCATGACGACAATCATAGCATTGTGAATACGATTCCTTCTAGTTTGATCCGCATGATATGCATCCGTTGCCTCACCTGTACCCTCTGTTCTCCAGCTACTCTCACCAAAACCAGCACATTAGTTATATCGACTTATTTTTTTATATGGCTGGCTGTTTCAAAATCGGTAAGCACCTCACACTCAGCCTGGGGTAAAAGAACTTACAATTAGTTGACACCATTAAACTTGTACAAACAAATCTCACGATAGCAAAGTTTCTTGTTGCTTAGTAAAATATGTAACAAAACGTGAAACATATTTTTATATTAAGTTTGAATTGGATACAAATTCCGAATAGGAACAGATTACCGCAAGCATCTTCTTACTTTCGCTACGCTATACATGAAATAAATAGTAAGTGAAATTATCCAGACTCCGAAAATTTTCGAATTTGCCTTTTCAACGTAAATACACGTTTTAGGGTCTTTTGAGCCTAAACAACCAAAGTGGGTTGCTGTAAGTCTAGCTTTAAAACTAACAGACCTACGAAAATGAATTACATAATTAAGGTTACAACAACTATTCTTGTTTCTTTCTCGTCGAATTGAAAATCGCCCTGATATAAAGTTTAACTGGGTCTCACAAGTTAGATCGACCCTGAAGAATGGTCCCTCCCATTTTGCAATGGATAAATAAAGGCTTAGAAGAAGCCCTTGAAAGATTACTAGTGCATCCAGCGCATATAGCAATCCTCTTTAGAATACCTCCGGGTAACAGAAGGACAAATCTGACAGCTATACATATTATATTTGTATTTGTATTTTGTTCGAAAATAAAACCAGAGGGTAAGAAAAAAAAAAAAAAAAAAAGTTAGATCGAGGGTAAGAAAAAAAAAAAAAAAAAAAAAAAAAAAAAAAAAAAAAAAAAAAAAAAAAAGTTAGATCGATGGCTGCTCAATATGGCTGTGAAGAAGAATTCAGTGTATTGTGCCCGAATGGATTATTAAAGTGCAGAGATGCAATAATGGAAAAGATAAAAAATCATAACCTTTCAATAGACATCCACCGATCTAACCATAACCCCATATATAGAACTATCTCCAGCCCAGAAAAATAAGATCATTGAGCCAGTTAATAATTTCGAGCCCAGAACGTACCACACTTTATGGAAAAACCAAACTGTTCATCACAGTTCTCTTCTAGACTTCACGGTGTCAACATCGCGGTTTGTTTCTTTGATCCGAGAGAACAGTGCGTCTTTTGTGTAGATCCTTCTTGGAATTCGGTTCGGTGTCATAGCTCTTTTTGTATCAATTTCAGTTTGTTCATATTCATTCTTATTTCATTTATTATTTTGTTTCTCTTTTCTTAAATGTTTATATAGTTTAATTAATTTAATATAGTTTTATAGTGTTGTAGTTTTTTTTTTTTTTTTTTTTTTTTTTTTTTTTTTTTTTTTTTTTTTTTTTTTTTTTTTTTTCCCGTATATTCCATCTTTTGCTGAAGCAAGAAGATTCCTTGTGATCTCTACAAACAGATAAGATATTACTAGTTTAGGACTTCTAATACATTTTTCTTTTTTCTTTAAAAATTAATTTAGTTTAATTATTTTAATATAGTTTAATAGTTTTATTTTGCCTTTATAATTCTTATCTCATTCATTGTTTTGTGTTTCTCTTTTCTTTAAAATTTTATATAGTTTAATTATTTTAGTATAGTTTAATAGTGTCGTAGCTTTTTTCTTTTTAATTTTAAGTTTGTTCATAATTATTAGTACTTCATTTATTGTTTTGTGTTTGTGTGTTTATTCTCTGTTATTTTAATATAACGACTTCCGTAATAAGATTTTACTATTTTAGGACTTCTAATACACTTTTTCTCTTTGCTTTAAAAATTAATTTAGTTTAATTATTTTTTTTTTTTTAAATCTGTTTTATTACCTTTTGTTTTCTTCGTTGTTGGGCTTCCTACATAATGGACGACCCTGACGTATCTAACAGCCCTTTGGCTAAAAGAAAAATACCTCGGGATAGAATAAAAAATCCTCCCAACAAAATTTCTTTGACAGAAAAAATTGATATAACCCCCAAATTTCTCATAGTTAAACGTACTTGGACGTTTAACTATGATGACTTTAACTTTAACTATGACTTCGCTGGGGTTCACCGGTAACCTTCTAACGTTTACCAAAAATTTTTTTACAAAGCGAATGACTAAGGTTCGAATAGGAAACACTATGTCTCGTGAATTCGAACAAATAATTGGGGTACCCCAAGGATGCGTCATCAGTACAACACTCTTTGCACTGGCTATAAATGACTTAGGAAGAAATATGCCTAGAGGAGTAAAAGTGATGCTCTACGTGGACGACCTAGCTATCATGTGTCGCTCACACAACGTCGATTTAATAAAAGCAAAACTACAAGAATCCCTTAATCGACTTTATGTTTGGTCACAGCAATCAGGCCTAGATTTCTCATCCGAAAAAACTAAATGTATGCACTTTAGCAGAAAAAAGCGAACTCCACCTTCGCCAGAACTTACACTTGGAGAGACTCCACTACCATATGTCGACCACTGTAGATTTTTAAGACTGATCTTCGACAAACGTTTATCCTGGGAACTTCACATAAACGCCCTTAAAGAGAAATGCTCAGCTAAACTTAAAATTCTAAAGGTCCTTAGCGGAACCTCGTGGGGATCAGATAGGTCTACTATGCTACACATTTATAAGAATCTGATCAGTACAAAACTGGAATACGGATGTTTCGTTTATGGATCAGCGCGTTTCCGAACTCTGTCTAAGCTCGATACGCTTCATAATACCGGTATCCGTATTGCTACAGGTGCCTTCAGAACAAGCCCTATATTAAGTTTATGTGCTGAATCCGGAATACCACCATTGATTTTCCGGCGTCAAAAACTGGCAGTGAATTATCTATCTCGCTTATATCTTCAACCTTCACACCCAACCTATCCGTATATTTTCAAATCAAAATTTTCAAGAAAATTCCAAGAAAGCGGAAACGCAACATTGCCCATCGCAGAAAGATACAGTTCAATAGTCAGTGAACTAAAATCTATAGCAGTCCAAAATACAGAAATAAACACGCCTCCTTGGACCTACCACTCTCCGAAACTGTACCTCCACCTATCCAAATTCCATAAACAAAGTACAACGCCCTCGAAATATCAAGAACAATTCGAGAACCTACTTCAAACCCTACCAAATCATTTTACAATATATACAGATGGCTCGAAGTCAGATAGCTCAACGGCTTGTGCCTTCGTTACACCGAACTCGACACATAAGAGAAAACTGCACCAGCTCTGCAATGTTTACACCTCCGAACTGAATGCCATTGCCTCCGCTCTCTATTTTTGTATGACAAACGTCACGATGGACTACATAACAATTATCACCGACTCACTAAGCGCACTCCATGGATTAAACAATATGCATTCTGTACATCCGACCATCCATCGCATACACGAATACCTTCTCATGCTGAAAGAAATAGGTAAGACAGTTTTCTTCGTCTGGGCCCCCAGCCATGTGGGTATAATTGGGAACGAGATAGCCGACAAAGCTGCCAAGGAAGCGCTGACTCTGCCTGGTAGGGGTGCAGCGATCCTCACCGCACCCGAACTGGCCCGCCCCTTAACAGAAACGGTAAAAAGAAGGTGGCAATCCATGTGGGATGAAAGCCCATCCAGTAAACTTAAACTGATTAAGAAAAACGTGAACCCCTGGAAAACCTCAATCCGTAACTCTCGTCGAGAAGAAGTTGCTATTACCCGCCTCAGAATCGGACATAGCCGACTTACTCATGGTTATTTAATTACGAGAGAAGCCCCTCCTAAATGCTCGCACTGCAACACAATTTTATCAATCAGCCACGTATTTGAAGAATGCTCTTATTATCGTACAATATTACACCAGCTGGGTATACCGCCCAATATAAGAATGGCTCTGCGGGACGATGAGACCATAATAAATGCCGTAATTAAGTTTCTAGCAAGGGTCAAACTGTTAAATAGCCTCTGACTATCCAACACATCTATCGAAGACATACCCTCTTTATTATGTATCTGTTTAATTTATTATCCTATTAATTAATTTCTGCTGTTATTATTTTATTTATATTTATTTTTTTTAATCTGTATCCTTTACTTATTTTTATTATTTATTTTTTCTTCTTATTCTTAATCTCACTTGAATTAAAAATAACCTCCTTGAAGAATCAATCATAATAACAAACCATCGGGCGTTGATGACCTAGATGTTCTATGCCCTAAAACAAAACAAAACAAACAAACAAACAAACAAACTGTTCATCTTCAAAGCACAAGAAACCTGCACTTTCTGTGGTCAGTTTATCTTGAACAGCCTGTTTCACGTCCTTCTCTACTGTGAAAAGCTCATAAAAGACAGAGAGAGATATTTACAACCATTTTTATCAGGATCCAGTGATGACCAAAAAATTCTTCAAATAGACAATATTGAAAAACTGAACAACATTTTCTGGTTCACTAAGTCAGCATGTAATACCCTGGATACCTTGAACTGTGAAGGCCCACACACCAATTAAGTGTCTAGTTATCTGAGGTTTTTATCATTTTTCATTCTACGGCGAATGTTTTCAGTTTGTTTTTCAAGTTGTTAATTATTTTTGTTTGTTTTTTATGTTTTATTTCAGTGTCGTTTTTCTATTATATATCAATTAAATGATAAAATGTATTATTTAAATAGTTTACTATTATTATTTTTCAAGTTTTTCTCAAGAGCCGAATATATGGACATTTATTATTAACTAGACTCATGTTGGCAATTGAAGAGATTTATAATTTGAATTGATTTGTACAAGAATGTAAATCTTAAACAAATAAAAAAAAAAAAATCTCGTCTAATTGCTAGTATTGTAATTCACACCACTTAAAATATCTCAAGAATGTAGTCGTTCTAATGTTCTGAAGGATGACTTTGGATTAGTGGGAAAAATTACCAATAAAATAGAAAAACAGACTTAGTTTTAATTCAACAATTTTCAATAAAAACGAACTCCATTACAATACGGAAGATCATTGACCATCATCACCTGTAAATTTAAAATAATAAACATAATAATATAAACATATAATTAAAAAGGAATGTTTTTGATAGAAAAAGAAAATTAGAATGTAATAAAAAAGACCTTAAGATTACAAGTTCAACACAAACGCACTAACAGCATAAAACGTAAATTAGCAGAACAGAATAGAATAGAAAAATAATTTGAATTCCGGGACTGGGTACCTGAAGAACAATATGATATGTACAAGTAATACATACCATGTGTCTGGCCACAAGACCAAAGGGTTATAATTAATTCTTATTTAAAAAGTTTTAAGAAGAAAAGTACTCAGCCTAAGGGCTGTTTAGACGAGCCATTCACCCTGGAAAATTGGAAAGGGAACTTGAGAAATCGTGGTCAAAGCCTTGACAAAGAGGCGTGGCCTAGCTCATCGCAGGGAAAATAACCCCAGAGAAATTGAAACATCTTAACAGGCGCAATTCTCCTGGTCGGGCCTGTAAAATTGGACCATCAGAAAGGGAAGGATTTCCATACAATTTAATTTGGTCAGCTCTTCGATTTTGACCAAAATAAATTATATAATTTGAATTTTTTTTTAAATATTAAAGTCAATAAAAAAAAATTATTGCATCAAATATTTTTTTAATTTATAAAAAACAAAACAAAAAATTAAATAACTTCATTGAAATAGAAGTACGCACATACACATAATATACATTTATATTTATATAAACATGTTCTACATATGTGCTGTTGTACAAATTCAAATGTCTTTCTTATTAGTCTACGATATAATCCAGGTGGAATTTTGAGTTAAGGTTAAGATTTAAGATACATATAAATGTATCTGCTTTGGCTGTCAAATAGGTTAGAAAAGGAAGTTACAGCTGAACTAAATTTAGTGATGGGTAAATAATCACAAAAAAAAAGTACGACTAACTTAGATATTGTTGTTAAAACCCGTAAAAAATATTTATTTAAAAAATGAATATAACAAGTGAAAAATGACCTTACAAGGTTACAGTGGCAGTTTCAATAGATGCCAAAAAATGACTATCTAACAATAAATATTTGATCAGTGTTTCTTGGTAGAAGAAAAATCATAAAAGTCTTACAATGGTTCTAGGCATTGTAATTATTGCTACGTTAATTCTTTACATGAGACATAGGCACGCTTTATATTGTCGGAGTAGTTTAGGATACTATAACTTACGACACCTAAACGAAAAGGGGATCACTTGTAGCTGGGTGGCTAACATAACAGCCTCCTATGCCAAAGGTCACGGGTTCAAACCCGCAGGTGGTCCTAGGATTTTTTTAATGGGAGTAAAAAATCCTTACTTATGCCGTCCTTCAGAGGTGCCCTTAAAAGGTTGTCCCGAGCCTGTGCGGTGTCAGGTACTCGTTAAAGATCCCTATCCTAAAACATGGATCGTCCGATTAGCCATAGTAGCATAAAGTGGCGTTAAATAAATAAACGAACCTATACGAATATTATTATAGCAAAGAGCTATCAACAAATTGATTAATCATATGTTCGCTTCGTTAGTACGAACAATATATTCAACATATAATGACTTGTATCAGTATTTGTTTAATTTTAATATGTTTTATTATAAGCTGCAGTTTCGTGAAAGATAATTCGCAAAAATACGTTTCCTTTTCATTTTATTGATTGTACAGTAGTATAAGAAGAAAATTGGACAGTGCAGTAGAACGGTAATGGGACTTTTTGCAGTGTTCTGTAACGGTTTGGGAAGCAACGGAAATTATTTGACACCAGAAGCTTCATCTGTAAGACCGTTGAAATAACTAAAGAAGTGGGTATTTTTAATGTAATTTTTAACAATCCTAATTTGATGTACATAAAATCATTTACAGGTTACAAATTATCACAATTTAATGTCCCTGATTCTTATTGTTATTTATTTATATTGCACATACTCAGTTAATGCCCAATTTTTAAGTGAATTGATGGCTGTTGAACCCAGTTCCGAAGTGAAGCAGGAATCCGAAAAGAGTACCACACCGTTCGTATTCCTCTTCAACAAAGCCAAGAGAAAATTTGCTGATAGTTTTGACCTAGATTTATCAGACTTCCAGAGTAAGAATACCGACAGTATGGTTAGCGAAGAAGAAGAAACGACGGATGAACTGCCTCACATCATAGTGAAGATAAAGACATCGGAAAAGAGTAAAACGAGTCCAGACGAACCTCTCATCAACATGACCAAGTACGTAATTGATGAGAAATTAAAACAAAATACCAAACACAGAGCTACTCAAATACCCTCTCAGCAAACGCCCAAAAAGCCAAGTCATGTCAAGCATCAAATAAAAGTTTTGAATTTGACTAAAAACATGTTCGACTATAACGCCCAGAAAATTTATCATACCGTTAACGGCATACGGATACGCTTGAGTAAGGAGCACGACCAGAGAATCATATTGCAATTAGTTCAGAAGCAGGTTGAGAACGGACTGAGAGAACTGAAGGCAATTAAAGAAAAGTGCGAAAAAGATTATCTTGTTCTCTGTGACCAAAAGAAAGTAGCTCTGGAAAAATTAATAGGCCTTAGAGAAGTAATGAAACAAAAAAAGGAATTGGACGAGACCCTGTCAAAATTACTTGAAAGCGCAGTAGCATTGAACATTGAAGGGTTGGGATTTTAGGAAAAACTAAAATTTCACCTAAGAAACAATCGTGTGGATGTATGATTTATCATGGAATTACCTTTTAAATTCTTTATCTATTCTATTTCTTCTGAAAAGATAAGATTAGGTAAAGAAGAACTATAATGGGTGAAAAAAGCATTCCTCCGTTTTCTTCCAGAATGAATAATAAAGCCGGTCTGATTTTATAAATGTGCTGTGAATCACTTGCTTAGTAAAATAAATATTAATAGGCCTTAGAGAAGTAATGAAACAAACAAAGGAATTGGACGAGACCCTGTCATAGTTGAATAACTTTATAACCAACAACATTTCCCTCATCGGGTACACCTCATATATTCACAAGTAATGGTAATAAGCTGTCTTCTAAGTACTTTTTGACTTATCGATGTTCTGCAAGATCTCTTTCTATACCTTCTAGATGTATGATACATCAAGTAGCATGTATACTCAGTCGAAACTGAAGTAGAAATCTAATCATTCACCTGCTTTTAAACCCTCGAGTCTCACTTACTGGGTGTCAAATTAGGACCGCTATCTCCCCCTTCAATAAGAGAGCTCTGGATGTAAAACGTCTTGTCACATGACAAAGAGACTTCAGCTCCTGTTCTGCGTCAAGTAACACAACGACGTTAATGTAACGCAAATAAAAAGTACATTCTTAAGTGGTAATTTTTTTTTTAAAGTAAACAATTCTAGTTCCCCAACACACCTCTGTCACAATCATGATAAATATTCACCACTTAGGTATTCCCTAATCAGTAGATTGGTAAATATCGCCTAATACACAGAATTATTTTGAAATACTTCACTATTTTAAGTCATTTTTGTCGTATACAGTAATTTTGTTCGTACACTACGTTTTTCCAATATACCATATCTCTTCAATCAGTCAACTCGTAGAGCCGAGTACAGATTCGGAAATCATAGTCTAAAATATAACTGCGATTAGGTTATCGAACAGATGTTTTGCGAAACTGTTATAACTCCTTGCTTGCCTTACAGCAGCCTCATATGATTTTCTTTTCATCTTTATATCTTTACAAATAATATGATTTTCATGGCTTCACTCTGACGTTTTTTCTCAGGAGCTTATTCAAAACGTTATCATTATTTCTCTTCAACCAGTCATTTTTCGATCATAAGATATTAAGTCTGAGTTTTTAATACCGGTTTTTTTTTTTGTTTTTTTTTCGGTAAATTTTCTTATTACCTCCTGTGTTCTGAGGATTTTCTTCCCCACATGAAGATTGAGATGAAGATTTATCCAAGATTATTCTCCAAAATAAATAAAGCAGGAGATGTTTAATCGCCTTATTTGACGCCAAATAAAAGTATATTCCCTTTTATAAAGGCTTGGTTATAAAAAATAATCCGATAATCATACAACGTCGGTCACGGTCGTACGCGACTCACCCTCTAAAAGTTGTTTAGAATAAACAAAAATATTAAAATTAAAATAAGGCATTACAATAAATGTGTGGTTAGAACCCAACTAGTTTTACTTCCAACCAAGCTCTTAATTTTCAAATTTAAATGTCTATAGAGGTTTTTTTTTTTAACTCTACAGAATTGAGAGGCGGGGTGGCCGAGTGGGTTAGCGCGCGTTGCCTAGCTGTCCGAAACCTTAAAACCATAAAAAATTATGAGTTTAAGTCTCGGTACCGGGAAGACTTTTATATCGGCGTTAATACCCCGACTTTCACCCTCTGGTCCGAGAAACCTTCCTATAGCCTTCAAAGGCGAGATAGGGGTGAACAAAAAAAAAAAACTATTGATTTTTTGATATTTTATATATATATATATATATATATATATAATATATATATATATATATATATTTATATATATGTGTGTATCTTGATTTTATATATTCAACCCACGTACATACATCTAATCCACTGGGCCTTCCTATAGTGAAAGCCCTTCGTTTGACCAAACGTTGCTATAGCTCGCAGTTCATATAAATTTTTAAATTTTGATATAAATAAAAACTGAAGTAGTCAGAGGGAGGAATAAAACTCTAAGTGAAGTCAGTGTCATTTAAAAAACAACAAAAGACTTAAATGCAATTGCTTAGCGTTTGCTAATGATTTGACTCTTATGGTCAAAGAATGGTTGGAAGCAGAACTGTATATTTAATATAATATCTGCATATTTATCACTGGCAAAACAAGCAGCATAACTTTTAACATATGATCCGAAAGAAAACAAAACTTTAAGAACCCACCTTTTTGGAAATTAATCATTTAAAATTGATTTATTTTATTTATTATTCTTTTTTTATTCACCTTCCTTGTCTTAGATAGTTTTATGTTTCCCGAACCAAGGGAGAAAGAGCCATTCGGGATCGAGACGGGAACTCCAGGGTAATTATTTAAGTCTATATTTCTGGTCATCTGTGGTTGTTTGTGACCTGCTAGCACACCGCCCCTTCTTCTTACTTTTAAGGAAATATAAGGACCAAAATTTAAGAATAGTGAAGAGCATTTAACCTCTAATCCAACCCTATAAAAGGAAGCTTAACTGATTTCAGTTCCTATAAGAATAGGAAGAATTAGATTTTACAATCGCATCTTCATAATGAATGAAAAATCACCAATAAACAGATTTACGAATTTTTCAAAAACAGGAATATTTTGAGACTGGTTTTGACAAGTTGCAATCGATTCTATTCTATTATAAAAAAAAATAGAAGAAAACATTGGAGAGAATGAATAGAATATTAGAGGAAACTTAAGAGAGCAGCCACAAAAAATCATTGATTCAACGTACTCATAAAAGTAGGTGATTCAAAAAAGATGCCGAAAAACATAAAGGAAATATACAGATAAAAAATGTATACTTTTTTAAACGTTGATTTTATTTTAAAGATTTTAAAATAAATATAATATCAAAATAAATTACAACCTAAAACGATTCTTAATGTTTACTTGCCTTTTTATTTGTCGCTGTTACGCTCAGCCACCAAATAAAAGGTTATATATATATATATATATATATATATATATATATATATATATATATATATATATGTTGTGTGTGTGTGTATAAGAGAGAGAGAGAGAGAGACGATATAGGTGAGAAAGCGAGACAGTAAGAATTATATAAATTATAGCAATTTTTTTTTTATAATTCAATAGAAGAAAAGAAATAGTTTCAGTTACAAAGAAAATATATATATTATGTACTTTCACTATAAAAATATAATATAATTACAATATTGAGGTTCATAAAATACTAAGTATTCCTAATTTGAAATAGGCTGTGGCATCGCCGAGTCATTGTAATAGGCATATGATGCCTGGGGTGAAGGCGAAGTTTTAAATTTATAGTTCACGACACTAAAGAAAATGGAATTAGCCTTTGTGATTTACTGCCTGAGAAAGTTATATGGTTCATTAATTTTGAGAATGGTAGAAAGCGAAAAGGTCACATTCGTCTATGGAAGGTAACACAAGGTGGAAGGGGTTGAACATTGTTATTTCATTACGGGTTTCCGATCATAATTTCCCCTTTATTACAATTTTGCAGAATTAAGAAACATAATAGAATACGGTCTGTCGTTAGGTTTAACGATATTCATTAATAATTTTATATGGAAAGAGCCAATACCCAAGTAAAAACAGGATATCACACCGTTTTATTTTTAAGTATTAATTATATCAAAATTATATTTTTCATTCATAAACTTTCAGAAATATCACAAATTCTTATGGTACGTATACAACGTTTCTCTCCATGCAGACCAATATTTTTTAACTAAGACAAACGTTTCACGAAAACTTACACAGACATACTACACTAACTGTTTAATAAAAACATGCCTCACAATACTTGCACTAGGCTGAAAAGGAGCTGTATGACAGACCTACTGACATAGCTGCCAAATAGGAACATCAGTAGGAGTTTCCATTACTAAAATTCACTTATAGTCAAATATGTAACAGGTGTGAATAAACAAACTTAATAAAAACGCTGCAAAATTATTACACAATGGTTTATTATTTCCAAATTATGTTAAGGTATAACTGTTTATATAGCTGTTTACAGCTGCTGATGTTTTCGATCTTTCTGTTTATCGCAGTTTACTGATTCTGAAGCTTTACAAATTTTTTTTAAGATAAATAAGAGTTATGGGCGCATTTATGATTAAAATTTCAATTTTTGTTCTCTTTTTTATAAGTATTCGCGTTTTTTTTAATTAAATAATTAAATAAATATAATCGGTCGCCATTTCAAAAATAACCAGCTCATATCAACTTCTAGGTGTTAGGATCATCGTTTCAGGCCCCAGTATTTTTCAGGCAAATTTTAAAAAAATTGGTCCAGTAGTTTCGGAGAAATGCAGAGGACGGCGGACAGTGGATAAACGGATTTCTTTATTCGTTGTTGTTTGTTTGTTTATTTTAACGTCACTTTATGCTACTATGGCTAATCGGACGATGCTACAGTAGGAGTCCTAAATTTTGCCTATTCAGGTTTTATTAGGATAGGGATCTTTAACGAGTACCTGACATCGCACAGGCTCGGGACCACCTTTTAACGTCCCCTCCGAAGGACGGCGTAACTAAGGATTTTTACTCCCATTAAAAAATCCTAGGACCACCTGCGGGTTTGAACCCGTGACCTTTAGCATGGGAGGCTGTTACGCTAGCCACCCAGCTACAAGTGATCCCAAAATTTCGAGTTTCTTTATTCGTTATTCGGGTTCTACGCATCTTGAAAAGTAGGCCCTCAAATTTTGATGTGGTAATTTTTTTTTTTTTTTTTGGTCGATAACAGAGATTCATTATAGAAAATAATAAACCAAAGAATATATAATCATTATTTTGGTAAACTGCTGATTTTTTTATATAACTGAGATTCGTTGTGACGTTTTGGCAAAAAAAATATATATTCTTTTAATATGAAGGTAATTATTTTTATTAATATATACTGGTCCTGACTTATTGCAAAGGAAGATGCGTAGGCATAAATGAGTCCCTAAGAACATGGCATGAACTGTCACAGTTGCTGACAGCAGTGTTTAAAAGAATTGCAGCAACATCAGTTCCATCAGCTACTGTCTCTTTCTTCCTATTTTAATAAAGTATATAGGGACCAGTAAGGAGATAAAGTAGTATAGAATCAACTGAAATATTTTATAAGTAAGAGATCACATCATTTTCAGCTATACTTCTCCGTATCACCTCACCATGGCTTCAACGCCACAATTGAGCTAAATGACTGAGAACCGCTGTTCGGAACTGAAACTCACTCGAGGGCGAGAAACGGTCATCTTCGGTTCTGAGGAGTAAACGAGCCCAAGAAGTGAAGCACATCTTAATGTGTGGTGCGGTAAGTAGTTTAGGCTAGGGTGTAATAAATCATGGCGGGGCTACCGGAGCGCCTAATGCAGCCGCGGCGAGCGTGGGAACTAGGCCCGCGTAGGAACGAGCGCACACAAACACACACAGAGGCACAAATACACGATAGTCATTAGTGCCAGGACCGCTCTTCTTCCCAGGGACCATTAATCACACCTCACCGCCATTTTGGCCTCCCGTTGCTATCGGAGTACCAACGGAGCTCACCGTGAACTGCTTGTAACTGTCAAGGCGGATCAAATTTAAACGCTATGGAAAGGGATTGCGATGAGGACAGTTAAGTTTACAAGTTTAATAATTGTAATTTACTATTGCTGAAGGAACTTCAGACGGGATGAAAAAACATTAACATTAGAAGTCCTGATAGACGCAAAAAATATATTGAAAAAGCAGCAAAAACAGCTTAACGATACACATAAAAACTTTTTCTTTCATTCTTTAAAACAGCAAAACGATATATTACCATAGACAACTATCAGATAATGGGAGTAGCCGAAGAAAAGCAACAGAGAGAAATAATTCATTCTGTAAATTATGGTACGGACAGGATATTCTTTTCACTGTAGGACTTACCACTAGAAACTATCTTAAATTCTAGATAATCCTTATCGGCTACACATAACTCCGCTCGGTTGGTTTAAAGCGGTTGTCCATTTTCAGTTGCAGAATTAAACAGATCATTTACGGAAAAAAATTACTACTGAAATTTTAAAACTTAGAGCTGTGTCTAACATGGGATCATCTAATATGACTAAAACTACAAGAAATTGATCGTAGATACCGACTAGTACAATACTTACTTGACAAACGATCTAAACTTCAACAAAATGGTTATCAGGCCCATTCTACCGAATGGTTTGAAATAAAGGGTTCCACTAAACCACTGAATTCCTCGGTAATCATCCTCCATCAAGTCCTCAATTATCATCAATAGGAATCTGAACCCTTTGCACTAATTTGGTGTTTTTCATAGTTTCTGGGCAAGAGGTCGCAATAGAGTAAATTAGAAAATTTCACAGTAGATCTGGATTTCCGGTTGTGTTGGATAAATTAAATTCACTTGCTTTGGCGAATTTTTATCTCAGGCTATAAAATTAAAGTGAAAAAATACGGTTATTTAATATATCATTCTTGGAAATGTGATAGTTGAAGGTTTTTTTACACATAATAGACCAAAAGATTATATTGTTATAATAATAGCCGTGTATGAAAGAATAAATAAAAGCAGTACGGAATGTATTTAAAGTACTATGGATATGATTAAGCAGAGAAACGTATGCCACAGAGTAGTGCTGGTTGTACTTCGCTACTTGTTCCTTGATACCTATTGCCTCTTCTTAAGTACCACCCTACCTCTTTATATCCGTGCTACCTAACTGACAAGTGGTTTAGTACGTAACTGCCCAACTTCGTGAGTAGGGACCCGTCAGTTTCGAAAACCAGCGTAACGAAGAGGCCTCTTAAGCTATGATAGTGCTAAAGCCGAGAGTAATTTTTAAAAAAACACCTAACTTTAATATATTAATAATATTGGAAAAAGTATGAAAAATATTGATAATGCTAGTCACTTTCATCACGGGACATATCTAGTTATAAAATTATTACCTCTATGCCTTGGAATTTAATTAATTCTATGTTCTAAATTTAATTTTTTTTTTTTTAAGTTTCGTTAACAAAGACACAGCTCGCATCAGAATAATCTTCCTAATCATTGTATTGTATAACTTTGCATAGTAAAAGCTAACTTTTACTATTATTTAATACTTCATTCCTTTTTATTATTACCATTTCACAGACAACTATATAAAATTAGTTCAAAAGATTACATTTCGTTTTAGAAGAAGTACTGTTTAGTTTTCATTGAAACACCTTTTTCATAAAATAATATAAAATTTTAATCAAAATTCCTTACCTATAAGGGTTTCCCGTTTGAATTTATAAATTCTAACTTCATTTGTTAAATATTAATTTTTGTTTGTTATTTATAATAATAAATCTTTGTGTACTGGACTAAAAAAAAAAACTCAACTCCTTAAAAGTTTAGGTAATAAATTCGAATACGAATATATTTTTTTAATCCTCTCCTTTTCTACCACCAACGCTGAGAGTATCCTTTCTGTAGAGCCTGATCCATGAAGGTCCAGCAGCAATCGTCTTTTCCTTCATTGCAGACCTCATTTAACAAAGGTCTCCTGGAGTATGTCTTCCTCTTGTTCTTAGACCTTCCACTCTTGTCTCATGTACAAGATTCGTCACTCTGTCTCAGTCGGTGTTCTTCTATAGTATCCAAAGGTAACCGAAGTCCCACAGTGGACCGTATTGTTATGTTTCGCACTCAATCTTTTCTAGTCTTTCTCTCCAATCTTTTTAACCACCGCATCTCCATGGCTTTAGTGCTTTTCGGTTTGAGTCTAACATTTAATTGCATAGGTGAGAATCGGTAAGAAAGTGTTTTTATAACTACTTTTTTTGAGTTTTTTTTTTCTCTATCTATCCTTTCTTGTTGGAATTAAAACATCTGCTGGCAGCTCTTATCTATACATTTATTTCATTACCTATTCAGCCTTGTCCTTTAAGATAAAAACCGAGATGTTTAAATGGGGAGGGGGAGAAACAAAATATATAATAATATGTAAAATGATGACGCGATATTGGTTTCCGCTAACTTCCGCTCTAAACCACAAAACGGATTTTGATATTATTTTCACCATCATTTAAAGCATTCTTTCATGTAGGTTTATTGGTAAAATCCATTGCAATTTAGCTTTTCTCTAAAATGGAAAAATAAATGTTTTGTAACCAAGTCA
Organism: Piezodorus guildinii; assembly: GCA_023052935.1. Classification (NCBI taxonomy): domain Eukaryota; kingdom Metazoa; phylum Arthropoda; class Insecta; order Hemiptera; family Pentatomidae; genus Piezodorus; species Piezodorus guildinii. The sequence goes on from CM041292.1 coordinate 61,443,400, forward strand.
TCAAAACAGTTTTCCTGAAGTATAGGTTGCAGCATAGGTTAATATGCAACAAAATAAATCGTACGAGTTAGTATAATATGAAGTTGTTGTAAGCCCGTAAACTTAGAATTCTCTATGTATGTATAAAAATGACGACGCGATTTTGCTTTTCGCTAACTCCTTCTAAACCACACTAGCTTTTCTTTAACCGGGAAAAATAAATTTTTTAGAACCACGTCATCAAAAAATTACCCCGTATAATATACTGTTAGAAATAGTTATAAACCTAATAGGATAGGAATGTTTGTTATTCCTATAGTTTTTAATAAATACATAACAATAATATACATAAAAAAGGATTGGATACGAGAGGCATTAGATGGTTTGGTAGAGCGCCATAGCTCAATTCCGTAAGTCCAGAATTTAAAATAATATACTTATATAAACTTAACCAATGGCTCGTTTCGTTACGGTAAACTAAAACTCCTAAAGCGATAAACTCTAAATTGGTCAGAAAGTTGGGTTTTTTACTTTCACTTACTATATATAGTAAGGGGAAGTATTGCGATCGTGAAAGTTTTCGAATTCCAGTTTTCAACGGAAATACACGTTTTAGGGTCCCCTGAGCCCAAATAACCAAGTCCCGCAAAAAGGTCTGTGTGTGTGTGTGTGTGTGTGTGTGTGTGAGTGTGTGGTAACTCCCGGGCGGAAACGGTAAGTCCTATGAAACTGAAATTTCATATTTAAGACAACAATACGCCCGAAACGTGACGAAACTTTTTTCATCAAAATAAGCTTACGAGAAGAGGCACTTTATACCATGCATTTTGCCCCTTTTTTTCGATTTTCTCGAAAACGGTTTCGACGATTTTGATTAAACTCGCCATATCGATGTAAAATTTAATGGGCTTTAATATCATGTAGGTTTTATTCTGATTAAAATGGTCTGACAGGGCTTAAATGCCGATATTTTAAATTTTCTTCCCCTAAAGTACCTTTAATTTTGTAGATTCAATAAAAATATCCATATTATCTTGTTAACGCTGATGAAAAACAAGCTTTTAGAAGTTAATAGAGAGTGATGAGAAGAAGATAGAACTTTTTTTTTTTTTTTTTTATTTATTGGAATTTACAACTGTATACAGGAATACAACAAGTAAATTAGATGAAATATATAAAGGCATGAAACACATGTAGAGAAGCTTCCCAATGGAAGCACTCTAAAAATGATTTAAACTATAAGGTCTCGGGGCCATCTCCTTTTCAGACGCCTGGGAGGATTGTCAGGAATCGAAGGGGAAGAAAGGTTTGAAACTAGAGGATTAGGGTGGGAATGGAGTTTGCCATGAAAGGAATGGTATCTAGATCGGGCCAAATCAGCAAAATACGGAACATTAAGATCTTTATGGATTAGTGTATTCGTGACAAAGTAAGGAGCATTGAGGATTTTACGAAGGATTTTGGATTGTAGGGATTGGATACGGGAAGAATTCGATGGTTTAGTAGAGCCCCAAAGCTCTACTCCGTAAGTCCATATCGGCCTTATGATAGTCATGTAGATGAGTCTTTTGTAGTTAAGTGGAAGATTAGAACGTTTGTCTAGTAAGTGTTGAAGTAGTCGAAAACGTCGAGCAGTTTCTTGTCGTTTAAGTCTTGTATGAGGGTTCCAAGTGAGACGTTTGTCAAGGTGCAGTCCTAGATATCGGATCTGTTCAACCGGGACAAGAGGAGTATTATTGAAGGAAACAGTAGGGCAGGATGTCATAGGTTTACGACGAAGGGTAAAGGTAATTTGGTTGGATTTGTTGGCATTTATTTTAATTCTCCAGTTCTGACACTACACTTCAAGGTCTCTGATGTGGGATTGGAGAGTTTGAGAGGCAATAGTTGGATCAGTATTGACTGATAACACACAAGTGTCATCAGCGTAGGTAGAAAGGAAAGTGTTAGGATGGGATGGGATATCAGCTGTATAAACTGTGAAAAGAATAGGTCCCAGGATACTGCCTTGAGGAACACCAGCAAACTGATTAAAAATGGATGAATAGGAATTATTATGATTTACTTTGAAGGATCTGTCAGTGAGGTAGGACTTGATGATAAGGAAGTATGTAGGGGGAAGGAAATTGCGGAGTTTGTAAAGCAATCCCGGGTGCCAGACTCGGTCAAAGGCTTGTTCTACGTCGAGGAATGCTCCCGTGCAGTACAACCCGCGCTCTAATGCAGACGAGACAACGTCCACCACACGATGACATTGCTGGATAGTGGAGTGGGAGGTTCTGAATCCAAACTGGTGATCAGGAATTATGGAATTAGTATCTAGGATGGGATATAAGCGTTTCAGTATAATTTTTTCCAAGATTTTACCCATGATTGGTAAAAGTGAGATGGGACGGTAAGAAGATGGATTTTCAGGCGGTTTCTTAGGTTTGGGTATCATTTTGACAATGGATAATTTCCAGGAAGCAGGAAAGTATGTGGAACGGAGTACGGAATTATATATGTAAGTAAGATATAGGATAGCTTTTCGAGGAAGGAGTTTTAAAATATGGGAAGTTATAAGATCATGTCCAGGAGCTTTGCGGGATGGTAAACTCTGGATGATGTTAGATATTTCAGTAGGATGGAACGCTTTTGGAGGAAGAACCATTTGGAGTGGGATATCTAGTTCTGCTTCTATAAACTTAATGTGACCGGGATTATGAATATCTGGATGTGGATTAAAGGTTTTAAAAAGGTGCTGACCGAATATCTGGGCCTTTTCTTCATCAGATCTTGTCCAGATATGGGATTCAGTTAGGAGTGGATGATTACATTCTTTGTACTTCAGTAACTTTTTTGTGGTCATCCATAACGATCTGTCTGTAATAGTTAGTTTTTCAGTAAAGTTGAGTAAGTTTTGAATTTTAACTTTTCTGATTTCTGATTTTAGTCTGTTAGTAAGTTTGTTATAATAAGTTTTGTCTGAAGGGTATCTAGTCCTATGCCACTTCGATCTTGCTCTGCGTTTTTCCCTTAATAAGATTCGAATGTGCTGTGGCAGGATAGTCTCCTGTGAGTTAGTAGTGTTAATGGTTGTTGTGTTGTCAAGTATACTACTGCTGATTGAGTCAGTCAGTTTTTCAACAGCTTTATCTATATCATGTTTAGTCTTTAGTGGTATTTTTAAGTCAAGTTTGTTTTCCAAGTCATATCTGAATCCGTCCCAGTCTACTCGTCCTGTAATCAGAGTGGGAATGGTGGGCTTAGGAACAAGGCTTGAATGCAAGGAAAGCAGAACCGGACTATGATCGGATGACAGGTCATTTAGGGATTTGATTGTGGATTGGGAAGAAGATATCTGAGAGGAAACAAATATGTCTAGGATATCAGGACGTTTTTTGAGGGATGTAGGCCAGTATGTCGGGTTCATTGGCGAAAGGATTGTATAACAATGGGTGGTGGAGACTCGAGAAAGGAGATTGCCACGGGAGTTGGATGTTCGGCAACCCCATCGCTGATGTTTCGCATTGTAGTCTCCTCCAGCAATAAAGCGCGGTCCTAGGGATCTGAACAGGTTTTCAAGTTGACTATATGACTAGGAAAGGGAGTTACCAGGAGGGCAGTATACAGCTGAAATTGTAAGATGGAAAGGACGAGTTGAAATGGATACTGAGGTTGATTGTATGGCGTCAAATGGAGTAGAAGGAATAAGGGAATGAGGTAAGGATTTATGAATGAGGATACATGACCCGGCATGGGAAGTATTGTCTGGGTGGTCTGATATATAAGTGATGAAGTCACGTATGTAAAAATGTGATCGTCGTGTGCAGTGTGTTTCTGTCAATAGTGCTATATCTATGTGTTTGTCGTGTAGAAATACGTCCAGTTCGTCACGATGGTTATGCAGGCCATTAGCATTCCACAAGAGGATAGTTAGGCTTTACGCTCATAGTGGAAGATTGAATGGGATTTGGGAAAGGACTCTAGTTAGAAGATTGATAAGCGGTTGGATGGTATCTCTAAGATCTGAGAGAAAGGAATTTAGAATGGAGTACATGTTGGATAGATCTGGGTTGGAAAACGGATGTGGATAAGCGTCGTGGGAAGGATAACTTATTTGATCAGGATTGTTGGCTGAGTGCTGAGCCCACCGTGGGGTACGAGGGTGTTCAGTCCTCTGGGTCACTGGAGGTTGAGGCTTTGGTTGACTAGGAGGAAGAGAAGGTAGTTCTGGAATTTTGTTAGGGTGCTCTGGGGGTAGTTTGACACGTAAGGGCAGATTATGGGGAAGGATCGGTTGACGGGAAGCTTGTGGTTTAGGGTGGGAGGCTGGAGGCCTGATTTGGGAGTTTGGAGGCGCCGGAATAGTAGTCTGTTTCTTCTTTATGGTGGTGACGTCGGGGAAAGTTTTTCTGGTTTCAGCAGTAGAATCCCTGACTGTAGATGTGGTAGGCTGCTGTTGAGCGAAGGTAGTTGCAGGCTTCTGAAGTTGAGGGAAGGCAGACAAATTGTTCAACTCTGGTCCCTGGGTGCGTGTCTCTTGGTCATCTCTTTTTACATTAATGTAGTGAGATCTTTGTCGAAGATGGGTTTTGTAGACTGTACAACCCCGGTAGCTGGCTGGGTGACCTTCACCGCAAAGAGCACACTGAGCTGGCTCATCTCGAGCTTTCTGGCACGTTTCAGAGGCATGTGGGCCGGCACACTTGACACACCTAGGTGGGTGATAACAGTAGGACTTCGTGTGTCCTAAGGTTTGGCATTTGGTACACTGAACAATTGTCGTCTTTACCCTAGGCTCTTCGAATCGTACAGATGAGTAGACCAGTCTTCTCACCTGAAATATTTCTGGATTGTTTCTGGCTGGTTCGAGGTCTACGAAGAATAGTGGCAAGGGGTATTTTTGTGTATGGTGTGTCACTGAATAAATGTTTCTTACGTGGTGTCCAATTTCTTCCAGGCCTTCTTTAATGGCTTCAGTGGGGGTGGATGAATGGAGTCCGCGTAAAACCACGCGATATGATTTTTCTTGTTTGAGTTGATAGCAATGAAAGTCGTAGTTTTTTGAGCTCAAATAACTCACGAGTTTCTTGTAATTTTCTTTCGTGTATGTGTTTATTTTTATGTCGTTTGATCGGGAGAAACATTGGAAGTTTGGTTGTCCGATTAGATTGGCGATTTCTTTACTGAACGACATAAAATTACTAATATTTGTTACAAATATTGGAGGTGGCTCGGGATCGGAAAATCCTTGAGGTCCCGGAACTGTATTTGCAGTGTTGACTGTAGCGGCATGGCTAACGATAGATGAAGGAGGTACATTAGTAGGAGACGGAGCGGCCGAAGTAGATGGCGCTGTTGGTTCATGTTGGTTGGCTGCAGTGGTGCTGCGAGTTTTTGGTGGTGATTGTATTGTATTTGGCTGTTGCTTGGACTTGACCGATTTATTTTTTTTTTGTTAGGAGAATTTCCTCCGGACCCAGTATTGTTCCTGTGGCGTTTTTGGCGTCGCGTTAAATACTTCGAGTCTGATTCGCTTATTTCAGAGAAAGGCGTCTCTTCCCCTGATTCATCGCATGACAATGTTCTATCGAGATCCATAACTCAATAGAATAAGAAAAAAAAAAGAAAAATAAAATAAACATATAAAGAGATCTATTTGAATTATATAGTGACGTACACTAAAAAAAAATAAAAATAAAATAAATTAAAAAAAAATACACTTATAGAGACTTATATAAATTAATTAATAGAAAATTAACCTAAAAGATCTTAAAACTAAACTATTTACAATATATACATAGACAACATACAATAAACAACCATTTCTAATTTAATAAAAATAAAGTCTTAAGAGAGAAAAAAAAAAAGTCTTAGAGAAAAAAAAGTCTTAGAGAAAAAATAAAAAGTCTTAGAGGAAGAGAACTAAAAGTTTTAAAAAGAATGTCTTGGTTACGAAGTCAGAAATGACAACACTTCCGACCGAGACCTTGTAAATAAAGAGAAGAGGATTAGCCTAGCCGTTATCTCCAGCCTGGGACGGCCACCAGTTTATAGGTGCCTATTTGACTAAACAGCACTCACCTCTCAATTTGTGTTCATCAAAGTATGTTATAGTGCTACGACTCACGATTTACAAAGTTTGATGGATATTCACGCAGTATCACACAGATAAAAAGGTAACTAACACAGAGCGATACGTAAATTGAACTGAGCTAGCGGCCATTTTTTCGGAACTAAAAGATAAAACTAACTATTTATTTTAGATAACAATATAATAGATTTTTTAATAAAACACATGTTTCTATATAAATTCAATTTGATTCATTCCTTAATAGTTTCACGTATTTTTATCTCTAACTGTATTTGAAAATTCTTTCATTGATTTTAAAAATCGAGGTAAGTGAAAGTCGTGTGTTGCCCGCACCAGATTTTTAAACATAAATGACACCTCATTCAAATTGCACCTATGCGAAGCAGGAACGGGCCCGTTCGTTTAAAAATAAATCTAATTAGATCACTCAACATTAGTATCAGCAAATACTAGCGATTAGATATGTTATAGTCAAAATAAATAAATAGATGCTATAGTCCATAACACGATTATTATCAAAGACTTTGGAATTTGATTTTTTTTTACGAACTACTATGGTGACTTTTGCAACAGAGTGTGTAACTCAAACAAGGGTTATAGAGAGTAGGAGCACACAGCTTTTCCTATACGCTCCCTATAATATAATAATGAAATTAGACATTCGCAAGACTACACAGCCAATTAGATTCACGTATTAGAGCTTAGATTGCGCAAATGAATCGCTGTATTAAACTATCTATCAACTATAATAAGTATGTTTTAATCAAACTGCATCATTTATTCATATCATCTACAATGATTACTTGATTATATACCGGACAGATAATCTGAGGAGGAGCAAAACCGGCCGACGATGAAAGGAGCAATCTGCAATGAAACAATGGCTAAATAGTAAGCAGAGTTGGAATAAATTGCAAGGCTACGTCTTCATTAGCCATATCGCAGGGCCGGGGCCGGGTAATAACCATCAATCGGTTTAGAGAGAAACCTGGAGGAGGTTCCGGGCGGAGGGATAAAGAGGGAGAAAGGAGAGAGAGTCTCTCTGCTTTATGTTCTTTTCTAGCCGAGACAATGTCTTGTCTTGCCTAATTGCCAATCCGAGATTTGCTGCCTCGGTGGTGGGAGGATATACAACCTGTCCCTCGTAACTCAAATCGGGACCCCATGCAAATGGGATTCATCCCATATAGGTAGGTAACTATTCCCTGCCTTCCAACTAGAGGGGTACATCTGTACGAGGAACATAATGTGAATAATTGCAGGTGACTGAATTTTAAAACGTCTTTCTGCTATGAGTGAGGAAAAGAATCGAAGTCTTGAACTACCTCATTTTCGAAGTAGGTTTAATGCATGATTCTTTTAACATAATCATTATATGTCCTTCCTTAACAACCCAATAATACGATGAATAGAGAATTTTCTTGGGTTCCGCTTTTCCCTCCACATGTGGAGCTGAGAGGACAAGCTTGGTCTGGAATTTCTCTATCTAATTGTAAATATTTTAAACAGGAACGCCCGAGTGGTTTTTTTTTTTCGTATGTTTGATTTATTTATTGGGAGCGGGGTGGTCTTGAATATTATTTATTCTGTCAATTTAGCTGGGGGTGGCCCGAGGGTATGGAAACCCTCTAGGGGCAGACCCAGCCTGTTTAAAGTGGGTGCCCAAATTGGGGAAAAAGCCTGGCGGCTGAGCGTGATCGAGGCCTAATCACCTCAGTGGACTGCCGTTGGCCTAGAAACAGCACGAATCTCTATATGTAATAAACCCAGGCTCAGGGTTGTAGATATACAGGTTTTTTTTATTTATTAATTGTTTTTATTCAATAACCTTTTCTTCTTCTGTTAAGCCAATATTTATTCATTTAACATCACTATATGCCATTGTGACAAATTGAACTATGATACAGTAGGGGTCTTAACTTTTGCCTCCTAAAAATAGGGATCTTTAACGAGTACCTGACATCCCACAGGCTCGGGATCACTTTTTTACGTCACCTTTAAAAGACGATCTATTCTCACGTTATTATGCTACTTAATTAATATTTCAAGTAAATATTGCGTTCTAATTTAGATATATTCAATACTCAGTAAAAAAAAAATCTGGTGCGGGCAACACACGACTTTCACTTACCTCGATTTTTAAAATCAATGAAAGAATTTTCAAATACAATTAGAGATAAAAATACGTGAAACTATTAAGGAATTAATCAAATTGAATTTATATAGAAACATGTGTTTTATTAAAAAGTCTATTATTTTATTATCTAAAATAATCAGTTAGTTTTATCTTCTTCTCATCACTCTCTATTAACTTCTAAAAGCTTGTGTATGAGATGATATTTTTTCTAAAATCTTTAGCTTTCCAACGGTATATCATACATGTATATTACTGCTCTTATGTTCAAAAACGAAAAATTTCATTAAATATATTTTTTCTGTTTTCTCCTTTAGTTGGGTATCGAATTTATTCAATTTATATATTTACCCGTTTTTCTTCAGCGTTAACAAGATAATCTAGTTATTATTATTGGATCTAAAAAATTAAAGGTACTTTAGGGGAAGAAAATTTAAAATATCGGCATTTAAGCCCTGTCAGACCATTTTAATCAGAATAAAACCTACATGATATTAAAGCCCATTAAATTTTACATCGATATAGCGAGTTTAATCAAAATCGTCGGAACCGTTTTTGAGAAAATCGAAAAAAGGTGCAAAATGCATGGTATAAAGTGCCTCTTCTGGTAAGCTCATTTTGATGAAAAAAGTTTTGTCACGTCTCGGGCGTATAGTTGTCTTAAATATGAAATTTCAGTTTCATAGGACTTACCGTTTCCGCCCGGGAGTTACCACACACACACACACAGACCTTTTTGCGGGACTTGGTTATTTGGACTCAGGGGACCCTAAAACGTTTATTTCCGTTGAAAACTGGAATTCGAAAATTTTCACGATCGCTATACTTTCCTTACTATATATAGTAAGTGAAAGTAAAAATAGTGAAACCACCAAAGAAAAAATGCAAAACAATTTCATATTTTTTAAATTAAAATAATTTTTTTGGAGTGCTTCCATTGGGAAGCTTCTCTACATGTGATTCATGCCTTTTTACATTTCATTCCAATTTACTTGTTGTATTCCATTATACAGTGGTAAATTCCAATAAATAAATAATTTTTAAAATGAAATAAATCTTTGTCGGCTAAAACCACAAAACATTAAAAAATCACAATTTTGAAAATAGGAAAAATAAGCTATTCGTAGAATATTATAACACTAATATTTCCTTTGTTAAAAGATCAGTAAGCATTTATGTAAACTACAAGATTATCAGCGGCACAAATTAAGAAATTATAAATCTGACTGTGAAGATTAAACATTTATTGCTTAGGGTAAGTTATTTGAATGCAGCACTGACTAATCCATTACAAAATAATATTATACTTAGACAACATATAGATGCTTCCTGCAGGTAGAAGTTATACATAACGTATTACATAGTCAGTCTTACATATTTTACCATTGCAATGATAAAATGTCAGTAATGTTGTTCAAAACATGTTCCGTAGCATCCTGTTAAAAAAAAAAAAACTTAAGACAGTAATACAGTGAGTGTCAAAAGTATTCGGAATTCGTATTTCTTTTCATTTAATAAGTGTATTTCACTACTATGAATTTATATAATTATTTTTCACTCATAAATATTTAAAAGAGATTTCCATAAAGGAAAATCACCGACCAGATAACCAAAAAGTTTATTGTTTTTAAAAATATCCGATTAATAATGGAAAATTACAAAATCATTCAGTGTCAAAAGTATTCGCAAATCGTAATATCCTGTTGTTTAATGGTTTCAAATATTTACATTCTCACCAATATTCGACATAATTTTATGTTCTAAACAATTCTTTTACCTCATGTAACATTACCCAAGCTTGGAAAGATTATTTAAAAAAATAAGGCCCTTAAATAAAAACGCAACGATCGAACAACGGCTTCGAGTAATTTTAAAACGACAAATAGTTGAAATGTTAATTAAAATTTATTAGAATATGTGGATGGCTATGTTTAGTGTTGATAATATAATAATAAAAAATAAAAGGAAAAAATTGAGCGTCTATAAAATATTAAACTTGAAAGACTGATTATCCATCAAATAAGAAAACAATGCCTCAAATGAGTAAACCTGAGCTTGTTTCTAAATTTTTCAGAACTTCTGGATACACAATAAGTGTTTTAACTGTTCGCCACGTTCTAAAAAAATATGACGAATAGAAAAACATGGTACAAGTACGGAAAGTGTCTTTCATTAGGCAAGGCATTAAGAGAATAGGCTGAATCTTTGTAACATTTTTTTAATGAGAAGGTTGATGAATCAAAATGTTTACAGATGACTCCTTTACTAAAATAAACGGTTCTTATAAAATAATTACAGATTAGAGGAAACCAAATGAAGAATTTAGTATGCCATAGTAAAACATCTTGAGCGGTCTCTGATAGTCAAGTCTGTTTTTCTTTGAAAAAGTTAAATAATATTGGATTCATGGACAAAATTGTTGATAGGCTTGTGTATTTTTTAAGTATGTAAACCCAGAATTAAAAGTAGAAGAAAAATGACTAATATATTAAATTTTTAACATACGCGCGACCATGACTCTGGATATATATACGTTATCTATTCAGATTTAGTTGCTGTAAAATTTTCAAAAAGTCCTCGAAATCTCTCTTCCATTATTTCTTTAAATTATAATTAACTATTTGTGGTCCCTGCTAACCAGGAAAATCAAGGAAAACTCAATTCAAAATGAAAATAGCCTCAAGAAACGATAAGTGCTTGAGTGAGATAATATTTCACGCCAAACAATCAATTAATTCGTAAGATCAATTCCTAGTAGGCTAAAATGTATAATTATACAAAAAAATTTACCAACTGGATGGTTATTTATGGTCACTGCATTAATATAATTAGGAAACCACGTAATTCCGAATACTTTTGACACCATTGGCATACACTATTTTTAATTTTTTCGTAAATGAACGTTCAAAACGTTAACAATAAAATTATTTTTGTCGTATTTTTGGTTATAGCTATTGCATACCTTCCTTCTAGCATTATAAAGTGGATAACAATTCCTTAAAAACATAAAAAATAAGTTAAAAGCAAGTAAATTACGTAATGGTAGTAAATTCCGAATACTTTTGACACTCACTGTAGGTGCCGTCTGTACGAACCTTTAGCTTCGTTATCGTCGTAACTTCTATTTAAACTTTTCAAATTACAAACACTTCATTACATTGTTAATAAATACTAAAAATTATACTGTAATAAGGACATTTTTTCAATGAAAACATAAAATCGTATACGTAATAGTCTAACTATATGCCAACTAACAATTCATTTCTCTAGAAAGAAATTTTCTTATAATAAACAAAATATTATACCGAACAAGAGATAATAATGACATTTACAAATGTCCCATTAACAAACTAGATATAATTGAATTTATTAAGTAACTTAAATCCTGCTTTAGCTATAGGTATAGCGGCTTAACGAAACATATGGGTGTTAATTGGCTATATTTTCTTTTTAAGTTATGTTTATCTTTGTAAAAAATACAGCAAAAGAAGGATACCAACACCTCTCTGCTAAATGAAACCTTCGACCTCAAAACCTTTAAGCCCGTGTTTTCTCCCTACTGCATGTTACTATAACGTCTATTTTCTAGAGGCAGTAAATTCTCAGGCAGTCTATTTTCGTGCTTGAGATACAGCAAGAAAAAGATAAATAAATAACGGTTTCAGGTGGAATATAAGTTAAACCCTCATGTGTATTAATTAACCAAGAAATGTTATCAAGGACACTTAGATGTTCCAGCGATTCAAATATAATAGCAGGTTTGTATGAGCACCAGTATGTTCTTACGCGACAAATAAACAATCATACATATCTTATAAAAAAATATTAAATACACAAATCTGTTGCGGACAAAAAACGTCTTTCACTTACCTTGGTTGTTAAAATAAATTCAATAACTATTAAATAAAGTTAAGTTCATAGAATTATATTCAGTTTCGTTGGATACATAAGATATAGATTAAATAATATGACAATATAAATTTTTTTACGTATAATAATCACTAAAGTTTATTATACGTTACTATATATTACCTTAAAATTATACTGTTAATTATACCTTAAAATTACCGTAGAATTATACTGTATCCGTTTTTCCGATTGCAATCTCGAAAAATAACACTATCTTTTTATATAATCATTAGCGAATGCGATTCTCCTTATGACTTGAACATGTGATTCCGGAATAGATTTTTTAGATAATTCTGATTTTTCCACTCTTCTCTATCCTTAATTTTGCTTTGTCTAGGAAATAGTGTTTTTATCTCTAATATAATCCATTTAGAAAGAATTAATACCGGAAAAAATAAAAACTCTTTATGCACTGAACGGAACACGAACACCACAGTATAAAGAGCTCTACGTTCATCGCTAATTATCAGGCTATAAAATACTATTATGAGCTAACTAGTATATTTCACTATGGAATCTGTTTTCAAAAACTGATTATAAAATATACAGTATCTGAATACTATATTTCAGTAAGGGTCGAAGTTCAGACGTGTTTACAAACGCTTATTCCTCAATTATTCCTTGTTAGTTTTAGCATAGGTAGCGCGAATGAAATCTCAACTATACAGCAGCCGGTAATAAATTCCAGTAAATTTAATCGCCATAAAGAAGGATTCGTGAATCGGGGGAGTTTATGATGTAGCGATATCGGTCATGAGTTGCCTAGTGATTAGAGCCTGTATGTAACTGAGGCTGTGTTGCCAGCGGACAATACCTCGTTAGCCGAGGGTAGGTTCTCTGTTCATTAACGAACCTGGAATTTATATAACGTTTGCGATTATCGTGAGCTAGCCGTAGAAGGTGTGCCGTGGTCAGGGCCCAAGCCACTCGTTACCATCGCTAACCTGTTTCGTATGTTTCCCTTTCAGAAAGTCCAATTTAATGAGAGAGTACATAAATAAATATTTGAAGGAAATCGACTCAATATGGTAGTTAATAATTGATATTTATATTAATGCCTAACGACTAGATACTCCACCGGGCATTTTCTCCTCGATATGCAAGGGCCTGAAATGAGCTTCGTAAATATTTACTAGTTGAAAATATGTATGTTTGAACGCTAGAAGCATTATTTTAATTGGATAACTAGCCGCTAATTTTTATTTTATATTTTGTTCGGATATACAATTTGTCTCAATGGACTATAATAATATTGCTATAAGATCCCATTGAAATGAAATGGAAAAAAAAATTATTCTGGGATCAAGTCCCCTTAGAATAATGAACAACGAACAAAAGGAAATCCTTATAGTCTCGTTACTTAAAAAAATATATACCTTATATATATATATATATATATATATATAAAAGATCGAATATTCATTATATATATATTAATATTCATACAATATTTATAATAGAAACAAAAGTAAAGTCAAATTACATAAAATAAAACTAAAATAATTAAAGATATATAATAACAAAATCAGAATAAATACTACGTTAACAATTAAATAAACAAAACATGAATACACTCATACTTATATACAATATTTAAAATCTGCTGGGAAACCCGAACAAGGCCTGCCTCCCTCCCCACTTGTGGAAGAAAAGCAGAATCCGCGGGATCCCATCGTCTCTCTTCCAGCCGCCAAACTTGTCAGAGTATTTAAACTCAAACTATACTTTACATTTAATGTTTCAAATCCTGTTCGCATATATTTCATTCAAAAATTTAATCAAAGCTAATTACAATTTATAATAATAACAATATAAACATATATAATAACAAAATCAGAATAAATACTGCGTTAACAATTAAATAAACAAAACATGAATACACTCATACTTATATACAATATTTAAAATCTGCTGGGAAACCCCGAACAAGGCCTGCCTCCCTCCCCACTTGTGGAAGAAAAGCAGAATCCGCGGGATCCCATCGTCTCTCTTCCAGCCGCCAAACTCGTCAGAGTATTAAAACTCAAACTATACTTTACATTTAATGTTTCAAATCCTGTTCGCATATATTTCATTCAAAAATATATTTCAGTCAGTAGTATTCAGTATTACAGAGATTTTTTTTTACAATTTCTCTTTTGCAATCCAAAAACTTTTTTTTTTCACTGGAGCTAGTAAGTTTGAAGAACTTATTTGGTCAATAAAACCTTAAACAATATTAAATGAGAATTTGTTTTCTCTAGTTTCAAAATAAACAGATGATTTAAAAAAAAAGAAAAAAAAGAATAATAACATATATGTCTAGGAAAAAATCAATGTTTTCAAATCAATGGATACAGTAATAGTTTGCATGTGAACATTTTTTTGGATGGGAGAGAAAAAGAGGGAGCTAAATTCCCTTCAATTAACCCAAACGGACTGATTAATCTATTTATTTTAGCTTAATTATTGCGAACTAAATTGTAATGCTGTATTATTTTAAAATAGGCGTTAAATATCTTCCTCCGTGGCAATTTTCAGGGAAGAGATTTTCTGGATCATAGATGAAAATTGTATATATTAACTAATTATTGCATAACAATTGAAAGAAATAGTTCATATGTGTTCAGATATGTCAATATACTTATACATTGTGTCTAAAGAGAATTTTATAGTATGAGTAAGCACTTGTACAATAAATAAGCTGCTTGATCTGATCAAATAAGCTGATTTATGTTTCATGCAGTACAGCCTATATCTTGTTCAATATTTGTTTAAACAGCTCATAGAACAAGGACGCAAACTTACTTTAGATTTCATATCTATTTGAAAAAAGATAATCTCATGCAAAGAAAATAAATCAATTTTTTTTTAGTGAATATATCAGTCATCTTTCAAGTCGGCTCTCGGATTTCTTGCTTTTGCAGTTGGATTTCACTTCAGCACAGTCTTGAAAACATCATCAGACTTCAGGATAACAACAACAGTTATTATTGGAACAAACAACGGTAAGTTGTGTTATAATTTACAGTGTAAAGTGTATGCTGAGTCACCTCTTCATATCAAATGCAAGAAAGCAAATACACTCACGTCACATTCACCCTTCGACGCAAATCCTGTCCAACGGTTAATTTCAATTCCATACCGCTTCCTTCCTCAGACACAGTCCGGTATCTCGGCTTTTTACTAGACAAAAGGCTGACGTGGAACCCACATACAAGACTTAAAAGAAATGAACTCAACCGCAGATTCGGCCAGTTATATAGACTACTAAACAGAAAATCTCATCTTACAGTTGACAACATCCCTATCCAGCACCACCCATCCGTACAATCCTCCTCGAAGATCGAAACGGCAGTGGCCGCGAGACGTATTGTAAACACTTAAATTGGAGTTCTGACACTGGTCAGATCCTCCACTCATGTACGGTATGTTTGTGGCTACAGCGCCCTAACTCATCCTTCACTGGCTCAGACCAGTGATGCGGCTGAGATAG
Organism: Piezodorus guildinii; assembly: GCA_023052935.1. Lineage (NCBI taxonomy): Eukaryota > Metazoa > Arthropoda > Insecta > Hemiptera > Pentatomidae > Piezodorus > Piezodorus guildinii. The sequence continues at coordinate 61,458,973 of CM041292.1, forward strand.
AGGCGCTGGGATCTCTTGGATTCCGCTTTTTTCTCCACAAGTGGAGGGAAAGGCGCGTGCTGGGGTCCCTCTAGCAGTTGTATATATTGTATATAGTTATGATTGTTTGTATGATGTTTATATATTTGCCAACTTTTTATTTATCTTATTATAGGTTGTTGTTTTGCTTTTTTATTTATTATTATTTTATTGTATATATATATATATATATATATATATATATATATATATATATATATATATATATATATATGAATTTATTTATTTTATATTTTATGTAATTTGACTATTATTATTATTTTCTGTATATATTGTATGAATGTAGTCTCTTATCAATATTACTATTGTTCATTTTGTAACAAATTATAATATATCTCAATAAATAAAAAAAAATGTCTATATGCAAGTACACCTTTAATCCTTTTAAAATTCTTGATGAAATTTTACGAAAAATATATGATTTCAAGATAGCATAACGTTTATGGGCTAATTTTCAAATAATAAATAACATAAGTTTTAAATAACTCGAAGTACAACGTAAGATTGATTTTTAATTTATTACACAACTCAATATGGTAGAGGGAGAGCATTCGGCTGTCAGCTATCATGGATGTTAAGTAACACACCGATATTACAGCAATCAGTTACCTACTGTAGTTAGTTGAGAAATAATATAAGGAATACTCAATCATTAAAGAACAAAATTATAAATAAAATAAAATACTTTTCTTACCAAACTAATAAACATTATATCAAATTTACCCATCCATTATCTATCATTTATTTGTTTTATAATTTGCGAAAATAATTATTGTAAAACATGAATTTAAATGTACATTAATTTTTTTATTATTGATACCCATTCGGGTCATTAGTGGGTGCATTATTTTAAAGTACAATAATTATTTAATTATTGTGATTCAATTATTAGATTTAAAGTGAATTGATCATTGTGCTGATTAGCGAAGCTAAAGTAGACATATATGTATGAATAGTAATTAACAATAAATAGTAAATATTAAATGAAATATATATATCAATTATAACAAGAAAACGTTTTTTTTATCCTAGCAAAATTAATTTTAAAACCCTTTTAATCTGCATTTGTTTGATAATTATTTTAAAACATATAAATAAGGGTTTATATTCAATATATAAACATATTAATTCGTACAAATATAAAAGGCTGTCATATTCACGAACAAAAATCAATTAAAATGTAATTAATTAATTCTATTTAATCAATAATAAAGGTATTTAATACGTTTCGTTTATATTAAGTACATACCTTATTAGATGAAATACTTTGCTTATTCTTCACGAAGACATCATTCTGTTAAAACAAAATAAAAAAAATGGTAAACATTGAAAGTATGAATAAATAAGAGGGTTTGAATAGAGAAAAATCAAACAAACATATTTTTATAATAATTAATTTATATTTTTTAACACATTTAATTTTTGGATATAATAGATATGCAAAAAAAGAGTAAAATTAAATTGAATAATAAATCTGATAAATTTCAAAAGCTACAAGTGACTAATAATCAGAAAAAACATTGATGACTTACTTTTTGGACTTTCGAAATCATAATTACAAAATGTTTATTTGTGTATAAATTGTACTATTATTTTTATGATAGATTTTTATGTATTCACAGTATGAACTTATTTTCAATGGATCTTTTTCTACATTTATGACAATCCTCAGAATAATAGTATTCTAAACAAATTTTATTTTTTATTATTAATAATAATGATGTAATACATATTCATTTCTTAGTGACAAATATTTACTTAATAACTTATAAACCTGGATACTTTACTAGCTTAGCAAGAGTTTTTCCATTAAATTTATTATTTTAATTTTCAAACTTTTTTTTATGACTTGGGAAAAATCTTTTATGTTAAACAGGATCAGTATTGGACGAAAATTAATCCAAAACATTGAGATCATGCTATATTATTTTTTTAGTCGTTTACTGTTTTCATAAATTAAAACTGATCTAATTTTCTTTAGGTAAAATCGGCCATTGTACAATATAAAAACGAAAATTAAAGAACTGGACTTATAAATTTAACAAAAAAACTATTTCATACGTTTAAAAAAATAGTTTGTTGTATTATTGAAAATGAAATGATTTTCTCGAAAAATATAAAGAGATCTATAATGGAATTTAATTACAATTTATGGAGTTCGAACAAGTAATTAATCTCAATATATATTTATTACTCTAATTTATCAAAAAAATATGAAATCATTTATACGAATTAAACCTGAAAGAAGTTTTTAACAATGAATGTATGCTGTAAAAAAAAAAAAGTAAAGGCTCTTTATCTATTTAAGCCAAAAAATGATTAATAGGTGAACGTTTATTTATTTTTACCTATGAGGTCAAAAACATGTATTAATTGAACGTTTGATTTAAATTTAATAAATAAAAGAACATTTTCTGAGTTTATTTTTTACAAAATAAATATATTTACAAAAAAAAAAAAAAAAAAAAGTAAAAGATTTACAAAGAGTCTTACTTTGATATTTATTTATAAGTCTAAATATTATTACGAAATTCTTCAGTGAATTCTTTAATAAGAAGAAAAATAGTACTTTCGTATTTCAAGATTAGAAGTCTCTTAAAAATTTACGGGACTGTAAAGGCCTCGCTAAATTTCTCTATAATTAATTGCTAAATATAAATATATAAAAATAAAATGTATAACAATTGATACAACGATTTCCAAAAGGTTCTAAAGCCATTTAAGATAATTTTACAGACAGGTCGAAAATCCCTCATTTATTTGTTATTAAACAGATTTACTTGATTCTCTCAGTATCAAAATGCAGAATTTTTTTATACTACAATGTATTTTGTATTTCTTTAAATAACATATTTAGATAATTGTGACTGCTATTAATATTAAATGTAAACTCAGTACTTTAAGAAAATAATTACATTTTTCAATATAATATAAAATATATATATTTTAGGTGTTTTTATTAAGCAGAAATAGGATGACCTATTTCAATGAAACAAAACAACTAGAATGAAAATATGTCAAAAAATAAATTTCTCAATAAATTTTGTTTAGTACCTTTTTGAAATATGCGTCTCAATTCACCAAAACAAAAAAAAAATCCGACCAATACTGACTATATCGTAGTTCGTATACTATGTCTAAATATTTTGTTTAAAAAATATTTAATATAAATCATAGAAGATAGACCTTTTAATACAAGATACTTTCAAATTTGTTGATTTATTATCATCACATTACATTTACTATCACAGACAGCTCATACTTAAAGAAAAATGTATATTTTTCATCTGTGACGGCCTCCTTTTTTTTTTTATTATATACGTTTTTTAACATTGTTTTTATGCATTATATTAACAATATGAAATTGGAAGTATTATTATTAAAACATTTTAACAAACAGAACGCATAAAATAAAAAAATTAATCAATACCAAGAAAATATATAATTTATTTTTTTAAATTGTATTAATAATCACTACGTTTTAAATAAGGACATTTGCATAGTCGTGTTCATTAAAATAGTTTATAGCAATAAGAATGAATGAACAGGACATACCAATGATAAGAGGTTTGCTAAAGAAAAAGTTTTCTCATAGGATCTGTTAGTTGGATAAACAAAAAATGACAACTATGAAACTAAGAAATCAGGAATTTATAGATAACAACTTTACAGTTTTTAAGAAAAAAATTAGTTTATAACCTTAAAAAAATAATAGTGTAAACGTATAATATAATAGTAATATGTATTTGGACACCAGAGTTTCTGTTACTCTCCAAGATACTATCTACAATATATGCCATTAAGAAAAAAATTAAATTTATAACTGACAGTTATTTAATCCCACAGAGCTCAACATTGCATGATCTATCACGATCATGATTCATGGTAACTTACTATTAACATTGTACCACTTAGTTCAATAAAATCAACGTTATAATTATTGAAAAATTAAATACAGTTAACATCTGATTAATGAATTCTTAACAGTAATTATTTTTTAAAAAGAGACAACTGAAACATAATTTCCAAATACGACAAAGATCAAGGATGCAGATCCAGAGCAATGGTGCACTTCTAGATGAGATGGAGGCCGGGGATGGACTGCGCGGTGGGACTGGGGGCGGCGCAAGCGCGGGGCGTCCCCGTCGCCCTGGCAACCAAGGACGGGATCACGCTATATATGAATGAACTGCGGTTCATTCATGATTGACGAGGAAATTTCCATGTTCAATTGAAAAAAATCCCTGAATATTCGCAGCGAACGAACCTGAGTTAGCGCCTAATTATGTATCCATTAAAACGTCGAGATGATATTTTAAAATAATATATAAATACATATATATATATATATATATATATATATATATATATATATATATATATATTTCTTTAATACGTTAAATACTAAAATAATTGAGGAAATATTTATAGAAGTTTTGACAGTACAATGAGATTTGCTATTTGCTTATGCAATAAGCAAATATGTTGACAAATGATAGGTAAGTGCGAAACTGCATAAGATACTATAAGATAGATAAAACAAATATCAGTATATTAGGTCTCTTTAATTGGTCTCTGGTACTTGGCCTGCGCCTCGATAGTCGATAGATTTGTGGTAGTGAATAGGTCTGTGTCAGCTGGTTTGAATTTAGGGTCAGTCGGTCGTGAAATTTATTGTATCAATCAGTGGCAGTTGCAATGACGAATGGATTGTCCAGGTCAGTATTTAGTGTCTCGTTAGATACGTAAAAAGGAGGGGCATCTACAATTTTCATAAGTAATTTTGATTTTAATGATTGGATAATTTTGATGTTTGACTTTTCCCCAAAACTCGATGTCCTAAATCCAAAAAAATTTTATCAATACTTGAATAAAAACCTTTTATATCAGGAAATATAAAAACCTTTTTACAAGAAAGAGCAAGAAAACTATACAAATAAACCAGTGCTTGCCAACTAGTGGTCCGCAGACCTAAGCAGAAATTCTATTGGAAAATTGAATTAAATTACCTTAGTAAAAAATCTTTAAATTACAGTAAATAGGTACCAATATTGTATTTCTATATTTTAGTAATTCTCGGAGTATAATGTGCGGATGGCGGTCAGTTCTTAGAGCCTGAGTCTATCATGGGTTTTCGTAACAATTTATTTCAAATGCGGTCACTACATCGTTAATCTAGTATTAGTCAGTGAGATGCGCCATAAAATTTGTAATATGTACTATACTGATATCTAGGATTGGATTAACATTATAGAAGAAGATGCTTTGGATTAAAATTAAATATTGAGTAGGGATCACTTGTAGCTGGGTGGCTAGCATAACAGCCTCCTAAGGTCACGGGTTCAAACCCGCAGGTGTTTCTAGGATTTTTAATGGGAGTAAAAAATCATTAGTTATGCCGTCCTTTGGAGGGGGTGTCAAATGGTGGTCCCGAGCCTGTGGGATGTCAGGTACTCGTTAAAGATCCCTATCCTAATAAAACCTAGATAGGCAATATTTAGGACTCCCACTGTAGCATCGTCCGATTAGCCATAGTAGCATAAAGTGACGTTAAATAAATAAACAAACAAACATAATCTCATGGGAGAATACAATCGCGTTCTCGATGAATTTTATAGAGTAGGTAGGGTCATCACTCCCTACGCCTATTTTTGGGAGTTCCACTAGAGTTCTTGGGGTTTTCCTTTCACACACGTAGTTATGATCCATCAACAACAAGGACAAATGAAGAAGACCTATCTCTATTCATCTCCATCTCTCTATCCATTAATCTTTTATGAAACTGGAGAGGCTTTTATGTCTGCCCATTGAGTCTTACGCTACATTTCGCGTCTTGATTTCCAGATTTAATGGCATCAATCAGGTTTGCTTACGATCATAAACTTAAAAAGCACGATTTTCATTTAAAAAACTTTCTATCTAGATTCACAATCCTGTTTCCCTTAACCTAATTTACAGAAAAATAATAAAAGTAGTAAATAGCTAGTACAGAATTACAAAAGGTTCTTAAAGAGCAGTAATATAAAACTAACACGAGAAATATTTTCTCAGATAAACTCTGAATACTTGGATACAAAATAAATAAATTCAACTTAGATAAAAAATCATGATTCATTTTCATGTAAATTTTTTTACTAAGGACATCACATCATGCGATTGAATCGTATAAAGCGTTTGATTTGTACGATACAATAGAATGTTGGAATGCTTTATCTTGGGACGTAACTACAATAAATTCCCTTCAGGTATTTTTTTTTCAAGTGGCACACATAATTCAATGATTTAAAGCAATAATAGATAGTAAAGATATTCTATCGGATTTATGCCGTACGATGTTGCGTTTTTTTAATTCTTTTTCAGGTTGGCTAACTTGTTTCGTTAAGGCTAGGTTGGTGGACATAAAAGATATATGATTCAGGCTTTTGCCTTGGGCTTGAATACATCACTTTTTACATGCGTTCGCATAATTTATGCCAACACATAAAATTGAAGGCCTTATCAGACTTTCTCTGGTCTTTGGTTTCGATATCAGTCTAAAAGTAAGTAGGGTACAAAATTTCTTCATAAAAACAGTATACATAAACGTTTGAGATAAGTTTGTGATAAAATATCATACAATAACCGACTACAGCTGATCTTTTATAATATTCTATTTGCAATAAATAATAAAAATTCATCCAAATATCTGACGAAAAGAATTTGAATGAAAATTTTCAAATTAAAGTTTTCAACAGAAATACACGTTTTAGGATCCCTTGAGTCCAAATAACTAAACCAAGTTCCACAAAAAGGTCTGTGTGTCTCTGTGTCCGTGTGATTGTGGTAAGTCCAGCGCAAAAATGAAAAGTCCTATAAAAATGAGACTGCATATTTAAGATGACCATATGCCCGAGTTGTTACAGCAATCTTTTTCATGACAATCAACTAACTGAGAAGCACCTTTTTACGATTTTCTCAAAAACGGCTATTAAGATTTTGATTAAACTCGCTTTATCGATGTAAAATTTAATAGGCTTTAATATTATGTACGTTTCTTTCTGATTGAAACAGACTGACAGGGCTAAAATGCCGATATTTTCTTTAAAAAAATCAGGCATATTATCTTATTAGAATTGATAAATAACGGCTAAATATGCAAGTATAGCGAATTTTTTTTTTTTTTTTTTTTTTTTTTTACATTAAAACAGAAATATAGATGTATTATATACCGTTGGAAAGCTAAAGATTTTATAAAAAATACTATCATATTTCTAAAAGTTAACGGAGAGTAATGAAAAGCCTAAAAAACAAACTGATTGTCCTAGATAATAATATAATTGATTATTTAATAAAACACCTGTTTCTATTAAATTCAAACTTAATTTAATTATTTCTTTAACAATTTATTTTATCTCTAAATATATTTAAAACTTCCAAAACTGATTTTAACAACGGAGGTAAGTGAAAGTCGTGTGTTGCGCGCACCAGATTTTTTTTTTTTTTTCTGTTAGATCAATACAATAAATTTTCCAATAAAGAGCACAAAATCAAGCAAGGTAACTACTATGAAATCAATATGGTTCATTTGCGATAGATTAAACAATAATTTTGCTATACTGTGAGTAAAAAGAGTGTTGCCAACGGTAAAATAGGTCCTAACCGAAGTTTAATGTAAGCAAATCGATTTCGTGTTTTAAATGCAGCTCGTCAGTTATGCATTACCCTATTTCCATTATTGCTAGAGCAAAATAGTTTGTGATCGATACTGACATTGTAGAACTGGCCAGGCAGCGCTAGGTATCTGTTCGCCAAGGAATCAGTAGTTGCATTCAGAGCCACCGAATACAAGGGCGCTACTAGTCTCATTTCATTAAACATTTATTGTAAACCGTACTTCGAAAATTCTTAAATAAAATATAAATATATTTTAATACATAAATTTTTTATGTGAGCGATACATACAATTATTATCCATTTTCATTCTTTATTTCTGTTGTTCTTTTTTTTAAATTTAAGACGCTAAAGTTAATTTTAATTTTCTTGCAGTATTATTTGAATGAGGCTTGTGTCCGACAATAAATAAGAAATTCATTATTATTTTTAATAAATAATCGTAAATAAACTAACCCAAGCTGTATTCGCCCCTTACCTTATTTAATTATTAATATATTTAATAAATATAAATTTAATGCATATATACATATTTTAATGAATTATACTACGGAAGGTGATTTTTAGGAGTTGAAAAAGGAAAATATATCAAATAAGTTAATTAATTAATGTAAATAGTTGTCTCCTATAAAATTTCAATTGGGTATTCCTAAAAAAAATTTCTAAATTTTATATTTTTTTATGTATGAACAGAATGGAGCAAGAAAGTTGTTACCATGTTTAATGTAATATGATATGTATTAATATATTTTAAAATTTGGTTGTTATAGGCTTTTAAATAAGGTGTCATAAACGTTACCTGTTAAATACAACTTGATAAAATATTATGTTTATTTTTTTTTCACTTTCTTTATATGATGCAATTTTAACACTTTTTATAGATAATAACAATTTATAGTATGTTGTTGACAATAAGATATATAATAAATAAAATAAAAGTTTGTTTTCATTATCTTATGTATAATTTATTTACTAAATACTGAATAATTCACACGAAATGAAAATGAAGGATGAATAAATGCGGTCATACAAGAATAGAGTAAACAAATATTTGTTCTCCAACGTTTTGATCTAAGTTGTGGATTTTCATCAGGTCTAAAAACTACATACAGTGGAGGTGTATGATAATAATAGAAAATTAAAAATTGAGTCAAATTCAAAACACATTAACAGAAAAAAAAAGTAATGAAACTAATAATGAAATAAGTAATGTATGAAATTAATGCTTTCTTTAATTACTTGTTTTTATTGCTTGCTTTTTATGTTCTTGTGTTTTCAATCTTCCTGATTTTTTAATTGTTTATGTTCCTTTCTGTCATTAACACACAAAGACACAGTTTATTTATCCCCGAACCTCACCCGCAATGAGAAATGAAACATTATACAATAAATAGTTTTAAAAATATTTTTAGTCATTTGAATTTTTTTTTTCTAAAGTTATCAAATATGTTTCTAATGATATTCAATTACACAATATACTGGTTAGTACACGGTACATACTGCGCGTTATATTTCAAATATATCTAAATTTTGATATACTGCTCTTCCTTAACTAAAGGTAGAGCCATAATTATTAAGATAACGTATACAAAAAAAAATTCCATTGCCAATACATCATCATTTGAGAACAGCATCTTTAAATATGCAGCAATATATTCCCTAATTACTATTTAATAGAACAAATTTAATTTAAACTGAAACAGAACACACTCAATTACAGATTAGTTTCAGAACATCATACACATTTCATAAACCCGATGACTTCATCTGATTTCCATATATTGATAGATGTTATCCATCCAGGGGTGTGGAACAAGTACGGGGCCTCGGAAGATAAAGAGATATTCGTTAAAGAATTACAAGAACCTCCACCTACATGAAGTCATTCGAAATTTTATCTTAGTGCGTTTGATTGCAAAATGAATCGAGTATGAAACTAAGGAGCTGTTTTCAATCGCTGAATGCTAAAACTTATTTGAAAGACTCCATTATAATGCAAGTATTGATCTGAAACAACTTCGCCCTCGTAATAATAGAAATGTGTAATACATATTGATCAACTGGGAAATGAGGCTATGAAGTTTAAATTTCTCACGCAACCTTGATCTGCATCAGAAAGAGGAAGTCGTTATGCATATGTTTACAAATTAATGATGTGTAATTAAATCTTATCAAATAAGAATCTCGGTACATAAAAGATATGTTATGCATGATTATCGACCATATGCGATTCATAGAACTTATAAATAATAAGCCAATCTGCAGGGATATTCTTAAACACAGTCTTTATCTTCTGTCTTGCTATGGATAATATTGGAAAATAAAAGGGAGGGTATGATTTAACATTTAGCAGACGCGCGGAGTATAGATCCACAATATTTCTCTGAGTAGAAAAAGTTTTTAACTTTAGATAAACAAAACTACTACCCAAGCTCGATATGAAACTCGGAGTTGAATTCAACACGCAAGCCGTAAGTTCTAAAGCCGAAACGTGAGAATAGTTAACCACTTTGGAAATTACTTATAATAACAAATATATAATGTTCACCAATAAATGATTCACAGCGACTTCAAAATACTACACATAGGCCAAAATATGGGTTAAAACGTGGTAATAAATACCTAGTTCTGCCATAAATACTGTTACAAAAGTTGAAGTTGGTTTATCTCCTAAAGTATTATTAAGAAGATGGGCTCGGGATCTACTACTTAAATAAACATCGAAGTTCTACCGCTGGGTAGTTTCTTCACAAGCCTTTCACGCCCTTTATTAAAATTAAACACTTTTACTTATTGTATTTTTATATCAATAAAAATATAAATTTAAAAAAAAAGGTATTATTAATATTCCTCTATTAGATTATTTTCTTTACATGTCAGGGTAATAATCCCAATTATTTTGTATTTCTCTTTCGCTCATTAACGCGGAGTGGAGTGATTAAGACAGAAGAACAACTGTGGTAGACTTACGCAAAGTTGAAAAATATATGTTAGAGGTTTTCAACACTTTGAAACTTTTTTGTGTACGTGTACCGCGGTATAAATGGATATAATGAGATCCTATATGTATTTGACAGACCTCAACCGGGTCATTCCCGCACTGTGTGAACAGCAATTCCAGTGAGAGAAGAGGCTGCTCGAATAATAAAAAAATCCCATTCCTAAATAACGAATAATTTCTCGGGTAATGAGAATCTTTGTCAGATCATTGTCTCGCACAATGAAAGTTACCTTAGGATAGGTGCATTTCGAAGAATGGCAGGTCAAAGGCTAACCGCTTCCCTAAAACAATTAGAGTGGTTAGATGCGAACTGATCCTTGGCCATTACATCTATGGTCTTCATCGAAAGATTTTGTTTAACGGGAGAAAATGTTTACAATCCATGAAAAATTTAATCGCCAAAATGATCGTATGTACGCTCAAAACTCTAAAGAAACGTAGGAAGTCATTAGAAGGGTGGAAATTCATCACCTTATCTCAGTGATGTTTAGTAAGGAGTTTGCTTTGATGACACCAAGAAGCTTTTTTTTCCCTCGTTTTTTTTTTTTTGTAAAAAAAGGCTAAAAAATAGCAGAACGTTATTTTGGAACCTGTTGGCAAGCTTTTAATTGATACTCTGTATGCTGGAAATCATTGGGTTCTCCAGCAAGATTCTGCTCCAGCTCGCAAGGCCAGGATCTCTTGCTCGGATTGGTCCGCAAAAAACCCTTATCTCAATCCACTATATTACCGGCTTTGGTCTGAACTGGAGAGGATGGGCATGCCACAGAGCACACCATAACTTGGAAAGTTGCAAACAATCTCTTGTACGAGCCATTGAGCGCTTTCCTCAAGTAGTAATAAACTAAAATAAAAGATGTAGAGAAATTACAATGTATTGTATATATAAAGGACAATGTTGGGACCTAGAAACATTACAAATACACAGGAATTTTTCATATCTCCGTTGCTAAAATAAATTTAAGAACTTTTAAATAAAGTTAGAGTTAAAAAGGATTAAAGAAGTACACTGAGTTTTCATAGAAACATGAGTTTCCATAAAATTATCTTCTTTATTATTATTCACAACAATCACTTAGTTTTATCCGTTTTTTATCAATCTACATTACCATAAACAACTTTGTGGGTAATTAATAGTACATAAGTAAATACAAAATTAAAGATACTTTCTTAAAAGAAAATTTAAAATATGGGTATTTGATCGCTTTCAGACAGTTTCAAAAAAGAAACCTGTATCATTATATATCAAATCTCATTAAATTTTACATCGATATATCGATAGAACCGTTTTTGAGAATATCGTAAAAAGATGCAAAATACATTGTATAAAGTTGTTCTTCTGGTTTGCCGTAAAAATTGCTGTAGCTTCTCAGGAATATACGCTCATAAAATAGGAAATTTCAGCTTTGCACAGTTTATCGTTTTCGAAGAAAAGGAACAAATACAGACTATTTGTGCCATTTGAACTGAGGGGACCACTTAAAACGTGTATTTCCGGTTTAACTCGAATTCGATTATTTTTACGATCGCAATACTATCCCTCACTGTATATTTCATATATAGGTAAGTAAAAGTAAAAACAAATAAAAATACTAAGATATAAATAAATTCCTTAACACCCATTTAAATTTTTATACTTTTTTTCTCTTTTTTTTCATTCCATTACACAACTACCTTCAGTAAAATTATCAAGATTTCAAATACTTTTGGAATTTTAAATATTTAAGTAAAGCCTACAATCTAACGAAGTTAAACTCGAAAAAAGATATATAGGAGGGGAACGCATTAACAACTTAAATTGTTGTAGTTAATAATTTCGAATTATTTAATGGGAACGAAATGGAATTTCTATGGAAACATTATGATTTCACTAGCCCCACTGGAGCAGAAATAAATCAATACTGAAACTAGGCCGTTACGTGAAATTTATGTGACATGCACTCTGCACTATATATGTTATATTTGTTGTGTGTATATATATATATATATATATATATATATATATATATATATATATATGCATATATACTTATACATATACACACACATATAGATATATGTATCCACACACAGATCCACATATAGATATAATAATAATAATAATATATATTTATAATTATATATATGTACATTATATATTTTAGTTATAGTTATTATTAATTTATACTGTTATTTAATAAAACATATACATTAAACTACGTGTAATACAAATAATGTAGTAGGTCAACGGGCATAAAACCAAAAATCATAATAAACAAAATGTATTCAACAGCGCATAAAATATATTAAAGAATTACTTAATGAGCTTAAATGCTAGAAAATATTTTGACACCGCTTTATTCGTTATGTAGTAAGTTATCTAAGACGACAAGCGCCTTTCCGAAACCCCGTGTGTCGTAACCCCATCTTCACAACAGACCGTCCTCCGCTACTCGGTCGAGGAAATATAAATAAATCCGGAATAGGAAAGAGCAACAAAAATAAAAAAATATATATGAGGACAATGTTTACTGCTGGAGTCTCTTAAGTGGGATGATCCTGTTTTAGTATCCTTGGCAGTGCCGTTATGATCGGAAAGATGTTTTCGAGTCGTCAGGGGCAACAGACCTGGAAGGCACTAGGAAGAGAAAATTAAATCCCATTTTCTCCGCAGAAGAATAAAACTTAGGCATAAGTATAAATTCAAGGTTATTTGGGGATAAGAATAAAGTAAGATTTAATTTAATGTGGCCATTTTGATATTGATGATAAGGGTTACTTATGGATTCATAACGGTTCTCCAGTTACAAAAAGTTCTTATTCCTACATATCAATAACTAAACATCAACATTCATTCACATACTTCTTGCTCAACCCGAGGATCTTAACCCATATTAAGGTAATCATCAATTATAAACCCATGTTTTTATACTTTCGGGTGATAAAAGGAATTAAGTGCTTATATATCATTATGTATTTGTTGTTTTGTGTAATACATTTAGAGGATGAGAAAAAAAAAGAAAGAAAAAAAGTGTTCACTAACGTAGTTATCGCACTTTCTCAATAATGATAATGAACCTTTTACAGGTAGTTCCTACATCGCCTAGATATGCATAGATAGATATTGTCCAGGAGCCAGATGCATGGTTGACTACCTTATCGAACATATACCTAGAAATATTTTTAGAACATTTCTTTCTAACATACTTAGTACAAAGATGTGTATGTACGCATTTCTTGCGGACCTAAAACTCTGACTAAGCAACTAATCAATTTGATCACTAGCTCTTCCAACATACGATTAGTTATTGCTTTAACTCGTCTGTTATGTCTCAAAATGATGAAAATGCATTTCTTGCTGTTTGGGAACACTTACTAATGACCGCCAAAAATGCAAACATCGAGCGAAAGGTGGAAGGAGCCCGAGGTGTGACTAAATCAGTGAAAATTGACTTAAAATAAGACTGGGTGAGGTAGAGGTTGACAATCATGCACTTGGCTCCTGAACTAATAAGGCTGGGCTTGGAAAAAATCGTCCTCTAAATGGTGGTTAAAAACGTTTTCTAAAGCCTAATCAAAAATTTGTTTTTCTAATATCCCAAAATATATACTTTTCGGAGAACATTATAAGAGACGGAAAGATAATCAAATTTTCAACATGTTAGCAATATCATCATAGTCTGACTTGTAGTAGCAATGATACAAAATATGTATCGAAGATTTTAAAGCATATTATATTTGTATCCATGGTCAATGTGCAGATACGACGGAAACACGTCCAATTCTTATTAAACGAAATTATAAAGTCAAAGAATTGAGTTTCCATAGAAGCATGTGTTACATTAAATAATCTATTACATTATTATCTGCAAAGATCAGTTAGTTTAATCCGCTTTTCATCACTATCCATTACTTATTACAACTTTTTTTATAAGATAATATATTTTCTAAATTCTTTATTTTTCCAACGGTATATAACACAACTATATTTGCTGTTTTATCCTCTGTTTTGTTAACGAGACATATCATCTTAAATATTTACCAGTTTTTCATTAATGACAAGGTAAATTTTTTCCTATCTACAAAATTAAAGATACTTCAGAAGAAAATTCTAATAAATAAAATATAAAATAAATAAAAGTAAAAGCCTAAAATATCGGCATTTAGGTTTTGTCAGAATATTTAATCAGAATGTAACCTACATGATATTAAAGCCCATTTGATAGTCGAAATTGTTTGAGAATATCTTAAAAACATGCACAATGTATGGTATACAGGGCGATTTCATGTTTACTGTCTTTGCTGAAAAAGTGTATGTAACATCTCATGCATGTGTGCCTTTAATATATGAAATTTCAGTTTTATAAAACTTATCGTTTTTGAGCTAGACTTACCACACACACACACACACACACCACAGACCTTTTGGCAGGAATTGGTCATTAGTACTTAGAGGACCCTGAAACTTGTATTTCCGAAGAAAACTCGATTTCGAAAGTTTTAATGATGCCAATACTTTTCCTTACTATATTTTTCATATATAGATATGTGAAAGTAAAAAAAAAATATACACTCGTAAAGTGCACAAGATGCAGCAGAAGAGAAAACAGAAGAGGAATCAGAAAATCAGATTCAACCAAACGCCTTTTTATGGGGATGAGAAAAATAATATAATAAAGAAAGAAATATAAAGAACAATAAAAAGATCATAATTTTAAAATGATTGAACGTTGAATGGATATCATAATGATAACTTCACATCAACAAAAATAAAATTTAAAGTAGATTACTTATTCATTTTATTATTATAAATAATAACCATCTAAAGGAGATTGTTACGACAGCAAGACCCTGGAGGTCTTAACTGTTTCAATTATCGTGGGTCAACAGCATCAGGCCCGCGGCGATGACGGCAATATCGTCAGGAAAAAGAAAACAACGCTTAAGTGAAAATGTGGGGGTTGATGCTCCTGTGAGGTCAGACCAAAGACCGAAAATAACTGGAGAAGTTCCACGCAAAGAAAGCCTATGCTTGGTTGGTTGGCTAAACCCTCTAGCTTCCAATTCCAAGAAAAATCTCATGACGTCTCGGTGGCTATCCATCCAGAATGTCAATAATTTTATAACACAAAATCTTATAATACAAAGCTCCTTTTTTATTTATTTATAAAAATGTATCTACCTTTATTGGGTCTTTAACTTACTACATAATTTTTTTATTTTCAACTTTTCACAAGTATATTATATAGGTGTTATTAATTGTACGTAATTGTTGTTCACATATTTCTGATTGACAAAAAAAAAAAAAAAAAAAAAAAAAAAAAGAGAGAGAGAATATTGATACTCAAATTTAACTGTACTCAGATTTCACTTTAGGTGTTATTCTAGTTTTTCACTGATTAATGGGCTCACAGTCAAAGATTCCGGTCTTGTCTTGTGAGTCCAACAGGTCGATGGGTATGATTTACTCGGAAGATAGCTGTTTTTCCTTTGAGGGTTTTTCAGGTCTCGGGATACTATCAATTATATAGTTATCTTTAATTTCTCCGGATTTCACAAATTAAAGTCCCTGCGGTAGGCCGTGTGTACAGAAGTTTCTGTTGTCACACAGACTTTTAAGGAGCTCCGTGATAATTGATTTGGAACGACGGTCTTTTTTGCATTAACTATCATATCCTTTATACACTCTATATTGTTTTGGGATGAGGACGATGGTTGGGGGTGCGGTCATCAGAAAAAAACACACATTGAAAAGTAATACTTATTTAAATGAAATCAGTACTTATTTTAATAAAGTGGTGTTTTAATAAAGTAGTACTTATTTTAATAAAGTAGTAGTACTTAATTTCATTAATTTAAATTAAATTAAAATAAGTAATACTTTTTAATGTGTGTTTCTTTCCCATGACCATCTTCCTCACCTAATATTCTCAACCGTCAACTAAACTCCATAACTATACTGTTTGTGAATTCCTGAATTAATTCATCCCAAACTGTTAGAATCCAAGGAAGTTTCAATACGTTTTACCAAATCAATGAACGAGATGGGGTTCTTTTGGTTTTTCTCTAAGGACTATCGGACTTCCTAAAGATTTACAATGTAATGAGTATCTTTTTTTTTTTAGGTTTTTTATGAACAGATTGGATAGCTGTCATTGGAGTCATTCTTCTTATTTCTTTTTTTTTTTTTTTTTTACTAATGTATTTCACATCTAAATGGATAAATTTATTATCAATTTAAATATTAGTTATTAATTGACAATAAACAATGCGTTAATCAAGAATTCCATCAAAGGTAAAGAAAAAACCTTGAATATTTTTTTAAAGATGTAGTACCTATTCCAAATTGTCGTACTAATTTAATGGTGCATCCTACAAACAGTTACCTTTTGTTATTAAAAAAATGAATTAACGATTTAGAGGCCGTGATTGAAATAAATGTTAGTTAGTTTAAAGATAGTATATGTTAGAGGTATATTTTTAAAGACCCTACTAAGCGACCACAATTCGTGAAACATTGTTCTCAGTAAATAAATAAAATTTAAAAAACAATATAGGTACGTATTTACTATCAGTTTATGAATGAAAAAATGAAAAAAGAACTTTATTCTGGGACCAAGTCCCTTGAGAATAATACACATGTACAAAAAAAAAATAATCATTACAACTGGCCAAAAAACTAATAATATTAATGATTACAAAAATTATTTACAATTATTTTAATTGATGAAAAAAGAATGAAATGAAAAATATAAATTTAAAAAAATATATATAGTAATATCTAAATGTAATATAGAACTAACAAACCAAAAAACAAACCAAAACAAAAAACATCAGAATAATTGAAAATAGAGATGAAAATAAATTTTACTATCATTTATGGTATGAAGTGTAGACATTTCTCACATCATATTAATCTCTGTACTGAAATTAGTTGGCATCTGATTGGGAAGTAAGAAGGTGTTTAAAAAGGAGAGATTTGAAAGAAGATTGGGAAGGAGCATGACGGATGTGTGATGGGATGGTATTCCATAAGAAAGTGGACCGGACTAAGAAGGAAAATTCATATTTTTTGGTTCTATGGGAAGGCGTATAGACGTCGGAATGACGGGATCTGGTTTCCTGAGTATGGATTGTGGATTTAAATTGCAGGAGACTATAGATGTAAGAGGGGCGGTGGGAGCGGATGACTTGATAGAGAAAGGAACCAAGGAAATATTGCCTTCGAATCGAGGGAAATAGCCAATTTGACTCATCATAGAGGTGGGACACATGTGACCGTCTAGAGGTACCGAAGACAAATCTTAAGAAACAGTTCAGTTTATGTGGGGTGTATTGGGTATGTGCAATGCCTGAGTGGTTCTTGTTACAAGCCAAGGCTTCAGAAATATTTTTCATTAAGATAATTTCTCAGGAATTCTATTCTCGAATTCCTGGACAGAATCCGCGGATCATTGGTTGAGAACCACTGATCTAAAAAAAAGTGCTACCTTTACCATTTGAATTCCGAAGTATTATACCTCAGGTCACAATTAATGAACCATTTCTTAACACTGAACCACTATCGAAAAAAAAAATCAATAATTGGCTATTAACAGTAAATTAGTTACCAAAAAATAACACAACAACAAACCATTAATAAACTTTAATATAACGAACAAACACTTAAATGGTTAACAAAGGCTCGTCCTTTCGGCATATGGAGAGGAATGTGATTATTTGTTTAGCCTCGCAAGAACATGTTTTACCAATTTACGAACAGAAAAATTAGGCACATGAAAATTTGTCTATTTTTGAAGAACGATGAAATTTGAGTACATTTCTAAATTTGAGTAAATTTCACTTTAAAGGTGTTTAAAAGTATAAATAAATTTCAGTTTTAGTGAAAAGGGAGAGGGGATTTTATCAGGCAGTAAAATTTGCATTATCTAGGTGACAAGCGCACTTCCCACTAAGTTACATTAGTAAAAATGTTTTACTTTCTTTTAAGCCAATTCAGAGAAGAGAAAAGTGTATCAATGCTGATGAAAATATAAGTACGATGAAAAAATGAAGATACATACACCTCAAATAATTTTTAATAGAAAAGGCCAGGGTTTTGTTGAAATGTAAGTATATATTCAGATTTGTAATTTTTCACATACTTTTTTTTTCAGAATAAATACATTAGTGATTATTATTGATTTGAATTAATATCTAAAATGATTATTATTAAGCATCAAAGTTAACTACGTGCATTGAATAGGCATCTTGAAATTTTAAATAAATTACTTATACATCACAGACAATTTTAATTTCACTTTGAATAATGCTATACGATATGGCAAAGATTAACCAGAAAACTTCGCTTTCGTAAAAAAAATTAAATAGAAGTAATAATAATAAAAAAATAAGAAGAGTTTTAGGATTATATATATATATATATATATATATATATATATATATAATATATATTTTTTTTTTTTTTTTTAAATGTCTATATTTATACTTTTGGAATGATGGAGAAGAAACCTTACGCTCGGTTTCTGCTGTGCAGGTTAGTCCAAGGATGGAATCAGTGGCTGATCCACGGAATAAGAGGAGGGTATTCTTTTCTCCAAAAATGATAAGAGAGAAAAAAAAATTAATGAAGGCTAATTTAGAATACTAAAACCTACACTGAATATCTAATGGTGGAAACACTTGTGAGTTACCTTAATGTAATGAACCAAGTCAACTTGTATTGAACCAAATCACTAAATTGAAGTATGATAACCAAAAGATCTCTTAAAAAAACAGAAGTCTCCTCTAAATTTTTATCCCCTCTTGTAAGTATAGAAATCTATAAATACAATATATTAGCTTGATGCAACAAATAGATCAGAGGTAGCAGGTGGAAGCTTTACAAAATTTTAGAAACCAACAAAAAAAAATGTTTTTCTCAGCTATAAAGTCTTCCTCATTTTTGAGCTCATTCATGGTCTGAGTATCGATGTTATTTTACATAAAGAGTTCACATTACGTACACTTAATTCCATAAATAAACTTCAATCCTATAATAAACATCAATGAAAGGAAGCAGTGAAACTTACCAACGTCGGCTTTGAAAGTTTGATGGAGATGAGAAAAAAAGTATGATATTCGACGATAAAGGGGTGGTAAGGAAAAGTTGAATATAACTCACCCCCTCTAGAGGGTGGCGAGGAAAAGGATGAATGGAGGGTGACGTCAGAGGCAACGCACCCCTCCGTCCTGCGTCATAGGCTACCCCCTCCAGCTGTCTCACCCCCTGCTAGCCCCCCAACTACGTCATTCATATCGTTCCAGGGATTCGTTTATCTTTAGATCGATTTATAAACTTATTTGTTAAATGCCTGGGTCCTTTACGGCATCCTCTCAGGATTTTTTTTTAAACTCCTTCAGTTATTAAAAGCATGCTAACGTAAATATATTCAGCAGATTTATTCCGGTACTTGGAAAGTACGTCAGCATCAACATTTTGAGAGTATGACTGATGACTAAAATAAATGAGAAAGTAAAAATAATTATATTTATTATTATTATGTATTACTAAATAAGTATTTATTTCACTCGAAATAAATACGGATAAGATGAAATATATGATTAGCAGTAATACCGGTGATGATCTTAGTGATATTGATTTATAGTTTGAACACGCTATGGAATTAAAATAATTTGTATAAATGATAATCGAAAAAACGAAATCCAGGAGGTAATAAAAATCCAGTTAAAGGCGGGAAATACGTGTTATTATTCAGTTGTGAAATTACTTAGCTTTCGGCTTCTATCAAGAAACTTAAAGGTTAGATTTTACAATACTATCATTTTTCCGATGGTTATATATGAATGTGAAACGTAGTCGCTTACTTTGAAGGAGGAACAGCTCCTGGTCCTGAGAGAGATGAGACCACTAGTGAATCCAGAAGGTTGCACAGTACGGAATCGTGAAGCTTTTATTACCCTGTCAATATAATTGAGTTGATAGCATTGCGGGGACTCAAATGGGAGTGTAAAATTACTGGGTTCATTGAAGAAATAAATTTTAAAAAAGTTGTTATGCGCTCAACCGACTGATCAGCGTCCGAGAAGTAGGCCGAAGCGTCGATGGGAAGATGGTGTTAAGTATGATCTCGGCTTGGGCTGCAGCGGTGATCATTAGACGAGTCTCCCCTAAATTTGTATCCCCTCTTGTAAGTATAGAAATCTATAAATACAATATATTACCTTGATGCAACAAATAGATCAGAGGTAGCAGGTGGGAGCATTACAAAATTTTAGACCGAAAGCAACAAGGCAGCATTTGGTGGTATCGGCATGGAGCCTTCGGGTCCGGTGAGCATCTTATTATTATATTATAAGGAGCCTTCTAGAAAAACTCGGAGTTGGTAATAGTGAATTGTCCATGATGGCCGAGAATATATTATTGGACTGTCTGGGGAATATTCATCATCACCTGTATGGATGTTAGTTGGGTTAAGATTTCTATCTAGTCATATTTTTTTTTTCAGTGGCGCGACAGGCCGTGCAGGCCCTGGGCCTCGCGGTGTGATCTCCTGAGAGATTACACTCGTGTTTCACGATGAAATTCGTCATCACTCCCTACGCCTAATTTTGTGAGTGGCCACCATTTGGCTGACGGGTCTCACATACCCGGGGGAGAGGCTGCGAGTGAATCCCCATTTGATTACATCATTATAAAAGCCTCGCCGGGACTGCGATTCGAACTCGCAACCAGTAGCATGAGAAACTAGCGCGCTAGCCACTCAGCCACGGGCTCCCCCTAGTCTTATTTATTTATATTTTTCTTTTGTTGACTTATCTTTTTGCTTAAATTTTGTTATACTTTGATATTGTTGCTTCTTTAGGTGTACATTTTCATTTTTTTCTTCTTTTTTTTGCCTAGATTTTGCTTTAAATTGTAAACTATATTACATATTATAAAAGATAACATAGAAAGCTATTGATGAAGAGAATAAACGTCCATGCATGATATTGAGTTGAAATGTTATAAATTTATCATTAAATTTATAACATTTCAACTCAATATCACATGTCATTAGATTGATAATCACGCTGTGTGTGATAGTAACCCAATGCAGTTGGGCAGAACTGTTTTGTTTTGTTATACTTTTGGTAAAAACGAATTTCTCTCGGTGTATGGTTTTAGATAGATATTAATGTCTTCCTTAATATATCTAGGCTTTTTACTAGACAAAAGATTGACATGGAACCCACATACAAGACTTAAAAGAATAGAACTCAACCGACGACTCGGACATTTATACCGACTACTCAACCGAAAATCTAAGCTTAAAGTTGACAACAAATTATTAATCTACAGGACGATACCGAAGCCCATCTTGACCTACGGACTTTTAAACGTTTTACGGACAGCTAAACGTTCTAACATCAAACGCATTCAATCCTTTCAATCCAAAGTCCTCCGATTAATAGTAAATTCTCCTTATTATGTCACCAACTATACCTTACACCACGACCTTAATGTTCCATTCATTTTAGACCTGATTCCATCCAAATTTTCCAAATTCCATCAGAACCTCATTCATCATCCTAATCCTCTAGCACAATCCCTATGCAACCCTCCTAGAAGGTTGAAACGCCAGGGGCCCCGAGACGTTTTGTAAATATATATTCTAGAGTTCGGACACTAGTCAGATTCTCCTCTCATGTGCGGTGTGTTTGCGGTATGGCGCCCGCCCTCAGCTTCCGCTGGCTCTGACCAGTGATGCGGCTGAGAGGGAGGCGCTGGGATCCCCCGGATTCTGCTTGTCCTCCACAAGCGGGGGGGAGGCGGACTCCGTCCGTGGTTCCCCAGCAAATTGTATATAAGTATGAGTGTGTTCATGTTTTGTTTATTTATTTGTTAACCTAGTACTGGGGGCGGGGTGGCCGAGCATGTTAGCGCGCGTTGCTGTGAGCACGCGTTACCTAGCAACAGATAACCGAAAAGTGAAAACCAAATAATTACGAGTTCGACTCTCGTGCTGGGGGATTTTATCTCGGCATATATCCTCTGCCCTCACCCCCTGGCCCGAGAGAACCCCCTTATAGCCTTCAAAGGCGAGGTAGGGGTGGACAAAAAAAAAAAAAAAAAAAAAAAAAAAAAAAAAAAAAAAAAAAAATTAACCTAGTACTTATTTAATTTATAAATTTTGTTATTATATACCTTTATTAATTTTAGTTTCATTTTATGTAATTTGACTCTTCTTTTGTTTATATTGTAAATATTGCATGAATGTTATCATGTAGCAATATTATTATTGTCCATTGCGACAAACTGTAATATATCCGAATAAATAAATATATTATATACCCTAAAAAAATAATAAAAAACATAAATGATATATTCTATTAAACAATCATAATCACTGGTGGAATTATATTTGTTTTCCCTTATGGGAGGAATACCCAATTAAAATCGTGAGAATTACATTCTATAGAATCGTGTACTGACCTATTTTGCAGACTTTTTTTTTATATTTTATAGCAACTCATTTTCTTCTTCAGGTTTATATTTGATTGAACATACAGTTTACGTTGGTTTAGAAAAGGGTAAAGAAACCAGCATTATATTTATGAGTTTGCCAATTATGATCAAATGCAAGTTTTTAGTGTTTTGCGAGTACTGTAGCCATCCAATGCCGTGTTTTATAACCGGGAGTGAATCGATATAACTCAGGTTTTTTGTTCCTAAAAAAATTAAGAGCAACGTAAATCAAGATCAGAATCAATACATCGATGTATATATAAACAAAACTATGCGGTTGAAAAGGCATGAGGATAAACAGTTAAAATGGACTTAAAATTTAGAAACCGATAAAAATCCTTTATGCTCCCTGCTACCTTGTTTTGGAATTCCTTACCTACCACCATTCGGAAAGATTCCACTCTAGCATCATTCAAAGACATAGCATCGTAATTCAAATACATCTTCTAAAAATACGTAACCAATCAAAACTGAGCACATATAAGGAATGTATACACTAAATATTTAATTTTGATTTTTTTACATAATTAACTATTTATTCAAATAGAACTAAGTTGTTAAGAAGCACATTGTTTAATATTCTTAGAAGCTAGACGTTTCAGCGTTTTTTAAAACATATTTATTGATATCAAGTAAATGTGATAGTGATATAGAAAAATGTCATGAATAGCATGTAGAGACATGACCCAGAGGTAACACTCTAAGAATATTCTTTTCAGACGCCTCGGAGGATTATCAGGGTTCTAAGAGGAAACTAGGATAGAAACTAGTGGGTTAGAGTGGGAATGGAGTTTGTCATGGAAAGAATGGTACCTGGTTCAGGCTAAGTCAGCAAGAAATGGAATATTAAGGTCTATATGGATGAGTTTATTTGTGACAAAATAAGGAGCATTGAGGATTTTCCGAAGGATTTCGGATTGTAAGGATTGGATACGAGAAGAATTCGACGGCTTAGCAGAACCAAATAGCTCTACTCCGTAAGTCCACAACGGTCTTATAATAATAACACAGACGAGCCTTTTATAGTAAAGTGTAAGGTGTGAGCGTTTGTCCAGTAAGTGCTAAAGTAGTCGGAAACGTCGTGCAGTTTCTTGTCGTTTTAGTCCTGTATAAGGATCGTCTAAGGGTTTAAAAATGAAAAAGTCATTCCTTTTCAAAAATAAAACTACTACCTCTTATTTATTAATAGCATTTAAAACACTTATAGATCTAAGAAAATAGCAAGGGGGTCACGAATAACCTATTAGGGATTAATTCATATGAAATAAAGAAATAACAAGACCTGGTATGTTTGTAATAAAAGTTGTCACATTAATTGAAATATTTTCAAGTAATCGCGCCTATACTACCTCGTGGTTCTACCATTTATTCATTTAACAACCCATTTAATATAATTATGTGTATTTAGCATCATAAATCATCAAACAAAACTATAAACTTATAGATAGTGCATAAAATTAAGAGCTATTAAAAGTTTTACTGTTTGTACTTCCTATAAGGATAGTTTTTGTGTGCTATTGCTGAATCATGAAGTTGTTATGGTGTTTCGCTTTTAAAAATAACTGTAAATAATAAATTTAGTACATAGTAAAATATTATTAAATACAATTTATTCGAAATATAAAATTATTTTGTCTGTTATGACTCTATAACTCGATTTTACGAAGAGTTGAAGTGGCTTTATCCTTCCTACCGCCGTAAGTACTTCCTGACATCCTTCTTCTACAAAGTTATCCAATTCCGGGGTCCGTTTTACATCTCCTTAAATTTAAATCCTCCGTTCGTTCCCGTAACACTCGCTCGCGGCCTTCTGATCTGTATGAGACGTCCCATCAATCCACAGCTTTCGATAGATCATTCTTAATCCGATCTGCCTCCATATAGAACTCCATTCCCTCTAATATCCGTGATTCCCAAACTCTCTCCACATTTAAATCACGTCTATTTAGCCA
Organism: Piezodorus guildinii; assembly: GCA_023052935.1. NCBI lineage: Eukaryota > Metazoa > Arthropoda > Insecta > Hemiptera > Pentatomidae > Piezodorus > Piezodorus guildinii. The sequence goes on from CM041292.1 coordinate 61,484,102, forward strand.
TTTCCTATTAATCCAAATCCCAAATAATACTAAGTAGATGCTAATTTCAAGAATAATCAACAAACAGATAATAGAACAGATTTACTTATTTAATTATTATTTTCAACGGTAAATTCAACAGCAAATATTTGAAATTATTATAATTTCAAAGATGTAAGGTTAAATTATATATATGTTTAAAGAATACTAGTAGTTTCCTTTGTTTTTTTTTTTTAAATACATGCATATGTTTGTGTGTATATGTGGATGTATATATATATATATATATTATATATATTATATATATATATATATATATATTATAAATTTCATTATCTGATTATATTCTTTTGGTATATTATTTTTTGTTCTCATGTTAACATACATTTATTTTTCTGGTTTGTACATTTTTATTATAATTTAGCTTTTAAATTATTTTATTCGTTCATGTTATTAGTTTAATTATTTACTGTTTTTCAGTCATTCTAGTCTAATACTCTAGTCTTAAGTCCACCTTTTTATTCCTGTTATGTTATTCCGAAGGGTCTTGTCCCAGAATAAATAAAGAATTATTATAATCATGATTCTAGTGATTTAAAGCACTAAGGTATATTTTAGTGGATGAAGCTTATCAGGATGAGACAGAAAAAGGGATGGATTGTTTGTTTCCTAAGCCCCAATTTGAAATAAGAAAGAAATTTAGAATTTATGAGGAATTAAACAGCTACATAAAATGTATATCAATAAATGATCAACAAAAAAGTCTTGACAATGGGGACAAAGCTCCGAAACTTCGACTAATATTGACGAGTTATTAAGTTAATTATAATAATAAAGATATGATGGAAGAAAATTATGCTTGATTTAATATGTAAAAATAAGAAGAACTTCCTCATCATAAAAAATTCTTCATTATTTTAATTATTATCTGATTCCCTAGACTAAAGGATTGATTAAATTTTGTCTTAATAATAATAAAAATTACATGCGTGATAAGGAACCGACATCATAAAGGAATTACTACATTTTAAGATTTTAAAAAATAAATAAATATTACTATTATAAATGAAAATTACTCTCTAAGTACACTTATGCCAATTTTTTTTTTTTTAAATTCATTTATTGAAATTTACAACTGTATGTTCATACATCAAGTAAATATCCTACAATGATAATACACATGAAAAAAACTGCCCATTGGCAGCACTCTAGTTGCCAACATTAATCTTCATTTTAGTCAATTTAATTTACTTTAAAACTTTTAGGCAATTCCCTCCATCCCTGCATACCGTGCTTCCGTCCTTGAAAAGAGGCATCTTATCTAATTTATAGACATGAGAAAATATTTGTAATTATCAATATTGTCAATGTTTTGAATCAAAACACTCGGCTGGATTTTCGTAGTTAAAGCCCTCAGTTAAAATCTATCGGGGAGTCTGATATTCGGATGAACAGCAAGCAGTACACACCAATTTCGGTCCTGTTCTAATCGACAATCAATTAGGTCAAACTCGAGTCCTTGTTAGTCGAAAGCGTCAATTCGTCTTATTACCGTCGAGTCAAATTTTGGCGCTTCTAATCTTGTCAGGGGGAGTTAAACTGTTTTTGTGGGCAGTTTCACAGAATGTTCATCTTCCCATTCTTTTGGAGTAGGGCTAAACTATTTTAACACTTGAAAACATGATAAACTACACGGTACATAGGTAAGCAATATGTTCTTTAATTTCCAGTACCACAGCAGAACTAAGCGATTTAATTTTTTAAACATGGTGCGCTAAATACACGACTTTCATTTATCTCGATTGTTAAAATCAATTTAAGGACTATTAAATAAAGTTGGAGTAGAAAAATATTTAAAGAATTATATTTAGTTTCGTGCGAAAAATATTTTTTTAAATAAATAATATAAAATTATATAATAATATAAAATATAATCACTTCAGTCTATGCCCTATTCGACGCTTTGTATTACCTTCCACAACATTGTATATAAAATAACTATTTTTCTCAAATCTTTAGCTTCTCAACGTTATATTATACATCTATGATACTATAGTTATGTACAGAAAACAAAATTACCTGAAAATATATTTTTTTTTCTCTAATATAAACACTTGAAAGAGCACACATTGACTTCCATTTGTCACTCAATCACTTTATTTCAAAAGCCTTATTTTTTTCATTATATAAATGCTTTTTCATATATAACCCATCATTTTATTTCATAGCACACTGCTATTTGTCCTCATGGGTGTCCACTGGCTCACTAGCTTATATTAAGTGTTTATATTAAGAAAAACCTCCAACAAAATTGAAAAGAAAGAAAATATGTTTTCTCTTTTTTCCTTAGGTTTTTATCAAATTAATTTAATTGATATTTTAGCCAGGTTTTTATTTTTTTCTTCCAATGCTAACAAAATGATACGGTTTATTTTGTAAAATCTACTAGATTAGGGATTTTTAATAGGAAGAAAATTAAAACCTTCGGCATTTAAGTCCTGTCAGATCAGAATGAAATCTAAAATCATATTGAATAACATTAAATTTTACATCGATTTAGGGCGTTGAATCAAAATCATTAGCACCGAATACGAGAAAATCGCAAAAAGGTGCAAAATTCCTGCTATAAAGTAGCACTTACGGTCCAATTTCGGTGAAAAAGTGATCTTATAATATCAAACTTTAGTTTCGTACGACTTTTCGTACTAGTCTTACCACAAACAACCCTTTTTGCGGAACTGGACCATATGGACTCATGAGACCCTAAAACGTACTTTTCCAGTGAAAACAGTCGCATTCTCAATACTTTACCTTACTAAACATTTCATATATAAAAGTAAGAGTATGCGAAAAATCTGGTGCGGGCAACACACGACTTTCGTCATGTTTAATCTAAATCATATGTTTCGTCCGAAACATATGATTTAGATTAAATAATATAAATATATTAAATTGATAATCAATAATAAGCTTATTCCCCATACGTCACTTTATATTACCTTGTACAACTTTGTGTATCATATAATATTTTTTCTAAAATTTTTCTCTTTCCAATTATTATACGTCTATATTACTGTTCTTGTTATCAAAAAACAAATATTGCAACAAAAACAATAATTTTTTTCTCTTTTACCCTTTAATTGGTTATAAGATTTGTTCAACTTGTATAATTAGCCGTTCTTCATTGATCAATGGCATTAAGAAGATATGGTTTATCTTATGGAATGTAGAAAATTAAAGGTAGTCTAGAAGAAGAAAAGTTAAATATCGGGTTAAAGCCCTTTCAGACTATTTCAATAAGAATGAAACATATATGATATTAAAGTCTATTAAATTTTACATGAATATAGCGAGTTTAATCAAAATCATTTTTCAGAAAATTGTAAAAAGGTACAAAATGCATGGTAAAAATTAGCTCTTATGGTTAGCCAATTTTGACGAAAAAGTTTCTGTAACATCTCGGGCGTATATTTGTCTCAAATATGAAATTTTAGTTTAAGACCGTACGACTTATCGTTTTTGCGCTAGACTTACCACACATACCGTGACACACATACCTTTTTTTGGGACATAGTCATTTGGACTCAGGAAACCCTAAAACGTGTATTTCGAAAACTAGTATTCGAAAATTTTCACTATCGCAATGCTTTTCCCTTCCATATATTTAATACATAGGTAAGTGAAATAATGGAGAATAAATATCCTCTATCTCAGTATAATTTATATGTTAAATATTGATAGCTATATATTTAGTTTACATAGTTGTGGCAATAAATTGGCTAATAAAAGAGGCGTCCTGTGCCCCGGTAGAGCAGTGTAGGCAGGTCGGGGTATTGATTGTGGGGCTGACCTCGCCGTGGTCGTCACGGAAGAGGGTAGCTTCAGTCAGCTGGTACCCAGCCAACATCCTATCCCTAATATAAACGCAACAGTTGGCTCTCGTATTGCTGTTTTTGGAAAGAGATGGTCTGGGGAGAGTTTCAGGGAACAATAGAAAGATAGAATTTGCGAAAATCGAAAGTTCTTAAAAGGACCAAGTGGAATAAACACGTGAAATCTGCACCTCCTCCCAACGCATATAAGCACCAAAGGGCTTAGTGGGATTAGCATGTGAAATCTGTTTCCAGGTATATCGGAACCAAATTTAAACCATTAATTCCTATCTAGGAGTAACCACCTTTTGCAAATTTTTACCTCTTAATACTTAGGGGAGGGGAATTATGGTGGGGAAAACAAAAAACATTGTTTTACCCTAAAAAACTCAACCGCTTTTCACTAAATAAATATATTTTAAGAGATTTTTAAAAATAGCTTAAAAAAAAATGTTTTTATAATTTTTTATGTCTATGTTGGATTGGTAACCTACAATTTGTTGCTACTTTATTTCATTGAAGGGTCCCGCGTAATATATATTTTTTTCAATTTCATTGCAAGTGTACCCCTTGGTGAAAAAAACAAAACAAACAACTTTTTCCCGAACGGAACGATCAACCAACGTTCAAAAATATATGTTAAGGGTTTTCTAAAAGAGTTTCTTTTTAGAAAATGATTTAAGAAACCTTAGTCGACTTTTGTTTTCTAAAATAATTTTTATTTCTTTTGGATAGGTACGCCTGCAACTTTTTACTGCTTTGTTTCATTGAAATTCAAATGTGAAAAATAAAAACCAGGCTTTTGTCAGTACTCTGACCAGCCATGCTGTGAGTGGTAACTGGCCTGAAGGGAATGGTAGAAGAGCAGTAGGATGATAAAGTAATTAGATATTACTTACCCACTACCTACATGCTATGCATTATACCTGTTATTATATCTTTGATCAGATATATATTTTTTTTTTACTTGATAACAACATAACACTACATTTATATAAAACGTAACTTGAATGCTTTTTTAATATACTATATCAGTATATATAATTATATATATGTATTTTTAGTTTAATAGTTTAATATATGTATTTTTTTAATGTCATTTGGATAAAAGTGTAAAACTAGTTATAAAGTTTATCTAAAAAGCTATGAAGTCTGACTTGCATAAAATGCTCGAGAAAAATCACTATCTTCGTCTACCACTGGAACATTTCATTTTTTATAAACATTAAAAATAATGTATATATAATTAAATACAATCTATCTATGTGAACAAAGTTACAAAAAATACGTTCTTTATTTTTTTTTATATGATTTTTTCACCAGCATACCACACAAGATAGATAGGAGGGGGGATTAATTGATACGTTTTTAAGAATAGAAATAGAAGGAAAATATAAATAGAACATCAGGAAAAAAGAGCATATAATTACTACATCGTAATCTCAAGTGGATTAGCAGGAAGTGATGACCCAACCCAATAGTCTCCCATAGAGAATCTCGTGGCACAATCCTAGGAAACTACGATACATCGCGCGGCCAAGGTCTTGTCCGGTTTGCCGTGCTAGTGGATAAACAAAAATCCTGACTCGACAAGATAGAATAAAAATAAATTTAAATAATTTAAAATTTATTAATAAAAACTTAAAAATTAAAATCGTATGTTCTTCTTTTGTAAATTAATTCATAAATAGTAGTAGTAAAGGAAATGTCCATACTTTGAAATTAATTTTAAACAAAGAAATATGCAATAAATGTTCTTAACCGCCTTAAATAGTCAAAACAAGGTGACTGTATTACTTAACCAATACGATTTTAAGTTTCAGTAATATTTACGGTAATATAGCGCGTTCCATATACGTAAGTATTTATAGCCATTTCTTTTCTTCTTATTTGAGAGCTAGTTAATTTTTCATTTTATAGACTATATTTTTACATCTTGTTAACGATCGTGTTTAATAAACGGAGCCCGCGTCGAAAACCAGCTTTGACAGAACAAATATAAGTGAAGGATTTACGATGGCTTACAAGCTTGTCGACATATTATGGAAATAGATCCACTGAGTTGAACAAGAAGTGCTGGGAAACGAGATGGAAAAATGGGTCAAGAACGTTGCAACCGTGCGAATCTAGGATGTCCTGCAGAATACTATATAATTTTAATTTATGTGATCAATTAAGTAATTTTAAAAATACCTACATTATAGAAAAAGTTACACGTATAATATTCCAAAACAATCGATTACGTCGGTCGGAGATATACTGTGAATATTATCGTAATACGAGGTTTGATATTTCTTTGAAAAAGAATCCTTCCAAAGTCCTAACAGACGGATTGTATGGACCGCACTACACGCTGATAAAATAATAGTTTAACATAATCGAAAAAGGCTTAGATTTATACGTCCAATCTTCCTGAATACAATCAGCTTCGTGATTATTTGTATTATTCTTAGAACGTTAAAAAAAATCTAGTTAAGAGGGGCAGAGAATTTCATTTTTTTTATTATTCTAATTTTCTGAATTTGAAGCAAATTCTTCAATATTCATAGAAGAGATTCAAATAAATCAATAGTTGCAAAAAAAAACTTTTACTAAACTCAACGAAATCCACGACCAACTTGAATTAATTCCCTAGCATCATTAATATAATAGGCCAATGATCGGATTCTTTGAGACACTGTTAGATCGTGTAATAACTTTTACGCTACGATTATACTATCAATGTTTCATGTAACGTATTTTTAAATGGTTGTCCTTCCAGCTTTACCCAATTAAAATAGACCAAGTACAGAGCCTTTAACAAAGATTTACCATTTAATAGATATTTTTATTAATAGGTTATGAAAGTACTTTAAACTCAGTAGATACTAACATCATTTTAAAATTAATAAAAAATTATATTCTTGATAACCTTAGTTTCCTTACGTAAATTATGAACAAAATGAGAATGTAAACATTCGATAGTTCAAAAATTTTAAGGATTGCTATGATTATTTCATGAATTAAAAAAATTAGATCAAATTATTCTAAATAGACCAATGTTACATTTAGTATATCTGCTTCATTGCGATAGTGTTTTAACAAATGAATTTCAATTAATTGTATTTTGAGCACGTTCTGTAATTAATTATGAATATACGTTTTGTATGAAATGATCGTACGGATCCTATAAAGCTTAAAGAAATAAAACTGACTACTACCCGTTCTGTTTTATGTTTGATAAGTCCTTGTTCACGTATTTTTTAAAAGTTAATACCAGTATCACATAAATGTATGCATGGTTGAAAAATTTCAGAATTGCTCCTATCCTGGACTTTATCCTTTATTTTATTACTTCCTATTCAACATTTGATTTCCTAGGAATAATTTTTTTTTCTTTTCTTGGAAACTTATTGTCCTTTTCTATTTGAACTTCACATGTAGCCTGCCCTTGGTGCTGACCCAACACACACAAACGATCGTCATACTCTGAGAATAGCCTCGGCTCACCAAAAGTGGTGCTGTTTCTCGATCATGGGAACACTTACTTGTGCAGGGTTTTGTGCAACACATATGCTCACCTCCAGTGAACCATGAAAGACCCTGAAAGATCGCTATTGTTTTTGAACTAAGGTCATTACAAACAGCAACATTGAAAAGTATTAAAGATTCAAGCTTTCGCGTTCTCTATAATAGAAAAGGTTGCAACGACGTCGACATAATTGTATCGTATTTAACAGAATATATATTACATGAGTGTGCATGTGATATCTTTCTTTCTAGTTATGGATTCATTTACACAGATTTAAGAGTAATATAATGATCGTTTGAGTAATTTTATTGAACATGAAAATTTTCCGAAAAAAACGAAAACATTTTTTTTTAAAGTAATATTAGTTACATAGCATAAATGAACATTTATAAGCAAATAAATGAGTAGCTGTAACTTTTTTTTCTTATCTGCTTTCCTTAATAATCTACTCCAATTTGTCTTATTTTAATTTATGTAAAACGATAGGTGAGGTATTAGCTACTTCTTTAAAAGGAATGTTATTACAACCCAGGAATAAGTTCCAATAGATTAGGAGCCAGTCTCATGCCGATTTCAACAGAAAGACATTAACGTGTTTCATAGATGACTTTGTAGTATCTTATACAGAAAATAAAATATCCAGATATGGCAGGAATTATCCGTCAGATTGCAAACGCTCGAAAACATCTAACTCACAAATTAATAAAATAAAGAAAAAAACGATTGAAACACATGTATCTGCTTTTAGTTTGGTATCTGTGTTTTTTCTGTCCTGAAAGGAATATTATGAGAACAAAATTTATTTTATTTTTTTGTGAGGGAAATAAATCGGTAAGTGATCCAATAGCTACGGTAATTTCGCTAACTTATATTTTAAAATAAAATATAACTGACCAAAAAATTAATATTCAGATTTTACGATATGCCAATAAAATCGTTGTAATTTATTTTAATGACAAATTTTAAGAATATTTTTTTTTTAATATCACAAAACACTATAAAAGTAGAGCAGGCGGAAGTTACGTATCACTTCAAGGTAAAAAAAAAAAATCATGACAATACAAGAAGGTTCATGCAGTTTCACCCTGCCCCTCGCCGGTACCGCATCAAACAATATCATTTTTCATTCTTAAAAAAGTGGTCTCTACAAAAACTGGAAATGCATTTTTTGTAGTTTTTGTGGCTATAAATATAGGCACAATCTACCAAGCTTTAAGAGTTAAAATTTATTTTTCATTTACTTATAACTGTATTAATTACATTACTAGTAAATTTTCTAGAAAGACAACGAACATGAACATGACTGGTTGAGAAACTACCATTGGCAGCACTCACAAAATATACTAAACTAGAAGGTCTTGGGACCAACTTCTTTTCAACTTCTCGGAGGAATATCAGGAAACGAAGAGGATGCTAGGATTGAAAATAGTGAATTAAAGTGGAATAGAATTTGTCATGGAAGAGAGGTATTTAGTTCGGGCCAGATCAGCAACATATGCAACATTAAGGTCATTATGGATGATTTTATTCGCGTTGAGGATTTTGGATTGTAAGGATTGGATACGAGAGGAATTTCGTGGTTTGGTAGAGTCCCAAAGCTCAATTCCGTAAATCGAGAATAGCCTTATGATATTAGATGTAGATGAGCCTTTTGTAGTTAACTGGAAGGTTTGACCGTTCGTCTAGTGAGTGTTGACGAGCCGACAACGGCAACCAGTTTCTAGTCGTTTTTTTGTTGTGTATGAGGATTCCAACTTAGACGCTTATGAAGATTAAGTCTAAAGTATCAGATCTGTTCAACAGGGGCGAGAGGAATATTTATAAAATATACTATAGGGCAGGAAGTCGTAGATGTACGACAAGGGGAGAAGTCATTTAAAAAATATATACATATTAATTCTGGGAGTGAGTAGCAACTTTCATAGAGCGGCACTTGAATTAAGATAGTGGGGAAAATACTAATCATATAATATTAACATACCTAATCATATATATATATATATATATATATATATATATATATATATATATATAGATATTCATAATATCGAATCATAATATTGATTTAATACATAATATATTTAATATATAAAAATATAATCAGTATGTACAATATTAATTAATATACCAAATCATATAATATTAATTGAATGCCATCTTTCAAAATGAAAGCAACCAATTAGATAAAATAATTTCCAATGTTAAAACGGAGTCTCTAGAGTAACACAACAGAGTTCAAAATAGAAATAAGAATCGATCCATTTTAAACGTTATAAGAGGCTTTTAGTATATATTGATAGATTCGATCTATGAGAATTGAATTTTTTTTAATACGAAAATAAAAGAAATAATGAAGGGTTAAAAATTGAAAAAAAAAAAAAATTCTGAAGGCTCAAACCTTATATACGTTCTATAATCTTATATACCTTATATAGATCTGAAATTTTATTAAATCCAGGACGAAAACATCTGATCTCCAATAATAAAAACTGTTCCTTTCAAATATCAAAAAGTATCTGACAGTAATAAGTTGATAATGAGCTAATGCTACCCATCTGTCTAACCTGAATGTTTATATTTCCGTGGGTTATAAAATAATGTTCGTTGACCAATCGGAAAATTTAAGACAGTATTCATGATTTTATTAGCTTCACATTAAGATGAATTTGTTATGTGTTGGAATTCAATCAACAGTAGGGCGATAAAAGTTGACTTTTATATCATCTACAATAATAAAATCGATAGGAGGATACAAAGGAAAATTTACAACTTTATCTCCATTTTCGGAAGGTAATCAAACTTTAATACCCAGCCAACCCTAACAGCGAGTAATGCCGGGAGATACAAAGAAAAGAACTTCTAACATCTAAGATACATTTTACAGCTATACTATGCAAAATTATTCTAATAAAGAGCTGTAATAATAATAATAATAATAGGCTTACCGAACCCGAAGGTTCGATGCCGATACCACCAAACTTCGCCTGCACAAACTCGTCCAATGTTCCCTGGTCAAGTCCAAGACCCCGAGATCAGCCTTGAAAAGAGCTGTAAAAACATCAAAACTATCGAACTTTTTTAAATAAAATATAATTGATGGCCTCCGATGATGATATTGTGACTGACTTTTGCCTAAATCCTATTTTTTCCTCCTGTTTATATCAAATTTTGTTAATCCAAAGATTCTTTCCTTACAATTTAAAAATAAGTTACGAGATCATCGATATACACATCTCCAATGAGGTGGATCATTTAAAATATGAATAAATACGGTTAGAATTTATTTTATTTATAGAATCGATAATTGAAACTTTACAGTAGTTTTTTTTTGTAATTATAACTTTTCTTGAGAGTACTTGAGTTTTTGTTATTGTAACTTTCTTGAGTGTGTGTGTGCTAACTCTTGCGCAAAAACGAAAAGTCGTACGGAACTGAAATTTCATATTTAAGACTACTATACGCCCGAGATGTTACAGCAACTTTTTCACTAAAATCGGCTGACCGGTCCTACTTTATCCCATGCATTTAGCACCTTTTTACGATTTTCTCAAAAAAAGGCTTTAACGATTTTGATTAAACTCGCTATATCGATGTAAAATTTAATTCGCTTTAATATCATGTAGGTTTTATTCGGATTTAAATAGTCTGACGGGGCTTAAATGCCGATATTTTAAATTTTCTTCTTAGAGTACCTTTAATTTTGTAGATTATATAAAAATAACCATATTATGTTGTTTCCACTGATGAAAAACAGGTAAATTTTATAAATTAATAAATTCGATACCCAACTAAAGGAAAAAACTGAAATTATATTTTTTAATGCAATTGTTTCACCGCTTGGTCACTGGATGGCTCTCCAATCGCCGGACGCTCCAAATAGTTCTAACGCGGAGTGATGAAAAAAAGAACTTACTGAATCTCATAGATAATATTATAAAATATTATTTGATAAAACACATCTTTCTATAAAAATCAAATGTGAAAAATTCTTTAAAAATTTATTTTCGTTTCTAAATCTGCTTAAAATGCCTTAAATTGATATTAAAAACAGAGGTAAGTGAAAGTCGTGTGTAGCGCGCGCAAGATTTTTTAATGTTGAGCGGCATGGTCTGGATTATTTCTAATGGATTGACCCATATATATGTATATGTTTACATCAAATTTTAATATAGCTACCATTAACTATTCCATTTTTAAGGGCAAGTATATAATGTTCAAGATGAAATATGTAGTTACACATTTTAATAGGGCAATTCAGTATTGTTCAAAACAATTTCACAATCCTAGTATGCAACTTCCTAGAAGGAGTCCTCATTACCATCAACCTTCTATCATTGACAAAAACCAGAGTAATTGATGAGTGGTGCAAAAATTTTGAAACACTGCTATATACAATCAATCACTTTCACTGTCTTGAGGGTCGCCGGGTCAATGCCGGATCTAATGTTGTCGGATTGGATTTTAGATCACGTTTTGAGGATCCCCCATTTCTGTAACATCTCATCATTTCTTGAGTCACTCGTCAGTTCGACCGTTCTCCACCGTGTATGAAACGAGAGCAGTGAGAACGATATAGGTTCAAAAACGGTCATTACATCTGAACCTAATATAAATAGGCTTACTATTGGTTGTAAAGTAAGAAAGTTTTTTAATAATAGGCTTACGAACCCAAGGTTCGATGCGATACCACCAAATCCGCCTACACAGAATCGTCCAATGCTCACCATTCAAGCCCAAGCTCCCGCGATCAGCCTTAACGCAATCCTCCCATCTCCGCTTGCTACCTTCGGACGCCTACCAGTCGATCAGCAAGTACCAACTTCTCGGAATCCGCTCGTCATCGAGCCCAACAACTTTACTCGCCCATTTGAGTCTCCGCGATGCATCAGCTCAAATATTCACAGATGCAAGTTCCGCAATTCCACGTTATGCAACCCTAAACTCCCCAGTGGCCTCATCTCTCTTTGGACAAATATTTACGCAATACTTATTTTCGAAAACCTTAAGCCGTTGTCATCAAAGTAAGAAAGTATCCTATAAAATATCTGTCATCACATGAATTTATAACTAACAAAAAAAAATCGTATACTGTATAGAAAAGGTATATTAAATATTCAAAGAATGCGTTTGCAGTTAACCACATTTTTCTAGGGTGGCCTTCTAGAATTGAAGCATTTTTTTTAAGACGCTAAAATTAGTATATAATCTTGAAAACTATATTAGGTTAACGATGCTATTTTAATTTTTTGTATATTATTTTCAACAATGAACCTTTGTAATCGACCAAGACAAATAAATAATGATACTTTCTCTTCTACATAACTCAAAATTTGAGGTCTTACGTTTCAAGATACAAGAACCCAAATAAGGAGTTAAAAAAAAAAAAGTCTATCCACTGAATTTATGAAATGCCAAATAATATACATATAGTAAAATTTAGGTAAAATAATAAATTAGATATAATATAGATAGAAACAGCAGATCCCTTTACGCCTATAATTTTGTTATTATTGTACTGAGGTTTTTTTTATTTTATTTTGGAAGACAAATAAAAAGATCTTGAGAGGGTTAATGCTACGTCTTTCTTAGGCTCTTTTAAAACTGAGTGCAATAAATATAAATTTATTGCCTATACAGATATGTAAATAGTAAAACCATAATATAATTAATTGAAAATAATAAACAGGTGTGTAATTTATTTTATTATTTAAAAAAATGGAAAGTTGTTTTATTTATTTTAAATATACGTAAACGATTTATTAATAGCATTAGAAGAACTCTAAGTATAAGGATCGCGAAAATTTTCGAATCCAAGTTGCAACACTAAAACACTTTTTTAAGTTTCCAGAATCATGGATAAACACGTCTCCCAAATAAGATCTTTCTGTCAATGAGGTTAGTCGGTGATAGGTCTTATTTGAAAGATACCAGCTTCAAGCATGTCAGAGTAACTTTTCTATCAAAATAGAATTCCTTGGAGAATCACTTCATATCAGAGTTTAACCATTTTCTCGAATAAGGATCAAACAATTTGGATCAAACATCGATTTGTTGTACAAATACAAAGGGAGTGGGAGAGAGGGGGGGGGGGTATTTTTACGGAACGAAAACGATCGAATTTTCAAAACTTACGCAGCATAAATATCTGAATTCAATAGTCAACCTTATAAGCGGATGCAGCTGTGAGCTAAAGAAAATAGTATGTATAAATGAAAAAGGTAATTTGTGGTTGATTATGTATTATGAAAAAACATTTAATAAATGTAATTATAGTTAAATGTTTTTAAAAAAACTTTTTAGTCTTGATAATTGGGAAACAGCCCCGAAACATTGACTACATATGACAAATTGTGTAACAATGATAAAAAGATGATGGAAGAAAAAAAATGTGCTGGTTTTAATATAAATAAATAAGAAAATCTTCCTCAAGTCTTACTGATCTAGAAAACTGAATTCATGTGATTTGAGATTATTAACCACATCAAGCAGTTTATAAGATTACAAATATAAATATTTAACATATAGTAATGAGAAATAAATAGGATTTTTAACTAAGCATTGTATTGAGATGGAAAATATACAGTCAATACGAAGTGGTTAAAGATAATGTAGCCAAAAACGCATAAACTTACATAAATGTTGTCGATAAAAATATTCATTGTAATTAAATCTAAAATACAGATTCCCATCTTAACCTAAGGCAATTTTCACATGATATTTTACAGTTTTTTTTTTAATACTTTAAAAATTATTAATTTTAAGTAAGAGTTTTGTGTATCGCAAGTTCTTTAACTTGTCCAGTATGATTTATTATTATATATTTTAAATCCTATAATAAAGACCTAACTATTTCATTCGTTGCACACTTAGTTCAAAATAGACATACTTTCATAATTAAAAACACCCTAATTATACCTATTCACTTGTTTGTAACATATCATAAGGATAAAAAAAAAAAAAAAAAAAATCTAAGGAACTTTTGAACTGCGTAACGTCTTAAAATTGTGAATCTAAAATCAATAAAGGAAAACATATTTAGACGATCAATTCGTATTAACTGACATTACGCATTACCAACTTCAAAAAAATATCCATAACGCTCGTAATTGAGACATGTAAAATAATGAGACATTAAAAAAAAAAATGGCATATATTTCATTCTTTTTTTTTTTTGATGCCCTGTGATATTTTGAAATATCAAATTAATGTTCCGTAATATTTAATCCATGAAAAAAAATAGAATTAAATCATTTTCGTTACGTCCAAACTGGGTGTAGCAAGATTTGGGCGTCAGAAAAGATATATACCAACACTTAGTTCGTGTTACCGGTACACGAAATCGTTCCGAAAACTTCACTTTATCTTACACAGCTCGGCTCGTAAATCTCGTAGTTTGAACGCAAACCCAGCACTAAAAGAATACAATTTTAGCTCGTTTGCGAATCCACTTATCTAGTTTTTTTTTTTACTTTCATTTGTTTCATGTATAAGCTTTCATCTATATATGAAAATAAAATAAAATTTTAATATTATAATCAATATACAATAGTAGTTTTTCGTGTGATTAAAAAACTATTTATGAATTTAATTAATAAATAACAAAGTTTATTCTTAACAGCCTAGGAAAACACAACCCAATAATCGATATATTAATTTCCTCACAGCGTGGTAAACGGACTATAAACACCCTACTTAAACCTATTCACCTGTTTGTAACATATCATAAGGATAAAAAAAAAAAAAAAAAATCTAAGGAACTTTTGAACTGCGTAACGTCTTAAAATTGTGAATCTAAAATCAATAAAGGAAAACATATTTAGACAATCAATTTGTATTAACTGCCATTACTCATTACCAACTTCAACAAAATATTTTTTTTACTATCATTTGTTTCATGTATAAGCTTTCATCTATATATAAAAATAAAATAAAATAAAATTTTAATATTTTAATCAATATACTATATAAATTATATAAAGGCTTACTTGCTATCCACAACAATTTCGTAATTGCACTTTTTACAGCTATTGTATAAGTATATGAAAAAACCAAAATTTGTGTAATTATTACTAGAACAACATATAAAAACACTTTGATTCTATAATAAAATTTCCTCTATTATTTAATCAACACAACTTCATTTTAATTTAAACTGTAAAATAACTTATTATTTAGCTTAAGCAATTAATCAAGAACAGTCAATTAACTGAATTAAATGAAAGCAGTTTTTTTTTCTTTTTTTAATAACTATCCATTGACAGCACTTCAATCACTATTTTAAGTTAAAAAGTCTCGATACTAGCTTATTTTTATTCGGCAAGAAGGCTTATCAGGAATGTTTAGGGATGTCTAGGTACGAGTACAAGTGAGCCGTGATGTCTACGGACATGCCAAATTTCGTGAATAAAATGTACAAAATGGAGAGCATTTAGAATATCGGAATGTAACGGAATTGTATGCCGGGGTAATTAAATGAGGTGTTTGTGACTGATATTGTGGATCTTTGTCAAGTAGGTCTTCAAGAAGTGTTTTCCTATTTTATTATTTTATGTGTATTCCATTTCGCAAATTCCATAAATAGAATAGAATAGAAAATAATTTTTTTTTGGGTACTGGGTCCGTTAAGAACAATAGATTTCTACAATTAAGATATACGATGTGTCTGGCCAAAAGACTAAAGGATCATAATTAATTCGAATTTACAATGATATAAGAAGAAAAGAAGGAAAAAAAGGGCGCAATAAACGAAAAAAAGTGAAATAAATAATTCCTGATAGATGTTGAACTAAAAAACTAATTGAAAATATAAGTTAAATATCAACAATAAATAATAACTTATTCTTTATTCAAAGTCTGGGATGTGAAATATCAGTATTGTTAAGCGAACTGATAGCACTAGACTGATGATACAGAAAAAGCATGGTGGATATGAATAGGTAGGAAATTCCAGAAGTTAGTAGAGCGGCCAAGAAACGAATAATCAAAAGTTTTTGTTCGATGCGTAGGGATATAAAGGTAGGAATGGTTTGCTAAAGGTATGCTCCTAGGAAATATTGCCTGAAAGGAGCCATTTTAATTCGCCATAAGAATTGATCACATAAGACCAACTTGGACGTATCAAGGTCAAATCTTAATAATTTGTTCATGATTATTTTCGCTACCGCATTGTTTTCATGGTTTTTTCGACTGTTATAAATAAATGAATGATTGAATTGTTAAAAAAAAAGGTTTATTCTGGGACAAGGTTTCTTAAGAACAGGTTTAATGTACAAGAAAAATAATAATTAAATGGCCATAGAAAAAAAAAAGAAGAAAAAACAACTAAAAACCATTAATGGTAATAATAGAAATGTATAATTATCTTTAAATTATCAAAAGAGAGAAGAAAAAAAGAGTAAAACAATATCTTAATGAAATATAAAATTAACAAAATAAAATACAATAGAATAAATAAAATAATAATGAAAATTATATAAAAATCAACTGTACTACTATTAATGTCAAAAAGTGTAGACATTTTTCACCTTACTTTAATCGGTATACTTCCACTGCGTCTGATTGGGAAGCAAGATGTTGAAAAAGGAGAGATTTGAATGAAGATTGGCAAGGATCATAGCGGATATTTGAAGGGAGAGTATTCCAGAAAACAGTTGACTGGGCAAAGAAGGAAGATTAATATTTTTTGGGGTTCTATAGGAAACCGTGTAGAGGTCGGAAATGCGGGATCTGGTTTCCTGGATACGGGTTGTAGATTTAAATTGCAGAAGGCTGTAGATCATAATTAAACGATACTGTAGGGCTAGATGTCGCGGGTTATCAACAAAGATAGAAAACTTTAAATCGTTGCAGTTCCTTCCCAAGAAAACCATTTAAAATCATAAATAGGCTATTACTATTCTCGTGGAGCGTAGCACTAACTGATACAGATATAATAGCTACGCATTCTGTTGCCTCCAATCTGTCGAAGCCAAGCAAATTGAGCAAGAGCGCGAAGGCGGGATCCCATTAAAGCCTATTAACCTTAGACAATATCCATTTCGACGACGCCTGCGCCCCCTGACCCTCCATTTCAAACTAGCCTACAGGTATAACTCCATCAATCAAGTCACGGGGTCTTGGTCACATATTTAGGCTACTTATTTGTCAGGAACAAGGTCGAGAGGTTTGGCCATATTTTCAGATTAGAGCTTCATTCTTTTATAAATCACCGTTCCACATACCCACAACCTGTTTAACTTATACCCCTATTCATTACTGATTTTAAATGTCTATTGGTTAAAGTAGAGTTATATTCTCTATTTGTCAAATTCCAAAATGAATAATTAACTTCACTATGTTTTATTGTCTTTTTAATAGCCTCTTACATAAATTCCATACTATGATTTTATCGTAGTCTAAAAATAACTTAATATAAATTAATAAAGAGTAATTATACCTTCTTAAAAGTAGCAAGCGGAATTCTATAAAAATAAATAATAATTTTAAAAATGAAAAAAAAAACTGAATTTTTAATTAAATTTGTAAAAACTCCATTAAAAAACAAGTTTATTTTGATTTAAAAAAAAACTGAAAATTATGAAAACTTTAAAGGTTTATTTATTAAAAAATATAATATATAAACTTTCATAGTATATATATATATATATATATATATATATATATATATAAATCATTCGAATCATGTCTGCCACTGCGGGGTGAAAATCTCCAAAACTCGAAAAGCTCTTTGATATGTGGATAGGTCTTCTAAGTAGTTTGCCCTCAACTATAAGATTGTAATTCTTAAATTGTTTTAAGAGTATATGCCATCAGTTTATTGTATTTTCTATACTGATTCCAGGGCCGATCCACAACTAATATAACTTTATCCAATGATTGGGTTCCAACACAATCCCGAAATTCCTTATTTTCCTTTGCTTATTTTTTTTTTTTTAATAAGAGCACTAATAACAAACCCAGTAATACTTTTATAATTATATAACATATTTTCGATCTGCTTAAGCAATAGGCAAATATGATAACAAATGAATTTATTTTATGAATAAGACACAAATACAAATGGCTAGCATCAGTGTAGTAAGTATCTTAGCCATCGCCTCGATATTCTTCGAATTATAAGGGTTTGTGGTTGTGAATAGATTCTTAATCAGGGGGTTTTGAATTTTCCTTTGTGAAAATTATTGTAATGATCAGAGGCAGTTGCAATAACGAATGGAATATCAAGGTCAGTAAGAAGTGTCTCATTAGGTATATACACGTACAAGGGGCATTAATAATATTTTTAAGAAATGTCAATTGAAACGATGGGATAATTTTGATATTTTTACTGTTCCCCAGAACTCAATGTTTTGAGTTTAAATAGGTTTTATTAATAGTTTGTAAATAGTTAATTTACATAGCAATGATAATTTTGAACGTTTGCCAAGTAATCTCCAAAGAAGTTTATATCTTCAGTTCAGTTCTTTTTCAACTGAGGTGGTTTGCCCATGTTTGTTTAGATAAAGGTCTAAGTAACGAACTTAATAAATAAATAAAAATAAATGTTTTGGATTTGTTTTCTTCTTAGGCTGCCAATCGTACATTAGCGTGTAACAACTAGCTTTCTGCAGCTTTGTCGCTTGACTAAAATAAATGGTTAAAATACCTCCATTTTTCCGAATTGTGTGGTAATGATTGGAAAAACTATAAGTAATTCAGATTCGAAATCCAAGGGACTTATCTCAGATATTCATGTTTTTCGTCGTAATGGGGTTGAACTACAATATTTATTTGTTTTCATCACGAATCATTTAGAAAATCGGTGAATTTATATGAAATGATAGAATAATACATTGCTTTGTTCCATGTATCTGATTAAAAAGATGTAAGAGCGGTTACTGGAAATAACAAATCCGCAGTGAATACGGGACCGTGCAAGAAAAGGCTATTACTGTCAATAGCGATTCCGTACTGCTCAGGTGGCAGGCTATATCTGTAACTTCTGAGCCGACTCGACCTAGCTGCACTTCCTTTTACTGCAGAATAATTTCATCAGAGGATAACGGCACTCGGGAAGACAAAGGAAAAGCATTGCGTACACCTAGCTGGAATCCTGTTTCCATTAGGCTCTTCCATTCTCGGTTTTAGCTACTCGCTATCGTCATGAATCACGGTCCCCAACGGCCTTCGTAAAATAATAAATGAATCTATTGAAGAGTGGTAAAATGAATTAAGTTGAATCGATGAGTGTCCGGGAAGTTATTTTATGCCAAAGCCGTGAGCGGATTTCCCGAGAAGTAGAGCGAATCGAATGCCATTTCAGGAGACTCGAGAACAAGGAGGCACTTATTGGGATCACGAATAAAATATGAATATATGGCTTTTCCAAAGATATGGGAATGAAAAATAATTAAATTCCTTAGTTATACAATCCTGCCGAAGGGGACGTGAAAGGGCGGTCCCGAGCCAGTGCGATGCCATGTACTTCTAAAATATATCTATCCTAATTAAACCTGAATAGGCAAACTTTAGAATCTCCACTGTTGCATCTTCCGATTAGCCGCAATAGCATACAGTAACGTTAAATGAATAAACGAACAAATAATTATATTCTGAAAAAAATAATGAAAGAGATTGGGTTATTTCGAGGTAAAATATTTTTGCAGTGTTGGTTGTCATGAACTTGGTTGTCCTGTCCTTTTCCTCACCTACCAAAAAAAAAAATATTAAAAAATTAAAACCGAAATCGTTCTTTTATATGGTATGCATGACTCCTATATCCTTCTAACTAGGGGTGGGCATAATCGAATGATCGGACTTTGATGATTTAAATAATAGAATGATTTCATAATCGAATGAACGAATGATAATTATGCATTCTGAGAGACAATCTGCCACAATTCCCGTCTCTATGATGGCTGAGCCTAGGTGCTAAATATGCATATAATTTATGGGATGATAAAAAAAAAAAAAAAAATCGTTCGATTATCCGAGCTCCTTATAATCCATCGATTATTGTTAAACAATTCAGTTCGAATGATCATTCGTTTCTCCAAACCGATTAATCCGATAATCGATTAATTCGAATGATTCAAATAATCGAATGATCCGATAATCGTCATTCGATTATGCCCACCCCTACTTCTAACCTATAATCACAGTCTGTTCAATCACTTCTTATTCATAAAACTCCTAAAGAATCCAAAATAGATGTGCTAATTTTGAATTTATTTTAAAAAAAGCACAAGGGTCTTAGAAAAAAAAAAAAAAAAATGATATGGAAACGAAATTAAACTACCTACTATTGGCTATTTCGGAGACACCTTCAATATACATTAAAAATTTTCGATCCACTTTAGTAAAACAATTAAGAGAGTAAGGCAAAAATTACGCCTACTTAGTCAGTCACTTAATTAATTCTTCAAGTATGTCTCTGATACATCTATTAGATATATAATATATTACCAATAGTATTAATAATAGATATAAATATATTATACCATTATTAAATCTATTATATGGCGCACCACTCTTTCCACACGTTGCTAAGTCGACCGAAAAACCTTTACAATCTTTTCAAAATGGCGTACTACGGAAAATTGTTAAAATAACGTCATTCCAAAGAAGTAAAACATCTAGAATTCATGTTTGTCACTCACTTTTATGATCATCTTACTATATAAAAAAAAATCTAGATTTGAATCTGAATTTTTCCTTGGATGTTCCCCTTTGCTGCTTGGAAGTGAAAGAAGGAAAAAAGTTCATACTTTTTTTACCTCATTCTCGTATAAATAATAGTGTCTGAGTTTCCAGGATCGGGTTTTAATGGGTTTGAAAAGAACTATAACGTTTGTCACAAATATGCAAAATACAAAACTATGGTACTAAATAAAAGTAATTCTACAATTATTTTGTAATTAAATAAATGATTGCGGACATATCAGATAAATAACTATGTCCGAAGAAATTAACTCTCAACTATAGGATGTGAAAAATTAATAGTTAATTTAATAGTAGCAAATTTAATGGTAAGTTTTGCATAAGAAGTCCCACTATCATACGAATTTAAATATGTAATTAATCGAATATTGCTATATCGAACAATTTTAAATCGATAGATATGGTCATAGACAAGGTGATTAATTACTTTCAGTGATTCATTTGTAACGATCGATTTCCCACCAGGTTAGCCAAGGTTAATTTCCTTCTACTTAATGATTGATAATTTATCACAGTTACTCACAAATATTAAAACTAATAGGCATATTTAAACCTTAGTTTTTTTGATATTTTTTTTTTGTTCTCAGGTGATATTTCGCTTAAGGAAAATCACTCTTTTTCCTCTACCTTGAAAGTGACATTGTTTCTAAAAACGTTTACATAAAATCTGCACCCCTATTAATTTCTGAGGACGTTCCTCTAATTGACAATGATTACCAAAATATACTAAAGAACATTATTAAGAATTGATACTTCGTCATATTTCTACTCAAACTTCTAGTTTTGTCGAAAATGCTTCATTCGCTGCCGTCTAACGCGATTCTAAAATGCAATTATTTTCAACAAAGTAGTTTTTACACATTTATTTCTGTCCAAATAATACTAAAACTTTACCTTCTCCAACATAAAAATAATGGTACCGATATAGTAAAATAAAAATATTTAGATTTGAATGGCAAAATAATCAAAGAACATGGTTTAATTATAAATTCATGAGAGATTTTTGCTGCCAGAAAATTCTATAGAATGGATATAGCACTCTTTAAAAATCAACGTCTTTATGTTTGAGTTATTATTTTCTTTCGAGAGAAGGTCTTGCATATTTATAATGGTTTTAAAGTTGAAAGTATTATCCGAAATAGAATAACATGGTAAAGCTCAATTTGGGCCGAGCGGTAAGCTACTCAGTAGTGTAGAGAAAAAATAAAATAAGTTTATCTTATTAGCGTGTTTTTCTAGGTAAACCACAACTAACTTTGACAACATAAATTTTCAATGGCCAACAATAACTCCATCATTAAATACCAATATCAATGCTATGGATGCCTCCAAAATGGGGAAGGGTAATATTTGGTAAATGCATGAAACCCAGAAAAGTTTCGTCTCTACTGCAGAGGCAAATACAATTTAAGAATTCAAATAACTGATGGACAAATTATCCATAATATAGAAGATCCATGGTATAGTACGAATTGAGGGATTCATTGTGTTGGCGGAAGGTTATAGGGAGGGAATGCGACTACAGGAATAAAAAAAGAATCATAAACTTCCGTAATGGAAAAAATAAAATAAGATATCTGTATACGGCAAGATAAGACTATTATTTTTTTTTAATCCAAACATATTGCAATATTCTCGAAAAATATTTCCAAGTCCTTTCTCTATGCAATATTTCCTCTATGCAAACAGTGAATATAACATTAACCCTTCATCGTACAAAAACTAGCTAAAAAAGGGGCAGTGTGGTAACGAAACAATCGCAGGTTCATACAAACAGATGGCATCATCGATAAATTTGTAATGCTAGCACAGCAATAGCCAAACGTTTTTTAAATATTTAAATCTCTGGCAGCACGTGCCTGTGTGCCTAACACGCTATTCAACATATTTTTTTTATTTATTTTTTTTTATATCCACCCCTACCTCGCCTTGAAGGCTGGGTATACGGGAATTTCTCGGGCTAGAGGGAGAGGGCGGAGAAATTAATGCCGAGTTATAATCCCCTCGATACCGGGACGCGTACTCGTCATTATTTTATTCCATTTTTTGGTTATCTGGTGGCACACAAAGCGTGTTCTGTCAAACCCACTCCGCCACCCCGCCGTCCTGAAATAATTATCCCCTCACAAGATCGAATCCAGCAGTTCGGAGAACAATAGTCCACTACTCCATCCTCTAAGAAACGTCCCTCCAAACCCTATTCCATCATATTTAAGGTTCCAAGTTCGAATCCTCTTCCAATCCAATCCAAAGGTTGACATTTAAAAGCATATAATTAAAAACGGATTCACTCAGTGAAGCCCGTCCATCAGTTAGTAGCTACTGTCACAAATAGGAATAAGGGGTGATAACACTATTCTATAACTTTGCGATATATATTTGGCCGTTCTACAAAAGACGTCTTTGATACATTTAAAAAAAAATTAATTTATTTAATTTTTAGACATCGTAACGTTTCAGCCTCTAGAGACAAGTATCGTGCATATCCATGATATATATAATAATAATAATAGGCTAAGCGAACCCGAAGGTTCGATGCCGATACCACCAAATTCCGCCTACACAGACTCGTCCAATGTTCACCGTTTAAGCCCAAGCCCCCGAGATCAGCCTTAACGCAATCCTCCCATCGACGCTTCGGCCTGCCTTTCGGACGCCTACCAGTCGGTTCAGCGAATACCAACTTTCTCGGAATCCGCTCTTTATCGAGCCCAACAACATTACTCGCCCATTTGAGTTTCCGAGATGCTCAAATCAATTATATTCACAGGATACAAGTCCCGCAATTCCGCGTTGTGCAACCTCCTAAACTCCCCAGTGGCCTCATCTCTCTTCGGACCAAATATTTTACGCAATACCTTATTTTCGAAAACGTCAAGCCGTTGTTCATCCTTCAAAGTAAGCGGCCACGTTTCACATCCGTAAAGAACTGTCGGAAGAATAATAGTTTTATAAATTCTAACCTTTAAGTTTTTAGATAGAAGCCGCGAACTAAGTGACTTAGCAACTGAATAATAACACGCATTACCCACCTTTAACCAGGACTTTATTTCTTCCTGGATTTCATTTTTTATTGTTATCATTGAACCCATGATATATATATATTCATTTCACCGCTTTATTAGCAGTGTCTTCATAATTTTTAATAGTATCAATTTTTAAAAGCACTTAACAATTATCAGCCGTCTTATAGGTGTTCTCATGCGCGACTCTAGTCTATATATATATTCTGAACATTAGAATAAAATTATCATAATAAAGGAGGAACTATATAAAACCCAAGCCAGTAGTTCTTATATTCATATACATATCGCAACTTTCTATGTTACGTACAATTCATTTAAGACCTATTCAATGGTTGCTCTCAGTAAAATAGCTATCTAATTGCCGATACAAGCTTGGATGAAGCACTCTCGGTTTGACAGACAGGATATCCTTGCTGATCGCGCCCCGAGGTGAGCCGAAAACCAATCGGCCTGGCCTTGTCATACAGCCCCGGCCAACTTTGAAAAATGATCTACGGTTGATCAAGAGCGAGGCGTTCGGACAGCCAAGCCTCGTGTTCTCTAACACGTTCCAAATCGTCTCACGCTGTCGTAGAGTTATCGAGCTGTGATTGCAACCACTGCACTGTCATCTCACGCTATTCTTAATCTAGTCAGCACAGTGTTTCGTATTCAAACAAGTTGTACGAACTCGAGGTTTCACAAACCACTTTTTTGACATCTAAGTATAAAGCATCACAACACACTGTGTTGCTATAATTAAATGACAAACACGATGTAGGTTAAATATTCAGACATTCATAATTGAAACACAATCGATCATATTTCATCGTGCATTTACTGATTCGACAACTCTTATTAATAATAGCTCACAACTTATGAATAAAGGGCAATACATAATACATTCACATTAGCTAGAATTCAAGAGGAAATGTTCTAAGCATGAACACAAATTATTCATAAATGTTTCAAAAGGAACAGAGACTATTCGACTGTTCAATCTACTTTAAATATTTACAAAACAGACAATTAACTTCCAATTCAAAAGATAAAACATGCTTACTTAAGTAATTTTTTTTTTTTTTATTTTTTTTTTTTATTGAGATATATTACAATTTGTTACAAAATGAACAATAATAATATTGATAAGAGACCTCAACTTAAGTAATATTAATATTCATTAGACATGAAGTAAAAAGTTAAACATGACCAACAAAGGTTTGTTTTAATTATTCATATATTAATTATGCACTGCCTTAATTATAATTATATTCTATGGATGATGATATAAATAAAATTACTGAGACATGGGCAATAACTACTATGCGGTGAAATAAGTAAGAAATATACATATTTGTAAATTAAAAAAAAAATCAGTCATAACAGATGCTGCATAGTAATAAATGGTCATTTAGTATTAGAACTGAAAAATGTTGTAAGAGCATATTATAAAGTTTGCTATCTGGGGAAAACATTAGCAAAGAGGGTGGTGAGGATAATATCAATCATAATCTATTTCTGTATATTTACTTATTTACAACACGATTTTTAAGTTTAGTCCACCTCTAAGCTTGAAAATATATTGAAGGAAGATTTCAATTAAAGAAAAAATTGAAAAAGAGGGTAAAATCTTTTAGTGAGGGACAGTTTGGGAGTCTGAACTATCCTTCTATTACTGCCATTGTAAAAAAATGTATTTCTTATTTTCATAAAAATATCATAGAGACTACCATGTTTGCTACTTATGAACGTTTGTATAATTTTGTGTTTTAATTTTTGTAGATATTTATTTAGCATTATTGTACCAATTTCTAACTGATTCAAATTCTGAAGTTGGTAATTAATCTATGATATATAAGTATATATATGTATGTATGTATGTATTCTGCTGAATGTGATAAGTGTGACGACTTAATATTCGTGTAATAACCCATACCAAAGCCGTGTATAGAAATATATAATTGCATTCAACTGAAGTCTAGGAACAAGAACAGATAATAATATTTTTTTTTAAATAATAAATGTGAAATGAAACGACTACAAGAAACTTTCAGTTAGAAGATAATTAATAATGACTATTGGGTTGTAAAATAAGTTTGTTATTCAATATTTTAAGTTAATCATTTCTGTGTTTATAAAATTATGTTAACTTGGTCAAAAATGTTTACATATTCTAAAAAATGAATGCAAATTTACAGTAAAAAAGGATGTTTTTATTCATCAGTTTCAACCGAGATTCCTTATCTTTAAGTGGTATTTTGCTTTCTCAAATTGGAATATAATAAAAATTATTTTCGCCATTTAATGATTTTTTATTTCCCAAAAAGAAAATCCGCTGTATAGGTAGTTAACAAATTTTCAGTGGGAATGGCAATGATCCTATAAGAGAAAGCCCCGCACGAAAGTGGTTTGCTCGCTTCAGAACTGAAAATTTTGACTTGACGAGAAGAGATTTGCGCGCGAAAACGTCATTCTGGGAGGACGGAATAAAATAATTACATGAAAGATGGCAAGAAGTCTTCCATTCTTCCAGTGGCGAGACAGGCCGTGTAGACCCTGGGCCTCGCGGTGTAAACTCTTACAAGTTTACACTCACGTTTATTCCCTACGACTGATTTTGTGAGTGGCCATCCTTTGGCTGACGGGTCTCACATACCCAGGGGAGAGGTTGTGAGTGAATCCCCATGTTTTTACATCCTTATAAATGCCCCGCCGGGACTGGGATTCGAACTCAGAACCTGTAGCATGAGAGACTAGCCACTCAGCCACGGGCTGCCCTGATGGCTACAAGTAATAGATAAAAATGGGTCATATATAATTTATTGAAAATATTTAGAATAATCTGGAGCTGTTATTGAAATCACAGGTAAAAACGCTACGAAGTTATTTCACAACCCAATTCAATATTTAGCAATATAAAAATTAGAAATATTGGACACAGATCAGTAAACAGAGGGTAACTTACTCGATTCGTGGAGTATCCCCTTGAAATTCTTTCCTTAGAAGTATATTTCATAAATTCTTTGTTGTTTGCTGAAAACAAAATAGACTAATGATAAAATTTTATCAATAAAATATTCATATACATAATAATAAAAATACATTACAATCAATAGCAATACAAGAAATCTGATTACATTCTAAAATTTTCTAATTTATCCTAAGTAGACTATATTTTAATTTTTTGTTTTGTTTTAATTTACAACTGTATTAAAATAAAAGAACAAAATAATGTGTACAATAAGGAAAATAATATACTATTTGTAATGAATAGTATCAAATAGATGACCAAACAGGATTTTATTATAGAAAAACAGACTAATGGATAATGATTTAACCTAAAATATAAAAAAATATAGTTTATCTGTATTTAATATTTGCATATTAGAATAATTATTATTTAGTCATCAATAATTTTATCCGTCAAGACCTCAATATTCCATTCGCTAAAGACTTACACAGAAAAGGTAACATCAATTTTAATTTCATAATCCCTGACCACATAAATCCACTTGCCCATAGCATACCACCCCTACCTAACAATAACCGATAATCCTCCACAGGAATGAAAAGAAAATGGCCAATAACTAAAATTTGATAAAGAAGTGCTACCAATGGGTTCTAATTTTAATATAATAGAGTCACACCAGTGACGCGGCTGAGAGCGAGGGTCTGGGATCTCTTGGATTCCGCTTTTTCCTCCACAAGTGGAGGGAAAAGCCCAGTCTGGGGTCCCTATAGCACTTGTATATTTTGTATATAGTTATGTTTGTTTGAATGATGTTTGTTTATTTGCATACTTTTATTTATCTCAATTATAGGTTAATGTTTTGATTTGTTTTGTTTTTATATTTATTATTATTTAATTCTATATATATCATTTATTTGTATTTATCTCAATTATAGGTTGTTGTTTTTTTTCTTATTTTGTATATATATTATATTTTATTTAATTTGACTTTATCATTGTATACAGTATATATTGTGTGAATGGGATCTTATATCACTATTACTAATGTTCATAAAGAAACAAATTGTAATTTATCTCAATAAAAAAAAAAAAAAAAAAATATATATATATATATATAATATAATCATATCACATTTACATACTACATTGAATAAATCAAATAGTAACTAACATTAAATGGAAAATAAAAACAAAAATGGATGTATTATTTCTGAATTCATTTTTATATTTTATGAATTTTCGGAAATTTTATTGTTTTGTTCAATGCTATATTTTTTGTCATGACGATGGAAAACCCGAAACCTCGACGCTGGTGAAGAAACAAAACATTTTATTAAATGTATATTAAAAATAAATATATATATATATATATATATATATATATATATATATATATATATATATATACATGTGTGTGAGTGTGTGGGCCAAAATCACCAAGATGGTAAATTTCCATTCTAAGCAAAAAAATGTCTCAATTCAGTTTTTTCTTATACAATGATCATTTCTAAGTATTTAACAGGATTCATATTTACTATACCTACTATAATTAACTTCAAAAGTAACACATATTCATGATTTTTTTTTTTTAAAGAACTAGAAAAAATCATTTCGGGAACGCGCCCCAAGTTGAAATCTGTAGAAACCAACACTAAAAATATACATAAAATAAAAGAAATTTAACGGTCCTTCTTACTAATTACCTTTTAATTAAGTAAATGTGTTTATTATTAAAAAAAGAAAAGAAACAAAAGAGAAATAAATCAAAATATAATCTCCCACACTGTAAGCATCATTTCAGTAAACGGAGTTTTGATTGACCAAAAAAATTTCGGTTTTTGACCATGGCCTGAAGATTTCTACAGTATAGTGTAGGGGGAGATGTAAACGTAGTGGCTGTATTGAGATTTCTTCAAAAATAAATTAATTTAATGTATTTAACACCAAAATAATTTAAAATAAGTGGAAAGTTCTTTATGATTTATCATATGCAAAGCGTACATAAATTGGTCATCATACCGAGAACGCGTTTATCATCTCGTAAATTGAGGTAAAGAAATGTTTATAGTGTATATATTGAATAGTAAGTCATGTATATATACATAAAAGGTCATTCTGGTTTATTATTTTCAATAATCAACCTTTGTGATCGACCAAAAAAAAAATTATCCCTACTCAAAATTTATGAGCTAACGTTTCAAGATGCGTAGAATACGAATAACGAAAAAGAAAAATCCGTTTGTCCGCCGTCCGCGGCATTTCTCCGAAACTAGTGGTCCAATTTTTTTTAAATTATCCACAAAAATACTAGTCCATTAAACGATGATCCTAACCCTAGACGTAGATATCAACTGGTTAGTTTTAAAATGGCGGCCAATTAAAATGATTTTATTCAATAACTCAATTTTCGAAGACAGAAAAAAAATATTATTAGTGTTTTTAACCAAAAAACGCGAATATTTTTATAAAAGTGAAAAAAGAAAAAGAAATTGAAACCTTACACATAAATACGCTCATAACTCATTTATTTTTGACGAAAGAGAGAAGGATGTATAGAGCTTTAGAATCAGTAAAGCTCGATAAACAAAAAAAAGAAAAAAAGAAAAATGAAAAAAATTGAAATTTTTACATTAATACGCTTATGACTCAGTCATTTTTGAAGATAGAGAAAAGTGTGTATAGAGTTTTAGAAGCAGTAAAGCGCGATAAATAAAAACTAAAAACATTCATATGCATAACCAAAAATCGGTCATTGTTGAAGATAGAGAAAAATCTAAAAGATATTCGTGATCAAGACAACGCGATTTTGAATGAAAAACGAAAGAAAAGAAAAGGAAATAGTAACGCAGTCCTGTATAAATGTTTTTTATTTAATATTTTCAATAATTAACCTTTGTAATCGACCAAAAGAAAAATATTACCCTGCTCAAAATTTGAGAACTAACGTTTCAAGATGCGTAGAATCCGAATAAAAATAAAAAAATCCTTTTCTCTTAATAAGTAAACAAATAAATACAAAAAAAAATGTTGATAGAAAATTGAATTTTGGGACCAAATGAAAAAAGAATCATTGTATTTGGTTTATAACTAGCTTAGATATTGCGTTTTGAAATCAGTGGTAGTGTTATGATATGATGCTTTGAATTAGTGCTTTAGACATTACTTAATTGCCTATTAACAGCCTTATAAACAGTTATACCCCAATATTGTTATTTGGAAATAATAAACCATTGTGTAATAATTTGCAGAGTTTTTTTTTTTTGTTTTTTTTTGTAACTGAGAGCTTCCAACCAAAATCCAACAGAAGAAAATTATTAATTAAATGTAACAACTTAAAATAGCAAGAGAAACATTCTCCTCAGGAAGAAACCAACACAGCTTATCTCCAAGACAGTAATCTCATTACAAGGACCGACAAGTGATTATATGATGTTCTAATCTCGTGAGGAACTAGAAAGCCTATCGGGTACAGCCAGTTTTCACCCGACAATAATTGATGGCTCAATGTTAACACTCATATAGCAACAGCAACTTTCACATGCAGAGCAAATGACCCCATCTCATTCTCCAGGTGACAGCTGAGAGCATTCTTAATGCCCTCCTCTGTTCTACACAAGTTCCCGCACGGTTCTTCTTTATTGATGGTTGAAGAAACTGGTGGCCATAAACGGTAAGGCACAACCGTGTGTGCTATTCGTGTGAGGTATCAGCTGCTCCAAACAGATGTTGAAGGACGATATTGTAAACAATGAAGAAGAGTTTATACATTCAATTTAAAATAATTGAGCACGATTTTGTTTATAGAATCTATCCTGCGTGGTTGCGGTGGTGATCGGTTTTTGATGATATTTCAGCATAAACTTATCGTTTGTACTTTCACTTAGATGTATGTGAGAAATACATAGTAAAGGAAAGCATTGAATCGTGGAATATCTACTATCTTCAGTTAAAATATCCAACTCTCGTAAATCACATTGTATTAGTATGCAGTTGGTTGAACAAACGATATTCTCCAGATTGAATTAAATATTTAAGATGGGTATCTAACAGCATTTATTTAATCGTTTATTTATTTAAAATCCGTCAACCCAATGGAAACTGTCATACCATATCACTGACGTCAGATACATAATTAGAAAAAAAAATTAATATTTATAATAGCTAAAATAAATCAAATAAAATGAAAATAAAACAAACATTAGTCTGTAAACTCTTTTCAACATACTTTGATTGACCTTCTTAATTAGCTAACATCTGATTAGGTAGCAAAAAGGAGAAATTGGAATGAAGATAGGGAAAGAACATGATGAAAGTTTGATCGGAGGTTATTCCATAATACAATTTTTTTGTTCTGTACCAGAGGGTAATAGGGGTAGGAAATACGGAATTTTGTTTTTTGGAAACGGACTGAGGATTTGAATTGAAGGAGGCTAAAAACGTAACAGATATATTGTTATGGAAATTTTGACAATTTAAAAAAATAAAAAAATATTATGATTTAGAATAACCAGTAAATAGAGAATTACATGGTCTTAGAACGTAGCTTTTATTCTCAATGAAATAATCGATAAAAGCTAAAATGGCAAATTTTCAAAATAGTTACCTCAAAAATTTCAAACATTTGTGCAAAATCATGTGATACTTTTTATGATCTATATTTATAAAAGAAATTGCCATTTCACTCGATTTTCTGGTCATCCCAGTTTCTCAAAATTTACTATGATTGTGAAGTTTAAATTTTTCTTGGAGATTTGTCTTACCGTCTAGATGTAGAAAAAGACTGGGTTTGGGAAAATTCGCCCACTAAGTGTTTAAAAAAAATATTTTTCTAAAACGTAAAATAAAAATGGTTTTCGAATAACTCAAAAACTATACGTCTTATGCAAAACTATAAGTACATATTTGAATGGCCAATTAAATTTCTAACAGGATAAAAGCAAAGCAGACCTGACCAGGATCAGCAAAGATAATATATAATAATTTGAAATAAATATATTAAAGCATATTAAGCATCGTATTCATATTTCGTGTGTAGGGTCACAGACATATTATTATTATTTTTTTTTTTTTTAATTAATTCAATATGACTAAAAACATTTTGTTTCAAGAGTATAGTAACCTATTCTGACATTAAAAAAAAACAGTTTTGTTTTGTTATACTTTTGATAAAATGAAGCATTTCTCGAACCTTTCGATACACCTACACTATTGCCATTTGAAATTAACATAGCATCTTAATTACTTAAGATAAACACTTTTTATTGCATTTTTTAAATTCATCAAACATAAATAAGGACATAATTCAGAAGCGCTGGAAGCTTACGGAAAGATAATAAAATAGTAGATAAAATATATTATGTAGAAACTTTACAAACGAATCTCACAAGAACTTATCAAACGTTGAAGAATTTACAAATCATAAAAGAACAAATTAAGCTAATTCCAAGGAAAAGTATGCCATAAATAAAAAATAAATATAATTATATTAAAAGATAAGAAGTTCATTGAAAGAAGAAAGTTGTATTTTAATTATAGTATGCAAGTGGCAAGTTCAGTCAGGGGTCATTTGTTGTGCGGCATGGTATAATCAACGCGCCTTCTCGATTCAAAGGGGGTATGTATCACGTTCGGGAAGGTATTCATTATTCAAAGACTTATTTGAGTTTGAGTCAGATTCTAATATTTGAATACTTGACGATTCTAGAATCGGGAAACATGCATAAAAATACCAATTTAATAAAAAAGAAAGAAAGAAAAAAATATAATGGAATTATTTAATTTTAAAAAAGCTCATAAAATGATATTTCAGACAAGTGAAGCATAATATACAAATACTGGCTTAAGTTTCAATTACTATGTCATATAAATGCATTCCGTTTAAAAGAATTTTAGAAATTTAAGACTATTTCTAAAATATTCCGATTTTTTTTTTTAAAATATTTTATCTTTAAAAAGACTATTTCGTACTCTAAAGGCAACCAACATTCAGTGTAGTAAAGCTCCCAAAATTATACACTAAGCAACGTTTTACGAGTTCCTCTTGAGATTGACTTTAATGAGCGGTCAAAGAAAATACGTGTCTAAAACTAAAATTCACTCATCCGTTGGATAAGTCTTTTGAACAGATTTTCCACTTGAATAAAATGCCATTCACATCAAAATGGAGGACTTTGATCGCTCAATCATGGCCATTGCCTTTTTCAATGTCATGAAGGTCGCTATTTGGAGGCTATCGTAGTTGTGATAGTGACAGTTTCTATCTTAAACTTGAGCGGAAAATATATTAGAAATTCCCAATTTGTATATACAATCGAAAAGGAAGAAACAATAATAAGTAAAGATACCAATATAAATAATTTTATTTTAGCCCACACAATACAATCCGACAAACTAAGAACAACTAAGAATCCATCCACGCTTTATATACATAGTGCAAAAATTAAATTAAAATAACGAAAGATGTGTATAAAATAAAAAATATACTAAATAGAAAAAAAATAAAGATAAGCAAATTCGAAGCGAAGTAAGTAAGTAAAACAAAATAGATTTACTTTTGCTCATTAAATGTTCACAGACCGCTTTAGGGTACGAGTCAAGCTCCTTTTGTCAAGAGCAAAGCAGAATTTAAGGAGGTCCCAGCGCCTCTCAATGATTCACTAACATCAAAAACCAACGGAGACCAAGCACAGGTACGACCATCTCATACTAACAGCTTGAATGTAGGATCTGGCTATCGCTAAAACTTCATTATACATATTTACAAAACGTCTCGTGTCCATTGCCATTTCAATCTTTAAATAGTATTGTAGGTATAGGTGGAACTGGAACGGGATTGTGCCAAAAGAATTAGGATGGTGGACAAAGATGTGGTGAAATTTTGGATTAAATAAGGTCTAAAATTAATGCGATATTTAAATAAATAAAGGTTATAGTACACATAAGTTTGGTAACTTAGTATAATGAATTAATTAAGAATAGAAATAATTTTTCCCGTATTTGGTAAATCGTCGGATAAGAGAAATAGCATAATAATGTTTCACAACAAATAGAACTATCGGAAGGGTATTATAAATTATCAAATGTATTCTAAATCATAATTCTTTTTTTAAAATATTATTTAGAAATTTATTTGCACAGCCTTGAAATTGCTTATATAATAAATAAGTGTCTATAATAATCTTAGTAATTCATAAATGTAAACAATTTCTTTTTTTTTTTGAAACATTCAATGTTTAATCAGTTTAAGACCTGATCTATACAGTAGACAGCTTTTGCTTAAAAAACTGTTTCTTCTTATGTGAGTTGAAATAAACTAAAATCATTAAAACGAAAAGAAAAAACAAACTTCCTACTTACTTCTTAGTTTATTTCTATTTTCTTGTGCGGAATTCTTCTTTTCAGGTGCGGATGAAGATTTGAAATGAATAAATAAAAACGTACCAAAACAACATGGGTTGAAAAGATATGTGGAAAAAAATGGAAAATATGTTAATTGAATACAGCTCAAACAATATGCGTTTACAAGAAGGCGAAACATAAACATATACACTTCAATAATTATATTTAAACACATTTAAATCCCAATTAAATATACACGTATTTAAATATTAATTATTATCATCATTTAAAAATTTATATAATACACCATCATTTCATCTTCGTCTTATGATAATTGCATTATTTATACCACCTTTCCATTAATATCCTATTTTAACTATATTTTAACATAATAATATTATATTATTATTATTATATATATTTTTATATATAATAAAAGTTTTAAAAAAAATTAAATTTTAGCAGATTTCCATAAATACACTAAATACTAATTTTGAATACCAGCATCCAGATATTATAAAACTTCGTCTGTCAAATAGACTGAACAGCTAGACAGAGGAATTTCAATCTAATTTTTTTGTCAAGAGAATGTCTACTAGAAGAAAAATGACTTTGAACGGCAATTATCCACGGATCAAGACCGAAATTTCGAAGAGAAGGCATTGCCAAATTGCTTATGGTTCGCTGAACGTAAGTCAGGTGACCCTATCCCACACTATCTTTACTTCCGAGACAAATTACTACTAAATTAATGAAGGTTTGCTAACACTTTATCCCGGAGTAAAAAAAAAAAAAACCTGACAATTATAAGCCCTTTCAAATTATTCTTTGTACAGTTTTTGGATATTCTTTTTCAATAACTTATTTCAAAAAATAATGTTTGATTTATTTTATATATTATTTTCCTCATAGTTCGATCATTTATAAACTGATTTTTAATTGTTATTTTTCAAACGAAAGGATACTCCTCCAATACGCCCAAGTTTATTAATTTATGTTCAGTCATAAACTCGCTTTTCTCCAATTAAATAAAAAACACCTGAACCAATACAACCCATAGACCAAAATCTGAAAAGGTAACAGTAATCATTCGTGACCGTCAGGATTTTTCCTCCAGATTATAGTCACCTACCGAGGAGTTACTAATGTATGAAATGTTATTTACTTTTCAAGTTGGTTGAGAATAATTACCTAACTTACTTAGCAATACGCTTCTGTACATAATCAAAAAAATATTTCAATTCTATTCTAAAGAGCATTGTTTTTTTTTAGTTTTTGGCATACAATACATATGAAAAACATAAAAACAAATTTTATTATTATAATCCAATTAACCGAAAGAAATTGAGCAATATTTTGAGGTAGAAAACGTAGGGCTGATATTCTTATATTTCTTCCAAAATCTTTGTATTTTATTATATTAAAATTAACGTTTCGGGGTATCACACCCATCTTCAGGATCCTACAAGTTAAAAACAACATCTCTAATTCCATTCAAAAAACATTAACTTGAAGTGAATTATTGAAATAATTATAAACAAGGTGGCAATTTTAATATGCTTTATTTTATTTTTTTCCTGTAACAATGAAAAGTGACAAAGTGTTTGACAAACAGGTGTAGTAAAGAATTTAAAAACCGGGTAATTTGAGAATATTTTTTTTTTTTAATTATAAACTATGTAACATTGTTATTCGTGATGCGATACCTTTATAATATTTTTTTAATATCGTGCAATAATTTTGATTTTTTTTTTTGTCTCTTTTTTTATAACAATTTTAATAATTTACGCCAAATTAATGTTTTTTAATAGAATTCAAAGATGTTGTTTTTTTTAACTTGTAGGATCCTGAAGATGCGTGTGATACCCCGAAACGTTGTTTATTGATGTTAATGTAAAATAAAAAGATTTTGGAAGAAATATAAGAATATCAGCTCTAAGTTTTCTACCTCATTAACATTAAATTACTAAGATTTTTTGGATTATGCTAGTCCTTTATATGATAAGTAATTATTAAAAATATCTCCTAGCGATATTGATTGCGAAAATCCATAGCCGAAATTTCCAGGCGTAAGCAACCTCTTAGCTATTTACGTAACATTGAGCTATCCTTTTCCTGATTTAGCGTATTACGTAGGGATCGGACGCTTATTAAATTATAACCTTGAAATATTTATATTTGATCCGGGGGTAGAAGAGGGCGATGAAGAGGTTGAGGTTCAAAAGGTATTATACGTCACTAAGGATCAAAGGGGTATAGATAGCTATATCAGTGACTGTCGAACCCATCTCGGCCCTGTTATTTTTATTCCAATGGCTTGTAGCAGCAATGAAAGCGAAAATTAGATTCCTTTTCAACTCACGATAGAAGAAAAAATCTATACAATCCTCATAAATTATAAAAAAAAAAAAAACTTTATTCCCTGGCAAAGTATGTAAAGGATAACAATACAGTACAGTAAAAAAGATATATATTTTTGGGCAATGTAAATTAAAAAATCTGGTGCGGGCAACACACGACTTTCACTTACCTCCAATTTTAAAATCAATGAAAGAATTTTCAAATACAGTTAAAGATAAAAATACGTGAAACTATTAAGGAATTAATTGAATTAAATTTCTATAAAAACATGTGTTTCATTAAAAAATCTATTATATTATTATCTAAAATAATCAGTTAGTTTTATGTTCAATTCATCACTCTCTATTAACTTTTAAAATCTTGTGAATGGGATGATATTTTTTCTAAAATCTTTAGCTTTCCAACGGTATGTCATACATGTATATTACTGCTCTTATGTTCAAAAACGAAAAATTGCATTAAAAAAAGTATTTTTTCTGTTTTCTCCTTTAGTTGGGTATCGAATTTATTCAATTTATATATTTAGCGGTTTTTCATCAGCGTTAACAAGATAATCTAGTTATTATTATGGAATCTACAAAATTAAAGGTACTTTAGGGGAAGACAATTTAAAATATCGGGATTTAAGCCCTGTCAGACCATTTTTATCCAAATAAAACCTACATGATATTAAAGCCCATTAATTTTTACATCGATATAGCGAGTTTAATCAAAATCGTCGGAACCGTTTTCGAGAAAATTGAAAAAAGGTGCAAAATGCATAGTATAAAGTGCCTCTTCTGGTAGGCTCATTTTGATGAAAAAAGTTTTGTCACGTCTCGGGCGTATAGTTGTCTTAAATATGAAATTTCAGTTTCATAGGAATTACCGTTTCCGCCCGGGAGTTACCACACACACACACACACACAGACCTTTTTGCGGGACTTGGTTATTTGGACTAAAAAGTGTAATTCCGTTGAAAACTGGAATTCGAAAATTTTCACGATCGCAATACTTCCTCTTACTATATATAGTAAGTGAAAGTAAAAATAAATAAATACATCAATAATATAATTTAGTAACTATAAATGATTATTCATGCCTCAAAATAAATATGAAAAACCTTATTTACATAAGTATAGACAAATGAATAAGAAATAAAAAATAAAATGAAACCTATATCTAAAATACTTGGTTACAGAACTATTCACAAATCAAATTTTTGAGTTGATATTCCCTTCCTAAAAAACTAAAATTATTTTAATTATGAACCCCAATAACTATACCAAACTTAATAAAAAGATTATTTTTTTTATTTTGTAGTTTGCCTCTACCCTAAAGGATACTGGCAACTGAGGAAAAATACCAGTAAAGGAACCGATGCATATAGCATAATGTTATACGAGCCAGAGTCTGACTGGGACTATACAACAATCATAATTCATAAAACTTAATAAAACAGTTAATAGTGAGTAGTTTATTATTTACAATTTATTATTTATTATTTGTCTGTAAACATACATTTGTTTAAATAGACCTTAATCACTGTTACGGCCGTGGAAAATTTAAATTTATAATGTATGCTTATTCTATAATAGGGGCAAAATACCATAAAAGTGTCAGTTAAGATCAGTCGGATGGGCATTTTTATATGTTACTTCAATGGTTAAGTTATAAAAGTTTTCTACAGCCCCGCAAAATTTTTTTTTTTTTATCCTTACAAGATTGAGTGAGGATGTTGAATTTTTTTTTCAAATAATTGAGTTGTAGTTAAGGAAAGGTAACTAACTATTGTAATACAAACTTTTTCTCCCCACCCACTCTCAATATTTTATATTCTTTTTAAATTTCCTGGTAAACGATAAACCCATTATAAGAAAAAATAAAAATCATTATGTGAAATTAAATGGTGGTTATGAAAATTTTATAACCGTGGGAACTTCGTATAGTTATAAATAATTATTTATTTTTGTTTATATATTGATTTATTTAATATTACAATTATTTATTTTTATTTATATATTGATTTATTTAATATTATACTTTAATTAAGATGATACTAGTTAAATGTGTGTATACATACATTACATATATATACCTCCTTTTTTTTTTTTTTAATAGTCTTGTAAGGTAATAAAATAATGCAACATTTTATGCCATAAATATTTTATTACTATGAACCAGATAAAGGCCCCTCAGGGCAAAAAATGTAATAAAGTGTATTATTTACATATAAATTGGATAATAAAATACCTAAAATTGTAATTTTTTCTGCCTTTCTAACATAAGTTTTAAATTATTTATTACTTCCCCCATCACCTTCAATAAGGAAACACTGAACCAACCCTTTTTTACTATATCCTACCTTTAAGTATTTATATTGACTTATAGTATTAGTATCACTTATTTTATTTAAGAAACTGGAGATATTATTCATTTCAGAAAAAATGTATTTGAAATTTGAAATGTTGCATTGATATAAATCATATATTCTATTATATCTCAGTCTTACAACTAAGCTCTACTCAACTCAAACATTTTTGAGCTCTTAAAGACGTAAATTTAATTAATACCTCAAAAACTTTATTTGGAAGAGCGATAACCTCTCTTTAGTAGTTGTTCATGATTTTTTTTTTTAATATTAAATAATTAACAACTATAAATGTATAAAAAAATTTTAAACGGCGATTGATTTTATTAAATCTCTAAGTAATTATATAGTGTTTCAATTACATTTCCTTTCGCGGTAATGGTATCTTTTAAGTTAGCATATCAAATACTGGTTTGCAGAACTTAGGTTCAGATTCGATACTTGACGCTTAATGTCAATTATTAGCTGTATCATTATAAATGTAATTTTTTTCATAGTAGCAGACTCTGACTTGTCAGTCTTGATAATATTTGATATGTGTCATTTATGTATATGTCAAATACCGGTTTTACTTATTACGAAATTAAATTATTATTGTAACAGATTTTTTTTTTAATAAAACAGTTTTGTTTATTGAAAAACAATCATAATGTCATTCACAATATTACATAACCCTCGAAGGCGAACAAACGACTGCCAAGGAATAAGCTAAGTTAAAAAAGACATAAGTTTTAGTCCAAATGTCTCTCTAAAAGGGCTCATAGCTATTCCAAAAACAAAAATCTATTGTTATGCTATTTTGTCACTTCAATTATATAAAGGTATGAGCGTGTTTAAGGTATTTATTTATTTTTTAAAATTTTCTGTATATTTTATTTATATATCGTTTTCGTTATTATACAGGATTTCTCAAGGAAAATTTGTGTTTAATATGTGTCTTGTAAATGTCTAATCATATTGTGAGAGCAGATACCAGGCCGTTAGTGGGGCATAAAAGTTCATAGGTATTGTATGAATGTAGTATCAAAGTAATATCTCTGAGTATTTTTTTTTTTTTTTAAATGAATCAATTATTTTAAATGACACATCCTTTAATATGTCTCGGGAACTTCACCTTGTCTAGCATTGATCTATAAGCTAAAATAATATTGATTTGATTTAACTTATTGAAAACTTTAACTAACACATGATTATTATTTTTTGGTTATTGAAAAATGGCATAAGTCACTTTTTCTAGAAATGAGAGTCTTCATAATTTGGAGTGTCCATTCATTTATGTTTGGAAAGAAAATTTATTTGTAAAAGATAGAGTTCTTTACTTATATAACTGAAAGAGAAATTATTTTGCAATCTTTTCCACCTTCTAAACATAAACGAATAACACTCCAGAATATGAAAAACTCTCATTTCAAGAAAAAGTGAATAATACCATTTTGCCATCCGAGCACAGAATAGGAAAAGGAAGGTATGCCAAGTAATTTGCAGCCCGCAGCTTTTATTATTTTTTGTTTTATTATTTTCTATAATGAACCTATACAATCGGAAAAAAAAAAAAAAAAAATACAGCTCTCAAAATTTAAGCCCTACGTTTCAAGATACGTAGACCCGAAAAACGAATACAATTTTTTTTTTTTTTAATTTGACACCTAAATACTAAGACATACAACAATGATTCTAACACATAGAAGTTGATATCAGTCAATAGGATTAAAAAAGACCGCCGATTTAAAATTATTCAATATAATAACTGAATTATTTTTTAATATAGAGAAAAAAAAGGGATAGAATTTTAGAATAGCTAATTCTAATTAGTTAATGGCTTGATAGAGGTATGATCCTAAGAAATATTGTCTGCGAATTGGGGGGAGGAGTTTTATAAAATTATTCGGAAATAATAAAATAATTTGTAGCGTTTTTTTCTAAAAGCTGTTTATTCTAATCTCTCTAATGGTACCTATAACTCGCCGTATAAATGGATCACATGAGACCTCTTCGGATTACTGAGAATGATGTCCATAATTCGTTTTATCCTGTCTTCAACACAGTCGAGAAGCCACCATATATTACGCAGCAATAGAAAAATAAGTGCGGATACATTGAGCTTACGGGTGGATAGTGGAAGAAGATGGCGGGAGCGATGGAAAAATTTGAGAGTACTTATTGTTCTTCAGGAAATTTGAGGAATATAGAGTTTCCAAGAAAGGGTTTGGTCTATGGGAATACCTAGGTTTTTGACAGAGGAAGTGAATGTGACTGGGTGTTCATTTACGGTTAGCCTCGGGAATGTAGTATTGGATTTGATGAGGGAATCGGAACGTATAACAATGGCCAAAGTTTGTATAGCATTTAGCCTTAGTTTATTCAGGGTTATTTAATTTTATTTATTATATACGCTTGTAATTTTCGAAGATAGATAAAAAAAATCTATATAGTGTAGTGTAGTTATTTGGAAATAATAAACTATTGTGTTAGAATTTGAAGCGTTTTTTTTTTCTTAAAGCTATCTAATAATTACCTATTAATAAGTACCTATACTCTGGCATTGATCATTGTTGCATGCGTTAACTTTTACATTGATAGTACTGAAAATGTTTTCGTATGTTTACAATTACTTCAATACTGAATCAACTTTCGAAATCTAGTAGGCTGCGAAGTTTTTCTGTTTACTAAAAGCGTGTTTTACTGCCATCTAATGATGATTGGCTGGGAGCTTTCTACGCTGCTAAGTAGCGGTAAGCAGGGAGAAGTTAGCGGATCGAAAGTTGCATGCCGGTACCGAGACATGGATGAACAAGATGGAATGGCCACCAGCGAGCCCTTATCTCGCCCTGTCCTACACGAACCTCAGTCCATTAGAGTCCACGCAAAACTAAATATCTCTTAGGCTCACCCTCCCTACAATCCCTTATCACCCCTCATTAAAATAGTTACCGTTCCTATAATGACAATATGAGACTCACTACTTCTGATCCCAATTCGATCGTTGGAACATGGACGGTTGATAGTGATAAGTTGTTAATGGAATACCGGGTTGTGGCTGTGGCATATCTCGGCGTCAATCACTAGCCAATTACTGTAAAGTCTAAGTAATACTAAAAAAAAAAAAAAAAAAAAAATCAAAGCATATCCATTACATTTTTAAACGTCATTAAAAAGTATTTATAAATAGATTTCTACTGCTTTCCCATAATTAGCTGAACACTCTATAAAGGAGTCGATAAGTAATTAATAAAACTAATGATATCTGACAAAATCAAGGTACATTAATAATAAATACCTATTTATTAATCCATTACAATTTTTAAAATTATAGTAGACACATACTTTTGATTAAAACGATATTTTATTCCTAAGCATATATTTAACATTCGATTGAGTGTTTCCTATTCTCCGCTCTGCTAGTTACACCAAAAACTTTTTTTTTTTTGTTTCTTGTTGAATTTTACTTAGCAAACTTTATCAGTTCTTTCCCACTGTATTATTACCCTAATTCATGGTAAGGTACATTGTTCCATAGAGAATTTACGAAAATCAAATTTCATTTTTAAACGATTTATTTATTTGCAAATATAAATATGAGCTAGAACATCACCAGCGCACATAACTATAAC
Source organism: Piezodorus guildinii (assembly GCA_023052935.1). Lineage (NCBI taxonomy): Eukaryota > Metazoa > Arthropoda > Insecta > Hemiptera > Pentatomidae > Piezodorus > Piezodorus guildinii. Next base: position 61,526,798 of record CM041292.1, read on the forward strand.
TTCAATTTTTTAAAAATTCCGGGGGAGATTACAACGCCAAAGATCAACGGTGGGGATGCCGAACATCCAACACTCGTGGCAGGATTCTCTCCCAAGTCACCACTTCCAACAGCTATTCCGTCTTATCACCCAAAGATCCTACTTACTGGCTTACTTCCCTTCAAAGGCGCCCAGATATTCTTGATATATTCGTCACATCCCGAATTCCCACCTTTCAATCTACAGTAAAATCCTTAGAAGACCTCTCCTCAGACCATAGCCCAGTTCTGCTGCTTCTTCATTCAGACCCTATTCCTAAATCCTTCCCTCCTTCTTTAATTACAGGACATGTTGACTGGGACAACTTTCGCTCTGAACTAGAAAACGAACTTGACTTAACGATTCCACTAAAAACAGAACAACAAATTAATTTTGCTATCGAAAAAACTAACAAGAACAATAGGTACTGCAATTAATAACAACTCATCACATCCCAAAAATAATTACTCCCGTGACACTAACTTACCATATCACATTCGAAACTTATTAGCAGAGAAACGGCGAGCAAGGGCTAAGTTGTATAGGTCCAGATACCCGTCCGACAAAACATACTATACTCATCTAACTAACAAACTCAAAACTGAAATTAGAAAATTCAAAATACAAACATTTCAGGACTTCACAGAAAACCTAAGACCAACTGACAAATCTTTATGGACAACTACCAAACATTTGCTCAAATTTAAAACCTTTAATCACCCACTCCTTACCGAATCTTCTACCTGGTCTCGATCAGATGAAGAAAAGACTCAAATATTTGGAGAACACCTTTCCAAAATATTTAATCTACATCCTGAAATCCTTAATCCAACCCATATTGAAGCAGAACTAACTATTCCACTCCAAATGTCCCCTCCTCCTAAAGCCTATCATCCTTCTGAAATAATTAACGTTATCCATCAATTACGTATTAAAAAAGCACCTGGTCATGATCTCATCACATCCTATATCCTAAAACAGCTACCTCGAAAAGCAATCCTCTACCTCACTTATATATTCAACGCTACTCTCCGAACCACCTATTTCCCTGAACCATGGAAACTGTCAATAATCAAAATGATCCCAAAACCCCAAAAGCCTCCTGAACATCCATCCTCATACCGTCCGATCTCCCTTTTGCCCATCATGGGAAAGATCCTAGAAAAACTCATTTTGAAACGCCTGTATCCGATCCTAGAAATGAATCACGTAATTCCTGACCATCAGTTTGGATTTCGGACATCCCATTCTACAATTCAGCAATGTCACCGTGTGGTGGATGTTATATCCTCCACATTGGAGCGTGGAATGTATTGCACGGGTGCTTTTCTCGACGTGGAACAAGCGTTCGACCGAGTCTGGCACCCAGGACTCCTTTATTAACTCCGTCAATTCCTTCCCGCTACATACTTCCTGATAATCCGTTCCTACCTTACTGATAGAACGTTCAAAGTAAATCATAATCTTTCCTATTCTTCCACATTTCCTCAGTCTGCAGGTGTACCTCAGGGTAGTATCCTAGGTCCCATCCTTTATACGCTATATACAGCTGATATTCCACTCCATCCTAGCACTGTCCTCACAACTTACGCGGATGACACTTGTGTGTTATCCGTCCATAATGATCCAACCGCTGCATCCCAAACCCTTCAGTCCCACATCACAGCCATTGAGAAATGGTGTCAGAAATGGAGGATTAAAATAAATCCTAATAAATCCCACCAAATTACCTTTACCCTTCGTCGCAAACCGATGACCTCCTGCTCTACAGTATCCTTTAACAATACCCCACTCATACCTGTTGAACAAATCCGATACCTAGGACTCCATCTTGACAAACGTCTTACATGGAATCCTCACACGAGACTAAAACGACAAGAGACTGCCCGTAGATACCGATTACTACAACACTTACTCGACAAACGTTCAAAACTTCCAATTCATTACAAAAAGCTCATTTATGTTACCGTCATCAGACCCATCTGGACATATGGAATCGAGCTTTGGGGCTCTACGAAGCCATCTAATTCCTCCCGTATCCAATCCTTACAATCCGAAATCCTTCGCAAAAACCTAAATGCTCCTTATTTCGTCACAAATAAAATAATCCATAACGACCTTAATATCCCATTTGTTACAGACCTTTCTCGTACCAGATATACCACTTTTAATTCCAAACTCCCAGCCCATATAAACCCTCTTTTCCGCAACCTATCAACCTCACATATTCCTGACAACCCTCCTAGGCGATTGAAAAGAAGATGGCCTCGGGATCTAATTACTTAAATAAACATCGAAGTACTACCGCTGGGTAGTTTCTTCACAAGCCTTTCACACCCTTTATTCTAATTCAACAGTTTTACTTATTGTATTTATGTTAATACAGTTGTAAAATTCAATAAAATATGAATAAAAAAAAAAAAATTTAAAATAAATATTTCTTCAGACATTCAAGAATTCAGCAAGCGTGGAATCGGAAAAAATGCAAATCAAAGATTGTTTTATATAATGAGATTTTATTATTGGAAATTTTTTTTGGAAAATGTATATTTCCATAGGAAATTAGATCACAAATTGTAAGTAATCTCAGGAAAATATTACTAAGGCAAGTTTAGTGACAAACGAAATTAGGTAGATTTAGGAGAGCAGGGAGTAGGAGACAATATATTATATTAAGTAAAAGTTTAAAAAATTGTTTAAATCAGGAAAATATGTCTATTATAATTTTTGTAGTAATTTTGAAAATTATAATCGATTAATAAATTAACCAGTACCTCTATAATCCATGAAGGATCTTGGGTTCAGTACTTATTCGTACTGTTTCACAGCAAGCGACCGTGCAATGGTGTGATTAGGCTTAGATCACGCTCAGCCGCCAGGTTTTCCCTAATTTTTGGGTAGCCACTTTATAGAGAATGAGTATGCTCGCTCCAGGAGGGTCTCCACAACCCAGGTTCTCTCCACAGCTTTAATAATACAATAAATCATTCAGCATCAGTTGAGATTCGAACCTGGGATCTGGACTAGTGGGTGATTAATAAACAGGTAACCTTAATTTTATCAGAAATCAATAGTTTTATTATTAATTATAGACTTTTCCATAGAGTGTCTAACTAATTATGGAGAAGTAGTAGAAATCTATTTATGAATATTTGTGAGAGAAGTTAGTTAAGGGTGCAGTCAAATAAACACACAATTAAGTACAAACTTAATTTAATGTTGCCGACGCTTCGTCCTAAATTATAGGCCTTCTTCAGGGCTATAAAAACAAAAGATAACAACCAGTAATAGAATAGAATATATAAAGATGATAAGTAAAAGAAATTATATAAATATATATACAGTCAACCATTCTCACGTCACGATAAATATTTTTAATGAGTTTAAAAATGTTCGATCCAACGATTACTAAAGGTTTAAATAACCGAAGAAGTCGATACATTTTTATATGTATTAAAGTTACAGTCTAGTGCTCTTGTGATGGACTTGAAGAACCTAAAACTTAAAATTCTCCTTAAAAAATGTCGTTAACCATAAACTACGACCTAGTAACTTAAAACTAAATTGTTGAAAAACAATTGTTTTTTAGTGTAGAAAATGATTCAAAACAAACAAATTATTATATGCGTTTTCGGGAGAAACATTTCGTGGAATTGAATTAAATTGACTTATTCTATTTCTTTAATCCGAAATTTTTTAAATAGAAACTGGAAACTAACTAACTAGAAACAAATAAAATAATTAAAAATCTACAACAATTTATTCAGTTAAAGTGGTTTTCGTCAATCTTCACTTCCTTAATGGAACAATTTTGTAGTTTTCTAAATCAGTAAGACTTGAGGAAGATTTTCTTATTCATTCATATTAAAACCAGCACAATTTTTTCTTTCATATCTTTTTTATTATCATTGTTACACAATTTGTTAAATGTAGTCAACGTTTTTTTTCCTCATTATCACGACTTTTTATTTGTACATACTATTTTCTTTAGCTCACAGCTACATCCGCTTATAAGGTTGACTATTGGCTCACTTTACTCAACCTTGATGTAGCTATGAGCTAAAGAAAATAATATGTACAAATAAAAAAGTCTTGATAATGGGGAAAAAGCTCCGAAACATTGACTACATTTGATAAATGGTTTACCAATAATAATAAAATAGATATGGAAGAAAAAATTGTGCTGGTACGACTATAGGAACAATTTTAATATAGCACTAGTACAACTAATCAATTTTATTATAATAAAAAAATATTGTATACTCCTCACTCTTATACTTTGCAAGTTTAATACATAATCCGAACAGTAGCAGTTTTTCGTCACCAATAAACCAAAAATAGCAAACAATTAACTATATAGTATTTCAACGGCAATAATTTCTCAAGAAGTTATTCGCTAAGGTGATGTTACTCAAACGCGCCCAAGCATGAATAAGGAAAAAAGAAAAGAAAAGAGCGTTGCTGAAGAAGGGGTAGGAAGAACGATATAACATAAATACTTCTCATGGAGGAAGACGACATTGCAAAATGGCGGTTAACTTCCCAGCATTCTACTAGATAATGGAGTCGTTCGTAAGCGGGAGAAGTTAAAATGTATAGCGTCAAGTTGGGCCGATACTCTAAGCTGCTCAAACCAGTTATTTTTAACCTTTTTTTTTTTTTTAAAGAACTAAAAAGTAAAAACAAATTCCACCATCGTACTTTCAACGCTCTTAAGTATAATTCGCAAATCAACTACGACGGATCCTTTACAGAACATGGTGTGGAACCGATAAAAAATAAAACTATTGAATTGATTGATGCAATGAATAGACAGATTCTGTGTAAAAAAAAAATAAATAAAATAAAAAATATTTCTTCAACGTTTCTTTTAAACAGCAACTGAATGTAGCCATTTATTCTAAATAAGGCCAAAATTAATATAATTAAGAAATTACTTATGAGGCCAAAATAATCCTCATCAACATCTCTTCATATTTAAGATTAATAATCATTTATTGAAACATTATAATATTACTATATTCATTTGATGTAAATTTGTTTTCAGCATCACTTACATACATGAAAAAAATATATTTTTTAAATCACATATAAAATCATTTTTATAGTGGAATTATTTTTATTGTTCTTTTGTTTCATGTTTTTAATTTTTTAATTGCTTTTTATCTATTATTAGGAATCTAACGTTATTCTTATTATAGATTATTAACATTTTTACTTCATAAATTTTATTTATTTTATTAAACATTTTGTATTGTTATATAATTTTCATGGTATGATAATGAGATTGATTATTGTTAACCAGATGATATTTTGTACTTGCAGATAAAATTGTTTTGCACCTAAAGATGGTATTATAGCCGAAACGTTGTGCATCAATATTTAATAAAACAGTGGTGAAGTTAAATATCAGCCTCCAATTTATTCATAAAAAAAAAAAAAAGAATAGTAAAGGATAATAATGTGATAATTACAACTTTCTTAGTGAACATCACTATAAAACGCTTATTGAAAGACAGCAGGCAATTGATAGGTGTCAACCATATCATTTAAATACGTGATTAAATGACAATAGTACATATATTTCAGATTTATTTAATCATTTAAAACAAATTAAATTATATGAATCGATCTAAAGCTCCCAAATTATAATATTATTTGAGCCTGTCATAATATACGCGGGTATATTATTAATATTTTTAATTATATTATGATTACTTTATTCTTATTATTTTTTAGTTTATTATTCCCCATATTATTTATATAAAAATAAAATTATGTTTGTCATTTATTAGCCTTCTCCATATATCAATTATGAACAGCAATTAGTAATATCATTGAATTAGAACATGATTTTGAATTGAAACATCACTATTGTTGTGTATCGCTTGTATCAATAAAATAAGATAATCCCGGGTTTTTATCGTAAATACACATTTTAGTGTTTATTTTTACGTATGTGACAAATATTTAGATTCAAATATTTGTTAAGATAAATGTACTTTTTAACATAAGTGCCACTATACAAAATGTACTTTGTTAAGAATAGAATCAAAAACTACTAATGATTTTGGTTAAACGTGTTATATCAATGTAAAATTAAAACAATTATTCAAATATCTTTCATCTACAAGGCTTAAACATAAATATTTCAACCCTATAATACCTTTATGTTTTCTAATTAAGAATAAATTGAAATACTTTTAAGGCCGATATATAGTTGTTTTGCTTTCTTATTTATCAAAAAAGAAATAAGATGGGGGATGGTTGAATAGCTTTGATATTCCTTTAACATAAACATAAAATTACTCCCTCCAACGAAAACAAACAAAAAAAAAAACTGATGTCTTACATTTTATGATACGCAGAATTCAAATGATGAATTTTAATAAATCCGTCTGTCACCCGTACGTAGATTTTTATCAAAATTACTGGACCTATTTTTTCGACATATAGTAAAAAAAAAATTAACAGGGCGTCGAACGCTTCGACTATAATATCAGCTTATTAGTTTCATTATGGCGGCGGCTTAAAGGTATTTTAATTAAATAACTCAGTTATTTATAAAGATCAAGAAAAAATGTAAAGAGCCTTAGTATTAGGCCACCGCGATTATATAAATGAAAAAAGAAAAAAAAAATTAAATTGTTACCAATATATAAGCTCGAAATCAAACAGACAGATAAAAAGACGTATAGAGAGTTACTAGTTTAGTAAATTTAGTAAAGGTTAGTAAATTAAGCTCTTTGATTAATTCACGCTATGCAAACAAATTTAATGTATATAAATCGAGATACGATAATATCATATAATTTGTTTATTTATTCAACGTCACTTTATGCTACTATGGCTAATCGGACGATGCTACAAAGGGAGTCCTAAACTTTGCCTATCCAGGTTTAATCAGGATTGGGATCATTAATGAGTACCTGACATCTCAGAAGCTCGAGACCAACTTTTTAAGTTCCCTCTGAAAAACGGAATATCTAAGGATTTATTATTTACATTTAAAAAAATCTAGGGCCATCTGTAAGGTTTTCGGCATAGAATTGTCATGCTATTCACTACACCACAGGTGACCCTGCTCCATTATTCGGAAATAATAAACCATTGTGAAATAATTTTAAGTGTTTTAACTTTAGTTAAGTACAATATATTCCAATTATTACTATTATTATTATTTAAATTTAAATATGATGTATCATTTCATTGATTTTTCTTTGATTATAACTATTATTACCTTTGCGATCGTGAAAATTTTCTAATTCCAATATTCAACGGAAATACATATTTTAATGACCCCTGGGTCCAAATAACCAAGTTCCGAAAAACGGTCTGTATGTGTGGGTTAACTCCCGCGCGTAAACGAAAAGTCCTATGAAACTGAGATTTCATATTAAAAAACTATACGCCCGAGATGTTACAGCAACATTTTTATCAAAAGCAGCTAATCAGAAGAGCCACTTTATACCATGCATTTTACACCTATTTACGATTTACTAAAAAACGGCACAAACGATTTTGATTAAACTCGCTATCGACAGGGCTTAAATGCAGATATTTCAAAATTTCTTCTTCTAAATTACCTTTAATTTCGTAGTTTTTATAAAATTTGCAATATTATTTGATTAGCATTGCTAAAAAAACATGTAAACATATAAGTTAAACGAATTCGATGTCCAACTAAAGGAGATAACTGCAAAAATATTTTTTTTTATGTATTTTTTTTGTTTTTGAACCTATGAAAAGTAATATACATGTATAATATACTGTTGGAAAGTTAAAGATTTTAGGAAAAATCTATTATCTATTATCTCATACACAATCTTGTGAAAGTTAATGGATAGTGATGAAAAACCGAGAAACTAAATTTATTATTTTAGTTAATAATATAATAGATTATTTATTTAATAAAACACATGTTTCTATTAAAATGTAATGTAAATAATAATTTAACAATTTTATTTTCGTTTATAAATTTGTTTTTAAAATTTTAAATTGATATAAATAACGAAGGTGATTGAAAGTCGTGTGTTGCGGGCACCAGATTTGTTTTTGTTATTATTATTATTATTATATTTTTCGTTTCTTTTTTTCGTACTTTTCAACTGGCTACTGTTTTAACTTTATTTTTATTTAATATTCATGTTATAATTTTTATAGCTACAAAATCTCTTATATCGTATATATATTACTTTATAGCCTTGATGACGACCAGTAATGAGGGTCGAAACGTTGATAATACAATAAGTATATATTTATTTTTTTTTATTTATTGAGATATATTACAATTTGTTACAAAATGAACAATAGTAATATTGATATGAGACCACATTCATACAATATATACAGAAAATAATAATAATAATAGTCAAATTACATAAAATAGAAAATAAATAAATTCATATACATACAATAAAATAATAATAAATAAAAAAGCAAAACAAATCAAAACAACAACCTATAATAAGATAAATAAAAAGTTGGCAAATAAATAAACATCATACAAACAATCATAACTATATACAATATATACAACTGCTAGAGGGACCCTAGACTGCGCCTTTCCCTCTACTTGTGGAGGAAAAAGCGGAATCCAAGAGATCCCAACGCCTCTATCTTAGCCGCATCACTGGTGTGAGCCAGTGGAGGCCGAATTAGGAAGCTGTATAATACAATGAGTAGTTTTTATTAAAAAAAAAAAAAATATCACCACCCAAACCTCTATCTCTCATCCTTCATCAAATTAATATTAAAACTTGAAGTTAATAATAATGCAGTGGTTATGCCCCTTACCCTTTGGAGAGTCAAGTATAGAAGGAAGCCTGCATGACGAACCCCAGCTAAGAGGGAGACTGCAACAGTTATTAGCATAGCAGGACGATGCATACACTATCACTTACCCCGCGACCGCCTGGTATTTAGCCCCTGGTCAACTTTGAACTTTGTAAGTTTGCCAACAGGACTTGATTAAGCCTCGTTTAGATGTTTCCTAATGAGGGTGAAGTACAAGGTTGAAGGGAATCGCGTGCTAGTTTCTCAGATCTCAGATGTCGCCAACCACAATCAGTGAAATACTTCAACCATATTTGTTGTTGTGGAAAGGATTCAAATCACGAGTACGAGAGACTGACCCCGATGGAATGCGCATTTGAAAAGATCTTGCAGCAAATATAAACCCTCTTCTATTTTGAATAGATAAAATGAGACGGTAAAAGTAAGAATGCGCAATCTGAAGATGACAGATATATCTAGTATGACGAAAGAAATTTATTTCCACTGATGTCACTTTAGTAGGTAGAGCATGGACCAAGGACCAAGCTTCGAGGTAAACATCTCTTTAAAAATAAGATTTTAAAACTATAACTGCTCATCATTAATTTAAGAGTTTAAAGAATTGTATGAACTGAAATGTAATGCACAGTGATATATTAAGCAAGTACTTTCTGATTTAATATAAAAAAATAGTAGATTCGCCTGTCTCTGCTTCGCACGGATAAAATTTCAATGAGGTGTAATTTATGTTTTAAAAAATCTCTGTCTGACCGCTTTAAAGTTTATCGCTTTGGGAGTTTTAGTTTACCGTAAGGAAAAGTGCAATCAGCAAGAAAACGTGTTTGTTTTTTTTAATATTTGATCAACGGCAGAAATAAAAATATAAATAAAAATTAGTCAAGTATATTCGCTTACTATTTTAACGATAAGACGGAAATTGTATTCGGTTTATTACTATTTTATATTTGAAATGAACTATTTGAATTCAGTACGTAATATTGTTTCTAAAATCATGTGAACTAAATGTAATAATACAACTTGCACGATCCTGTATGACATTGATACCCTCTCATTTCAACAATAACATATGTTTATAATTTTATGGACTTGCAACAATTTTATATTAACTTGTACAGATTATTTTATTGTATATTGACTTTTCTAAATTTTTGCGCTTTCTAACGGTATATTATACCCCTATGTTACTACTTGTATTTTAGGAATATTTTTTTTATGACTTGGTTACAGAAAAAAATATTTTTTCCGTTTAAAAAATAGTTAAATAGCAATGTATTTACCTTTAAACTTTCGGGGAAGAATCCCCTAAATGGTGGTGAAAACCGTACCAAAACCCGTCTTATAGTTGAGAAGGAGTTAGCAGAAAACAAAATCGCGTTATCATTTTATATACATAGAGATATACGAGGTATACTATTCACCGAGAAATCCCTGGACAATTAACTCTTTAATGTCAAGTTTCAATGTTTACTGACCATGGTATGTACCTAGAATAATATTTTCAAATGTCAACCATATTTTAGTTTTCTTCTGCTAAGAACCAGAAGCTCTACGGAATTATTAAGTTACCAGAAATATGGCAAAAGGTCATCGAACAGAAAAGAAGATATTTCATTGATTAAAGTTCACTTTATGTAAAGAAACAATTGAGTCACACTACAAAACTAAAATTACTTTCTCGCTAACACATAGAATAGACAATCAGATAAAATGTAACCATTAAAAATTAATAAGTCGTTCATTTGATAAGTGCACTTCATTAACTCAATATATCTGGACAGTATTGTTTTGCTTTGTACTAAAAAAAAGTATTACTATGGGAAAAAAAAAAAAAAAAAAAAAAAAAAAAAAAAAAAAAAAAGAAATGAATAATTAGAAACAAAAAATTAACAACAAAACAAAAAAATATGCTATGAAATAAGAAAAGCATAAGACGAATATTTAAAATTCTTACCACAGTATTTTAAGATATACTAAACTTAATTCAGTTTAATACTACTATTTTTTATTGAAATCTCTATAGAATGTATTTAAAAAAATCTAGTGCGGGCAACACACGACTTTCACTTTACCTCCGTTTTTAGAATCGATTAAAGAATTTTCAAATACAGTAAGAGATAAAAATGAGTTAAACCATTAAATAATTAGTTAAATGGAATTTCTATAGAAACATGTGTTTTATTAAAAAATCTATTACATTATTATCTAAAACAATCACTTATTTTTATCAGCTTTTCATCACTCTCTTTTAACTTTTGGAAGCTTTTGCATGAGATAATATTTTTTTTATTGTTAGCTTTCCAAAGGTATATTATACATGTATATTACTGTTCTTAAGTTAAAATACAATAAATTGCATCAACAAAATATTAGTTTTTTCTTTAGTTTCATATTTACCTGTTTTTCATCAGTATTTTTACAGAATCAGCAAAATTAAAGGTACTTTAGAAGAAGAAAATTTAAAATATCCGCATTTAGGCCCTGTCAGATTATTTTAATCGGAATGAAACCTACACGATTTAGCGAGTTTAATCGAAATCGCCGGAACCGGTTTTGAGAAAATCATAAAAAGGTGCAATAGACATGGTATAAAGTGGCTCTTCTGGTTAACCGATTTCGATCAAAAAGTTTTTGTAACATCTCGGGCGTAAAGTTGTCTTAAATATAAAATTTCAGTTTCATAGGACTTTATGTTTCCGCCCGGGAGTTACCACACACACACACACACACACACAGGACCTTTTTGCGGACTTGGTTATTTGGACTCAAGGGACCCTAAAACGTGTATTTCCTTTGAAAACTGGAATTCGAAAATTTTCACGATCGCAATACTCTTCCTTACTATATATAGTTAGTGAAAGTAATAAAACGTAATTCAAAATATAACTAGAAAAAAAAATTTACTGAAAATTTTAAATAAATAAATTAAAAAATAAAAACCTGTAGCTCTACAACCCATGAAGGTCTTTTGGGTTCCGTAGAGGTTCGTACTGTTTAACGCCCAAAAGCCATGCATGGAGGTAATTAAACCAAGATCACAGGCAGGTTTTCCCCCCACATTCAAGTACACACTTTATAGAGAAGGGGTGTGCCTCAGCCGGGGCTAAACCCTGAACCCGGAGAACAGTAGACTGGTGGCACCAGTGGTGCTCTACCCACTAGACCACGCAGCTTCACAAATAAGTACAAATATAAATTTGAGACTAAAAATGTTTAATTAAAAAAATAGTATGATTGGCATAGCAGGCCTTTGACAAGGCTGCTACCATATATACTGTACGTCAAAATAATTTATACTATTAAGATCATTAATTTTTAAGATGGGTTCAGTATAGATCTATGCTGTTTCTTGGTCTACGGCCATTGCAGGAAGTAATCAGACCGAGACCAACCCAATTTTTAGATACAAACAATTTATAGAGACTTGGTATGATTCAGGAATCAGCAGTAGCCCCTGCTCCAAAATCCCCACGGCTGAATTAATAGAATAAGTAATTACGAAATCGGAACGCTAAATATTATATTTTTACTCAAATAAAAAAATTCTAGGTCGTGGGTTCAAACCTGCAGATAGCTCTAGATTTTTTTAATGGCAGTCAAAAATCCTTAGTTATGTCATCTTTCGGAGAAGACGTAAAAAGGTGGTTCCGACTATCTTTTTTTTCATATTATCGATTTTGAAATCGATTATTTTAAACTATTGAGTACATAGACAATATTTTGTGAGTATTTGCCCATCTATAGTCTCAAGCCTGTGCGATGTCAAGTACTCGTTAAAGATCCATATCCTAATTAAACCTGGATATACAAAATTTAGGACTCCCACTGTAGCATCGTCCGATTAGCCATAGTAGCATAAAGTGACGTTAAATAAATAAACAAACAATCCTTAACATTATAGTCTCAAAATGTTTAGTTTTTAACAAATAAAATACTTTCAGATTTTTTATTTCCACCCATAAACGAAATAATTTAAATTTAATAGATATATAAACTTTTTAAGAAGCCTTATAATTCATTATTTACAGAGATAAAAGATAAGAGAAATTAATAAGACATGAAGGGTAATAAAAAGCGAGATAAGGGACCACCATGAGGAGCGATGACAAAAGCAGCTGACCGCGATGGGGCGGCCAGATCTGAGGGGCCCAGCTGATATCGATCCCCGCCCAGCTGGCTTCGCCCCTTTTCACAACTATTTCATTCATCCCTTTTTATGACCCTTGGCATACAGTAATCATTTATTTTATATATCTCATAAATACCAATAATAAGTTAATTAGTAAGTCGAATAAGTTTAATAAATAATATTAAAATTAAATTAATGCATATCGTTAAATAAAAGACAATCCTAACTAACTCGAGAAATTTTTAAAGTTTAATTAAAAAGAGTAGAAAAGAATAATTTTGTTGTTGAAAATTTATACTATGTTATAATTTTGATACATCAACGTTATTAGGACTTGATTCTTTGATCGTCAGCAATATATGTTACCATTAAAAAAAAAAAAACTGCCATAAAATTAACCGTTATCTTTTAAAATATTGTTGAAATTAAAGAAACTCTGAGTTATGGAGATTTATGATCTACTACAATTAAGTTACACAATATTTATTACAAACAATGCATATCAGATGCAGCACAGTATATTTCCAATTACGTTTAAGATATGAGCGATTCGCTCTATTTCATAACCCTTCAATAATAAGCAGTTAAATATTTTTATTAACATATTCAGAAATGGCTATTAGTTACATAATATTTTGCAATATTTTATTAGTGCGGAATTATTTCTTAGTTAAATAAACAACTTGCTCGAGCCGAGAGTCTCTTTCATATATTTTGTTATCATGAATTTTACGTGTTACCACATATATATAAAATCCTGGCCTGCAATAAAATAAGACTTCTTATATGAAAACAAAAAAAAGTAATATCATCAATGCTAGACAAATATTGTATATTAAGGATTATAAAGTAACGTTAATCACAAATTTTTTTCATATTTTTGATATATCAATTAACAGTTTAAGCAACATAAAATCTTTTTAAAATGCTAAAGAGTTATTATAGCTTTTGAAATTCCAAATAATGTCAATATGAACACATCACTGACTTTTAAACGTTTGAGTATGTTAAGCATTACTCATTAATTACGGATCACTAATTGAAACTTAAAAAAAAAAATTCAATATTTTTAATAAATTAGTTTATAACAATATTTTTAGTGATACAGCTACCACCTAAAAAAGAAATATAAGAAATTATAATAATAAGCACTGTTGGTTGGTTAAGGGATATTTTTTGGCCCTATTTAATTTAGAAGATTGGACTTCAAGAAAGATGTAAGGGAACTATATATTTCTTCCAGAACCTGCGGCTAAAAGTTGTAACTAGTAGGTTAGAGTGGGAACGGAGTTCTTCATGATAGGAATGGTACCTGGTTCGGGCCTAGTGAGCAACGTATAGAACATTACGGTCTTTATGAATGAGTATATTCAAAGTAAAGTAAGCAGAATGTAAGGATTAGATACAAAAAGAATTTGATGGTTTAGTAAAGCCCGATAGCTCAAGCCCGTAAGTCCATATCAGCCTTATGGTTGTCATGTAGATGAGCCGTTTGTAGTTAAGTAGAAGGTTTGATCGTTTGTCCGGTAAGTGTTGAAGTATTCAAAACCGTCGGGTAGTTGTTCAGTACCTAGATATCGGATATATTCAACAGGGAAAAGCGGAGTGTAATTAAAACACTCTAGGGCAGGATGTCATAGGTTTACCATAAAAGGTTGTTTTGTTTTTTAAATATTTTTATTGAAATTTACAACTGTATTTTGTAATACAACAAGTAAATATGCTGGTAAAGATAAAATACATGAAAAAACATGAAGAGAGACTGCCCATTGGCAGCACTCTAGTGGTCAATCTAAACAAGAAGTTCTCGAGGCCATCTTCTTTTCAGACGCGTCGGAGGATTATCAGGGATCGAAGAGGAAGCTAGGATAGAAACTAGTGGGTTAGAGTGAGAATGGAGTTTTGCATGGAAAGATTCATACCTGGTTCGGGCCAAAACAGTAATATAGGGAAAATCAAGATCTTTGTGGACGAGCTTATTCGTGACAAAGTAAGGAGCGTTGAGGATTTTACGAAGGATTTTGGATTGTAAGGATTGGATACGAGAGGAATTAGATGGTTTGGTAGAGCTCCATAGCTCAATTCCGTAAGTCCAGATAGGTCTTATAACAGTCATGTAGATGAGTCTTTCGTGGTCGAGTGGAAGATTAGAACGTTTGTCTAGTAAGTGTTGAAGTTGTATAAAACGTCGTGCAGTTTCTTGTCGTTTCACCATGAAAGGTAAAAAAAAAACTATTTTGTAGGATTTGTTTCAATTATCCGATTCTGACACCCTACTGCAAGGTCTCTGACGTGGGATTGAAGAGTTTGAAAGACAAAATTTGGACCGTTTTTGACAAATACCACTAAATTGTTAGCATACGTAAAAAGGAAATAAGTAGGACAGGTTGGGATATCAGCTATTTAGACTGTGTAAAGAATGGGTCTAAGAATACTGCCTTAAGGAACGACAGTAGACTTATTATAAAAAAAAATATAATATAAAAAAGTATACGTTATAAAAGTAAGTTGAATGTCATAAACTTAAAACTGGTACAACACATTTATTACAGTATAACTGACTTTAATAATCATAATTTCATAAATTATTTCATAATTCAGAAGGCATTAGGCATGCCCATTAACAATAAATCAATGGGAACATTATTCATCTTTACGAAATAAAAAAGGAAGCCAATAAATTTCTCGTTGACAGTACATCAATAAACCCGAGCTTGTAAATTTAAATGCCCGGGGTAACTGGGATTAACACATTGGCGAATCGATAAAAAAAAATTAATACAAAAAAAAAAAACACTGGCCTAAAATACCAGAGAGGAAGAGCCTGAGGGTGGAAGAGTGTTCTGGTTATGCCAGGTCTCCGGTAGCTCCTAAGGCTACCATAACTTTTGGAAAGATTTATAGCTACCGGCACGGGAGTCCTTACAAATTGTTTTAACCCATCACGGCCAGGGCGTACGAAAAAAAATAGCCTAATAAATTATTCACCGAAATATCTAATTGAAAATTATGCCTTCTTAATGATATGTTTGCTTTCACTCATTCCGAAGCGGCAAGCGGTGGTTAAGCGGTAAATTCATATCATTTTAATTAGGTCGTTTTAAGGAGCAGCGGTTTCTCTCCCATCGGCCCTTCGCGTTTTGATTGATAACTTGCAGTTGATAGTGACGTTCTATAATTAAACTTAAAATATGATACCTTTCAATAAATGTAATTTATTTAAAATACTAGAGAGCTCAGTTTTTCGGGAATAATCATCATCTCATCAGTTAAGTAATAATTTCAGAGAAATAAATTTAAAATATTCAAAATTAAGGCTATTTCAGTTTCAATGAGGATAAAGGCACCTGATATAAACGATCATTAGGTCGAGACGTTGATTGTATAAATGGTACTATGGGAATTTTTAGGAAATTGACATATTTATATCCTAGCTGACTAGTTATATTGAAATTCATCATTAAAATTTATCTTTAAAACAATCGAATTCTTGGAAAATACTTGAAAAGATAGTATGTATACGTTTGATTCCAAACCATACTAAAACAATTCCCTTCCATTACTATAAACATAAAGTAATTAATAAAGTAAAAAAAAATCCAGATTTTAATGTAAAAAGGCACTTTATTATGAACTAGCTCAATAATAAAGTAACGAGATATTTGTGCGATAACTGTAAAAATCCTAAAATAGATATTTTATCTTTAGTCAAGCATCGCCTCAAAAGTAAGTTTTATCAAAATCATAAGAAATTTTGTACAGAAATGTTTCAATTTGAAATCCATAAAATAAATTAGTACCGCTATTAGTCAAATTTAATGAAAAAGTTTCTGTAATATCCCAGGCTTCTTCTTCTTGTGGTGCCTATTCGTCACGGATGCTTACTTTATCAACTGCTGCACGAAAAAGGCGTATTGTTGTTGTGTTAAACCATGTATGCAAGTTCTTTAACAAAGATATCTACCAGGCCTCCTCCTGTTTTAATCCCAGGTTTGCACCTGTTTTTAAATATATAAATGCATTTTTAAAACACATATAGCGATGTAAAAACGTTTATGCTATACCAGCCACAAAAACACTGAGTCTTTTTGATTATCTGAACTTGAACTGTATATTTTTGTTTTGCGCAAACTGTAAATTTTCACGACCGGAATATTTTACCGTACAGTACATGTATGAGAAATTATTTTATAAAAATATGCATCTTAAACTAAGAAGTTAAAATTAAGTATTTCAATTAAAATTATGTAAAATAATTTCGTACACCAGTTTATTTTAAAGAAAATAATATTTTTACAGACATAATGAATGATTCCAACAAGACAGTGTTATACTAAAAAAAATCGTAAACATTTTATCAATAAAATATTAAATATAATAAATCGCAGCAACTTCTTCGGTTCTCTACGGGCTAATCTCAACCTCATATACTTAATTAAGGTGATTTGATTAATATAAATAATATCCTCGATATATCTATCGAGCGTTTATGATAGCGTTTATGATTATTATTTAATCAACGATTTTAGACCAACTTAACTAGAAAATCAATACATAGCAAGTTTAGGTATTGACAACATAGTGTTCCCAGTAGGTCGATTCGTCCTGGGAAAGAAACTTTAATAAGAAGACAGTGCCTATTATAACAAGAATATATACGACTTATATGTAGGTTATATCCAATGCGTATTTGGAAAAGTGGTCAAGGATAAAGGATAAATATCTCGAAATGGTAACGGAAAGTTCAAAAGGCAATAATTAAGTTTGAGTGAGAAACAGACCTATGTAGATAAACCAGGAAAACACAATAAACACGTGTGTGTTCTTGTATTAGTGAATATATACAAACATACCTTAATGTTTCGGAGTATCATCCCGATATTCTGAACAATTGTGTAAATGCCCAATTTTAATCCTTTTTATTTAAATTACAACGTCCAAAATAATTTGAAAATTAATTTGTAAACATAGAAAAACCGGCATTGTAATAATATATTTCAAAATAAAAGAAAAATTAAAATTTAGCACGTAATTTCCTGCAGAAATAAATAAAGCCCGTTCTTTAACTCTTAAGCTCCAAAATACTAAATATTTTTAGGTGGTGGAGTAATATAAAACGAAAGATGAAAAGACTCATAATTAGCACTCATTTGTAGTTAATGTTTCAGGCCTTTATCAGGGGGATAAATAACGAAGGCGAAACCATGTGGAAGTACGTAGGTATTAAAATATAAAATATTGAAAATAAGAGTACAATATACAAGCATGTGTAATATATGATTTATAAAAATCGAAATAATAATAATACAAATTGAAAATATATTTAAATAAGAAAAATCAACATCATGTTTTTATTTTTGTATCCAAAACTGTAATGGGGTGAACAACCAGTGAATTTGCTAGCAAAATATAATTTTAATTAATATGTTAGTTGTTAACTTATGAAAGCAATGAATGAATTCTATAGGTCATGTATAAATTCAATTGAAATGAAAAAATAAATCTTTAAGATCTACTTTTTATAATCTTTAAAAAATTTAAGAAATTTAAAAGTAATAAATGGTGTGATAGTAATTCTAAAAAAAAATAAATATGATATTATAATTACTAAATATAAAAAATAAATTAAAAACCGTAAAAAAATAAATAAATTTTTTTTTTCACAACTTTTAATTGATGTGAATTTATATTTTGGATAATAATTTAATTAGAACAATTTCGATATAAATTTATATAAAAATAATTTTATAACAACTTAATTCCATTAACTAATGTGCTACCAATTCCTTATTTCTCAATATTTTTTTATAGTTTTTTTCGCATTTACTATTACTGATACACCTATAAATTTTAGTAAAGTATATTTTAAATCATACCGGTATTAGGCATATTTTCGAATATTATTTAAATTTAAGTAATAACAAATTGAAAATTAATTTCAATATTAGAGTTTTCTGTCCCAGTCTGGAGTTACACTCGTGATTCTAACTACCGTAAAATGGAGGTGGTTCAAAACTGTACAAGGATTGTAAATAATTATGCTCGTTACACACGAATTTCCACTGTGTTATCTGAGTTCCAACTCCCTTCCATCAAAACATATACATACTCTTGGGCACATAAATTCTTTTCTCTTACTTCCCACTGCGACAACTCAACCATTCAAAAAATAGGTGACTATGACAAGAGTACTCTAAAACGTTACAAACACAAACGAATGAAACACATATTACTTCATCAATTATGTAATATAAAAATTTATTGGTTAAGTATATCTGCGTAACAACATCAGGCTGTAATTTTTTATGTTGATTACTCGCCTTTTTTTATCTTTATGTAATAATTTGTTTTGTTTTCAAAAATTGTTTTGTTTTCACTTTTTTTTTTATTGTGTAGATTTTTTAATAGAATTTCATACTGTTCAAAACTAACCTAGGCTATTATTACCATTAATCCCACTTGTACATAATACTTAGTATAACATGTAATTGGTGCAATACCATAACATGTATAAATTCTGAGACTTGCGGCCACTTCGAAATTCTTCTGATAATAAAAATATTTAAGAAATATATATATATTAGAGTTCATTTTAGTATTGAAGTAGTTAGATAAATCAAGACGTTGATTTTACAAGGTCGGGGGTTATCCACCGTCTTAGAGATCGATATTGATTTAACCAAGTCCAAGGTCAACCATGAAACTTTACACGAAGGAGAAAACATAAATAAATGAACATAATAGATTATTTGTAATAATGGAGTACAAGAGTTGTTTATCTGGTGCTAAGGGGTGTATCGAGGGAACAGGTTCGAGGAAGGTCTTGATCCAGGGAACGACAGGGAAAGTGGACGGGAGCCGGGGGTGGCTATCGACCGCCTCCGCCGTGACGTCACTACCATGACGCCGTCAGGAGTGACGTCAGCTAGCGGCAGCCCAATGGGGCGGGAGGCGAGAGTGACGTAGCCCGTGACGTCGCCGGTTAGGGGGGGAGGGCAGAGACGGATTTTATATCAGCAACCGCCTAGTGGTAGGGAGCCGCCAGTCGTTCGCGAGTCAGTGACTGTCTGTGTGCTACTCTGAGAACAGGAGGAGTCCAGCTCTGGAGCCAGCCTCACCGAAAGGTACGTCCCTACAGCTACCACGGCCGTACCTCATACATCTCTTTGTGCCGTACGATATGTTCCGGTCGCGATGAGCTCTGATAGAGATATGAACGAGATAATAGCGCGAGTATGATCAACTGGGCTCAGAATCACTGCAGCAGTGACGCGAACAACAACCGAACCTCCAACCACCCGGGACCAGGACTTAAAAAGAGAGGATTTGCCTTTAGTAAGTGGGAAAAAAAAATAAAAAGATATTACTTGCTTTTACTAACAGACTAACAATTGAGGTGTTGGGGTAGTTTGTGTATCCTAATTGTCGCTTCACTAACCCTCCGCGACCTGCGCCACCGGCATATAGCCCTTAATATTTTTCCATTTAAATATTTCATTTATTTCTTTTAATTTACTTATAGATTATATCTAATTAGATAATTTTTAATCGTGTAAAAAAAAAGGTGAAGTTATTTAACAGTTAAATTGTGTAATAATAATTGTAAAAAAAAAAAATATGATAAAATAATTACTAAATTTCAACAAAATAAAATAAAACCCGTGATAAATAATTCCAAACATTGTTTCTACCAAAATCTTAATAGATGTTAATTTTAATATGTGGCTTATAATTTATTTTGAGTGATTTTGATATAAATTCAAATAAAAATAATTTTAAATCATTTTTAAACTAGACTTTAAATAAATTAACTACTGTGCTACCAATTGGTTATTTCTCAATATTTTTATCGTGATATTATATCATAGTGTCCCCACATCTACTATTATTAATACAGTTATAAATAACAATAAATTATGTTTTTAATCATTATTTGCGATTCAACTACATAATACCGGTATGAATGTCATATTTGCGTATATTATTAAAAATTATATAAGGACAAATGTAACGAATTTTCCATTATTGTCATTTGTAAAAGTCGCCATTAATAAGATAAAGTTTTAAAAAATTAGGAATAAGATGAATCGTGTATAATAAGGATTCGAAGTTAATTAAATATTAAACTTATCAAAACTATGGTGATAATGAACTATATTTAGGCTTGAATTTAACTGACTAAAAATCGATATGAAAAAATAATAATAAAAAAATATTACAATAAAGTAACATATTTTATTATTAAAACAATTACTGTTTTGAATTATAAATTACGTTTGAGACGATTATATCTATTAAATATCCTCTTTATAGCCTGTTATAAAGTGATAAACCGTAATTTAATAAGACGGTCGGCCGTAGACGGCGTAGTGGCCGGCATGATCCGCAAGCCATTGACGGGGGAGATACCGTTCCCTTGCGCCTACGCCTACGCCTACACCGGTATCCCTTCTTCCAACGGTAACAATTCATTTTTATTTTAACATAATGCCCTCCCTCTGAGCTGGGTACTTACACCCACTCATAAAAAAAAAAGTCTAGATCACTTTCGCTCGAAAAGAAAATTAAAAGAAGATTTCAAAATAAGCCGAGATTATGTATATAATAAGGGGAAAATCATTTCTGTACATAAGATGGATGAAGAAGTCGTATCCCCGATGAATGACAGTGGATAAATTTATGTTATCTTAAAAGTGCATTGTGGATACTTATAAAAATGTAAGTAGATTTTAAAAATAAAACTATGCTTAAGTTATTTTAGTAAAATTATTTTTCAAAATAACGTTTCTAGAATGTTGACTATAAGTTTCAAAAATATTATCTCTCTTATAAACAATTCTACAGAACAGCCGCTTAATAAACGCCCACACACAGCTAGAGCATACTTTCCCTGTTTGATAAAATATGAATTTTACGTGCCATTAAAGTACAAGTAGTCTTTTGTAAGTGTAATACGTCATAATAATAATGATTAAAACATCATTAAAAAAAACATCAATAAAAAATAAGATTATTTCGAATGAATAACAAAATATTGAGTATTTATCAAATTCAAAATCTATCAACTTGTTAAAAAAATTTTACAGACAAAAGAAAAACGAAAGAAAGTTTAAAAAATATTTACTTAAACTTCAGTATCATGAACAAAAATAATATTTATGACTTAAATAAATTGGATTTACTATTTTAAATAACAGAATATTTCCTATATTCATGATAACGTAATTTATATTAAGCTCAAGGGATAGGTACAGAACTAATTATATTTTTAATCTTAGCCTTAAATCAAAACACTATAGTAATTAAATATATTAAAAGATGACAGAACAAATGATATTAGATTAAAACTTAATAAATTCAATAATAATTCATATAAATAATTGAATTTAAAAATTGCAATATATGCTAAAAATATAAAATAAACCTAAAAGTTTTTCAACTATTTTCAATGATCAGAACGAGATGAGACTAAATTAACAACAGGGTGAGGGATATTAATTAAATTTCAACATTTCATGAGACAATTTGTTAAAAAAAATAATTGTCTTTAATATACTGTAATCAGAAATGCATACATACTTACTTTATTAATATAGTGATGGGGTTGAAAACGGGTCATGTGGTTAGAACTCACGTGGGGCGGAGCGGTGACGTCGATCGGGGGTGGCTAGTGACGTCATTACCGCAGTAATGACGCCGCCGTTCGATAGACCGCCCTCGACCTCCACATTACACATTCACGGCCACCCCCAGCCGTCTATAGATTCACCGGTAAGTGAGTATAACTTAGCAAAATGTATGCACGGATGCGATGCAATTGCTAATGCCGATTAAGTGCAAATATGCATATCACGGAAGGGGATCAACCTTACAGATAATCAAGAAAAACTAGGAACTAAAAGATCTATGTGTAAGGAAAACTTATATTTTTCCACAGCAAGCTAGATTGGGGAAAACAAAAAAAACATAAGAAGATATTTTTCCGTAGGACCCACTAAACATAATTACTTTTAGTATTATTTTATCGTAAGAAGTAGTATTTGAATTCGTTTGTTTCAATCGATTTACTTATTATAAGAACTAAAGGTTGTAAATATATGTACGATATCATCAAATATACATACATATAATCAATAATGCATGTAGTACCGTTTAATAAATAACTGTAAGCTTAAATTGAATGACTAAAATATATTCTGTAAGTATTTTGTAAAATTGATTTGCCATTTACCTACTAACAAAATTAACTTTTTTTGCTTATATATAGCTACGTTATCACTCAAAGATCAGTTATTATAAATTCAAAACTGATAAAAAGAAAAATAAACAGCACGAAATACTTATAAAAAAATACAAAAGTACAGGAGTTTTATAATAATCAATATTTTGATATATCTGCGTTAAATTCAATAATAAGGCTTTGTCAGAAAGGTTTATCACAAAGATATTTATTTAAGATATTCTTGTCACCATTTAACCAAGATTACCCATTTAATCGTAAATACAAACCTGAGATAATTCTAAAAAGGTAATCTAATTTCGATGTAGAAGAAAATTTTCCTTAATCATGTAAAACAAAAAAAATCCTGAGCAAGTAACTATAGTTTCCTTAAAATCAAATCCTTCTAATAGAACCGTTTCGGAGTTTTCTTTGTTTGTTAACTGCCTGGCTTTTTTTAACGGTTAAAATATAGAAATGTAACGGTGATTCTCAATATAAATACCTTTGGAAAAATCTTTCGTGAAAAATGCAAATAAAATATTATAAACCTACACGTATTTTAAATGGCTAGAATAATAGTATGCATTTAAAAAATCCCTATATTTTTGTGAGAAAAATTTATAATTGTATATACTGATGGTAATCTATATTTATTTATTAAATTGAGCGCATCAACCACAAGAAACTTTTGTGCATCTTATTACTATATTATTTGCAATTTTTTTGGGTTTTGTATATTCACATTTTCTGCATTAAAAATATTCTACAAGGAAAAATAAGGAATTATATTTGTTATTGCTTATTATATCTACTATTGCTTATTATAATAAATAGAAATAGTAAATTTAAAAAAATGAGCTGATTTTAAACATTAAACTTATTCAAAGAAAATATATTCAACAGTTATTTATATAAATAACATTATCAGTTTGTTTTACAGAATTTCAACTCGGCGTCTTTTAACTGTAATTAAATGCGTCAATGCGTTCTTTCTTTGTTTCTGTTTGTATTTATTTCTTTTTCGGTTCTTTTTCTTTTTTGGAAATCCCCGTGATCTGATATTCTGTATACAAATTGCAGTTTATAAGACAGGAAATTCTGGAGGTAAAAGTGGTCGGAGAATCCAACCTCAGACAGTGGTCATCGGATCGGCATTTCCGTAAAGTTTCCTTTCGAAAAAAAAAATATATTACAGTAATTCAATTAAAACGGTAGATATTATAGTTATATGTTAGGATAAATAGTTATATAATATTTATATTTCAACACATATTTCATAATAACAGTATTATTTCCGAGTTGATTTACAAAAGTGTACGTAATAAATTCTTACTGATCATGAAAATTCAATATTTGCCGAAAATTATTTTATTTATTAATTCTCGAACACATGTATATTCAAATGTATGTATATTATTAATACACATACAATTTTTCAACCCTTATACATACTATTGCGTAAAGGTTAGAAGTTGAAAGGTTAATGAAAATTATACAAAATAAAGTTCGATAAATTTCTAAATACAATATTTGTATCCTATAATTTAAATTAATATAAATTATTATAATAAAAGTATTAATAATATTATATTATATTCTAATGGTGGATGAATGTTTAAAAATAAATTTTTCGAAACATTAATAATCAGATTATACCATCAGTATAATTTTTATAGAAAATAGTTTAAAACAGATTTTTTTCCTAAATTTTTTTCCCTGAGCCGATTGTAGAGTTGCCTATTAAATTTTAATGAAAGCTTTAATGCTCATCATAATTTACAATCATAATCGATTTAAACTACTATAGCTTCTTAATCTGTTACTACTACGTTTAAAATTTATCGGTTACTTTGTAATATGGAAATTTAATAAATGTAATTTAAAGTTAATGTTATACATTTATTTTTCGTCTTATAAATATTACTGGTAAAGATCGATATATATTATTTGTTATTCTGAGAATAATTTTATTACAATTCAAAATAATTAATTTATAAAAATTGATTCTATTTAAAATTTTGCCTTTTAAAGTAGTATAAAAAAACATTGAACTACGGAATATTTTTTAAAGAACTAAACCTATGAATTATTGACTATTTATAATGACAGAGTTTAGTTGGGCTTTGAGAATATTTAATGAGTAAGTGGGGGAAAACGACGTTTCGGACTACATTTTGGTTATTTATACTAGATTATTATTTTATTTTTTTTTCAATTAAATGAAGAGGATTAAAAGAAATTTAGAAATAAGAAA
The DNA here is from genome assembly GCA_023052935.1 of Piezodorus guildinii. Lineage (NCBI taxonomy): Eukaryota > Metazoa > Arthropoda > Insecta > Hemiptera > Pentatomidae > Piezodorus > Piezodorus guildinii. Next base: position 61,552,214 of record CM041292.1, read on the forward strand.
GAAAATCTGAAATTTTAAATTGCACTCGTAGTAGAGGGTGACATTATGTAGCTTTAAATGTTAAAAATACAATTAATATAAAATGTTCAGTCAGTTTTAGAAAATCCAAAGCTGTATTTTATAGGCTTCAAAGTAAACAAGAGTAAATTCTGATCTAAATCAAAGATAGTATTATAAAAATAAATAAATGTTCAGTAGGAAAAATTACCGTCTTCCATAGTGGTAAATTTCAAGTGACCAATTCGGAAGCCGTTAATGGTAAGGAAGAAATGGGGGAATTAATGGCACATACATAAAAATTTCTATTAATTTCGAAATTTATTTTTATTACAATAGATTACGGACTTGTGTAAAGTTCGCGACAAAGGAGAGAGAATCCGACACGAACAGAGCAGACGATGGGAGGGGAATGAGAGGAGTAGGGAGGGGTGCGCCGCCCCAGTCGAGATAGTTCCGAGACCGACCGCCAGGCTGCTCCACTCACTAGGTCACTCGGCCGTCACGATACCGTTACCTGTAAGCGGTACCCTACTCGATTCTATCCATCCCCACCCCATCCTATATTTTGCCTACGTGAAATGCTTACATTTACATATTATTATATTAGGTCGAATATTATATTTATATTGTAGATTGTAATTACCAGATTCCACCGCGGGACCCTGGGTTTTACACGGCCTGTCGCGCCACTGGAAAATATATATATATATATATATATATATATATATATATATATATATATATATATATATATATATATATATAATTTATTTTTATTATTATTTTTTTAAAATCATTTTATTGGTATTTACAACTGTATTAACAAAAATGCATCAAGTAAATGTGATGTGTTATATAATACAATGACATGATATACATGTAGAGAAGCTTCCCATTGGAAGCACTCTAAAAATATTCTAAACTAGAAGTTCCCGGGGCCATTTCCTTTTCAGGCGCCTCGGAGGATTATCCGGAACTGAAGAGGAAGAAAGTATTGTTTTGTTTTGTTTGTTTATTTATTTAACGTCACTTTATGCTACTATAACTAATCGGACGATGCTACTGTGGGAGTCCTAAATTTTGCCTGTCCAGGTTTTATTAGGATAGGGATCTTTAACGAATACCTGACATCGCACAGGGCTCGGGACCACCTTTTAACGTCCCCTCCGAAGGACGGCGTAACTAAGGATTTTTTACTCCCATTAAAAAATCCTAGGACCACCTACGGGTTTGAACCCGTGACCTTTAGCATGGGAGGCTGTTACGCTAGCCACCCAGCTACAAGTGATCCCGGAAGAAAGGATTGAAACCTGGTCCGGGCCAAATCAGTAACAAAGGGAACATTAAGGTCTTTATAGATAAGTTTATGTAATAATTTAAAAAATATATATATTCATAGAAATTTAGAACTGTATTTACAATAATACAGCTAGAGACTTAGAGAAAAACACAAAACAAAGGCCTGATACACATTTATAAAAACCATCCATAGGTAGTATTCCATTAAATCAGAAGATCTCGGGACCAACTTCTGGAATTGAAGGGGAAACCAGGCTAGAAACTAGTGGGTTATAGTGGGAATGGAGATTTTTCATGAAAGGGATAGTACCTAGTTTAGACCAAATCAGTAAAATAAGGAACATTAAGGTCATCATGGATGGATTAATTCGTAAGTAGGGAGCGTTGAGCATTTTACGAAGGATTTTGGATAGTAAAATTTATAAGGAATATCATTGACTTCTTAAAAAATATTTTATAATAAAGGTACAGAATCTGTTGGATTTTATGGATGGGGGTAGAAAGAGGAGCCAGGGAAATCGGGCGGCCATCCCTAAAGATTGTTGGGACAAATATAATAAAAAAGTAAAATACAGCATTAGGTCAACCCATATTGTGTGTTTTAACTTCCTAATTTTCAAGTTTCTAGATGTTTAGACAGTGTTAAAGGAAAAAACATTTAGATTTTTGGCTTCCAACACTTTTTTAATTTATTATTAATTTTATAATTTCAACATTTTCCGAGAAACAATGAAAATATAACCGTTAAGGGTTTAGGAAAGGCACTATTATTAAATTAAAATATTATTTAGGAAATAAAAAACGTTGACAATAACAAATCAATTTTAAGCAATAAGAACATTATTAAATACGATTAATAATAATAAACAATACCGACATCACGAAGCTTGCAAGCAATATAGGTATATCCAGTTCTTAACATTTTGTAATACATATAATATTCCTATACCTGGGGGTTAAAGAATCAGTGTTTTATCTTAATTAAGTAACTGTAGATAGAAAAGTATGCATAAACATTTTATTTGTCGCTTCATATTGCAATAAATTATTGAATGGACGTTTGACATGAATCTAATAGATAAAACATTCAGGTTCATATATATTTATACAACGAATACGTGATAGCATCTAGATATTGGAATATAATATTAATTTAAATAGAAGCAGGCTGCCTTGGAGATGGAATGCAATTTCGAAACGTTAGTATAAATATAAGGATTAGAAATTAATTATAAGCTTTCTAGATCTAAAAAATCTGTTGCGCACATCACATATCCTTCACTCCTTTCTATTATCGAAACACAATAAAAATACATTTTACAATTTCAAATGTAGTATACAAAGTAATAGTAAAAAGTCTTTATAAAAACATTGTATTCCGTTTTTATGGAAACATCAACTAATTACATTTAAATTAATGTTTTCAATATTTGAAAATATTCTTCCCTTAGCTGGAAATCAAATTATTTTGGTATAAATACACATAGGATATTTATATATTTATTTTGGTTAGTGAATTTTGGTCAAAAAGGTGTTTTGTTTATCTATGGTTTGTATTATCTACGGTTTGTAGATAGGTGTTTTGTATTATTATCTTGAATATGCAATTTCAGTTTAGGGTTCAGTAAGCTCTTTCTAGATACCACACTTACCGAGAATGAGATAAATGGAGTCAGTGCGCTCCGAAACGTGTATTTCCGTTAAAAACGAAGCTTCGAAAATTTTCACGATCGCATTACTCTTCTCCAACTTTGCATCAAACATAGAGTTATATAATAATAATAATAATAAAACTTTATTCTGGGACTATGTCCCTTAAGAATAACAAAATTGTACAGTAGATATTAATATTTATGTCTGGCCAAGCAAAACAATTAAATTAATCTTTATTCACAAATGTGCAAAAAAAAACAACAACACACAAATAAGACCTATATAAATTCATGTACAAAAAATGGATAAAAAAAATAAAATAAAAAATAAAAATAAATAAAACAAATCACCTAAAGGCTACTAGGGTTGAGGAAATTATTGTAATTTACAACTGTATTACATAACACAATGAGTAAATATGCAGAGCGAAGAAAAGTCGTGAAAATATCTTGAGAAAGAGCTACCTAGTGGTATCACTTCACTAACTATTTTAAGGCAGTGGGTCCCGAGACCATTCTTCTTTTCAATTGCCTCGGAGGGTTATCAGAAATATCTAAGGAAGATAGATTATGGACAAGTGGATTTGTGTGGACAGGGCGTTTTGAATGAAAAAAGGTGCATCTATCACGGGCCATGTCTGCAACAAATGTGATGTTTAGGTCATCATGGAGGAGTTGATTTGTGACAAAATAAGGGCCATTCAGGATTTTGCGAAGGATTTTGGATTGTAAGGATTGGATGCAGGAGGAATTAGATTGTTTAGTAGAGCCCCATAGTTCGATTCCATATGTCCAAATAGGTCTGATAACAGTGATACAAGTGAGTCTTTTGTAATATACTGGAAGTTTTGAACGTTTGTCTAGTAAGTGTTGTAGTAATCGGTATCTTCGAGCAGTTTCTTGTCGTTTTAGCCTAGTGTGAAAAGCTAACAACTGAAACTTTTTTTCTTTTTCAAGTTCCATACTTTATTCGAGGTTCTCGAGCGCTGCTAAGCCCTTTTGAATAGCCAAATGCTTCGTTTTGTACACAAGGAATTATGTATGAGATGCTTAAAGAGAGGAAGTAGGGGCTAGAGAGAGTTCTCGTATGCTTTAGATTTCGCTATCATCTGAGTGCTAGCGGCTCCAATCAAAAGGAGCGACTCAGCTCATAGCACTTTCTAAACGGGCGGATGACTTTGTAGCCGCTGAGTGAGGCAATGATGCTTTAGATAGTCTTCGCATTAATCATTTTTATTTTCTCGTACAGCAGGGATCAGAGGAAGTAAGAGCAAAAGGAATTAGCAGGAGGGAACGAGAAATCTTCAAAAAATTAACTAGTTCGAAAGAAGTAGAGAAATACAGGTGAAAAAATTAAGGAAAACAAACCGAGGAAATATAACAAGGAAATATTTTACGCATAATTATTTAGCTTCTTACATCACGACCCGGCTATAAATAGACATGGAGCATTATCGCTTTTAATATCTCAGTTGTTAATATCTTAGTTGCTTCAATATCAACTATATAAGGGCGCTAAACATAAAAGACATAAGTACATGTGTGCCTATGTATATGTTTATGTATATTTGGACATGTGTTCTACCAAGTTTATTCATACTATCCTGTAAAAGCGTTTTATATTTTCAATTAGACGACATTAAAATTGCTGTAAAGGGGTTTTAAGGAATACAACTTAAAAAAATTAATAGGCCTTTATATTATAAGAAGTGTTGAGAAAATTAAATGGTTCTGTAATTTCTTAATATATCAGTGAATACAGAACCCCATGGGCATAGCAAAGGATTTTTGTTAGATGGGAACCATCGTTAGGTGGAGGAGAGGGAAGGAGGGGAGGAGGTGGCGCAAGAGAGTATAAAATAAAATTTGTATCTATTTATTTTTTTAACCTTATCTAAATACCTCTAAATTTGAAAATTAAGTTAAAGAAAATCTGAACAACTACAACGTCTGATGGGTCTTTTACATATAGAATTCCGTACTGTTTCTAGACCAACGATTAGACCAAGATCACACTTATCCAATAGGTTTTACCCATTTTAGGATAGCCACTTTATAGAGATCAGGTATGGCCCAGGAAGGTCTCCTGACCCCAGTGTCGTCATACGGCTGAAATAACAGAATAAATATTCTGCACAACCGTGATTAGAACCCATAACCTGAAAAACAATGGGCGTTAACCACTACGTTAATTGATCCGCTACGTAGGTTAAATTACAAAATAATTCTAATATATTAATATGAATTATAATATTCAAACATTTTAAGGGCGACACGAACGAAATTTGATGGTTTTGTTTTCGGATGATATAGTGGTTTTCAGATAATGAAAATCTTTTAGCAGTAGAGGGAAAGTTTAAATGCTTATCGTGCCTACATGAATAAATTATATTGAAATCATAAAACCATTTGATGTATAACTTCAAATATTTTTTTTCGGTGATGAAACGATGACACCACAGAAAGTTCCGTTCCTTACTTTCAGATCCAATAGATTCGTAAATATTTTCGTAGGTCAATCATAATATCTGGGACAAAAAAACAGAAGATAATTCGATACGGGACAATAAGGATTGGAAGGAGATGGCCTAGACAAAGATGAGGGGAGAGTAGAGATTTGAGGTTGGGCAAGACAGATTCTCGAATGTGAGTGGACAGCCGATATCCTATGTCGAAACTGCGGATCGTGACCGGCCCGCGAGGACATAGATACCGTTCCTGCGGGATCAAGCAATGCCCTTCGGTAATGCCCTATTTAAAAAGCTAAGAAAGGATTCTCGTGTAGGCTTTAATTACTAATTAAAAATGTATTCCGTCAAACGAGTCCCCCTTTAGGAAATATCGTTATTTTTCTACTTTCGATTTTTACTCATTGCGAACTTAAGCTGGATTAATGTTAATACCTCGTAAGATATATTCATAGCATTGCTTACTTACACCAGGCAATTTTTAAAAAATCGAATATACATTATTCATGATTTTTTACCATTTATGAATTATTTAATGTTTCCCCTCGGCAGCCCTGCGAGGCTAATAGAGACCTTACCATGATTGACAGCTTGTCGCAATCAAGGAGGGAATTGTAAATATTAATAGCGCAAAAGTGTACTAAGGGTAAATATAAATTAAGCTTATTTCCGATTAGTTTCTTCTATACTTTACTGTTTTACCATTTTAAATTTAAATTGCTTAAAAAGCTAAAATTTTAATAATATAAACTTAAATCAAATAAAATCAGTTCCTATAAATAAAAATCTTTATGTCCTGGCTTTATGCTTTATGCTTTACTCATCGATGCCCTTATAATGGCTCACATATTTAAGCCGAAACGGCAAAATAATATATATTATTTACCGGAATGATCCCAGATTTTTTCTACTTATTACAATTTCAACAGTCGTTATTATAGTTTCATACATCCTTAATATATTTTTTGTATTTTTATTTCCCTTCAGTAAATAATACAATACACTATACATAAAAGCTGAACTTAAGGCAGACCAACTGAACTCAAAAGTAGACCAGTCTCTTAATTAACAACATAAATACAGGATATAATTTCCACTGATTCTTAAGTACTTATTCTGGAATATTTGAATTTTTTCATACTGCTGGAAATCGGGAGACCATAAGTAAGAATTTGTCGCATACGATAATATATTTAGTAAATAATATAAAATTTCGATAATTCCGACGTGTAATAAATTATAACGATTGCGCATTTCTATGACTATAAATAATTCAATATTAAGTGATATCGCTTAACATTTTTGTTAAATTTGAGCTCTTTGTTAATTCGATTTAGTTATTGAAGTTTAATAATCTTAATTTTGGAAAATTTTAATTTCTGAATATGAAGATAATTTTTAAATACTAAAAATGTACGAATATGATTCTACGCTGAAAGGCATAAAAAGGGTATAACAGAAGTGAGAAATGAAAATATCAATATATTTAATATTCTGAATTAATTTATACTTATTTCTTATACTCTTAAGAAATGAAATTAAAAAAATATATATTATTTACCCGTTCTAAACACTTGAAATGAATAAGGATCATAGAATGATCAGCCATTGATACAAAAAATCCTGTTTTCATTTTTAATGAACAATTGTTTTAATATACACAGAGTTGATGCAGTCCTTATCTGCATTCAGTGCCACTTTTTTAACAACAAAATTAAGTTAAAAAACAGAAACTAACTAGAGGCTAGTTTTGCCTTAAAAGGTTCTGTATAAAATGAGAGATTTGTTTCTCTTGGTATTTTAACTAAACAAAATACTTTTTTTCCACTTTAATTTATTTTTTTCATAATATTACAATAATTAATTAAAAACTGATTATTTTACATTTGTTTAAATAATATTGAATAAAGTAAATTTACGTCTTTCCGAAGACTAATGATAATTAAGACTAATTAATTTTGTATTTCCCAAAAAGATATACAAGTCGATTCCCCAAACACAAAATTATTTATGTCACGAACACTTATAGATGACAATGTAGCAACTTTATAACCCTTTTCTTTTTTTTTTTATTTGTTTGTTAACACTTTGTATAAAATTAAAGTATCTGGACAACAAAAAAAAAAAAAAAATGGGAAAAGAAAAAGGTGTTAAAATTCATTATCTCCTTTACGGATATCGGTCCGTATAATTCCCAAACCAGTTTCGAACATCCCATGCGTTCCACTCCTTTAGACGGTAATACGATCTTCGGGCGGGAGAGCGATTCATCCGAGAATTGTTATAATAAATTAAAGAACCTCCTGACATAACTCACAACATACGCCATAATTTTCCGACTCGCGGAACAAATTTTATCTTAATGTTGACTACCAAGAGGTTCAACTCTCTCCACTAAATCTTCTCGAAACAGGAACGGACGTGTACTGCCTGTGGCATTCGATTATATTGGTGCAATATGGATTCCGAAGAATCCATGAATACTGGAACACGCATGATTAACATACTGCTTAAAAATTGATAAGAAATACCTATAAATAGTTGAATAAGCAATTAATCTTCTTCTTAGTTCAGATTTAAATTTTGATTTCCAGGTTTTTTTGTAATATATTATTGCATAAGCTATAAGGTTTACACCTTCCGGAATAAGAAAGTTTATGAGTCAAATTTAATAAATATCTATTTATTTATAACTGTTATATAATAATAATAATATGACCAATTGCAGAAAAATATGTAGCAAATGAGAGTCAAAACCCGCTTTTTAAAAGGCGAATTAATTAAATTCCTAATGACCTGGCTGAGCTTGATGTTTGCGTGACGTCATGAGATACCCGGTACAAATCATTTGAATAATATCGACTACGCCCGGATTGCTACTTTCCATTGCTTCTTACTCTTACGAAATATTTCTTTAAGACCCGAAGGGATGTTTGAATTTCAGAGGCGTTAATTAATATCTTTTAGAGGAAATCGCTAGCACTTTACTCCTACACTTATGCATAGCGAACAGTTAGGAATAATTAAATGAGCGAATTAGAGCAAGCCGGCCAAGTATTTCAATCTCCTAAGATATATTTAAGAACATGTACGTAACCTTTGCATGCGAATGCAATTTCGTTATCTAAACGCTTCTAATGGCTGCAAGATAACAAACTGAAAAACTAGCTGTTTCTTAAATAATTGGGTAGTAAAACACGGAATAAAACGCCTATGAAGACTTTCATTAACCCGCTTGCAGATTACAGATAGTTGGAAAAGCTTCTTGGTCTAGCAAAATCTCAAGAGCCCTATTTTAGAAATTAACAAAATAATTCGATTCGGAAAAAAGTTCATTCCTATTAAGGAGTCTGATAAATATTTGATACCTTTATTATAATGGATTTTGTAGTCCCATATAATTTTCCTGTTTATTATAGTATCGAAAAAATAAAATAAACATGATTTTTTTCTATTAATATTATCAATTCACTGTCGTATAATTTTGATAATCGATATGGAATTTGAAGTTATACAGTCAATAATAGAAGCTTACTACTAGCTGCTAAATTAACTATTTATTGTCAGCCAACTCTTAATAAATAACCGAATTATGGCCATATAACATTCCTAAATTTTGATTTCACCACAGCTAAATAAAATTAAAACCAAATGGCTGCTTGTAATGACGAGTTCCAAAGATCATCGTGGAGTAAACTGTGACGTTGGGGCCAAAACAAACAACAAATCGACAGTAGTTTCCAAGAAAACGATTTTTTTTTAATCATTATGTTTATCATATAAAACATATATAATCAATTAATATGTTTGATAATCAATATGTTTATCATATATATATATATATATATATATTATATATATATATATATATATATATATATATATATATATATTAACCAAATTTTGAAAAGAGTTGATTGCTTTGATTTTTTTCCAGTACCAATAACAAAGGTCCATTTTTCAAAATAATAGACCAAAAAATAAAGATGGAGGGAGGAATAAGTGGAATTGTATTAACATTTATTTTTATTATTGCAGTGAACTAGCAACTCACTGTTAAAGATAAAAGATTTTTTTTAAAAAGTTTCTTAAAATATTTGATCTATATTTTTTTCATTAAACATTTTTGTTTTGTTTTTCAACGCTTTCAATGTAACAGAAGTTGATAAGGCCAGTACAGTTTAAGCTATATTTTTATTATCAATGACTATATTTGAATTGGATAAATAAATGTATTTGGCCTAGGTCGAAACGTAAATAGATGTTAAGTGAAGAAAATATATATCAGATTTATTAATAAACCTATAATTAGAGCAAATCACTCAAAAAAAATATAATAAAATTTATTAGATTGTATAATATTATAAGTTAACAAAATCTCAAAATTATTACAAAAAATATATTCAAACATTTATTGTAAATTTTTCCCGATTTCCAGTTTGTTTAATATATTGAAAATATGGTTCCGGATCTGCACTATTCCAGACATCATGAGCTAAGGTACTACCATTTCGAAACCTACGTCGGGTTTTTCGGTTATTGCTCGTTGTCGAAGGAAACAAGGCATAAGAGAACGGGAGTGCTGGTTTTTCGCAAGGCAATTAAGAGGGCCGCTCGACTCGTGACTCCCTAAGCAGGCTAACAAACTCACGGTTCGGATCCAGTATGTAAGGTCCCATAGCTCCCCTCAGCCATTGAGGCCCGCCTTCCCTTGTCTCACAACAAAGTCTTAATAACCATTCCTTCAACTGACAATTTACCCCCCTAACGGCGAAAATTTATATGGGAAGAGGAGGTCGAAAAAAGCAAGGCGATGGAAATGGAGTGTTATTGATGTTAACTATTAGCGCGGCGGGTTGCGCAGCTCTGAGTTATGTTGTTGTCGGGTAACACTAACAGATTGAAAGAGCGTTACGGGCAGCATACTAACGCTTCGTACCTCGCTACCAGAATCCATTATACAGTAATCTAGAGCACTTATATTAAGTCCGTATTATTTTAAATGAAATTCATAGATCTTCAACTGCTATTTAAGAAGACATACGATGTGCACTTTTTACAATCCTAACTCAGCCAATCAGAATGTTAAATGTATGTATCAATGCATTAGCTACGTTCACAAACTTTTTTTTTTTTTAATCAACAGTAAAAGGTTTTTTTTTCTTTTATCCTTCACGTTAATTTGCCGACATGAGGACCTTATCAACATTGGCCCCGCCTGTTTATACGAGTATAGCAGCTAAAGCACTCGATATCTTCTGGTCTTCCAGTCATTAGAGACGACCGGGAGTGGGCGACTCATGGCCTAATTTCCAAATGACTCGTGCACTCTTACAAAGCCTTGAAGGAAATGAGAGTGGGATTTGTCATGAGGAAAAGGTTGTTACACGCCGAGACCCGATGCACAATGATCTGCAAGAGCCTTCCTCGATTGGTCGTGAAATGGGTGTAATCGATGAATTTTACGGAGCACTTAATTGTCAACACTATCGTGATGGGCCATTCAACGCCGTGTTCGTTTAAAGGCGAACAGATAAAACCGGACTCATTGTTATAAAGAATCCATAAAGTCGTTGTTTGACTAGGAAAGGACAAAAGGGGATTCGGTCTGAGATGTGCAATTTGTTATTTACGACAGCTTGCATGATTTTGACTTTGGGAAATGACTTGTAAGATCAAAGGGGCATAAACGATGGGAGTATTTATAGCCGTGCTAGAGAAAATTACTCGACTACTAAATTCTCTCCTGTATTTATTAGATAGGCAATAAAGCTAATTGCTATTACAAAACATACCCTATTACAATTACTTTAAGAACTGATTGAATCAGCAAAGGCAATCCAAATGAAAAATATTGCAAGTACGCTAGAACTCATTACTAACGTTTTCATATTAACTTACATGCTATTCTAACAGAGTAGTTCAGGAAATAGCAACAATTCCATTTTGCAACGAGCTTAAAGACTAGGAAAATTCTGGATTAGAAATCATTCATAACTAAACGAAGTAACTAAATAATGTGTACTCATATCCACTCATAAGACTTTTGATAGAGTTTAATCAATAATTAAAGACGAAAATCCATCATTTGTATAATAAAATACTTTGAAAAAAAAATAAGTTCAATGTTTAAAATCCATAATTTTATATATTCTCAATATCTCATTTTTCTTGAAATTTTCATAAAAAAATAGTATTTTTAAAAATTTCAAAATAGTTAATTAGAAAAAAACTGTACGAAACTTCTTGCCACTATTTCTGGTTAGCCAATATGCAAATAAATTTTAAAACATTACAAGGACACATCATGTATTTTTCATTAATTATTATTAAAGTCGGAATCCTTCTGTTCTCGGACATACTCGGAATTCCATCCAGCGGTTCGTCATTTAGTTCTTAAAGAAATAATAGGCAATTAATTTTTGTTCTTAAGAGAGTAAGTACTGGAATAAATTTATTTTCTATACGTCTTTTTATCTAAAATACTTTGTTTCATTGCTAAGACCGTTGCGATCTAAATAAAGTTTATTTAGAGAACGGCATTAACTTTCAATCCTCTTGAATTATGCGCAGAAAATGAAATTTATTTTTGTCATATCATTTCAGATCTGCATTTTATCGGAATTTGAGACTCTCTGCAAACTTTAAAAAACTTATTAAAGCTGATTCTGAAACGTCTAAAACTGGAGTAAATCGTTAAATCGAAGAAATTAGGAGGCGATTGGAGTTATATATTTGCGTATCCCAGATTTGCGACTCAAGTTGCCTTTTCATTTTCCAGGTAGGTAATTTACGTTCAGACGAGACGCACTAACGACCATTTTGTGAGACTCACTATTACTCAAGCGGATTTAAAAAAACGAATACGAAATTTTTAATTCTCACTTTTCCTCGATATATATATCGAAGAATGCTTCAATAAATTCTTATTCTTAAGGACAATAATATGTTATTATATTGTTATTATAATTTATCATTTCCAGTGTAAACTTTCTAAATAATAGGGGTTAGGAAAAAAAAAAATAAATAAATAAAAAATAAATTCACTGAATAGTTCATTACGAAATCAATTACAGCTTCAATGTTGAAGTGAAGGTTAAGTGACAAGATTGTGGAAGGCAATTGTGGGATCGGGAATCAGGTTGGTACTCCTGGTGATTGAGACCATCATCCGAGAATCATCATCTGTGGATTATAGGACTGTGGGAAGCTCACTATTGAGGTCAGATCTGTTAAGAAACCTCTACGATTTCTGGGCCGTTATAGATTTTGTGTCCTTCTTTCTTCTATTTCGTGTCCAACCTCATTACCTAAGAAGTCGAATGGCGTGGAATCCACTTCTCAATAGGCGCCCCTTGATAGCTTCATAAACCTTCAAAACTACGGTGACATGAGCAGTCCTCTCACTGACGTAAGCAACCTTGTAATTAATCAGCTGTCTTACAATTAAGAGTTGCTGATTAACTATTGAGATCGGCGGATAATTTGAACTAATGGAATCGCCTGTCATAAATAATGAAAAGTGTCAATAGAAATTAAAAAAATAATTAATTAATTACACATTTAAATGCTTCTCAATTAAAAAAAATGTTGAAATTAAAACAACGATAATCACCTTTGTCATTTATAAATAGTATACATGTATATATATATTTCCAAATTGGTAAGGAAGATCTTAGATGGTTATATTAACAGTTCATAATATTGTATAGATCAGGCATGTAAAATTTTATAAATTCTCAAGTACATAAACAAAAAGATAAATTAGGAAGTTAGGGGAAAATAGGAAATGAATAAGTTTTTAAAAATTTCAAAACAGAGTAAAATAGTAAATAATATAGTAAATAAATGCAAAAATAAGAGATGAATGAAAAGTAAAATAAACAAACAAAGAAAAGTAATATTTATCCAACAAATAAAATAGATTAAATACATTTTTTAAAAACAATATAAATTATAAAATTTAGCAAATAAAAAAGTTCCCAAAATAAGGTCCCACATCAGATTTTTAGTAATAAAAATCAGTTGCTCTCAGTAATTCTTTTTTTTTTTTTAATTAAGGAATATATTCAGAAATATCATGAGCAGAGAAATATTTGATTCACAGGAGCTCACAAAGAATTTTCCCAAAAGTGTGCTTAGGTGATGCAAAGTATTTTATATTATGTTAGTGAACATGACTTGGTGGTGACTAAAAATAGAAATAGCGTAATCAGCACATACAAGTGATATGATAGGAGTTATGTCGATTATAATACACTACAAAATTATACAGTACACGGTATATAATTTTGTAAGTATCGCATTCCGCAAAGTCTTTATATATTCAGAATATGTTAATTCATAAAAACAGGTAAAATAACAGTAAAGCAAATCAATACTGATTTATACCTGTGCCCGTAATCCTAGAAGATATTTTTTCCACTAAGCCAGATAGTAAAAAAAAAAAAAAAGAACTAAAGACCAACTCAAAACATAAGACTTACATAACGCAGTTTAAGACGGACATAAATAGTTTCCAACGGCCTTGTAGAAGAAGCAGCTTAAGTTCAGTTAAATATTGAAATTGGTGCCTCAGCACAGCCGTTATATTAAGAGTTAAGAAGTGACCGGTAGTGGTACTATTCTCAGCTGCGTGCCTCGAGAGCCGCGACCGGTTCTTCCGAAGGACGGTACATCCCCCGCAACGGAATCGGCTGAGTCACACCCGCAAAAGTTCACTGTTTACTATCTCTTACAATACCACTTTCCTTTTCGATCTTTCCTTCAGATCCGGTGGATTGAAGATATGAAGACCGTATTACAAACAAAATTTATTGAACCTGGAGATGAAGTTTAGAGAAGAAGCTGTGCCGTGTCTTGATTAGAAAATAATCCAAACAATGAAATTAGATAAATCCAAATAGATGTAGATAAATCAACATTTTTGATGATATTAGTAAAAGAAGGTTGATGTGGTATGGGAACGTTGGCCTCTTCAATTAGTAAGATGCTTTCCACTTAAGAAACGTAAACAGGGAAGACCTCAGAAAAGGTGGATAGAAGATGAGAGGGAGGACATGGCAGCTACTGATTAAGATTACAGGAGGAACGGGAGTATTGGAGACCAGGATGTGACAGTACCGAGGAGAAAAAAATTCTACACAAAAAAATTTCTATACGCGTTCATCTAAAGTTTGGTTACGTTGTCAGGCCTTCGAATTAAGATCAAGAAATAGATCTGTAAATGAGCGTAAATGTAAATTATTTTTTAAAGCCTACTTAAAAAAATAATTAGCATTCGAGTCACGAAAGTTATCAGAAATTTACATGAGTTGATGCAGGATTCAAAATAACAAATGAAAAGAAATGAACAAAAAGCACACTTTAAAAGCATATAATTCCTTCTATTGAAGAATGATTAACTAATCTCTTTACCCTTAATAAACGAGGTATACAGACTTACAGAACAAGGTTTCATTAATTTCAATTCGAAAATTTATCTTTGATCGTCGTTACGCAAACAGGTAACGTATAGGACCCAGAGAAGAAAGCGAGAAGAAGTGAATGGGTTTGTTAGAAATCCGAGCTGAGGTTTGGCCTCCCGGGTGTTCCCACATCCATCAGTCGGATCATGACTGGGATTGTTGGGCGGATCTGCCGAATCATGACCCGGGGTTTCATGAGCGAAATTCTTATCTATTCATTGGATCACTACTTTTTCGATATTCCAAATATATATATATATATATATATATATATATATAATATATATATATATATATATATATATATATATATATATATATAACCAGATCAGTTTGATTTAAAAACACAGCAAACATGACTCCATTTAGAAATTTACGCAACTATTTCTAATAGTTTCATGACTGGTCGTCGTTGCTACTAATAGCGAAACCGAATGAAGAGCGAAACCAGAACCGATATAATTTATTCTTAAACTACTAACATGATATGCAAATATATTACTCTGAGAAAATTAATTGATTTGTTGTAAGGTCGTAGAATAAGATTAATAGCAGTTAGAATTGATTAACCATCACACTCTGCTGCTTTGCGAAATTCAGGAGCATTGCGTTTGAATAATTGAAATTTGTTTAAATTGAGGTATTAATACGTTGACTGCCTGAAATGTTTATTAATTTTAAAAATAAAATTTTTATCTTTTTTTTTTTTTTAAATAATGCCTACTAGAGTCTTGAATCTCAAAATGTTAATTTGGAAAAACTGTAAAAGACTAATTAATTCTATATAAATCAAAATTAACAAACAAACGTCTAAGAGAGTTATAAAAAATAAAAAAAATCCTTATTTTCGTTATCAACAATAATCTTCATAATACTAGCTGATATAACCAAAACCTGATCACGCAGTTTGCAAAATATTTATTAAGTTATCATAAAAGGTATCACTCGGCATTAGATGACTAAATATGGTTAGGGAGAAGGGTGAAGTGGCATGGGGCAACGCAGGAGAGCTCTATGATTAGCGAAGATGCCGCCCTGTGCTTCGAATGTATTTGGAAATCTCATTAATGGCGATGACTCTCCATCTAGGTGGGCATACTCTTTGTCTGGCGGACGAAAGTAGAAAGGGAAATTCAAGGGTGAAGAAGAGGATACAGAGAGGAGGAGAAGACAGAACTGGGAATCGAGTGAAGTCGATCCAAAGCGTAGATAGAAACAAGCGGTAGGGGGCGACTGCCGAACCACTTGTGCAACACGTCTTCTAATCCCACCCACAGTGCCTACTTTCCATTCTCAAAGGCACTCTTATTGTCGTACCTTCTTCGAAAAATATTCAAATTCCTTTTAACCTAAATGTATTAATTATTAATTAATTAATTATAATATATTAATAATTAATTTAGATTTTCTAACTCAATCCAAGTCAAAACTAAGAATGACGAACCGTTGTACAAGAGGTTTTGAGGCCAGTATCACATACATAAATGGGAGCGGCGTGGTCGAGTGGATAGAGCACTTGTCTACAGTTCTCCGGGTCCTGGGTTCGAATCCCGGCTGTAGCAGAATATTATTTATTACGTTTATTCAGTCGGGGGCGACCCTAGTGTATGGAGACCCTCTTAGGGCAGACCCAGCCTCTATAAAGAGGGTATCCAAAAAAATTGGGGCAAAACCTGGCGGCTGAGCGTGATCAAAGCCTGATCACCTCGGGGCACTGCCGTTGGCCCAGAAACAGTAGGAATTTCTACATGCACTAAGCCCATGACCCTTCATGGGTTGTAGTGGTACAGGTTTTTGTAGGGTTTCTTTATTTATCACATACATAATCTTCTTTCCAATTCTACAAATACACAGAGCTCCACTTTTGAGGAATTGAGTGCGCTGCGCAAAGGCCTTATATCAGCCTAATTATTAATTCAAGAACGCAAAATAAATTTAAAACCTTCATCCCTTACCTAAAAATAATGTAAACCATGAAATGTTTTAAAAACTTTAAAACATAATATTCTTACGAAATATTATTTACTATATAAATAAGGTTTATTTATTAATTTACTATATAAGGTTTATTTGTTAATTTATTATATAAAAGGACCAAGCGAAATGAGTTGTTGAATAATTTCTTTTAAAAACTCCAAAATCTCCAGAGGACACCTCCAGTAGGAGAACCATCTCAAGTTGTTTACATTCACTGCTGATCGAGCCTATGTTGGATCCTCGGATACTAAAGCAAGAACCGATAAGATAATAGTTCATCTCTACACTATCCGAGCTGTTTGCTACCAGATAGGAACACAATTGTTGTGCAAATCATTTAGTACCATTCCATTCTCCTTACGAATCTTTAGTTCCATATAGATTTTAACTTATATTTTTATTTCGTTATGTTCCATAATAAAAAAATAATCCTGCTTAGGGACAGGTTGTTTATACTCGTTTTGTGAATAGTTCTTGCAGGCGGTGTGGAGGGGGATTCAGGAGACCGACAACCTATGGCCACTGCACTTATGCTGCAGTTTACAGGTAGCGATATGCACGTATATGTTGGTAGATGATTCCCCTGTGTAGAAACGTTTATTTTTTTATTTTATTTCATATTTTAATTTTACTTCTCTTCTTCACCATAGTAGATGTCACACCCTAAATAAAAAAAATCTTTTTATCTTTTTCAATATTTCGATCATAATTTACATTATTTTCAGCATCTGTTAGTTTATACACCACCCTTATATTAATTCTATTAGTGCAGGAGCATATTTAGATGTTTTTTGTCATACCTTTAATTAAATTCCGAGTTATTGATATTTAAAATGACTGCTTTTATATTTCAAAAGTTTTAAAAATCCCTCTTAAAAATTACTATTCATGATTCAAGAAATGAATATTCAACTTTTAAAAATCAATGCTCGTTTTTATTTATAAAGTAATTTCAGTTTCATATAGCAGAATAAAACCAGGTCATGTCGCAGCAGTAATAAATAATAATAAATCGTACTGTCATCACCCAAAATAGAATCTCAATTTCGATACAAAATTTTAATTGACATAGTTTCGAAATGAGTGGAGGCAACTTTTGAAATGTTAACTGTTGCTGAGGGAATCAATATGCAAATTTTTATTATCTCGTTAGGTTGAATGATACGTAAAATAGGACAAGGGTTTCTTTTTGGCTGTCTTTATTGTTTTTTTTAATGTATAGTAACAACCGATCACTATTTCTTAAATCACACGTTTCACTTTCCATTGCACGAAGTAGGCTTTTCATAAGATTTCTGTCCTTTATTAAAATTTGTAAAAATAAAAAGCCTCCTTCAAGGTATTTCTTACTTAGTAATCCTTTAGGGTAGATTTAATAGTCTCTTTAGTTGATGTTAATAGGTTTATTACTTTTTTTGTCATTTTTTAATTTTTATATACTGAAGACAAGCTAAATAATAATCTGTGAGCAACAGTAATAACCTAGACTGCTCGTATCAAATATCCTTTGGATAATTTTTATCTTTCTTTCACTTCAATTACAATACAAAGTTCAATACACTTCAATTACAATATTAAACCAATTCCAGCTAATTTCTTGTTTTATTTGAGACCAATACACCACATAGATACATAAAAATTATTCTCACTTAAAAAAATCTAATTAAAAATTTTGAATATTATTACTATTTTAACTTAGACGTGCACTCCTCTTCAAATGTAGGCCATTATTCATCGATAAGAAGATATGATGAATCAAACGTTGGAATCATAAAAAAAAAAAAAATAAAAAAAAAATACAATAGCGTATATTTTTTTTTTTTAAATAGGGTTATAAAAATTGAGATCAGTGTAATTATAATTATAATCGAGTTTAATTGCTTTCTTCATCTACAATTCATAGTTATACAATTTTATTGTCACGATTATTATTGCATCTCGTAAAACTAGACCATTAAAGTCGAATTCATGATACATTAAAAAAAATTCTTACCATCTTAATCATATTATTTTCAACTCGAAAAGCGATTGATGAGTGATAAAATCATTTCATTAGAAGAAGTTTTGAAAAATTTAAAGGCTTAGTAAATAGTTCTTAGAAAATGACACGCAGTAATTTTGTAATTCATAAGTAAATTTTAAATTTATGTAAGGAACTAAATAATAACAAGACATGACATAATCATTAACTGGTAAAAAATACCAGAAGATAACCAGTCCAGTCCTGAAATTTAGTTATCAAAAATTGTAACTATAATATCAACAAAATTTCGAAGATTTCTCTTCACTATTTCAAAAATATATTTTGAAGAAAAAAAAATTGTAGGTTTTTAAATTCGAAATGGTGATACGGTGCATGTTATTTTTTAGAAAAATCACGATTCTGCTACGCCTCCTGATTTAAAAAAACAACACAAAAAACAACCTTAAAGTCTATTTCATTTCATCGAGTTGAAGTCCATTCAAAGTTCATGAGAGTTATTATAGTCTAATATACCATATACATTAAAGTATGAAACTAAAAACGAGAATTTCCTGGTCGAGGTTTCCGTGTTTCATTTTATTATTCGTTCAACTAATGATTTCAAGGGGGGTTAACTGTAGCATGGTGGTTAGCATAGCAGCCTCCTATGCCCAAGGTCCCGGGTTCAAACCCCAGGTAGCTCTAGGATTTTTCAATGGGAGTAAAAAATCCATAGTTATGCTTATTATGTTATTAGTCTCTTGCTTCGGAGGTGACGTTAAAAGGTGGTCCCGAGCCTATGCGATGTCAGATACTCGTTAAAGATCCCTATCCTAATTAAACCTTCATAGGCAAAATTTAGGACCCTCACTGTAGCATCGTCCGATCAGCCACAGCAACGTAAAGGGACGTTAAATAAATATAGATTTTAATCCATTTTTAAATTTTGAAGGCTAAACCAAATCATTTTTTTTTTCAAAAGGTTTAGATGCTTCTTTCATACAAATGAATAATATATAGAATAGATAAGTAAAAATATTATAAAGTAAGGACTCAATCAGATAATTGAAAACGCGGAGTTATAGCCTCAGATCGGACTATTTGTTTTAATAATATTATTATATTGCATCATGTACTGAGTGATTCCAACTGATTACTCGTCACCTACTTTATCCCTTCACTTTAGCATAAAAGAAAAATTAAATTCAATGAACCATATTTCGCCATGCGATTCCTAGAAAGTTCTCAAGCCGCATTATATCATTTCAGATCCAGAGGAAACAGGCAATATATTTCACTTCCTTAATTATAGAAAATTCAATATCAAAATATGGCAAATGCATTGGCTAATGGCAAGCTAGGCTACGGATAGTTATGGCATTATGCTAATATCCAAGGAGATACAAATTGACAGAGTAACAAAGTGCCGGTGGCTGTTGGTGAATGAAAATGTCTTCATTCCGAAGAGGAAGGGATCGGTTACGCCCGACCTGTTCCCGTTCTGGGAAGGCAATGCCCATAGAAGACGCGACCATTTAGAGCTATACAATAATGGCCCTAAATAGAAGCAGTTTTATCTATATAAAGCGCTTTATTAAGATAGCAATGAAGTAGATAAGATCCAGATAGCAACAAGGAACACGGCTAACGGCTCTAACTTTTAAATTTTCCAAACCACTCCCTCTCAGCCGTTCTAGTCTCAAAGGATAGGCCCTATTATGAAATGAACGACCCCGCGACGATAAGGCGATGCAAGGATACGTTCTTTACAAAAGCATTGCCAATCATCTGTGGTGTAGTGGCTAGCATAACAACCTCCTATGCCCAAGGCAGCAAGTTCAACTAGGATTTTTTAATGAGAATAAAAAATCTTATATATGCCGTTCTTGGAAGGGGACGTAAAAACGGTCCCGAGCCTATGCAATGTGCCTATCCCAATTTAACCTCAATAGAAAATTTAAGACACCCACTCGCGTATCGTCCGATCAGCCAAAGCAGCATAAAGTGACGTTAAATAAATAAAAAATCACAAAACAGAAACCAAGCGCTTCGAAGATTCCTCAAATTATATTAATGAGAAATACGTGAGTTCTTGATTTGATGAGAGAGTGTCAATATTGCCTCATAACTTAATAAATGTAGCAATACAATATTTGAGTCGATATTGTGAGTCCCCAAAAAGTAGGTATTAGTGACAAATGTCTATAGAACAAAACATATTCTCCAATAAATTTGTGATGAAGAAATTTTCAATCAGAGAACAACAACAAAGCTTGGGCGTGTCAAACTGGGGTGGAAAAAATTTTTTAATACCTGACTTCAAAGAAAAATCTTGAGATTATTTGTAATATATAAAAAGTTCGTTCACGTGTCAATAAAGATTTTTTAGATTTCTTATGAACAGAATTCTAGCACTATGGAAAGTAAATAAAAACAACTGTTACTGAAGTTAAATGGGTGTTTGAGAAAGCCGGTAACGTAATATGGATAAGAAATAGAACGTAATAACATTCCTTTAAAAGAGAGATAATAGTTTAACCACCCACCTCTTGTATAAATACCCAGCCACACCCTCTATTTATATTTTTCAAAACACTATATCCCAGATCATCCCTGAATGATTATCAGCAATGAAGAAAGCCTAGAGCTGCCATCTCACAGAGGGCGAGGATGAAATATTCATGAGGCCGAGAGATCGTAAAGGCAGTAATTCCCTTTAGCAGTGAGTACATGTGTTCCGGCACCCGCGCCCGTTTGCGTAACCCGAAGGACCGCGTAAATACAGGCGTCGTGCGTTCGACGTTCCGTGTAACAACGCTACTCCTGACATGACAAAATCATTAAGAGCAGCGTTTGGAAAAGGAAAGAGCCTAGTATAGTCGATTTCTTTCACGATGTGTTCGGATCAAGACTTGCTATCAAGGCATGCTAGACAATTAGAATGAAGGCGAAATATTGGATTAGACAGCGGCATATCCTCTCGAAATATGTCATATTAGGATTAGAAGCAGAAACTGTTCACCTTAATAGCAGGTTAAAAACGCTTTAATTTATAATACAATAGTTTATTATTTAAATAGTCATATATTTGTCAAAATAAGCTATTCAGACCGAATTTCTGGGGCTTTTTTCTTTAACAATATAGCTGTAAAGTCAACTGGTTTATCTTTTAAATTAGGATCGGATTCACTCAAGAGGATGAATAGCTTATTTATTCACCCTAGCTTGCACAATATGCAGCACGGGTTATGGGAAAATTAAAATCTGAATTTATGACTGCAAGTAAATATTGCCATTTATTTTTTTTAAAGCAGATCGTTTTTTCCAAAAATTTCAATTCTTCGTTTTATGGAGCACTTCTTATGTTGGTATACTCCTGGCGTGTCTTCTCATGATGTTAAAATTAGCTGAGGCCACAGCCGTTTTCCGCCCGTCCACAAAATCCTTGTACGGGTAGTTCATTTCCGTTATCAGCTGAAGAAAACCTTCCTTTGTAGATGTGTAGTTTCCAAGCAATCAAAGGATTAAAGAAAAGGAAAGAGAAAAATAACTTACAAATCATGACTAATCAGTTCAAAACACCAGCCATAGCTTGGCTAATACCAAACCTAAATAATTTATTTGTTTATAAAATTTTAAAAGATAAGGCAATAAATTTACAGTATATATTCGTCCTTATCTCTTTAAATAACTAGTTAGTACATGTAAAAATATTTAATCGACTGATGTTAATGTCTAATTCCGCGGACCATTGTGTAGTGAGTGGCCTATGAAGTTAGAGTAAGATCTAAAATAAATTGGTCCGAGAAAATCAACCCATGGTGAATCAACTTTTTTTTTGTCTTCATTCAATATATAAATTATTCATATCTTGAATCGTAAAACTTGAAATTGTGAAGAGGCGGAGATGTTAGTTGTTTTGTTTTTTTATTGGCGATTTAAAATAATATACCAATAATTATTATTTGAATTTGGCAATATGTTTCAAAATTATATTGCCTATAGTTTCAAATATTCAATTGGATAATTTTTTTTTCGAAGGGTATCTGAAAAGGTATACAATAATCAATTTTTGGATTATTTCCACACGCAAGTAGTCGAAGAACAAAAAAATGCTATCAATCATTTTCAAATAACTCCTGTATTCGAAGGACAGGGAAACGGTTTATTATATGCAACCTAAATACACAGCACTTTGCAAGGACAAGTACCTGACGCCTTTGAAGTGAAAACTGGTCTGGAGCAAGGTAAAGTCGTACAAAAAAGCATAATGAGAATCTAAAAGCCAGCTCTTTAAAAGCTCCTAATTTAAACAGTAATAAATAAATCAAGTAACCGAAGGATAATATAAAAATTATAGGAGACTTTTTGTGTCAATTAGTATTGACTACAAAAACATGGTATTACATCCCTATATTTCTATCATTCTTTATTATACTTAGATTTTAAGAAATAAAAATGGACGGACAGATTTTACAGCAGCTCAAAAAAGTTTGTTAGCGAACAGAAACACTAAAAGGATTTCTAAGATGTTGCATAAGTAGGTGCGAGAGAACGATCTTTGACTCCTGCAATCCTGCATTACGAGTTTGTAAGTACAACTCTTCAAATGGCTTATTGCCGGTTTCCCGGTGCGTTTTACTGCACAACCATTTTTCAGGCTTGCCGATGACTTTTACGCCTATGCGGATCTAAATCCGCATGCCTCTTTCTAAAACAAGTCATTCTCTGTAAAATAATAAATTTAAAAAAATCTCACCATTTAGTGCTCGTAATTGCAAAGTCTAGGTTTATAAAAACGAAGATGAAGAATCACATGAACAGATTCCAACCACGTTAAGGTGCAGCAAGGTTTGGCTCATCTACATCCGTACCATTTGTCATCTATGCGTCATACTTTCATATTCAGCAAATCCATATTTGAAATTATATAGGAACAGAAAAAAAAAATCTAAAATATTCTTTTTGGATGACAATGTAGAGAATAAATCAGCTTTTCTGGGTCACACAATACAACAGATAAAGTATGATCAGTAATGCTCCCAACCCTCAATATTTTTTTATACCAATTTTAACTACATTTAGGTAATTTATTTCAAGGATGCGTTTGCAAGGACTAACTCTTTCTTAATAAGCCTCAAATAAATATAACAAGTTATGGGCCAAAGCAGGATTCGATTCAGGTTAGAATCACCGTAACTATCAAGCTCCACAAGCAAATATCCAAAAACAAATTAATAAATATAAATATTTGTAAACATTGGACAGAATAAAGGAAAAAATATGATATATTTAAATTTTAACATTTTCTGTAACAGCCATATCCACTAAAAAAGAGATATATTTATTAAAATTCCCTATCAATAACGATCATTGTTAAATACCAAACAAACAAAAAATAATTATCTAGTAAATTTAAAAGAAAGATAAGTAACATATTTTTATTTCTAAAATGTATAACAATACTATAATTTCAGTAAACATAGAAACTGGAATCAAACAAAAAAAGTTCTTGAATAAACTGATTTATTTTTACAATTTAGCCGTGTATTTGGAGCGCAAACTTCAATGTTTTATTCTTTACAACTATAGGGAAAAAGTTCTTAAAAAAAGTCAACCTCTATTGCAAGGAAGTTGTAGCTGTCCCAATAGATGGCCCTTCAGGATAACTTCATTTTCTCTATAATTTAGGCACTACGAAATAATATCCCATTTTTTTTTTTGGAGGGGGGGAGGGGATGGTATGGTTTCCTAAGATTCCACACCGAGATTTTCGATAATATTTTATTGCTTAGGGTCCATCATTCGCTACGTTGATTTTTGTGAATCCTCACTTAGCGACCGGTCTCACATAACTGAGGGAAGGTTTTGAGTGAATTCCCATTTAATGACGTGCTAGAAAAAGTCCTCTCGTGCCTGGGATTTGAACACAACCTTTGACGTGGTATGCGCGCAAGCTATCGACGGCCCCCCTAATTTTAAATAACATGATTTTGTTGAGTGACCTTAATAAGCAGAAATGATCATTCCATTACATTAATAAATTATCATAAACTTGTTACTGAAATTAAAAAATTCACGTGTTTTAGGAGAGAAAAAAAATTAATTTCGAGAACGGTTCGAAAAGTAAAAAACTAGTTATAAAAGTATTACATAAAACGAACTTTTCCAAGTGCAACTACTTCACTGATGTTATTAATGATGGGAGATAGGTAATATACATTTTTTTATTGAGAAATTTTACAATCTGTCCCAATTTGGACATTAATAGTAGTGCTGAATGACATCAAACATACTACATTCATACAATATTCACACAACATAAAATTACAATAAAATATATACACAATAATGAATCAATACAAAAGTCAATAATTCACTTATACCTATATACACATACACACACTCATACATACAGCACATTGAGTGGAGAATCTAGCCAGTGCTAGAACTCCAATATATTTACAAAAGGTCGCGGGGCCACTGCCGTTTCAACCTTCTAGGTGGGTTGTATGGATGAGTGGAGCTGGATAGGGATTGAGCTAAAGGATTAGGATGATGAATGAGGTTCTGGTGGAATTTGGAAAATTTGGATGGAATTAGGTCTGAAATAAATGGAACATTAAGGTCGTGGTGCAAGGTATAATTGGAGACATAATGAGGAGCATTTACTATTGTACGGAGGACTTTGGATTGAAAGGATTGAATGCGTTTGATGTTAGAACGTTTAGCTGTCCCCCACAGTTCAAGTCCGTAGGTCCAGATGGGCTTCAGTATTGTCTTGTAGATTAATAATTTGTTGTCAACTGTAAGTTCGGATTTTCTGTTGAGTAGTCGGTATAACTGTCCGAATCGTCGGTTGAGTTCTTGTCTTTTAAGTCTTGTATGTGGGTTCCAAGTCAATCTTTTGTCTAACAGTAAGCCAAGATACCGGACTGTATCTGAGAGAGGAATCGGTAAGGAGTTGAAATAAACTGGCGGACAGGATTTTCGTCTAAGAGTAAAGGTTATGTGTTTACATTTGGCTTCGTTCACCTTTACACGCCAGTTATTAGACCAGTGTTCGATAAGGAAAAGGTGTCTCTGAAGGTTTAAGGATGCTGTTTCAGGATTGGAACTGGATGATAGGATGGCGGTGTCGTCTGCAAAAGTTGCCAGAAAGGTATCAGGATGTGTAGGAATATCAGCAGTGTAAAGGATGTAGAGGATGGGTCCCAAGACGCTGCCTTGAGGAACACCGGCCTCAACGGGATAAAGGTTAGAAAATTCTTCACCACAGCGAACTCGGAAGGAACGGTTCGAGAGATAGGATCGGAGAATGAGGTATAGAGACTGGGGTAAATGGGTTTTCAGCTTGAATAGTAATCCAGTGTGCCATACCCGGTCAAAAGCTTGCGCAATGTCCAGAAACGCACCAGAACAATACTCTTTGCATTCAAGAGCTGAGGAAATATGGTCTACAACTCGGAGCCCCTGTTGAACTGTGGAATGCTGAGGACGGAATCCAAACTGATGGGAAGGAAGATTTTGAGATTCTAATATGGGTAGGATACGTTTAAGAAGAAGCCTTTCGAAGATTTTTGAGAGGATGGGGAGTAGACTAATAGGCCTGTAGGATGAAGTGTTGTTGGAAGGTTTACCTGGTTTTAAAAAAAGGATGATGGTGGAATGTTTCCATAACAGAGGAAAATAGGTGGTGCGGAGGATGCAGTTGTAAATATAAGTAAGGAATATAATAGCTTTCTGCGGAAGTTGTCGGAGGATCTGGGGAGTAAGGAGATCGTGTCCAGGAGATTTACGAAAAGTCAGTTTTTGGAGAAGATATTTGACCTCAGAGGGATTAATAGCTTTAGGAGGTAGGGAAAGTGGAATCGGTGACATAAGAAAGTCTTGCACTTTTGCGGTGTGATTGATGTGGGATTCCGGGTGAGGAGTGAAAACTTTGGAGAGGTGTGTGGCGAATTCCTCGGCTTTATCTTCATCAGACGCAGCCCAGGAGTCATCACCACGTCGGAGAGGATGGGAAACATGATGGTATTTTAGGATCTTTTTCGTGACATTCCACAGGGAATTATCACGAGCTGATAGAGAGGAGAGGTAGGAATTAAAGGACTGGGAACGGAAGTTCGCCAACTCCCTCTTCAATTGTCTACAATAGAAGTTATAGGAGCGGCGATCTGTTGGGTGTCGGGTGCGCTGCCATAATGATCTTGCTCGGCGTTTGGTGTGGATAAGGTCTATAATAGGTTGTGGAAAATGATTTTGGTCTGGATTTATATTGGAGTGTTTAGGAGAGGAAGCAGTCCAGACAGCTTGTTGGATGGCGGTGGTAAAGGAATAGACGGAATTATCTAGGTCATCTTGGGTTTTGAGGGTTACTCTGAGGTCAATATTATCGGTCAGGATTTGGCGGAAAAGGTTCCAGTTGACAGGGCCTCGGATGGTGGAATGGGTTTTGGAATTGGAGTGAGAGATACTTTTAGGATCAGTGGACTATGGTCTGAGGATAGTTCATCAAGGCGAGTTAAAGACAAGTTGAGAGAGCCTAATCCGCTGTGGATAAAGAAGTCGAGGATGTCAGGATTGCGGTTAGGATCGGTTGGCCAGTAGGTAGGGGAGTCAGGAGGCAGGATATTAAAATTTCGGGAGTTGAGTGCAGACAGCAAATTTCGCCCCCGAGAATTCGTGGTTCTGGAACCCTACTGCTGATGCTTGGCGTTTAAGTCTGCACCCAGAATGAAACGATTTCCTAAGGAATCCAGGAAGGATACAAATTCAGAATTGGAAATGGAATGTTTAGGAGGGCAATATGCAGATGTGAGGGTTACCGGAAAGGAAAAAGTCTTGATTACTATGGCTGTGGCTTGTAGGAAATCATAGGTGGGAAGTGGGAGTAAATGATGAGAGAGGGATTGGTGGACAATGATAGCAGAACCGGCATGGGCTTTACCGTCTGGGTGGTCAGTACGGTATGTCATGTATTGCGGTATTTTGAAGTACTGTTTAGTCGTTAGTCTTGTTTCAGTTATAAGTGCAACATCGATTGTTTTGTCTTGCAACAACGCTGTCAGTTCGTCAGTATGATTTCTAACACCATTCGCATTCCAAAGGAGAATGGATAAGGAGTTAGGTGAAGTCATTTAAGGATTTTTTAAGGCAGGGATTAGATTCGATACTAGATTTGTAAGGAGTGATATAAGCGGCATAACAAGAGATTTGATTTCGGAGATGAACGATGTCATTAGACTGGTAAGATCTGTGACGTTTGATGGTGGAGGGATATGAGAAATTTGATGTTGAGGAGTTTTTTGAAGATTAGGTAAACTTTGAGGGATAGATTCTTGTACAATAGATTGAGAATGTTGAGGAAAATGTTGTTCCGGCAGTGCCTCGACTTCATGATTCTGGTTACCACCTCCAAGCAAGTGGGCAAATGACACGTTAGAATTTACAAGTTTAGATGGTTCTCTTCTGCTTCTGGTTGGTACAGCTGTTTCATTCTGATCCTGAGGTTTTTGGTATCTGGTTCTGAGTTTCTTGTAGATTTCACATCCCTTGTAGTTAGCCGGGTGGTCCTTGAGGCACAGAGCACATACAGCGGGTGTTGATCTTGATCTTGTACATTCTTCTGTTTTATGCTGTTCACCGCATTTCACACAGCGTGGTATGTGATGGCAATAACTTTTGGTATGACCATATGCCTGACAGTTATGGCACTGGACTATTTCTTTCTTTGTGTAAGGTTTTTCAACTTTTACACGGGTATAGTACAGTCTACTGAGGTCATAGATTTTTTCGACTCCTGCTGATGGTTCCAAGTCCACGAAGAATAGAGGCAGTGGACTTTTATCTTTTATAACGTTGGTGACTTGCCTCACTTGGAATCCTAATTCTGTCAGTTCTTCTTTGATTGCTTCAACGGGTGTTGAGGAATGTAGGTTTCTGATTACGACCCTTAATGCTCTCTTTTGGCGCAGCTGATAAGTATGAAAGTCAGCTTTGGTCTCAGTCAGATATTTTACAATCTTTCTGTAGGTTTCAGCAGTAGTCGGAGATATTTTAGTATCATTGGTTCTACTTATACAATAATAACTATTAGGATCTGTTACTTTGTTTAAATGCGCACACATCAGTTTAAATTTTTTAATATTTTTAACAAATATTGGTGGAGGTAGTGGTTCTCTGGGTATAGGAGAAGATTCCATGGTTTCTTTTTCACTTTGGAGAATCCGAAATGGATTCGGTGTAAAAAACGGAGATTCATCAGTTATTCCTTGTGATGATGTGCTGGGCTGTGGCTCAGATCCCAATGAGGTAGCTGACGCGGTCGCTGGTGGAATCATTTTTTTATTTTGTTCACGGCGGGGTCTCTGTTTTGTGGGAGACGAGTTCGAGCCTGCAGATCTAGATCTTTTACTTGCGGACTTTGAGGACATGACTTGATGAAAATATCTCATTGATTAAGAAAATAATAATAATAATAAATAAATAATGAGATAAGAATTAAAGATAAAAGAAAGATAATTAAAAGAAAAGCAAGCCCTAGCTTGCCGAGCTAGCGGCAATCAGCTGATCAGTGACCCTTCTTTCACTTTTTCGTGATTGTACAAAGTAAATTATAACTTTGCTTACCGAAACTTCTCCAATATTCACTGCCGTAATATTCCTGAGGTCTAGTGATGTTCTCCAGACTGAATTCTAGCGAATTCCTACTGAAAAAAGCAAAAATCTGAGAGACGATGTAACGTATGACTGTTATCATCGAGCGCATCAGCTGATTCATGATGGGAGATAGGATTGCAAAATTTGGCCTCAACATTTTGCTCGTTGATGGGGTTGAGACTAAGAAATTCGGGCAGTGTGATGGATCTTTTGTAAGAGCGGGTTGAGGGAGTCACAGATATATGGGTGAGGCTGGGGTGATGTAAGGCCTCAGGGGAAAGGATGATATTCAATTTCTCCCATAGCCAGCTCGATGAATAATAGATTCCGGGATGAACCTCGAAACCTCACCTTGCCGAACGGTTTCTCGGATTTATCATTAATTTTTTTAAATATATTTGTATTCAAAGCGGCTGTTTCGCGTACGCAAATATCGCCATTAAATTCTAAAACACGTCGGCAGTCAATCAATAATATTCATCTTCAAGCGTGTAAATGTCTACTAAAGAAATAACAAGATTTATTACGACTTATGGAGCTGTTGCTGAGAAAATGTGATGGTTATAACTTATAGTTGAAAACATACATTATATAAAAACACAGGGAATTTACATATTATATTATAATAAATAAAACAACTATACAAAAACATCGGCTTAAAAAATGTACTCATTCTTATTCTTTTGGGCATTATTTTTATTATTATTTCCCTTTGAGCCAGCACTGAAGTCATCGACCTTAAAATCATCATTTTTTTTACTATTTTTTTTATTAAGTGAAATTAGATATGTCATACAAACATAATTCAGTAATTCATAGAAATATTAAAAATGTTTATCTATAAATAATTTTGAAAAATAGCAAACATTTTTATTATTTTTTTTTTTTTAGACCCTAACCAAAAACCAAGAGAAAAGTGAATGGAAATATCCCTTTTTTTTTTGTTCACACTTACTTGTAATAAAGTAATAAAAAAATGTCAACAGAACAAAACTACCGACTGATAATGATTGAATATTAAGTGACAATAAATTCAAATTAACGATGGTATAAGATAAGAGTTTATACTGGGTATTCTGGCCAGAAAAAAAAATTACATGACAATGATCAATTAGGTTAATAATATATTACATCAATATAGTTTTTATTGCATAAAAAAATAACTATGAATTAATATCTGACAACAAAATAAAATAAAATATTTTTTTTATTATTATTATTTTTTTTTTTTGTGTTGGTATTTGTATAAAAAGCATGGGCCATTATATGCAGTACAGTTCTCTAGGGGGAAAAGACACATGCTTTCCTTAGGTACTTTATAGCAATATTAAAACCTATGTTCGAGCAATCGATTACTACAATTCAATTATATTTCCTGTACCGTATTAAATCATTAAAGGAGCTTAATAAATACCGTAGTGTAAAGAGAAAATACAGGGGACTAAATTCAAATATAATAGATAATTTAACGAAAACTGAAGAATGATAAACCTTCTTGTGCATCCAGGAGGAGGCAAATAAGGTAAAAACAACATGACGAAATGAGGGTTAAGCCATTAAATTTCAAATGAATAAAAATATATAAATAAAATGAAATATTTGATCAATATCAAAAAATCATTGATGAAGACGATGTTGTGTAATGTACCAAAATATTATCTGAAAATATTTAGTTGGTAACATGCTCAAATATTAAAGTTAAGATTATAATAATAATATAAGGTTTGAAAAAAAATAAAACGTATATATTCAAATCGTAAAAATAATCAAAATAATTATATTACAGGTAGTTTTCAAGATGTATCAAATACGATCTTAAAGGGCATGGCACATGAGTTAAAAAATAAATTCATGCCTCTTTTAAAAAATCAAAACATTGTTCTCCTGTCGATCTTCTGATTAATACATGGTATATATATATTTTTTTTAGAAATAAAACTATCCTAGGAAAGCTAATTATTCTAAAAATATTTTTCTTTTGAAGCTGTTACAGGAAAAAACTTCGATTCAGTGTTCTACATTACGTCCATTTAAAAAAAGTCTATAAATCTTTGAGGAAATTAACTAATGCTAAGTAAATTACTAGCTTTAATTGAAAAATAAGTACGTATTTAGCACTCCATCATTAATAAGCCTGAAAATTGGTCTGAGGATACAATTACTTCGGTAATGACAAGATTTTGGTCCATTTTGCCATTACGGCTCCTTAAAATAATTCTATACTTATCTTCTTAGACCGTTGATAATGGCATACTAATGCAAATTATTTAGTATGAATAGAAAATCATGGATCGGTTAGATTCAATAATTTTGTAATTTTCCAAGGAATATCATGTCAAGGATTTCAAGAGCCCTCGTTTTTCGCTCAGTTCTGGCTCGAAGCATTTATCTCACTTTCAGTCTCTATATCAAAAATCAAGATATTGAGAAATTGTGAATTCTCTCACTCATGCCCGACCGGTTTTTCCGGTAAGTGTATCTTTCTTCGCCATACTGGAACATCATTTCCTCCTACTAGCTTAATCACACGCGATTCGAGATTTCCTTTAATTTCTATTATAAATTGTATGCTGTTTTATTTATTATAGCTCATCCTGTAATTGTAATTTATTAAAATGTATCGATTCGGGATAATTTTAGTTCTCCATTATATAAAATTGAAAGTCCGCAGAAAAATAGCAGAGAATTCATCAGCGAAAAGGATATCATAAATAAGTTTATTCATTTATTGGTATTATTAGAATTGTAATGCTTTCGAGTCATTATTCCCATCTTCAGGAATTATTATTTTGAAATTGTTATTTTTTTTTTTTAAAACCTCAAATTCCTACTCCATTTAAGAAAGAAATGACGAGTTACCTTCCTGTTAACAACCTATCCCAACCACATAACTCGAAATAAATTTTAATATTCTCGCTCCAGTTTCCAATCTCCATCGTTTGACCCGAGGCTGCTCAGATGTTGAAGCCTATATACTCAGACTTCCTGGCATCAAAGTCACTCTTTAAATCTTTACGATGGATTTCCATACTTTAATAGTCTACAATGAACTTTATTTTGGAGTAAAATTATATTAGAGCAATTCGTACATTGTTTTTAATTCAATTTTTTTTTTGTCTTCGAGACAAACAGAGAGTACAGAATTCCAACCTATTCTGAATTTTAACCCTCACGCACTGACTCCATTCGACTCAGGGTAGCTTGAGTGATGATGCCTTTGCACTCAACCTCTCAGGCATTTAAAATAAAACGTATATTAAAAAAAAAAAATCTCAGAAGATAAATTTTGTAATTCGTAAGGAACACTCCTACATTTACTTTATGAAAGCTAAATTATACCTTACAAAAGTAATTAACATAAGCACAAAAAATCATCCGAACAATCCCCACCAATTTTTCTCATCCCTACATTCATCTATCAGTGGCGCAACAACCCAATTAATGAGCCAAGGCCTCCTCCAGAAGTCTTCTCCATCTCTCCCTATCCTAGGCAGCCGCTGTCCAATTGCGTACTCTAAGAACAACTCTGGAGCCATTTGCGACTCCGTCTTTCCACCGTAGTTTGGGACTTTCTATGCCTCTTGTACCATAAACTTGGTAAGGCATCAGTTTGTTTGAAACACTCTGTTCTAGCATTCAGGCGATCAATATTAATATTGATATTGATAATATTGATCAATCAAGGATCAAGCATCGTTAAAGTAAATATTAATTAGTTCTATGGATCTTACAATCTTAATCTAAGCAAAAACAACAACACTTCCATTGGGTTGATAAGGGAAATATCAATTTCGAATCTAATTTAAACAAATAAATTTTGTTTAGCTTAACGTTTTTTGGAGAATGTTTACAGTTACAAAGAATTGTCAGATTAGACAGAAACAAGATAAATCGCGAGAATCAGTTAAATTATTATCTCTTCTGCAACATAACGAAGTGGAGCGATCCACTCAGCCGACGGATGCCAATAAACTATTTGAAACCCCTGATTTATACAACCAGTAGAAGAAAATAAATAAATACACCCATCACTCCGAGCAATTAGTACGTTATCGCGCCATTCGCATATCGATGGAAGGGAATTTTCTCATTGCCAGAGTTTTATAGTTGAAAAGTTTTTTGTAATTGATCTATTGATGGCAACCTATATAAAAATACCCCGGTCACCGCTATTATATAGTAACGTTAATTGTGAATAATTGCTGACGGGGGGAGTAATTTGGTCCGCCCGAGATATATTGGCTTTAGCAGCATATCGCTTATTTCTTTCCCCGTCGTAACGATTATTTTCTTCTTCATTTTTCCCCTCCCTTCTCCTCTCCTTTGCCAATGATTATAAAAGAATGCTGGGAGATAAGAGCGGTTCGGGAATAGTTCGGATCTTCGGCCTTCGTCTGATTTAATTGATCCGGAGATACTATGATGGAAAAAATAAAAGACAGGGAAAACGAGCATCTTGAAATGACAGTATACATTCCGAAGATGGTCGGTATTTTTTGCTAAGTGCTGTACAGGTATTATCGACTCCAACATGAAAATATTTTTTTCCCCACTGAACCCACTCTTTAAATTTATCATCAGACTATTAGCAAATATAATTCTAATATAATAATTAATTTTGAAATCAATTTATTAGTTTATTTAATTTATTACAGATGGTAACAATAAAAAAATCGAGTAATATTTTTCACCACTGTTTGCAACGGTAGAAGCGGCACAAAAATATATGTCCCAATTATTTATTTTAAATCGATGAGCCTCTTACAAATAAAGCTCTCGGAAAAAATTCTGTACCTCTTTGACCCCTGAATAGTCTTGGGGCTCAGTATATATAGAGACTATTCGTACAAAAACTTTTCGCACAATCCCTGATATAACAGATAAAAAAATATTCTGCTACAGCCGAGATTCGAACCTGGGGCCTGAAGAACAGTAGTCTAGTGCTCTACAAGACCAGGCCATTCTCCAAATAAAAAATCATAAACAATAGTAATTTGCTATTATGGTTCTATAGTTTTTTAAATATATTTTCACTAAAAGCAATCTGAATCTCTAAGGTTTCAATAATATATTTAAATGCTAATGTTTGACAGTTAAAGAATAACTCATATTGCATCTGAGAAATATAGAGATCTAAAAAGTTTTTTTAATGTATGAAGATGAAGATGATTATTAAGGAAAACATGTTCAACATATCATTAAGCGAATTTTCTTGTAAAATGTTAATAATAAAATTTAAATAGTAATAAAATAAATGTAATTACAACTATATTAATACATTCTATTTGCCATCATTCCTCTGATTTAGGTGAGAACAAAATTATAAAATTACACAATATAAAACAACTTCGAATAATGTTTCAATGGGAATTCCCATGAGAAGTATAAACCTAAAACCAATCTTTTTGATTTTCGTAATTCCCCATATTAATTAAACAAATATAATAACATGAAAAATATGTTAAGTTAAATTATGAAATCATTCATAAACTATTAGTAATAATAAAATTATTCATTTTCAAAAACTATTGTACCACTGTAAATTTTTCCACCACACTATAAGATAGACAAATACCATGATGTGAAAGATAGACTAAAATATATATATATATATATATATATATATATACATATATATAAACACAGCAATGTAACAATTTTTTTTCTAGTAATTAAGATAAAATACAGAAGGTCGAGCACTTAAAGCCGAACTTACTTTCAAAACTTCAATTATGTTAATAAAAAATGAAGAAATGACTCAGGTAACATAACGTAAAATAGACGTGGGGACTTGAAGATTAATTAGGTGAAACTTATCTGACGTTAACCTTTTAGTCGGTTTCGTAGGAAAGGTTTCCAGCTGCGGTTTCAAACTGAGACGTTGCAGCTAATTTAAAAGTACACATACGCAATATAATTTTATATCCATTAAAATACATTCCACTCACGTTAATACATAACACAATTAATAAAACTAACTATTTTTTATTAATAAAACGTTGTTCAATTCACTTACCTATTTCAACAATCACTTGTGGCGTTAAAAGTCACGTATACATTCGATAATATAATAACTTTTAGACAGTTATACTGTGCAGTTAAAGGACAGTAAATGGATGAGAAAATTTTGATCTATACTTTAGCCAATCGATGATGATTTCGTTTATGTATTTCAAAAATATTCACAATATACATATACTTCCATAATATAGCGCCACATATGCAACAATGCACATAAATCATATAAATGTCAATATAAAAGCGATTAAAATCGGTATTTACTATCAATCACGCAAATGGCCAGTCGAACAAGCAGAGCTATAAAATATGAGTAAATATTCATAAAAATTATTAGTAATTCAACTGATCTAGCCATAATGTGTGTCATTAATCAAGTTAGGTTATGCCAGTTTCATTTCAAACAGTTATTTCATATCAGTTTTTTTTGTTTTAGAATTGCATTTTAATATTATATTTTTTGTTTATTATATATAAATTTACATTTAAATAGAAGTTTTGCCTTTTCTATAAGGACCCGTTCTCTCTTCCCGGTAATTAATAAATAACTAGAGAGAATTGAAACTAATTAATTTTTTTTTCTACTGTTGGTATAACTCAGCCTACCTCAATAATTCAAATAAATTATGAATAAATCCCAAAAATATTATTATGCAGAGGATACAAAAGAGTGCCCATAATTAAGTCCACTTACTAATAATATGATTTTTTAAATTTTAGAAGAAAGTAAAAAAGCTCTGAGTTTTTCAGATATACTAAAATATACATAAATCAGTTATGAACGAAATAAAAATTAAGAATTTTTTAATTTTTATTAAATAGGTTAATAATTACCATATTATCACTTCGCTAACAGAATAAGAAGGAAAAAAAAGGGAATGCAGTACCCTAACATCATCGGCAAGGTCACGCAGCGGTGCGTGTTAGATTTAAGTGTACCTTCGTCGAACACTAACCTTTACTGTTTACCTTCTGCTAAATGTTTAATCATTTTTAAATTCAACCAGTGGTCTGAAATTTAATGTATTATCCGAGAATCTCTGAGCGTCCTCAAGATTTGTGTCTTAAGGCGTAATTCGCAATATCTACATGGATCAGGATGGATCTATCAGATGTACCATGGTTCTTATTTACAACAGGTTTGAGGTTAAGGTTAGTCTAGTTTTTGAAGGCTTATTTATTTCAAAACCAAAGAATGGTTATTTAGTTTGCAATGAACGGGCTCATATTAAAACAGCCTACCAAAAAGTGACACAGGAAGCTATCAAGTTACTCCAAGAGCACTTCTATCTCCAGTACTTAAAATACTTAAAACGAGATCACGCTCAGTCGATAGGTTGCTACCATTTTTAGGTACCCACTTTTTAGAGGTTGGGTGTGGCCCAGGAGGCTCTTCATGTCCCAGGGTCGCTCCATAGCTGAAATAACAGAATACGAGTACATGATATTCTTTCACAGCCGGGATTCGAACCTGGGACCTGGAGATATTAGATTAGTGATCAACTAGACCAAACCGCTCCCTATAACACCTGCAGTACCAAGAGCAACAATAAATGGCGTAATGATGGTGAACTTCTATTAGTAATTCACTGGGGTTTTTTCATTCATATTATTCCACATCGGTACCGAACATGCAAATAGTTAAATTTATGAGACAATAGAGTATAAAGAATATTTTTTTTTTATTATTTTTTTTTTCAAGGGAGAAAGGTATGAGCAATTAATTAAGGGATGAAGGATGAGCTAGTGCCGTAAAGGGAATACAATGAAGCAGAGAGGATTTCATCAACTCGGTCACACTCCATAACCCACCCTGGCACAATGGGGGGATGAAAAGCACGGGGGGAAGTGGTTTAGAGGATGGCAGTTTGCGCAGGCGCAAAACCCAATTCTAAATATCAGTGATTTTAATAGGTGGGGGTGGTCGGGGGTGGCTCGCAGAAGGGCTGATATAAAAGGGCTAGGTGGATGACTTAAGGGACCAGTCGGAGATGAGCCTGTCTCCTTGTTCAGAGCTGATATGATAACGACCAGCACCAACCATGGTACTTTGTTTTTCAATAATTATGTTTTATTTAAATTTAATTTATACGTTATTTTGAACGATTAAATTTGCATGGGTGAAAATTCAATTTGAACTTCTTTCATAGATGAGTGTAGATGTAGAAAATTTGGCAATCCCTGATTAATCCACGAGAATATGTTTGGAAAGTTAACAAAGAATCATAGATGTATTGTACTGATAACAGGCATCTGACATTAGAATCCACAAGTTGATTTCCGATCAAAATTCAAGAGTGATAACGATTATTCATTGCCAATCTATACATTAGATATAATATGTTCTTTAGTTAATTTTTTTTTCTATTCTTTAATTCTTTGTTTGATGTGCATTTCTATTTTCTTATTTTATATTTTTACTTCTGCATTGTGGATGTTATTGACGATTTCTATAAATTACATGGGAAT
The DNA here is from genome assembly GCA_023052935.1 of Piezodorus guildinii. NCBI lineage: Eukaryota > Metazoa > Arthropoda > Insecta > Hemiptera > Pentatomidae > Piezodorus > Piezodorus guildinii. Next base: position 61,590,189 of record CM041292.1, read on the forward strand.
GAGGGTTCATTTCTGTCAGACAAATACTAGTAATGGTGCAGATATATGACTAACAACTTTAGTCATGGGAAACGAATAATGCATATGAATAATGTATCATTTTCCATGCACTACTCGCAAAAACATCAAGCGTTTTATTCATAAATTAACTGTATATTTGATCAAATGTATATTTATTAAAAACAATATAACTATTATTTCCCAAAAGGCAATCAAAATTAATTAAAATCCATTAACATCAGATAATTTTTTGAGGATATATTTCAGGATAAACTGTTATAATATTTCATATTTTCATTGTAAAACATTTAATATAAGATTTGACATAAAATCAAACGAATAATAATCTTAAATATAAAGACCGGACTCTAGATTATTTTAAGTACATGTATGATAAAGTTCGTAAAATTAAAATGCCATGTATTTAAAAAAAAAAAGTCTCCTTTCATAAATAAAAATGTGTTGTTTAATATAACAAATATCAATACTCAACTTTCAAATTTTTTTATTAGCGAATCTAAGCACTTTAATGGATCATATTTAAATTCACCTCCTAGGACATTAATTAAAAGTAAAATATTTATTTGCTGATCTTGTTCATAAAAATATATAAATTATATCCCTCATAGTAATTATGAATTAAATAAAAATACCATAACAACCTCCATAATATGATAATGCAACAAATAAACAAATACTACTAATAATTCCTAATAGAGAAAACTACATGTGTAGTAATTAATACTGAATGGTATGAAACCGTAAACTTCCATTGCCCTAGCATACATAAATTATTCACCTTTCCTCAGTGCTCTGATCTTATCAAATGGTACTTCTGCAGAACATAACACAAATAGGGAACTACTCATACAAGCTGAAATCGTTGCCTTAATTTGCATTAAAAATGAATATTCTTGAAGAATATCTTATAAAAGAGGGACTCATATATTACGGTATTAAAAGAATAATAATTTTACGTCAAAAGTAATATATGCCTAGTCTTATCTCGTATCACTTTTCGAAACTAAAAAAAAAAAATTGTCACAATAAAAAAAAAATTAACTTTTTTTTTTTTTAAATGGAGCATTCAGTTAAAAAGCAAGCGAGTTTGTAATATTTAAGCATCCGATAAACATAAATATGCTAACAGGGTCTATGTGAATAATGTTATGGCCATGTTTCAAGATAATTTTCGAATAAATATTCCTAGAAAAAAATATAACCTTATCTTCTATTCAGGAAAAAAAATATCGGTTAATTAATATGTGTAGTCTTCCACCATTTTTATTCGAAAATTTAAAAATAATTAAAGTTACAAAACAACAAATCCTTGTTATTTTCAATATTAAAATTGAGTTTCTAATAACACATTAAATTAACAATTCTCAACAACTTTAATTTAAACTTCAGTTAGTTAAATTGTCTAATTTAAAGAGTTTTCAAATATATCTAAATTTATATGTTTACAAATTATTTATTAAAAACAAAAATATGATATTCATATTTATATAATTAAAATTAATTTCATGGATATTTATGGATAAAAAAAAAATTTAAATTGGAGAAAATGCGGATATGAATGGAAGCAATGAAACCAAACATTGCTTAAATTATTTTTAAGATCTGCAAAAAAGACAATCCAAATTATATAAATAATAATTTAGAATTCTCAGGTCTTAAGCTATTTTAAAATTAAATCAAGGAATCAAATATTGTTTTTAAACAAGTTTAAGAATGTGGAAGTCCACACCCATCAGCTTTTATTTTCAATTTTTCCACACAAGTTATTACTGACGTATTAAAAATAAAACAAAATTTCGTAATCCATACCGCAAAGGCATTCCGAGTTATTTGCTATTAAAAAACGATAACATCGAAAAAAAAATATTTCGATGATAAACGATGTTACAAGATAGAAAAAAAAAATGATCTAAGAATTACAATTTAAACGCTTGTAAGTGCCATCCGCGAATAGGAGTAGAATAATTCATGTCGGGTTTCCAACAGAAAAAGAATCTGACAAAAGCGGTTGCCTAGCACAAAGAGAAAGCGAAGCAATACGAAGTGTGGTGGTGTACAACCTACGCGATTGACTTTGAATTACTGTTGTAATAAGGTCGTGGAAAAGAACCCTTATACAATAAGTCCAAAGGGATGAATTTATAATGCAATGTCTTCCACAATTGGTAAAAAAAACAACAATTACGATTTACAGAAAAATTATAATTCCAAATCAATCAAATATGTGAAGTAACTTCATGAGGGTCGTTAGAAGAAAAAAAATCATAAACATTACCATTCAGAACTTTTTTGCTGTTTCACACCTATTAAACCAACGTTTCCAAACCAGAAATTACATGTTTCATCAATTTTTTGGAAGAATTAACGTCAGATTTTTTCCCCCTCTGTCAACAGAAATCCGTTTTTGCAAGAAAAACTGTTATTTTGTCCCCAATCCAACAGCAACACGTTTCAGGCCTAAATTGTCTTACGAAACATTCGTAACCGATCCTAATGATATGTTGATGCCATCGGCGATCTCTCAGGTGGCTAATTTTCTTACTTCTTTCTTTTTTTTTTTTTTTTACAAAATTGGACAGATTTTTTTTTTAATTAAGTTATTAGAATGGGGGTGATTATTATCAGTGTCTCTATTTTTTTGAATTTTCTAATAGCACTAATAAAGATTTCTTACCAATTGAACAAAACCGTTATTATCTAGTTTCTAATAAAAAGTGAGAAACATCATATCATTCTACGTGAGTAGTCAGAACCCCACAATAATGAGCTCTAAACTACAAAAAAAAATTGTCATTTACTAACTTACGTATTTATATAATTTAACATTTTATTTGTTTCTTTTTTTTATTAAACACTTTATTTATTATTGAGTGGTTTAGAATTATTTTCTAGATGACTATTTTTATGTGATCTCTATTTACATCTGTGATTTCAGTGATTGATTTGTTATGATTATTTTTAGTAGTAACCACAAAAGTCCTATGAATTATTTTTTTTTTTTTCATTTTATATATTTATTTTTTAAATCCTGTTTCGGCTTGAAATCAAAAACATTAAAGTTTAGAACATTTTTATTGATTTCCCAGTTGCTAGATATTTATGGATATAAAGCGTCTTTATATCATGTGAGGCATTTTTCCCCTCAATGACAAGCTACATCAAATTATCTGATAATTAACAAAGCTTCACGTAGCACCCAATTAGGTTCTTTTTCTGTAATCAGTATCGAATTATCCGCAGCAATATAATGAGGAGATTTCTTTCAATCTTTTTTTTAATTGTTGGCTGTCGTAAGAGGCAAAGCGCTGAGTAAGCGATATGTGGTAGTGACGCCACACAGTCTCTCTGGCAGATATATTTTTCTCTTCTTCCCAGATGACTGTTCCTCCCTCCTTCGACACCATAGTTTATGTAATATGTTGCCGACATATGGCATTGTCTGCTGATGCCGATGTCGCAACTAAGTTACGAGCCCCCTAACCATTGGAACAGCTCAACCCGGCCGAAGATAGACTATTTGCGCCCTTTATGGCCAAGCCACTAACCTTGTTCGAGTTATAAGCATATCATTAGTAATGAGTAATAAAAGATGGATTGCTCTGAGCACTAGGAACAGCTTTCTTTTATTTACTGTTCCCTGAGCCTAATGCTCTTTGAGGCTGCGGTAATCCTTGCAAGATTTCTATCGTAAGTTTTCATTTTTCACGCTTATTAGGTTTGTGAAAGCAAAAATAAAATCCAATATTCATCATCATCAAGTTTCTTTCAAGTATCAAGCAATATAAACAATAAAAATAATTTTTCTATTATTCTTTTTTTAGCGCCCATACTCCCCTTACGCTCATATTTCGTAGTTATGTATGAGCCAAGGAAAAAAAATTAAATCTATTTATTAATTTTCTTAATATTTATTTATTTTTGTGAACCACCTATATAGTGTTTAGCACCGTTTTGTTGGATTTTAAAAATTAAATATCATAAATAAGGGGTTTTAGTTGACCATTGAGACTATAAGATGGAGAAGTTGGTTGGGAGTGTGGTCATCAAGAAATAATAAAGAACACTTAGTGCATTTGTGTGCCGACGTTTCGGCCTACATTGTGGGTCATCGCCAGGGCTGACTCTATCAGAGAGTACTTTCTAGGGAATCTCTCATAGGGTTAGCCCTGGTGTGTTTCAGAATAGTGTGTTATTCCTTGATGATCGCACCCCAACCTTCTCCATTATATATGATAACGTATGGCACTTTTTTTTTTTTTTGTTTTGCCAAAGAATTCATTTTTATATTTTCAAAAAATACTATGTCAAAAGAAGAATTTTAATAACAGCAATATAAACTCACAAAAGAAGCAATGTATTGTGCTAACTTCGGCCTAGCTCAGCTTAAGAGTCTATTTTATGACTTCTAAAAATACTAAGTATCTACATAAAAAAAAACAACTAAATAATTAATATGTACTCGTTATTGAATGCCTCACTTAATTGTTTATTTTAATTGCCATTATTTGTTACAGGGTCGGCGGAGGCAGACAACGACTCACTAATAGGTCGTAGCTCCGGTACCTCCCCACACCAGCCCTCCCCAAGTATGCTGCTTCTGCAGACACAGGTAATTATAATAATAATATAAATATAATTTAATTATAATGTAAATTAAGACAATAATGAGCTTAACGAAGATAGAATGTAAAAAAACAATTAATAAAAAGTTACAGTAAAAATGAAGGCTGTTAACGATATAAAATTTAAACATTATTCAGGCTTCACACATAAGAATCACTTTATAATTACATAAACATCTACAAGAAAAAATAGTTCTAAAATATTTAATAACGGAAAATATATGCAACAAAACAAAAATAAACTCGATGGAAAAAGGTATCACAACTATAAGTTGAAAATATACAACCCTAAAATTATGATTATTCAAAAATTAATTTTAAAAAGTTCATATACAACAACATGGAAAAAGAACAACATTAAAATAATACTGCAATGCATATGTCAGGCTTTAAACATAACAGCAATACTCACTAGATAAACAAGATATCTTGATCTAAATCTATGATTGTGAAATGAACTAAATAATAATCCTTATATAATTAAATAAAAACGCTGAAAGACCTGATTAACCCAAGATTTAATAAGTATTTATAATACTAGACATTATAAGAATTATATAGGAAAAAAATGACGGAACTATTAACGGAATATGATATAAATTAAATAAGCAAACTTATAGTTATGATAAAAAAATAACTGTGAAGAAGTTGTTTAAATATGATCTTAATACTGTAGGTATTATCAAATGAAATATTAAAAAAGTACGTGCTATCATTAAGCGAGTCGGGACCATTTTTCATTTCGATAAGAAAATTACACATGCCGGCTAAAGAAATAAAAGTACGATGATTCTTTAAATGATAAAGCTATTTATAAACAGTCTATAATTATAATTATTCATACTGTCAAGATGAAAATATAACCCAAGCATTATCAGCGTATATAAGTACTTTAAATATTTCAAGATACTTTGATCATCAGAAGTAATAAATATACACATGCATTACTATTTTATTTTTTATTTTCAATCAGTAATATTCAAGTAATTATTTTTTCGAATTAAACATACTCTAAACAACGCCTCCAAGGGTTTACGATATCCTATCCGATTCGAAATCTTCTTGAGCATTCTCGTAAATGGTTCCTAGGAAGGAGATACCTGGGCATGTCGTATCTATCAATCTCTTGATTGAAAATCAGCGTCTCGGTTGATTGATGGGACTTCATCAATAGACGCAGACCGCCCACAGCCGCCCACAGAGTTCTCATATAACGGTCTTTGCCTCACGATGCAATCCCACCATTTTTAGCCAATGGCCTTACGATTTGAAGGGCTGTATGTAGGACTGTAAATTTCGCTTTCAACTTTGGTATTATGTTGTTTGAATCGAAATAATGACCGACAGATTCGAAAAAAATGAGAAAGAGAAGATGGTAGATTCCCAAAACCAAATACTAAAAATAATGGAAAACAAAGATACAGTCAAGCGTTGTATTATCTCGGTATGATGTATTATCTCTTGTAAAAGGAATAATAATTTTTGCGCATTTGGTGTGTAAGATGCTTTCTCTCTAGTATGCAATATACGATCTTGTATATGTTGTTTTGGTTTAAAAGATAAGGTAAATATACCGAAATTTAAAAAAAATAAATAAATAAACGTGAAGGATGAGATGATTCGGGTGGCGGTCAAAAAAAAAAGGGTGAGAAAACAGTTTACTATTTTTTCGTTCATTTTATCACCGCCATATCATCTTTCATATTCATTTCACGGCCAACTATTTAATATTCGAAAATAAATAAAAATTATGGAAAACCAAATATTAGAAAAATTTATAAATGATACTGCAATAGCAGAAAGGCCACATAAAATTAGGCTAATGCAAAACATAATAAAAAGCTAATGATTCCAAATTCACTGTTTATTGATGCGATACACAAGTTAATGTTTGATAACTAAACGTTTAGTTATTTACTGTTATGCCTCACAAATAAATAAATCGAATCTTTACATATCCTCTAATATAATTATTATTTAAAAACTATTTAACCCAAGGCGATTTAAATCTATATTATTACTCCATTAGCCTCTTTATGATAAGAAAACATTTTGATCCGAAGGCCCATCTTATCATAAACCCGTTTTTGAGAGCGACCATTCATCAATTTCTCCCTGGCCATTATAATCGCATTTATCTTCTCAACGGAGCTCTTATAACATCAGGAGGCATAGGATTCGAATGGAATAACAGTTCCCGATGGTGGAATAACCGACACCCTGAGGAGGTACTAGATTTATCTCAAACGAAACGGTTTCCTTTTCTAATCTTGATCATCAATTTTCAAATCATCGCCCAATTATGGTATCCCACTGAGCAACAAGGCTTTTTTTTTATAATTTAGAAACATATTTAATATTAACAGAAAACAACATGTAAAGAAATAATATGTATGGTGAAGGAAAAGACTTGTAAGCTATTAAATGAACTGTAACTAAAGAGTTTAATAAGCGGGTTTGGGTCACAAACAAGAGCTTCGTTGGATAAATGGCTGTTGCTGGTGAGGAAAACTCTATAACTCTAATTTTAGAGGAAAGTAGTTCTTAAAAATATTATTTATTATAATTGATAACAATTAAAATTGGCGAGACATTTCACCAGTTTTAAAAGAGTTTTTGATGATAAAATTTGGGACTTTTTCCTTATATTAAAAAAAATACTAAACCCATAATTCTTACCTTACTATTATTCCGTAAATAATTATAATAATAATATGCCTCTTTAAAATGATAATTAATAACAATCTAAGTCGATTTAGCTACATTTGATTAAGTATTTATCTTTTAATTAATGATGATTAACGTTTTAGAAAAATAAATAATATGGATTACAATAATAAAAAAATTATAGAAAGTATACTAAAACTAATTCATTTGAAGATTTCTAAACGCTGATGATGTGGGATCCTACTTATTGCCTCCGCTTTCTAAATATGTAAAATAACGCAACTACATATTTCTAATAATTATTTACATAATAACGGTATATACTTAATATCGGGATAGATTTACAACGAGCTCATTATAAAACTTCGAAGAATGACATCTTGCCCAAACAACAAAAAATTGTATTTAAATTTTAAAATAATTTTTTTTTTTAATTTAATTGCTCTATAATATCTTTAATTGCAATACAATAATTATCTACTGATTTCTATTTCTTGTTTTAAAATATATTTTTAGGAATAGACTTTAAATAATAAATTAAAGGTGATTTTACTGAACATCATTATATAATATGAATGAATAATTAGTTCTTTTTTCTTTTTTATTAATTACATATTTCTCCGATTTTTCATAGTTTTTTTTAATGACATTAGTTACAGTAAATTATTTTTCAAGTCTTCTAATTTCTTATCATTAATTTTCGACACGATAGGAGTGACATTTTTTACATGCCATTACGGTGAGCACATTTACATGTGAGCGAGGTCGAAGCTCGGATTTTCGATAAAATGACCAAGCAGGTTGAAAATCGTAGGTTGTGCGAGGAAAGGGGTCGAAAATATAAGTATATTTATTCACACCGTGAGAGGTGGTACCTAAATGTTTGATTTTATTATTATTTAAAGGCCACATAGGTTTAAATATTTAAATAAATGGATTATGAAGTTAGTTCTTAGGCAACCACAGCACTCCATGAATTGGAATTCCTGTTTCTAGTTACCTAGGTTCTAGCATACATTAAAGAAATTACTGAAATAAAGCGTAGAGGTATGTTTATTTTTTATGGCTATCATAACATTCAGGAACTTGAAACACTATTATAATGAAGCCAATGTAATATTCTAATTTGTAAACAGTAGCTAAAATTCACTAAGATTAACGATAGGCTTTGCCAACTATGCATGAAAAATTGGACATTAAGCTGTGAAAAGGATATTATTAGAGGCAATTATTGATATATAGATATAGGTAAATCGCAGCCTGTGCTAGGCCTGCTCTTGATATAATAACTATCAATTTTATCTAAGGCTCGCGAAGTGACCAGCGGTATGTGGAACGTAAAAATAGTGTCTAAGAGCGACTTACCTTGCACGGACAAATTGCCTAGCCATGGAACCGGTGATTCAGGTTACGTAATTAAATGCCTTCAGTTAGTACTCTTTTTGTGGGAGGTGTGTATAACATAACCAGCCTCCATAGGTGGCAAGAACATATTTTATGAGTATTCTAGTTGCAGATAGAAAGAATTTCCTAGTGCGGGGGAGAAACGAACCTGAATATCTAAACAGAATCGATAGATAGGAATTTTATAGTGATCACGAACAAGATTCCTGTATCTATAAAGATATGAGTTTGTGATTTATAATTCGTTTTGTGAGATTGATATGTTAATTATTTGTTTTACAGTATTTTATTATATTGCCGAAATTATTTTAAATATTAATTAATTTTACAAAAATGCTATAAAACATGAAGTAACGACATAGTATGACTGTTGTGTATATACATTTAGATTTAGTAGACAGAGAAAGTACTAAATAATGGGTTAGATGCCGAGGAGCTCGGAGATTTTAACGCTTTAGGAAAGTATGCGGCACGGCCTTTATTTCTTACTCCATCCAATACTTCATTCAAATAAACAGAAGAAGTAATAATAGTTAATTTTTTTTAACATATTTATCTATTTTATCATACATATGTGTTTTTCTTATTTTTTTATGAACCAAACTTTACCAATATACCTATTTTTAATATTGCAATTGGTTAATAAATAATCAAAGGGGTTTTAAGAAATTTTAGCAGGCCATACATCAAAACCAATTAAGCAGATTGCATTATTCATTATTCTTAACTTTAATTACTACTAATAAAAGGTAATGTACCGTATCTGGATCAGCTAACGAGATTTTCAGTAGGTAATTAAAATTTTATAATTATCGGTATTATTTTTCTTAAAGAGGAAAAAAAAATCCTCGTAATGGCAGTAGAAGGTTGCGTTCCTAAAATCGTGACTCAGTTCGCTTTCCCGGGGACATTTCATAACAGATATTTTTCACTTCTATTGAACGAGACGGAATCGGCAAGGGAATGCAACTCGTACCTTTGTCCAGAAGAGAAAAGGTTACCGAATCCCGGTTGACAGTTTTGGGAGGCTGAGGATTCAATCTCTTGGATCACTTTAACGCTTAACAACCACTCACGTTATAATAGCCTGTGATAATATAGATTTTCGTTTCAACTCCTTAAAAAAATAAACGGATTACAAAAATATATATATTTAATTTCATTAAATTAATTTATGGTATAACATTTTAACATCTGTAGCCGATTTTCGAACTGGTTGCATTACTTACTGTTGCAATAAAAAAATTCAATGGCACATAAAATCAAAATTTCTTAAAGAACAGACAGGATGTTTTTCGATCTGAGAGGCAAACGTCGTTCTACTTACGAAATCGGTTTAATAGTCTGGTGGAATTCGTGGTAATCAAATAAACCTTTTCAGATATCCAGCAGTCAATTATAACCAATGAAAATCGGTAACCTTTAAATCAAGACTGTTCAGTAGCATTGAGTAATTAAATATTTCATTTCCACACTGGATTAGAATCGGTTTAATACCTTAGAAAATACCTTATCTAACATACACGAAATTCGTTATTCGTAAAATACAGCTGAGGTGGCTTGAGACTGATAGCGATCACTTCACACATTTTTTAATGCATTTGTACATTCAATATATATATATATATAATATATATATATATATTAATATATATATATATAATATATATATTATATATATTATATCTGTGCTTGTATGTGTGTATAATAGTTTGAATAAAAGAATACAATTGATTTACAACCTTTGGTTTGTCAGACAATGGCTGAGAAAACACAACCAATGGCTGCTCTCTAGAATAATAAACTGCTATACCAATGCTTTAAACTTGCAAAACATTTACAAGCACATTAACTTTGAATAGCATAGTAAAACTACAAAGGAATTGTGCTGACTAGATGAGATAGTTACCAGCTGAGAATTAATCTACACAGCCTCATTAATATGCCTGATCAGATTTATTGTTTTATTTAACAGAACGACTAATTATACTTTTATTTTTTTACAACTCTTAAATCTAAAAGCGATCAGAGTAATAAATACGATTTATAATAGCTACCTCTTCGATTATTAATCACAACAATCCAGAAGTGCAATGACGTAGGCGGGATTCGGAAATCCACTTTAAGTCAGAATATATAAAAAAAAACAGCGAGGGCGCGCCCAACGCGGCTGTGATGTAAGTCATCGGGTATTTTGCACTTGCGCTGTACACACGACTCTTAAAACAGGTAATTGGACATAATTGCCGATTTAAGGTGAGTGGTATTGAATAACTGGGGAATCGAGAACAATTACGTCAGATTCCTTCAACGGCCTGATTTTGAAAATTGTTTAGTGAGAGGCTCGTGTGTAAGGCAGGTCGCTAGCTAATGACAAAAGATAGGATGTAAGACTCATGTGTGGTACCCATAAAATTTCAACTATGGATTACTGATATACAATAAAAATAGTGTTCAGGCTTAAAAAGGGATGATTTAGATGTGTCGAAACATATGAATGAAATTTAAAAAAAAATGTTTGTAGTCAGGCAACTGAAAATATCGTTATTTTGTTCCGTTATCTATAACAACTTAGTTAGTTACTTTTATTGTTATTTAGTAATCTAGACTAATTATTAAACGTAAACGATTTATGTAAATACCCTTAACTTTCATAATAACAAATATAACGTCAGGTTTTAAAATGTCATTGTTTCTATTTTTTAATGAAATTAATTTAAAAAATCTTCGATTCTCATTATACATGACGGAAGTATTTTATACACTGGGGTAGACCGAAAGTGTGATGTACAAATGAACAGAAAGGAATAGGGCCTCAATATTTTCTTCTCAATAAAATTATATTGAAATGTTTCAAGTAACTTACATTTTGAATGTGAAAATTTTTTTAAAGAATGTTAAGGCTTTAAGAAATAGTTATTGCCCTTCATGTTTATTGAAAATTAGGCAACAAAAAAAATTATTCGTCAAGTAATTGGATAATATTTTTTTTTTATGTGATTTACTTGTTCATAAAAATTGTAAAACGATAAATGTATATTAGGTATAACTTATCGATTCATTTTTTTTTTTTTTTTAAACTCTTAATGCCTTAATAAGTTCCCTGGTATTCACGATTCGCTTAGGCTTTTTCTTTCTTCATTTAAAGGTCTTTTATATTGTCTATATAAAACAAATATCTTAAAAAACAAATTGATTTTTAATAGTCTAATTAGATCCAGATTAATGCTATATTTAAACCAAGGACTCAAGATTTTAAGTTATTTTTTTAAAATAATTCATCATCACCAAAAAAACAAAACAAAAAAAAAAACCGATTAATAAAGACCCAATCTGCCACTTCCTCGATGAACTCTCTGGTGGCAAGTGTTGCTTTGGTAAGAGGGGAAGGTTGTCAAAACATTTTATATGTTGGAGAGGGCTCTTGGTGTCGCCTTACACGAGGGGGGCCGTGATTGCAGTGGGCGTGAGAGAATTATTGCACCAGATGAATAGCAACTTTCTGATTACTCCTGATATCTGATCCGTCGGCTTCTGCTAGGTCCTGCGTTTTCAATTTGGGTCCCGCTAATGAAGCGATTGCTTCCACTAGATGAGGGATGATGAACGCGAACATATGTTGCGTAACTGGTGTCTCGATAATGGCCCTCTAGACAACAACGAGAGATTTAGTAGATTTTTTTTTCAACATAAACCTTCGCTGGCGCAGAGCGAATGTATTAAAAAAACATGTTCCGACTGGTTTCAAAGAAATACTTCTTTATTCCTGCAGGAGGCATAAATAATGCAGGACACGGAAGGATAGTCTATTGTTTTCTTCTTTACTGAAAAAAAAAAACTATAATTGTCTTCTTATTTTAATTTTTGGACTCCTTTTTTAAAGTTTTATTATTTATTATCATCAGATCTTCACAAACGTTCACATAAGACCAGGGGGTTGAACAAGGGACTAGCCTTAGTCCAGTTCTCTGCAATATATACCCGTGCCAAAAAGCAACCCAAGGTATCAGAGTTTGCGAGATCGATAGTCATAAAAATGGGAAGGTAGCTGGGTATTGTGGAACTAATTAGAGAAGGCTGGGGGTGGTTCCAGCCCGCCGGCGCCGCCTCCGCTGACATTTAGCTCTGATTAGAGGCCCCGCCCCCTCAACCTTTACCGTTCCATCGATTTCTGTCTGGTGGGGGAGCCTAAATCTTGCCCATAATTTCTTCCTTTTTTTTTTCTTTTATTAAGAAAAAAAATAAAGATAAGATTGTTCCGAAAAAGTCGGATTTAATTAAATACAGTTATAAGACATTCTAATGAAATAACCGCATGAAGTTCAATAAAAAATTGAAAACTGTTTGGCACTGAACTGTTCAAGTATTGCCAAAGAAAATGGTTTAACCATCACAAAGATCTACTTAAAACCTAAACTATTCTTAAGAACAAAAATACACATATAAAAAAAAAGAAACATCTATAATTTCGATTCATGAAGTAATATTTTACTAAGATTTTCACAAATAACAAAAAGCAGATTTTGCCAGAATAAAAAACTAAACGGTTATTTAAGTTTATTTATTTAACGCAACTTATTTACGCTGTCGTGGCTAATCGGACGATGCAGCAGTGGGGGTCCAAAATTATTCCTATCCAGGTTTAATCAGGACAGGGATCTTTAAAGAGTAATTTTACGTACCTAAAGGACAGCATAACTAAAAATCCTGCCATTTTTAAACCCGCAATCTTGGGCATAGAAGGTTTTTATGCTAGCCACGACACCACAGGGGACCTTTATCTTTAAATATTTTGTAATATTCTTTGAAGAAAATAATGATATTTTATAATGTATATATTTTAAAGTTATTAGCAGGAGGAATGAGCTTTATTATATTTGTTACTTTGATCCTTTTTATATTCAATAAAGAATAATCTAGAGATCTCTACTTAACCTTGAACTGAGACTAAAAAAAAAAATAGATTGAATCATCGACGTGGTTCGTGAACCTTTTTTTTTTACCCTTTTGTGAACGCTGTCTGTCTTTGAGAAGTTTATATTAAAACCAAATCATAATTTTTTTAAAACACATATTTGCGTATATTTCCTTATTCTTTATTTTGATTAATTTAGCCATTAAAGAGAAATATCAATTATCGACCATTTTAAATATTCAAATATATCTAGAAGGTAATTATAGATCTTACTTTGCTAAAACCAATGGTAGAATATTTTTATCGTTGAAAAAAAAAAAGAAGTATCACGAACCCCTATTGAAATAGTAATTTTGAAAATCATTATTCCTTAATTTTCTCAAAGTTCCAATCTCGATTCTGAAAAATCACGAATAACTGTTTTGTAATCCAGTCAAGGACTTGAGCATTCATGAAAATAATTTCGTGAACTATAACGGAATACGCCTTTAAACAGGAATATTATTTTTAAATTATGCATTAATCGAAAGGTTTTACAGAAAACGAAGTAATAATAAAAAACTGTATAAAATGTACTATATTATACTATACTATAAGTAATAAGTCATAATTGCAATAAGACATTTTTATTATTTTAATCCTCTAATTAAGGAGATCCGGTCAATATTGTTGCTTGTCAGTAACAGGCGTGTGGTCAGAGAATGAGGTTTTGTTTTTTATGTGAGATTTTTTCATGCTATTATTTCAATAATGTCGTGGAAACGAAACCCTTATTAAGTTAAAAAATCATTGACTTCAGTTATTATAAAAATAATTCTATTATATCAAAATATTTCATTTTTCATCAGTAATAAGCATTTTAGTCTCTCAAAAAATAAATCAAATATTTGATTCCGTAAATATTTTGTGAGTTAAAAAAAAAAAAAAAAAAGCTGTAAAAAAAAAGATTAACCTTCAAAATTATTTCCCTCCTAGATTAGGCAACATCTATTAGTAGGAAGGAGGCTACGCGTTTTTGGGAATTTCCTTCGACTGAGGTCAAAAATTTAACTCTTAACCTACTTCCCCAATATAACTCAAGAGAACGTTCCGGATTTAATGGTTTCGTACTAGTGAAGTTGTGACTAAGATAAGACCATGAGAAATAATGACTCTACTGTCTCGAACAGTTGGTGGCAATTAATTTTCTATAATCAAAAGGTTACTCAGAAAAGCTTCTTAGAGGTATATATTCGTTAAATATTATCGCGATATAGTAGTTACATAAATGGAATTCCGTTAAAGTAATGTCAAAACGTCTAGAGTTTCGTAATCGATCGAATTTTTACGAAACCTAAGTTGATAAATGCATGTTTTTATTTCAATATTCTAGTGATTTAATACTATCATTAAATATGGCCAGTAAACAATTTAGGAACAAGAATGGACCCGGAGGAAAAAATAAATGAGGTGACAACTGATCTTTTGGTAAATACTTCAAAATCGGTTTTAAAGAAATGATTCGGGGGAATCAATATTACGGGTATATATATATATATAATATAATATATATAATATATATATATATATATATATATATATATATAATATATAATATATATATATATATATATATAAGAGAGAGAGAGAGAGAGAGAGAGAGAGATAAACTAAATAAATATTACTGAAGAGGAGAGGAGGATAAGATCTGAGAGAATGAAGAAATACTGGGTAGGTATAAAATCACATAGCCACAAACAATGATTGATCTAACTTACCCCAAAGTGGGTGAAACGAAAAAATAACTAAATGAGTATTTTTGAACCAATATCGTATTAAAATCCCCTCCAATCTTCCTTAATTTTCTAATGCTGCTTTGATAAACTTTCCGGAACATCGGCACGAGCTAAAATAAGTCTATGTATGTATGTATGTATGTATACGTGTGTGTGTGTGTGTGTGTATGTGTGTGTGTGTGTGTATGTGTATGTGTGTGTGTGTGTGTGTGTGTGTGTGTATGAGTATGTGTGTGTGTGTGTGTGTGTGTGTGTGTGTGTGTGTGTGTGTGTGTGTGTGTGTGTGCTCTGTCTGTGTGTGTGTGTGTGTTTGTCTTGGTTTACTAGTACTGCTCGAATAAACCTTCCAGAACATCGGCGCGATCTAAAATAATGTTTTTGCTTTGTTTGTTTCTCCTCATTGACCGCATCTCTAAACAACTTTTCCTGTATATAATAAGAGTTTAATCACTATTTTAAGTTTAATATAGAGTAACATATATGCAGACCGAATCAATTAAGGTATTTTAGTACTTTTTTTTCGAAATTGAGCCATAATTAAATTACATACGGGCACCATTGCGACACCTAGTCACCTCCATAAAAATATATTACAACAAATAAAATCACAACCTCTCTAGTGGTCATAAACATAACTAATCAAATAAATTAATCAACCGGTTATCAGATGCAATGATTAATAACAGTAATAAAAAAACTAATTATACCACTAAAAGTCCCTCATAAAGATTGCCATAAAGAAAATAAATTCAAATGCGCAAAAAAAAAAAAAATAATAATGATCAGGAGGCCTTTAAAAACGAGAAGCAGGTCGTAAAAAATGTCCACTTAAACTATTAAAGTTGTAGAAGACCCGTCAGTATCTAAGTCATTGATGTTTTTTCTTAATGGTTTTTATCATCCAAGACTCCTTCCTACAACTTTTCCGTATCGGAATGATTTAAGGATTTTGATGTTTTTAAAACACGAAACATATGAGAGCCATTTTTTTCTATCCCCTCCTGCAGTATTTTAGGTAGGGCCTTGGGAGGCTAATTTAGGCAGAGCGGATCGTCCTCAGTATTGGGAAATTTATGACCGGTCCCATTTCGGGCACTGATGAGCAGCATAAACCGCCGATAAATGTTCTGGATCCCGGACAAACATAGTAGATCCCAAGGCGGATAACGGTACCCCATTAAACGAGACGGGAGTTATTCTCAGATAAAAAGGAGAGGGGAAAAAAATTATCGTGAAGTCCAGTTGTTTTTGTAGCATTATTTATTTACAAGCCTAACGTTAAACATGAGTACTAGGCGAGCAAAAAATAATTATATCCTCAAGGTGTAATTGCTGAGAACCGAAATGACCATTATATCTTCCGAGATAAATACCTCGATACAATCTTAATACCTTACTAATACGGGTTAATGTGTTCTTTTCTTCCTCTCTCCTTTCATTTTATATATATATATATATATATATATATATATATATATATATATTATATATATATGTATAATATAGTATTCATACCTGAATTTAAATAAGTCTATTAATAATCGTTACAATTTTATTTTATTTAATTTTTTTTTTAAACAACCAGAAGTTAGCCACAAAACTACTATCTTACCAAAAAGAAATTTCCATATTTTACAAAATTTTAAATCGTTTATGTTTATAATATATTTATTTTACTAAAAAAATTGTATTTTGAATTTAGGGCTAAAATAATCCTAGTGATTTAAAAGTTTCGATGTTATAAATTAAAAAAAAAATTTAATTAAATTTAAACTTAAAGGCACAAATAAATATATAATCAATAAGGAAACTATATAAAAACCGATATTAACAGAATTCTATTATTTTTGTGGTAGGCATAACTTGTTTCGATTTTTTTTTTTTTTTTTTTTTTCATTCCTGAAATTCTCATTTAAAAGTAATTTTTGGAATGAAACTCAAGGAAAAATATATACATCCAAGCATGCGGAAGTTTACTTAAATTCGAAGGAAACCCGAGGTTATTTGGCGAGTGAGTCAAGATATCTGAGGTTTAATTAAATTATATTTTAATATTGATTTCAGCTCCAGCTTCCAGCATAGTAGTAAAATTCCATTAATATAAATTAATTATTTTTAACATATTAATAAATTGAAAACATCTATGGGAAAAAAAAACAAAAAAAAAAACTAAACACAACCATATACATACACATATATATATATATATATATATATATATATATATATATATATATATATATATATAGGACTATGAAATAATGACTATTCATTGAAATTATTTTTTTTTTTAAATTCCTTTTTTATTTATTTTTGTTTGAATATTAGATGTTTTAAGTTAAACTCATCATCAAAGAGAAAAAGTGTAAGACATAGTTAACAATTAGTTCAGATAAAACGCTCTTATCCCAAGTAAAACTGTTTTGATTCAGTTAAATAGAGTAATACACGATTACTTCGTATTACAATACACACAATTCAATAATTTTACAAAAAAATATAATTAATGCCTAACTATCTTTAAATAGGCTAAAAGTAAATGAGTAGAGTTAGTTGGACTAATTAGCGTTTCTTAAGGTAATCATCCATTCATCAGACAATCAAATCAATGCGAAAATTATAGGGGCGAACTTAAATTTGATGGCATTCCGGAGTAATGTCTAAGCTAAAACCGGAACGATAATTACCAACCTCTTACTAATGGAGATTCAAAACGACGAAAATAATACGTTTTATACTATTTTCGTCATTCACTGGTTTAATTGCAGGCAACGCCCACATTATTCGGTGACGCCACCGTCTCAATTCTCACCCAAATTAAAAACGGAAAGCTTCAATCACTGTCTCCACACCAGGATCGAAAAGAGATTCAAAGGTAACAATCCTGTTAAATACATTTCCTTTGTTATGTAGGTATGTAACAGCTTGAGCAAGACGAAGGATCAAGAGTCGCTGAGACGAGAAACTCTGTTAGATGAGACGTGCGATATAACTAAAGTATGAAAAGTACGTTTCAGCTTGAAAACGGCAGAGCTAGGGAATATTTATTCGTACGATTTTAATCTAGATATATCACGAGATTAAAAGCTTTCTCTAATGTGAATTTTCTCGTATACTTCGCTAAAAGCGACTATGCAAAGGATTTCATGAGCTTGGTCTCATTTGGTAACTTGCACTTTCCGCTATAATTACAAGCAGCATGAGTTAGTCATTATTAAATTTCCTAGGAAGGGCTTTTGAAAACATACAGTTTACATTCATTTATCATCATAATTTGTATTTTATCTTAATAGTTACATGTTAAATTTTTAATATAGATTGTGTTAAGTTAAAACAGAAAGAATAATATCAGTATTAAAATGAGCAATTAGAAACTTAATTTTCATTAGCATGTAATAATTCCAATGCACTAAAACTTCATATTCAAAGAAGCCGGGGCAAAATCTACTTTGGCGAGTTAAAATTTATTTCGGGAATGATTCTTAACCATTCCAGTCTGGTTAGAATACTTTAACAAGCAGAAAATTCCTTAAATAATTAAAATATATATTAATATAGTTTTAATGTTAATTTCATAATTAATTAAGATATCGTTTTACTCTTTTGATGATTTAAAGATAATTCTATATATTTATTGTAACCATTTATGTTTTGTTTTTTGTTTTTTCGTGTTCTTTGAACAGTTATAATTCTTATTTTTCTTGTACATTTATGTTATTCTAAACGGACCTTGTCCCAGAATAAAGTTTCTTTTCATTCAACATAGTTGTTATTTAATCTCTAGGTTTTGCTTTGATTTGATTTGGTTTAATAGATAAAATTATTTTAAACGTGAATTTGTAAGAACTGTTATTGCATTCAATATTGCTATATTCGGATAAAAGTGAAAATTTATTATTCAATTTTAAATGCCAGTTAAAAGGAGCCCTTACTGTAGCTCAAGAATTTTTTAAGGATGTTTCTTTTTTTTTTTTTTTTTTTTTTTTTTGCAACATGTAGACAGTTTCTTATACGTAAACCTTTTTTACCACCTGAATTCCTCAGATTTTTTATTTAATACTTTTGGTGCACAATGTCTTGTCACTTTATTTCAAATGATTCAAATTAAAAAAAAAAACTGTATCTGACATTTTTCTATTGATTAACTAATAATAGATCGTATTTATTAAGTCAATTCAGGCTGATGAATAGGCAAGGGCCTTCTATTTGTCATTGTCTCACCTACATAAATAGTGTTTACTATAAATACGTGATTTAAGTAGTCTCGGTGTTTTGTGTACAATTACTTATTAAACAGTTTTCTTTGTAAATAATCCGGAGTTCAATAAAATGGTTTAAAACTTTATGATAAATAGACAACAAAAAACTTGAATAAGAACGAGTAAAAACTTGGTATGGAGTTTATTTTATGATTCCATTGCTATTATAACTTACAGGTTTACATATATCTTTATTTTCATCTGACTAAAAATAAACGATTAATAATGGTAGATAAAGCAAAACAAAACGGTTACTTAAATACTCTGTTTGGTAGGTTTCTATGTTATTAAGCCCCAATAACAGCTCGGTTAACGAGAAAATCAGCCGTGTCGTTATTATAGTTATCCATTTTTAAAACAGAAAACAAGGCCGACATTTGCGCAGGCCTCAAAGGAAGCGCGCTCATTGGCTAGCGGAAGAAGTTGGACAACCAGTCGCTCCTCAGTACTAGCTCATGATGACTCCGGACCGAAGAGAATTGTACCAATGGAGGTTGTAATAAACATCAACTAAACTGTCTTTGTTGCACTCTTGAGGTGTGTCCAATCATAAACGAGAACGAATGCACCGTCAATTAGTACATATATACTAAAGCAATTTCACATTGTTATCACGCACTGTGACTGTTCAGGGTTACTAGACCCAAGTAAATCAAAAAATAATTTGAAACAGAATAAATGAGTTTTTTTTTTGTTGTTTTTATAGTATGAATGTGTTTTAGTAATTATAATTTTAATCAGTCTAAAAAAACAGAGGATTTTCTGCTTAAACAGAGATAATTAATGCTCGTAATTAAACTATGCCCATTGGATTTTCTTTCCTTGGTTGCCGCGACAATTTTCACAATTATTACAATTATTTTTGTTTTACAATTATCACTCTTTAAATCGTGATTTTAATTACGTCACAGCCACAATAGACATCCAGTGTAACTAAATATCATTTATAGTATATTTATATTTTTATTTATATACCCATGTGACACTTCTACGACCATCTTCACACAGATTACACTGTTAATTCCTTACATGTTGGAATGTCATGTTTTCGCTTGCACTTTAAGAGGTTTTAATAACGACCACACCACGCCATTTTCACACGAATACAAATAAAATGGGTCTACAATACCGAATAATAAAATTTTAACTCACCCATTTATATTAAAATATTTTATATAAATCAGTTAAGCGATCAGATCTGGGTACTATCATGAGTAATGATTGGATTTAATGCCAACGGAATTACGGCCATTATCGTTCACACACAATTTCACTTTCACGGTTATTTTATGTCCCATTTTGAGTGCATTAGTTTCAATAAAGTGATAGCTAGTGATATGCTAAAATACTGGATTATTCAAGACGTTAATGTTAAAAATAAATTATTCATTCACCTTCTGAACCATCAATCTTCCGAATAATTGTAAACAAACACATAGGATAATGGCCAACTTTATTTATTTTTTTATTAGTAAAAAAAGCAATTATAATATTTCTACATAAGCAAATGTTTATTATTATATAAACTACTATCGTTCTATTCACTTCTTTTACAAATAATGTGAGTAATAGTTGTATGTCGTAAAAGTAGTCACATTTAATATTTTTATAAATAATATAAGTATAACCTTAATTTTGTTTTTGTAATGTTTTTATTTTTGTGCCAGACACAAGATTCAGTTTTTGTGCTTCACTGATATTCTTAGAGGACTGAAGGTCCTAGAATAAAATTTACTTTCCTTTCTTTCAATGTAGATATATAGTATTCATTTTATCCATGGCATCATTACATTTTTATCTTAATCTCAGACTATGTAATTAGCATGCTTTAATAATAATCTAATTCATTATTGCAGGCAAATAATTGCCTCTACTACAGGTAGTACAACCCGATTTGTCTCGTGTCTGAAACAGATATTGTAACAAACAAACGGAAAAAAATATATATACTGTACAAAAAGTATTATTATTTTTAGAATGGTATAAACTTTTGATTAGTGCATTTCAAGTTTTTCGCATACTATCTTTTTTGAAACAATACTTCGCGTTTGAATAACTTATACTAAACATTTACTTATAAAAAAAAAAAAACCTGTACCAGTACAACCCTAAGAGATTTGGGCTCAGTAATAAGAGATTCGTACTGTTTCTAGGCCAACGGCCGTGCAATGTGGCGATTCGGCCGAGATCACGCTCACCCGCCAGGTTTTTTTCCCCATTTTTGGGTAGCCACTTGGTTGAGGCTGGGTGTGCCCCAGGAGGGTCTCCATACTCCAGGATCGTCCCCTCTTCCTCACCCCCTCCCCGGTGAAATAACAGAATAAATAATATTCCACCACAGCTGGGATTCGAGAGATGTAGAGAAAACCTTATTAGACAGGTACTAACCATTGTAAGCGATCCGTACAGCTAGATAAATTAAAAATCATTAACATAAATTTTGCAATTAAATACCTAATCATAATAAAAAAATTAACTTTTTTTAAACTTTCATGGAATTCCGCAAATGAACAACTTATTTGAATACATTTTATTTACTGTTTTAATTCATTTCATATTATTATACCATTCACTCAGCGGCTGACAGCTAATCTATTAAGCGAATGTCAGTTAAATACCAAGACCAACTGACAGGTTACTTATAAATATAATAAATTAATATTTAAAAAAAAAAAAATTCAAAAGTGCAGAAACGTACTTTCAGCAGTTGTTTTATGCAAGACAGAGTTTAGTTTAGAAAAATCATGTATTTTCGGTACTTCATATTACAACAAAATATTTAATACGAAACTCGACCTTGTATTATAATTTTCTTTTTTAAATATTTAATAATATTTTGATGAGTTGTATGAATCCTTTAGATGATAAATTTATTGTCTGTTTTGACCAATTCCAAAGTTGTTGTTTTGTTTTTTTTTCTTGTTTTTTTTAGGAAAGTAAAGGATTAATTATTTATACAAACGTTACGATGATTTTAACGCGAGTATTTTATTTCATAGGTACAAATAAGACATTTTATACAACGTTAAAAATTTAAATTATTCGCAAGAGAACCATATATATCTCGTTTATCATTGTTATGACTCTGAGTCACTATAAATGCTTTTCTTTGTTTTCATCAAATTAATTTTGTCTCTTTTTATTAATACGTTTAAAGTGGTTAAATAAACACTTCCTTTGTTTTGAAAAAGAAAAAAACATACTTCTCGAATCTTAAAAGAAAAAAAGATTAGTAGGTAGAGGATGTTAAAATATAGAGAATTACCATTAGTGAAATCATTTTGACCCTGGGTGGAACAGAACAGCCAGTTTGTTCGCCGCCAACAGTTTACGGCCTATTTCGAAATTGTTCTGGAAGCTGGAAATAGTGCTGAGGCTATGCATTAGGCTAACTTCCAGTGAAGATAGCTCTCTGCCTTTCTACGGGTCCATTACCGTGTCGAAACCTTCAAATGGGAGCGAAATTGGCACCCAGCGGGATTTACGACTTCCAGCTAACTCGGGTATGTCTCTTCGCAGTTCTGCGGTAGTCACTTAATGAGGGATTACGGAGGATTTCCTGAAATTTCCGTCTCCGACAATAGGCCTCTTTTCGTTAAGCTAATTCGGCTGGAACCGAACGACCAAGGATTTCTGTGTGAAAGATGGCTTTCCCTTTCTAATCAATCTATACAAGAACGGACTCGAGAGACACAAACCACATGGGCCTAATGAAGGTGCTTCAACATCAATCAGAATCTGATAAATCAAGTCCAATTAGAAACGTTTAATAACAGACGCAAGCTGTGACGGCCCTAAACTGCATTTACGCAGATGACAAGAAAATAGTACGTTAAGGGTTAATTAATTGCTTCTCTGTTCCTTATTTGCCAATGGAAGCATGGCTGTCCGTGGAGTAAATATAAATCGAATTCATTCCCTAGACTGTGTAATTAAAATGAAAATTAAAAAGTACGAAGTAAGCAAGCGAGGAAAAAAAAGGAATAAGGATCCCTTAAGATAGCAACGTTCCACACCTTGAGTTACTTTTCACCAGAACTCAGGAACTAATAGCAAAATTACGGCTTTGGAATATTTACGCATATTTTTATTAGCGATTTTAAGAAAACATTCCACCGGTTCAGAAGAGTAGTAGCCGATAGATATTGGATGTTACAATTACTTTTTTTACATTTCCTGGTTTACTCTTTAAGGACGATTAGTAATTAATTTGGAAACTTGTTCATAAACTAAGCAAATAAAATCCAATCCAGCCACGGCAACTATTTTGCACAACTTCTGTACGATGGGCGTTGCCAGCGAGCATTCGCTTATATATTCTGCTTTCCGAGATGTTTCCAACCAGCCTGGTTAGTCTTTCTCAACAACCGGCCGTAATGCTTCATCCATCTCTCTACGTCGTTGCAAAATTAATAAAAATAATTAAATCAATTCTTCACCCACTTTTATTTCTACACCTGAATTATGCGCAATGAACAAGAGCGATATGCAATACTTGAAAGGAAATCTAGTACTCCAAATCAAATCGCATTAATATTGTATTAAAGTGTATTAGTAGCTAAAAGCTAATTCCCACAGCTGTACTTTATTTTTTTTTTTTTTCAATTTATAATAGGCAACCTGTCTGATCTATTTAGGTAACATTCTATAAACAGCGAAATTATTTGTGTCAACCTATATCCGGTTTGCTAACTCCTTAAACTAACTGTCCACATCATATTGGAGCGGGTTTAAGTTGGCCGATTAGGAATATGCCTACACATTTCTTTAACGAAATTTAAATAATATTTTTGACAGGAAAAAATCAAAGATGAAATGTATTATCAGTAAAAGTATTTAGTTATTACTCAACTCGGGTATCTATTTCAATTGCATTTTGTAAATTTGCTAAAACATATAATTTATTTATTTGGGCTTTTCAACCACAAGGGCATTTGCACCTTATTCCACAATTACCAAGCTGCAATTTAAATTTTTTGAAACATGTTTGTTAATTTTAAATACAGCATTAACTTCTAGATTTGTTCTTCTATCTAAAATATTTCTACGTTTTTATTTTCAGACAAATGTTTTAGTCTTTCCCTCACATAAGCATAACATTCATTGATAATGTGATATACTGTAAGTGGTACCCCACACGAGATACACTCAGGCTTTTGTTAAAACATAAATCGTAAAACAATTTACTCAAGCCAACAATGAAATTCATACGCGTAATTCACTTCTATTACAATAATCTAATTTACTATAAATAAAACCATTAGAATATCATATTATAAATTTGTGAATTGCAACAACTTTTTTTTTTTTTATTTATCGGAATTTACAACTGTATAATAGAATATAACAAGTAAATTGGAATGAAACATAAAAACTTATGAAACACATGTAGAGAAACTTCCCAATGGAAGCACTCTAAAAACATTCTAAACTAGAAGGATTGTCAGGAATTGAAGAGGAAGAAATGATTGAAACTAGAGGATTAGGGTGGGAATGGAGTTTGTCATGAAAGGAATGGTATCTAGATCGGGCCAAATCAGCAACATACGGAACATTGAGGTCTTTATGGATTACTTTATTCATGACAAAGTAAGGAGCATTGAGGATTTTACGAAGGATTTTGGATTGTAGGAATTAGATACGGGAAGAATTCGTTGGTTTAGTAGAGCCCCAAAGCTCTACTTCGTCCATATCGGCCTTATGATAGTCTTGTAGATAAGTCTTTTGTAGTTAAGTGGAAGATTAGAACGTTTGTCTTGTGAGTGTTGAAGTAGTCGAAAACTTCGTGCAGTTTCTTGTCGTTTCAATCGAGTATGAGGGTTCCAAGTGAGACGTTTGTCAAGGTGCAGCAACAACTTAAAGAGAAATTTCACTAGTTAGTCTAAAAAATTTCGAAGTAGATAAGTTGTTTCTATTCTTTTCAGTTCTGTATCTTATATCTTAAATGCTTGTCAAGATAAACATTGAAGTAGCACTAATATGTACGACAGAGATAAGAGGAACATTGATGAAGGATTCTAATGTTTAAATGAATAAATAAAATAAAAAAACAAATTGTTTTACAAAACTATTATAACTACAAGAATATATGTATGGGTGTGTATGTGAGTATGTACATATGTATAAAATAAATATAACATTAGTATTCTGTTATCGTAGAAATTAAATTAGTGTTAACGTAATATTCCCAAGCTCTTTTCATTCCAAGCACGTTCTATGCACTCCCGGATGCATTTCCACCCATACAGTCGACCTATTTAACAGCAACTTAACCCTACCATTTAAGTATAATTTGTTTATTAAAAATCACTTAACAGAAATTATTAATAATCTCGTAAAGATTTAGAAAAAACATTAAATAAGGAAGCTATAAACTTGAGGATTAAAGTACTAATGATGACAATTCGTGACAAAAATCAGTAATAATCCTCCTGTTTTCAACCTGACAATTATATATTAAAATGAGTATTTTTTTCATTGGTTATATTTTTCTCAATTTTTTCTTTTTTTTTTAATACGAGGCTTAGCAATTACATTTGCATAATAATTACGGGGCAAAAACGACAGCACCAACACATTTATGAGCAGCGGTGACTTGCGTAACAGTAAAGATATATGTAAGGTTGTCAGCTTACACGAAAGACCACGAAGTGCCAACTATAAGGCAATCCCTCCTGCACTGTTACGAGCTGTATCTCGAAGAACCCGTGGGCCTAGTCTCTGCTAAACATCTGTTGGAACTGTACCACGAGATGTCACATATATCATAATTACACAAGCCTAAACACACACACTGGAAACATTTCAATTTACACCGTCAATTGTAATCCACTATCTTTTATTCATTAGCCGTGCGTCACTGTCATTCATTATAGTCGACCACAAAGACAAATCTGACGGTCACTGCGAGATATACAATAGCGCTTACTGTGGCTCATGGATTCATTATGCTAAACTCCTTTCATTTATAATTCCTCAAATTGTTCTTAATTACTCAATACAATCTTCTTATTGGTAGGGGATCGATGATTTAGTTGAGATTAATTCAGCAGGTTGTTAATTTAGTTTGGGTTGATAAAGAAGGTAACTAATTTGGTCTGGATTTAAAAAGCAGTGTTAATTTAGTTCGGGATGATATAGCAGGTTGTTAACTCAGTTTGGGTTAATAAGGCAGGCTGTTGGTCTAGTTTGGCTTGTTATAGCAAGTTTTTAACTTCGGCCGTGTTGATAAAGCTGGTTGTGTTAATTTAGTTTGGGACGGCAGAGCAGGTTCTTAATTTAGGTTTAGAGGTATAGTTCGATATATTTTCGGAAGAGCCAAGGATAAATATTAACAGGAGAATTTTTTAATCTTATTATTTTTCTCTTCACACCTCTTATTATCCAGTTGACGATCAGTGGATGTGAATAACAATGAGGTGGATGTTATGGCGTGTTAGACATGATAAAGAGAGGATGCCCAGCGGTACACCTTATTGCGTGATTCCTATTACGCATTTATGTCAGGAGGTCCTTCATCCAACTTCTTTTCAGTCTTCTGCTAGTGTTGCGAGCCATGTCTGTAGTGACCATAACAGCGCGAGATCAATAATATAAAACGTCGGTAGAAAAATAAATGTTTTTATACAAGATTGATTTGAAAAAATAAAGAAACTGCTGGAAGGTATGTTTGTTTCACTAATATTATTACTATATTATGGTTAATATTAATATATTAAATATTTGAATGGTGAAAATCAAAAGTATCATTGATTTTTTTTCAAGAGGAAATATCAGGATATGATTTAACTTTATGGTCAAAATGGCTATATATATAACCAGGAGAAAGAATATTGTAGGCTTTTAATATATTCCGAAATCCGATTTTACTAGTCGCTCACATTTCAAAGATTTGCATTTGTTAACAATTAAATGAATAACAATGGTTTTATTTACTTTTGAAACTTAAATCGCACCTTTCACCAAAGTAATGACGTATAGCCAAATCGACGTTGAGATGGCATGTCGTAGATGAGGAAGGACAGTAACCAGAAGCAAATCTTCAGGGACTTGATTTGAGCACCGTAATAATTCAAGGAAGGATATCTCTCATCCAGATCCTTTATTAGTCGTCTGTTATGTCCTTGTACTTTATGGAGGAAGCGGTATTAAAAGAGTCTGCGTCTTCTGAGCCTGATATTTTATTTTATTATTTTTCGCTTTATCGTAAGTCCGTGAAGTGTAATATTCACAAACGATCAAGTAAGTCTTCAACAATGCAACTCAACCTTAAACAAGTGGAAATTGAATTTTATATCAGTATATTATCAATGAATATATTTTGAATGTATAACCCTTATCAAACGAAATCATGCCACCATTTTAAAGCAATAAACAGTATATATAAAAAGAATAAAATCAACAACTAACTATTGGAGTAGTTTCTACAGATATGAAATTTTTTTAATAATGTCCGAATCGGCAAATTTATTTATTTGAAAAAAATTACTTAAGAATTTAGCATAAAGGTACTTTGATATTTACTTTTACATATAAATATTAGAGAGGACATGTTATTTAAAGCTCCGTGATTCATAAGCTAGGGAATATGGTTATTTTAAAACTCCTTCTCAATAAGCAATCGTTAAGAGTAAGGCGAACAGACACCTACTTCAATGGTTTGGAGACTAGACCATCTCCGTTGGATCAGGAAACCGTGCTCCCTTGCCAAGTTCTGGACCCATGTACGGGTTCTATCATGCAAGTCATATTTACTCAACTAATGTAACTAAAAACGAGGCCAACTATCAACACACTCTCTCCCTCTCTCTCCTTCCTTCCCTCGCCAAAAAAAAAGCCCCATATCTTATCAATTTATCTCATATTCCGATGTTGTATATTAAGTTTCACAAGATATAATCCCTTTATAGGAAGGAGCTTAAAGACATGAGATATAAGGAGTATGAGGCAGACCAACAACTAACCGGCTAGGGAGTATATTTATTGCGTATCTCGGTCGCTACAACGTCTCCCGCTGTTAGTATGTCGTAGGCAACGCGAATAAATACTGCATCGTTTCCGATGGGACTAGGCCCGCATGTGTATCCCATATACGGATTTTTGTCCAAGCTGAGTCGCTCCTTTTTGTTTCAATCTTAAAGGAGCCTAACGGTACTGCAATTGTAATAATCAATAAGACAAATAAAATCCCCATGTATTTTATAAGAAAATATAAATTATAATTAACCTCTATTCTTTCAATAATTGACAACAATAAAGCAAATAAAAAATAGAATGAACATAAAATCACACTCACACTGCGTCCAATTAAAACTCTCATGTTTGGAAAGAATTGCCGTTGCATTACTGTTTCGTGTTGGTTTGAAGTATACTGGTGACAGTGATATTATAATTATATATATTTTATATCAATATATATAGTTGGGTCCAAGCATTGTGGGAAAAAATATTGTGACTAAGCGAGATGACGCGCACATTGCCTCATACTGCCGTTGGCATAGAAAGTTATGGATTATTTTTTTACTTGAATATAAATAAAATCACCTAGATATTGAAATATACAATGATAATTATAAATAAATAAAACAAAACTAAGAGTTTACATAATAGTTAGATAACGTAAATCGGAGCTTATATTAAAAGTTGATAAACCGGCAACTCTCATGCCACCGGTACCTTAATACGATACCGTATGATCAGGATATTATCGATACAAAGACGGGATTATTTTCCTCTAGCTATTACGTCATAGATTTGGCCAGCTATCATTCAGAGAAATCTAACACCGCCCAGAAACCTTCAATCAGAGTTGCTTCAGAGCATCTATTTCACCCGGGTAAAAGTACCTGGCAAAGGATAATTGAACGCATAGATCCTAGTACCTATGTTCTTTTATCGGCTGAAAGTTATATGGGTGTCCAGCATCACAACTTGTTCTGATTAAGATAGTGCCTGGTACAAATTACGGTACCTCCGCAGTTAGCACATGCTCCAGATTACCAATGCTGTCTGTCTCACCGTTTGTCACACGAGTCTGATAGGCTTTTGAAAATTCGTATGTTCGAAAACAAGCCGAGTAATATATCATACTATATCGCATAACGGAAAAAAAATTGAATAAATCGAATTGGAATAAAATATCCTCGCTAAGCTAAAGATAATCTCAAGGCTGGTCAGTGGTTTTAGACCAAGAATGTGGCCGGTATTTTTTTGTCTCCTCCAACACGCTTCTCTAAGCCCTCAGGGTATTCCTTTCTTTGTGTCAGAAGGAAAAGCAAACAGGAAAAAAATTAGCAGATGATCCCACTTAAATTTTTTCCTTTTAATTTTTTCAGGAAAAACTTTAGATAAGGAAAACTTGATATGAAACGATATTTTAAAAGCCACATTATTTATTCTTGTAGAGATAGCTTGGAAATAATGTCTTCTTTTTGGTCCCTCTTTAGTATACGTAATTCAGAAATTAAGATGTTCATTTCCAAAAAGTACTAAAGGACATTTTTATGAAATCGATATTTTGACATATTTGTATTCTCTTCGTTTAGTTTTTTCTAAATCTTCTATTTGATTTTATCTATATAACTTTCAAGTCTAACTATAACTTTCAAGTCATTAAAAACGCGATTTAGAAATTTCTTTTCTAAAGGTAGTAATTTCGCATTTAGTTTCGATCATACTAGATACAAATCATACTAAAACATTTCATTTCATAACTTTAATACAGTGTTATTACGATAGTAAAAAAAGCAATTCTAGATTTTAATGCTAAAAGAATCAAATAAATTTGTTTAATAATATAATAATTAGATAGTTTTTCGCTTCCTGTAAAATTTCCTAGAATGGTTATAATACCTTTTGGAAATCAACGTCTCAATACCATTCAAGTTGCATTAATCTAGTCATTACGCGATAAAAATAAACTTTAATATTACAAGAAACGTTATTATTTCACTGCAGATCTTGTAATTGGTTGTCAATGGTAACCTTTATAATGGCACAAGAAAGAAAACAAAATTCCTCTGAACAGTTGAGTTTTCGGGTATATATATTTACTATTTATTCTTATTTTTATTTTTAGAGTTTATTTATTATTAAATATTTTATTCATACGAAGACCTTGATAGATACTGAAGTATACCATTTTTTTTATATTTTTACCCTCCCTTATTAATATATAGTATTTTATTAATGAAAAGCTTCGAGAGTAATAGAATGAACGGTGTTAAAAGAGAATTGGTTAGTAAAGAAATGATTATCTATAAGAATATGACAAAACCTCCGTAATCATATTTTAGCATATTTTAAATACAGCCAAACTAACAAAATATATCAAATTAAAAAAAAGAATTTAGAGTAGAACGCTATAAGCAATTATACAAATAACAATCATAGTAAAATTTAAAAAAAAAATACTTTAAAATCATAATTTTTTGGAAGAAAATTGTGGTTTAAAGGAATCAATGAACTTCATTATTTATGTAAAAAATTGTACCTTAAATCTAACTCCGTCTAAATGAAATTAATATCATACCAGGATCATAAACGAAGTATATAAGAAGTAACTAAAATTGCCATGTTATTACATGAGCATCTCACAAGCTAAAATGTGATAAATAATTATTCAACATCATTGAAATTAATGATAAATAATAACTGACTGCAGCAACAGGCATCTTTCATGTTAAGCTATTTTCATAGCAAATGTACTTTAAATTTCGCAACATTCTACGACTATTTATGGAAACGCTCTTTAAAGGAATAATTGAATGTTTTTTCTGACCTCATACTTGACTTAATTCTTGGCTTCGCCTATCCCATGCCGCTTATATGGAATCACATTTCGGAGGTTTTAGGTCATCCGCGCGAGTATTGGTCAAGTAGGTTGCAGTGTAAGTTATAATAATAGTAATGATATGCAGCAGGGAAAGTAAATTGTATGCCTGGATAAACATGTTATAAAATATTGAAATATAGTGTAAAAAGGTAATCAATACCATGAAAGATTAATGTTTCTCAGGTTAACCTCAATTCGTATCCGATGCTGGATTCATACCAGAGCATTTGAAATTAAAATTTTTAATGACGAAGAGGTTTAGAATTTGCAGATATTTCATGAAAGCGCTAACCAATCATCTATACATAGAAGATAAGGGACAGAAAAACACTGCAAAGTATTACATTATGGTTTGTTATCTCCAAATAATTATATTATGGTATCATAATTTATATAATTGTTTAGCCAATGAACTTATATGTATAGCAATAATTTAATAAAAGACCTTAAGAAAGACGAACCAGCAACACGGTCAATTCACATTCATGAAAAATAGCCTCTCACTACATGTTCAAAACACTATACATCCGCTATTACTTTACCAATTTCGAGATATTTTTTTTCGTAGTGAATTTAATTCTCTATCGAGCAATAACATGTTTTAATTTTTTTCTTCCAGTATTTAAATATTCGGCGGACATGCGATTTTTTTAAATTTGTTATTTGGGTTATACGTATCTTTAAACATATTTAGAGGGCGTTTATTTTTTCTTGGCCGATCACAAAATTTCATTATTGAACATACTAAACCAAAAATTAAATGGGAACTATAATCGGTTCTTATTATAATAACGTAATAGGACTTAAGTCGCCTTCGTTGCCTCTACATATTCTTTTAAAAAAATTAACGTTCTTTCAATATTATTTTACTCTAAATTCTGGGCAATGCAGAATAAGCAAGCATTAACATAAAAATGTCTGTTTTTTTTATTCATTTACCTTTATGCTACTGTGGCTAATCTTACTATGCTACAGAGGGAGTACTAGATTTAGCCTTTCCAAGTTAAATTAGGACAGGTTTTTTGACGAGTACCTGACATCGCAAAGTCTTGGGACCACCATTTTACGTTCCCTCCGAAGGACATCAGAGCCAAGGATCATTAAAATGCTTAATTTATTCATACGCTAAGAATAAAATTTTAAAAAATAGATAAAACAACATACATTTATGCTAGGTACTTATTACAAAACTAAAGGTGATAGAGTAATTTTTGGCCTACATGAATAAAAATATAGACGTTGTAAATCGAAGTTGATATATTGGAATCACAGTAAACAGTAGTATCTCACATTCTATTGCCTTTTTTTTTTTTTTTTTTTTTTTCTTTCTTTCTTTTAGATCCAATATAGCAAAGATAATGTTTTCACTGTGCACTAATGAGTCCGCATTTTTATTTATTGACGGCCGGTGTCAGGTGAGATATAAATACGAAGCGGTACTTAGACCGGTCCCAATTACCCGGTGATGATTACGCGCCAAAGCGGCCAACGGTCAAAGAGAAGAAATAGAAAAAGGAGGAGAGTACGTCCTTGCTGCAGCCTTGCTCCCCTCCAGGGAGTACCGTTGGCTCGGTCCTACACCCGCGCCTCACGCCACTCCGCCGTTCAACGATCCGTTCACTCCTCCATTCGAGGATCTCTTCTTGTTCACCTCATGGAAACAAACTTGGGAAATCTAGTGATGAACGTAGTATAAAGGAGGATTTAGTAATCATAATTGATCCATCTGAAGAAAAATTACAGTTATTGTCGAAAACAAAGAAGAAGCATATTCTTGCAAAACCCCTAATAGCCGTTATCCTACAAACAGAATAGTCCTTACAATGTACTATAACAAAGGGCCCTTAAGGTTTGTTATTGACATCTTATTAGGTTGTTTATTTGATAAAAGGATACCTACCCAGATGGTAAGTTGAAGGTTCCATGTCCTTACCACCAAATTATGGTGGTATAAAACAAACAAATCAACTATTTATAAAGTACTGATAAAAGCTATTTCGGCTTATAGCATCGAGTTATGGAAAACTGCAAAAAAGTCAAACATCAAAATTATACATTCATTTCAATAGAAATTACTTAGACAAATTGTAAATGTCCCTTTTTATGTATCTAAGACACTACATACTGGACATTCCATTCGTCATTGCAACTGCCACTGATCGCTACTATAAAGTTTACGACAGACTGACCCTAAATTCAATCTCGCTGACTCAGGACTTATCGACTACCACAAACCCGTATAATCTGCCCAGAAGACTGTCGAGGCGCTGGCCGAGAGATCTGATATACTGATAATTATTTGTTTGCATATTTGCTTATTGCATACGCAAATAGCAAATATCATTGTACTATCAAAACTTCTATAAATAAATAAATAAAAAACATACATACACAGATCCGTCCAATATTCAACGTTGAAGACCAAACCCCGAGATCAGTCCAAACACATCCCTCGCATCGACGACTTGGCCTACCTCTCGGATGCCAACCACTCGTTTTAGCGCATATTGTAGTTTTTCGTTGATCTAAGTGCTTAACAAAATTACACGCCCATTTCAGTCGACGCGAAGTTATCAACACAATTATACTGACACGGTACTATCTCCGTAATTCCGATTTGTGTAAAATTCTGAATTTCCAAGTGGCCTCATATCACGCTATAATATACGTTACTATATTATATGTTTGTTTATTCGTTTAACGTCACTTAATTCTGACTAATCGGTTTCTACCGTGGAAGTCCTAAATTTTGCCTATCCAGATTTAATTAGGAGAGGGGTCTTTAACGAGTATCTAGCATCGCACAGGTATATATAAATAACCAAGGGTATTTTACTCCCATTATCAAATCCCAGAGCCGTCTCTCAGGTTTGAGCCCGCGACATGATCTTATTCAACATGATTTCCAAAAGCTGTCGCCTAAGATAAACAATTTTTAATCGCCCAACCTCATCCTTTTGTTTTTCCATACAAGGAACTATAGTAAATACTAAGCTTTGATAAAGCACTGAGATATACTAGATACTATTATTACAAGATACAACTAGATTAAAAACGTGGCAGTAACTATAAAATTCTACCATAAGTAACTACTACCACTCCTAGTTTGAAGTAGAGAATTCCTTCAACTATATTAAGCATTTGTCAAAAAAATGTCGAAACCAACTAGTGTTTCTTGAAAGTTTAAAACTACAAACTTTTCACCTATAATGATCAGGGTTTATAAACTTTGTAGTTTATTGTAATTAAAATTTGCCTAGTAAATTATGAATAATTCGGAAACGACAAGTGGTTTAGTCTTATATAAAAATTCAATGCCCATTCGTTATCCTTATCTAGCAAATCTGCTAACCGCAGTTAAATATTAACTACTATCAAAAGGATTATTACAGGACAGGATGTCGTAGGTTTACGCCTAGTTAATTTAAATACTAGTTTCAATAATTATTCATGAGTAAGAACTGATAAAATTTATGATGGATGACAATTTTTTTAATATTTATATATTAATAATCGAAAACTAGTGATTACAGAATATATTTCAAAGGCTGGAATATTTAAAATGTAATAATTAACTTTTTTTTTATAATCATTCATTTCATTTTAAACATATTTATTGATATTTACAACTGTATACAAAATACATCAAGTAAATCTGATGGACATATGGTAATATTTTATTAATCAGATAATTTTTTTAATAAAGTTTATTTAAAGAAAAGAATACCGATGAAGTTATAAATAAAAACCCAACATTTTACAGCAGCCGCATATCACAGCCGGGATATTACTGAGATGCTATTAAAATAAATACCAGTTTAGAACTAAAATTATGTCAACTATTTCTCCAAGGCTAACATGCTTTTATAATTACCTAAGTATTAATAATAGTAAAAGTTAATAAGTGGGTAAAAAGTTATTATGGACAAAGACTGGATTTTAAGCTATTTATATAATATTTATATGCTCAATTTACAAGTTAGGGTGAATCATTCCTGGAATAATGATTAAAAAAATCACACTAAAACAACGGTTATCATGTTTGCTTCACTGCATATTTTAGTGGATTTATTTATATGAAAATCCTGTCTTTGGTTATAGAATATTGAAAAGATATTTCTAACAACCCTATTCCTTTTAAATAAGAAAACTTACATTAGAAATTCCGAGTCAAAAACTATTTATTACATATTTTAAACGTGTCAAACAAAGTGATAAAACATAATGTAAAGAAAAATATACAATAAAAAAAAAATCAATCAAGATAAAACTTTAACTACTTACGAAAAAAGTCTGCCAGAAACGCTACGGTTTATTGAACTACAAGTATCTTATCGAAACGTTCGTGTTTAGTATCTTGGAGTCAATATTTATTCATGCACTGAAATAGAGATTATCTTGCAGTCGATTGTAAGTTAAAAGTAAATATAACAGTTTTCTTTGTCAAGGTCCTCTTATTTCTTGGAAAGCGGTGCAGAGTGAAGAATATAATTAATTTAAATATATACTTATTAATTGGGATTATTAATTAAATTAGACAACTAGTTATTATTTCTATGGTACAAATAATATATTCTAATACAGGAAAGTGCTGAGTAGTTATCTTAACCGTAAAAGAGGACATTTTTAGCATTTATTTAATATTTCTAGCAAAAAAAGCTTTGTAGGATAAAGAATCTTAGTTATATATATATATGATTAAATAAATCATTTGATGTTGCAGAGCTCATTTGGTTCAAGCAGTTTCGCGGAGCTGCTGTCTGCACCCTACCCAGAAGAGAGTACTGCCGCGCTGCCAGAAGATCTAGACCCATTCCAAGACGTCGTGTTCCACGGATCTCCAGAGCCAGCCCCTTTACCTAGCTTCCAGGAGACTTACGCTTCCAGTCTCGGCTTCAAGATGGAAGAGGAGTGCTATACGGTTGCTGGAGCCTACCAGCCCACTCCTCAACCCACCCCACCTCAAGGTAAGTCGAAAAAAACTTTTTAACTCTTAAATTTACAAATAAGTCAAAATCCAAGCCTTTTAGAAAACTTAAACAATTCTATTTATACCTAAAAATATAATCTAAAATTTAAAAAAATAGAAGTTAGTACACACAAGTATTTGAAAGCTGTTAAGTTATGTTATTCTATTCTATTATTCTCGCGCTTTTTTTCAATAAGGAGATCGTTATGCAGGGACGCAAAACATTGATAGGGTTGCTCTACCTGTCATATTAAGTGGTCTTTGGTGTCAAAAAAATTTTTTTTTTAAATTTTTTTAACTTTCCCCAAAGGTGATAGTGAATTGAAAACATGTCGGAGCATGTAAATACTATCAACATCCCAAGCAGACTTTAGGAAAACAATTAAAAAAACAAAAACCATGAAAATGTCTATAAAGTGCTTTTTTACGTGAAAAAAACAAAACAGTTTCGCTACTATTTTAATTTTCCTGAAAGTTAATATTAATGAGTAACAAAGAAAATAAATGAAAACTTGTAATAGACCTGGCACTGTCAACATCCGAGGCACTCTTATTAAAAAAATTTTTACCTGATTTTTATTTTGTTGACACTAAAAATCACATAATATCACAGCTTTCAAAGAGCAACCTTACTCGTGTTAGAAGTTGAACATGGCGATTTCCTAATTAAAAATAGAGTGCGAGAACAGAGAACCCAGACTTATTTTGTAAAATTCGCTAGTGTAATTTAAAATGGGGGCAAGTATGAAAGATGTAATTAGGAAAAAAGGCGCTAGATACCGCTCGTTAAAGAGACAAAATTCACAGCTTTTAGGCGCTAGTGATGGTATTCAGCCGTAAAAATTGAAAGAATTTCAAATGAAAATTTTCCAACGAGTAGAGATAGGCAGTCAAAGTTTGGTCGTCGTATTCAGTCTTTTATGTTTCGAAAACCTGTTTAAAAACGCATATATTGCTAGATGAATTTTAATCGGACAGTTTGCAATCTAGAACCCAACTTTCTTCCAACCGTTAGAAGTTTATACAATTTAGAAATAAAGATGTGAAAAGGAATTCATGAAAAAAAAAGATCAGGTTATTGATGAGGTCTTTAAATAAAATATTCTTTATAAGCCGAATTCCAGGTAACAGAGATGAAAAACTAAATTATTAATAAAGCGAAATCGCGACCATCACGTATTACCTTGAATAGGCTGATAGTCTATATTGAATACCTTGATAAGCTGTTAGATAACTAGCTAATAATTAAAGTACGTAGGGTATTGATAAAAAAAAAAAAAAAATGCTAAAGATATTCCTGAACTAAATTAAAACACATACAACATTGAGATATTCCTCACAGAATTAAAAGACCATAAAACCCGTAGAAGCGAGCATAACGTATAGCTGGACTTCCGCCGTGAAGAAATGGCATTACAGGGACCATAGATGGTATGTGTGTGTGTCTGTTTTAGTTCGATTCCTAAAAAGTACATAGCTCGTTAACCGAGACTATCTCTCACGCCTCAGAGCCTTTTCACTGACGGACCTTGCTATTCTCATGTTTTTTTCTAATTATATTGCTTTTTTTTTCGTGATTTCCATTTTCGGTCCCTGTATCAGTGTAACGCGTTAACCGGTAGCAATCATTTGGACTACTTGGAGAGATAATTAATTATCCTTGGGTATTAGACTATATATTTATTCGAAGGACTCGGAATCGCTAACACGAAATCCTCAGATCTTTGTCTATATTCCAGTTAATGACAGGAAATATCTGTATAGACGTGTTAAAACTTTTAATGTAGAAATGATTAGGTTGTTCTGGAAAAGATGCAATATCAAATTTAATTTCAATCTTAGTAAAATAGATTACGAATAAAAAACATTATTCAACGGAAAATCATGAAATTCAAGTTATCAAGGCTGTTTGTATGTGTATGTTAATATATCCTACAATAAAAAGCCTGGTAATCCAATTCAAACAGCACACTTTATAAAAATAAAAAAACTAATGAAAAAAAATTACTTCCTACATCAATACAAATCGCCTATTCTCTCATAAAAAAAAATAAACGTTTTAATTTAAAAAGCTTACTAGTATCCAAGGATCCAAGATAACAGGATATTTTTGTAGTTCTTACATATCTGTGAATAAATTTTGTAAAATAAGGTCGATATTAGAATATAAAAATGAAAAATCTTGTGCGCGCAACACACGACTATCACTTATCTTGGTTGTTAAATTCAATTTAAGAACTTATAAATAAAGTTGAAAAAAAGTTTAAATTATTACATTCAGTAAACCATTGCTATTTACAATCATCTACGTTTATGCCATATTCGTCACATTACATTGCCTTCCACAACTTTGCCAAACCTTAAACGTTTTACTAAAATCTGTAACTTTCCAATGGTATATTATATATCTATATCAGATTCGATTGACGTATATTTAGCCGTCTTTTATCAATAAAGATGCTAATAAGATGATACGTTTACTTTTATCGAATCTACAAAATTAAGGGTACTTGGAAAAAGGAAATCCAAAATATCGGTATTTAAGGCCTGGCAGACTATTTCAATCAGAATTAAACCTGCAAGACATTGAATCCCATTAAATTTTACATCGATTTAGCGAGTTTAATCAAAATCGATAGAACCGTTTTGGAGATAATCGTAAAAAGGTGCAAAATGCATAGTATAAAGTGTCTATTATGGTTCGCCGATTTTGATGAAAAAGTAAATATAACATCCCTGGCATATAGGCTTCTAAAATATGAAATTTCACATTTAAATCAGATTATCGAGCTAGACTTACTGCACCAACATTGACACACACATACAGTCTCGAAAATAGTCAGTATCGCAATACTTTATCTCACTATGAAAGTAAAAATAGATTTCTTCTACAATTAATCTTTATCCCAAAAATTAACAAAACGAGTTACCTGATTTGTTGGAATATTTTCATTTTGTTTACGCCTTTACATCAACTCGTCTTGGTTGAACCCTGAATAAAACTATTTTCATGATTCAATATATTACATAAAATTATTATTAACCACTCATTATCCTATTCTACTTGGGAACAATTTTTTTTATTTATATGTAGTTAATAATAGTTATTTAATGAAGATAGGAATATAAATCTTATTACGTAATAACAAGACAGATTTAACTATCCACGTTTTTATTCCGCAATAGAGAACAACGCCGTTGATTGAGAACTAATAGGCTTATACCAGACCAGTAATTTTTTCTTACCTTCTGAATAAATGCATATGTTTTTCATTTAATCAATAGTGAAAGGAAATTCCCCGGTGGATGATCACAGCGCGTTCTCATTCTGGGCGAAAAACATTATCGTCACTAACAGTGATGGTTTTCAGTTGAAATTGACCTGCTAAAAGTAGGGTAAGAGCTACAGCTAAACAAGTAATTGTCCCCAACGCATTTTACCTTAATAATTTTTAAGTCCTATGATTTTGATCTCGTTATTTTCTAATTATTCTTTGTAGCCTGTATAGTAAGATCTTATACATACCACAGTTTTTTATTTCGTGGTCTAGATGTCAGTCAAAAACCAAATGATCGGGTTATTTCAACAGTGAGCAATCCACGTGAGTAACGGAAATTCTAAAAGTAATTGATCAAAATAAAATTAATTAATATCTCCTGATTGTTAGTTAATAATCGGATAGGATATACTAGTCGGGTCTGTTTA
Source organism: Piezodorus guildinii (assembly GCA_023052935.1). Classification (NCBI taxonomy): domain Eukaryota; kingdom Metazoa; phylum Arthropoda; class Insecta; order Hemiptera; family Pentatomidae; genus Piezodorus; species Piezodorus guildinii. The sequence continues at coordinate 61,630,360 of CM041292.1, forward strand.
AAGATTTGAGTTGGAGTCCCCACTCAACCATATAATTCGACGTACTCCTTGATACGTCACAATATATTTATCCACATTAGCCTTTATGTTTAATTTAAAGTTAGACGTTATGTCTTTTTAAACATCCAAACCTTACTTCTAATTCAATATTCAATAATTCTCTAAGATGACTGTAAGAAGTTGGGTCTTAACAGGGACCTAGGATACCTGAAATTTGTAATGAATCGTCACTCCTCTTTTACCTCTTAAGAATTCGGATATAAAGTTTTTTCCTACCATAAAAAGACAAACGCTCAAACCTTCCTCTTTAACACAAATGGTTCATCTAGATGACTATACATAACGGGCGATATGGCTTATTTGAGCAAGCTTATCCTCCAATTCTCTCTTATCCAATTCTTGCAATATAATTCCTCTCTAAATCCTAACGCTCCTAACTTGGCCAAAAGTAAACTCATCCTTAATGATCTTAATGTTCATGTTTTACTGGTTGGTCCGAACCAGATAGAATCCCTTTCATGACAAATCCCATTCTCTCTCTAACCACGTGTTCCTCAAACTATAATAATTCTCCAAAGTTTTGAATAAGAGATGGCCGCGAAACCTTCTGATTTAGAATATATTTTGTAGGGCTGCCAATAGGTAGTTTCGGCTTACTCAACTTAACTTGATTTGTTCATCTTGATATAGTTGAAATTTTATTTAAATTTTTTTTTTTAATATTTATAATAACCATGTTTAATGAAACTAACTGCACCTTAAGTGCAGGTGACAATTATTTTTTTTAATTTGGTTCTTCATTTAAGTTTTCCTTGCAGGGCATTACGAGTACCCCCAGCCAGCGGCACACCCCGGGTACTACCCCAGCTACTTCGGGGGCCCACACCACGGGGCTCCGCCCCACCAGCCGCCCCCACACCAACCCTACGAGCCGGCTCCAGCTCACCAGGAGTCCTACTCCCTACCGCACTTCCCCACCAGCACGGAACTATCTGTCAACACCACGCTCCTTCCCAGGCAGAGGCGAGCATCCCTACCGCTACAACGTTCAGAATCTACCAGGTAAGTCAGCATATGAATAATCCACTTGATCATTGACCAACCTTATTTATAGACATCATTATATACTTTGATTAATTCTCAAATCAATTAATATCATACTATTCAACATATATAAAAAAATACATGCATAGAATAGATGACATAAAAAAAAAATCCTTATAGGAAAGTGGATCTAATTAAATATACGATAAAGAAAACAAGGACAGCATTCAAACCTATAATAGTAATAACAATTAATTATAATGTATTTCCCACATTCATAGCGATTGACACGCTATCACATTTACAATTTAAGCATTTAATTAGCGAGGAATAAAGTAATTTTCCTGCAAGTTCAATAATTCAATATATCAATTTAGTATATATATATTTTTATCTTTAAAAAATATCAATTAGGGTGCCCTTTTAGTTTTTTTTCTATTTTTTTTTTTTTGGTATATTTTCAATAATGAACATTTGTAATCGACCAAAAAAAAAAATTACCCACCTCCAAAATTTGAGGACATTTCAAGATATGTAGAATCCAAATAACGAATAAAAAAAATCCGTTTGTCCGCCGTCCGCGGCATTTCTCCGAAGGTACAGGAGCATTTTTTTGTTAATTTCGCCACAAAAATACTAGGGCCATGCAATAATGATCTGAACACATAGAAGTTGATATAAGCTGGTTATTTTTAAATTGGTGGCCGATTAAAAGTGATTTAATTCAATAACTCAGTTATTTTTGAAGATAGAGAAAAAATGTATTAGGGTTTATTTAATATTTAAATTTTTAAAAACTAATTATCTATACACTATCTTCTCTGCTTTGAGATGAACTGAATACCGACTAAGGAGATAAAACAGAAAAAGAAAAAAGCTCATAGAAATCTTGGGACAACTTATAATATTTCAACACACATATTTCTGATTGCTATCATGTCAATGTTTAAAAACTGTTATCTCAAAAAAAAAATGTTTAAATAACAAAATAAATTAATAAAGAAAAGACTATTCCTCAAGGTGGGAGAGTGCAATATCCTCAGGCAGCTGTAACTAAGTTGCAGTAAAGTTGAGGTTTTTATAAAACCTAGAAAAAAAGAGATGAAGCAATGCGCAAGTTTATTTACACATTAACATCATTCACTCTCACGCGGTATTCCATTCCTGTGGTTCATGACTTTTGTAATGATATAATTAATGTAATAAAACCTTTTGAAAAAAACAATTAATTTTCTATTGTAAGAGTAGATTATTTACTTAATTTACGGTTGTAAATATAAAGTACATTAAAGTGAAATAAAAAAATGAAATTAATAAAATAATTATTATATTAAAAACGCTGAAAATTATTAAACATTGGTTTAACATTTATAAATAAAAAATTATATGAGATAATTCTCAGCACCTTTCTTTTCGCTTTAAGCTTAAGTTCAGTTCACAATATGTCTTTGCGGAAATTGGTGTATAATGTTCAATAAGATCTAACCCTGATTTCCGAGTTACCAAATACAATTTTCCTCTATCTTTGTAAATGTCCGATTTGCATGGTATAAAATCTCTAATCAGTAAAAATATCACCAGACTTCAATAGAGTTAGGTGTCGGAAGACTTCGATGAAACTCCTCTCTGCTCGACAAGAAAGTATAAAATAAAAATCTTTTCAAATCGGTCTGAGGGAGGAGAAATCTGCCAAGATAAGATTGAAGATAAACTACAGATATAAATAAAATAAGTACGAGCTAATGACTCATAAAAAGTACGTAAATTCTAAGCTGACAAAGCGGTATAAAAGAATAATAATTTAAGTTATGTCTATGGCAATTATCTTATCTCTCTCGGAGGCAGGGCACGTCGCCAGAATAGATAAGCGATATTTGTTGCCCGATACGAACCGATGTTGCCTTACTAGTTGCAGCTGCCTGATTTATTTCAGAATATTGGCAACTAACAGGAGCTCACCTCACGCCCAGGTAACCCTGTTCCACGTCCGTCACTATCCGGCCACCGCTATATTTATTTTTATTCACCGTTACAGCTCTCTCTCTCTCTCTCTCTCTCTTGATACCTCATTAAACCCATTCAAAAGTTTATTTGAATAAATCAATGATACGCTTGATTAAAATAAATGTGAAGGAGGTATTTTATTTTCATAATCTACTTCCTTGCCGTCGTATCTATTAACCTGCTCCGATACAACATGTCTTTTATAATCTGACGTCTCGATGGTCGTGGAAAAAAAGTCATATCCTGCTCCGCAAAGAACCAAGGCCCAATGACTGTCGTTTAGGATTCGTATAGACCCCTAACACGTTCCTTGCGCAATCTTTATGTTATCAAGATGACATATTAAATCATTTCACGAAAAGAGGTTTCGTCCCTCGACTTTTAACAGTCATTTGGACAAACCTAAATTAAAATCTGGAACTGGTTCCAGCTATCGAGATGGGCAACACATTATACCCATGCGTGAATCCATTAAACGATTTTAATGAACCATTTAAATTTTGATAGTTTTCGCAACTCTCGGACCCATCAGGATTGCGTATTGGATCTGATGATCCAGATCGGCCAAGTTGAAAAAACACAGACCTTTCTAGTTGTATTTATTCGAAGTAACTCGCCTAATATAGGATTTGAAAAACTGGTTTTATTTATCGTCTTATGAATGATGTAACACCATGCGGGTGGCAGCACTGGGTCACTCGGCTTTCTCCTCTTTGTCCTTCATTACTAATATAAATCATATACTTCTAAAATTATATAATTTAAATTGTAGTGTATAGTACCTATATTTGAAACACATGATTAAAAGGAAAATAAGTATTGGCAGGGAACTTTCTAACATTACACTTAAAATAAATACTTTTGAAACATGGACCAACGAGCTGTGCAGCTGTAAAACATATATCAAGTTTACAGCATAACAAAAAATCAATTGTTAATTTAAACAAATAGATAATGATCATCCAATGACACTAACATTCAACCTTCTTTCGTAAATTCATTAGTTCAAATGCACTATTGCCATTATTATTATATCATAATAAATACCAAATATAAAAGCTTTCTTAATATTAAAATTTCAGCATAAAGCACATAAATAAATCATTGATTAAAAGAATATTTCACTGCACTGTTTTAATATATCTAACAGAACATCTCTCTTTACAGCGCCTGCTTGGTTTTGTGAAATAATAATATCAAACTTAGTTTGATGACCTTATTTATGTAAAATATTTACTATGATGTAAATTTTAAAATAATGACAAAAAAAATATCTACAGAACATAATATTTTCCTTCTTATTATAAACGTTCGTAATTAGAGTTAGTCTTGAACATAAAACAAAATGACTTTTAATCAGAAGTGGTTGAATATGCCACTTATTATTTGATAATAAAACGATATTTTTTATGAACAAACTACAACAAAATAAAAAATGATAATTACCATGGGAGGAAACGGGAAAGCATAATTTCTTTAAAATATAAATGTAGTGACCTTAAAATGTTCCAGTAACTCCACCCAATTCTACAGCATTAATCACCGTTGCACATTATAAAGAAGGCATCGTTACTTATTCCGGTGAAACAAGTCGAAGGCTTAAGATATATTTGTACATAAACGAAACGATCATTTATTCAAACGTAGGCAAACACATTAGTTCCAGAGTTTCTTGACATGCTGAAAAAATCAACCTCAAGATCGATAGGCGGTGTGAAAACAGGAGACTTCAACGATGGGGTATGGGAGATTTTAACGAGATAAAAAAAAAAATTACACTTCTATCGAGTAATTTTTTAGTGACTGATTTGCATAGAGGTCCGATAGGCGCGTGCTCCCTCCGAGTCCGATCATATCGCCCATCCATGGCTTCCGCGTTCCCTTCCACATCCGGCCAATCGCCCACGAAAACGCAATCAGGACCAAGGCAATGGCGGTAAGACACGAGGTCGCCATCTTCTATAGCCATCAATTAAAAAAATGCACATAACTTAACCAGAAGAACGGTAAACAATTAAACTGATAAGAGTTAGCGTAATAACAGGGCTCCTTTTTTCCTTTTACGGCCAATGATACAATGTATTTCTAATTCCACAATCTCAACCTTCATGATTTTTGGGTAAACCTATTATTTCTTGAACAGACTTCGTCTGAAATCGAATAGGTCATCAGTCTTGGAGGGTTGAAGAAACTCTAGTTATGAAATGCAGACTTCCAGAATTTAACTACTAACCTCACATAAATTGGTTTTCTTTATATTGTTCAGCATAACATTACTATATCTTATACCGTAATATACATTAAAAACTATCATACAAGGTTGAATTTTGTAAAAATCAGACTCTCGACTTTATACTCAAAACACTGTGTTGATTTTAGCCAATCTAATGTCAAGTACAAATCTTTAGAGATATTTTAAGATCCCAAAAATAATATGCTATTTCTTATTAAGTACACTAAATTCTAGTCAAACGTATTTTCAGAGCTCTTATTACTAATAGCAACCCAATAGTCTAAAATATTAAAATAAAATAATAATAATAGAAACAATGGTGATTTGGAGCAACGGGTTAAAACAATTTAAAAGTACTCAAAAGGTCATGAACTTATTTCGATAAATAACTTTTATAATCTGTTCGAGAACTCATAATATTTAAGTTAGAAATAATCTTCATAACATTCAAAATTCATACCTATAGGAAACGATCTTAACATTGTTAAAAGTTTTTTTTATTTTACAGAGTTTTCATGTTTTATTAAAAGTTGTGGTTTTAGAGAATTTTTACTTCTAACCATGACTTAAAATTCAAATTTATATTTAGGTAGTGCTTAAAAAAAAATTATATTTTAGACTCACTTGAAATAACACGCTAACGATTTTCAACCTGATTGCCTCCTCCTCCTCCCCTCTCCACCCCACCGAAATCCTGGCTACACCCATGATATACATGTAAGGTATAAATATGATACAACTGGCTAATAGCATAATATGAAAATAATGATTATAAATATTATATTATAAATATTATTAAATAAAAATAAAGTTTTATAATAAAGGGGCAATGAAATAATAAATTACGAAAGCCTATAATATATAATATTTTATAAATAAAAAAAATTATATTATTGTATACAGCTATTCAGGTCCGGGTTCGAATCCCGGCTGTGGAGGAATACTGATTATTCTGTAATTTTAGCCGTAGGGCAACCCTATAGGTATGAAGCAATATGATTGAAAATAGAGCAATATCCTAGAAAATGGAGCAACCCCTCTAGGGCAAACTCAGTCTCTATAAAGTAGATACTAAAAAAACGGGGAAAAACCTGGCGGATGAGTGTGATCTCGGCCTAATCTCTATACGTACTGGAACCCTTCAGGGATGGTAAAGTTACATGTTTTTTTGTTTTTTTTTAATTCCACTGATATAAGTTGCGGCAATTCATTTAAATAAAACCATCATTAATCATTATTTTGTTCTTTTAACCAATAACCTGCCATATTAGAAATATGACAGATCTGAGTTAATTTTCTAATAAAATAGTGTCAGATTTCTTCACGATTTTACAAGGTGATTAACAACATCCATTATATCTTCTTATTTTCTCCCCGTGCACTCTTAAGAAGATGTATGGTTCAGGAAGAAGCCACGGGTGTTTTATGAGGCAAGATAAAGACAGACGAAGAGCTCGGTTTCAGCATGAAACTTCAACCCCTTTATATACACTGAGGCAGGCAGGAGCTTTATATAATGTATGTGTTCTATACTCCATCGGTTATCACAGCCGATTGCGTATGTGTGTAATCGCACCGTATCAGCACAACGCAGTATTCCCGAGCTCCAATCCAATAAATCTGTGTAAGAACAGAAATGACTGCAATTTAACAATAATTGCTCTGAACTTTAATATTTCAAACAGGATTCTGTTTAACACCGTGGTTCAGAAACCTCATGCTGTTCTCCTCAAGGCCCACAATGTAATATTTTGCTAGTCTCATTTTATTTATTTATCTTTTTGTTGTTTCTCCTCATATTGGCTTATTTTATATTTTTCCTCCTTTTTTCTAAGCCATTCTCCCATAGAGTTTACTCGAGTTGGAGCACGTAATAGTAAAAAGGAATGGGTGATTATTGAAAAAAAGTCAAATAAAAACAAATCTTACTCGATGAGAGACTTCCTTCGATAACAATTTAAACGGTAATGGCAGGTTTATGAGTAACTTGCCGATTTTAACTGATTGTTTATAACCCCTTGGTTTTAAAAATGGAGATACAACATTTCTTTTTCTTGAATAGAGGTTAATTACGTTAGTTTATGAAGAACTTTACATTTGATAAAAGAATAACAGATAGGGCTAGGAAGGGTAAGAAGCTACAGAGGTAGTCGTGTTAAGAACATTGAGTAAAATTGCCAGTTGATAATCTGTGGGATAACAGTCCTGTTTGCTTTAAACTAAATGGTTAAGGACATTAAATAAGAAACAAAAAATGTACTTTTTATTGTTATATTCGTGTTTTTAAATTGGTCGAACGTTAATCTAGTTGAGGACAAAGATCTAAGGCATTATCTTACTTATATCATTTTTAATGTTCTGACGTTTTTATTATTTTTTAACAAGTTTACTCCGGCGCATAGGTCACACCGGTGACCCGCGCTAGTCTGTCCCATGGGGCGCCGCGTACCACCGGTGGCTCGCACTCGTCTGTCTTATCGGACGGCGCGGCGCGTACCACAGATATTTCTATATCCATGTTATCTATTATATATAAGAGCAAAAAAAAAATAAAACATTTTAATTGCCTTTCGAGTTAACCTTACTGTCAGAAATCTTAGCTTAGGATGAAAAAATGCACGAATTACACAAATATCAAAATATAAAACTAGACGATTAGCAAACGTACAACTCGTATACAGGTCTGAGCAGACAATAATCGATAAAACAGCAAAAATTCAAGCGCCGTCCCACAAAGCAGATATTGAAAATCGGCGCCGGCATGAACGTGTTAAGATGAAAATTGATGAAGTTTGTGATGAAACAGATGTTAACAGGGAATTTAAAAAACGAGACAAATTTTAGAATAATTTAGTTATTTTGTTGGGATAACTTTTTCATCATTTGTGTGATAATTTAAATTTTTGTTTTGAAATTCCCACCTTGTATTTAATAATTTACATCACAATAACAGTTTTTAATAGATTTTAGAGATGTTGTTGTTTTAACTTGTAAGATCCTGAAGATGGGTGAGATACCCCGAAACTTCCTTTTGTGATGATACTTCAAATGAAAAGGTACTCTGGAAGAAATATAAAAAATCAGACCTAATTTTCCACCTCAAAAAAAAAAGACATAAATATGTCATTGAAAGTAACCGAATTTCACGTCCTTTTTCCCGGGGATAAAGTGAAATATAAACAAAAAATACATGATCTTAATTCTTTCCAAAAGAACAAATGTACCCATTAATATAATCGCCTCAGAATAGGGGATAGAGAAAAAAAAATCTTATTTAATTTAAACAGTTTATTATTAGAATTAATAAATAACATAATTAGATGATATTTTTAGTCGATGGTGTTTTTAATGTTAATTGGAGCTTCTTATAGCGATTCATTAACATAACGATTCTTCGCAGGCCTAATACCGCCTAAACGAGTAGGTAGCACTGCATTTTACCAATTCAAATTTTCTCCTACTTATCCTAAAACGTTACAAACCTGTATTTGAAATCCACATTTAAGCTAAATAATTATTATCGGTGATTCACCACACACGAAGGGATCAAGAGTACAACTAGACAACTAGAATTCTTTCAATTTCCGTTTCGTATGAAATCGACTGTTCATAAAATATTTTCATATCCCATTTCAATACGCATACAATCTCATAGCGTTTTCAGACTCGATGACACAATGCGAATAAACTCTATTAAAGACTATTCTCGCTTTCAAGTCTTGCTTCATGATCATTTTTATACCAAGTAATTGTTTTCAAGAGCGTGACGTTTGATTAATTAAAAATATAATTATTTACAACAATTAAATCGTAATTGACAAAGGTGTATATTATTGTATTAACGATAAATATATTCAACATATAAATCATTTTGACATAAAATCAGGACCACTTTGAAGTCAAGGTCAAAACTTTCGAATTAAATGGTGCGTTCATTTCGATGGCGAAATGGTCTTAAAAAAATAGACAATATAAAAAACCGATTTAAATGGAAATACTTGTAAAATTATAAGCCTTGATGAATTTATGACCATAATTTAAGACTGCCTTCCGGTTATTTCTAATACTCTACATCTTTTTCTAGCAGTAAATAAATATGATTTTTTTTTTCTTCAAAATTTATTAAATTAGGGTTAATTTCAATAATTGGATTAATGACATGAGGCTCACATGAGAATTTTAAAATTAACTAAATCCTGGGGTAGAATCGAAGAAAATATACTATGTATTTAACAACAAGTTTCGTGGCGTATTCTATTGTACTTCTAGGTGTTAAAATAACAAGTCTCCGGACGTTTGGCATTGTATCAAATTCAATGAATGCGGCGTGCTCACACGCCATAAACTACCGTCTTAATCACAGGTCTCATATTGTACAAGACTATTTTTTTTTCTTTTTTAATATATCCTAGCTACTATTGAAAAAATATCACTGAAAGTGATGAATTCAAGATAATAAAAAAGATAATAATATATACGATATTCCACTCTATACAATAATCTAAAACCCAGATCTTTTTCGTCTAAAAACATAGTGGGCGTAAACGATGGTACTAAATAAAATGAAGTACATTGATGAACCTAAATTTAAATATTGAAAAAAAATATGCTCTTATGCCAGTTATATTATTCCTTGATTAATTCGTTTTAAAAAATGATCAATTGAAATGTGGTATTTTAAAGTTTATTTAAAAACAACATTATTTTATCTGAATATTATTAATGCTTCAAGATGAGTAAAACAACAAATAAATATTATAATAGATTAATAAGTCGTACTTCCTACAAATTTAAAAAATAAATATCCTCGGAAAAGTTGTTTTCCGTTTCAAGTTCGATGCGAAATATGTTCAAGCACAATTACTAACCGATTTTTTCCATTCGATCATTTCAATTATCATAAACTAATCACTAAGGGCTTAAATAATGTTTCATATGCGGTCACCTGTGGTGTAGTACCTAGCATAGGTTGCGAGTTCAAACCTAGTAGATGGCCCTAGAAATTTTTAATGGAGTATAACATTCTTAGTCATGCCGTCCTTCGCACAGCATTTCTGTGCGGTGTCAGGTAACTGTCAAAGACTCCTATCCAATTTAAACCAGGATAGACAAAATGTAGGACTCCCAATGTACCATCGTTTCGATTATCCTCTATAGTATAAATTGCCATTAAATGAATAAACAAACAAACAACTTTTCATATTTATATAAAATAATTGGCGTCTATCTAATTCTAATACCACTCAAATATTCGTTGAATTATGTTTAAACTAAATATGTTTCTAAATGTTGTCTCTTTCTCAAATTACAGCAGCAGCGATTCACCGAAAATTCGCCCCGGTGCTTCAGTTTCTTCGTCGGCATCGTCTTCGCCAACTGAACGTCCCCCAGCGGGATCACCTTCACAGCTGTGCGCAGTATGTGGCGACACAGCGGCCTGCCAACACTACGGAGTAAGGACATGCGAAGGATGCAAAGGTAAAACATGATCAGGGTTTTCGAGCATGAAGTAACCAATCTTCCGAAAAGAAAATCTAAAAGTGAAACTTCATTCGCAGGTTTCTTCAAAAGGACAGTCCAGAAAGGTAGCAAGTACGTCTGCCTAGCAGAGAAATCTTGCCCAGTGGACAAGAGGCGCAGGAATAGGTGTCAGTTCTGCAGGTTCCAGAAGTGCTTGAGCGTCGGGATGGTGAAGGAAGTAGTGAGGACAGACTCCCTAAAAGGCAGGAGGGGTAGGTTACCATCCAAACCAAAGTCCCCCACAGGAATCTCCGCCATCCCCTCCTGTATCTCTCATCACAGCGCTTGTAAGGGCACACCTAGACACCAGCCCGGACCTTGCCAATCTTCGACTACTCACAGGTAGGTTCAACCTTGTACACCTCATTAATAGAAGTGGAGTTATCTTTAAAACCAAAAGGAGTAAATATAAATAACAGCTTAAAACAGACACTAATAAAGGTGAAACAACATATCCTAACGACAGACATTTTGTTAGATCTTAATCTCCTCGCGACCGGAAGTAATAGCAAAGTGGTGGGGATAGCTCATTTACGATTGGTTTCTCCTCAGCAGTTTACCTAAACAAAATGGTGAATCATACAGAAAGTAATTATTAGAATGATTTTCATATGTCGTTGAAGAATAAAGAAAATCTAATTATAAATGTGACAAAAATGGGAGGATTTCATAATTTTTTTTTCGTTGTTCCATCATAATAAACGAAAAGCAAACTACCTGTTTCAATGACCGAAATTACATAATAGAGTAAAACTGTTAACTTTACTAAATCTTTTTTTTTTTTTTTTTTTTTTTTTTTTTTTTTTTTTTTAAGCATTTAACACGAAAAACGTGTATGATCCCGGGGTTATATCAGGGTACCGCCCGATGAAGAGGGCCAGCTTCCCATAAGAACTTGCGGGTCGTGAGCTATCTGAAATAGAATCTCATTTGGGAAATTGGGACCGAAAGTTACTTCAGTTCCTAACTTAATTATAGCCATCCTAACGGCACGTCCATTCGTCCATCCGGTGACTCAAAACCGGACACTTTTCGAGACAGTTTCCGGTCTAAGTTTATGGGACACTCACACTTTCAATTTTGGCGTAATTAATTAAATACACCACAATTAATTTAAAATATAACAAATATTTATATTTATAGGCCCTACCGTAAGTCGGCTTATCCTACAAGATCTTAATTAATTATAGGCAAAGAGCCAACTGTAAACAATTACATTAAAAGTAATATAATGTCATATTAATAAAGATGAATGCATAAATATTGGCCGCTTTTCATAAAGAATGTAACGATTTAAAATATTTCTACTAGTTCCATTCAATAGTCCGTTCGTGAACGTAAAACATTCAATATAATTTGTGTAACAGCCTTCTATGAACAATTGTCACTGGTTCAAACCCGGCAATGGCCCCTAGAATTATTTAAAGAGAGGAAAAATCCATGGTTTTGCCGTGCTAGGAAAAAATTAGGACTCCTATTATATCATCGTACTATTACCACAGCAGCATAAAGGGGACTTATTAAATGAATCAAAAAATTAAGTTTTATCGTTATAGTTATAAGTTCTTTAACATTACTGAGTTTCAATAAATTGCCAGCTTATGTTAAAATGAAGGGTCATCAAAAAATCAATCATGGTTATGGAATTATTATGGTTATTTTAAGTGAAGAATTGGTAAAAAATAAAAAACAAATTACTAATCGGACTTGGATAACTGGAACAATATTGGTGCAATTGATGTTAATTAAATACTAGCCGTCGTAAATAATATACACTTTTTTTTTTAATGAAATTAAAATTAATATTATTTGAAAAATTTAATCTATTATTAATATTATTATAATATTAATATATTATAAAGCTGGAGAGTTTGTTTGTATGTTTGTTTGTTTGTTTGAACGCGCTAATCTCAGAAACTACTTGTTCAAAATAAAAAAAAATTTTTGTGTTGGATAGTCCATTTATCAAGGAAGGCTATAGGCCATACAATATCACGCTGCGACCAATAGGACCGAAGAATCAGTGGAAAATATGGGGAAAAACAGGGAAAACTGACCTCGAATCCCAACGATTCCAAATGATTTACCTTTTAATTTTAAAATAATTCTATTTCCCGTTAATTTATCTTTTGCCATAACAATTAATAAATCACATGGGGAAGCATTTAAACACGTTGGAATCGATTTACGTCAAGATCGGGTCGCGGAGAATTGCTGACAGCACGGTTCAGAAGTGGTTTTCGCGGTTTAGAGGGTCTTCAATTCGGAAGACCAACCCCATTTTTGTAGATTAAATAAACAAATTTTAAGCTGTCCAATTTTAATTGTTGTCCAAATTTTTCTACGAACTTTCTGGACAACCCAATATATTCTTTTAAAAACGTCTTAATAGCGATCATAATAACTGAAATTGACGCAGACGAAGTCGCGCGCAACAGCTAGTCAGACATATTGATTAATTACATTCGAAACGGAAAAAAAAAATAATTGAATAAAAGAAATTTGGATAGTTCTGCATACTCAATCATACTTGATGAATAAATTAGTAATAGAAACAATTATTTATTACGATTCTAGTAAATTGGTAGTGATTGTGCAAAAATGTTATCTACATAAAGGTGTCGCAGTTTTAATTTTTAATAGTTTTCTATTTGTATAAAAGTTTTTTTAACCATAAATAGTAATAAATTGTGAACCAAGAGATCCTGAAGAGAAAAAATATATTTATAACTCAATTTACTTATATTAATCTCAACAAATAATTAATATAGAAAAATAAATCAATAATTACGTTTATCTAAATATCAGATTGATTGATTAAAAAAAAAGGAAATTAATTCATATAATTAAAGGCGTGGTCCTCACTCAATACAATGAACGTAGTGATTTAATTGTCAATGATACTAATCATATAAAGAGTTCCGGCTCTTGATACACTTGGGGTTCTATGTATCAAGGTCTCTACCGAAACCCGGCTCCTCCTACAGGATAGATCCTGATTCAGTTTAGAAACTCAACATCGCCTACGAATGTATAAAATATAATAAAAGTAATATAATGTCATACGAATAAAGCTAATTAATATAAATAAAATACAAAGCTAGACGCAGACAAGCTTCAATGCGTCCCAATCCTGGAGATTAAAGGATTAAGCAACATTTTCTCTCTTAAATAAAATAACCAAAAAATATGTTTAATAATATAATTATAAATTAAAAATATATTAAAGATCATATTTTTTCTTAGGCGAAGGAAAAAAATTCAAACCATTCACTACCTAGTTTAATTTTAGCAATTATGTTAATCAATTGGAATTGGACGAATTTGAGAAAAAAAAAACAACAAATTACTAGTGATTTTGTTATGAAATTTTGGAAACTGACGGAATAATATTGAAATTCTCGTCATTAAGAGGATTTTGCAAAAAATTAGCAAGAGTAATTAACCTAAAAATTGCTGAGAAAAGCATTCATAAATAAATAATTTTGGGTCAGTTGCCAATATACATATAATTAACCGAAGACTAAACGAATTAAAATTTGTTCCTGAACCTTCAACCACTTTTTTTTTTATAGGTAATCAATCTGACTAAAAATACTGATCAATCCATTACGTGATCTCCTTTTATTTTATTTTTTATTTTTTTTTTTTTTTTTTTTTTTTTTTTTTTTTTTTTTTTTTTTTTTTTGTCCTTACAGTTATTGAAGTATTATTAAAATCAATAGTATTAAAATATAGAATTAATCAATACATGGCCCAAGATGTGTTCAAATAATATAGAAACGAATTTTACTTGGCCACAACCAGAGGTTCGTTCTGTTTAAAAAATAAAATTAAATCTCAAAGATAAATGAATTTAATGATAAATGTGTAAAACTCTGATAAAACTGGTGAGGCAAATTTCCAATGGGAGCAGACAATAGATTGGAAAATTTTCATAATAACTTAAATATATAAATAAGCCATAAGTAGGATATTTTAGATGCATCCGTTAATAAATAGTGATTTAATCGAGAAAAAAAAATGGAATATTATATTTTTATCCAATAAATTCTGTTATACATAAGTCCTAGGTGAATAAAATATAATTTGAAACGATCTCTAAAATATATTAGGAAATTTTTTTTATATGTGCAAGTTTGACAATTTCCATTTTTTTTTTTTTTAATTACTACTAATAATTAAATAAAATAATTGCACCTACCAAAAAGTATACATATTTTAAAGATAATACTCGAATTGGATTGAGAAATGTCTCACTGAACGAGATAAATATTTGTTTGTTATACCAGTTGCATAAAATGTTGCAAATCCTTAACACCACACGCGCCCTCTTCTGATGCAAGAGACCATCACTCCTGCACTGGGGCCCTATACTTTCCCCTCGCTTCGAGTCAATGTCTTTAATACGGTTTAAAGCATTTTCACAACATAATCAAGCTACAATTTTTTTTTTTTTATAAGTATATAATAATATCAAATTTAACGGCTGACTGTCAATGATTCATTCAGTATTTATCCGAGAAGGCTGAGAAATGAAATAAATCGAATCGAAGCAGACAAATTCCCTCAATATCACGGACAAAACATTAAAGAAGGATATAATAGTAATGAATTATGTTACTTTCAAAGAACCTTGGTGCAGCTCGGTTGCCTTATGAAATATTATTTTTCTGCAATCAAGGTAATTTTTTAACGAGTAATGTTAACAACTGTCTCAATCATCAGACAAGCGGGCTCGACACTGAAACACCACTTTTTTTTCTGACACGAAGAAGTATTACATTGAAATTTGTCTTAAATTAAGTATACACACAACTTCTAATGCAAGCATGATTGCAACATTATTCAAACACTTTATTACACTGTTTTGTTTTTTTTTCTTTAACAGTATAGGGAACCTTCAGAAGAGGAGACACCCATCTCTGAGTCAGAAAAGACGCAACAGTTCTACAACCTGCTGACCAGCTCTGTAGATGTGATACGCCAATTTGCAGAGAAGATCCCAGGCTTCACCGAGTTGTGTCGAGAAGACCAGGACCTCCTCTTCCAATCAGCCTCCCTCGAACTCTTCGTCCTCAGACTTGCCTACAGGTGAGTTCTTCATATAGTTTGTTAATATCATGTAATGCGGAATAGAAAAAACAACGGCCCTAAAAAAAACAGGGAATATAATGGGTCGTAAACTAAAGTTCGTGGCGTTTCTTACCAGCGATTACAATAAAACTTCATATTCATGTAAATATTTTTAATCAATTATACATGTCCCATTTTGGTCTCTTGCATGTGGCGATTTTTCAGGTAATTTTTGGAATTTGGTCATCATCAACAGTTGAATGACGAATCGAGCGCTTTGCTTCTTCCAAGTTAAAATTTCCGATTCTGAATCGAACAAACCACTTACGGACGTTACTTTCTCCTAAGACATCATTGCCATACACACTACAAACTTTGTTAACCGTCTGTACTGCGGAATTTCTTTTTTGGAAATAAAAAATCATTAGATGGCGAAAATGATTTTTTTTTCTCTTCAATTTTGAGCAAAATACCGTTTAAAGATAAGGAATGTAGGTTGAACCCGATGCATAAAAGCACCTTAACTAAACCCTTTTTAGAATATGTAAACATTATTGACCAAGTAAACATGATTTTATAAATACAAAGAGGATTTAATTGAAATATTGAAAAACGCAAAGAACTTATTTTACAACCCAATATTTTTCTAAACTACCCAATACCTAATACCTAAAGGTTTCAGAAAAAATAATATCTACTCGTCAACCATGCAAGATGACGAAAAACTCATAGACTTAAGTGAATGTTGCTTAACCATAATTCCAGATAGCACTGATTTCTGTTATTATGTTATTTAATAGAAACTAATTGGAATTCCCCTTGAGAACTAAATGGAAACTTTTAAAATGTATTATATTTTAAATGAAATAAGTGAAAGTTTGTATAATTTGAACACCATTTTTTTTGTTCTTTTTATAATCCTATATAATGGGTTTTGAAAAAATAACAACTAAATGGCAAAAATTAATTTGGATTATTTAAAAAATGGATGTAAAATATTAATTAAAAAATTAAACCCATAAAATTAATGGGTTATAAAAGAATGAAATTTCATTTATTTATTTTTATAATTAATCGCGGTATCCGGATACTAAAACTATATACATATTTTCCTCTTGCTTCAAAACTTCAAACACGGGTTATAGGTCTTTAACAAGATAGGTTATTAAGGACCTAAAACCCAAAAAAAAAAACAATAAAATTATAATATAAAAAGATCGATTATTTAGACTGTTTTGTATGTATGTATATGTATATATATTATTTATTTTTGAAGTTTTTAAGATAGAGAAATATATATAGTGTTAGTATCAGGAGATTAGTTTTAGTGTCCTGATCCTAAAACTCTCTACATCTTTTTCTCTATTTTCAAAAATAACTGAGTTATGGGCGTATTAATTGGTAAATTTTCTATTTTTTTCTTCAATTTTGTAAGGCAAATAGACGGATTATTAATTTTTTTTTTTTTTTTTTTTTTTTTTTTTTGAGGATATTTGAATTCTATGCATCATGAAACATGATACCTCGAATTGTAAAAGGGTTTTTTTTTTCTAAGTCGGTTATAATTATTCCTATTGAAAATAATAAACCAAAGCGTAACCGTGAAGGATGCTATTCCAGTGACTAATTATTAAATGTGGATATAATTAAAATGTCCAGGCTATGAGGAAAATCAAATTATCCCCGCTTGTAACTAATATTAAGTAAGAGTTAATTAACACTATTAGACAGACACCTCTCTATGATAGCATAGGATGCTGAATCATAGGCATCGAAAGTTGCGGAACCGAAGACTTTAGCAGAAGGCTTCCTCGGCGGTTGGGTACTGACACGCAGGGAACCTGTAATTTGTGATCATTTCAATTTCGCAAGAGTCGGAGCCAGCTCTCAGTTACTACTGTTAAACGTCCTTTTATTTCTTCTCCAGCCGACCGCAACAAATATCCCGAGAGAAGATACCCGGGTATGATGACATCCTAGCCAAGCGACTTTTGGAGAGGCGGTAAATCTAACCGGTGTATCTTACGTCACACTCCATGTTTATGCATGTATACAAAGCAGTAAAAATATAATAATATCGATTGTTCGATGGAATATCATATTATAAAAAACGTGATAAATAATAACAATATTATTAGGTTTCTTCTATAAAATATTTATTGATTCTCTAAAATATAAAAGAGAGTGTAAACACAAGTTTCATAAACGCAGTTCCATAAGTATAACCATTTAAAGCAGATATTTTGTTTTATGCTTATTAATCTTAGTATATTTCTTGAATAAAAAAAGACAAATAATCTCATTTTAAAAATACGTGTTTTTTAGTGGTACGTATTTATAAATCCCAATAGCTTATTATATTGTAAACATTTTATTTTTTCATTTACAACTCTCAATTACAATTTCCAAAGCAGTACTTTTAAGACTGAGTTCTTTACAAACATCTCCGTAACAAGGACTAACGATTCAGACATGCTGAGATTGTCGAAATAAAAAAACTCAATCTGAAATTTTATTTTTCTGGATACACATAAGTGTATAATACATTTAAATATATATTTTTGTAAAATATATATTGAATACAAATAGGGAGCGACGTGGCCTGGTGGATAGAGTACGAGTCTACTGTTTTCCGGGTCCTGGGTTCGAACCCCGGCTGTGGCAGTATATTATTTATTCTGTTAATTTTGTCGGGGGGGGGAGGAGGGAGGAGGGGGCGACCCTAGGGTATGGAGACCCTCCTGAGGCAGACCCAGCCTCTATAAAGTGGATACCCAAAAAATTGGACGAAAAATTTGGCGGCTGAGCGCGATCAAGGCCTAATCACCTCATTGCACGGCCGTTCGCCAGAAACATTACGAATCTCTATATGTACTAAGCCCAAGACCCTTCATGTGTTGTAGTGGTACAGGTTTTTTTTTTTTTGTTTTTGTTTTTTTTGTAAATCTTGGTTGTTGCCGCTTTAATCGCCCTCACATCTTTACAAAACAATTTACTGATTAATTATTCCGAAACGTATTACAAAAAATATATATATTATAATCATAAATGAATAAATAATAAGCCAAAATGGTTTTGAAATGAATAATAAAATGATTTGTACAAACAAGACGGGTGAGTAAAATGAGTTAAAATAAATATTTTATATTTTATATATTTATTATATTCATACAATAAATATTACAAGAGATTGAACTTGAAAATATATTTCTTATTCTAAAACTAATATTATTTCAAAATAATATAACTAACTGAAATGGAATTTTTTCTTAGATTTGTAAGATAAACAAAACTAAGTATATTTAAGTAGTAATAATTGTACAAATATCAAACGCAATAATTTCAAAAACACTATATCAATCATCCCGCCGAAGTAAAAATAACTGAAATATCATTTATTTGCCATCCATTATGCAACTACATATTAAAAATATTGTTCTATACAGTCTGTTTTATAAATATATAAAAAAGGTTATAGCCCGCTGAAGTATCTAACAGTCAAATATAGAACACCTATGCTAAATGCTATTGAACCCTGATGGGGTCATCATTGGAACCGGCGTGAACGCACGATACGCAGAACACTTGTGATTTTACAATTGCGAAAAGAATTAATTATAAAATTTATTATTGTAGCAGATTTAACGGAACGTTGGCGTGTAATTCATTGGTTAAGCAAATGAACTTTTTTTTAAAAAGGAAATGACTCATCCTCTTCAAAGAAGACAGATCGTGCTAATAAATTAAAATATAAATTAAATCGTTCCGTTTGATCCGTTCTTCATGTGCGGTGATTGCGCAATTAATGATTTACGACGAGCCCCCGTAACCATGGAATATAAATTGCTTTTGGACGAAACTTTCTCCGGACCTAACACACTATCAGATCCCCTTGTGCCTTCACAAGAGATGAAACAAATCATGCCCTTACTCTCCCATCATCCAAAATGATAAGAGTTCCCAATGCTTTATTTAGTAAAGAAATCAAACTGCACCTGTCGATAAATACTGACGACTATATTTAAACTATCAAGTATCCAGATCAAAGATTAAAAATACTTATTGGCAAAGGCAGTTAGGTCTAAATGTGTAAATCTGTCAACTCTTCTTCTACTCAACAAATCATTATCTGCAATTACGTAGCTACCATTGAACGAATAATTAAGCATTAAAATAAATGAAATAAGTGTGAATCATAAATAGTCGTAGAATAAGCTGTATTAATTAGTTTAACAATATTTACCATTTTTATAATTATGAAATAGCTCTGGCCTTTGTTTTATAAGTAACAATTTTTATTAATTTATAACAACCCCATATTAATTTATTTAATTCAAAAACACCTCTAAATATTTTATTATCATTCTGAAGTGTTCCGTAAATAATAATTGTAATTAAAAAAATCTGAATTCCTGCATTTTTATCTTATATTTTATTTTATAATATTAAAGATAACATTAAAATTCTGCAAAAAAGAATATGCTTTTTGTATTTTTTCTCCTCAATATTTCTACGGAGACGAATTTTATGATATACCAAAACGTTTAAAATGTTTTTGTTTTTTTCATGCTAATAAAAATTCCGCTAGCCAACATGTCAGACGGACGCGTTAAAATCTGAGAAAGAATTTAATGGCAAAGCTCACGCGATAGAAAAATGTGAAATTAGTGTTGCTGTTTTTTTAAAAATATCTATGAAAGTTTGAGAACAAGTTATATAGTTCATATTTAAACTCAAACGTATACAATTTGTCAGATGGAAAAAAAACGGATCGTAGTTTTTCAAAAATATTTTACTACTCAAAATTCATAGCAACATAAACTTTCGTAAAAACTACTTTAGTAGATTTCGTTCGTTAAGGAAGAATGCAATAGAAACCGAAAATGAAGAAAGCAACACTATTAACGATAATTTGAGAACTTGTTTGTTTAGAAACACGGATATCTAAAGCCGTATCTTAATGACATTATTAGGATAAACTATACTTAAACTACACTATGATTATGTTAATTCCCAAAAATCAATGGAGACATAATGAAGAAAAGTTAAAAAAATTGAAGGAGATTGAAATGGTAATCTTTGCTTACTTAGAAATAGATAGAATCATTAAAATCTATTATTATATACAAATATAAATATTATTATTCATATATAGCATAACAGGAATAATTTCTGTTTCAGGACGAGACTCGTAGACACGAAATTGACTTTCTGCAACGGCGTTGTCTTGAGCAGGAGTCAGTGCCAGAGGAGCCTCGGAGATTGGCTTCATTCGATCCTCGAGTTCTGTCAATCTCTTCACCAGATGGAGGTCGACATATCCTCCTTCGCCTGCCTTGCAGCTCTCACCCTAGTGACAGGTAAGCCCAAGAGCAGTCATTCTCCTTTAACAAGTTAATGTTAGGCTTTCCGTTCCGATGGCAGTATTCAGATCTGAGATAGAGTTAATTGATGGAGACTAAATGATAGCTAATATCCCAATGGAAGGTATATTTCTGATCATTGTCGAATAAGTTAGCTGACAAGAGGATTATATCGTTATGTTGCTTTGCGATTTCTATCATATTTTAATTGTATGCAGTGAAATAACAGAAACGATTCTTTACTTAAAAAAACACGTTTGATATTCGAAAACAACATGGCACGGAACGTTTTCATGTTACAATGCATTACTCCTCATCCGCTAAAAAATAAGCACTGATTAGCATGACAAGCTCGATCGGAAGTGGCTCCTAAATTGCCTCTGCTCTATAGAAAGCCATCTGTTAGGATTTCAGCGTTTTCTGGACAGCTCGCCTGCTTTCGTTTTGTACCCACTACTACATTATTCAATGGCAATCAGGTATTGGATGTTCAGTGAGCAATAGTTTCAATAATTCAGCTGTGGTTTTCTTTATCCATTCCTCCTCTTTCGTGTTCTATCACTTTATTAGGCGGGTTAACAATTCATTGCCCATCAAGTTGCTTTCCTAACGTGAGCCCGTGTTTCCGCCTCATGTCCAGGTGTAATGGGTGTCATGCCACCGCAAGGCTCTGGGCTATTTTCGATGGAAAAAAATCCATTTGAACCAGATATCGATTAATTCATCACTCTGTTTCCGTTAGAAACGTACTTTATGTAAAGAAGTATATATATTTGTATTGTGGAGATTTGCTTGTAATAACATCGATGTATCAGTTAAGTTTGGTGCGTTATAAAAAATACAGCCGTATATGAAATTACGAAGTTATATAAGATTCAGATGCGTAGTAAGCAATAATAATTTAGAAAACCTAGGTGGATATGAACATTATATCTAGATTACTAATAATTGAGCTATTCTTCACCGCCGTAACTATTGTTTTTTTTAATGTAATAGAAAATAAACTTTTGTTGTTTGTTTGTTCATTTAACGGAATTGTGGCTAATTGGACAATGCTACAGTAAGAGTCCTAATTTTTTCCTATTCGGGTTTAATTAGGATAGCGGTCTTTAAAAAGTACCTTTACGTCCCTCCGAAGGACGGCATAACCGCGGATTTTTTGCTACCATTAAAAAATCGTAGGGCCCTTTACCAGGTTTGAACCCGTGACCTCGGTCATAGAAGGCTGTTATACCACTACATCACAGGTTACCTCAAATAAACAAACGTTTGTATTTTTATAATAATTTAGTTATATAATAAAAAAATAAAACTCAAAGTCTAGGGTGGCACTTTTCTTTCTTATTCTTTTTTAGAGCATACAATACTAGCTAATATTGTTTTTGTCAATATTGAGCGGCGAAAATGAGCTATTGAGGTTCCTCGAAGGTTCCGATCAACAGGCATCCTATCATTTATCCTATCCCCAAACAGCAAGGGATTTTATCAAACGAATAAAATAACAAAAGAGGTTACACATACACAAATAGTGACAACGTACTTTCAGACACGGCGAGGAAACACAACGGCAGAGATAAGATTTAAATCGCTGAATAATTTCCCACATTATAAATTCTAATCTGAGAGACGCGAGAAGCGGATATAATATACAACAACAAAGGCAGGGGGAGTTCCTGGATAAAACTGGAATTCCTTGGCTGGAGCCTGTCTTTTATCGGGGGCAGACCATTGTCAATATCATCCGGGCTCGGTACTCGTGGAATAGCAATCATTAGGAACTCTAATATCAGTTTGTTTAGTATTGTAGAATATATGTTTGTGTATTTATTTTGTAAATAAAGTTGGAGGATAAGAAAAAAAAAATGTAGAATATATCCTATCAATAATATTTTGCAGCAAGCCCTAATCATGATTACAACAAACTTTAAAAGAACGTAATAAAAATTAATCTCTATTATTATTTTAATACTAGAGTCAACCTACTGATTTTTATTTTATTCTGATATTTGGGCCATTCTTACAATGAACTGTTGATTTTCGAATTTGTTGTAACGAGGTTTTACTAAACATACATAATAATAATAACTTCAATGATATGTACAGACTAAAAATTTGAATTTGTTTATGAGAATGGTTAATAATGTGCCAAATATAGAACTTTTCTTTATTTTATTACTTTTTTGTAATGAAACTATTATTTTTAATTACAGAGAGGCATGGGCTAAGGGAACCTCACAAAGTAGAACAACTGCAGATGAAGATAATCGGTAGCCTACGCGACCACATGACCTACAATGCCGATGCACAAAGGAAGTCCCACTACTTCTCCAGGCTGCTTGGCAAACTTCCTGAACTTCGATCCCTCAGCGTCCAGGGACTTCAGAGGATCTTTTACCTGAAATTAGAAGATTTGGTGCCAGCACCGCCTCTAATAGAGAACATGTTCATGGCAAGCCTGCCATTCTGAACTTGTGCCCACTAAACTCTTAATAATTGTCATATTTTTTTTCGTTGTTTTTTTTATTGTAAGTGTGATTCAAAATGTGCTTTTCTTTTTTCGAGAGCGATAGCACTTCTCCTCGCCCCGTCGCACGCCGGCAAGCTCTCTAAGATGTGTATATAAGGAATAAAACAAAAAATAATGAACTATTCATTTAATATTTGTTTTTAACTTTTTTTTCTGATTTGGTATATTTGTATAGTGAATTAGGAGTTAAACAAGGATTGCAGTTAATCTATTTTGTATTAAATTGACGTTTGCGGGAATAGAGAATTAAAACTGTGTTTTATTGTTGGATATATGAGGCCTACCCATGACAGTGGAAAATGGCTAAAGGGCGCAAATGCCCTGGCAATGAGCATGAAGTTACCAAGCCTGATGACAAAGCAACAAAAGTCTGTGATTGGATCGCTTATAGGCCGTCCCCTTCAAACTATAAAACAGAATCTCAGAATGATATTATTTCTGTTTTATTAAGTGTTTTTATTTGTATTTTGTTTTTATTATTCATAAAAATATATATTATATGTGTGTGCCTGGTTGTGTGTATGTGTTTAAGTATGAACGTGAGTGTGTTTTGTGTGTATATGCATAGGGACTAACTATGTATAAGTTACACACAGTTAGATGCTGCCGAATGCCATTCATAGCCACTCTTATATTGTAACATTAATTATTATTTATGCAGGTTTTAGTTACCATCAGTCAAAACAGTGCAATGATATCTTTAAGGTGTGAGAAAAAAAAAAGAGAATTTGGATTCAGAAATGGACGAGACTGACACATGGAATTTTGAGACAAATATACAATTTGTATGAAAATATAAATGTTAAAAAAAAAAAAAAGAAAATATATATATATGAATTATTATTTGTAAGCACTGATCTACAATCACATATATCGTGTATATATTATATTAAATGTACACAACAAACAAATCAAAAGCAATTAATTGTATACCTTTATATTCTATTGTATTTTTGATATGATTTACCAAATATTATTCTTGATATGGATGAAGGCCTCAGAGGACCATGCATAATTATAAAAGTTGTACAAAATGAGACATATCCCAATCTATATCAAGAAGAATCATAAGTTTTAATTGATACCTTCATACGTCTATTTTAAAATGTCGAAAAGAAAAATTATTTATTCACCTTATTGTAAGATCATAACTTTGCATTTTCGCTGCCTTATTATATTTTTTCTATTAACTCAGCCTTTGTAGAGATTATTTATATATTAGAAATAAATATTTTTGGGAAAAGGAATGCCCACAAACTTTCTTTAAATTAAGTAGTTCCTGTGAGTGCACAAAGGTTAATTAATTATATCAGCCTTAGCTGAAGGAACTAACTGTTAAGCCATAGCATAATTTAAGTTTTGAGTATTTAATTGACAGGAAGAAATGTGTCTACCTTTGTGGAAAAAATCTTTTGTAAACAATTTCATCTTATGTAATACATAATCACAAGTTTTTAAATAAGTAGATTCCGTGAAAATGTACTGTTAAAGATACTTGGTAGAATTTAATGGCTTAGTTGTAATAGATATAATGCCACAGTGTTAAAAGCTACAAAGTACTAGATATAATGTATAGCACTGTGTTCCCAAGCACTTTATGTTTCAAGCTCTTTGTTCCCCCTTATACCTTAGATATTATTTGTATGTAAAAATATATATTTTTCAATTCTCTCATTTAAACCAATTTTTATTTATACCTTATTTTACTATAATATATAAGAAAAAGAATGAGTTAAGCTGTACAAGATCGTGTTATATTCTACTTCAGCCGGTAAGGAATAATAGTTAAACTCGAATCAAGATAATCATTTTGATAGATAGTTAGCATGTTGGAATCAGAGGGAGAAAAGTGGGAACTTTCTTTTCCTCCAGAATGAGCACACAGAAAAAAATAAATCAATTTATTTTAGAATCAATAATTATGTGTTATTGTAATAAAATAAGCCTGTTTAACTTAAAGTGGCAAGTTAAACCTTTTTCCCTCACCACTATAAAAAAACTTCCACTAAAAAACCTGCCTCTTGATCTACCTCTGATGGAATAAACTTTGTTAATAGAAAAAAAAAGGACCAGGAGTTTCCTAAGGGTAAATGGTTATTCTTTTAGTTTATAAACTATTTTGAAAAGTCCAATGATTATTTATGATGCACATATAAATATAACTTTTTTTTTTCTTTTTAACCAAAGAAAATTGGGATATTTTCAGGATCTGTTAAATAAAATAAGTTATGATTTTCAGTTTCAATTATTGAAAATATGGAACAGGAAATTATGAAAATATGAGTTTTTTAATGAAATACATATACAGCTCCTGAGCCCAACTAACCATGTCCTTCAAAATATGTGAACAATAGTTAAAAAGTTACAAATAGCTTAACATTTGTTAAAATTATGAGCAAAGGCTAGGAATAAAACAGCTACAGTTTTGCTAAAATAGAGATGTTAAAGCAGCTTTTTCTCTAAAATTAGCAGACCGGACGTTTTACTTTAATTCATGCATTTTGCACTTTTTTACGATTTTCTCAAAAATGGCTAGAACGATTTCAATTAAACTTACTATATGGATGTAAAATTGAATAAGCTTTAATTGGATTTATGTTTCCTTCAGATTGAAATAGTCTGACAGGGCTTAAATGCTGATATTTTAAAGTGTCTTCCTCTAAAGTATCTTTAATTTTGTAGATTTAAAAAAATTAGACATATTATCTTTGAAGTTTGATTGATCATTGATAAATAATGGCTAAATATGCAAGTTGAGGGAATATGATTTACAACTAAAGGAAAAAGTGCAAACATATTTTTTATGCATTTTTTGTGTTTTTGAACATAAGAATAGTAATATAAATGTATAATATAGAATAGAATAGAAAAAAAAATTATTCTGGGACTGGGTCCCTTAAGGATAACAGTTCTAAACAATTAAAATACGTAATTTGTTTATATAACGTTGGAAAGCTAAAAATTTAAGTAAAAATATTATCTAATACACAGAATTGTAAAAGTTAATGGAGAGTGATAAATAGGCGATAAAACTAACTAATTTTTCTAGATAAAAATATAATAGATTATTTAATGAAATACATATTTCTATAGAAATTTTATGTAATAAATTCTTTTTTCATCTCTAAGTTTATTTAAAAAAATTTAAATTGATTGGAACAACGGAGGTGAGTGAAAGTCATGTTTTGCGCCCACCAGATTTTTAATCTTGTTTCAACTCTAATCTAATATTTAATAATTCTTAAGTTGTTTTTACTAACCATTGTAAGCCAAAGTAGTGTGTTGCCTGCACCAGATTTTTCATTATTGTATCACAAAATATGAATAAATATATAAAATTCATTACATCAATGTAAGATCAATAAAACAAGATTACTTTAAATATCAGCTTTCTTTCCCTCACTTAAATACTACAAAAAGGCTTTATTGCCTAATTTTCAAAATAAAAAAATATTTTAGTGAAAATGATATACAGTGAAAAAAAATTGAAATTCCTACCAAGGAATATGGTCTTGTAGTTCCTTTGTTTATTCATCTAATGTCACTTAATGATGCTGTGGCTAATCGTATGATGCTACAGTGGAAGTCTTAAATTTTGCCTATTCCAAGTTTAATTAGGACAAAGATCTTAAAGAATACTTGACATTCCACAGGCTTGGGACCACCTTTTTAGATTCCCTCCGAACTAAGGAGTTTTTACCTAGGACACAGAAGGCTGTTAAGCTAGCAACTACACCCCAGATGACCTCTAATAATTAATTTTAGTGCGGGATACATAATCAAAAGCATAGTTGTTAAAAGAGCAACTTATATCAGCTAATATAAGAAAATTGTAACATCAGTAGGTACTCACATTTGCAGCAAACTGTTCAGCAATTACCATGAATCTTTGGGTAGAAGATGGTGGCCCTGAAGATGCATAATCTATCTTTAGGATCCGAAATCTGAAAGAAAAACAGAGATGAGTTGCAGAAAGCTGTTATCACACAGAGAGACTTCATAGAAAAAAAAAGAAATAAATATATCAATTTAAATTCTATTGATTTTATAGAATATATATATATATATATATATATATATATAATATATATATATATATATATATATATATATATATATATACATATACATATTCTATAAATACTGTCCACTATTTGTAATGTAATGTAAACAATTAATATTACAAAATTGGATTCCAATTTCCTAAGGTGTAGAAAAGTATCTCCAGAGAGGCACAATTCCTCCACCTAAACAGCTACTAGGTCAAGTTATAAATAATAATAATAATAATAATAATAATAGGCTTAGCGAACCCGAAGGTTCGATGCCGATACCACCAAATTCCGCCTACACAGACTCGTCCAATGCTCACCATTCAAGCCCAAGCTCCCGAGATCAGCCTTAACGCAATCCTCCCATCTCCGCTTCGGCCTACCTTTCGGACGCCTACCAGTCGGATCAGCAAATACCAACTTTCTCGGAATCCGTTCGTCATCGAGCCCAACAACTTTACTCGCCCATTTGAGTCTCCGCGATGCAATCAGCTCAATTATATTCACAGGATGCAAGTTCCGCAATTCCGCGTTATGCAACCTTCTAAACTCCCCAGTGGCCTCATCTCTCTTTGGACCAAATATTTTACGCAATACTTTATTTTCGAAAACCTTAAGCCGCTGTTCATCCTTTAAAGTAAGCGGCCACGTTTCACATCCGTAAAGAACCGTTGGAAGAATAATAGTTTTATAAATTCTAATCTTTAAGTTTTTAGATAGAAGCCGCGAACTAAGTAACTTAGCAACTGAATAATAACACGCATTTCCCACCTTTAACCGGGACTTTATTTCTTCCTGGATTTCATTTTTTCTAGTTATAATTGAACCTAAATACTTGAATTTCTCTACGTGTTTAAAAGTATGACCTGATACATCAATATCTCCAAGATCGACACCGTTTCTGCTACTAATCATATACTTCGTTTTATCGGTATTTAATTCGAGTCCTATTTCTTTACCGGTTTTTATTAACACACTTGTATTTAGTTGTATGGTTTCCGTGTCTTCACCTAGCAGTACCAGATCATCGGCATACCCCAAAACCGGAATCTTGTCACCCATATTTAAGCCTTTCTCGGTACACATCACCTTTTCTATGACATATTCTAAAGCTATATTAAATAACACAGGTGAAAGAGAGTCACCCTGTTTTAAACCCGATCGCACCTCAAATCTCTCGGAGTAATTATGACCGATTCTAACTTTATGGAATGTTTCCGACAAACACATCTCTACTAGGTTTACTAACTTTCTAGGTATTCCCTGTTCAATCATGATGTTATATAGCTTCTGACGGTCTATTGAATCATAAGCCTTTTTAAAATCGATATAAAGTTGATGGACTACACCGTTGTATTCCAATTTCAAGTTATAAAACTGCTATTAAATTTAAAACCTTAGATGGCTTTATTTAAATGTTTTACTTGAATAGACAATGAGAATTGTATATTTGAAAAAATCAACATATAAATATCATGCATGCAGCAGGCACTAACATCAAAACAGAATATATTAAAAATATAAAGTTTTTAACAACTTGGAATTTCAACAACTGCATGTAAGTTGTGTAAACCAGCGAAACAGATTTTAACCAGTATTCAATTTACTAGATTTATTTAAATTTATTAATACTGACCAATCTACATGTCCATACAATGTCATTTACAATAACCAAACCATAAAATAATTATTAATCTTTATCTTCAATTAATAATTTTTATGATGGGCTTGGGATGTATTTACAATTGATAAAATAAAATAGTTGATGTAACTCTCATCCTATACAAAGTTAAATTACAAACTTATTTAGATCATAGAAAAAATAAACTAAACTACGATTAAAAAATTGATTTAAAGAGAATAAAAAATGCATATCAAAACTACTTAGCAATTTATCAAATTAATTGTATTTTCATTATTCTTTTAACTAATTAAACTTATGAAACAAGGACCTGATATAATATGGAAGGATCAAGTTAATGTATTCAGTTATTGGCTAAAAAAAAAATGTAAAACAATTCAAGCAACAATCTAAATCAAACCATTTTATAATAATGAATAGTATAGATAAATTGTTCGAAATTAAGTTTAATGTTGCTTCTCTATAGCAAGTAACTATTCTCTTAAAAATGTCCTTCAGAAACAAGTTAATAACAGATAAAACCTAATTTAAAAAATGTCCTAACATTTCATTTGTGCTGAATGCACTGAAGGATTCCATTAATAATAATGTTAATCATATACCAACCATCTGAATTAGATATAACAATTGGGGCAGACCAGAAGCATAGTCATTTTTTTATAACTGTAGTTCCCTCCATTTCCGTTGGTTCCAATGCCATTTTAATGAATAATTGTTTGCATTTTACACTAAACCAATATAAAGAAAACTCTATATTCTGTATTAAAAAAAAAAAAAAAAAATATATATATATATATATATATATATATATATATATATATATATAATTTAAATTAAATTATATATTTTAGTAAATTAAATACTTTACTGTAAAATCATCACATTCTGGAATAAAGCAAATTATTTTTTCAAATGATATTTTTAAATACGTTGTACATATTATGTAGTTTATAACTATTTAAAATATATTTTTTAAATTTGTTGTTTATTTACGTTGAGTAATAATAACAATTAATTTAAATTGGTTTAAAAGATAATACTAAAAATATAGCTAAGATTTCCCCTAGTTATTTTTGTTTGCCATAAGGTTCTCTGAGTTTCAATGCGTTATGTGCCTACTCTAAAATTAATATAATATAAAAAACTCAGTTAATTTTATACTTTGTTAGAGTAAATACAAGAGTAATTGATCTCATGTTTTGCCTAGTCTTTAGGTCTATAATGGACAAGATGGATAAATACCACATAAATAACAATGGTATTGTATTAACCTTGTATAATAATAGTTTGGATTAATTGCAATTTTGTTCCCTTTGAGTTTTTCTTTTAATGATATGATTCTCTTTGGATTGTTAACTAATACCTGATAAGTGTCAAGAGGGAGGTTGCAAATTACTACATAAAGTAGTTAATTTGACCAATGATTATTTGTCATGAATTCCTGATAATACTTTCGATATGAATAGGTTTGAATATGGTTCTTCTGAACTAATCTGCCATGAATCTAGTTTAGGTGATGCCAAAAATGTAAGACTGTACGATGGAGATACTAAAGTAAGTTACCTGTTTCTTTATTAATTTGAATTTTAAACCAAATCATTCAAGTCACTATCGATTTTATTTATTTTTTTTATGAGCTCAATACTCTGAAAATTTTAATTCATAAACTGTAAAACATCCCATAAACATAACTTGTTAAGGTGGTTATTAATACCAGTGTTTATCCATTAGAAATAAAAATGTTACTTATTATTTTATTTCTTTTAGTGCCTCAGAATTAAGTTAGTTTTGGAAAAAATTGCAGAGATTTAAATTTTGATTATATCATTATAGGATTCTACACTGATGAATGTTAAGTTTTAAAAATTAAAATAGAATATTTTATTATTTTGAAAATAAGATATAAGGTGTAATTCAAATGTCCTTTGGCAGGTAAAACTGTTTGAAAAAAAATTCCATTGCTGTCGATTCTGTTTCTTACATTGAATTTTGTAAGTAGTTATATGAAATGAGAGATAGTCTGCTTGATTCATTACATCATAAGTTCTCCCAACTCTCATCATTATTAAGTTTATTAGGAAATGATATCTGGGCTTATCTTGTGGTTGAGAGAATAAATTATTTTGTACTAAGTGAATTAGTCAATGATTTCTCTCCGATCAAGGTCAATGTTGATGACTTGAATAATTAATAGTACAAATGAATAACTTTAAATTATTGAATATATTATTTATTATTGGATAAAAATCTTATGTTACATTAGTTATATTATTATGTATAGATTCTTCACAATTTTGATATGTATATATATTTATTTATTTTATTATTTTTTTTTTACAGACTGCATTTGTAGGTGGTGATGTTCTGCTGACAAGTCATCGATTATTGTGGATCTCTCCAAATGATAAAACTTTTTGCTTATCCCTTTCTCATAAATATGTCCTTTTCTTTGAAGAGGAAATACCTGGTGCTTTTCAGTTCACACGCTCATCTAAACTTGTGCTTCACTTGTCACCAGCTGCTCCTGGTGATTAATATAATTAATTATTGTGTATGTTCCATTCTCCACCATGCGCCCTGATGATGACCCACAAAGGGGGTCGAAACGTTGGCAAACAATAAAATAGTTGAAACTATTTAGTTGTTCATTTAATGACCGCCACCCGACTAATCCTTCAATAATATTTATAATAACTTTGAACTTTTATTTTTTATTAAAGAATGATAAGAATATTATGTTCAGTGGAAGAGTTGCAGATAAATACAGAATAATTATAGAAATCATAAGATTGCTTGAGCTAAACTTCATTTGCCTTCTCACTCACTCTATCAGTTACTGATTTAATTATTTGTTCTTGGCTTCTGGCCTTATTGTTTTCTTGTATATCAATAGTTGTCCGTTGGAAGATTCTGGTGAAAAATAGTCCAGATGGCGGTCAAACAAAGAAACAACTATTTATTACTATCATTTTGATCTGCATTAAATCATTATTTTATTATTATCTTAGCTAGCTACCATTTCTTAAGGAGACCTGATAAAGACCTTTGATGTGAGTCAAAATGTTGGCAAAACATTATTAAATAATTTAAACTATTTTTTTTCTTTCTTTGGCTGCAACCCAGGCTCTTTTCCTCCTGCATCTTCTTTTATAGTTCTAGAATTTGTGGTATAGAAAAAATATACCTTTTTCACGATCTTAATCCAACAATCGTGCTATTAGTGAGACTAGAAGAATAAAAATTAGTCTTGTGGGTTTTTATATTTGTTAATGCTATATTTTCATTATTTAATTTTCTTTACTTGTTTTTAATATGGCATTTACTATTCAGATAAAGGACCTGGACCTGTTCAAACAAGCCTTAACGATCTCATAAAACTATCATTTAAAAATGGATTAAGTGACGAATTTATCAGGGCATTTCGAAGAGCTCTGAATGGAAAGTGGTGGGAATTCGTTCCACCACCAAAAAAATCACAACCAATACAAAACGAAAGACCAGTAAGTAAAGATTTATAAATTCCTAAAACCTTATGTTTAAGTTAGTTAGTATCAAGTATGAGTCTATAATATGAGACTCAGGGGTCGATTAAGTGGGTACTTTATCTTTTATCGGGTTAAAAATACCTGATGGTTGCTGCTCGAATTGCCTTACTAGGTCATGTGGTCAGTTATACGTAACTGAATTGAGATAGCAAGTGAGCTTTCAAGCCAATTGTTGGTGTGACAACACTGGCTTTGGATTTCATCATGAGCATGAGACTGATGGAAACAGGATTCTATCTCTGCAAAGAAAACAATTTCTCTCACACAAATTATCTCTGCTACAGGTTGTCCTGCCAATTTCAATCTTGGATGAACAAAACCCACTCTTAAATCAATCAGAGTTTAGAACCAAATAGAGTATTGAAAATGTTTATACTGTGACCACAGATGACTTTAAAAGTTGTAAATTGTTTTGTTACCTGCAGTGAGATTTTATACTGAAATGGGAAACATCCAAATGCTGTGAACACTGCACATTTACACCATACTGCTTAAATGGCAGATTAATGTGTAAATGCATTGATGATCATGATTATTTTATTTTACTTTTTTTTTTAATTTATGATTTTAGGCACCCCCTATCAAAACACGGACTGGTATTGTGGGAATCGAGAGAGGTCTCCAAGAAAAGCAAAAGGAAACCGATAAATCAATCTCAATTGCTTTTCAGGATTTGAGCAAATTAATGGGCAAGGCTAAAGAAATGGTCAACCTTTCAAGAATCATTTCAAAAAAAAATAAGGGTGATTAGTGATTTGTTTCTAACCTAATATGTTCTATTTAACATTAATTTTGACATGATATTATATTTGTTTCCTAAATTGTTTACACAGACTTATAATTTTATTTATTACTTCACTTATGCATGTTTTTTTTTCCATCAATGGGTTGTCTGTTAAATCAGAAGTACTCTCTATTGCACCAGTCCCCTGTTGGCCATTATTTCTTTCTCGCATTCGTTTCACCAGGTTTGGGGTCTTCCTCTTCTTTTTCCTAACTGTTCCCACAGCAATCTCTTTGACCATCCAATCTAATCTCCGGCATCCGCTGGCAATTTCCATACCACTGCAGCCTGCTCTTTCCAATCCTAGCTGGAACTTCTTCAATTTCCCCATCCTGTCCCTGATATATTCATTCCTGACTCTGTCCAGGCAGGTAGTGCCTTAGCATCTCCTCCAAAATCCATTTCTACTGCTTGTGATTTGGTTAAGTTTTAGTTTAAGTGTCCAGGTCTCTGCAGTGTAGCTGAAAGAAGGCTCAAAAATGCTCCTGAAAATTCTTATTTTGTTGCAATAAGAGATGACCATGTTCCAAAGCGCTGAATTCAGCATTCTGATCAACCTTCTTGCCAGACCAGCCTCCTTCTAGCTTTGGGTGCTGATGTGCCTTTCTCATCGATTGTAGCTCTTATGTATTTGAATGAATCTACCCAAATGCATGTATTCCCATTTATCCTAGGGTCTGCAGCCTCCTTGGAGTTTACAGCTAGGTACTGGGTCTTAGCTTTTTCTACTTCTACTTGGGTCTAATTCTTTTTCCAGTGCCTCCAGTGCTTCTTCTAGGCCATCCCTATTATCCCCGACACTGCATGGTCTTCGGTAAAGAAGAGAGAGAGTAAGGATAATAGCATTTTTCCATCAATATCTATTCCTTATCTTTCCCAATGTGTGCTCTCATTATAAAACTTATAAATAATTAAATCAGGCTAATGCTGTCACATTTGGAGTGTCAATTGTAATATTTTTCATTTCAATTTTAGTTTTTAATTAGTTTAAATTAAATTTTATTTTATTGTTGAAAATCATTGGATTTTCTTCAATCACGATTATATTTATTGATGGCACTTCAGCAATTGTACTCTATACCAATCAGTAAATAAGCAGGACCCAAACATGATTTGCCTATTATTCAGGACAAGTGTCCTATCTAGAGCCAATTTCTATTTCTCCGACTCTCTGCAGAATGCCCTTATCCTGAATAAAATATGTCTAGCCAATGTTTGGACACAATATTGGCATTTAAATAAATAATTATGACTGAATACTGATATTTTATTAATTATAATTATTTTAACAGGAGAAACAAGGTAGCATTACCGAAGATGAAACAGTCCAGTTTAAGTCATACTTACTTAGCTTGGGTATATATGATCCTGTTACACGAGATTCTGTTTCTAGTGAGAGTATATATATTGAAAAACTAGGAGATGAAGTGATGGGTATTTTGGAAAGTCCTATTAGGGTAAGTTTATTATTAGTCTAATTTTAACTTTAATAATTAGAGCCAAAGTTTATTTCCTTAATTTTATTTAAATATATATATATATTTAAATTAATGCTTCATTTAAAGTAAATGATAAAAAAAAAATGTCACTTATTTACAACACTTATTTACCTGTTCTATACAGCTACACAGGATTAGACATAAGTTCTTTACATAACTGTTACCACCTGGTACCAAAAATATATAAAATAAAAAATATGTCACTTAAACTAGTGTCTATCTCTAGCCTCTACTTTCTTCTATCTTTATGTGAGCATATGAATTCCATGTAGGAAAAACTATGTATCTTTTAAGGCTATCCAAAATCTATCAAGTTTTTGGTATGATGGAAGAGATGGTTCGGGTAGCGGTAAAAAAAAAAAAAAAAAAAAAAAAAAAGATAAGAAAATAGTGATACACTATTTGGTATCCAAATTTTGACCCACCTTGCAAAAAAAAAATTGTGAAAAAACTTCATTGTGGCTTCTTTTCTTCTCTCCACAAATTATGGAAGCTGGAGCTCAACCGGCATGGTCTAGTGCTAGTGGATAGACCATTAGGCAACTGTTCCTTGGGTCCTGAATGCGAGGGGCAGATTTATTTATTATGTTACTTCAGCCATGGAGTGAACATGAGGTATGGAGACCCTCCTGGGGCATACTCAGCCTGGAGGCTATTATGGATAAAGTGAGTACCCAAAATAGGGGGGAAAAACCTGGTGGCCGAGCGTGATTTAGGCCTAATTACCTCCTTGCATGCAAAAAAGTAAGTGGTCATCAGAAGGGCTTACATCCAGTGAATATGGTGTGTGGGGTAGGATTTCTCATTTATTGAGATTTTTTGATCATTGATTAAGAGTTTTTGCTAGTTTTATAATATGTGACCGGGTGTTGTGATGTCTCTGATTGTATTATTTCCAATTTTTCTTTTAGGACTTTGATCAATCCTAGTCTATAACAATCTCCCATGATAGTTTTATTACTTTAGTGCAACCCACTAAAAATTTCACTATAGTTTTAGATGATTGCATTACTGCATGAAATGAAATGCTCATAGAAATTGGTACTAACATATTTTAGGAAACCACAAGAACTTATTCAAGGTCACAATAAAACAAATTTAGTTTTAGATTACTTTTCTTTTGCAAATGTATTGTGATATCTAATTTGTTTGTATTACAGGAACAAGGTGGAATGATGTCTTTAACCGATGCCTATTGCCGAGTTAATAGAGCACGTGGTCTTGAATTAGTTTCCCCTGAGGATTTGTATCGTGCTTGTCGTAGGCTTACTTCACCTCTCAAGCTTAGGGTTTTTGATTCAGGTGTTATGGTTTTGCAGTTAGATGAACAGGATGATTCTGTTACAGCCGAAGACACACAAGCTGCTGTAAGAATACTTTCCTTATTAAGTTGTTTTGGAAAATAGAAACAACAGTTTATTTAAATCATTGGATTATATATAATAACATAATATTGAGTGGTTTATTCTCTATTTCAGATTAAACTTCATGGATCTCTGACTGCTCAAGAACTGTCCCAAATCCTTGGCATCTCAATGTTGCTTGCTAAAGAAAGGTTACTCACAACTGAAAAGTTTGGAAAAATTTGTCGAGATGAATCTATAGAAGGTGTTCGTTTTTATCCTAACTTGTTCTTGGAAAATGATATGGTCGCTTGATTTTGCTGTGATGATTAATAAGTTATTGTCATATTGTCAGGAAATTACTTCAATTAATAAAATCAACTTTTTACAAATCATGTCTTTCCTTTTTAAAATTGATTGTTAATTTTTCCGTAAAATACTACAAAAGAAAATGAATTTCTAATAATTTAGCCATTAATACCTTATATATTTTATATATATATATATATATATATATATATATATATATATATATATATATATATATATATTTTTTTTTTTTTTTTTTTTTTTTTAATATACCATTTATTACAACGCATTTTCCTTCTTTTTTTTTTTTTTTAATTGCCCTATCAGATTCCACTAGGTAATGCTTTTTGGCCAATTATTCTCTTCAACTCCTGCAATAATATACTGAAGAAATATTCCAATTTGTTATATTTTTTCGAAAAAAGGATTCTGCTCAAATGGTCTGTCTCAAATTTTGGACCTAAAATTATATACCCAGACTAAAAGTTAGTCTTTGTTTGACTATCATTCATGACTGTGGAACCCTTATGATAATAGACAATATTAATCCATAAACATTTTAACTTTCACTTACCTATATATGGAATATATAGTAAGGTAAAGTATTGCGATCGTGAAAATTTTCGAATTCCAGTTTTCAACGGAAATACACGTTTTAGGGTCCCCTGAGTCCAAATGAACAAGTCCCGCAAAAAGGTCTGTGTGTGTGGTAAGTCCAGCACGAAAACTAACAGTCCTATGGAACTGAAATTTTATATTTTAGACAACTATACGCCCGAGATGTTACAGCAATTTTTTCATCAAAATCAAGTAACCAGAAGAGCTACTTTATACCATGCATTTTGCACCTATTTACGTTTTTCTCAAAAACGGCTTCAATGATTTTGATTAAACTCGATATATAGATGTGAAATTTGAAAATACCTATACCATTTAGGTTTTATTCTGATTGAAATAGTCTCACAGGGCTTAAATGCCAATATTTTAAAATTTCTTCAACTAAAGTACCTTTGATTTCGTAGATTTTATAAAATTGACCATATCATCTGAATAGCATTGTAAAAAAAACAGGTAAATATCCAACTAAAGGAGAAAACTGCAAACATATTTTTTTAATGCAATTTTTTTTTTTTTTTGAACTTAAGAACAGTAATATACCGTTGAAATGCTAATGATTCTAGAAAAAATATTATCTTATACACACTGTTGTATAAGTTAACGTTGAGTGATGAAAAGCCGATAAAACAAACTGATTATTGTAGATAATAATATAATAGATTATTTAATAAAACACATGTTTCTATTTAAATCAAATGTAAATAATTCTTTAACAATTTATTTTGTTTAAAAATTCTTAAATTGTTATAAATAACAGAGGTAAGTGAAAGTCGTGTGTTGCGCCCACCAGATTTTTATTTTTGTGTCTTATTAAATTTCAGTATTATTGTTAATGATTATCAGCTCCCAAGAAATTTACAACTTTTGGGTAAACAAAGACAGAACTTTAAGCTTTGATTTTACTTTAGTTTTATAATCCCCATATTTGTATAATTATAAAATCGTGTTTATATTTTCGGTGAAAAGAAAAAAAACTAATTAATTAATTACTTCTTAAGGCTTCTACAGACTATATCAATATTTTCATCGCCTTTTCTGGTTCTGACAAGGTTCTATGTAAGATTTTTTTAAATTTTTTATAATCATTGAAGAATGAATTAATAGAATCTGATTTTTTTTTTTTTTTTTTTTTCCAATACCTTAGGGAAAATTCTAATTTATACATCAAGTTTTTCAGAAGAAAAAAAATGTTTAATAATTTCTTGGACCTAAATTAACTGACAAATATACTGTACTACTGAATTTTTCTAGTTTGAAAATTTTAGCATCTATCCTACCAGTCACTAGTTTTAGTCCTTAAGTAGGTGTATTCCTTTCCTACATCAAGAACCTCCCCCTTGCAAACCAATTGAACATCTTCCTATTCCTTTCTCCTCATAACCAGCACTCTATTCTTGGAGGCATTAATACCTATACCTTTCCTCAGCAGCTCTTCTTCCCTTCTAGTAGTTTGACCTTTTGATCATCCATGAGGACAATGTCATCTGCATACAGAAGGCCTATATGAGGACATTTTTCATATTCCAATTTCTGAATGCAGTCCAGGCTTGCAGATTTTATGAATCTCATCTATGATATTTATACACAATCTCCCCCTCAAACTCCTTTCCCAATTAGGATAAGTTCTGATTCTGATTCGTTTATCCTTACCACTCCAGCTGCACCTTGGTAGGTTGATTTCACGGTCTCTATCAAAACTATAGACCCACCCTTGATAGCTAATGCATTCCAGATTCCTTTTACTGGGACTGAATAAAATGCTGTCATTCTAGACGGAAACCAGCCTGTTCACCTTATAGTTGCCCTTCCACAACCTGCTAGTATTTTCTAAAATAGAGGAGTGCAATTTATAGAACAAAGAAAGCAGACTGATGGGTCTATAATTATTATAATCGGTTTGAACTTCCTTTTTTTAATAATAGGGAGGATTACGCTATTTATTAACAGTAAACAAAGGTATTTCCAGCTAGAAATGAAAGCATAAGAGAGCAGCTGGAAATTATTTGAACTCAAAACCACTTTAGTGAACAAACAACTCAAGTGGTTCGGACATAAATATAGATAAATAAATATAATAAACAACTCAAATGCTTCGAAAATAATGTAGTTACAAGCGTATATATAAGCGAGATTTTAATTTTTTTCATTTTTCTTTCTTTTCTTTTTTCTTTTTTTTGTTAATCGCGCTTTACTGATTCTAAAACTCTAAACATACTTTTCTCTATCGTCAAAAATAACTGAGTTATGAGCGTATTTATGTGTAAAATTTCAATTTTTTTTTCTTTTCTTTTTTCACTTTTATAAAATTATCCGCAGTTTTTGGGTTAAAAACCACTAATAATTTTTTTTTTATCTTAAAAAATAACTGAGTTATCGAATAAAACCCTTTTAATCGGCCGCCATTTTAAAACTAACCAGCTGATATCAACGTCTAAGTGTTAGGATCATCCTTGAATGGACTAGTATTTTTGTGGCGAATTTCATAAAAATTGGTCCAGTAGTTTCGGGGAATGCCAAGGACAGCAGACAACAAATTTTTTTTTTTTTTGTTATTCGGATTCTAGAACATAAGCTTTCAAAATTTTAATCAGGGGCAATATTTTTTTTTTGGTCGATTGAAAATAATAAACCAAAAGCAAATCCCTGAACTAAATGAAGCAATTAACTGGTAAGAGTGGCAGTTTTGGATAGAGGCTCCTTGACACTAGAAATAGCATAATGAGAAAAATAAAGAAGAATTTTACTAGTGGAGGAAATAGGAAAACCTGTACAACCTTTCAAAAGAATTTGAAAATTTATCTCACAATCTTACAAAACATTATAAGAGTTGTCTTGCAGTTAGTTTGATATCAGCTCATGGTTTTCACCTAAGATATAATCCCTTTCAAATACTAACTCTAAAGACCAATGTATCAACCGCTAGCTGAAGTTGACTTGGATTCAACATCTGGAGCAGTGGTTCCCAACAAAAAATTTTCGTGGATCCCTTTAACCAATCGTTTCAATGACCCCCTAAATTCTGAAAATCTAAATCCTAAATATCTTTAGATTTTTATTGGACTACACTGTATCACGTATAGATAATGTGAAATAACACTGCGACCGAAAATCAGTATGGTATAAATGGCCAAGTAGCGTGATCAAAAAGAAAAATCTGGTGCGCGCAACACACTACTTTCACTTACCTCCGTCATTTATATCAATTTAAGAATTTTTAAATACATTTAGAGATAAAAATAAATTTTTAAAGAATTAATTAAATTGAATTTCTACAGAAACATGTGTTTTTAAAAAAATCGACCATATTATTATTTAAAACAATCAGTTAGTTTTATCGGCTTTTCACCACTCTTTATCAACGTTTACAATTTTCTGTATAAATTAATATTTGTTCTAAAATCTTTAGCTTTCCAACGATGTATTATACATGTATATTACCGTTCTTATGTTCAAAAACAAAAAATTGCATTAAAAAAGTTTTTTCAGTTTTCTCCTTTAGTTGGATATCGAATTCGTTCAACTTATATATTTAACTGTTTTTTATCGTTGATAACAAGATTATACAGTTATTTTTTTAGTATCTACAAAATTAAAGGTACTTTAAAGGAAGAAAATTTAAAATATCGGCATTTAAGCCCTGTCAGACTATTTTAATCAGAATGAAACCTACATGATATTAAAGCCCATTAAATTTTACATTGATATATAGAGTTTAAACAAAATTGTTAGAGCTGTTTTTGAGAAAATTGTAAAAAGGTGCTAAATGTATAAGATAAAGTAGAACTTCTGATCAGCCGATTTTAGTGAAAAAGTTGCTGTAACATTTCCGGCGTATAGTTGTCTAAAATATGAAGTTTCATAGGACTCAGGGGACCCTAAAACGTGTATTTCCGTTGAAAACTGGAATTCAAAAATGTTCACGATCGTAATACTTTCCCTAACTATACATAGTAAGTGAAAGTAAAATGTAATATCAATTTCGTAAAAAATGTCCTTGTACCTTTTGGAAATCAACGTTTCAGTTACATCATATCAAATCTCGTGTTATATTCGTTAAAATTGAATTTGTCTGTATAAAGAATGTCTAGTTCTAATTAAGAGCCAAGGCTTTACAAATATTTTACGTTGAGGTAATTTAAAATTGTTTTTCCAGTGACATCTCATGAACCCCTTGGACATCATCTGACCAATTGTTGGGAACCACTGATCCAAGCCAAAATAGAATCTCGACAAAATTGCTTATTGAGAAGCCTGAAATCATTTTTGTGCAACAATACAAGAAAAATAATATAATTGATTGTCAATGTATAGTTTACTTTCTCTTTTTACTGTCAGTGGTGATAAACTATTCATGTAATGAATGTTGCAGCATCAGAAGATGTTAATTCAAAAAAGGATTTTATTTCATAAATGAATTTTAAATAAATTATTTTTAGTAGCAAATAAACTTTTAATAGTCAACTAGAATACATAACTTGGTACTTTAAAAGTACAAATGCAATGATTTGAAAGTTTTAAGATAATATACATTGTAATTATTTCATATGCAATGGACTAATTCAAACAAAATAAAAAAGAAACCAGACGGGTATTCGTAATGATTTGTAGGTAGCAAATAAACTTATAATAGTCAACTAAGATACATTATTTTAATAGAACGAATGCAAAGGACTGAGTTGACAATTTTTAAATAATATACATTATTACTCTTTCATATAAATCAAACTAAATTTTCCTCAATCAATATAAAATAATTGCAAATAAATAAAATTTGTTTAATACACGATATGGATTATGGAGGCCACTTTTAAATTTATTATGCATTGAAAATAGGAAAATTAACACGCAGAAAGAAAAACATGATGCACCATTCCATAGCTTTGGATGCTTATTTACACAACAGCGTAGAACAAAAATATATAGCTATCTTCTTCTTTCTCCTTTTTGGGTCTTTCGTTTTTCTTTCTTTTCTTGTTGTTGCTGCTTTTGTCGTTCTCTAAAAATTATAATAATTTTTTTTTTTAAACTTATCATGAAATTTTGAAATAATAAGATGTATAACATGATTATAAATTGAAACACTGACAAAACTGAATATAAAAAAAACAATTAATTATAGAAAATAAACAAAAAATAAATTAAGACAAATAAACCATCAAATACCATTTACACAACAATGGGCTTATGCTTCATGACAGGTCTACTCATTGAAATGAATTATTTTTACCATGAATACTGATTGAGAATTCAGGAAAGTAAAAAAAATGAGATAGAAAGGTAAAGACAAAGACCATTACTAAGTCAATACAACCAAAAAATATTTTTGATATGCTGGCACGACAATGCTATTTTTACCATTAGTGCCAACAGCAGTAGTTGATATTTGCAAAGCAAAATATAACAGTAAGATAATTGATGAAAAAGAATTTCAAATCAAAACAAACTTGATATCACAAAAAAAAATATCAATGTGAAATAGCAGATTTTTTTACCGATCCATAGTCCATTTTACAGGATATTTACTTAATTCAGGATATTGAATACATTATTTATGTATTGAATAAATTTTATACTTGATTAAAAAAACGGTATTCCTGTTCTGCCCATAGAAGCATTTAGATAGTAGCCTGAAAAAATTAGCTCTTTTTTTTTTTTTAAATAGAAAATATTTAACTGAGACATAAATAATATATGAGCAAAAAACCTAAGAACTTTTTCTTCACTGGGGTTGAAATAGGTTAAAGTTTCGTTTTCGGAAGCGTGCTAAAATTAAGTTTTTAAAATGTTCTTAAAATAGTAATTTTGATAATAAGAAATAATATAAAAATAGTTGTTTTTAATTAACACTTCAACTTTTATAATAACAAATCTCATTTTCAATTTCATTTCATTGTACGATGTTCTGGACCCTTCTTGCCCATCATCATAAAACATGATAAAAAATAAGAAAACTAAATAATGGACTAATTTATTTGACTCAAGGCTGAAAAATGTTAGAAGAAATGGGAAGACAGAGCATATGATAAATAAAGATGTTACTACCTAATGATGGGTGAGAAGAATATGAAACATCATACAATGTAATGAAATGTTAATAAATAGAAAATAATAACAGGTTTATTCATTTTAAGAATTGCATAAAAAATAAAATAATATAGTAAAGATTTAAAATTTAAATGTAAATACTGAATATTATTCTCCAATAATTACATATTATATAATTCATTTATTTATACTTCATAATTTGTGAGAGCTGAATTTCATTAGAAGTTAATTATAGTGGTTTCTCTTCCTCCAATGTAAATTTGTTTTAAGAAAAAACAAGAAGAGATTTTTGCTTGGATGTATAGTAAAGGATTTATATAGGATATCAATGTTTTTAAAATCTATTTCTCATAAAATTAATTAATCAGAAGAAAAATATATTGATAATTAAATTTTATATTTGATAAATTTTCCTTATAACTTTATTATTACATAAGCAACAATTAGAAGTCAATGTTTCGGGGGACTTCCTCATCTTCAGGACTCACTATAACACAATAACAAATTACTATTTACTATTACGAAAATTAATTTTTTATATGCTAATTAAAATTAAATATTAAAAAAAATATAAGGTATTGCGTAAAATATTTGGTCCAAAGAGAGATGAGGCCACTGGGGAGTTTAGAAGGTTGCATAACGCGGAATTGCGGAACTTGCATCCTGTGAATATAATTGAGCTGATTGCATCGCGGAGACTCAAATGGGCGAGTAAAGTTGTTGGGCTCGATGACGAGCGGATTCCAAGAAAGTTGGTATTTGCTGATCCGACTGGTAGGCGTCCGAAAGGTAGGCCGAAGCGGAGATGGGAGGATTGCGTTAAGGCTGATCTCAGGAGCTTGGGATTGAATGGTGAACATTGGACGAGTCTGT
Source organism: Piezodorus guildinii (assembly GCA_023052935.1). Taxonomy (NCBI): domain Eukaryota; kingdom Metazoa; phylum Arthropoda; class Insecta; order Hemiptera; family Pentatomidae; genus Piezodorus; species Piezodorus guildinii. The sequence continues at coordinate 61,674,837 of CM041292.1, forward strand.
GTAGGCGGAATTTGGTGGTATCGGCATCGAACCTTCGGGTTCGCTAAGCCTATTATTATTATTATTATTAAAAAAATATAACAATGTTATAAAAAAGTCTATTTACCTGACAGTCATGTAAGAGTTAAAATAGTATCCATTTTAATAAAATTTAATCCATGATAAATTATGTGTCATTAAAATTTATAAAAAATTGAACAATCAGAACCACCCATCAAAAACAGCATATTCTTTGGCCCCTAATGGATAAGGGCTATCCTATTACCATGGAAATGTACGCACTAATAAACGTTGAATCCTAATTGTTGCTTATGTAATAATTAACTTTTAAGAAAGATTTAAGAACCATCTATTTATTATCATAAAAATCTATTTCATTCATATTGCATTTGATAAGGCTGTATTGGTTTTAGAATTAGACTGTAAATTACTTTTTTAATTGTAAATACTTGTTTACTGGTTACAAGATGTAACACTTAAGTACATTTTCTGACAATTTTAAAATAGGATCCAGTAAATTAAATTAAACTGATTTTTTAATCCTTTGTTTTTCAAAATAATTTTCTGAAGGGATACTCAAGGAGGAACATAAATTTTTCATCCATTAATCTCCTATATTTATAAAGTCTAAAATTTTATTGTGCAGTCTTTTATTTACGTTTACTGATTTATACTTTGGTGGGTAACTTTAATCATTTGGGGTGCTATTTCTGTATTCTTTTCATGGCTGTGAGGTCAAGTGGCTTTCGAAAAATTGCTTCACACTGGTTTAGGATTGTGAACAGGAATTTTCTTGGAGTCTATTTGGAGTATTATAATTATAGGGTGTTTAAGAAATATGATCAGATGAATATGGGATAAAAAAACTGAAAGCTCACAATTAATACTGTAATGCGAAATTAAGTAAGACCATTAGTGTTTATAGAAGTTCAATTATGAAGTAAAAAAAAAAAAAATCAACCCATGTAGTTGTTTTAAAACTCAACTGAAATTACAAATGAATTTATCATTAGATAAGAAGTAAAACTTATATTCTCTAATACTGACCATCCAACTAAGGGATAAGCCATTACTGATCACAAATCCATTGAACTTTAGTCTATTAGTAATTATAATCAAATAAAAAAATATTAAAATAAGAATACGAGTAAACAGTTCATTGTGGTTAATAATACTTATTATATATACTATTACATAAGCTAATCACTCATTCAAATTAATCATGAAACAAAAATATCAAAAATAGAACTCTATAATAATATTTTTAAAAATACCTATCCTCTCTGTCCTTTTCTTTTTTCTTTTGACTGTCTACTTTAGCCTTTTCTCTTTTTTCTTTTTCAGCCTGAACAACTGATGACACATTTGTGTTACGGACTAAACCATTTTCTTTGGTTTCTTCATGGTCCTCTTCATCTCCTGATTCTTGGTCTGAGGTCTGTGAAAAGCTAAACAATTTTACTATGGAAATGACACGATTTTGATTATACTATACAGATGTTGTAGATTCAAAACAATGACAGCTCACAAAATCTTTTAACTTACACAACACAATATATTAAATTACACTTCAGACTTGGTTAAAAGCAAAGGTATTTACCCAGATATTAATATTAGCTATTATATCAAATTATTCTAATGACCTTCTCATTTAAGATACCAGAAGGTTAGTTATTTATAGCGGCAACTAATTGGCTACAACAAACATACAGTGAGTAAACAATCAAATTATCAAACAGCTTTCATGAATTTGAAATAAAATCATGATGTGATAAGATGTCTATAGAGGAAATATAATATTATATATATATATATATGATGTACGCGAAAGTAGCAAGAGAGATTTAATACCAACTTTAATTAAATTAATATCAGATTGAAAGCAGGCCAACTCTATCTTCAATATAATGTGCTTTATACCTGAGCATACTGAGAAAGAATGGCCTCTCTAATACGCCGTTCTTCTTCTGTGTATTCTCTTTGCACAGGTGCAGAAAGTGTATTCTTTTCTAGTAGCCTGACTAATTTTTCTTCTACATCTTCAACTGGTCCATCCTGTGCTTTAGAAACTACATCAGTGACTGAGTTAAATTCCGTCCACTTGTCTAAAATATCAGAACAAAGTCTAGTGATATCTGAACCCTGTAATATTTAAAATACCACAATTATGTTAATAAAGGAACTAATAAATCATTTATAGAACACATTCAAAACAATCATGAGAAAAAAGACATAAATATTACTGTTATTTCAGATAAGATGCCTTCTAGGGCTTCAGTTTTTTCTTCCAAAGTTTCATCACCAGTAAGTATTCCAGTAATATAGTTGCCAAAAACGCCTTCATCAGTGTTCAAGGACTTCAGCTTAGTGGACAACCAGGAATCAAAATCTTCAGCAAGGCTGGTGGCCATTTTTGGCTAAAGCAGGCCTGATCTTGTAACAAAACGAAATTAACTTAACCCATTTAGCTTAATTGGTACAAATGCGGTAAATATAACGCCTTAATTTGAAAAGAAGCATTACTATCAAGTACTGTCATACAGATCAAGGAAAGTCAAACCTCCTTTTCTCAACAAATTGAACTGAAAGGAACCGGCTGCCAGATGACTTTAATGTGCATTCATTAACTATATTGTATCTTATCGATACATCGTATTTATCTTAGTCCATTGAACATAATGTTAGTAAGGATTGACTGAATATCATGACTAGAGAAACTTTTCATTTTATTGCTACATTACGTTTCCCTAAATTCTCCGACTGGCGAATTAGACTAAAAAAAATCAATTTATTAAGGACATATTTTAATTTTGAGAATTCATCTCCGGAGTTTACATAATAATTTATAAAAACATATTGTTTCCAGATATCATAAGAACCAGCCACATGTTATTGTTCAAAAGAGGGTTATAACAAGGCATAATCAGTATCTCTTATCTTAATCTTTAATCCATTCTGTAGCTGCAGGCTATACAGAGCCCTAGATCCATTTACTTTGGGTCTATCTGGTAGTGTTCTTCCCACTGAACCACTCAGGTGCAAGACCAGTGGCAGTTCGGTCTGTATATTCATGGATTATGGTAGTCAGGGCTCAGAAGCGTAAGAAGAACATTTTATTCCCCGAAACTAACTGTCCATGGACCAAACTTTCGAGTGAATGTTCCTAGAAATCCTAGGAAGCAACAACACTATTCACGATGCGGGTACACTGTGCAGATAAAGGGTAAGGTTAAAAAAAAACAGAAATATTCTTCTAAACCTTATTTGATGATATTGGAACAATCACAACTATCATTCATTTGCCCTTATGTTCATATACGCTCATCACACATATTAGGACATCGTGGTGTGAGTTAACAACTTTTAACTACATTCAACGTTTCGTAATAACTGTACTCATTTAAACTTTCTTATTGGGATGCTACTATATTTAATCAACCTATCAATGGTCGAAAAGGAATAAAACTTGTTGATCGTCAACAAAATGCTTGTAAAATGAATGCTTATTAAAGTTAAAACATTTAATGATATAACTCCAGTCGAATTTATGAATAAAATATTTATGAAAGTAGGTTTAACTCAAAGACCTTAACTATATGGGCGCGTTTATGCTGCACGCGTTTGTGGGCTGGAGCGGTTAAATATAATTCTAGGAAAACGCAAGCGCTCCAGCCCCCGAAACGCATGCCAGTGTAAACGCGAATTAACAGACGACTAATATTATTAACGTTTATGATAAAACTTTATGTCTTATCTAACGTATATTTGTACCTTAAACAATTGTATATTGTTAACTCATAAGAAAGGTCCCCTAGCCATCCCTTTTCTCAGGGTCAGGTCACATTCTGAAGTCATAAAGTTACCGCTCGATTGACACAGAAGTGACAGAACTTGGATGTTTATGTTTCCGGTCCTATTCATGCTGTCCACTTGCATTTTAGTTTCGATCTAGATCAGAGAGCCCCTGGCCACCACATGTTAGACCACACCGAAGTATTAGCTCCCCTCCTTCCTTCAAAATCCTACTTATACCCAAAGTAAATCCACACAAATTCATTCCCTCATTCCCTCTTAGTGAGTCTCAAGGTAGACTTCACACATGTAATATTTGAAGAAGAATAAAGACTATTTCTAAGCATATACTGTTGTGAGTTCGTTAATTGGCGCCCGAAATAGGAACAGCAAGCATAGAAGACTCACTATTCCTAGGTATCTTCTCATCTTCGCTGTTTTGAACCGAACGACACTGAAGAACTTAGACTGGCAACCCCACTCATCCGAGGTATTTGTCTTTCTACGAGGTTGTCCTACTGATCCCAGATTAACAACATGTCTTCAGCAACCAGCTTAAGAAGTCACTCATCCGAGGTATTCTAAAACTGGTGTCTACCCTCTTGGTCCACTGATCACCAGGTGCTGAGCGAGGAAGACAACGAACAACTCAGTAAGCTTAGAATCAGATCTTATTTTATATTTATGTATTTGTATAATTTCTATTAAATTAATTTTAAAATTTCCATCAAAATGGAATCATTTTTAATGAAAAAAGAAAATTGCAATAATATCCCATTTTTCAATGGTGAATTTTGTAAAGCAGAAAAATTTATTAATGCAATAATGCAATTAAGAATTAAATATTGTTCAAAAAGTAACATATATAAGGAATCGAATGGAAAAATATTATTAAATGAAACATTAGCTCGTCTAAAAGAGGGAGCAAAATATATAAAATTAATTTATTACTATCGGACTATCGATGAGTTATTAAATTGTCTAAAAGAATTATATAGTCATAATAAGTCAATTGAACAATTGACTATAGAATTATATAATACAAAAATAAAAGAAGCGGAACACCCGTCGGATTTTATTAAAAGATTAGAAAAAATAAAAAATATAATTATTCTTCGTTACCACATAGATAAAATTCACAACAAAGAAATGTGGATCGCCACATTAGAATGCCGAACTCTTTATCATTTTTATGCAAGCATGCCCTTAAATGTAAGGATTAACTTAATGGGTAAATCTGAGACATTAAACAACTTAGAAGATTTAAAAATTTTGTTGCAAAATGAAAATCAACTTCTGTTTGAAAACTCAGTTTCATTAGGATCCATACATAGAGATAACAAGGGATAACTCAAAATCATATTTATAAAAATAATAATTCAAATTTTAAAAAGCCTACCGATTTTCGAAACCAATATCATCAACAAAATAACTATACAATCCCGAACCATGTAGAATATTTCCCTAAAAACCAAGAAAATATTCTTTACGAAAAATCCTTCCGCATTCAAAGCAATTACCAGAAACTCAAAATAGATAATCCGCAACCACAAATTTCAAATTTCAATACGGTATCCAAATGCCACCAACTGACATTAAAAACAAAGTCTTCTAACGAAGAAGATCCAAAAGATAGGAGAATTCGAGAATTGGAAAAACTAATTCAAGAATTGTCCGAATCTAAAGATTTGTTAGAGCTCGATCCAGATAATAATGAAATAGAATACAGCAGATTTTTTAACCCCGATAATCCTAACGGCGATAAGAAATTGCTTCATAACGAAAGTATTGAAATGAAATCTAATGATATTAATATTAAAATTGATAATCATGAAGATAGATTAGTAAAAGAAATTTCCATAAATATTAAACAGGGGTTGGAAAATGAAAAATGTATTAAAAACGATAATGCAATAAATTATAAAAAAATAACGGAGGATATTAGATCAACAAATATTGATGTAGAAGATTTTTTGGAAGACGTTTTCTTTTACACTGATATTAATAATGAGTCGATCACTGAAAACAATATCGATGTATTAAATGTTTCTAGGAAGTCACTGCTCCAAGTTAAACATTTAAAAATACTAAATAAAGAACTTTCGCAAAATAATACATTGAGTATTATAAACTGTAGCACAGAAATTAAAAATAAAGGATCAAATATAAACAATTTAACAATTATGAAATATAATGAAATCACTTTAAAAAAACAAAATAAAATAAAGAAAATTAAAAAGAAATTAGAGATAATAGCGCATTCCTTAGCAGAAATTAGGAATGTTTCAAAGGAAAAAGTTGTCTCGGTAGGAGATGTTGTTAAAAAACTAAAAATAGAAATAAAAAATAACATTCGAAAAATTCATAAATTGCCAGGCGGTAAGAAAACAATCCACTTATGGATGTTAAGGCCGGATAGCACTTCAAAAAAAAAAAAAAAAAAAACGGACGCGACCAGGACTTTAAACCCAATAGTAAAATTCAGGAAAAAAATAAAGAAGTAAAAGAAAAAAAAAAGTAAAAATAAATAATTAAAAATAAATAAAATTAACGAAGTAAACAAATAAATAAGAAAGTAAAAATAAATGAGAAAAAATTAAACAAGAAAAATAAATAAGTAAAAAATTTATAAATAAGTAATAATATATAAGCAAACATTAAATTACAAAAATAATGAGTAAAAATAAATAAATTAGAAAAAATTAAATAAGAAAAATATATAATTAAATAAGTAAAAATAAAGAAATAGGTAAAAATTAATAAATAAGTAAAAATAAATAAATGACTAAACAAAAATAAATAAGTAGTAAAAATAAATAAGTAAAAAATAAGAAAAAAAAGGTAAAAATAAATAAGTGAATAAAAAAATAAGTAAGTAATTAAAAATAAATAAAAAAAAAATAAATTTTAATTTCTTTAGAAGAATTTATAATTATACAGGTATGTTTTGCGATTTTCAATTTAACAGTTGACCCATAACATAAAAATCTTCCTCAAATGGTTTTAATTTAAATATTAAAAAAATTAAATATACTATTTTAAATTTATGAAAATTGTGATTATTATGTTGGTATAATTGCTAGTATACGATACATAATAATGACTTTTGCTCTTAATTGAATTGTTATATTAAAATTGTCATATTAAATTTTAACCAAACAAATATTTAATTGAATTCGTTAAAATGAAATTTTTAAACTTTTAGATAAACTAATTAAATGAAAAAAAATATTCATAATCGAAATAGAAAAAATTTATCTTTGAATATTTAACGATTAAATGATAACATAGTTTAAAATTTCTGAATTACCTCATAGTGTGTCACTAGAAAACCGGCAAAAACGGATATTGAATGAGTTGCAAGAAAAATATATATGTTTGAAATTATATTTATATCTCAAAATTAAATGTAAGGATATAAACAAAAACATTTCCGAATTTCCAATATTCATGTTATTAGTACGTATTTTGATGAGTTAATTACATATTTTCGTTAAATAATCGTAATGATTATATTTGAAGAAAACATGAAATAAGTAGTACGAAATTGAATATAATTGACGAAATAATAATAATAAATAAATCCACTCTTACTTCATATATAGCAAAGGAAAAAAAAATATATAAAAATAAATAAAATAATTTTAAAGAAAGAAATAATTATGGTATAAACCACATTACTTTACAATAGTATAATATTGTAATTTATTTGTATGTATATAATATAACTTATAATAATGTTTTAAGAGTTAGATTGAAATTATAATAAATAAATTAAAAAGGGAATGTAAAGAATTAGTATAGAAAATATTTTAAAGGCAAAATATATATAAAATAGAGAAACGAGAGCAAAAGGATTAATTATTTAACAATTCATGCCAATTGTAATTTGTATAGATAAAATAAACAAATAAATAAATAAATAAATAAAATAAAAATATATATCTATATAATAATAATAATAAAAATAAATAATAAAATAAATGAATAAAATAACAATAATTAAAGAAATAAAAATCATTGTCTATCAATGAGTGATTTAACAATTATATAAGTAAATATATATAACGAAAAAAAAAATTTTTAATCACTAAAATAAATAAAATTATTATAATTAGAGGAACAAAAAAAAAAAGAAAAATAATTTTCAATCAATCAATCAGAATTGTAATGATTTATTTTACAAAAATTTATTTATATTTATTAATTACGAGCAAATAACAATCGAAATGCAAATTTATAAAATTGTCTTATTCAGCAATCAATTGCATTATATTAAAAATAAAAAAAAAAATAAAAAAAAGAAATATTAATAAGGATTAAAATCCAATCTTAGAAGAAATGAACAAATTACTTATTAAAGGTACTTTGATAAATAAATAAAAAATAAATATAGTTTTATACAAAACAGTAACAAAAAAAAAAAATAAATAAAATATTAGTTTTAACTTTAATTTAACGTAAATAAAAAAAAAAAAAAAATATATATATATATATATATATATATATATATATATATATATATATATATATATATATATAAATATAGATAAAATAAAATGTTATATTATATTATTTCCCAATTAATGAAAACAATGCTATAATAATACGCTATAACATATAAGAAGAAAAAATCTAAATAAAAAAAAAAAATAATAAAAAAATCGTAGGTTTGTAGTTGTGGTTTCGTTTAACAAACAACTAATATTGATTGTAATTATTGTCTATTTAACTGGATAAAACCGTAATAAAAGTAGGTAAAATAAGAGGGCAATTAAATATAAAGTATAACAAAGTTTTAGTTACATTCTTGTATTATAATTAAAGACAGAAAACTTACTTATTATAATTATTGTCCTCAAAATGGGACATGACTATTTAATAAAAAAAAAAACAAGAACAATAATAATATTTTATATTTAAACTAATGTAAGAATAAATAGAAATAATAAATATTGTAGAATTATAAGGAATTATAATATAAGAATTATGAAGGAAACTAGAAAAGTGAAAAATATGTTTATATAAAATTCAATCAAATAAAATGTATAAATATCAAAGGTATCAATCAAATCAATATTTAAGGATAGATTAGTAAATTTAAAAATTAAAAGTATGACTAAGTATAAATTAATAAGCAGTCAGCTGAATTTGCAAAATGTAAAATCAATGTTTCTAATAAGATTAATTGTGTTTCTGATGTGTTGTAAATTATCGATATATGATTTTGTAACTTATTGTTAATGATATTGTATGTTAGTATTCTATCATATTGATTATTATTGTCATAACACGATATTATTTAACAATATTGACTATCATAAATATTGTATGTAATTTAACGATATCGATAATTAGTAAACAATCATAAACTATTAAATAAATTAAGAAAAAAACAAACAAAAACAATGTTTAATATTTAAGTAATTATTTAATGATTATTATGTTATTATTAATCTTGATATTGGTTATAATCAATATTATATGTAACTATTTAACAGTATTGATTACTAATAACAAGTAGTTACTTAGCTATTATCATTTTTATTTTATTATTATAAGTTATTATTTTTACAATATGAGTTATAATTTAACAATATTGATTGTTAGTAAACAGTAGCGAATAATTAAATATTAAAAAAAAAAAAATATATATATATCTAAAATAATGTTTAGTATTTATGTAATTATTTTCAATCTTGATTATTATGTTTTACTACCCCATATATTGATTATCATGAATATTGTATGTTATTATTCAACAGTATTGATTAATAAGAAGAAGTTATTACTTAACCATACAAATTATTATTAAACAATATTGATAACAATAACTATTTTATACTATCTAACAATATTAAATATCATTACTATTGTATGCTATTATTTCTAAATATTTATAACAATTTAATATTATGATTTTAATTTAATAATAATTTAAGTAAGATTGGAAAAATAGGTTTACCTATATTTATAAGTGAAGAAATGGCGTTTAATTTTGTATAGATAATTAATATTAATTTTATAAGAGAATCAAGAAATAAAATATAATAAAAACTTATGTTAGATAAGGATTTAGAAGTATAATTTAACGAATATTTGTTTGCCAAGACAAGTCTCCGTCAAATATACTATGTAAATAGGTTTAGTAACTAGAATACTGGTTTTGTATTATTATGTCTTATCTTATTGTATGTATACATCCATTTTATTTGTTTACACATTTTGTAATTAATATCTGAATATATGTTAGCTATATTTAAGAAGAAAAAAAAAAAAAACACAAAACTACAATATTACAAAAACAAAGAAAAAATGTATATATGTATTACATGAAATTGTTAATTCTCATTAACGAATGGACTTATGATTTTAATAAGCTTAGATAAGTGAATTCAAATATGTAAATGGATTAATGTAGCTAAATATCTCATGTAAACTAAATTTAAGAAATTCTATTTCATACGATACACGGAAACAAATGTAAAATCCTATGACCAATACCCTTCTTTTTCCTTCCTTGACAAAGTGGAAAAACTTAGAGCCCCCAAATTGATGCGAAGAAAATTATATGTAAAGCTGATCTCAAATTATAAGCTCGGAGGTCCTCGCTTTTTTAGGAAAGGAGGAATTAACAGACGACTAATATTATTAACGTTTATGATAAAACTTTATGTCTTATCTAACGTATATTTGTACCTTAAACAATTGTATATTGTTAACTCATAAGAAAGGTCCCCTAGCCATCCCTTTTCTCAGGGTCAGGTCACATTCTGAAGTCATAAAGTTACCGCTCGATTGACACAGAAGTGACAGAACTTGGATGTTTATGTTTCCGGTCCTATTCATGCTGTCCACTTGCATTTTAGTTTCGATCTAGATCAGAGAGCCCCTGGCCACCACATGTTAGACCACACCGAAGTATTAGCTCCCCTCCTTCCTTCAAAATCCTACTTATACCCAAAGTAAATCCACACAAATTCATTCCCTCATTCCCTCTTAGTGAGTCTCAAGGTAGACTTCACACATGTAATATTTGAAGAAGAATAAAGACTATTTCTAAGCATATACTGTTGTGAGTTCGTTAATTCGCGCCCAAAGCATTCTTACTGCTTTAAAGAAAATCATGAAAAAGAAGCATTAAGACGTACCTTACATATTTTTATTACAAACTCAACATTTGAACTGATCATTTGATGTATATATTAGTACATTCGAATTCGAAAAAAATTACCAACACTGTAAATCCTAGAGTGAGTTTCACAAGTATTCGTATTTTTTTTTTTATATTTGATAAATGTTTTTCACAACTATTACTTTATATAATTCTTTTTAATTAAAATATCGTTAATGGAGAATCCCATAATACAAAATCATTAACCAGATATCTGTAAGTATATATTTTTACTTTCACTTACTATAGTAAGGGGAAGTATTGCGATCGTGAAAATTTTCGAATTCCAGTTTTCAACAGAAATACACGTTTTAGGGTCTCCTGAGTCCAAATAACCAAGTCCCGCAAAAAGGTCTGTGTGTGTGTGTGTGGTAACTCCCGGGCAGAAACGAAAAGTCCTATGAAACTGAAATTGCATATTTAAGATTACTGGACGACCGAGATGTTACAAAAAAGGTTTTCATCGAATTCGGGTAACCACAAGAGCCACTTTATACGATGGATATTGCACCTTTTTATGATTTTATCAAAAACGGTTCCGACGATTTTAATTAAAATCGCTATATCGATGTAAACTTTAATGGGCTTTAATATCTTATGGGTTTCATTCTGATTAAAATGGTCTGACAGGGCTTAAATGCCGATATTTTAAATTTTCTTTCTCTAAACTACCTTTCATTTTGCTGATTCTATTAAAATAACTACATTATGTTGTTACCAATGATGAAAACCAGGAAAATATATAAATTGAATGAATTCGATACCCAACTAAAGGAGAAAACAGAAAAAATATTTTTTTAATGCAATTTTTCGTTTTTGAACATAAGAACAGTAATATACATGTATGATATACTGTTGAAAAGCTAAAGATTTTAGAAAAAATATTAATTTATACAGAAAATTGTACACGTTGATAAAGAGTGGTGAGAAGCCGATAAAACTAACTGATTGTTTTAGATAATAATATAATAGATTTTTTAACAAAACACATGTTTCTGAAGAAATTCAATTTAATTAATTCTTTAAACATTTATTTTTATCTCTAAACGTATTTAAAAATGCTTAAATTCTTAAATTGATAAATAACACTTTGTTCATAACACCTCTTTGTATGCAAGTGTTGTTATATGCTGAGAAGGTTTAAGTTTGCTAAGTTGAATAAACTTAGTATATATATATATTTATATATCAGATATTCTTTATTAGTGCATTGTGATATTTGTCATTCTAGTTTTCAACAAACAATCCATCGAATAGTGGAAACAAATATAAATTTATTTTAATTTATTTATTTTTTTCTTTTTTCCCCCTTTATTTCTAACATTATAAAATGAAGCACAATTCCAAATAGCAGAGGTAATGTGTTCAATTATAAGTCTCATCAATATAGACATTATTTTTACCTTTAATCTTTCAGCATGCTCTTGAATACCCTCAATTGTTTACAAATGCCATTTTTCTGCTTTTACATTTCCATTTTTTTTTTAACATACTACTTTATTTATTTCTAGTAGTTTAATTGTTAGACACATTGTCATATTAATTTAATACCTCATTTATGCATTTAATATAATTCCTCACATTGTTAAAATCAATTCCATTCCAATATATTTGTATTGTATTAAGACATGATCAAGTTGACTTTTTTTTCTTTTAATACGAATGCCAAAACTGAACACCTATCTATTAATATATTTTTTAATGAACAAAATTTTTGTATTTTACTAATATAAATATGTTTTTCTTGTAAAAAAGTAATTGTTTATTTGTGGGTAAACTTATTGTGTGAGAAATTAGTGAATAAGATATTCGATTTAGCAGTATCTTAGTAATGGGAGTGTGTTAGTATTTAGTGCTGTAGCAGGATATTAGAGTAGCAGTACAACAATATATTGTTCAGAACAGTGACCAGCCTTAATTAGCAAGTTGTGATAATAATAAGATATCAAACTTAAGAAGCATTTATAAATAATCAATAATGTACTATGATTTTAATACAACACAGTTTGACAAGTTGTATAATCAATAAGTTATGAACTGAGTTAGCTATCATTTTACGCTCATTCCTTCCTTTTTATCATGTAGCCTGTTGTATGTTTTTTTTTTTTTTTAAATTATGTTAAATGTCATTTATTTCACTCTTTAATTGTTTTTTATTACATTAAGTAAGTACATGATCTATCAAAAAATGAATTTAACCATCATATTTTTGTTATTTATCTTAATAATTCTACATTATTCATTACTGTATGTGAGAGACTGTAATATAAAATAACAGTTTTTCACATAAAGGAAAAGAGAGGCTAGTGGATAGGGCGTTACTAATCTCTGTGTTACAAGTTTCAAACCAGCCATGGCAGGATAATTAATTGTTTTGTTATTTAGAGAGACCCTCCTGAAGTACACACCTCTATAAATTGGGTATCCAGGAAGTGGGGTCCTGTCAGATGAGTGTGGTCTGATCATCCCCTTGCTCAGCCTGTTTAGCAGAGAAATATTACAAATCCCTATGTTTACTTGACTCAAGATCCTTGATAGGTTGTTGAACTTTCAGTCCTTTATTTTGTTTTTTCATAAAGACTGTCTAGTTACATTCGATGATATATCATTATTAAAATTGTTTAATTCTTATGAATGATGTAATAGAAACTGTCATTATTATATGGTAGTAATCTTGAAAGTTGCAGCTGTTAATTTATACAGGCTTTAATTTAGTAGTTCATGGATTTTTCAAGAAAGATCTTTATCTAAAATGACAATTCAAAATATTTAAATGTACTATTTAATTAGAAAAGTTTAGTTTCACCATTGCTCTAATGGTTTACATTAAGGTTGCTTCTTTAAAAAACATAATTTTATTTTCATTTATTCAAATGCCCCCAGAAAAAAAATTAATCATGTTAAATATATATATTAACTTTAAAGTGGTGCTTTAGTCAGTTTTTTTTTTTTTGGAGTTAATTGTTTACTTTGAATGATAATATTTAAAGATTTTAGATTAAAGACTGTATTAATGCTAATTACTAATATTTATTTCTAATAATACACATTATTTAAGTTATAAATCTTTTCTCTTAATATTTTTATATTACATAACTATTTTGTCAGATGTGCCTAATTATTGCCATGATATAGTAAACATCTAATCTTAAGTATGGAAAAAAATGGTTTTGTAATACTAAAACTATCCTAAAAGGATGGAAGAAATATTCTATATCTAAGAAGGGGGCTTGACTTGGTATGATAATGACAGACTGCCCTTCTTAATTTTTATTGTTATTTATATGAGAATCATGGAACAATCATCAGATCATCATGGTTGAGTAAATTAAAGGGGCTAAAAAGAGGAAATGGCCAATCACGCTTGGTTTCATTCACTTTAGATTTCATTTATCAAAAACATTAATGAAATTCTTTTGAAAACACTTGAACGCAATATTTCATTCATGTCCAACAAGAATTTTTGCTGATTTGTGGAATAGAATTATTCTTTGCAATTAATGACTGTCAGCACTTCTCAGGACCTTAAAGGTTCTTGGTATGGCTTAGTGCATGAGTCCCCCTTCCATTTAGTGTCTGAGAAGAGTTAAGCAAGAGATTACCTCAGGCCCCTTCTTGTTTAATGAAAATGTTATTGTAACGGATAATGCCTGAAAGGTGTACAACAAATATTATCCACTGTAGTTTTTCGAAAGCAGTTGCCTTTATGGATTTAGTGTTCATACAAGCAGATGATATTATTCTGATTACAGATTACACTTAGCAGGTTGTAGATTGCATTGGATAAAGATTATAAATTACTTTGGCTGTAGTGGTTTTGAATATTTAGGGATTGTGATAAAAAATTATGTTAGGATGATCAAGTGTTGTATTCTACTAAATATACATAATTCTAGTTCCCGAACAATAGATCAGCAAGGGAGCTAAATTCTTTGTGATAAATAATATTTACCTTCTAGTGCTGCTCTTTCAATTAGAGAACTTCAGTACCCTTGATAAACATAGATATTATCAAATCTATAGCAGTGAATATAAGGTTTCTAAGGAGGTTTGCTGAAAAGACTGTGAATTGGCAGGTCATGCATGATGGATAAGTGAAAGGACTTTGAAGAGCTAAATGAAGTAGCTGAGGTTAGAACAATTAACAAGAGATAATTCATAAATGTAGAAATTCCAAGATTATAGATAGAGAAAGAAGGAAGCCTACTCTTCTGAGCCTAACAACTTTTTTGACCTCCAAACATCATCTCCCTTAGTTATGCAGAATCCTTTTTGACATCATTACAACTTTTCTATTAATTAAGTTTATTTTGTTTGTACCTAAGTAAAGATCTGTTTAATAATTTCTGACATCTTCATGATGCTTGTATTTTATGCTTACAGTTTATTGCTGGCTCAAATAGGTAAACACTTTGAAATGCAGGCTAATGTGGGAAGTACAAAACAGTCTTATGCCCTGATCTATATTTATCTCATTTAAATCTAATCCTTTTACCTCCTTAGAAAGGGGTTTTAGCTCTCTGCCGTTGTGAACCCACCTAATTTGTCGACAAACATTGCTGAGGCTTAATTCATTTTTATTGAATATTAAAATAATTGACCGTGAAATGAATATGAAGGATGAGATGGTTTGGGTGGCAGACCAAAAAGTTGAGAAAATGGTGAAAAACGGGGCTTCCAGGCAAGATTCAAGAAGCAAACTGAGATAATGTACCTTAATTCAGTATCCTTATCTACACAAGTCCGCTTAGCTCCCTATCACATCTCTTTGAGAATGAAACATGATTTTATAAAGAAAACTTTTCCAGTTATGTTTTGCTAGTAATAAAATGTATTCCATCATTTAGCATACTTGCCTGAGTTTATTATGAGCAGTGCTATTAATAATTAAAAAAATGTACAAACTGTAAAGGGTCATTGTTTCAGTACACATTAAGATTCTTATAGTTTTTAGGCTAAGAGTTGTGCAATGAGGTGATTAGGCCAAGACTATTCTAAGCAAACAGTTTTCCCCCCAATTTTTGTTTACACAGGAGGGTCTCAATGCCCCCAGGATCCCTCTCTCCCCCTGACTGAAATAACAGATCAAATAATTATTCTGCCACAGTTGGGATTTAAATTGGTTGCAGAAAACAGTAGACTGTTCCTCTGTCCACTGAAATACGGTACTCCTGTTCAGTTTTCACTTGTTTCTTTTGTTATTTTTTATTCATTTATTTATTTTTCGTTTGTTTTTAGATTATACTGGTAATTGACAAATATTTCCATTTCTTCAGTATCATCAACATTTTTACAGTTGCTGTAACTGTAAACAAGATTTATTCCCGTAAATTGTAAACATTGTGAATTTATATTTATAATGTTTTGTTTGCTTACTTTAACATTTTTAAACAATGCTCTTTTTTCCTTATAACATCATATTATAATAGTCTAACTTTTCTTTTTTTTTTTTTTTTTTTTTGGGGGGGGCAAAAGTTTTATAATTTTGTTTGTGATTTTTGTATCCCTAAGAATGTTTTTTTTTTTTTTTGTTTTTTTTGTTAAATTACAATTGAAGGACAAATCAAAGCATGATAAAGTAAAGGCATAGAGCTGAAATACTTTGGCATTTGCGACACTACCATTTTCTTATTTGTTTTTTTATTTATTCATTTAACTTCAATTTTATACTAATGTGGTTAATTGGACAATGCAACAGTAAGAGTCTTAAATTTTGCCTATCCAGGTTTAATTAGAATAGGGATCTTTTATGAGTACCTATGTCCCCTTCGAACGATGGAATAACTAAAGATGTTTTACTTCCCATTAAAAAATCCTTGAGTCACATGCTAGGTTTGGACCCATGACCTATAGCCTAGAAGGGTGTTATGCTAGCCACTACACCACATGTGACTCCCTTTTCTGATTTGTTATTACATTGATAATCTCCTTTTACTTTCAAATTTCTTTAATTATGTGATTATTTCATTGATTAATTTGAATTGTGGTATTCTTAATATTTGATCACATGCATGATATTTATAGTTGTCTAAATGCTTGTTTGTCAATAACTATTTTTCAATGTTTGTTACCTATTACTTTTTATGTCATACATATCAATTGCTTGAAAGTTTTTTTAACCGTAGATACTTCAGTTAATTGATATATTTTGATGATATTAAAGTGTATTTAATTATAATCTGTCTTTGTTCTAGGCCTTTAAGCTGGGAGTAGGAATTTTAATATAAGAATTGGACTCAGAAGATGCTAAAAGAACATACTTCAACCCCACATTTTGAAACTGGATCAGAAAGCTTTGGAACTCATTGGTTATTGAAGGAAACAGATGAGCCTGAAAATATCAAGCCTTACATGTGCAGGGAATGTAGTTTCTGTGCAGATAATGAAATGGAGTTAAATAAGCACATGAAATCTCGACATAAAGGAAGAAAAGTTTACAGTTGTGAGCTATGTACTTACACGGCATCTAACTCTGGGAATTTAAATTATCATATTCTTTCCAAGCACACAGGTGAAAGACCCTATAAATGTGACTTTTGCGAACATCGTGCTCGCAGTTCATCCTATTTGAAAATACATGTTAGGTCAAAACATACTGGTGAAAAACCTTATAAATGCAGTTATTGTGAATTTGGAACAGCGCATCCAAATGTATTAAAGACCCACATAGCTGCCAAGCATACTGGAGATAAGAGATATAAGTGTCCTCAGTGTGATTATTGTGCATTGCACTCAGGAAATTTGAACTACCACATTTCCTCAAAGCATTCAGAAGAGAAACCTTTCAAGTGTAATTTTTGCAATTATACTGCAGGACATTCAAGCAATCTGAAACTTCATATGGAATCTAAGCACTTAGCCGAAAAACCCCATAAATGCCCTCATTGTGTATATACAACTGCTCATCCTGGAAATTTCAAAGTTCACATTGCAGCTAATCATAGCGATGAAAAACGTTTTAAGTGTAAAGCATGTGACTACAGTACAGCTCAAGCTGGCAATCTTAAATCTCATATGCTGTGCAATCATGCTAATGAAAGGCCTTTTAAATGTGAATTGTGTCCCGCAGAATTTATCCAGCCGGGACGTCTCAAAGCACATATCACTTCAAGGCACACCGATTTCAAACCACATGCCTGTGAATTATGTGAATATAAATGTGCGCAACAGCCAGCTCTAACACGGCATATGAAGAGGAAACATCCTACAGCTGTCATTAATAAACCAAAACCTGTTGTTAGCCAATCTAATTAGTTTAAATATATTTCTTTTTTGATATTTATTTATTGATCTGTTAAGTTTTGAGTTTCTAAAGAATCATATTAGTTTATGTGAATGTGAATGTGTGTGTGAGTGTGATAAAGAATTTACCTTGGATTATTATTTACTCTAAGAATTAATAGTCAATACTTGCAATACTAATTTTAATGTTTCAAGTGAATAACCAGATATATTGTTTTGTTTTGTCTTTTGTTGAATTATTTGATTTTTTGTTTGTTCTAATAATATGGATAATTAAAATAATAAAATTTTACAATATTATAAGTTTATTTGAATTATTACTCCAATTAAAACACATAAGACCTCACTTTACCAAATTCCAAAGAAAATAAGCACATAGATAATTTTAATTGTTTTTCTTTTCTCATCTTTTAAAACTTTTTTTTAAATTTTAAGAGGGCCTACATCACCCAAAAAAAACCTGATATCTTGGATATATTTGTCACCTCTCAAATTCCCTCTTCCCAAACCATAATCAGATCACTGAACGACCTTTCCTCAGATCATAGCCCGGTTTTTCTTGCCTTGCGTTCCAGTTTTGTTCCTCAATCCCTCCCTCCTACATTGATCAAGGGACGGATTAACTGGGACGTATTTCGACTAGACTTGGAAAGCAAATTGGACTTGAACACTCCACTCAAGACAAACAATGATATTGATACAGCTGTAAAAAAACTGACTGACTCTATAACTTGCAGTATAACTGACAACACAAAGACCACCAAGATTAATGACACTCAACGTACTGATCTGCCACAGCATATTCGATTATTATTAAAAGAAAAACGCAAAGCGAGATCGAAGTGGCATAAGACACGATATCCAGCTGACAAAACTTATTATACCAAACTAACTAACAAATTCAAATCAGAAATAAAGACATACAAAATTAAAAATTTACTCAGCTTTACTGAAAATCTTACAACAACAGATAAATCATTATGGACAACCACAAAAAAACTTCTTAAGTTCAAAGACTTTAACCATCCACTCCTGACTGAAAACAAAACCTAGACAAGATCTGACAAAGAGAAATCCCAGATATTCGGACAACATCTTTACAATACTTATACCCCTACATCCAGATATCCTTAATCCTAATCACCTTAAAAGGGTAGAAGAAGACCTAACTATTCCCCTCCAAATGACCCTTCCATCTAAAGCTTTCCATCCTTCAGAAATATCCAATATTATTCATAGATTACCTACTCGAAAAGCTCCTGGCCATGACCTAATCACTTCCCATATCATAAAACATCTTCCTCAAAAAGCCATCCTATTCCTCACCTACATTTTCAATGCCGTACTCCGCACTACTTATTTTCCTGCTTCCTGGAAGTTATCCATAGTAAAAATGATTCCTAAACCCAAAAAGTCACCTGAAAATCCATCTTCCTACCGTCCCGTATCTCTTTTATGTATAATGGGTAAAATTCTGGAAAAGCTCCTTCTGAAACGTATATACCCAATGCTTGATTTCCATCATATTATTCCAGATCATCAATTCGGTTTCTGTACATCTCACTCCACTATCCAGCAATGTCATCGTGTGGTGGACGTTGTCTTCTCTGCTGAACTATGTAGTAACAATTCTGGTTATAGCGTTGTGACTATTTACTTTATAACTGCAATTAATAAATACCTTACAAACTAGAGTTACGAGGCATTCGGGCATTCCATTTCTTAAATGTATAGAATATATCTGATATTGGCTGGCCGAATTTGAACCTCATGCAATTCTCATTTGAATTGCAGCTATAAAGGATGGATTTTGTTCATTGATAAACACATTAAATATCTACTTTCACTTTCTGAATAAGGTTGAAAATTTTGGAGTTTCTGATTGGAGTATACATTCAAAAAAATAAAACATTCAAAATTGTTAAAAATAATATTACTGAATAATATTCTTATGCAGAAAGATAAGAAGAAGATATTTACATAGAAAAAGAAACTATTTTTTATTGTAAATATTAGGTTTTCTTATAAAAGTTACAAACAATTAAGTTTATTTCTTTAAATTTTGTTTTTGGTTGTCCAATAATTATTGTTCTTGTCATCATATAGTGAAAAATGCAAACATTTGTTGTATACACAGAGCAAATTTGTTGGTTAACAGTTTTCTATTTTAATAAATAATAACATGAACATATCAATTCCATAATAATAATTTTTCATAAGTATTAATTGATCATCTGTTGTTATCAATAATTAAAGATATACCAAAATATAATTAAGTCATAACATTACTCCCCACTAAATTCAAATGTCAATGGTAGGACAGTCTATCCGGTGACCTTCTCACCCTCGTCGATCTTCTCGATACAAAACCTGGAAATGAAGGATCCTGCGATGGTTGAACTGGTAGCTCCTCCCCTGCAAACCCTCTTCCAGGCACAGCTTCGTGTTGATTGGAACTAGGGTCTTCTCATTCCGCGCCTCGGCCATCATGTTGTTTCTTAGCTGTTGATGCTGTGGGCCATCCTAGTCTTCGCTCTGTATTTTGTAATACGGATGGTGATTCTAGACTTCGCTCCTCAGGAACTAGTATTGATCACATCTGGTCCACATGTCGACGTTCAATCTTTCCATTCACCATAACTCTATATATGAAATTTCCTTCTTTTCCTAAAATGGTTCCGAATTTCCTCTTTCCATCTCTGTTAAAATTCAATATTTGGACGTTTTCTCCAATTTTGAACCTCCTCTTAATTCTAATTTCGTTGGACTTCCTTGGTTTTTTCTAAGATCTAACCTCATTTGAATGTTTCTGCAGGACTTTTTCTTGTACTACTGTGGGGCGCCTTGCGATACTGCATCAAAAACTTGCACAGTTTTGAGTTTAGGTCTACTGGTTCGTCGTTCATTGTTCTGAGTTCCTTTTTGATCATCTGGATATAGCACTCGGCTTGACCGTTCGAAGATGGATGATACGGAGCAGTTCTCAAATGCTGGATTCCATTTTTTTTTCATGAACTCTTTAAATTCTTGTGAAATAAATTGCCCGCCATTATCGCTTATCAGAGTTATGGGCAACCTAAATCTGCTGAAAATATTTCTCAATGTGATGATAGTGTTTTGGCTAGATGTCGATTTCATCCGCACTACTTCTACCCACTTGGTAAAAGCATCCACAACTACGAGGAAATCTTGTCCTTGGAAAGTTCCTGCAAAGTCGACGTGGATCATCTGCCAAGGATTTTCGGGGTTCTCCGACGGGTGTATCGATTGTTATTAAAATAACAAATATTTAATGACATTGACACCATCTGCATCAAAAATTAAAAACATACCAGCACTCCTCTTCTCCCCTCCCCCCAACAAAAAGTAGTATAAAATCTAAAAAAATTTACTTTTTCAATTTTAAGCAGGTAAAAATATAACTTAATTGAGAGATTATTAAGGTTTGTCACTATACCTTCTGAGGGAGTGACCTGGTCTATTGGATAGAGCACTAGACTTCTGCTCTCTGAAACCTAGCTTTGGCATAGATTTTTATTTTAGCTGTGGGGAGACCTTCCTGTTGCTTACCTAGCCTACATAAAGTGGCTATCTAAAAATTGAGGAAAACACCTGATGTCTGTGCATGGTCTTGGTCTAATCACCTTCTTGCAAGGCTATGGGTCAAGAATCAATGCATTTAGAAGATCTGTAATGTTCTAATGATCACAAGACCCTTCATGGGATGTAGATTTAGTTTTTTTACTAATAGTACTATAATTAAGTAATTTTATTAAACAAATATATACCCTGCTCTTGTATTGTTAATAAAGGTTACTTGTCACAGAATAGATTAAAAAATAAAAAAATAATATCTTGGTATTGAAAATGAAAAATATCCCGGAGGTGAAACTTTGTGATGTAGTCAGAGTTGTGTTATTTTTCAACATCTGTTGGTTTAGGTGTTACCCAATAGCCAAGATTAACACAAGAGGAGGGCAGTTACCTCCTCTAAACATTGTTGAGGCTAATAACCATTACAAAAGATAAAAAATGAACAAAGGTGTTAAAAGGTGCTGTTAGATACTGTTTTTTTCTTTCAACCACATACTTAATTATTATATTTATATGCTCATAGACTGTGTTTGGGAAAATTCATATATTTTCAGCCCAGATGGCTCTCCATAAAGATTTGCAACCTGCTTCTCCCTAAGGAAATCTAGCTGATGTCCATGCACAATATTGTTTGTAAAATTTGAGATACAGGAGGAACATAATTAACTTACTATTTGTTCATTCATTCAACTTAAATTGGCATGTAAAGATTACTTGCTTTCAAAAAGAAAATGACCAATCACCACTCAAAATTTCAAAAGTTTTTTCAAAAAAAAAATGAACAAAAAAACGACGGACTTGCGGATTTTGGTATCCGTTATTCCGGACTTTGAAAGTAAGACCTCAAAATAATAATCCAAAAATAGTTAAATTGCTCAAATTTTAAATATTTCTCATTTTTAGGAGCAATTAGTTCTTATTAAGTAGTAATTATTCATTATAAATAATTGAAACTACTTTTTCGTTTTTAATTATAATCTCTAGCTGGTTAACTATTATTCTTTATTTTTGAAAAACTAATTATTGTAATCAAATGAGTTAAAATAAATACGACTATTTATGAGATCTATATTTTAATGAAGCTCTCCTTGACAGTTGGTAGTTCTATTATTTTCTTGGTCAGATTGGCGGATTCGACGGATGAACGATAATGAAGTTACTTTATTCGGGAAATTAGATTTCCTCGGTCAAACACCATTTAAGTTCAGTCAGTCAGTCAGTAGTGTCGAAATTTCTGTTTGTAAGTGTTCACAGATGCTCTAATTTTAATCAGTTGTACGAAATTCATCTTTTCAGTGTTCGATTGTGAACCCAAGATGGCTCAGCAACACATCCGAAAATCCTTTCCTTTGATTTTGTTCCTCTTTTTTTTATTTACTTTACTTAAACCTTCATATCAACATTTTAATTCATTATAACTTAAAATGTTTTTTTTTTCCAGAATTTGAAATAAAATAGTGTGTATTTATAATAAATAACATTTCCATTTATTAAAATGTGCATTTTCTAGGAAGTCATCTAAAGAGAAAATGGTACCTTGCATTAATTAAGTAAAATATATAGACAATTAGAGGGTTTAATATGATATCAAGGAAGTAAAAGAAATTTTATAATGCAAAAATAACAAAAATGTATGAAATTGGAGAATACCAACATATTAGCTTCCATTAATTTACTAGTATTGATTTTAATTTTTCAGGCGTCATTAGGAATGTGAATGTATAATGAAATAAAAAAAGGTCAGTTTCTTTATAGTTTGTAAGTATGAGTTATACTGTCTCTGGCTTCCATTAAATATTCAAAATGGCGTTTCATAATGTTGTGCATTTCATTCTTTCTTTCTTCCTGTTAATAATATTAGTATAAATGGAAATATCTTGTCTAACATTAGCAAGCTGATTCCTTGATAAATATACTAAACTGTAATATTTTATGTGGTATTTATAGTTAAATTAATGTTTCTAAGGAAGATAGTAAAATGTTAAATGGCATAAAACATTATATTGAATAGCTCTGAGAAAGAAGCACTTACCCTGAAACTTCATTTATAGCTAATTTCAGTAAAGAAATTGAAAGAAAAAGTTTCTTTTTTATTAACTAACACATTTAATTAATCTTCCTATATACGAAAAATCTTAATTGGATGGTGGTTGGTTAGAATTCTTCAATGTTGTATCATAGGCAATTTCGTTTTCATGTCATAAATATAATAATACAGTGGCTCGTTCTTGTCCAAGAAGAGAAACATATCAATAAGAAAATTTTATCTTAATGTGTGCCAACGTTACGAACTATATTTTAGACCTTCATTTAATGTTCTTCACCAAAGTCACCAATGTTCTTTATTACCCAACCACCCTGATGATCTAAAATATAGGTTGAACTATCAACAAACATTAATATAAATGTTTCTTATTGATGCGTTTCTCTTCATTGACCCCAACACCAACCACCTTTCACATATTTTATCATCTATGGTCAGCTATACTTAGACCATTTAAATCAAAATTTAAATTCAATGATGTTTTAAACATTGATTAAATAGTTATATTGAACATCATCTTAACAATTTTAGTTGGTTACAGTTTAGAAGAATTTGAGAAATGTCAATCGTTCTAGTGTTAGCTAATATCCTTTTAGTACAGGAGACAGATGCATGGTTGACTACCTCATCGAACATACCTCTAGAAATATTTTCGTAAAATTTGTTTGTTATCCTACTTATTACTAAAATGCATTTCTTAAGGTCCTAAATCTCCTACTAAGCAGCTAATTAATTTGATGAAGTGTTCAATTATATCCAATTTACTAGCCCATCGAACATACAATTAGTTTTTGTTTTAACTAGTTTGTTATGGCTCAAAAATGACGAAAATACATTTCTTGCAGTTTAGAAACTCTTACTAGTGACTGCCAGAAGAGCAAATGAGCAGCAAAACCACGTAGAGGCTGGTGGCCCACACGGCTCTTGGTGTGACTATTTCTGTGTAAATTGACTTAAAATAAGACTAGACTGAGTTAATAATAATAAAATTATGCAATATAATTGGGTGAATATAGGATTTTGTTATTTCTTCTGCTGTGGATAAAGGAATGTATAAATTTCCAAATGAAAATATTTAAGGCAATAATATAAGATTAAATTATCAAAAGAAAACCGTACAAAAGAAAAAAAGTGTAATCAAAACCGTCAATAAGGCTGACTGAGGACTCCGATGTCTTGAAATTAAGAAAATACCTAAATTTTAATTTTCTCATCATTGCCTTAAGTTTTCTTTTGGTTCAATATTTGTGCGATATATATTTGACCACTCTACAAAAGAAGTCTTTGATACATTTTTTTATTTATTTAATTTTTAAACATCACGTTTCAGCCTCTAGGGCCATTTTCAAGCATCTCTAAACAATTAAAAGTTTTTTTTTATGCATGGTAGGTAACGCATTTATTAAAAATAATTTATTAAAATGTTGACATTAGATGTATATTAAAAAAAAAGCCAAAAAAAAAATCTTTTAATTGTTTACAGATGCTTGAAAATGGCCCTAGAGGCTGAAACGTTGTGATGTCTAAAAATTAAATAAATAAAAAAATGTATCAAAGACTTCTTTTGTAGAACGGCCAAACATATATCATACTAAATTTTCATTTTCTCATCATTGTCTTTAGTGTTCTTTTGGTTGAATATTTGTTCGATGAATATTAGGCTGCTCTACAAAAGAAGTCCTGGATACATTTTTTAAAAATTTATTTAATTTCCAGACATTGCAACGTTTCCTCGTGCATATCCATACTTCATTTCACCTCTTATTAGCAGTGTTGTCATAATTTTTAAAAGTATCATTTTTCAAAAATACTTGACAGTTTTCGATGACATAAATGCTAGTACTTTATGTAATGAATGAATATATCTGATGTTTTCAACTATTTGTATTATGAATGCTACTTTTTTGTTTTAGGCCTCCTTTCATTTATAAAAGATAATAACAATCTATGAAACCTTTATGCAATAAATGTTGTAAAAACTAAAATTCATGAAAGTTTAATAAAAACTAGATTAATATATAAACTAGAATTGTAATATAATATAAGTTTTCATTAGTTATTATTTATATTTTATGAATGAAAGGAGGCTTAAAACAAAACATAGCATTCAGAAAACAAATAGTTGAAACATCAGACTAGTTAAAACAAAAACTAATACTGTATTCAATGGGCTTGTAAATTGGATGTAATTAATCACTTCATCAAATTAATTAGCTAGTTAGTAAGTTTTAGGAAATATTCATTTTAGGGTCCCCTGAGTCCAAATAACCAAGTCCCGCAAAAAGGTGTGTGTTTGTGTGTGTGTGTGTGTGTGTGTGGTAATTCCCGGGCGGAAATGGTAAGTCCTATGAAACTGAAATTTCATATTTAAGACAAATATACGCCCGAGACATCTTCTTCTTCTTCTTTTGCATCACCCTGTAGTGCCTTTCAGCGTAGGGGACCGAGACATCACAAAACCATTTTCATAAAAATAGGCTTACCAGAAGAGCCACTTTATTCCATGCATTTCGCACCTTTTTTCGATTTTCTCGAAAACGGTTCTGACAATTTTGATTAAACTCGCTATATCGATGTAAAATTTAATAGACTTTAATATCATGTTTTCATTCTGATTAAAATGGTGTGACAGGGCTTAAATGCCGATGTTTTAAATTTTCTTCCTCTAAAGTACCTTTAATTTTGTAGATTCTATAAAAATAACCAAATTATCTTGTTAGCATTGATAAATAACAGCTAGGTATGTAAGTTGTGCGAATTTAAAAAACAACTAAAGGAGAAAACTGAAAAAAACAATATTTTGTTTTAGAACATAAGAGCAGTAATATACATGTTTGATATACTGTTGGAAAGCTAAAGATTTTAGAAAAAAATATTATCTAACACACAAAAGCTTCTAATAGTTAATAAAGAGTGATGAAAAGCCAATATAACTGATTATTTTAGATAAAAATATAATATATTTTTTTAATAAAACAAATGTTTCTATAGAAATTCCATTTAATTAATTCCTTAATAGTTTTAATAATTTTTATCTCTAACTGTATTTGAAAATTATTTAATCAATTTATAAAACGGAGGTAAGTGAAAGTTAAGTGTTGCCCGCACCAGATTTTTAAACATATTTCTAGATGTCGGATGAGTTAGTCAACCGTGCATCTGGCTCCTGTACTATTTATACTCCAATTTTATTACATATAGAAATAATCTCTTAACACTCAATCTGACCAAAACTTTATTATTATTGTAATATTACAGAACTACCCATACAAATTAAAGTGATTGTATATGAAATGTCTGAGCAGAATTTCAATTAATTGTTGAGTGAACAATATTCTCCTCTGTTACATGGGGCAAAATTAAATTTATATCATATTTATTTATATCTACCCTGATTTTACTCATGGAGCCTCTCTAGTTTTTAAGTCTTAAACATGAGCTCTTGTTTATTTGATTTTCTACTTATTTTTATTACAAAATTTCCCTTAACCCAGACATTTCTTTTCAATTTGGGTTGACAGAGGCTGCAAGATCATGACAAGCCATGATTTTTAAGAAATGCATGTTTTTTGAAAACGCTACTTTTGTGTAATTTTTTGTACACTTTTTTATTATGATAGTTTATTCTATATTTCTATTATGTTAACATGGATATACTCAAATTAATATAATTAAGAGCTATTGGGAGAAACAAATGTGTTTTATACAAAATAATCATTAACTTCAAAAATGCCACATTCTTGTCTCAATCACCTTAATGTTTGGTGGGACCAGTATGATATGGAAACATAGAAAATCCATTACTTTCAGTCACAACTTTGTTCCTCAGCTACAGATTATTTTATTTTTTTTTTATTTTAAACATATTTATTGATATTTACAACTGTATACAAAATACATCAAGTAAATGTGATGGACATATGGCAAATTGACATGAAATACATGTAGAGACACCACCCATTGGCAGCACTCTAAATATATCCTAAACTAGAAGATCTCGGGGCCATCTTCTTTTCAGACGCCTCCGAGGGTTATCAGGAATTGAGGAGGAAGAAAGAATGGAAACCAGTGGATTAGAGTGGGAATGAAGTTTTTCATGGAATGAATGATACCTGGTTCGGGCTAAATCAGTAACATACGGAACATTAAGGTCTTTATGGATAAGTTTATTAGTGACAAAATATGGAGCATTGAGGATTTTACGAAGGATTGTAAGGATTGGATACGAGAGGAATTCGATGGTTTAGTAGACCCCCATAGCTCTACTCCGTAAGTCCAGATAGGTCTTATGATGGTCATGTAGATGAGTCTTTTGTAGTTAAGAGGAAGCTTTGACCGTTTGTCAAGTAAGTGTTGAAGTAACCAAAAGCGTCGAGCAGTTTCTTGTCGTTTCAGTCTAGTGTGGGGATTCCATGTTAGCCATTCGTCAAGTAGAAGTCCCAGGTAGCGGATCTGTTCAACCGGAACAAGCGGAATATTATTAAAGGATACTGTAGGGCAGGATGTCATAGGTTTACGACGAAGGGTAAAGGTTATTTGGTGGGATTTGTTGGAATTTATTTTAATTCGCCAATTCTGACACCATACCTCAAGGTCTCTGATGTGGGATTGGAGAGTTTGAGAAGCAGCAGTTGGATCATTATTGACTGATAACACACAAGTGTCATCGGCATATGTAGAAAGGAAAGTGTCAGGATGGGTTGGGACATCAGCTGTATAGATTGTATAAAGAATGGGTCCCAGGATGCTGCCCTGAGGAACACCAGCAGACTGAGAAAAGGATGAGGAGTAGGAACCATTGTGATTTATTATAAAGGATCTATTACTGAGGTATGACTGGATAATAAGAAAATATGTAGGAGGGAGGAATGTTCGGAGTTTGTAAAGCAATCCCGGATGCCAGACTCGATCAAAGGCCTGTTCCACGTCGAGAAAGGCTCCAGCGCAGTACAATCCGCGCTCTAATGCAGAAGAGACAACGTCCACCACACGATGACATTGCTGGATAGTGGAGTGACTGGTTCGGAATCCGAACTGATGGTCTGGAATGATGTGATGGGAATCAAGAATGGGGTATATACGTTTCAGAAGGAGTTTTTCTAGGATTTTACCCATGATACACCAAAGAGATATAGGGCGGTAGGAAGATGGATTTTCAGGTGGCTTTTTGGGTTTAGGGATCATTTTTACTATGGATAATTTCCAGGAGTCAGGAAAATATGTAGTGCGGAGTACAGCATTGTAAATGTAGGTGAGGTATAGGATGGCTTTTTGAGGAAGTTTTTTTAAAATATAGGATGTGATTAGGTCATAACCAGGAGCTTTTCGAGAAGGTAATTTGTAAATGATGTTAGATATTTCGGAAGGATGGAATGCTTTAGGTGGGAGAGACATTTGGAGTGGAATAGTCAATTCTGCTTCTATACATTCAACGTGATCGGGATCGAGAATATCAGGGTGTGGAATAAAAGTTTTGTGAAGGAAATGGCCAAAAAGCTGGGCTTTTTCCTGGTCGGATCTTGTCCAGCTTTGGGATTCGGTGAGGAGTGGGTGATTGCAGTCTTTGAACTTCAGGATTCTTTTAGTGGCCGTCCATAATGATTTGTCAGTAGTGGTAAGTTTTTCAGTGAGATTAAGTAAATTTTGAGTTTTGTGTTTTTGAATTTCTGATTTTAGTTTGTTAGTCAGTTTTGTATAATAAAGTTTGTCGGCTGGGTATCTCGTCCTATGCCACTTCACTCTTGCTCTACGTTTATCCCTTAATAAGATGCAAAT
The DNA here is from genome assembly GCA_023052935.1 of Piezodorus guildinii. Classification (NCBI taxonomy): domain Eukaryota; kingdom Metazoa; phylum Arthropoda; class Insecta; order Hemiptera; family Pentatomidae; genus Piezodorus; species Piezodorus guildinii. The sequence continues at coordinate 61,704,458 of CM041292.1, forward strand.
ATGAGGTGGCAAGTTGGTCTGTGGTGAGTTAATAGCTGTTTTGTTCGATGTGTTTTGTTTTATACTGGTCTCTATTGATGTTGTAAGTTTTTCTATTGCTTTGTCGATGTCATTAGTTGTCTTGAGAGGAATTTTCAAGTCCAATTTGTTATCCAGATCATTTCGAAATTTGTCCCATTTGATTCGTCCTGTAATCAATGTAGGAGGAGAGGGTCTTGGAGCGAAGTTTGAATGTAATAAAAGCAAAACTGGACTATGATCTGATGAAAGGTCGTCTAAGGATTTTACTGTGGCTTGGGAGGAGGAAATTTGGGAAGTGACAAATATATCGAGGATATCAGGTTTTTTTTTGAGAGATGTAGGCCAATATGTCGGGTTCATGGGTGAAATAATTGAGTAAGAGTTGGAGAGGGAGATATTAGAAAGGATATTACCGCGGGAATTGGATAATCGACAACCCCAACGTTGGTGTTTAGTGTTGTAGTCGCCTCCTGCAATAAAGCGCGATCCGAAGGAACGAAATAAGGATTCAAGATGGTTATATGAAAGGACATTGCCAGGAGGACAGTATACAGCTGAGAATGATAAATGGTAAGGACGTGTTGTAATAATTACTGAGGTGGATTGGATGGCGTCAGTTGGGGTAGAAGGAATAAGGGAATGGGGTAAGGATTTATACAGATTATTTGAATTGTTCTTTCTGCAACTGAGGAATGTTGTATAGTTACCTTTATTTCTGTTTAACTTACACAAAAGTTAAATTATAAATTAAATGTAGTCACATTGCTGGGTTGTTCAATTAAATTTTTTCACATAAAATACTTTTACGAGTGCCATTTTACATCATTAAGTTTTATATATTATCATATTCTCAAAAAATGGGTCTAAACATTTTTTTTTTTAACATTGGAAATTTTCTTATAATTTTAAGTAAAAGTTGTATGATAATCCACTACCTTTTTTAATGTCATGTATTGGTGTAAAAAGGGTCAGAAATTAAATGCTTTACTTACATTGTACTTTACCGTCATTAGGAAATGGTGTGGTCTAATGGATAGAGTATTACATCACTGTTCTCTGGGTCTCAGGTATGAACCGCGGCTGAAGCAGAATTATTTATTCTGTTATTTCAGCCGTGGAGCAGCCCTGGAATATGGAGATTCTCCTGGGGCACATCCAGCCTCCATAAAGTGGGTACCCAAAATGGGGGAAAGACCCTGGCAGCCGAGTGTGATTTAGACCTTATCACCTCTTTGCCGCCTGTTGGTCATGAAACGGTACAAATCTCTATAAGTAATGAACCTGAGATCTTTCATGGGTTGTGGAGGTACAGGTCTTTTTTTATTTTGAATAATGAAAATTTTGTTAATTGAATGACAAGATGTTTTAATGTCACAATAACTCAATAGGTTTAATAGGTAATAGGTCAAAGATAAGGAATGCTAGCAACAAGTCACTGTATAACAATCCATCTCCAGTTGGTATCACTTTTCTTAAATTATTTCTTTATTGCTTCATTTTCACTATATTTTTATTTTAAGGAGCACTGCGGTCTATTTGATACATCTATTAAAAAAATGTGTTAGTTGACCATGATATCGGCCTAGTAACCTTTTGTACCCTAGGATTTTTTAAGACGAGTAAAAAATCCAAAGTTATGCCATCCTTTTTTGGAGGGTATGTAAAAAGTCCTAGATCCGCCATCAGTTCCTGAATTGCAGACTGTCTTTACAGTAAATTGGAGAATCTGCCACTTTAAATTTTTTATTCTATGTGGGTACTTCCTTTGGTAGTTTTGGTCGATAATCTTGTGAAACCTTGCTCTTGCATGTTTTATCTTGAAGTCCACTGGTACCAACTTGTAAGCAATGAAAACTTTGTCCCATTGCATATTACTAGTTCTAATCTTAAAGAATTCCAGTAGCACAGCATGGTTTTGCATTTTCACCTCTTTCCTAACTCTTTCTGAAGACAACTGATTCTCTTGAGACTCTGATGTTGATCCTTCTTTGGCAAGCTTATCTGCCTTATAATTATTCTACCATTGAGATTATATTGATCGGGTATTCATTGAAAAACTATCTCACTATCCTGAAGAAGCAAATCAATAATGCCGTGACAGCTCATGATGTCTATAACAATTTCATATTATCAATCTTATTATTTTTCCGTACTGTTTTAATTTGTTTTTGTTTTCTTGGAGTGACTTTTAAACTATTTATATTTAGTTAGTATTTTATAGATGTTGAGGTGGATGCTCTTTCCTGTAAAATTTAAGTAAAAGAGTCATTAAATATATTATTTCTCCTTCCCACATTTTTATATTAACTAAAGTTCTTAAGAACCAGTTTTTCCTGATGAAAGCACCATCTCAAAGTAATTTGAAATTAAAAAAAAAAACTCATAGACAAGTGCCAACTATTTAATATCTGAATTCTTTATTTCTAATCTAATCGTATTTTATTATTATTAAATGCATTGAAGGATGCATTTGCTGTTAAATCACATTTATTTAACCTGACATCCTAAAATGTTCCTAACTCATCCTATCTATATCAAATGTGTTGCTGACCCACTCTTCAGTTACATCCATCGCACTCAAAAATCAGGTTAGAATTATTCCTTAATATGATTAGTAATATTTCTTCTATCCAGGTTTTAATAATGAAATTAATAAATAGGCTATATATTACTGTGTGTATCTTTTGATTATGTTGGACTGTTCTAACATTTATACTAATCTTATCAATAGTTATTTTATACTAATCTTATCAATAGTTGTTTTAACTTGTTTGTGTAAAGAATCGTTTTTCTTACATTGAAGTAGTTTTCGCCCTATATAGTAAGAATTAAAAAAATGCTTATAAAATAACATCAGTGCAATATTGAATATTTGATGCTAATTACATATTTTTTAAGAAATAATTGTAAGGTGTAAATCATTATTAAAAGAACAGATACTTATTAATGAGTTTTCTTACAAAAGTTTCGAGTAATTATCAATTAGTAATAAATTTATTAAATTGATGGTAATAATGGATATTACTTATCAATGGTTTTCTATCTTCTTTTTGCTATTTTTATCTCACCTAATAAAGATTCAATTTTTTAAAACATTTTTAGATTGATCTAGTGGCTCAATAAATGTTTATAAAAAGAAAATTTGTTAAAGTCTTTAATATTTAAAATTTGGGTAATTTCACTGTAGAATGATTGTTTTTTTTTTTATATATGTTCAGCTTTACATGAAACTAAAACTTTCATAAACAGATCTATTGCCATAATCTTGATACTAAATTATAATTCTAGATATAATGGTAATATCTGTTTTTCGGCTAATGTAATTAAAATTGTAATGAATTTGTGAAGTAATTTTGCCGTAGTAGATACAAATATTGTGATGTTAAAGAATTTGTTTACTGAGAGAGAATCAAGAAAGATGTATAACTCTATACTACACTACCTGATCTTTTATTACTTTATAACAAATTTTTTTTTGGTTTATTTAAGGAAAGTTTGTAGTTATTATGATCCAATTAATCCCATCTCTACGCTAGTAATTTGATGTTTGAAGGTTCTTGAACTAAATTTACTTTTGGGCTCTATTTCTACCTTTCTTATTTCTACATTTTACCTTTCTGAATTTCTCTATCTTTTGTTAATGTCTGAAAAATTGTCTGTAAGAAAGGACCTCAGACAATAAAAAATCAATCTTTTTATTTATTTATTTTTTTATACGTCTCTAGTCTACATCTTAACCAGATCTTAATTCAGACTTAATTAGTTTCCAAAGCTGTTTGTTTGTTTAGGTTTTAAGGCGTAAAACCCTAAGGTCATCAACGCCTAGACACTATATGCATATTCAACCTTTATAAGAAAGAACTATTAGGTAATGGGTGATTGGGAGAAAGAAAGAAAAAAATAAAATAAAATAAATAAATAAATAAAAAAAAAAATTAAAGAAAGAAAAAAAATATTTTTATGTAAACAATAGTTTAAAAAGCTAATAATAGTAATGCTAACTGACTAGGAATGGTCTTTATAATTTCGATAATAATGACTGCTCCTTAAGAAAATCAAAAACTAATTCAATGGTTTTCTCTCTATCACCCAGCACCGCTGAAATATTCGGGCTTAGTCCAATTTTATTCAGTAGTGATGAATAATAAGGGCATTCTTGAAAAATATGCCGAATGGTAAGGGTTCCATCACAGTGCACATCGGGGCACCGGCTGCCTAGCAAAAAGATAAGAGTGCGTCAGCGGCGAGTGTCCTATCCTTAGCCGGGTCAACGCGACCTCCTCCCTCCGGCTGCTACGGCTAGATGTAGACCAGGGTTTCACTGTTTGTTTTATATGCTTCAGTTTGCTTACCTGGCTATCGTCCCACATTTTCTGCCATCGGTCATCTTCTTGCTTTCTGAGCGGTTCACTGAGTTCAGACGGTGTCAAGATGGCTGTTCCTCTCCCTGGCAGTGTGAGCGCCTGCTTCGCTGGCCGGTCCGCAAGCTCGGAGTTTCCAAAGTGATATACTGTATTTAAAATAGATAGTTACCTGATCCATCACTTATTCTATCTACTTTTATTTCTGCTGTTGTGTGACATCATATCTGGCGGTAGAGTATCTTTTCCTAATCACCTCCTTGTCAATTGGCCTAGAAACAGTACAAATCACTGCTTGTACCTCATTAAAGATCCCGTATGGATTGTAGATGTACAGATTTTAACTAATTTACAATTTCAGTTTTTTTATTTTGTTTTCTGTCTCTACTTTAAAGGGTCATTGACATCAAAAGAAAATTCATATTCTATTGTACTGCCACCATTGTCTAATACTCAGTCTGCACAATATTTCTTCTTCCTCCTTAACTGTCTGAAGCTTGTCCATTTCTTGCAGTCAATTTTTACTTGTGACAACTTGGATTCTTTCTCTTTCTAATTCCTCTTCTAATCTGCTTATAGCAATTTCTTTAATTGGTATATCCAATCTTCCCCTGATTTCTTGTGACTAAACAATTCCTGTTTCTACCATACTGGATAAACATGCTTCCTGTGAAGTTTTTTGTTGCTAAGATTCTGCGATGGGCTAGTAATCATTACAAAACCATGGTCCTGGTTCTATTTTTCAACTCCCACCCTATACTTATTATTTCCCCTATTAAAGAATTATTTGTCTCTGGCTTTATATGAAAAAAAAATATATATAATGATAATAGTAATATGATGTTTTATGTTTATGATAAGCTTATTAGGATATGTTTTTTTTTCCCTCTAAAGTACCTTTAATTATATTAATTCAGAAGAATTACTCATATCTTCTTCTTAGGATTGATAAAAAAAGTTGAATGAATTTGATGACTAATTACTGGGGAAAAGAGCAAAAATATTTTTTTAATGTAATTTTTGGTTTTTTGAACATAAGAACTGTAACATAGATGTATAATTTACCATTGGAATGAAAACCGAAATCATTACAAATATAATTAACAAATGTTTGTATCTTGTAAATATGTAAATAAAACTTTTCTATCTACTATTGGAAAGCTAAAGATTAGAAAAAAAAAACTATTATCTTAGGTACAAAGTTGTAAAAGGAAATGTAAGGTGACACATAGGGGTTACAATTATTGCTGATAATTATACATAACAATTTAATATTGCTATATAATTTAATCTAAGTCATATGTTTCCAACGAAATTGAATAAACTTTTTATTTAAATTTGCTTTAAAATTTGTAAATGTAAGTTTATTTAACGATTCTTAAATTGATTTTAACAGCCGAGGTAATTAATTGAAAGTCGTATGTTCGCTCCAGATTTTTTTCTAGTTCCTTACCTTCAAGGTGCGCTATAGCGGTTGGACCCGCAACACACTACTTGGGTTTGGGATTGTAGTATATATTTTTCAAAACTCATCCCCATGGACTCTATTTTTAAAAATTGAAAATATTAATGCAGGATTGACTATTTTTTCTGTTTCACTTACCTTTTTTTTAATTCCTTTTTAGTATAAAAATTAAATTTCATGGCAAGACTTTCTAAAGCAACTAAAGAATTTCTAAAGCAACGATGAACTATTGGTTAAATATCTAAAACTTTTAATCTAGGCATTCAGATAAATCTAGGTATAGCAATTCCGTATGGTAAGGAGGGAGATATAGGAACAAGCTTTTCAATGATAAACATGTGTAGTTTTAAAAAAAAAACTGCCCAGCACATGGATTCAATAATTTTTACTTTCACTTACTATATATAGTAAGGGGAAGTATTGCGATCGTGAAAATTTTCGAATTCCAGTTTTCAACGGAAATACACTTTTTAGGGTCCCCTGAGTCCAAATAACCAAGTCCCGCAAAAAGGTCTGTGTGTGTGTGTGTGTGTCTGTGTCTGTATCTGTGTTGTGTGTGTGTGTGGTAACTCCCGGGCGGAAACGGTAAGTCCTAAACTGAAATTTCATATTTAAGACAACTATACGCCCGAGACGTGACAAAACTTTTTTTATCAAAATGAGCTTACCAGAAGAGGCACTTTATACCATGCATTTTGCACCTTTTTTCAATTTCTCGAAAGCGGTTCCGACGATTTTGATTAAACTCGCTATATCGATGTAAAAATTAATGGGCTTTAATATCATGTAGGTTTTATTTGGATACAAATGGTCTGACAGGGCTTAAATGCCGATATTTTAAATTGTCTTCCCCTAAAGTACCTTTAATTTTGTAGATTCAATAATAATAACTAGATTATCTTGTTAACGCTGATGAAAAACCGGTAAATATATAAATTGAATATATTCGATACCCAACTAAAGGAGAAAACAGAAAAAATATTTTTTTAATGCAATTTTTCGTTTTTGAACATAAGAGCAGTAATATACATGTATGACATATCGTTGGGAAGCTAAAGATTTTAGAAAAAATATCATCTCATTCACAAGATTTTAAAAGTTAATAGAGAGTGAGGAAATGAACATAAAACTAAATGATTATTTTAGATAATAATATAATAGATTTTTTAATGAAACACATGTTTTTATAGAAATTTAATTTAATTAATTCCTTAATAGTTTCATGTATTTTTTATCTTTAACTGTATTTGAAAATTCTTTCATTGGTTTTTAAAATAGAGGTAAATGAAAGTCGTGTGTTGCCCGCCCAAGATTTTTTTTTTGTTTATCTGTTATTGCGAAATTTCAGGTTGGTTATTAGTTTGAAAAAAAAAATCGATGATGTATTTAGGATTTCGATCAAGAGGCTTGTTTAAAAAACCTAAGTGTTCTGAATCCAATTTAATAGTCTGAATTCACTTAAATACTTCGTATCTCTGTCGTATTTGGTTTTTCTTGAAACTATTGCAAATTTAGTGTTGAATTGTAACTCATGAAATGTCCCGATTTTATCAATTTTATTCTCTATAGAGGAATAAAGCGGTATCTGTTGATTCCTAGCAAAATATTTACCATCTGCAACAAACACTTGTTATCATCTATAAGGAAACTATGTTATTTTTCTCAAGTGGGCATACAGACTTTAGAATAATTTTAATCGTAGTTTGGAAAAAATGGCCGCTAGCTCAGTTCTATTTAAATATCGCTCTGTGTTAGTTACCTTTTCATCTGTGTGATACTGCATGAATATCCATCAAACTTTGTAAATCGTGAGTCGTAGCACTATAATATACATTGATAAATACAAATAGAACTAGTGGCCGTCCCAAGCTGGAGATAACGGCTAGGCTAATCCTCTGTTGACAAGTTCACGGTCGGAATTGTCATTTCTGACTTCGTAAACTAGACATTATTTTTATAATTTTTAGTTCTCTTCCTCTAAGACTTTTTTTTTCTCTAAGGCTTTCTTTTTCTATTAATTTTATTAAATCAGAAATGTTTGTTTTGTTTTATGTTGTCTATGTATATATTGTAAATAGTTTTTTTAAAAGATAATTTAGGTTAATTTTCTATTAATTAGTGTATATAAGTCTATACATTTTTTTTTATTTAACTACAAAACACTCATCTACATGACTATCATTAGGCCGATATGGACTTACGGAGTAGCGCTTTGGGGCTTTACTAAACCATCAGATTCTTCCAGTATCCACTCCTTACAATCCAAAATCCTTAACGCTCTTTACTTTGTCATGAATAAAATCATCCACAATGACCTTAATGTCCAATATGTTGCTGATTTGGCCCGTACAGGTATCACACCTTCCATGAAAAATTCCGCTCCCACTCTAATCCATTAGTTTCAATCCTTGCTCCCTCTTCAATTCCTGATAATCCTCCGAGGTGCCTGAAAAGAAGATGGCCTCGAGACCTTCTTGTTTAGACTCACTACACTACTAAAGAGTGCTGCCAATGGGCAGTTTCTCTCCATGTTTATTTCATGTGTTATATCATTTCAGCATATTTACTTGTTGTGTTTTTTTACAGTTGTAAATTTCAATAAAAATATATTTAAAAAAAAATTATTCGTGGGATTTTCGAAGGAATTTTTTTTTTTATGAGCACAAGTTCGGGAATTATGCTATCAATGCAGCAAGGGATATTAATTATGCATTTGGTGGAGGGAGTTCTAATGAAAGAACCAACCATCATTGGTTTACAACAATTTTTTTCAGGACAAAGGCCATTAAAAATTATGCCCCATGCACGGCATCAAACATCCCTGGAGGAGGAATGTCTAAAGAAAGCTGTGAAAGTATACTCCCATAAAACAGCCAGAGAACTTTCGTCAGAGTCATATGGCAGTTTTCAGGCATTTAAAATTGATCGGAATGGCAAAAAGCTCGATTTCTGTATTCCACCCAAGCTCAACGGACGTCAGTAATAGAAACGTCTGGAGTTGTTAGTTTTTTTTTTTGCTTGCTCGTCAAAGAAACTAACGATTTCTTTGGCGCGTAATAACCTGTGACAAAAAGTGGATCATGTTTGTCAAACGACGCCGATTAGGTGAATGCTTAGATGCAAATCAACTTTCTGGGCCAAACGCCAAAACAGAATCTCCATCCGATAAAATTAATGGTATATGGCTGTATAGTGATCATTCATTTTTCCTTCTACCAAAGAGAAAAAACAATTGATCCAACACAATACTGCCAAGAAATTGACGAAACATTTAAAAATTTGATCAAGCATCAGACGGCAGTGGTAATCAGGAAAGGAGAATATGGATAGCGCCCGACCTCATGTTGACTCAGTGAATTCATTTAAATTGATGGTCTATGAAAGTCCTACTGCACCCCCCTCACTCTCTCTCTCTCTCTTTCCTCTCATATTCCTCTCATCTATTTCCTTCAAACTACCACTTCTTTTGGAGCTAGCACAGTTTTTGTCGAAAAATTGTTTACCAATGAAAATGCGTTTTCTGAATTTTTTTCCAACTCACATAGTTTTTTAAATCTTGAATAGAAAACTTGGTAAGCCGTTAGCAAATGTTTATGGAAAATGATGATCGTAAATACTTTGAATAAACTATATGTTAGATTTGATCTCACTATTTTTAATTTCTTCTTTATTCTAAAAACGCTTATTTCATTTGTTATAATCCAATAGTTTCAGACGTCTCAACAAGTTAGTATGATGTTGATAAAAATCATTTTTGTGATTTATATGATTTTATAGTTCAAATATCCTCATTCTGAACGTCCATCGCTTAAATCTCTATTTTTAATATACATTACTGCCCTTCATGAGATTACAGTCTCATTGGGTTTATCCAGCAGTGGTTTAAGGGCATGTTACCTGACTATTAACTGTACTGCCAATTTAAAAAAAAAAAATTATATATATATATATATATATATATATATATATATATGTAATTACATGATCTTTAATAATATTTTACGATCAGTTTTTATTTATTTTTTTTATAATTATTTATTTATAGTAATTTAGAGATTTTAAACAATTATGATAATTTGTTTGAATAAAACTTTACGATTTAGTTGTTAAAGCTTTTATTAAAACTGATATTAAATGATGCAATAAGTCTTTTTAAAGAAATATTTAATGTTATAATACACCTTTAATTAAAATAATTATAACTTTCTTCTGCTTTTACGATTGTAATAATAGAACTGAAGTTACTATTACATAGTGCACCCTTTGCTATCTATCCAAAATCAATAAACATTTGCAGATAAAATGGATCATTCGAACTTATGATTTCATGTTTCCACACTTTTGTGTTTGTTGATCCCTCTGTTTAAAAGTCATAGGATGATGTGCATGATTCATTCCTTCAAAATCGAGAGACAGTTGACGTAGACCATTAAGGCATCCGAGTTGCAATAACGGAGCCCCCTCAACTCACCTGTCAATTATCAAAAGAAGAGAGTAGCTGAAAAGTTTGAACAGATGGATCTCAGAGCTTTCCTTCCCTTTGTATAACTACATTGTTGGAGCTGTTTACATTCCATTACTGGAGTATGTCATGTTTGCAGTGTCACCGCTGAAGCACTGTTTGCCGAGAGGTTCTCCTCCAATTAGGAATTACCTCCCTCCCCTCCCCTCCAAGTCCAAACTGGCATCGGGATTGTTAACTTCCCCTAGTTACCTCTCCTAATCTGTTTGGTGGCTTCTAAGAGTGGCTCGCGCCAATACCTCCGTTTCTAGCAACACCAAACAGGCCAACGGTTTCCTAGGCGATAATTGGACGTTAACCCGAAGAAGTGTAACACATTTTAGAAATATAAGATAAAAAAGAAGCATTCTTAAAAATTTGAACTTGGATATATTTAAAAATTCATAATTAGCATTTGGTTCCACGGCTATTGTGGCTTTTCATTGAGAAGTAACTAAGAGAATCTTCTTTAAATCCTAGGAAAATAAGATACTTATGTACAGTTGCTTGCCGTCTGAACTTCTAACATACTATCAAGCGTTCGTCTTGATGACTATAGCTCGATATGATAGTACGGTCTTTGTTGAACTTAGTTCCTTATGTCCATAGTCCTTGAAATGTTCCCTGCTTTGGCGTGCCGTCTATAATGATTTCTGGAGGATTTTCAGACTGAGTGGCTCTGGAAACCAAAAACGTGGATGAAGCAGTTTTATGGGATGGACGAAAAATCTTCTATCTATAAAACCCATGAAGGGTACATATGGGAATTCTTCTGTTTCTAGGCTAACGGCTGTGGAGATGATTAAGCCGAGATCATGCCCGACCATCAATTTATTTCTTAAATTTTCTGATACCAAGATAATAGACGCTGGGTGTGCCCTAGAGGCTCTATCTACTCAGGATCCCCAAGGGCTAAATAATTATTCTGTCACAGCCGGAATTTAAAACCACGGACCCGGAGGGCAATAAACAAGTGTCCTATAGGAGTGAGGACAAAAATAAGAAATCTATTATTTTGATTAGAGCAACAATATTTTTTATTACATTTCAAGTCTTCTGGTTTTAAATGCAGTAATTATGTAAATGTTTCGTAGTTTACAATATTTTTCCAATTTCATGTTTTTTAACTTTTTCGGCTTTCATATTTTTGTGAATTAGGGTGGTGTACTTTTTGAGATATATAGGATAAGCAGAGTTGCCCTATAAGTTCTTTTGCGCCTAGAAGACAGCTTTAGGCTCAGAGGCCGAAGAAGAAAAGAAAAACGCAGTTTTGTACCGGAGCGATAGAAGTGTATTACATGAAGTTTAATGAAACTTAGTTAGTTAGTGGGCATCAGTGCTGTAAAGTGTGTTAAGTTCCAAATCCCATATAGCCGGAACTTCAGGAATCGTTGAGAATGAAAAAATCAAAATATACGTTCAAATTTGTTTCATTACTTAAATTTTAACAATGAAAATTAATTGATATAATTCAACTTTTTAATATGTGTGCAGGATTAGCCCTTTAATAAGTAATTAACTCTCGGGCTTATTAAACTTGAGGGGCCTGAGCTCGATGAAACGCTTGTGTGAACAGCACTTTAATTATTTTTGGACCTCTCCTTTGTGGCTGCCACCGTCCTCAAAGGTACTTTGCTTTAGCAACTTTAGGGCCAAATAAAACAGCGTTGGCAGGAGAATAAAACGGGTTGTAACATACGAAGGGGGCGAAAAAAAATAAAATAAAAATACAGAGGAGCCGCCCCATGAGGACATAGCGGAGGCCATAGAAGAGAAGCCGGATCACAAAGGCGGAGAACTGCGGCGGTAACATGTGGTCGCCTTTGTCCAGCTCCAGATGTCAAACCCTTCCAGGAGTGGCTGTTCGCGGCAGTTCCTGTCAAACCTGCGTTCTCTCCTAGGGGGCGCTACGTTGGAAATTATTAAAAGCAAACCTTTTCAAAAGGATAAAAGGAACCTTTTTTGTCTTTTCGGTATCGTGTTTCCCAAGTCATACACACTCCTAACAAAGCTTTTCCATAGCATTTTTTTTTAGCATGGGATTTAAAAAAACAAAAAGAAATATCTTGGATTTCCATTTTTCCGAATAATATATATATTTCAGCGGCTTTCATAATTGAAATAAAAAACTTTGTCAGCTTGTTCCTGAACATTACAAGGCGAGTTTTTCACTACATCTTTTCACGAGAAACGTATGGTTCAAATATTAAGTAATAAAATGAAAAAAATATGATTTATTAGAGTTTTTTTTTTAAAATAAAAAATCTAACAAAATTATTTAAAGGATATAAATACAGAAAATTCTAGTGAAAAACTACCTAAGCAGAGTTACTGCGATAGAAATGCGATACCTCCGGCAAGTGTCAGGCCTAACTATGAGGGACCGCATAAGGAATAAAAGGATGTTGGAACTGTCCCTCAAAAGGATATTATTGAATAGAGGCAACTCAGATGGTTGGGACATCTCTGCTGGATGAGTGAAGATAGAGACCTTAGAAAATATTTTGATTCCAAACCAACTGGAAAACGCCCTAGAGAGGGACCAAGAATCCAATGGTGTGACTACATCTCCAAGGTGGGAGAGAGAAGAGGAAAATATTGGGATGTCATGGAGGTCCTGGCTCGGGAAGGAGTAGCATGGTTTGCATGGGCAGAGGCATCTCTACGCTGAGAGGCACAAAGGATGAAGAGAATGAAGAAGAACATACAGGAAATTAATAAGTCTTAGGTGTTTAAAAAGTTTCTATCTACTCCTTATTTTTCATATCGGCATTTAATTTTATTTTTGTTTCTTCCTATAATTTTTTGGAATCCCCTTCGTATCCTGTGGTACAACATAGGATGTTGAGGTTCCTTTTTATACTTGCCTGTAGATAAAAGAGAAACTGTTTTCTTTTAGTCTAAAAAGTAATCTAGAATCTGAAATTAAATGTTGATAAAATGGTGATGAAAAAGACAAAATCCTGCAAATTAAAGTTAACTATGTATGTAATGTTTATAAATAGTTAATGTTATTTATGAATAACTTCATTTTCTCATGAAATTCTTTTTATACCTTCAGAAATTCAATTATACCTTCTGTCTAACATATTGGTTTTATATTAATACAATGGTTATCTGACTGATTAGCCTGAGATGAAATTATATGGATAAAGAAGCCAAACGCCTGTTGCATTTTAGGATTTGTTCTTGTCTTATCTTAAGATACTGATGGAGTTGATCTTCCTCATCTTTTAAACTCTGATCAGAAGCATGTATTCTTAAACAGAATCACTGTGAATGACTGTTGTTTCATCTAGAATGTTACTCTGTACAGAAACACTGTGGATTCAACTGCCCCGACAGTTCTTGCCATTTCCAACATAAAGAACTGCAGCAGATGGAACGAGCGAGAGTTGGAAGTGTTTGTCCCCACCGTGGTGTTTACCCCAGTTTCAACCAACATTCAAGGGTGTAATTGAAGCAAATATGGCGATGGGTTTGAGCAAACAGTCCACGCTTGGCCCGAGGGAAAAAATACACGGTGCCCTGTGTCTGTTAGCGAACTGTAGTCCGACTGTAAACAGTTGAAAAACGACTCTCTTTTTATTACTGTTAAAATGTTGAGGGATAAAAAAAAAATAAATAAAAAAAAAACTCCCAGCTTTAATACAATCAATCGCCTCTGGCGCCTAGGACCTTCCATTGATTGCTTCTAGTTTATTTCCAACATTGTGAGCCAACGCTTTTATTTAGCTCTGATTCCAAGTTGATGGAGACTGGTTTCAGTATTTACTTTTAAGTGATCATCTTATTCACTTCACTTTCTGAAAATGTTTCAAAGAACATTTGTTTTATTTTATTTTATTTTTTTATATCATTTCACTATTGTAAAAGTTTAATTAAAACCTGTTAAGTTATCTGTGCGAAAAAATAAATAAAAATAAAAATGAAATTCTAGAATATTCCAAATAAAATTTATTCTAACCTTCCAATAAAAATTGAAATATGAAAATTAATTTAGATCTCTTCACCAGCTGATTCGTTCATGTCAATATTAAAAATCTGGTGCGGACAACACACGACTTTCCCTTACCTCCATTTTTAAAATCAATGAAAGAATTTTTAAATACAGTTAGAGATAAAAATACGTGAAACTATTAAGGAATTAATCAAATTGAATTTATATAGAAACATGTGTTTTATTAAAAAATCTATTATATTATAATCTAGAATAATCAGTTAGTTTTATCTTCTTTTCATCACTCTCTATTAACTTCTAAAAGCTTGTGTATGAGATGATATTTTTTTTTAAATCTTTAGCTTTCCAACGGTATATCATACATGTATATTACTGCTCTTATGTTCAAAAACGAAAAATTGCATTAAAAAAATATTTTTTCTGTTTTCTCCTTTAGTTGGGTATCGAATTTATTCAATTTATATATTTACCTGTTTTTCACCAGCGTTAACAAGATAATCTAGTTATTATTATTGAATCTAGTAAATTAAAGGTACTTTAGAGGAAGAAAATTTAAAATATCGGCATTTAAGCCCTGTCAGACCATTTTAATCAGAATGAAACCTAAAAGATATTAAAGCCCATTAAATTTTACATCGATATAGCGAGTTTAATCAAAATTGTCGGAACCGTATTCGAGAAAATCGAAAAAAGGTGCGTGCAAAATGCATGGTATAAAGTGCCTCTTCTGGTAAGCTCATTTTGATGAAAACAGTTTTGTCACGTCTCGGGCGTATAGTTGTCTTAAATATGAAATTTCAGTTTCATAGGACTTACCGTTTCCGCCCGGGAGTTACCACACACACAGATCTTTTTGCGGGACTTGGTTGTTTGGACTCAGGGACCCTAAAACGTGTATTTCCGTTGAAAACTGGAATTCGAAAATTTTCACGATCGCAATACTTCCCCTTACTATATATAGTAAGTGAAAGTAAAAAGTAGTTCTTTGATTTTTAAGGATATGAATATAAACAAAGTTGTTTATCAAATCTGTTATGTTATGTTTTAAAGGATGGTAAAACGTATAAAGTTTTCATTGCAAATATTCTCCAATAACTGATCGGTTCAATTTGATTCCATATTTTTTTCTTTTTTCATCAAAACATTTTTATGTTTAAATTTTTATTTTAACATAGAAGAATCTCTAATTCAGTTACTATTTCTATGCAAACGTTAGTGAAAGGTGGTTTGGTCGAGATCAACCTGGAATTCGCATGTGGTGTAGTGGCTAGTTTAACAGCCTACTGTGCTCAAGGTTGAGGATTCAAACCTGGTAGGTGACCCTAGGATTTTTTAATGGAGAGTATGAAATTCCTGATTTAGGAATCAACAAACATTCATACTTCTTGTGGGAGAAGTTGGTTCAGGGTGCAGTCAATAGAACACGCAATTAAGTATAATCTTAATTTATTAGGCCTACGTTCTTAATTTATTGGTGAACCAACTCCTCCGATATATACACACAGTCAACCATTGTCACTTCATACTTTTTCTTTATTCTAATAGGTTGGCTGATTATAAAACTATTTATTCTCAAACCTTTTGATCCACTTTGCGAGTCTTCATCAGAGCTAATAATATAACGTCAGACAATATTGGTGTTTGATAAATATTAATGAAAAAATAACAGAATAAAGAAAACAACAAAAGATGATGAAATAGTGTTTTCACTATTATTTATCAAACACCAATATTGTATCTTGTTATGTTTTCAATCGGAACGTTGGATAATAAATAGTTTTACACTTACAAACATTTTTACACAAGCAAACTGAAGTATATTGAATATTACTTAGTTGACCGTGAAATAAATATTAGGGATGAAGATGGTTGGATGGCGGTCAAAAATGATTAGAAAATAGGGAAAATCTATTTATTGTCCACGGGTTCAAACTCGCAGGTGGCTCTAGGATTTTATTTTATGGAAGTGGTTATGCCATCAGTCGAAGGGGGTGTAAAAAGGTGGTCCGGGGAATGTGCGATGTCAGGTACTCGTTAAAGATACCTATCCTAATTAAACCTATACAGGCAAAATTTAGGACTCCCAATGTAGCATCGTCCGATTAGGCGCAGTAGCATGAAGTGACGTTAAAGGAATGAACAAACTAATCAAGAAATAAAATATTTTTGTTTTGTTATAGTTGGAGTTTATATAATAATAATATACCCTAATGTGTGGCTTTACCACAGTCTTATATCTTATTAAGTTTCAGAGATGATGAATTTATATGATTAAAATTTATATAAATATCGTTGTTGTTTTTTTTCTAATTACGCATTCATTCCTTGCTTCATTTTCTGCTGCGTCATAATTGGCACTTCATTTATTCTACTATAACAGATATAATTTCTCTCTATGTATTAAAAAAAAAAAATCACAAATGTTCTGTTTTTTTCTTCATGACCTGAAAAGGTTTATGGAGAGACAGGATACTTCATCATCAAAGAAGTGCTGCTTAGCTCTAAAATACAATATATCCAAATGTTGTACTGGAAGTTCTGTCAATATACTACTGACAAATATGCTATAAAATCAGTAAGACCACTTATAGAAACAAACACATGTAAATTTCATAACGACCTAAATAAGACTATAACGAAGTTCTTATAGACTTATTTAGGGGATGGCAACAGTTGACCTCAGCAGACGATGAAGGGACTAATCACATGTTGGTTGAGAGATCTCTGGTAGTATACCGATTCGAGTGGTACGGTCGTGGTTTCTCCCATTCCTCACTTGTCATTTTCCTGTCAAGACAAATTATTGGTTATCAATTCCCTTTCAATCGGACGGGTTTTAACGGTTTAATATTTGTAAAACTCAAAAGATATTTATATATGAAATAAGGTGTAAGAATCTAAGACAGTCCACTTAAATTATATTTATTAAAGATTCTTAATCCTCTCCATACATAGAATCATAGTAAAATTTTAATAAATTTATTGGCAGTACTTATCACATTATATTAAATATGTATACATTTTTAAAAAATTCTTTTATTGAAATTTACAACTGTACAATTTACATAGTACAATATGTAAATGTGCTATTTACAGACAATTTACAGGCTTGAAAAGTCATGAGAAGAATCTACCCAGCGGTAGTACTTAAATGTTTATTTGTTCAGCAGGTTTCGAGGCCACCGTCTTTTCAGACGCCTCGTAGGATTATCGAGAATAGAAGTCGATAAAGACGTAATTTGGAATGAAAGGAGGTGTATCTTTTTTGGGCAATTTCTGCAACTAGTGGGATATTCAGGTCTCTATGGATGAGTTTGTTGGTAACAAAGGGATAACGACAAAGGGAGCGTCGAGGATTTGTCGAAGGATTTTGGATTGCAAGGATTGGATGCGGGAGGAATTCGATGGCTTAGTGGACTAGCTAGTGACTAGTGGACTAGAATAGCTCAATGCCTTAAGTCCAAATAGGTCTAATAATCGTTGTGTAAATGAGTCTTTTAAAGTAAAGAGGGAGTTTTGATCGTCTGTCAAGTAAGTGTTTTAATAGTCGATATCTACGAGCAGTTTCTTGTCGTTTAAGTCTTGTATGATGATTCCATGTAAGACGTTTGTCAAGGTGAAGTCCAAGGTATCTTATTTGTTCTACAGTGATGATGAGGAGTATGATTAAAGGAAACAACGGGACAGGAAAACATAGGTTTACGTCGTAAGTGAAGGTGATTTGGTGGGATTTATTAGGATTTATTTTGATTCTCCAATTTTGACACCATTCTGCAATGGCGGATACATTGCTCTGTAGAATTTAGGAAGCAACAATAGGATCATTGTTCACGGATAGCACACAGGTGTCGTCAGCGTAAGTAGAGAGGACTGTGCCTGGATAAAAAAAAAATTAAGTAATTAATTGTCTTTTTTTTTTTTTTTTTTTTTTAATATAATTTAGTTATACCGGGACAGTTTTTATTTTTAAGAATACAGATTACAATAAATTGGGTTTTAGCGCCGTAAACTAAAGACAACAAATACAGTAGAAATGTAATTAGAAAAAGATAAAAAATAAAAATATGATAAAATAATATCTAATTCTATTATTGGCGATTGAAAAAGGAAATTGAGTGATAAAAAAAAAAATTAAGTTCATGTACATCGCTATGACTAAGAAAATAAATGTACTATATTTATTTAATTAAAAAAACACTAAAAAATAACATAATAAGACTTCTATGAATTTTTCGTTCATTTTACGTATTTTACATATAAAACTAGATCTAGTCAGGTTTCTAAGGAAATTGAACGGACGAGAAGTAATTGAAAAGATGGGATTAAATTAAGAAGTAATTGAAAGTGTAATATATTTAAGGATACAAGAAGGAATAGAGTTCCGTATGGAAGGGGATCGGATAATGAAAGATCTTCCGAAAGCTGAGGTACTATGGTTTGTAATATACAAATTAGAAGCTATCGTATATCCAATCAATAAGTAATATTTATATATCCATAAGGTGAGAATTATCAGTTTCCCTTTTGACAATTTTGGAAGATAAACAATTTTGTTTGTTTTTCTTTAATTAAGTTGTATAAATTGTTACATTTGAACATTTATATGCTTTAACTAATATAGTTAAAATGTGCTGTTTTAGTGTGTTAAACCTCATTAAAAGTAAAATATAGCACAGTCTATTTATTGCAAAATATTTTTATATTTAGTACAAAGGCATTTATTTTGACTTTTCACATTCCTGATATCTTTGATTTATTTTTTGTCAAATCCTAAATATTTGTACTCTACAGTACACCTCCGATGGCTTTACCATCCTGCAGGCTGACCTGTCATTGAGCTTGCTTATTTCAACGAAGCAGCCCTGATGAACATCCGCATCATGGATCTGAACATTGGTTGATAAATAGTTATTCGCTTTATAATATTTTTTTTAAGCCATCTCATTCTTTACCGCAGCAAGTAGTTCCCTTTTTTCCCCTACTTCTTTCTTTGGAATCCAAAACCTTGTAACTGCCAGGATTTTACTCCCGTCACATGAATCAATATCACTTTATTTAAATAATATATAAATTTTGTATTAGTTTATTAGCCAACAAACCAGCAGATTGGAGAATTTCAATCCAAAATGCAAGGGCTTTGAAATAAATAAATAAAATATTAGTTTATTTCTTGAGAATGGTGTTTGTTGATCGGCTCTGCTTATTGTCTCACGGTCTGAGAGTGTATTTATTTATTTTTTTGTTATCATTTATTCAGATATATTACAATTTGTCTCAATGGGCAATAATAATAGGGCTGTAAGATCACATACAATATTTACAGTATGAACGATAGAAAAGCCATATTACATAAAAATAAATAAAGGTATATAACAACAAAATATAGATTGTGTTAGTAGTTTATTCTGATCTATACATTATATCTACCCAAGGTTTTTGAGCGTGATCTCGACCAAATTGGTCGCTACACTGCGAGAGTAGGTAAAATTAAAATATGAAAATTGGTAGCCAGTGATAGTGAATAACGATAAACTCTCACATACATTCCACGTATTATTATAAATATTCAATTACTGTATTTTCAATAAAACTTTATCTTTTTTTTTTTTTTTTTACTTTTTATAAATAGTGTTTAATTTCTTAAAATTCAGTTTCTACCTTAAACAGATTTTTTCTTGGTGTGTATATTACACTTGTTTGTTTTGATATAATCATTTAGTTTTTTATCTATTTTTGAAGATAAAAATAATAAATAATATATGAATTCTCAAAAAGTAATATTTGATGTTATTATACTA
Organism: Piezodorus guildinii; assembly: GCA_023052935.1. Taxonomy (NCBI): domain Eukaryota; kingdom Metazoa; phylum Arthropoda; class Insecta; order Hemiptera; family Pentatomidae; genus Piezodorus; species Piezodorus guildinii. Next base: position 61,724,565 of record CM041292.1, read on the forward strand.
ATTTATTTTTAAAAAATTATGCTAGGTGGAATAGTCAGGAATCAGTCATTTTTGAAAAGTTTTTAATTTTGCCAACGTTTCGGCTCAAGCTTGTGAGCCATCATCAGGGCATTACTGAGCCATGTCCAAGCATAAACAGAGTTTATGCTTGGACATGGCTCAGTAATGCCCTGATGATGGCTCACAAGCTTGAGCCGAAACGTTGGCAAAATTAAAAACTTTTCAAAAATGACTGATTCCTGTCTATTCCACCTATAATAGTTTCTACAGTCGACTATACACCCTCAATATAAAAAAATTATGCCTTTCACCTCTCATGCTACTTTCGTGTACTCCCACAAGAGCTCGCTCTCGCAAATTTTCGCCTACCTCTTTTCTCTCAGTGTAGCAAGGCCTTTAGCCTGACTTTGAAACAGAACGTTCCTAAGAAGTCCTGAATCTAAAATATTCCGTGAATGGTAGGTGATACCTACTTTTTTCTTTCATTATTACAGAAAAGATCCGTCACGGCAGAACTTTAAGGGTCTATGAATCTTTTTACTAATGGGCATCGACACCAGATAAATTTGATTTCCATTTTAAAACGTCTCACTCATTTATAAATCATCAGTTGAAATTCCTTCGAGAGAACCTCAATCGTGCTCTTTTCAATTTCAGGAAATTTATTATTATAAACCGTTGCTTCTTCGTTTCCTGTGAATTCGGGATGGTGGATTCCGCTTTTCATGAAGGCTTTTCCTCGCGCGGTGAACCTCATTGAGACAAACAGGATTGGGGCCGTAGTGCATTGGAAATAAAAGAGATGTGTAGGAGGCTGGGCAGGTGAAGTAAGAAATCCCGGCTGAATAGCCCCTCCTTGGGAACCGAGCCAACTGCTGCTTTCACAGCAACCTCCTCCAGGTAGGGTCGTCCTTGTACCTGTTACCTCTCTTGGATAAAACTCCTCATTGGACAGTTCATTAGCGCTGTCTACAACATTATTACTGTGGTCCTATAAGGAGGAAAAATCTACAGTAAGAAGCAAAACATATTGGGTTGATGCAAAATTAATGCAGGTTTCCTCTATTGCAATATCTTAATTCCAATTGTGTAAACAAAGCTAATCCTAACATTGATCATTATTATACCAAAACAAACCTTATCTAATACCCTCTCTTTCACCATGAATTTGTTTAGTAAAATCGTTTTGTTCAGTGTGTTCAAAGGTCTTGAATCGAAAATGTCAAAGTGCGATTTTCGTCAAATTTATTTTTACGAATTTAAATTAGGGCGCAGCGCTGCGCAAACGGCTCGTAATATTAATGAAGTGTGGGGTCAGGGGGCTATTAATGAGTGCACGGTGCAGCGTTGGTTCCAGAAGTTTCGCAGAGGAGATTTCGACCTCGAAGACAAGGAAGGTCGGGGCCGTCATCTTGCTCTGGACAACGACCAGCTGAGGTCAAAAGTGGAAGAAGACCCAACCAAAACCACACGAGAAATGGCGGCGGAACTCGGAACTCAAAAATTGCAACGTCTTTGCCCAGCATTGATGAATCGGAAGGGGCCGATCCTGCTCCACGATAACGCCAGACCACACGTTGCACAACCAACGCTTCGACGACTGCACGAGTTGGGCTACGAAGTTCTCCAACATCCGCCTTATTCACCTGACCTCTTTCCTACAGACTTCCACTTTTTCAGGCATCTGGACAACTTTTTGAGGGAGAAAAATTTTCAAAACCAGGACGACATTGAAAATTCTTTTCCTGATTTCATTGAGTCCAGGGATTCGGATTTTTTTTCTGGTGGAATAAGAAAGCTTGTTGAACGTTGGCAAAAGTGCATTGATTCAGATGGAAATTATTTTGATTAAATATATATGGTTAAAGTAAAGATATGGCGTATTTACAATACCTACTAAAAACCTGCATTAATTTTGCATCAACCCAATAGATATTATTCGAAGATTTCAATCTAGCCTGGGTTGTCTCAAAACCGAGTTCATCATTATGCAACTAAGTCCGGTATCATCAATTCTGATTAAAATAGATTCCATATCAAGAGCTGATATGTGTTAAGCGAAAAAAAAAAAAAAATCCTCATAACGTTGGACAATAAATAGATTATTTGTTAATTTAACGTCACTTTATGGTACTGTGGCTATTGACCAGAAAAATATTTTATTTACGGTTTTATATTCCGGAATAGAGAATACCTCTTCGAAAAATCATTAAAATCAAAATTGTTAAAAAATTCAAAATTAATGAAAACAACGATTTCAATGGATTGACCCTTATTCATTTAACGCCACTTTATGCTGCTATGGCTAATCGAAAGATACTACAGTGGGAGTCCTAAATGTTGCCTATCCTGGTTTTATTAGGATAGGGATCTTTAACGAGTACCTGACACCGCACAGGCTCGGGATCACCATTTTAGGTTATAATAGGTCCACTCTGAAGGACGGCATAATCAAGGATTTTATACTCCCCATTAACAAATCCTATAGTCACCTGCCAGATTTGAACCCTCGACCTTGAGCACAGTAGGCTGTTAAGCTAGCCACTACATCACATCTGAATCCCAGGTTGACTTCGGACAAACCACCTTTCACTACCGTTTGCCTAGAAATAGTAAGTGAATTAGAGATTCTTCATATGTTAAGCAAACAAAAATTAACATGAAAGAGTTTTGATGAAAAAAGAAAAGGTATACAAATAAATTGAAACGATCAGTTATTGTACAATAATTAGTTTTTCCTTATTTTGTAATATTTTTTTACCGCCACCCGAACCATCTCATCGTTCATATTCATTTCACGGTCAAATATGTAATATTCAATATGCTTCTATAAAATTGTTTGTAAGTGTAAAACTATTTATTATCCAACGTTTCGACCAGAGTTGTGAGTCTCTATCTATATTTATTAAAAAAAGTTAACATTCACTACCTTAGGTCATAACAGTATCTCAAAAATGTCAGTGGCTGTAATGTTGGAATTTTTGATGGAGGTTTTCCTTATTGCCTAGATGTGCATTAAGGCTGTGTTATGGAATCTTGTCTTCTTAGTAGTTGCCAAAAATTCTAAACACTTGAAACGAATTGGTTTTCGAAAAGCTCAAAAAATATACTCCTGAAAAATTTTAATTACCTATGATTAATGATTAATCATCTGCATCTGATCAGGATTAGGAAATATACTAAATTTGTAACTAGTGTATATAAGTATTGTATATCTAAGCATATTGGGCTTCGTATTCATGTTTCATGTGTAGGTTAAATATTTCTAAGTGGTTGAAAAATGTTTCGTGTCCTGAACATAATATAACTAATTTATACTACCTAATAAACACGTAACTATAATAATAAAATAACCCGTAATTCTCATGTGCTGCAAACGAGTTATGACGATACACGAGGATCATATTTTATAGCTTAAACGTTAATATTGAGTAATTATGAGTATTTGTTAGAGGTAAGTTATTTGAAGTTTGAATGTATAAAATTAAGATTTTATACATTGAACTTAACATTTATACTTTTTCTTCATTCTAATAGGTTGGCTGATAAAGAAATGATATGTTTCTTAGTCTTATTATGAACACAAGTTTATATACTTATATATATATATATATATATATATATATATATATATATATATATATATATATATATATATATATCTAAATTAACACATAATGAAATATTCGCGAAAGATCCGCGAGTTACAACTATCTAGACAGTATAAAATTATCTTCTTATTCCCTGCCGTTCTCTGATTGTCCATTTCCTTTTCCTCCCACAATAACGGATCATCAAAGCAACTATCGGATTAACGTATTATCAAAAAATAATATTTAGGCACAACATGTTTAGTGAGGATTGTTGAGTATTCTGAAAATAAAGCATTTCTCTCTACTTTAAGTTGCTGATCCTAAACTTTGAGAAAACTCTTACAAGGACTGGGATTTCATATAAAAGTTTCTATCAAACAAATCGTTTTACTTTCACTGACTATACATCGTAAAGGAAATTGGTCTTAATGACCAAGTCTGTGTGTTCATGCGTCCTAAGACTAGCTTAAAAAAGATAAGTTGTATAAACTGAAATTTCATATTTTACAAGTGTATAAGCCTGAGATGTTACAGCAACTTTATCGTCAAAATCGACTAACTAGAAGAGCCACTTGATACTCTGCATTTTGCACTATTTTACGATTTTAATTAAACTCGCTATGTCGATGTTAAATTTAACGGGCTTTAATCTCACGTAGGTTTCATTCTAATTGAATTAGTCTGACAGGTGTTAAATGCAGATATTTTAAATTTTCTACTTCTAAAGTACCTTTGCACTGTCCTCAATATTTATGCTGATGACACGTGTGTCTTATCCGTCCATAATGATCAAACTACTGCATCCCAAACCCTTCAGTCCCTCATCACAGCCATTGAAGAATGGTGTCAAAATTGGAGGATAAAAATAAATCCCATCTAATCCCACAAAATCACCTTTACCATTCGTCGCAAACCGATGACTTCCTGCCCCCCAGTATCCTTTAATAACATTACCCTTACTTCTGTAGAACAAATCCGATACCTAGGTCTCCATCTTGATAAGCGCCTTACTTGGAATCCTCACACAAGACTGAAATGACAAGAAACTGCTAGAAGATATCGATTACTACAACACTTACTAGACAAACGTTCAAATCTTCCAGTATATTACAAAAGATTCATCTACATCACAATTATCAGACCGAATTGGTCATATGGAATCGAGCTTTGGGGCTCTACAAAACCATCTAATTCCTCCTGCATCCAGTCCTTACAATCAAAAATCCTTCGCAAAATCCTGAATGCTCCTTATTTTGTCACAAATCAACTCCTCCATAATGAACTAAACAACCCATTTGTTGCAGACATAGCCCGTGATAGATACTCCTCTTTCCATTCTAAACTCCCTGCCCATACAAAACCACTTGTCCGTAATTTATCTTCCTCCGATATCCCTGATAACCCTCCAAGGCGACTGAAAAGAAGGTGGCCTCGGGACCTACTGTCTTAAAACAGTTAGTGAAGTGCTACCACTGGGTAGTTCTTTCTCAACACATTTTTTTCCCTAACATAAGAATGTATGTATAATATACCGTTGGAAAGCTAAAGATTTTATATAAAATTTGATGTTATATAACGCTGTTAAACGTAATGCAGAAAAACGAAAAGGTCATTAACTTAAGAGATCATTGTAGATAATTGCTATTTAGATTATGTTATCTGAACTTATATTTCCATCGAAACCTGATTGAATTCTTTATCGTTTTTCAAGTTTAATTTTATTTAGTAATTCTTTAAATGATTTTAACAAACGGAGGTAAGTGAAAGTCTTGTGTTTTTGATTTATTATTTCCAATAATGAACCTTTGTAATCTATCAAAAAAAAAAAAAATTAACCCTGATCAAAATTTGAGGGTTTACGTTTCAAGGTGCGTAGAATCCGAATAATGAATAAAAAAAAATCCGTTTGTCCGCCGTCCGCAGCATTTCTACGAAACTACCGCACCAATTTTTTTTTAAATTCGCCACAAAAATACTAGTCCATGCAAAGATGATCTTAACACCTAAACGTTAATATCAGCTGGTTAGTCTTTAAAATAAAATAAAATTAAAAAATACTCCATATGTATGTTTAAGTAACAAATTATGATAGATGTAATTCCACCAAAAATCGGTTATTATTGAATATCAAGAGACATTGCGATGAAGTAAGAGCGATTTTTTTTTTTAATCATCTTAAATGGTCAAGTCACAACTTATAAGGGATGTGATTCCCTGATAACTCGGTTATTATTGATGATGTAAAAATGCGTAGAATCTGAATAACGAATAAAAAAAAATCCGTTTCTCCTAATTAATAAATATATACCAACAATTTGCCATTTGATGGAGAATTAATTTTTCGAAAAATGAAGAAAGAATCATTGAAATTGGTTCACTACTTGCTGAGATATTGCGTTTTGAAATCAGCGGTAGTGATTTGATATTATCCTTTGAATTAGAGCTTTTCATATTACTTAATTGCCTATCAACAGCTATATAAGCAGTGATACCCTAATATTGTTATTTAGAAATAATAAACCATTGTGTAATAATTTGCAGCGGTTTTTGTTACATAGGTATAATTTTGAAAATTAGATATTCTCAAATAAATGAATCATTAAAAAAGACCATTTTCTGATATTTCTAAACATCTTTAGTGTAAACTGTTAGTAGTAAGTATAATTTAGCTGATGCTGATACTGCAGTCAAATAATACGAATTAACCTTAAACCTTGACGAACTCGGCGGTGGGAGGCGAAGTCCTGGCTGGCAGTCCGGTTTGAAAGCAGACAGCTTGTTCAGCACAAGTTGTAATGTATGATTTCAATTAGTTCCCTTAATGAAGCAATGTGTCTATTTCAGGTGTAATTAACTAGGGTTAATTTAATAAATTCCATACACTCTACCCTATTAAATTTTACTTCTGATTTTAATTGTCAGTCCGTAATACGCATATATTTCATAGAGCGTTTTGCGAATGATATTTTCATTAGCAGGCAGTATGTATTAATTGAGCAATTTTAGTTTATATTTCAGAATTCTTATTTCTTCTTGATTATTTTTTCCAATAGCAGTTAGGTAGATATTTTAAAATTAAGTAGCCAGGCTTAATGCTAGAACTTACGTATACATTAATAACGCTTGTTAAAAGACCCCTTTATAAAAAATGGATTAATAGCAGCAACTAGAGGCTATGAAATATTGTAATATTTTTGAAAAAATAAAAAAATCGTCTTTAGCTTCATAGGGGACTGTGAGCTTCTCAGCGTAGAGGAGTGCACAGCCTCGAATTCCACAGTTCTGTGTTCTTCGCTAGGTTCCTGGCTCTTCGAAGATCTTTTTCCCTCTTCTTCTGCATATTTTGTTCGAGATAGGATATTTTAGGTCGTCCTCAAGATCTTCTCCCATCTTCAGCCTAGTCCATCGTCTTTGATATATCCCTATGCTCCTCCATCCTAATCACATGGCCTAACCATTCCAAAAGGCGAATCTGCAAGAAGCTTATCCTTATGCTTTCTTTGCGAATGCGATCTTTTCTAGTCTTATCCGATGTTGTTCTCTGAAATTTCATCTTAGCAGCAGTGGCTCTGCTCTTTATTTTTCTGTTCATATCATCTTTTTAAGCGCCGCAAAGAAGTATTGGCTGGTGCACAGGTTTAAATATATAGAACTTGACGTCCTTACCTACTTTTCTCTTTCCTACGACTAAATTTGGTAGTGGATTGCGTTTCCCTTGTTTATTTCCAAATCAACTTTGAAAGAATAAATCAATAATGCAGCCTGTTAAATGTACAAAATAAAAATAAAGTAGCGCACCAAACCATTCAGGTTCCTGGGTCCACTACATTGTAATGGTTCTCGCTATTTCTTGAGCAGCACTATTTCTTGGTACCCACTTTTTAGAGGTCAGAGGTACCCTTGACCTCAGGATCGACCCATGGCTAATATAATTACAATAAATAATTATCCTAATTCAGCCGAGATCGAACTTAAATAATGGAACATTGTTTCATGACGGTCCATACACCTGGCTCCCAAAAGTTTTAAATGCGGATATTAAGTATCAAAATAATTTAATTTAAAAAAAAACATAATAATTCAAGTTATGTTTTAACGATATAATAAAATTGTTGGAGTCTGGCTCAGGCCGTGAAACAGTGCACATCGGGTCTATGTCTGTCTCATATTATATTTGGTTAAAGTAATTCAATCGAAGTATATCTGTGACCACTCTTTCATGCTAACATTAAAAAACGTGTTGTTAAAGTTTAGTGTCGTTTTATGCAGTAGAAGCTGAATTATAAAAGAAAAACCTTTTCATTTAAAATCTCTATTCTAGATAAAAGGTAAGACATATCAAGAGATACTCTGGAGTGGGGGTATTCAGACATTAACTTGTCGAAAATACGCGAACTTAATCCTATCGGGAGTGTTGTGAAGGAGATATCCCCTCCACCTACCCCAGCTCAGAGAACTGTCAAGCGCTCTGTTTATAAACTTTGTAATCTTCCTTTTTCAATAATATATACTCCGTCTCTGAATTAAGTTTGTGATAGTTTACATTATAATGGCACCTCCTATCACCCTTGAAGATATCATGGCCGAAATAAAAATTAATTCGAAGCAGACTACATCTATTGGACAGGACCTCGTTCAGATAAAACAAGCAGTCTCGCAAATATTTGAAGAGCTTCAAGCCGGCAAAATTAAACAAGCTTTATTGGAAAAAAAAGTTTTAAGACAGGAAGAAGAAATTAATAGTCTAAGAAGAGAACTCATAAAAAATAATGCAATTATTTATAAAATCCCCGAACCTAAGGAGAAGCCTGAAGACACCTATAAAACAGCACAAGACCTGTTTAATAGTACAGGGGCAAATCTATCTGTGAAGGAGATCGCCTATTGTCGCAGGCTGGGGCGGGGGCAGGCCCCTAGGCCCTTCCTTATTTCATTTGTCACTCACAGGCACAAAATGAATTTCTTCGAAAAAAGGGATAAGCTTAATGATTTAAAACTCTCGATTGCTCATGACCGAACATTTCTGGATAGGAAAAGAAGAAAAGAATTATATGAAGCACTGAATAAAGTTAAAAAAATAGATGACAAATCTGAAATATTTAAAAGTAAAATTAAATTCAAAGGGAACTTATACACTCTAGATGAACTACAACCTGTAATTAACCCTCCAGATTTTCAATTCTCTAATGAAGAAAATATAGCACCTGATGACGAAAGTACACGTAAAAGAAAAGCAAAAGAAAAATTGGAACCTTTTCGCTTTCGTCAAAGAACACTCAGCAACTGATAACTTCTCACGCTCGACACAGTCACCGGTTCAAATAACTCAGGAAATATCTGGCGAAGACTCTACCTCGGAATATGTATCCTACAATATCACATTCTGGAACACCCATGGCATCAATAATTTTCTCTCTACAACGCCACAATATACATCAACAACAATATTTTGTCTATACGAAACCTGGCAAACTACTGATAAAATAAACATTCCATCAAGAATTCGAGACTTCAGTGTAATCTCACAACCAGCTATAAAAGAAAAAAGTAAAGGAAGAGGAAGCGGAGGTTTAGCCCTAGTATATAATAAAAATGTTTATAATGTAGAGACAATAGATAGCTGTGAATATTGGATATTTACTCACGTAAGTCTTAGCACTAATTGCTCATTTATTTTAGGTTTTTTATATTTCAAACCCTCTATTGATTTGACATTTATTTGTGACATATTTAGAGAAACCTTAATCTCAATTAAGAAAAAATTCGATAACAAATTAATCCTTATCGGAGGCGATGCTAATTGTCGGCTTGGGCAACTTAACCAATATGACATTGACTTTTTATTCGGTACCCACTTTAGCGGATGCCGTACTAGCTTAGATGACACGGATAATAGCAAAGGGAGATTATTAAATGAACTTATGGAAGATGAAGGCTTTCTTCTGCTTAACGGTAGGGCTCCCTCTGATAATCCCGGCAATTTTACAAGTATTAACTATAAGGGACAAAGCGTAGTCGATTTGGTATGGTGTAATTATAGTTGTTTACATAACATTCATGATTTAGAGGTACTAAATTTTCCCTCTCTCTCAGATCACCTCCCGATAAAAGTAGAACTAAATATGGGGCTACGAAAAAATAAAGCAAACAATACCCGCATACCTATACCTCGTATCAAAATTATCAACTGGCAACCTGAAAAAGCATTATCATTTAAGAAATCAATGGCTCATTCACCTCGAGTCGGCGGTGATCACCTTGATAACCCTGATTCAATGTACGAAAATATGATCACAGCAATTTATGATACCGCTAACTATCTCCAACTCTCTTATAGTATAGTCCCCAGTAAATATAAACAAACGGAAAAATATAATTCATGGTATGACGAAGAATGTAAAAGTGCTAAATATGACATTAAGATAAAATTTAAAAAATTGAAAAAAAGCGGTTATGATAACACTAAAAGAACTGAATACATAAGAGCAAAAAATACTTACAGAAACTTGTTAAAACGCAAAAAAGCAGATTATAATTTTAAACTAATTAATTTATTAGCAAATCATAAAGAAACCAAAAATTTTTGGAGCACTATTCACCAGTTTAGATGTAAAAAATTTAATTCAAACCCGATACCTCCTAAAAAATGGAGTGAATATTTTAAAACTTTCTACGGCCAAAGATGTGTAATTCATGACATAATATTAACAATAACAGATCCAGTATTAGATCGGGAATTCACACTTGAAGAGCTATTTACATCTTTAAATAAATTAAAATCTAATAAAGCCCCTGGTCCAGACAACATAACAAATGAGTTCTTCAAAAATCTTCCTCAAAACTGGCAATTATATCTAGTATCGCTGTTTAATAAAGTTTTGACAACTGAAAAATTACCTGACAATTGGACAAAATCAAATGTTATAATGATTTATAAAAAAGGGGACAAAAACCAACCAGAGAACTACCGACCTATCTCCTTAATGAATTGTATCCTTAAGATTTTCACCCAAATTCTTTTAGATCGGTTGACGGTATGGGAAACCGAGAAAAATATTTTACCAGAATCACAAAACGGATTCCGAAAAGGAAGGTCATGTTTTGATAACCTTTTTCTAATGAATTGCCTCATTGATTTAAAATTAGAATATACCAAAAGTGAATTATTCGCTATTTTCGTTGACTATAGAAAGGCATTTGACAGTGTGGATCACAGACTTTTATGGCACAAACTACAATTACTAGGGCTAAGCGGAAAAATTATTAAAATTATAAAAAATCTTTATGATCGGGCCACACTAAGAATTAAAATAGATGAGCTATTATCTGATGAAATCGATGTCACGAAAGGAGTATTGCAAGGTGAAGTTCTTTCAGCATATCTCTTCTGTTTGTTTATATCCGATATGGAAAAATATTTCAAAGAAAAAGGCGCGACAGGAATTCAATTAAATTCGAACTGTGAAGTACTGAGCTCCTGCTACGCAGATGATAAGGTCATTTTCTCTTCTTCTTATATAGATACTAATAAAAAATTAGAAATCCTCGCTTCATACGCTCAAAAAAACCATTTAGATGTAAATCTTAACAAAACTAAAATCATTTATTTTCATAAAGGTAGACAAAAAAAATTAAAAACGTTTTATTATAACGGGGAACCTATAGAAACAGTTGCCTATTATAACTACTTTGGAGTGCATTTTTCCTCTTCCGGTGTTTTCTATCAAGCATGCAAACACTCACAATCGAAAACAGCCTGTGCTGTAGGAACCGTATTAGATATATGTAGAAAATCAAAACTGCAATCTTGGGGAAGTAGACTATTATTAAATAAAGCCATTATTGATAGCACTCTTTTATATAGCACTGAAATATGGGGCCTTAGATACCTCGACGATATTGAAAAAGCACATTTACAATATTTTAAAAAACTCTTCAACTTAAATAAAAATGTACCTTTCTGGCTTATAAGACTAGAGTTTGGTCTTGAACATTCTACCATACATGTATTAAAACGAATATTAAATTGCATTAAAAAAATAATCAGCATGCCAGACGATAGAATTACTAAAACATGCTATAAGACCCTCAAACATAAACATCAAATTAGATCGTCAACAAAATACAACTGGTTCAGTCAAATATACAATATCTTAGAAAAAGTTAAAAGTTCGTATATACTATTTGAAAATAACCCATATATCTTCCAATCCAATATTCCGAAAATTCTTGCTCTATTTAAAGAACTGCTATTCAACAATGACCTTGAATCCTTGAAAACAAGTCAGTACAGCCCTCACTATAATTTAATTTATCAACCAACTCTACAGCATCCACATTATATAACAATAGACAATATTCCATTTAACAGAATAAAAATAATAACACAGGCCCGGCTATCTGGTAAATATCATATTAAATTCTCTCATAAAAACCATTTCTATAATATCAAACCCACAGAAATCTGTACCATATGTAATATGAATACCTATGAAACCCTCTATCATTTAATCGCAGTATGTCCAATCTACTCCTCTATCAGAAACTACCACATACCATACGTAAACAATATTCCAGAAAATCAGTTCCCGACAATATTTATAATAGAAGACCAAACTAAATTAAACCAAATATATTATTATATAATTAACTGCCTAAAAATGAGATCGTTCATTATCAACGAATAAAAAGAAAACAAAAAAAGATATATGCTTACATACGAAATCTAAATAATGTAGTAAACAAAAACAATAATATGTCAACAATACGATATCCCCAATGACTGTTTTGATGTATATAAATCGATGATAAACGCATAAACAATTCTATCATACTCAAAGGAAATATTAACTTAATATAAATCGTAACTGATGTAACCAGTCTAACCGAACTTTATCAAATTTCAGTCTAAAAAGTCTTAAAAGATATCTAAAAAGATATTTTTTTTTTTTCTTTTTTTTTTCTTATTTTATTCTATTTTAGTTTTATTTTTTAAAACAGATGTATTATTATTTTGAAAACATTTTTTTTAATTTTATTTATTTATTTTTATTTATTTATTTTTTATTTTTATTTTAACTCTACTATATTGGAACAAAAAAAGAACTGTTAATTTATCTATATCAATATACTAATTTATCTTTTATTTTATTTTCTTTATTTTTTTGTTTATTTATTTATTTTTTAACAGATGTATTATTATTTTAAAAAATATTGTATTTTTGTTTTCTTTATTTACTTTATCTCTATTGTATTGAAGAAAAAACAGAAAAAAAAAATTAATTTATCTTTATCTTTATCGTATTTATTTATTTTATCTTTTCAAACAGATGCATTATTATTTTAAAATCATATATATTTGCTTTTTGTTTATACAGTGGTGCATTGAAGAAAAAAAAAAAAATAAGATGAGTGAAATAAATAAAGAACTTAATTTATCCTTATCAATATGTATTTTTAATTTTTTACTTATTTTATTATTATTTTTTTTATTTATTTAATTTTTTTTTTAAATTATTTTAAACAGATGTATTATTATTTCAAAAGCGTATGTATGTGTGTATATATATATATATGTATACTTAAAAAATGTATTGTGAATAGCCTAGCCAGGCTCTATTTGTAAGGGGAATACCCCAAAGACAAATAAAAATATATTCTATATTCTATTCTAATAAAATTGTTCGAACTGATGACATTTAATTGCTTAATTTACTTAAATAAATATAATGGCAATCAGAGACAGTAATATATTATTATAGTTAAACAAATAAATAAATGTAAGTTTTTTAAAGTGGGTAGTTTAATATTACATATATTTATAAAATATAAATATTGTGGAACAAAATATTATTGAATGCTTCTCAAAATAAGTGAAAGTAAAAATATTTATATATTTAAATACCTATATTTACTAATGACTTATAATAATGAAGTTGTCAATAATTGAAAAAGAAAAACTTTTGAGGCTTAAAATTCCACTTAAATATTTATTGTTGTCCTTTTCAAGTTTTTATATGCAGTTACTTAACTAGAATTTAACACAATTTATTCGCTTAGTAAAATAAATTAAAATGATTAAAATTGAGAGGTATTTGTTCAACTATAATTGTTGACTTTTATTTTATACGAAACGGTCTTATAAGATCACGCGAATAACATTATTTTTGCTTCATTTTCAATCAGTTGGATTCATTTGTAATAATATTCTAATTACTGCAAATTTATTATGAATTAAGTTGCTTTCTAAGTCAGAAAAAAAATCATTTTGGTTCCTTAGACTTGTCGTTTTTTTTTATTTTGAATTGCATTTCCTTTGATAATTATTTCCATTTTATTTTCTACCCAAGATTGTTATAAATTTATTATTAAATCGTCAATGTATATCTAAGTAAAATAACATAAATAAATCCTCTTACTCCTGATCAAAAAGTGACAGGCATGAAAGTTAAAGCAAAACTGGAAGTTTATGTCGTGAGTTAGATATAGGCGCGACACCAGCTGTCAAAGAGTACGCAGGGATATGACATAGCCGGCAATGATCCGTGTGACAGGACATACTAACTCCTTTTCCAACTGGGAATGCCTGCTGACAGATATAGCTCCATGATCGGGAATTATTTCAGTACAACTCGCTCCGCTGGAATTGTACACACTCCCGATTATTCATGTCACATACTCTCTACTACCTTTCGTCCTCGTATTTCCCATTGATCGGTTAAATTGGACTCAATGACAAATTTGTAACTAGTACTCAAAACTTTGAATGCAGAGCTGTTCAAATTATCCAGATAGAAACAACTGTCAACAGATAATTGTTGAAAATAGACTTATCACTTGAATTTATTCATATATATATATTGGGTTGTGTCACATTAAATGTCCGTTTTCAAGGTAAAGGATTTTTATTAAAAATACGACATGAAAACAAGATAATTTTATTCGAAGTATTTACCTTCTTTTTCTAAACATTTTTCCCAACGTGACACCAACTGAAAAACTCTGAGCTTTGAAGTGAAACAAAATCTGAAAACGCACTTTTCACTTGATCACAAACATCATATTTTTTGGTTCTTTGGGAAGGCGTATAGAGTTCGGAAAGAAGGGATCTGGTTGCCTGGAAATGGATTATGCTTATAAACTGCAGGAGGCTGTAGACGTAAAAGGGGGTTGGGAGCGGATGATTTGATAGAGCAATGAACCAAGAAAATATTGCCCTCGATTCTAGGAGAATAACCATTTTAGCTCATCATATAGGTGGGATACATGTGACCATCTGGAGGTACCGAAGACATATCTTTAGAAAACATTCATGATTCGTTTCAATCTGACCTCTAGTACTTTCGAGAACCCCCGATGTAAAATGTATAATACAATACAAGTTATAAAAGCCATAGAAAATTTGCAAGACTATCTTCATTTTTTGAATACAGCATTCAAGTGGTCAAAGTCCATTTATACTTAAATTAACATATTTATCATTGATAATATATGAAGGTGATTTTAATTGATTTGTATTCTACTACCTAACCTCAGCTTTTGGACTATTGCATTAATTGAATAATCAGTATGTTTAACTGTTTGTTTATTTTTTAATGTCACTTCATGCTACTGTGGCTAATCGGTCGATGCTACATTGGGAGTCCTAAATTTTTTCTATCCAGGTTTTATTAGGATAGGGATCTTTAACGAGTACCTGACATCGCACAGGCTCGGGAATTTATGTTTAATTAATCCAGTTAAACAAACTTTAATTTCTATTAAAAATATTTAAAATTAAGTTTAAATGGACTTTCAAAATTAACGGTTCATTTATCATTAAACCTGTACAAATCAATTTACTGTCATCCAGAGATAAATGAGTGGTGTTTTCGTTTTATTTTTTTCAACAAGAAAAATTCTAATTATCCTTACTAGACTGGACTGCTCGTTTATTTTTCTTGTAGCACAACTCAGGATTTGGCCATATTGAACATTACTAAGTGTACTCTTTAACAAAAATCACCTTTTATGAGAATTCATCATCAACTTATTAAGTAAATATTTGTACATATCAGTTAATCTTATTTAATAACATTTACCATTTCATATTCCTTGCCAATATTTTTTTTTTTTTTTTTTTTAACATCATTTATTGAAATTTACAACTGTACTTCAAGGTACAACAAGTAAATGTGACAAAAGTTAAATGGCGTGATACAAACGTGAAGAAGAACTACCCAATGGCAGCACTCCTGTAACTTTTCTACACTAGAAGGTCTCGAGGCCATCTTCTTTTCAGACGCCTCGGAGGATTGTCAGGAATTGAAGAGGAAGAAAGTATTGAAACAAGAGGATTAGGGTGGGAATGGAGTTTGTCATGAAAGGAATGGTATCTAGATCGGGCCAAATCAGCAACATACGGAACGTTGAGGTCTTTATGGATAAGTTTGTTCGTGACAAAATAAGGAGCATTTAGGATTTTACGAAGGATTTTGGATTGTAGGGATTGGATACGGGAAGAATTCGTTGATTTAGTAGAGCCCCAAAGCTCCACTCCGTAAGTCCATATCGGCCTTATGATAGTCATGTAGATGAGTCTTTTGTAGTTAAGTGGAAGATTAGAACGTTTGTCTAGTAAGTGTTGAAGAAGTCGGAAACTTCGTGCAGTTTCTTGTCGTTTCAGTCTTGTGTGAGGGTTTCCAATATTAATACACTTATTAGCGAGTTAGTTGCTCTAGTCTTACGGCAATACTTAACCCTTGGAGAATCAATGAGGAGAGAGCGAATGGGGAAAACCTCCCTTTCAAAATGACCATTCAGGAAAAAATAAATAGACAGTGCCTTATATTATATACTTATTTCTTTCAGTTATCATGTGTTAATGTAATGTTATAAATATTTCGGGGTTTATAAAAATTGGAAAGTTCCGCTACCTTTCCTCCGCCCTCACTTCAAAAACTAATTTTTCCCTGTAAAATCAAAATCCTCTTCTTCAGAATCTGAAGCAGTATAAAACTTACTATAGTCAGATTAATGATTATTTCTAAGGATTAACCATTGAAAAAAGTAATTATATGTGAAAAAACCAAATCAATTTATGAAATTGTTAATAAGAATATAAGAATAATTCATTTCTGCTATTTTCTGAAACTGTCTGAGTGAAAGCCACGGATTAATTTTTGTCGTATTAATATTTTTTCTTAGGTGTAGATTCTTTAAGGTGAAGGTCAAGGACTACGAATAAAGTTGGAGGCTGATATTTAACTTCACCACTATTTTATTTAGTTATGATGCACAACGTTTCGGCTATAATGCCATCTTCAGGTGCAAAAGAACAATTTTATCCGCAAGTACAAAATATTTGTGTGTAAGTACCCACTCATCTTAGGCAATTTTCACATTTTTAAAATTAATTAGTGATTTTGTATATTTATAAATACAATTTTTATAATTTTAATTGAATTTTAACATTGATGAACATAGCACATCAACTGATTCCTTTCACAGTTATTCTTTTTTATATTGGAATTATTTTTATTGTTTCATCTTTTTAGTTTTTAATTTTTTTAAAAATTGTTTTTATCTATTTTTATGAATCTAACGTTAATGTTATTATAGATTATTAGCAGTTTTACTTCTTAAATTTTATTTATTTTATTAAACATTGTTTTATTTTAATGGTATTATTATGAGATTGATTATTTTTAATGAGACGATATTTTGTACTTGCAGATATAATTGTTCTTTTGCACCTGAAGATGGTATTATAGCCGAAACGTTGTGCATCAGTGTTTGATAAAAGAGTGGTGAAGTTTAATATCAGCCTCCAACTTTATTCAATATTCAATATATACTGCAATATTACCTCATTCTAATATCTCTCTCATAAAACCGTAAACATTTATATATTTGTAATCATTTTATTATCATCTATGGCTAGCTGGTAGTAAAATAGTCTCGTAAACTATTGTAACTGCGTGTCAGTAACACATTAAGTTATTATTATATATGTAATAAATAAATTTATGCGATTGGCAGGTAGTTAAACTTAGCACTCGGGATATTAATCATTTTAACAACTGCAATACTTGAACAAATGAAGTCATGGAAAATAAATTAGTGGTACAGAGATTGGACTATAAATCATTTACTAAAAAGGTTTTTTTTTTTTTTAAACTGAAGCAGGCTTCACTTATATTTTTTGAACCATGAATATGTTGAGAATAGCTTTCTGCATTCTCTCGATAAATATGTGTAAAAAAATTGAAATCCTTGGCAGAAGAAATCCAAATTAGAGAATTTTAATATATCGTGTTTAATAAGTCACAATCATTCAATGTAAGCCAATTAACATATGGACGAATAGCAGTAAGCTTTTTAGTGAAGTAGTGAGTTATATATGAAAAAATGTTCTTAAAAAAATAAGTCTTGAGAATGGGAAAACAACCCCGAAACATTGATAGATGTGAATGGTTATGAAATAAAATAAATAAACACAACAGGAAGTTAAGGTGTGCTCATTTAAATGTTATTAATTAATATTATTTTTAAATAGGACCTCTAAATAACCATCAAATTAAACAAATAAAAAAATACTTTTCATTTAAACTTTAAAATTTGCTGCATCTGTCGAGAGATGAGTAATGGACGAATGTAGGTTGATTCTTTTTCATTCCCTCATGCAAATTAGTCTTTACTATTAAAGATATGAATTGGGGAAGAGGCAGTAGTAATGGTTTTTCTTAAACGTTTTGAATATTAAAGGCCGTTAAAATAAAGAGGATTTGCAATAATCTTCCCTTCCAGTCATCCACGAAGATATATTTTAAAACTATGGTGCAATTAACTCGGGAAAGAGTTGGGTTATTTATATTCATTAGCCACCGCTATTATATGAAATTGTTTTGGCCCATTACATTAGCTGTATATTCATTATTTTTATGATGAAAAAACATATCACACGAATAAGATGCAATGATTATTACCTACTTGCAGATAGGTCTAGGATTTCTTTCACCAAAGTTCGCAGAACATCTTCATCAACGAAAGAGCTCCTTCCACGACCTTCTTTGTCTTCGAGAGGTATGACTTCCACTCTCAACGATTTTTGAACCACTCGCTAATACTGTCAACTCCCCAGACTGCATTGATATTTTGGGTCCTGTTCCGGTAGAGTTTAAACTTGTGAAATAAAATATATGAAAATCAAGTTTTGACATCTAATTAAAGACTGAATTATTTCTAGGTAGTGGGATATTTCATAAGTAAACAAACATTTTCGTTTGGAAGAGAATAATCGTTGGCGTTCATTATTTATTTATTTAATCTTCTACTCTTCTACCGCCAACGGTGTGAGCATCCTTTTTATAGAGCTTAATCCATAAATCTCTCTCCTGGACCAATCTTCTTCTCCTTCTCCAATCCAGACCCCTTCTGTCAAAGGCTTCCTGAATCGCGCCTTCCCTAGTCTTGGGAAGTCTTGTTGTCGTTCATACAAATTATTTTTTTATTTTTTAATTTATATTTTACAACTGTAAATTAACATAAATACAATAAGTAAAAGTGTTGAATTATAATAAAGGGTGTAAAAGGCTTGTGAAGAAAATACCCAGCGGTAGTACTTCGGTGTTTATTTAAGCAAGTAGATCCCGAGGACATCTCCTTTTCAATCGCCCCGGAGGGTTGTCAGGAATATGTGAAGTTGATAGGTTGCGGACAAGAGGGTTTATATGGATTGGGAGTTTGAAATTAAAAGTGGTATATCTGGTACGAGAAGGTCTGCAACAAATGTGATATTAAGGTCGTTATGAATGATTTTATTTGTGACGAAATAAGATGCATTTAGGATTTTGCGAAGGATTAAGGATTGGATGCGGGAGGAATTAGATGGCTTAGTAGAGCCCCAGAGCTCGATTCCATATGTCCAGATGGGTCTGATGACGGTTACATAAATGAGGTTTTTGTAATGAATTGGAAGTTTTGAACGTTTGTCGAGTAAGTGTTGTAGTAATCCGGTATCTAAGGGCAGTTTCTTGTCGTTTTAATCTCGTGTGAGGATTCCATGTAAGACGTTTGTCAAGATGGAGTCCTAGGCATCGGATTTTTTCAACAGGTATGAGTGGCGTATTATTACAGGATACAGTGGGGCAAGAGGACAAATTAATAAAACCTAAAATCTGCATCATTTTCCGGACAACCCAATATCTTCTCAGTAACTTAAGTAAGATTTCATAAAGGTAGTACGTTTAATTATATTTCGACATTTCAGCAATAATATATGATCTGTCGATAAAGACATTCAATGGAAGGAGGAACATCTGGATGTTTGTTGGATTGAGAGTCGTATTGTGTATCCTGGATGGGTCACCTTGACCCTAGTGGATATAGTTATCCTCAACATAACGAAGGAGCAGGAGGGCCATCAGATAAGCTCTAAACTGTGCCTGAGACGAGATAGGCCGTGTATAACTAATAGAGAGAAGGGATGGAATTGACTGACTAATAAGATTCGTGACTCTCGCATTTATGGCTCCGTTAATGAAGTTGGGCTGGTTCGGGTTCGCCAGTGCCTGGGTTCCTTATGGTCTCGAATCCGCTCTTTGAGATCCACTTCGATACATTGTGTAGGGTCTGTTGATGCTCGGATGACGGAATTTATAATCTAAACGGAATTAAATATATAAAAATCTGGGGCTCGCAACACACTGCTTCTACTTACCTCCGTTGTTAAAATCAATTTTGAAAATTTATAAGTACCGTTAGATAGAAATGAAAATAAATTATTAAAGAATTAGTCACATTGATTTTCAATAGAAACATGTATTTTATTAAATAATCTATTATATTGTTATGTACAACAATCAGTTAGTATTATAGGCTTCGTTAGAAACATCACAAACAGACTGTTATATGTCAACAGTCTAAGAAGATCAGGATCCTCTACAAACGTTTTTATACGACAGCTTACATACTAACACATTTATACAAAACATGGCCACTACCTACATGCCTCACTACATCCGTAGAAGGCTGAAAAGAAGTTGTATGAGGGACCTCGCCATATCAAGAAAGCCAGGAAGAGATGACGCTGAGTATTATCCTATCCATTACGCCTACCACATATCTACTCCATCGCATTCACTGATTGTCTATGATATTGACAGTTGTGAACATTATGGTTAAAGAATAATAAATAAAGAGGTATGAAGTAAAAAATGACATTCTCGAAAATGATGGATCATAAATACAAATTAATCTTTTTTAATTATTATTTTCTGATAGGGTAAAGCCCAACCTTTGCTTAACCACGGGAAGGAAACGAAATGAAAATTGTGGATGTAATTTATAGATGTTTTTTTTTACACCCAGATCTGTTTCATCAACGCCATTGGCTGCACTTGTGAATTAGTTGTTATCGGTGGTTAACTGCTCATACACTAAAACCTTCTTATCAAAGAAAATTATGATGTAAGAGAATGATTGCTCCCAATACTTAAGATAATTCAAAACATTGCTCCATAAAACATGTCGGCGGTCAGCTTTAGTCTTAGTGCGATGAAGTAATATTTTAATTAAAAGGTTGTAACTGATGCATAAAACAACCGTAACTAATCCTTTTTTAGGTAATGTAAGCAGTATTAACCAAGTAAACATGATTTTGTAAACACAGAGAGGGTTCAATTGAAATATTGAATAATACAGAGCCTATCCAACTCTATTTTATTTTTCACTCCTTTTGCTATAATGCATTTGTTTTCTGAAAATATTATGTTTATGAAGTAATTGATTTCTGCAACTACTGTCTAGTGTTGTGAACGAATATAATATCGATAATATTAGCTTTGATTATTATTAGATAGCCACATATTAGGTAATAATATAATCACAAACATAATTTACGAATTTAAATCGATCTATTAGTTCACATAGAGACTGATGAATATTTTCCGTGGGTTTGAGAAATACTGTTTAAACAGAGTAACTCCCCACACTGATCCGACAACCATACCATTCCACTATATTCTTATTCACCTCACTAAACAAGATAGGATTGTTTTTTTGTAAAACCAAGATGGGATAAACAATCCTTTGAACGTAGTAAGTGTGGGCGGACAAACAGTCATCATCCGAGATTGATCTCGCGCCCTATTCTTTTTCTAACCGCTCAAATAAGGAGCTATCAGGAATAAGAAGAAAAGTGCTCGCAGCTGTGGTCGTGCCATCATCACGCTCCCGAAGATGGCCAACTAGAGAAAGGAAAGACGATGGTGGTGGAAGTGTTTACCTGCTTGTGACATCTGTTGCCAACCACAGCACGTGCACCCACAGCCGTTGCGGTCGCCGGGGTGCTACCTTTTATTTTCCAGCCGCTCTTTATCACCTACTTATCCTCTAGTAGTCTTCGGAATGGGCGTCTCTCTCGTCTTGGAGGTCAGGGAGTCAAAGGGTATTGTCCCTCCGCCCTCGAAGGATAGCTATCAGGAAAGAATCTTAAACAGTATTTTGAATTATAATGTCATAATGTTCATTTAAATTCTGATGTAAGCTCATCCACAAAGATCTTGATGTTCACTATGTTACTGTTTTGGCCCGAACCAGGTATGAATCTTTCCATGCAAAACTTCATTCCCACTCTAACCCACTAGTTTCTACCCTAGCTTCCTCTTCGATCCCTGATAACCCTCCGAGGCGTCTGAAAAGAAGATGGCCTCGAGATCTTCTTGTTTAGATTGACTACTAGAGTGCTGCCAATGGGCAGTCTCTCTTCATGTTTTTTCATGTATTTTATCTTTACCAGCATATTTACTAGTTGTATTACCAAATACAGTTGTAAATTTCAATAAAAATATTAAAAAAAAAAAAAAAATTCTGATGTGAACTATAGTTATTCCTATCTCCTGAAACCAGGTTCGAGTCAGCCTATTAAAAGACTTTATTTTCTGTTCATTCAGTCCAGGTATGGTGGATCAATTGTGGGCTTGTGCATTCCTTCATAGAATCAGAACTTATTAATGAAGTGAACTGCAACAATCAAGATTTTTTTATAGGTATCGGGATTGTTCGAAAAAAAAAATTATATTCTTGTTGCCAAAGAGAATTAATACAGCAAGGATTGGGAGTTTTATTACCTCAAATTTATTTGGCAATATTCGTTACTTCGAAGAGAAATCTAACACAGCACTATATTTTTTATTTTAATGATATTTACAACATTACAATAAAAAAATGAAGTAAATGTGCTCACTTGATTGTGGGCTTTATACAGGCGAGTGAAGGAACTAACCAGTGGTAGCAGCACTTTAGTGTTTATTTAAATTAGCAGGTCTTTTCAGGCGCCTCGGAGGATTATCAGGAATAGATGGAGATGAGATGTTACGGGTTCGTAGTTTGGAAGTAAATGAGGTATATCTATTTCGAGCTGAGTCTGCGATTAAATTATTTTTACTGTTATTAAAATGCTTTTTTATGCTTTGTGATTGTTTTGATCATGGTTTAGTCAAATGAGTTAATAGAGAGTAGGTTCTACTTTTATCAGAAAAGACGGTTCATTAAAAATACCTTCTTGGTTTTACTAAATGTGCAAAAGAAGTATTAACTGATTATTGAAGACGCTGAAATGATTCTATTATTTATCAATTTTTACTATTTAAAAAAGAGACATCGCTTTTTAAGCCTACAGCCGATCTCATGTTTAGGCACCACGCGGTCTGGTCCGAAAAGGTGCTATGTCAAAACTTGACCTTTCTTTGTGTCTCTTACCCTGAGGACCTGACCTGGCCGTTTTATGGTGTCATATTTTTACGACCTGTAATACATCTGTTTCTTAAAAGTTGTCATAAAAATCTAAATTGGGGCGGGTAAACATCCATTAGTTTTACCTGCTTGGCTTTGAAACATCCTAACTGAAAATCATGCCAGTGTTTTCTCAGCTTTTAAGGTGCATTGACAAACCTTAGCAAACCAAACATGTTTGTGCTTTGGTTCATCTTACTTGTGGTTGCCTTTGTTGGTGTCAGATTGCGGAATGAGCTATATCAGCGCATGTGTTGCATCTGCATATTTACCTGTATGGAAATATCTTTGTTAAAACGTACTGGCACTGACGTCTTAACAGATTAGGCATAAATAAAAAAATAATACAAAAATAAGATGGAATTTATTTTATTATTTTTTTGTTCTTCTTTTTCATTAATTTGCCTTTTATGGACTATGGTGATTGGGGAAAATTTTTGAATTTGAGTTGTCAATAAAGATACATGCTGCATCCAAATGGCCCCTTAAAATTAAATGGTCTGTGTGTATGTATGTAAATATAGTTACTGAGCTAAAAGTCGTGCGAAAATTAAATTACATGCTTTAAGATAGGTATAATATGGTTGGAATGGTACAGCATATGTTTTATCAAAATCGGATGACCGGAAGTGCCACTTTATACTTTGCATTTTGCACCTTTTTTAGATTTTCTCAAAAATAGCTCCAACGTTTTTGATTAGACACACTATGGCGATGTAAAATTAAAAAATCTTAAAAATGAGGTAGGTTTTATTCTCATTGCCGTCGAACAGGGCTTTAATTTCGAATTTTAAAAATGCCTCCTTCGAGGACATTGCTAAGGTATATAATGCAGGATTTCGGTTAGGAAAGGAAAAAAAATCTGGTGCGGACAACTCACGACTTTCAAAAGAAATGAAAGAATTTTAAAATACAGTTAGAGATAAAAATACGTGAAACTATTAAAGAATTAATTAAATTGAATTTATATAGAAACATGTGTTTTATTAAAAAAATCTATTATATTAATTATCTAAAACAATCAGTTAGTTTTATCTTCATTTCATTACTCTTTATTAACTTTTAAAAGCTTGTGTATGAGATAATATTTATTCTAAAAGCTTTAGCTTTCCAACGGTATATCATAAATGTATATTACGTTTTGTAAAGTATACAAGAAACTTTTTCCAATGATAAGAAGAAATTATTCATAGGATAATGAACGATGAATAGTAAAGAATGGAATAAAAAATCTGGTGCGGGCAACACACGACTTTCACTTACCTCCATTTTTAAAATCAATGAAAGAATTTTCAAATACAGTTAGAGATAAAAATACGTGAAATTATTAAGGAATTAATCAAATTAAATTTCTATAGAAACATGTGTTTGATTCAAAAATCTATTATATTATTATCTAAAATAATCAGTTTAATATATTACTGCTCTTATGTTCAAAAACGAAAAATTGCATTAAAAAAATATTTTTTCTATTTTCTCCTTTAGTTGAGTATCGAATTCATTCAATTTATATATGTACCTGTTTTTCATCAGTGGTAACAAGATAATATAGTTATTTTTATAGAATCAAAATTAAAGGTACTTTAGAGAAAGAAAATTTAAAATATCGGCATTTAAGCCCTGTCAGACCATTGTAATCCGAATGAAATCTAAATGATATTAAAGTCCATTAAATTTTACATCGATATAGCGAATTAAATCAAAATCGTCGGAACCGTTTTCGAGACAATCCAAAAAAGGTGCAAGATGCATGGTATAAAGGCTCTTCTGGCAAGCTCATTTTGATGAAAAAGGTTTTGTGACGTCTCGGGCGTGTATATGTCTTAAATATGAAATTTCAGTATCATAGGAGACATCTATAAGCCTGAGATGTTACAGCAACGTTTTTACCAAAATCAGCTAACTAACAGGGTCTCACTTTATACCATGCATTTTGAACCTATTTACTATTTTCTTGATACGTCTCGCTATACCGATGTAGAATTGGACGGGCTTTAATATCATGTAGGTTTCATTCTGATTGAAATAGTCTGACAGGGCTTAAATGCCGATATTTCAACATTTCTTCCTCTAAAGTACCTTTAATTTAGTAGTTTTTATGAATTCCACCATATCATCTGATTATTAAATCTAAAAAAACAGGAATCTCACACTGTTGTGGGCTTGTATAGCCACACATCGTCTATGAAAGATTTTTCCCCTACCTTCAATTAAAAAAAAAACACACACACACCTTTTTGCGGGACTTGGTTATTTGGACTCAGGGGACCCTAAAATGTGTATTTCCGTTGAAAACTGGAATTCGAAAATTTTCACGATCGCAATACTTTCCCTTACTATATATAGTAAGTGAAAGTAATAAGATTTACAACTGTTTTATTCAAGTCGGCAGTATTAGTCTGAATACATTTCTCTATTTTCTTGTTTTATATTTCCTCTATTAATTTTTTTTTCTCGTAAGTGTGGCTCAGGTGTCTAATAAAATGATAATCCTTAGGCTAACGGTCCGCTTGCTTGCATGACATGTGCATATTGATGCCACAAAATTGTTCCCTTCCGATTAACGAAAGATAGCTTCATTATTTACAATTGCTGATGCATTGCATTAATTCGGTTACAAAACGAATCGGAATTGATAGCTTCTAATATATTTAAGAAGGTGAAGTGAATCAAAGAAAATGAGCCCATCAAACAGTAAAGATCACTTGCTTTTTTATAAGTTAGGGGCTTTGGATAACGTGCAGCTTCTTGTTTGTCGAGCCACTGTTCAAAATGTCTTCTGTTATCGATGAAGAAGTAGTATATATTTCACTTATATATAACTGTTATTCTTAAGGGACCCAGTTGCAGAATATTTTTTTTTCCTTTTTTTTTTTTTTTGCGGTCGTTTAATGTGAGTTAAACAACCTTATTCGGCCCCGTGTTGGCCCTTGGGGGTTTTCCTGCCGGCCGTCTCGACGCGAAGAGGTCGTGCTCGCGCGACTTCGTATAGGACACTCTCGGTTGACCCACGGTTATCTCATTGCCCGTGGACATCCGCCTCTCTGTCGATCATGTCAGGTTCCTCTCTCAATACTCCACATCCTCACAGACTGCCGACAATATACCGCTTCACGTATTCTTTTCAACCTACCCACCGATCTGTCGCTTCTTCTCTCTGATTCCTCTCTTCATATAACTTACATCATCCGCTTACTAAAGTCACACCATCTTTACTCTCAGATCTGAACTATACTCTCACTCTACTCCTATAATCATGTAACCTGTGTCTAACGGTGCAAAGGCGAACATGACCCTGGTGGTTGTCGCCTAAAAAAAAAAAAACTTTCAAGATTTTTTTCTTTTCAAGATTTTTTTCAATCGCCTTGAAATGGTCGGATTGCTAGGCATTCGTGCAATTTCTCGAACTGTTTTCCTGGCGTTTTCTTCTCCCAAAGCCTAGAGAATATAATCCACAAGAGAAAGTTATTCCGCGACCTTCCATGTCTTCTTCATGGCTGAAGTCTCCCTCTCGAAATGTTTGAACAACCGTTGAGCAGTGTAGTCATTTATTGGTATCCTTGCCGCCGGCCTGGGTGCCTGGGCTCCGATTTTTTTTAAGTCGAATAAATTTTTAACCAAATTTCACCAATATCACACGTTTACTTCTTAGTAAAGACTGAATTATGTCTAAGAAGCGAAATGCTGCAAAGCTAAAAACTATTTTCTTTGGTTGAGGATCAACAAGTGTTACCATTCATACATGTGAATATTTACGTAAACGTAAACAGTTTGTTAGAGATTTATTTTTAAAAATAAGTCATAATCTTGAATTCTTTTGCAAAGAAGAAAGAGGAAGTTGTTACACACCAGATTTTTTTCAAAATGTTATACTCCTTCGAATCCATTTTTCTAATTGGATGGAAAAAAAAAAAAAAAGGTTTTGTAAGAATAAATAAAGAGATAAAATTATAACAGTGATCATTTGAATCGAAAGACACGGTAGAGGATGAGTCATGGAGAGGTCGCCAGTCTACAAGCTGTAAAATCCTCTTTAATTTAAGTACCCCGCGATCCAAAACGGGCTGTCAGGAATTTCCTTAATGACGTGTCACTAAAGTTGATTATTTCCTTTTTATTGCCGATTTTACTGATTCTATTTTCAAAGTGGTACTGGCACTTTAATTGCGAATAATAAATGTGTTTGTCAGTTTCCATGTACTACGTCTTTTTTTTTCTATTAAAGACATCTTGTATTTTTAATTGAAGCTTTAGAAAACATTTCTTTCTATTTTTATTTAGATGATACATAAACTTTTTACTTCTATAATCATAAAGAATTTAATTAAAAGTTAAGTGGTACTAGAAGAATGTACAATTTTTTCCAGAAACAAAATCTCACATTTTATTGTTTTTTTTTATTACTTTGTAGACTGCTATTATTATTGTATTAGTCTCTCCAAAGCCAATGCTTCCTTACTTAGGTTAAAAAAAAAAATGTATGAATATTCTCAAAACATGCTATATTCACTTTATTTCTGTAGAAGACAGTTGTGCTGTTCAAATCTAAAAGGCATACAAAATATTAAAGAAGTTGGGAGTATTTTTTATAAGAATATAAAAAAAAAACATGTTTCATCTAGAAGTCATTAAAAAAATGTATAGTTATTTTATATTCACCAAAACTACTAGGTTGACAAGTAACTAGAGTGACCAAATTTTCGATATTTGAAGATTGTGCGTACTTCACAGTTTTCTAAAAATCTTAATTTAATTATAGGTTTTTCATTTAAGATAATTATTTTTTTCGAAGAAACTTTTGGACTAATTTTTTATTTTATTTTTTTTTTTTTTTTGTAAAAATATGCATATTTTTCTCCTCAACACATCTGTTTTTCGTTTTTCTGATTGACATGGCTTGTAAAATTATATGATGTATATATATTACGTACAGAAAGTTTACTTTTATAGTTATATTATTTTTACAAACTTTGTAACAAACGAACTATAAACCGCTAATTAAAATCAACAATATCTTTTTGGGGGATTTAGGAGCAATTGCTTATATGTATTTTTATTATCTTCCAGTAATTTTAAGAAAAAAATAAATTGAAAACACGCTTGCTAATTTAACAATAATTTTATTCCCATACCATTCTATTAAAATATTACGGGTTCCTAATTTTTGTGTTTTGTAACTTGGAGTACTTTCGATGTATCTGTCTGATTTTTTATAAATATTACACCCTCTTAATTATTGAGATTTTTAGTAATGTTGATGTTAGATGTGTTATGTATTATGTCTACGTACGGATAAAAGGAGGCTCCTAAACATAGAAAATTATCGTTACCCTGGTATTTTTAAACATGGTGCTAACAGACTTCTAAGCACAAGGTCACTTGTTCAAACCCGGCAGATGGTCCTGTTATTGGAGTAAGAAATCCTTGTTTCGCCATTCTACGGAGGGGACATGAAATGGTGGTCCCTAGCATGTGCGATGTCAGGTACTCTTTTAAGATCTCTATCATAATTAAACCCGGACAGGCAAAATTTAGGACTCCCACTGTAGCATCATCCAATCAGCTCCAGTAGCATAAAGTGACGTTATATGAATAAACAAACAAACAAGCTATTCTGATAAAATTTAGTATTAATATATCGGGCCAGTTTGTATCAGTTAAGTATGGCGATGAAGTAAAGCCATAAACTCGAAACACTGTATCATGATATTGATACTATCACAGTCATTAAAATAAGTAGACCATGATAAGATGGTAAAGTCATAAAGATAGTTCTAGTTGAATCTCAGCAAAGATAGTGGACACATATTATAATATCAGATGATAAAATTCAGTTCTTAGAGACACTAGGGCTCTACTGTTAAAATAGAAATATCGAGAATAGGACTTCGAATCCGGCCTGGGCGGGTCAAAATTTATTTTGTGTTTTCCTACAGAATGAATCATAGAATAGGTAAGGGATGGATAATTCATCCTGTTTTCCAGTACTAAAAATTAGTAAAAGTACGAGAAAACCACGTTAACACGAGAAAAATAAATTATCGTTAACACCCTTTTATTATTTGTTTGGAACGATTAGTGGTCCTTCTTAGATATAGAGCCAAAGAATATATTGGGTTGTTTCACATGAATTGTCCGTTTTTATAGTTTCTGAAATACATAAAGGATTTTGCAGGTCTCTGTTGTTTTCTTCCGAATGTTTACATATTTAAAGTAAACAGTTTCTAATCCTTTACCTTTGTATTATAAACATTAGCTTCCCAATCAATTACCCACTTTTTAGTATACCTCCAAATATGAACACGGAAACACGCGATTTTCGAGTAATATGTTTGTACGAGTTTAAACTCGGCCATTCAGCAGCTGAGGCCGCTAGAAATATTTGCAAGGCGTTTGGGGAAGGGAGTATTAATGAACGGACTATTCGCCGTTGGTTTGCATGAAGTGCATCTACCGTTTCCAGACATTTAAAGTGTATTGGGAAAGTAAAAAAGCTCTATACATGGGTACCTCATGATCTTATTGAGCAAGGTCCCATGTTTCAAAACATACCGTTCAAAAATTGAAAGAAATGGGCTACGAAGTTCTTCCGCACCCACCATATTCTCCCGACTTGTCTCCAACAGATTACCACCTATTCAGGAATTTAGACATCTTCGTCAAAAGAAAATCTTTTGAAAATGATGATCAAGTGAAAAGTGCGTTTTCAGATTTTGTTTCACTTCAAAGCTCAGAGTTTTTTAGTTCCGGGATAAAAAAGTTAGTGTCACGTTGTTAATTAATGAAATGAAAATTATCTTGTTTTCATATCGTATTTTTAATAAAAATCCTTTACCTTGAAAACGGACATATTATGTGACACAACCCAATAGTATGAATATGGTCAAGAAACGTAACTTAATTTTTGTTTTCATTAATGTTGGGTGACCGTTAATTTTTAAATTTTATTTTTCAGGAGTAGAGCTACGGGGCTAGAATTAACCATCGAATTCTTCTCGTGTCCGATCCTTACTACTTAATACAAAATCTTCCATCTTCCTTATTTTACCGAGTATAAATCATTCATAAACACCTTAATATTCCTTATGTTCCCGATTTGGCACGTATCAGGTACCATTCTTTTCGTAATGAACTCCATTCCCACTTTAAGCCACCAAACAGGTTCCAAACGCACTTTTTTGGGACAAAAGCCTGTGCTGTTCGTTCTATTTAAGATATATCAGCCATTTTAACGTATTTTTGTTCCTTAGTACTTTCAATGGTATGATTAGCATAATTTTAGCTTATTTTTAAGTCATAAAAATATATAGGTTTTGTCGATAATTTCAGATAAATGTCTCTGTAACTAATTATTCTTATATCTTAATGTATATTATATCTTGATATATCTATATTTCTTTTATTTAGCATTGCTTACAATCGTTAGTAGATAAGTTTAAGAAAACTTTGGGTATCATATAACGACTTGGTGATTTTTTAAGAATTTAAAAAAAATGTCATACAAATAAAAATTATTTTTAATATCTCAATATATACACAACATAATGAAAAGAATATTGAATCTAAAATATTTTTGAAGTGCTGCCTATGAGTAGGATTCCCACATGTCTATAATGTTTTTTATTTAATTTTGAAAATGATGATCAAGTGAAAAGTGCGTTTTCAGATTTGTTTCACTTGAAAGCTCAGAGTTTTTCAGTTCGGGGATAAAAAAGTTGGTGTCGCGTTGGGAAAAATGTGTAGAAAAAGAAGGTAAATACTTCGAATAAAATTATCTTGTTTTCATATCGTATTTTTAATAAAAATCCTTTACCTTGAAAACGGACATTTCATGTGACACAACCCTATAAAAAAAAAAGA
This sequence comes from Piezodorus guildinii, assembly GCA_023052935.1. Classification (NCBI taxonomy): domain Eukaryota; kingdom Metazoa; phylum Arthropoda; class Insecta; order Hemiptera; family Pentatomidae; genus Piezodorus; species Piezodorus guildinii. The sequence continues at coordinate 61,755,791 of CM041292.1, forward strand.
AAAAAAAAAAGAAGTTATATCTTGAAGTTGATAAACAAAGTTATCTCATCCTTTCTTATTCTAAATCTATTTTCTCTGTTAATTACTGTATTGAGAGTAGCAGTTGATAGAATACAACATCCCTAAAACTGCCTGATTCCGTTTACAATTCCAAACAAAACTTATTAAGTATTATTAGGATATAAAAATATATATATTTTTATAATGATGGAGTTTTGTTGACGGTTGACAAATTAGATGAGGAAGATGGTTGGGGGTGCGGTCATAAATTAGAAACACACATTTAAAATAAGTGTTATTTTAATTATGTGCCGACGTTTCGGTGTGTTTGGGTCTTCATCAGGGCTAAAAGAAACAAGATAACAACCAATGTAATTATAGACTTAATAATGCGTCAAGAAAGAAAATCCTTTCTCCCTCTTTCCATACTCATATCTTTCTCTGTTACATATTCTGACATATAATTATTAGTTTAATATTAAATTATTTTAAAATTATTTTTTATTCATACTGTTTCTCTTTTGTAATGACTATGTTCTTTTTTATATATTACCTATACTCTTAACCATGTTTTTAATATATTACTGTCATATATCACTTCAAAATTATTAATATTTAAAATTTTAATTGTTCACATATTTTTCCTTTGTCATTTTTTTTTATTTGCTTAGTCTCTCTTTATATATTCTCATTACAATATTATCATCTCAATTATGTTTACTTCCATACTTTATAACTATCATCTTAATTTTGTTTATTTCCATACTTTATAACTGTCACCTTATTTCCATACTTTGTAATTTATAATTGTCATCTTATTATCATTTTACATTTAATTTTATTTATGTTCCCATATTTTATTACTGTCATATTATTATTATATACCTAACGCATTATTAAGTCTATAATTACATTGGTTGTTATCTTGTTTCTTTTAGCCCTGATGAAGGCCCACATTGTAGGCCGAAACGTCGGCACATAATTAAAATAACACTTATTTAAATGTGTGTTTCTAATTTATGACCGCACCCCCAACCATCTTCCTCATCTATATATTTTTATGGGTTATCTTAGCTATCTACAGTTGGTTAATGAATGAACTACTAATTTTCTTACTCAGAAAAACATCCATCTGTATTCCACTTCTATTATTAAAGATTTCACTGGTGACCCGGATTCGTGGAAGGTGAAATATCAGAAAATATAGGTCTCATTCCAAACCAGGCCTAAACAATAACGATCGATCAGCTGGAACTGTCAGAGCAAAATATTTGAATACCAGTCTCAATGATAACGCTTAATATTAACATTTCAAATAATAACATAAGCAATTTATAACTAAAACATTCCAACTTATCATAAAAATCCCAGTTTTATGAATCTTGTTGTGTTTCTTAAAACAATGACTGGTTCTCCTGCCTATAAAAAAGTAGGCGTGTCTATGAAGAGTGAAATCTTTTAGAAGAAATAAATTAGTTTCTTATTCTGATGTTGGTATATTTAGTAGGTTTATTTGTGTCTAGTATCTAGGTTGAAAACCATGGATAACTCAAAATTTGTCCATAACCGATTATAATCAAAATTAAGATTACATCGAATTTTTCGTTTCTTTTAGTATCTTTAGTATCTTCCACGATATGACTAGACATTTATGAGACACATATTAAGCGCATATTTTATTTTTTGTCCTTTTTTTAATTTTATTTCTTGCCTCCTTCCATCCTTGATTAACTAATGAAAGTATGTTTGTTTTTCACTATTTAAAGCTAAGTAAATCATTAAGTTTTCTTGGAGATCCAAAACCTAACGATATAAGGATAATAGTTGCTTGAAATAGACTATTAAAATTTAATTCTCTGCATGATGTGTGATACAGACTATTTTTGTGTAACTTCTGAGAATTTTGTTTGTCTTTAATTTGGTGCCACTTATTTTTCTTTTCGTGTCCATAAATTAGATATAATTGATGTTTTCCAATGAAAACCGTGGATTTTCCTCTCTTAACTTGGAATATCGGAATGTGGTTTGTATAAATTTATTTGTTCCACTTAAGGCCTAGTATCTGCTCCCACAATACGACTGGTTTTTTATGATAAAGCAAGAAATTTAAACTTATACATTTGGTGGTAATTTAAATTTATTTCACAAACTTTTAAGTTAATACCGAGTAGGAATATATAAAGCGGTTATTGGTATAACATATATCGAGTTTATTCTCTACTTCAATTTTTCTATTAAGAAGATCGGGGATAACATCTGATTTTTAAATTTTATTCGATTTTCAAATCGGATAAATAATGAGAAAGTTTAAAAACCTTTTAATTAGAGAAAATACTCTTCGTAAAAGACTTGTTTTTGTTCTATGCTCAAAAATATTTTCATTTCTTCATAATTTTTTCCTAAATGATTGCCGAATTTACTAAATATATTAATATTTAGAAGGGTGTTTAAGAGATGATTTTTGGTAAATTTTATCGAAATTGGTATAGTTGTTTTGATGCTGCAGTCAGTCTATTGAGCTCCTGCAGTTCTGAGTATCACCCGGTTTGAATATTAATTTTGATATTTTTCATAATATTTACTAAACTAAATTATTGGACTAAACCAGTGGTCGGCAAAGTGCGGCTCCAGATATCCACGGAAGTTGCTATAATATTTTCATATAAAAAAAAACAAAAAACATAAATCTTATTTTGATAAATTAAACTTCTTCTATAGATCGAGAATATGTATAATTTTTTGTTTAAGTTAAAAGATAGATAGGCAATTAAAATTTTATATAATTGTAAAAATAAGTTACAACATCATGTTTAATTTTTGTAAACGTAAACACCAACCATTAAACCATGTGAGATAACTTGTAGCTAGCATAACAACCTCCTATGCCAAAGGTCACGGGTTCAAACCCGCAAGTGGTCATAGGATTTTTTAATGGGAGTAAAAAATCCTTAGTTATGCCTGTGTGATGTCAGGTACTCGTTAAAGATCCCCATTCCAATAAAACCTGGATAGGCAAAATTTAGGACTCCCACTGTAGCATCGTCCGATTAGCCATAGTAGCATAAAGTGACGTAAAATGAATAAACAAAACAAACCTTGTACAAGCTACTTAGGATAGCTACTTCTACGTTAATTTCTGACTTTTACGATCCGCTGAAAAAATGGCGTGTTCTTTCCCTTTTCGGTTCTACTTATATATGCGAATAATATTTTTCAAGCATGGACATTATCAATAGTAAACTACATGTATACGAGTTATAGATATTTATTCAAATGAGTAATTGTTCTACGTTAGGTAGTATACACGTAATTTATTTTATATTGGAAATTATTCCTTTTAGCAGACTTTTTTTTTTTTTTAAATTGAGTAAACTGAGAAGCAGTCTTATTGATGAGAACTTAGAATCATATCTAATATTAAAAACAATAACATACAAACCTGACTTATTAAAAATTTTCAAGAAAATGCAAGCGCATTAGTTCTCATTAATAAGTATTTATTTAGTATGAAATTTAGTTTTATTTAGTGTACTACTTATTTAGTGTAATAAAAGTTTACTTAACGAGCAGATTTGGCCCCCAATTTTGTTTTTAACTGTCGTAATGTTCATATTTGGTTGGCTCTTTGGCTAATAATTTTGCCAACCACTGCACTAAACCCTAACCTCTTTTACGAAGAACAATTATTTTAGTTTTAAACATGAATTTTGTAATCACAAAATGTTAATACTGATTGAGTTATAGGTATTTATTCTAAGCAGTAATTGTTCAACGTTAGGTAGCATAATTTATTTTATATTGGAAATTATTCCTTTTAATTTTTTTTTTTTTTTTTTATTGAGTTAAAACCGAGACTGATTACGCAAAGTAGATGACCGTGGACAACCTAATACAGGGACCAATTTTATAATAAAAACATTTATATAAGACTTTTATACTTAATAAATAAAATTTGTTTTCTGCTATTACACCAACGGTGCTAGAAAGTTTTTTGTTATTTATCATACTTTTTTCATAAATGGATCGTATTTTTACAAATATTAACAGTTTAAAAAATTAATATTAACCATAAAAAAGGTCTATTTCAATGTTAAACAAATCTACGTGTTATAGATTTTATAAACAAGTAGTGTTAGAAATAGTTTTCTGTTTAAAACAAAATATAAACAAGAAGTTGTTCTAAAGTGAATCTACACATTTTTTTTCGGGCAATTTTGCCTCCTCGAGTTTCAATATTAATTCATTAGTGAGATGTGAAATTAGAACTGCATCCAAATCTGAAACAACAGCCAGTGCTTTGTATCAATTTTAATGATAAAAGTTAAAACATAATTGTTTAACTAATTGGCTGATAAATATTGATTACATGCTGCAAAGTGATAATACAATACATTGTTAGGTCTTTATCAGTAGTTTATATTAGATCTTCTAAAACAGATAAAATTCGAGGATTGACGCAAGTATTTGATTTGGCTCAAAGCCAGGTTTGTCCGTTGGTCTAAAATAAACGATGGTTCGGTTTTATGTCATTCGAAATCCCACCAAAAACTCACCTTTCGCAGGGATCAGATTCCTAAAATAAAAATAACTGTTGAAGTGAGGACAATAAGTTAATCTTTGTGTACCTGATACTGCATTATAATGTAAATTTTAGTTATCATCCCATTTTTTGCTTCGCTTCAATTTCAAACTGAAATTTCTATATAATATTTTATATATACTATATATATATATATATATATATATATATATATATATATATATATATATTTATATATATATTTTTTTTTTTTTTTTTTTTTTTCACATCAATAATTTAAAGAGCAAGTTTGCATTTGTTTTCAAAATTTTGGTCCATCCGTCTATAGAACGAAACACCCAATAGTAGACTATTGCATATGATCCAAAACAAAATTAACCATTAAATGCTGAGTAGAAATCAATATAAGGAGATTTTTAGTATACGTTGGCTTTCTATTGTACTTGTACTTCTGCACAAAATATAAGTTTTGCTTTCTTCCTGGTATAATAAAGTTTGTCTCTTAAATTGAAAATTTCCGCTCGTGTTTAAAATTTTATAAAAGGAACAAATTTGATTTCGTGTCTACCTGTAAACGATTCCAAAAGACGGGCATAAAAGCGGCTACCGTTGAATTTTTATCAATGAAATATTGGAACTTTGATCATCCATTTAAATTATATCACAATCCATAAACTGTCATATAAATTGATCCAGAGAGAACTTGGAGATTAGATTAAAAATAGTCCATTTTCAATCGCACTAAATTCCGCTGATTATTTTGCATTTATATGAGCAAGCGTATTTCTTTATTACGAGTATCTATAAAATACGGTTTGTACTTAGTACTTTATTTTAAATAGACGGATCAGTATAAATTTGGCTACTTGTAAGTATAGATTGTATTATTTATAGAGTTTATATCTGCAAAGAAATATAATAATTAAATAATGTATTTTATTGTTTACTGCAGAAGTAAAATATATTTGGGCTGGATTGTATAGCGAATTAAGTTTTTCTCCGTGTGACCTTTTACGCTGGGTGATCTGATTTTTTTTTTATGTTTACTCAATAATTAATTTATGAATATAATTTCAGATTTTTACACGCACGCAAGATATTAATTAAAAAAGTGTCAACTCATTATTTTATGGATCACAAATTAATTGCACCTGAAAATAATTGTGCACATTCGATTATATCGTTCATGTTACATATTATTTATTATAGTTAATTATGGAATGATTCTTCTATTTTATAATACTATATGCAATAATACTAATTTTTTTTTTAATTTAAAAAAAAGAAAAGAAAAGTATAATATACATAAAGTTAAGTTTCTTTTAAGATTGTATCTATTTTGAAATATTACTGCAGTCTGTTAAACAACTTAAAAAATAGTTTTTTAATACTTCTTGTGTAATTTATGTATTTTATCAAATGCTCAAGCCATAAATATCATTATTTGTTTTAATTAATTTGAAAAATACATCAAGTTTGTTACTCTTTCAAACACCAGTATTTAAATTCCTGCTACCGATCTTTCTAGAAATATAAACATTAATTTTAATTTAATTCAATTTAATGTTACTTCATGCGTGCATTATGCCATGCTAGGCATTCTTATAATGAATAAATTTTAACATATCATGAGAGACCGGTTTTTAATTAATTTAAAAAAAATTAATTGACTTTGAAAATATTAAAAAAAAGTGTAATATATAATTGATTATGTTATAGATTCCTTCATAGCATTTTATTAAGATCATACTCACATAATGTGTATTTTCTTACTTTTTTGTACAACCATATTTCTTTTAAATCAATATTATATATTAATATTGGTATTTTAAAAATTCTCAGCAATATTCTGTTATGGATTAAACTTTAAAAATATTTTATTATTACCTAGTCATTGTTTTATCTACTATTTATTTCAGTTTTCATTTCTATCTATTCTGTCTTTTAAATATTTTCGTAAAATATATAGGTAGGTATGCTAATATATTTTTAATAAAATACATAAATATATATAGAAATGCTTAATGGCTTATTTCTAGGTGATGATGTAATGAAACACAAAATACATAATTTATTATAGCGCATCGTATTTTGTTTCTGTATTGTTTTAATAATTGAATAATTAATTTTGCAGAAAAGAACTTTAGTAGTATCTCTCTTCCTTTGATGTAAATAATTTTATAAAACATATTGTGCTGGTCATAATTAAAAAAAGAAAAAGAAAGTAGAGAAAAGAAAAAAAGTAGAGCTAGAGCTACATTATTGTAGAAATAAAATTCGATTCAAGAATACAACTCACGGTTCTTTATATTTGCATTAATAATTTAAATTCAACTCATTATTACATTGAAAAGCTTTATCAAATCATTGAAAACAGAAATTCTAATCAAATCGGGGCTTCCCTCTCAGTACCACCATGTTAATTACAACTTCAATGTGATGTAATTTTGTTTTGACAAATTAATATTGTAGTTTGGATCTGAAATTTATATGTTGTCTTTTCATCAAAAATTAAATATTCATTTAATCCTAAACTGAATCAGTAAAATATATATTTATTATTAATATAAATATAAACATAATATTATATATAAATTTAGTATTATACCTATATATTAATCTTAGGAATATAAATTTTAAAAAAATAATTAATGGTGTTACCAAAATAAAAAAATCAATTTATATTAAAATTAAATTTATGGTTTATCCAATAAAAGGTAGTCCTTGCGCCTTAGTTTTTAAATAAAGCCTAAGCTACTAAAATCCATAATTTCTTTCATTTTAGTTCGCCAAATAGTTCGAGGTTAATAATATAAATTTGTTTTAGTAATTATTGTTAATCTCTTCCATTATTTCTCTATTTTTATGTTTTTTCTGTCTTGTTCTTGTAATCAATACAGCCCTGTAGGTACACTGAGGGAGGATTCGAATCAGGCTAGGTTCGTTTCATTTTAGGAAGTAATTTAGATTAGATCATGCTCATGCCCTAGCCCAAAAAAAAAAAAAAAAAATTGAAAACTTGAAAATTTTTATGATGCATGTTTATATTTCTTTAACTTATTTATTATGAAACTCTCATTTTTTTTTCATTTTTAAAAGATTTTATTCTCTATGAAGTAGCAATAAGAGAAACGTTTGGTGTTTATTTATTTATTAATTTGGAGAAACTGATTTTGGGTATTTATTTATTAATTAGGATAAACGAATTTTTTTATTCGTTGTTCGGGTTCTACGCATCTTGACACGTAAAATCTCAAAATTCGAGGGGATTAATTTTTTAGTGCTTTTAGTATAAATTACTGAATTACTATAAAAATAGTTATTTTGTAGGCAAGATGAAAATTTGTTTCCATTTTCCTTTTTTTTTTTTTTTTGTTATCGCTCTTTACCGATTCTAATACTCTATTCATATTATTCTGTATCATAAAAAAACTGGGTATGGGCGTATTTGTGGATATTTCTTTTTTTTTTTTTAAATAATCAGCTGATATCAACGTCTAGGTGGCAGGATCTTGGTGGAATGTCCTGGTATTTTTGTAGCGAATTGAAAAAAAAAAAAAATTGGTCGGCGTACAGAGGAAGACGGACAAACGACTTTTTTTCCTTATTCGGGTTCTACGATCTTGATTTTTCAAAATAATAATAATAATAAAAAAAAAAATAAAAAAAAGAGCTAATTTCAGAATTTTGTTGTACGGTTTGTAAAAGAAAAATATATTTTGAAAAGGCTTACCTACCACAGTTTTCAAGAGTACCCTTGAATTAATAATAATTTTATTTTTCAACTCGTGTTAATTGACTGATTTGGTTTATATTTGTGTTTGAATATATTGGCGAATTTAATAATTTATTTAACAGAGAAAATATATTTGCCAGTACTGCCAACGCATATATGAACGCATTGACATTTCCGAATTGATTTTGAAATGTGCACTGTTGCTGATGTAAATCAGTTAAAATTGTATTATTACAGTATCCACCGTATAGATGCATGAATACTTGATAAATTTTGGATATAAATTATTAATATATCGATTACTAGTGTATAAAACCCATCATGGAACAGCGTTGAATTGTTAATTTGATAATGAAGCAGAAATGCGTGATAAAGGAATCAAAGAGAACAAACGGTAGAGACGAGGAGGGGGGCAGCTGATCAGATGCTGCTAATCAATGGAATAAACTGTACTAATTACTAATAGAGGAGAAGGTGGGCGTGGCCCAGAGCGTAGAGGCCCCGCCCACCGGAGAGGCCACGCCCTCGGGCTCGGGCTCGGTGCCGTCCTTTGTCACGCCCACGCCACCCTGGCCCCCTCCACCGCTGTCCCCACTCCTCCCCCACCCACCCACTCCACCCCCCACCACGTGTCAGTCCCGTTCTGGAAGTCGACGTGTTCGCGTCGCTCCTGTGCTCCAGTTCGTTGTGCGTGCCATCACCGCAGCTTCAGTGTGTTCAGTGAAACAGTTACGACTCCTAGGGCTAAGCAGACATATTGTAAGTGTTAACAAGTGCAATTTTAGTGATTATTATTGGTTAGTACCAGAAATAACGTATTGACCGACTTCTGATTGCTGTCAGACCAGTTTTTACCTTATTTCCATTCGTTTTGTTGATGTGGTTCTTCTTTTATTTTTTCTCTTTCTCTCGCATTCTTCATCACTGTTCATCATGCTTTAATTGTGCGTTAGTTAATACTTATTTTCCCTCTTTCTTTAATTGTGCGTCTTATCCTTGATGTTATTGACGGAAGAGAAAGTTATCAGTATTTTTTTAAACCGTTTACCTTAGCAAAAGAACTCTTCTTATGGTTTTACTGTTGAGCTTCCTGTTCTCCGTCTGTCAATTTTTAAATTTGTTTTTACTGGTGTATTTAGTCAAGTATTATGTATTATTCGTTTTTTTAAAGAAATATTATCAATCTTTCATTTGTAATTATTTCTCACTCTTGCCAATATATGTGTTTTTGTCGTAATGAAAACACTAAATAAACATGATTCACGTACATATAAATAGTTATCATATAGTAGAATCCTTTGTTACTGTTCCTTTCCTGTTTATATTATCCCCACTTTCTAATAATAATTTTCAAAGAATACAAACCTTCATATTTTATTGAAGCACTACTCCAGAATTGTTTACGTATTTCATTGCATTGAATAATATTTTGTTTTATTCTAACCACTTCTTCGGTGGAGTGGTAAGAGATTTTTCTTCTAAATCTGTGTGGCCTTAGCTGGGCCCGGATGCTATCAACCTGTTGAAGACTGTCCTCCCCCTTCATGGAAGCTGAGGTGCCTTTAACAGTCTGTCCAATCCCCTTCCTCACGAATTCTCTTTTTTTGTCTGCCTTAATCCCAGTCAATTATTTCCTCAAATCATTTACTATAATATCTTCAGATACTCCTATAATGATATTTCTCAAAATTAAAATATAATTACCACAGGATCTGTACGTCATAAAATACGTAAATAATCCACTCTGTAACACTAAACTTGAAATTTGTTTCCTATCACTTTGTTTGTCTATTTTTTTTTTTTTTTTACCTGTTCCACAGTAGTTGATTTTGATTGAGAATTTATTTTTTAATTGTCTATGATAAAATAATCTGAAAAACAATTATTATTTTTTTATAGTTAAATAGTTTCGTGTAGTAATATATCATTTTTTATACCTTAAAATTCGCATGTAATTTATTCTAAATAGATTTGATTCATGAAAGTAAATCCACATCCTTGACTGCGATTTGCTAGGTACTTCAAGTTTAATTAATCCAATCAATCTTGATCTTTTTTTTTTCTTTTCTTTTAATCTGTTGCTATGTAATATTCCAGTTGTTGAGAACAGCTATTTTATTACCTGACACTGATAAGAATTTTTTTTTTTAAACCTTAATGCTAACGATCTTAATGAAATATGAACTAGCATTGGAGTTCAATGCTGGTTATGGCGTTTCAAAAAATGAGGTAAATATTTTTTCCACTTCAGAATGCAATAAATGAAATTAATTAACTTAACGTTAAAAATAATAATAATAATATTCGTTCCTTTCGTTATCTGTTTTGCTGTTTATTTATTATTGTATAATATTTTATGTTATACTATAATATTTTAATAAAATAATAATATCGTCATCATTAACAATGAAAAAATTCAGATTTTTTGCAATTAAATTTGTATTGATAACGGTTTTAAAAAGATTAATTTAAAAAACTATTTTTTTCTGTATCTTTATTAATTTAAAATATGAAATAATAAATTTAAACTATAAAAAAAATTGATGAATGGAAAAATAGCTGAATTTACTTCAGTGTGTAATGTTTTTTATCACTAGTCAAGTCCGTTTTTCTTGGCACTGATAGCAATGATGTTAAATTAAAAAAAAAAAAAAAATATAATAGCTAATATATTATTTGATTTGTTCAAAGAGTACATAATCTGAAGATGTTTGCTTTTTAAAAAATAAAAAGGTCTATCAGATTCATTGTGAACTTCTGAACTCCCACTAACTTACTCCCTGGTAAGTATGATGAATGTGGCGTATCTGAGTGAAACCTATTCTGTTTAATGTATTTATTTTTATATAAAGAAAGCTCCTCAACATGTTGCAAATATTTGAAAGTTTGAATAATTAATCATTATAGAAATAATTCAAAAATTTGATTAATTTTTTTAATAATGAACATTTTGGGGATTTATGTTTTAAATATCGAAAAACAGTAGTGATGTTAAAAATATAGATTTTCCGTTTTAGAATTCACTTGTTAATAACAATAAATTTTTTCAAAATTGAAATATGTTTTTTACTTACGAATAATATTATTTTATATCTTAATTTGTAGGAATAGCGCCATAATAATATAAGTTTACTGATCAAACTAAATTGCATTTTTAAATTATGTTCAGAGAGTAAATTGAAAAAGACAACTTCGACAAATAATTATCTTTATTTTTAATATTCTGCTTAAATTAATGGATCATAATATATCCATTTTGCTTCAGTAATTAGGTATATTAATCATGTGACATATCATTACTTAGTTAATGGACATTGACTGTTTTTTATTATTAGTGGTTATACATGTTCTTCAATTTATTTTGAATGTGGTTTTGCTTTGATTACAAAAAAGAAAAAAAAAAGATTTAATATCTCAGAACGATATCCTTAAAAAAATTACATGTATACTTTAAAGATATAAATGAATGATAATTAAAAATAATCATTTTAAATAAATGAACTTTAGTTTTATATTTTATTTTTAATAATTTAAAATGAAAAAAAAAGATATATATATATATATATATATATATATATATATATATATATATATATATATATATTGTGTGATGTGTGTGTGTGTGTGTGTTTTCAAAATTACTTGAACTCATTTAGACAAAGTAAACCTTTTTTTTTTTTTTTTTTATTCTATTAATTTTTTTTTTTTTTTGTATGTAGCTTATTTATATTTTTACAAATATCTTTTCTCTATTTATATTCATTATACCTAAAATAATGAAATTAAGAGACATTTGTCGGTTTAATATGGAAAAAATCTGTGAACTGAATGTTTTTTTAGGATTAAAATATTTATTTATTTGAAATATTCGTTTTCATTTGGTTTTAGGTTCTAATTGATTTGAAGTAATATTTAATATCAAATATATTGTACAACTCGCGATTATTTATCAACATTCTAAGCGGCTTCATTGAAGGATTTATTTTATGATCAGTTATGAAAAATTATAAACACAAATAAGGTATAATAAGTATTTACATCGCACACGAGACAATTATTACTAAATCTTAGAAATGTGCAACTTTAGATAATATTTATTCTGTACTAATATCTGGTACCTATTTTATTTTTCTAAATTATTTATGTAGGTCATGAGGCCAGATTCTTATCAGATGACTCAAAGGATTGTCAGAAATTTATTAAAAAGATAACTTGATAAGATAAAATCAGCGATTCCCTTAAATTTCAGGAGTCTGCTGTTACTTTAAGAATATGTATAATTCTTACAACAATGGACGGGGTAGTAAGTTTGCTTACGAATTGGTGGAATTCTTATTTAGGACTTATCACACCTTTTGTTTTTTTTAATTTTTTTAATTGAGAAGAAATTCTATAGTTACTTCAGACACCGTTGTTCAAAATAGTTTTGATTAAATGCATTGTATTAAATATTTTAATGTTGATTAATTGGCTGAGCATCTAGTATCGTGTTTGAGGATACCATCTGAATCGTTTGTAAAAATGAAATTGAAAAGTTGAACATTTAGAAAAACCTTCAACCTGTCATTTTCGGTTTACAAGGAGAGTACCTATGTCTGTCAAACCATCACCAGTTGCAAGCCGAACCAAACGGTTAATGTAAAATCCTTTTTCACACTTACGGTTCTCTTAAAAGAAAGTATCAAAGGAAATAAAAATACACGATTATTTAACTTTCACAAGAACGCAAAAACTAAGGAGAAGTACGCAAATAGAAGGATTCATCTGTGTCAAAGACGAAGACAACGATGTGTGACTCAAGTCCAATCACTCGTTTAAGTGTTTGATTAACACTATAATCTGTCATCCTTTGCTTTTGCTTACTATCAGAAGTCATTCAAGTATTCTTTGCATTTTATGGTAAACTTTGATATATTTATTTAGGCAATTATACATTAAAAAAAATTGTAATATATCTGAATAAAAATTGTTAAAAAACAAACAAAAACTTCTTATTTTATATGTTTTTAATAAACTACTCTTCATTCATCCCTCTGAGGAAGAGTTGTTTGACTTGAAATTCTAGATTTTTATAATTTTTTTATTCTTTTTTTATTGAAAACTAATAGTCCCTAACTTTTTTTTCGATACTATTTCAAACATTTTGATATTGGCCTATGATATCCCGACATCTTTTTTTTCGGCATTACATTACAGGCATACAGTCTGAAAGAATTAAACCCTATAATAAACTTCAAGGTATCTTATAAAACTGGACTGTAAATCTCATTTTAAGTCCTATTCCCTTAATTTTGTTATCAGTAACACAATTATGGGAGGATTGTTGCACTTTTATTAATCAGCTTTCTTCAGTTATTATACTTTTGATTTATTTCGTTTCTGTCTTTCATGGTTTTGCTAAATAGATACTTGATTAATTTATCATAGAAAAACTAGCTAGGACTCTAAACATTGTTTTTATAATTTATGCCAATGTTTCGGGGCGATCAAGGCAATGAATCATTTCTGAGATAGATTAATATTTTATTGGTATTTGTAGCTCTGGAACACCGGAAGGATCTTGCTCTGATGATGGTTCACATGATTGGGATGAAACGTTGGTATACATAATCATATTTTTTTAAAGATTGAGTCCTGTCAATTGTCTCTTCATTAATTTTACACTATACTACACGGCTTAATTACTACTTTTAAGTTTATTTAAGCCTGGTTTGGTACTTTTTTTTTTTTTTTTTATAAATTATTTGCAAAACTGAAATAAATTATTGAAATTGTTTTTCATTATTGGTAGTTCCAAACTAGAGTTTCAGGTAACTTGTCGCAGAATAAATCTTCGTGATTTGATAAAATTAAAAAGTTTTTGAACATAAAATGTTGGAGTTTTTGATTTTATAATTTTACTTTCACTTACCTTTATGAAATATATAGTTAGTGAACATACTGCGGAGATAACTTACGCCCTAGATGTTACAGCATTTTTTTCAAAAAATCAACTTACCAGAAAAACCACTATATACCATGCATTTTGCACCTTTTTACGATTTTCTAAAAACGGCTATAACGATTTGATTAAACTCCCTATATCAACTTCAAATTTAAGTGGCTTTAATATCATATTAGTTTCATTCTGATTGAAATAGTCTGACAGAGCTTAAATTCCGATTTTTTAATTTTTTTTCCCCTAAAGTACGTCCAAAAATTACCCATATTGCATTATAAAAAAAAAAAAAAACTGGTAAATATATAAGTTGAACGAATTCGATATCCAACTAAAGGAGAAAACTAAAAAAATATATTTTTTAATGTAATACTTTTTTTTTTTTTTGGACATATGAACAGTGATATAGATGTGCAATACACTGTTTTAGCTATAAATGTTAGACAATTTTAATGGACTGTAATGAAAAACCAATAACACTAACTGGTTGTTTAAGATAGTATTATAATAAATTTTTTAATAAAACACATGCTTATATCGAAACTCAATTTAATTAATTATTTAAAGCTTTTTCATCTGTAACTGTATTTGAAAAATTCTTAAATGGATTTTAACAAGGGATGAAGTGAAAGTCCGTGTGTTGCACGTAACAGATTTTTTACGGAATATGATCCACATCTTGAACATAATCCAGAAATCACTCTAATTATGTTCGATAATGTACCTACTCTAAAAAGCAAATTTTATTAAAGGGTTTATTAATTAAAACTTATAATTACTAATATTATGGAACGAAACATGAACGGAATAATTTTTTCTGAACAACTGATGATTTATTGCGTTAACATACTCCACTAAACCCTATACTCTAACTGTAAAACAGCTCATAAAAAATCTATGGAAAAAATCATTTTTTGTCTCATTCTTTCAATAAAACAGTTCTGGCTATTTTTCATTGAGTTCCTCCACTAGCCCATGAGGCGTTCCTACCTGTGCCCGAAAGCCATCCACCCTTTTGGTTTTTACCGAAAGTGACTACTCCTTTGAGATTTGGTTACAGGTAGAAGAGCGCCCTACCTGGACGCTCGGACCCTCACCCGGTCTTCTACTTCTACCTTCATCAGCCCACTCCGTTAAATAGCCGGTTGTGTGTAAAAATATTCTCCCCAACTATTTCCTAGTTTCCCACTATTTACATCTGCCGGCTGGCGGACTGCCAAGGCGTCGCCAACAACACTGCCAAGTTGTATCGCCTTGGACCTATCGTTCCGTCTGATTTATATACTCTTTCCAAATCGAACTACCACCATCCGGTTTATTAAAAACTCCTAGCAGTTGCCAAATAGCATATAAAATGATACGGAATATTATTGCAATTGGGAGGGAAAATAGGTGTCGGATTTCTTATGTTATTATTGATATTTGAGTCGATCAGAAGTTCATGTCGTTTCATCTATTTTATTTATTTTTTCTCTTCATGTATCTTTATTCACACCTTTCAGAAGCTATCTGACAATCAGTAAATGTGCTGTACAAATTTGAGATCAGGCATGGTAGGCGTGGGGAAGGAAAGTGCCCAGCAGCACCTCTTCCTAGGCTTTAATTTAGCACAAGAGGTCTCTCATCCAGCTTCTCTTTAGCCTTCTTCTGACTGGCATTTCAGCTACTGACATGTTGTTAATCAGTCTAGTGTCGTGTCCGTTAAGTTTCCTATGAAAACGAGAATAGAGTATTGGTATATGTTGATCAACTGTTGGTTGTTGTAATTCCGTATTTAGGGTTTTGTTGTTTACGTACCAAGAAGCTGTTGTTGTGAGTCTTAAAATTTTTTATTGAAATGTTTGCAGTTTTTATATGTAAGTCTTTTTTTCTGAACCAAAAATCTGTGAAGCGTAAGTCCATACTGGTGTAAGTAGGTATGTGTATGTATTCAGTTTCGGTCTATTTTATTCATCTATTTTATGAAACATACTTTTACATTTTTCTATGTTGTTTTATGAATAACTATTTAATTATTTATACTGATTTAAAACATAAATATTTAATTCTTTATGTAGTATTAGGAATAAAAATTGTATTCGATGTGTTATTAAATTACTTACCATAATCGTATTAAGATATTCACTTTTTCTTATTGTTTTAGATTTTAGAAATAAAGATTTAATTATTTATTTGGACAATAATTTAATTTGCCGTATTAAAATTATATTAAGATATTAAAGTAAGCATTAGGAATTTACCGATGTATACTATTTTGTATCTTTCCTTTCACCCAATACTAACAACAACTGCTAACACCAAATGGGCAAAACTCCATGGCTGAAAGATGCATGTATTATTATCTAATCTATTATTACCATTGATTATCTACCATTATCAAAAAATATACCGTACTATTGATTATCTATATAATCAAAAAATCTATTATTTTGTATACGTTTTTCAAGATAGCTTTGCTTATTTTATTCTGTGGATCGTCCTAAACACTTCTTTTTACTACTCACACATATATATACCTACATATATAATTTTATTTTATTTTTTTTACATCTCTTTATTGCTTCCTCACTTTGGGATCCTTTTGTTCAAATATTAAATGTATGTAAAAAATATAGGAATACTAATTATCCTCTCATGTTTTAGATTTTAAACATTAAAGAACAAAGTTAGTTTCGTGTCTGTAATCAAATCATCTCATCTTATTTTTATTTTTTTTCTTATTCTGCCACGTCTAGCGTTCTTAATCATCCGTCCTTAATCATCATCATCAAAAGAATCATCCGTCCGATCAGACGCATTCATTTAATTATTAATTATTAAAAAAAAAATTTAATACCTATCACCGTTTTTTTTTTTTTTATATGCGATGTTTAGAAGAAATGTAAGCAGTTTAAAAATCCATATTTATTAATTTTGTCAAATTAAATCCACTGCTTAATACGCGAATATTTTATCTCCTTGAATTGCCGATATTTCGAAAAATTTCTTTCGTTTTGGTCCATTGGAAGAAAATAAAAGACCATTGTGGTTTATATCATCTTAACCAAATCCTACTTTGGACTTACGGGTGTGCTAACATATTTTCCTAGCATGATTCAAGAAAAAAATTTCGTGATTTAGTCTGTTGTTTAATATTATTTTATTAATTGTCCTGTATAAGCATATAAACATTACTAGAATATGTGTATTAAAAAATTATCTTTTCTGTTAGTTGGATAGGCCAATCTATTAAAATTACAAACAATAGAAAGGTTATTTTATTTTTCCATATATTATCTGCTGCATACAAATTAAAATAATGTGATGTATCTGTTCAAATAGTACTACTCAACAGTCGCTGACTATTCAGTATATTATATCATAATGGGATTTAATAAAACACACTGTATTTATATGAAAATTAATAATGACATTAAAATTAGTTTATAATCTATGTATCTAATATAATCTAATGAATATCATCATTATTCCTTAAGGGACAGAATATAATAATACTAAATAAATATATTTTAAAAATATATAAAGTAAATATAACTATAAAGTATTAAGATATGATTGGATACCCCAGCAACATACACTTTTTGATTTTAATTTAACTATTGGAATCTTGTCTGAAAAGATATTTCATCTGAGATTGTAAAATGTAATTAAGAGAAAACCTGGAAATGTGTTTAAAGGTATACCTGATTACACGTATTCAATTATTAATATAATCAATTATAATTAATAACTGTTATAGTTTATAATCGGAGACTTTTAAGTGGGAAATTCTTGATAATGTTTTTCTCCAACTTTTTTATTGAATCTGACACAGTACTGGGCAATAGGTATTAATCCAAGTTTTCTGATAAAATAAATTTTAAAATTATTCAACCTATTGCAAAATTAAAAACCTATAGTTTTCTTTTAGACTCAAGAAAATTCGGTAAATCGTAGTTTTTCCGTATTTAGTCTAATACTGAAATGCATGTAAGACGTTCGTGGAATAAGCTACTTGGAAGCAGCTTTTTCTTGAAATATCCATTCTGGAATCCACAAGGCGGTGTTTACCCTGATAAGGGGCATGTTGTTTGGGGATCATCTCTACATGAGCCTGGAGTCTCTTCCACATTCGGGGTGGAGGTAGTTACATTTCTTATCTCTGCTTACCAACAGCTACTAGGCGGCGTGCTCTTTAAATTCATTCCCTTTTTTATATCTCTTATAAATTTGTATGGAGGAAATGTGATGCTAAGAAGAAATAGACAGGAAAATAAATAAATTAATGCCAATGAAAGTTAGTTAAGTAAATGTAAACTCGTATCAAATGGTAATTTTGCTTTCATTCCTACATGAAAGAAGTAAACTAAAGACGTTTATTTAAATTTATTCGAGTAAAGTGCCTTATTACTTTGTTTACTACTATTAAGTTTCTGGTAAATTTTAGGAAAACAAAATAAAATTAATGATTTTACTTTACTCCCACTTAGATTTTTTTCGATCCCTCTACTAGTAAAAATTGATCAGTTTATATCATTTATCTTATTTCTATAGGGCAAGTTATATTTTTAAATATTTTTTTTAAGAGGAATATTTGAATTTCGATAAACCTATTAATTGGTCCATTTGATAGACCAATTAATAGGATCAGATTTTTCAGTGAATGTATTGAGGTTATATGCGTGCATATATTTAGCCAAAGAAAGTATATGTACGAAAAATATAATGAATTGATATTATTAATTAAACTTAATCAATTTTATTTGTATTGTTTCTGTGTGCTATTATTACAAAAATATAAATTATAATTTAATTAAATAATTTTATTAAATAATTAATATTTCTTAGTTTTTAATTTTATTCCCATTAGAATCAATTTGTTTTTTTCGTTAGTCTATTACTTTAATAGCTGCATTAAAATCTAGATTTTTTTAAATTTACTATATATATTCTTTAGATAAAATCGGGTAGGAATTTATATATATATATATATATATATATATATATATATAATATAATTATATATATATTTATTTTTTTTTTTATGTTAGGGGGTTCTTGCCTTGGTACTGAGAGACTAAAGTGAAGGGGTCCGCGAAAATCTTTTGTTGGAAACCATTGCCACAAATATCGATGATTTGTATTCAATGTCGTCAGTTATTCCTAAAAAAAATTCCTTTTTATTGCACATATAAGATCACTTTCACCATCGCATTTTATACTACTAATTAATTATTATTTTATGATTAATTATAAAATCCTATGGTTATGAAATAATAGACAAAATTGTAACGATGGATATGAGATGCAATTTTAATACTGCTTTAAGCAAATATGTCCTTCACTTTGTGGTTTAATAATTATTATTAATTAATAACATATTATAGTAATATGAAGAGATAGTTGTGTGATTATTTATAATACTCCAAACTCTTCAAATTAGATATAAAGTCAAGGTCTACAAATAATTCAAACTGAGTCAGTTCTGAATTAATCTAGCCGAAATTATTGTGGTTATTAGGAGGATAAGAAAGGAAGTTAATTTATTTTCCCCCCTTTAAGTTACTGTTTGACTGTTTGAAAATAAAAAACGCTGCAAATTATTACGCAATAGTTTATTATTTCCAAATAACAATATTAGGGTATAACTGTTTATATACCTGTTTATAGGCACACAAACACTGATTTCAAAACGCAATATATATTCTAGTTGTAAACCAATTTCAATGATTCTTGTTTCATTTGGTCCAAAATTTAATTCTCTATCAAATTTGGTATTTATTTATTAGGAGAAACGGTTTTTTTTTTACTCGTTTTTCGGATTCTTAGCATCTTGAAACGTAAGCTCTCAAATTTTGAGGAGGGGTTATTTTTGATTTTTTTTGGTCGATTACAAAGGTTCATTATTGAAAATAATAAAACAAAATCCATAAATAAAATAAACTGTTCATATTAAATTTGATGGTACTAAATACATTATTCAGAACAACCGTATTCGTTTTCGCTCCTGTGAAATATATTCGTAATCGTATTTTTGAATACGACTATATTCGGATTCGTATTCACAAAACTCGTTATTCGCGAATTCCTTCTTATTTTGGAATACATATTCGCCCAACCCTGGAACTGACAATGGCTAAGCTGGCTCCCCCGCAGACCCTACCTCCCCCGACGGCTTCGACCAGATTGAAGAGCAATGAAGACAAGAGTTAGGTCGATATATGTATATAACTGGTATAAATCCGGAGAAGTCGCCGTCTGGCCGGGCGGGCCGGTCGATCCCACTGTCTCCCTCCAGAGCTCCTCTTTACAATTGGACAATTAGCCCCGTATCCTCCAGCGTCCTCCAGGGGTTAGCCGCTACATCAGCCGCCTCGTTAGCTCGCCAATTGGTTAAACACCGCTTTGTCTCGCTCTATTTCTCCGAGCTCCTGTATCAGTCAGCTGCCTCTCCTGCAAACACGTTAGCACTCTTGGCAAACTTGCTAACGGATTGATGAAGCCTCTTAGCGCGTGATGATGGTGGAGACGGATTAGACCATTTTACATTTTAATGCGGTCATATTTATTAGCCGAAAAGTTTAGGGTGTATAGTCTAGCCTACACGTCACATTAGTTTCAGATTTATCAGAAACTGTAATTTGAGTGCAGAAAAAAAAAATCTGGTGCGGGCAACACACGACTTTCATTTACCTCCGTTTTTCAAATCGATTAGAGAATTTTCAAATACAGATAGAGATAAAAATGAGTGAAAACCATTAAAGAATTAATTAAATTGAATTTTTATAGAAACATGTGTTTTATTAAATAATCGATTATATATTTATCTAAAATAAGCAGTTAGTTTTATCGGCTTCTCATCACGCTTTATTAACTTTTACAAGCTTATGTATAAGAAAATATTTTTTCTAAACTTTAGCTTTCAAACGGTATATTATACTTCTATATTACTATTCTTATGCTCAAAATAAAAAAATTGCATTAAAAAAATATTTTATTAGTTTTCTATTTAGTTGTTTATCAAATTCGCTCAACTTTTATATTTAGCTGTTAATTATCAATGATAACGAGATAATATAGTTATTTTTATAGAACCTACAGAATTAAAGATCCTTTAGAGGAAGAAAACTAGAAAATCGGCATTTAAGTCCTGTCATACTATTTCAGTCAGAATGAAACCTACTTCATATTAAAGCCCATTAAATTTTACATCGATATAGGGAGTTTAATCAAAATCTTTTGAGGTGTTTTTGAGAAAATTTTAAAAAGGTGCAAATGCATGGTATAAAGTACGTACATCTTCCGGTAAGCCGATTTCGATGAAAAACCTGCTGTAAACATCTCGAGCGTATACATAACAATATTTGTATACAACATAGGTGTGTTAAGTAAACTTAAATTATGAATTTTTTTTTCTTATCCGTTATCCGATGTCACCTCACTACTAAATAACACCTATCCCAAATTTCTATAAATAATACTCAAGTTGAAGTTGTAAAATATCTTGGGAAAAAAAAATGAAATTAGTTTACAATAATTAACCAATTTATGAGATAAATGATTATTTTCATATATTAAAGTATTGGATTCTGGAAGTGAAAAATTAACCAATCCTTATTTTCGTAATTATACATATGCTTTATTTTTTAATCGTTTTTATTTATTTTAGACACTTAAATTACTTTTTAATTATCTAATTAATTGAGCTAATGTTTTTATGTTAATGTTATAATAACTCAATCGCTCGTTTTTCACCTCGTCATGATTTTTAATGTTTTTACAATACATCAGATTAATAATACCGATTATACTTTATTTTATGACTACTTTAAACATTGGCTTATGACTATATCTTCATAATATGTTTAGGATTAATATGAACATTAAATGTCTCCCATTTTCCTCTCCAAATATTATCTTTGAAATTAGAAAGGATACCTCACATATTTGTATTTTTAATAAAATATGTAAATTACCCCAGCCAGATGGTGTATTCCTATAATTGGAAGCTTGTGGATATTTGTGATTTCTAAATCCTGCCTGATCTTAAGACCTTATAAAACTTTCTAATTACACGCAAGTTATTTGATGACTTGTAACTACTTGCAGGACAGCATTTCTCTCCAACATAGTGGATAATTCCTTTATGGAATAAATATTTTATTGGTGTTTCGAAATAGCACTATTCATTTAAATATAATCACATATTTATGATAAAGCATAAAATGCCATCTTTAACTATTTTTGATTGAATTTCGGGCTCCTTAATTGATTTATTTTATCTATTTCCTTTTCTAATTTATTAATACGCGTTAGAATATGTTGGTTGTAAAATGGGTTTTTAGCGTTTGGCGATATGAACCGAACAAACCACTTGCTCGATGCTTTCTCTTAAAGCACCATCGCCATACAGACTGCAAATTTTACTATCCGTCTGTGCAACGGATTATTCCTTTTTGGAAATAAAACATCTGGTGCGGGCAACACACCCCTTTCTCTTACCTCCGTCGTTAAAATCAATTAAAGAATTTTTAAATACAGTTAGGTATAAATTGAGAGAAAGTAATAAAGAACTCATTAAATTTAATTTATATAGAAACTTGTGTTTAATAAAAAAATTATTGATTATATTATTATCTAAAGCAATCAGTTGTTTTATCTGCTTTTCATCACTCTTTATTAACTTTCACAAGCGTGTGTATAAGATAATATTTTTTCTAAAATTGTTAGCTTTCCAACGGTAAATTACTGTTATTATTTTCAAAAACATTCTCCTTTAGTTGGTTATCAAATTCATCCAACTTGTATATTTAGCAATGTTAGTTGGATGATATGGTTATTTTTATAGAATCTACAAAATTAAAATTACTCTAGAGGAAGAAAATTTAAAATATCGGCATTAAAGCCCTGTTAGACTATTTCAATCAGAATATAGCCTACATGATATTAAAGTCCATTAAATTTTAAATCGGTATAGCGAGTTTAATCAAAATCATTAGAGATTTGAGAAAATCGTAAAAAGGTGCATGGTATGAAGTAGCATTTCCGGTCTGCCGATTTTAGTAAAAAAAAATTGCTGTAACATATCGAGCGTATAGTATTTTTAAATATGAAATTTCAGTTTTGTACGTCTTTTCGTTTTCGCGCTAGACCACATACAGGTAGGTACTTGGTTATTTGCCTACTTTTTCGGGAATTGGTTATTTGGACTCAGGGGTCCCTAAAACGTGTATTTTCGTTTAAAACTAGAATTAAAAAATGTTCACGATCGCAATAATTTCCCTTACTCTATATTTCTTTTATAGGTAAGTGAAAATAAAATCATTAAATGACGAAAATGAATTTTTTCTCTTCCACAAGCAAACTACCACTGATATATAAGGAATCTTTAAGTCGAAATTGATGCATAAAAGCACCTTAACTAATCCTTTTTGAGAATATGTAAACATTATTGACCCAGTAAACATGATTTTATAAACACACAGAGGATGAAATCCTGAAAAATGCTACGAATGTATTTTACTAGACAATAGTTCAGTGTTAAATATTGCTTTGTTTAGTTTTCTGTTGGACAGCAGAGAGTACCAATGATTTAGATTTTTTTTTATTAAGTAGTGATTACAATTAACAAGTTATCAACAAAAAGATAATTGAAGTCATGAATCTAATACTCATTAATTATTAGAAATTTTCCGTTTGGTATTTTGAGGCTTTTCGAGTAGTAATAAACTACATGGTTAATCCCTATCTAACATATAAAAAGATAACCACATGTGGTTTTGACTAGGAAGCAGCTACCCACACTAAATCTAAGTTGTTCCACTGCACCAGAAGATGGCATTGTTAGCCGAAACGTAGTGCGAATATATTATTTTCAATAAAATAGTGGTGAAGTGACATCAGCCTCCAATTTTATCTATAAAACATTTGACCTTCACCTAAAAGAATCTACACCTTTAATTTATTTTATTATTTATTTAGTAACCATGGAGGGAGTAGTAGCAAGGATTCGTTCAGCTTCTTGATCTGAAGTTGTGATATTGAATTATTTATTCGATGTTTTTGGATAACCTCTTTATTTCGATAGCTTCGACTGATTTAACCTCTGAGTTCATCCACCGATGAGATAGCAGAACCATACCTTAACTTGCGTTAAACACGTGACACTGTAGTGCTGAGTTTTCTATTTTTTGTCAATCTGTTGACAAGATTATTTATTAATGTGAAACATATTTTTTGTTTATATTTATATTTCAGTTTGCTGATTCTAAAAAGAAATCTATTAAGAAAAAAAAAAGGGAAACACAGGCCTCACTTTGTTTACAGTTTGCTTAGAAACCAGCGCGCACGAAATAGAGATATGTCGTTTATCGCTGATTCAGCAGTTTACATTAGCTCGGCGTCCTGTGTTATGTTGGCAATAGTTATCAGGACTGGGTTTACAAACATTTTCCTCAACACCGGGCTACGGGTGCTTTTATCGAAGTTATTGCGATCCATTAGGGTCCTAGTTTAATATAAACACAAGGGCTCCCCCATCTTTGATCTACCAAATTAAATTCCCCAAATGTTATTTCGTGTACCACCTATTTGTATTCACTCACTACTTAATAGCGTATTCTAGTTTATTTACAACAGGGCGAATTACGTTTCGAAAATTACCGGCGAACGTAAACAGGTGCTTTGTACGGTTGGAGGAATAGCGATTTAGACGGCATTTGTTTTGGTTCCATTGGAAACACTTAGGTTATGGATTGGTTAAAATAACCCAACAAGAGAGCGGGAGTATTTGTAGAAGTGGGAATGGACCGGACGGTGTATGATCCGCATGTTTGGATAGTTCCGGAGTACAGAGAGGGGGAGGGCAGATGTTGGTCGAACAACTGTTGCTTCTGCAGATTCTCACCTGTTTTTCTTTTCAGCTTTTCGCATTTGTTCAAATCACTATACCTTTTGAGTTTTCTTCTTTGTTCCCTACACTATGAACGTTGCTGTGATGTTTGCTCTGACCATCTCATTGTTTCTTATGCAGTATTATTAATCCCATATCCAATAGAAACCGAGAATCAGCTGTTATTACCGTTGTGCAGAATGAAAAAAGAATATCTTTGGTCGATGGTTTTTCGACATCATTAGGAAGGTTTTTTCCGTTTAAGGAGAAAACTGCCTAGTCATGAATGCCTGTGGTTTGTCTGAATTCTTAAGGGTTAACATGAATAACACTTAGAAGTAAACTTATTATATTTGTGTACAGGCATTTACGCTGCATTTCATGCTTGTGTAAGTAGTGCTTAAGGAGGAGTCGCCCTGATGAAGGCCTAAAATTTATTTAGAAACGTGAGAACATTACATATTAAGTGTGAATTATTTGATGAACGAACCCTCAACAAACTTTTCTAATTATTCTTTCTTAATTTATTTTTCCTTAATTTATTATTGATCTACTATTAATATTTCATTTGAATTTGTTTCAAATTTTCGTTATGTGAGAACAAATAATAAAAAACGCATTTAATCACAATTTCTCAGTGATACGTTTAATGTATATAAAATATCGATTGATACCGCTTATCTAGCCTCTACTAGACAAAGCGGGCAGGCTCTTTTTGTCCGAATGAATGTAAAGAAGAAGAAAGAATGAAAAGATGTTGGAATAATTATAGAATAGATGTAGGAGATGAGGTTGGGAGCGGTGGCTACCTGTCCAGGTAAATACCCCCCGCTGTTGTTCACCATAAACAGGTTAGTTTTTATTTTATTTTTTTAAATTCCTCCTGTCATATTCGGTCGGATGTCATCCTGAAATTCCTTCGTGGGACATTTTTCAAATTAACAAACGTATACTTTTTAATGGCTGTGAATAAAACTAGTGATTTATTTTACGGCTAGTTGGAAGATCGATAAGGATTTGTATGAATTATTTATAGCATATTTTCGTATAAATGTTATTATTCCGATTATACCATGTACCACGTGAATTGTACACCCTAACTATGCACTTGATAAGATTCATATAAAAAAAAAATACATATAGCATTCGTACTTTTTCTAGACCAACGACAGTGCAATGAGGTGATTAGGCCTTGATGACGCTCAGCCGCCAGGTTTTTCCAATTTTTTTGGGTACCCAATTTATAGAGTATGGGTCTGACCCAGGAGGGTATCCGTTACTTAGGGTTGCCCCCGACTGAATTAACAGAATAATATTCTGCCACAGCCGGGTTTCGAATCCAGAACCTGGAGAACAGTAGACTATTGCTCTATCCACTAGACCACGCCGCTACCATAAGATTGATATGAAAAGCAATAATAGTTTATTCCTCCAGATACATGGATGAACAGAAAACATATTTTTGTTTTCGAAATAAATTATTTTATATTTAAAAATACTAGCTGAGTAGGTTTTAGAACTAGTTATGAATAGCTTGATATCAAACATACATACGTTACATGGTTTTCAAACTTTAAACTATTAGTATTTGTTAATTAATAAATTATCATTCACATAATTAGTCTATAATCATTAGAAATATAAGCAGATCTTGTACTGATCCATCATTGTATTATTTCTGAAATATCCATTCGATTTTATAAAAAATATATTGTGTTCAAATACTAATTATTCCAGGTTGTGTTTTTTTCCCATTAAAAAGAATAAACGAACGAATCCCAATTAAACTGGTAGAACACAATTAAAAAAAAAAAAAAGTTCGGAGGTAGATTTCATATAGAATTGAAATTTAACAAGCGAAGACTTTAAAATTCTAACGAAATTACAGGATGCATTGTTATTAATAACCGATAGATTTTAAACTTTTCAAATTCTAAATGATTGTTTTTAAAAATAGTTAACATATTAGTCAATACAATTAGATTTTTTTTAATTATATTGTTTATTTCTAATAATCGATGAATTAATTGTCATTTTATGTAATTTTGTTTATGAAATTCCATCATCTACAGAACCTGAGATCGTAGACTCTATGGGGAATAGAATATTTACTTAAGTTACTTATTTTTTTGATAAAATAATTTTATCATGTTCTCTCTCCTATATATATTAAAAAAAAAAAAGTCGTATGATGGTTCATTTCCATTAACTCCAGATTTCAAATGAATATTGTTTATTTAATGGATCAAATAATTTATTTACAAAAAAATGATATTTATGAATTCTTAAATTTCATTTTCAGTTGTAATATACAGTCCGTTTTACTGGAATGATTCTATTTTATTCTAGAACATTTCCTTCTTTGTTTGTAAAAATATCAGCTATTATTAATAAATATTACATCTCTTATATATTCTCATTTTTTCTTCTAAAAATTGGCATAAAATATATTTGTTATGATACCAATATATTTTTAAAAAAATCTAGTATTAAAGTTTTGTTTGAATAGTTTGTAAATAGACTATATATGTTGGTCTTTGTTCAGAAATGATCGCCAATGAGATTTAAACGTGTAGAATTTGTTTATAGTATTTTTTTTTAATATATGTGGAGAAACAATACAGGAAAAAAACTTATGAATGAACCACCCAGTGGTAGCTCTTCATTGCCTATTTTAAGATATTAGGTCCCGAGTCCACCTTCTTTAAACAAATAAATGGAAATCTGGATCATTTATATTTTCTATTAATTGTTAATAATGTTTGGTCCAATTTTCAAGATTACAATCTGAAAAATGACGGAGTTTATTTTTTTTCATTAAAGTTATGAGTCTAATTAGGGTAACTGAATATTCGATTTTGCTTGTACACATGACGGATCAACATTATTACTTACCATAAAATAAAATTAATCAACATGACGTTTTAATTATAACTGAAGTTTCCGAGTTTGATTGTCGGATGGAATAGTACTCCGAGTGAGATCCACATGTGCGTGGTTTGGCACTTGTTAGGCCGGACAGGTTTCGAATCCGGGATAATCTAGGTTCACCATCATTTGAAATATTAACAGCACTTCCATGTCGATGTCAGATCGGCTGCGTATAGCCCTCGTCCTCGTGGAGATCAGTCATTGATCCAGGATTGAGGAATCGCATTAGGACGTCACTACCTACTATTGGCTCACTAAGAACGTGTTATGTACGCCATATTTATATGCGGTTAAGTTATAACATAAATAGAAAAAAGACATGATATGCCATTGATTAGAAAACGGAAAAGCTCTCACCAGAAAAAGAAATATTATAGAATATGTGTATAATATATCTAGTAATATGTTAAGGCAGTGGTCCCCAACTGGTGGTCCGCTGACTCCTGGGGGCGATAAGTCATTTGGAAAGTTTTTCTAAATTATCTTAATGTAAAATATTTGTGAAGCCTTGGCTTTTAATAATAATCACAGGCTCTGTGACTATCAGACGAAATTAAAGTGGAACTCCATAATTTTGCTAATCCAGGTTTTACTATGATGATCTTTATCGAGTACCTATTCAGCAGAGGTTCTGGACATCTTTTTTACGTTCCCTCTGAAGGACGTCATAACTAAGGATTTATCATTCCCTTTAAAAAATGCTAGGTGTGCCAGGTTCAACATTAAATTTTTGTTATTCAATATTTTGCGGATTGTAGTAAACTCTTGAGCAGGAGCTGTAGTCGGATCCATTCTTTTTAGGCAGTTCTTTTGTTTTTTTAGAGGGGTCAGGGCTTGAACATATTTACCAACTTTAGCTAAGCCAAACTGCCTTTATTGTTTTAGATTAAATCTCGTAGTAGCCTTTATTTACTATAAGCTAGTCGTTATTTACTTATTGTTCTCTCGGTGTTGAGAGAACCCTCACGATTAGTGGGAAGATCCTTATACAGATTCGCGAAATAGCAGGCAAGAAGTCGCCTTGTACTGATCCTATAAATACCCCGCACACCCTGGTTCCATGCATCAGATGCCCATAAAGGACCAATAAAGATGGTGGCCGAGATAGCCGGCGATAGGGCCGACATGAGCGTACTAACCCTATGACATAGTGGCTCGCTGGGAGCTGTATCTCTGGACAAATCGAGGGAAATATGTGCCTGGACAAACAGATCCATCATAACTAAGGGGTCATATTGTCTACATTATTGCTCTTCCACCCTCCTTATGGTTCGCCTCTTGTACCTCACTTATGGTGGTGTTTGTTTGCGTCTCTTGATCGTTCTATTCTCTGTTTGTATGGTCCAAGTTATTCAACACCCTCTTTTGCTGAATCCTTGAACGATAAAAAAAAAATTGGTATCGAGATTGGATGATCAGAAAAAAAACAACACACAAATATATATACATAGGAAAGATTTAATAGTTTCATAATTCATTTAAAAAAATAAAATCCTCAGAAAAAATCACTTTTCATTTTTATTTTAAGAAAAGAAAACTGTTGGGAATTATTGTATTATTATTATTGCAGATATTAATTATAATTTGTTTCTAAATTGAATGAAAATAAATAGGTTTATCATTATGGGACTTCATTAGGGTTGTTCATTTAGTAGAAATTATATCAATATATTTAAATATTTTTGAACAGCATATAATCTAGTTGATAATAAGGAATAAAGGGGAGCCCGTGGCTGAGTGGCCTAGCCAAATGAGACCCGTCAGCCCAGTGGTGGCCACTCACTAAAATAGGCGTAGGGAGTGATGGCCCTACCCTACAAAAACTTCATCTAGTAACACGTGTGTATTATCCCAGCAGAATACACCGCGCGGCCAAGGGCCTACACGGCATGTCGCGCCACCGGAAAAAAAAAGTAATAGACGAAAGTAGAAATTTCTTTGGTTATTTATAGCACATTTTAATTAAGATGTCGGAGAAAAATAGTCTGAATGGCATAAAAATAAGAGTAAACAATATAATAGTCTATAATTATTTATTAGACAACTTTTGGATCTGCATTGTAGAATACATTAAGGGTACAACGACCAATATAAGAAATAATGTAATCAATTAATATTAAAAAAAAATAAGTAAATACTATGTTTTTTTACTAATCTAGAAGAAGGACGATAGTTTATCAAATATTGTATTTATCACTACAATTTTTTTTTTTTTATTAATTTGTTATTTATATTTTATTGTGTTCTCTCTCTATATGTTGTTATGCCCTTACTACATCTTTTTTTATAATGACCTGCAGTGTAGGCCAAAAAGAATTAATAGTTAGTTTATTGATTTTATTAAATTCATTTCTAGCATATTGCAGAATTTATTATGATATTTTCACTTTTCATTTAATCCTTAAATATTGTTGAGACTGGAATATTATTAGCATTCTGAGAATATTTTAAACGAGGTTGGGAAAATATTAAACCTGACCTGGGATGGCAAAGACAATATTGGCGTTGTTGTAGAAGGGCCTTGTTGCCGAGCTAAGATCATACAAGACCTGGAAGCTAATTGACACTAATTATAATTAATGGTATTTAGTGCGGAACGCTTATTGAAAGTTGTGAGCTAAGGGAGGTTATTAATTCTTAGCTCTTCAACTCCCAACAGCTAATCTTTCTTCGTCCGCCCTCCCAGCACACATTTCTCTAATTTTTTCAACGCCCTACTGTCATTTCTCAAACCTCGTCCGACACGAGCCAATGAACGCTTTTGCCATAAAGCTAAACCCATAACTTACTCCTGTAACTATTCCTATTCGTAATAGATTAGGTATCATTTTATTTGTATAACTTTGCAAGAATACTTCATGTTATTAATAACGTACGATTGTCTGAAAATTTGCTCATAAAAAAGAGAAAATAAGAATAGTTTTCTTAAGAAAAGTAGCGCCTTATTTTTTTATATGTCGGTCGTTATTTGAATTTATCTTAGCATTCGCCTACCTTACACCGCGACCTCAATATTCCATTTATTCTAGACTTTATTCCATCCGAATTCCATCAGAACCTTATTTATTACCCAAATCCTCTAGCTCAATCCCTATCCAGCTCCACAAACCCTTACCATCCTCCTAGAAGGTTGAAACGTCCTCGAGACCTCTTGTGAATGTGTATATTGGAGTTCTAGCATTGGTTAGGTTCTCCACTGTACATGACTCCATGACGTGTATATGAATGGTTTCTAGATTTTGTATATATTTTATTGATTCCGTATTGTATGTATATTTTATTGCTCTATAAACATTGTATGAATGCTGTATTTCATCACTATTATTAATGTCGACATAAGGACAGATTGTAATATTAATCAATAAAAAAAAATTGTTGTTTATAATAGAATCTTAGCATTCATCTTAATAAATGATACAAATTCACTGAGCTGCGTTAATTTGTGACTCATCTGCCATTAAACAATAACATAAAAATGTAAATACCAAGGAAAGGTATTATGAATAAAAAAACATCTTCCTATACAACCCATGAAAAGTCTTGGGTGGAGTACTTATTCAGAGATTCGTTCTGTTTCATGGCCAACGGCCGTGTAAGGAGATTATTTGGCCTAGATCACGCTCAGCCGCCAGGTTTTTACCCAATATTTGGGTGCCCATTTTATAGAGGCTGGATAAGCCACAGGAGGGTCTCCATACTCCAGGGTAAAATAACAGAATAAATAATTCTGCCTCAGCATCAAATCCGGGACTTGATGCTGACAGACTAGTTTTCTATCAACTACATCACGCCGCTATAACAACTAGGGTAAATTTAAAACCATGTTAAATAAATACTCAATGATTATATTGAAAAGTTAAATTATCAATGCAACTAGTAGATATGTGTGTGCTTCCGACCAATATAATCGAAGAATGGCGGAATTTAAGGAAAAAATTCCTGATTTTAATTATATTCCGCACTATTTTATTACTAGATTTCTTCTTTTACAGTGTACTAGTACAGTTAACTTTATTACAGTTTCTTGGATTATACATAGTAAATGCATATAACATTGCATTATACTTATTCGCTATAAATAGTTAAAACATTTTTTACATCAAAAGAACCTATTATCGATTTTGTCGTTCCTTTTTCGTTTTTTTTACGTAACTGCTTCACTAATATATAATATACTGAGCTTTTCCTTAGAAAGGGAAAGCGGTATGTGTGGGAAAACCCCACCACGTTCTTGAAAGAGTTTTCCTTCCTGGAAGCAGCTCTAGGTTTCGAGAGATTGTTAATTCTTCTATCCTTGCTCTCCGTCGGTACTTTAGTGGCCTATTAGAAGACACTGCAACTCTTGTGGCACTGAGCTCATGAAAAATGCATTTCATTTCAGCAAGTGCTTTTTTAAATTAAAACTAAATGAATGGGAGGTAGCGGGGGGGGGGGCACGACCGTTACTTGCTGGGACAATTAAAAAAAGGAAATAAAATAAGTAAATTAGGGTAAAAAAGTCACGGTTATAAAGTTATTTTACTTCTAATAACGTACTTATATTTCAAATTCACTTGTATTTAGATAGTGTTTGAAAATATCAACAAACAAAAATCTTAGCTGCAACCATGACATTTATTGATACTTTGCGAGAATATGCTCTTTTTACTATGTCTCGAAGGGAGTTGGAAAACTATGGTTAGATACGCAATAAAAGTTGGAGTTTTAATTTGCTGACTTATTTTTTGATGATATGGAGAAGCGCAAAGAATGAAGGCTATGCCAACTCTAACTCTCTTACTTCCTTCTAACATCAACTCTTCTAAATCAACACTAGATCAACACGTGAAATAAACGGATATATGTGTTTATGTGTGTATAAAGGAAATCGTTCATACATTTTATCAAAATGGAACGAGACCATCAAAACTTGTCCAAAGGGAACTTGGTCCCATATTATAGACATTTTTTTCATTTCATAGCTCTCATAATTATTCTTAATTATTTTCTGCTTGATACTTGATAGTTCTTCTTCACTACTTGTCTATCCAATCTTGTTCCGATAATATACAAGGTACAATGGAAGAGTTTTCTCCTTCCCGATATAGGAACCGAAGACTCCCCCTTGCAGAGTACAATAGCAGATCGGCCACACGTGGGAGGACCGCTGATGAAGTCGTTCTCTGTCATGTCGGCGGAGTGAGCCTTTTGCTTTTGTTTCCATGACAAATAAGGCGCGAGCTAGTCACGTGACCAGAGGAGGAGGCGTACAAAATGGCGGCCGGCTAGTTTGATCACTCTCAGAAAAGAAAAATTTAATAAAACCGGATTTCTCTAACTCGCCTTGGGTCTTCTCACCTGTTGAATGCGAGGGCCTAGACCCGCTGTAGAAAATTCTTCGGTAATTTTGTCGGGCTGTTGGGTCTGATTTGGAAATTACTAGAGATATGAAAAATTTAGAAAAAATTAAAATTTATTTGATTTTTTAAATTAATTTGTACTAAGTGAGAGATTTTCTTAGCAGTTTAATAATTTATTAAATCCATTTGCCACGTAAATTCATCATCCCCATTTAAAAAAGAACTTTATTTATAATCCTTTATATTTTATTATTTAAGCAGTTTAGTTTATAAAGGATTTAATATTTTCCAATATTTTTTTTCTTCCTTGTTATTGTACCTCGGAGGTCTTGAACAGATTTTTTCAAACATTTTATGTCAAAATGCATCAAAGTATAAAACAGAATAAAAACATTTCTTATCTAATATATATAAGAAGAACTTTTGTTAGAGAGTTCGAGAAACAAATGAGATATCTTTTTGTATCCATAAAGTGGCTGAACAGATATAAAGCATAACATGATTGATATTAAACTGCATAACTGGCAGACCCCAACTTTTCAGATGAAAAAAAACAAAACAAAAATTCAATCATAAGTTAAAAAAAAAAGTACCTGCAAATTATATATCTATGTAAAATTTAGACAAAAATTTAATATCCTTGAATGAAAAAGTTGCATAAGTTGGCTTGTGTGGTCGGCTTGTGCCCCATACAACACGAATTATATTGAAGAAAATTAAAAGTTATGTGCGTTTTTCTTGTTGTTCAAGTAGTCGATCACAATTTTGTTTTCATCTTCCTGTCTTATATGAACATTGATTGATTATTTTTATCTCGATATAATTTATATTTTGATTATAAAATGAAGAACATGATAGTGTTCTCAACGGTTGTATTGCGTGAAATACGTATTGTTTCAAAATTTTACCATGAATATTCTTTTTTTTTTTGTTTTCATTATACTCCCAAGGTGCGACCGCCTGTTATCATTAATCAGAGCTAATTGAGATAAGAGGATGTGGGTATAATGAGCCGCCCGTGCCTATCAGCCGAGATGTGTTCCACTTGGTCTAGGTCGGATTTGTTCTTTTTTGTCCCTTCCCCCCTCCACAGACTTTCCTACGACATATTTAATAGTTTTTTGTCCTAGCCCTGTCCTGTCCTAGAGCTAACACTAATTCAGCCCGACCTTTTCGACGAAGATTTTATCTCGGAGTTCGAACGCACCACTCAATCGTACAGGAAACTTTCCCATACACCGATCTTTTTTTTATATATATATTTTAGCCTCCCACCCCTAAGTTTTTTTTTCCTGCTGTAAAAAAGCGAAACAATGACCTTATATCGTTTCGTGAAGAATTACAATTGCTAGCTACACAGTCTAGGATTCTACTAAATAACTTTCTTTTTTTTTTTAATTGCCCCCTTCACAGCTGAAACACTCCCACTAGTGAGGTGTGCCTTACCATCTCTAAAACCTATCCAGATATTTTTATCCAATTGCGTTGTAAGATATTTATTTAAATATATAGCCGAACTGGAAGGAAATTAACGCTTGACAACTTCCAATAACTTTTTGGTAGTTTCTCAACAATCGACTATAGGTAGCTGAAATATGTACTGTAATATCTGCGATATTTAAGAACTTTTTGGTTATAGCTTTTTCAAAATGATTAAATAATTAATATCGTTTAATTTCATCAAAATTTTAAAATTATGTGAACGAATACAGCATCCTTCAACTAACTTTTGTTAAAAAATGGAAGAACTTTGATTACGTTGGAATAGCAAATGTTTTGAGTATTTGCTCAAGATGTTATAATGAATGTAATTAATTTTACATTTCTCTTTTAATTTATATAAATTTATAATTATTAGCCGTGATACTGAGAAGTTGATTTATGCGTCTTGATGTCCCCAGAAGTAATTAAAACATTTACTTAAGCGCTGACTCTGCCTGGTAGGGGTGCAGCGATCCTCACCGCACCTGAACTGGCCCGCCCCTTAACAGAAACGGTAAAAAGAAGGTGGCAATCCATGTGGGATGAAAGCCCATCCAGTAATCTTAAACTGATTAAGAAAAACGTGAACCCCTGGAAAACCTCAATCCGTAACTCTCGTCGAGAAGAAGTTGCTATTACCCGCCTCAGAATCGGACATAGCCGACTTACTCATGGTTACTTAATTACGAGAGAAGCCTCTCCTAAATGCTCGCACTGCAACACAATCTTATCAATCAGCCACGTATTTGAAGAATACTCTTATTATCGTACAATATTACACCAGCTGGGTATACCGCCCAATATAAGAATGGCTCTGCGGGACGATGAGCCCATAATAAATGCCTTAATTAAGTTTCTAGCAAGGGTCAAACTGTTAAATAGCCTCTGACTATCCAACACATCTATCGAAGACATACCCTCTTTATTACGTATCTGTTTAATTTATTATCCTATTAATGTCTAATTTCTGTTGTTATTATTTAGTTTTTTAATCTGTATCCTTTACTTATTTTAATTATTTATTTTTTCTTCTTATTCTTAATCTCACTTGAATTAAAAATAACCTCCTTTGAAGAATCAATCATAATAACAAACCATCGGGCGTTGATGGCCTAGATGTTCTATGCCCTAAAACAAAACAAAACAAACAAACAACATTTACTTAAATGATAAAATAAATGATTAAATGTTAAAGCAGCGAATATTAAAGGGTGACAATTTTATTTTATTTTTATAATATACTAGGATTAAACCTAACTTCCATTATAGCAGCATCTTACAAAATTCGGTATTTAAGCCCTGTCAGACTATTTCAATCAGAATGAAACCTTCATCATATTAAAGCCCATTAAATTTTACATCGACATAGAGAGTTTAATCAAAATCGTTAAAGCAATTTTTGAGAAAATCATTAAAGGGTGCTAAACGCATGGTATAAAGTGGCTTTTCTAGTTAGTTCATTTTGAAGAAAAGATTGCTGTAACATCTCGAGCGTATAGTTGTCTTAAATATTAAATTTCGGTTTTATGACTTTTCGTTTTCGAGTTAGACTTACCACACACGGACACACACCTTTGGACTCAGGAGACCCTAAAACGTATATTTCCGGTGAAAACTCGAATTAAAAAATGTTCATGATCTCAATACTTTCTCCTTATTATACATATATTTTTTATATAGGTAAGTGAAAGTAAAAATTAATTTAGAACACAAAAACAAATGAAACTTAGCTGTGAAATACAGTAACGGTAAGTATTAATTTAAATTAAATAAGGTATAAGTATTAATTTAAATATATCGAATTTATCTGTAATCAATAATATTAATATTAATAATAATATTCATCGATATATATCTTAATTTTCAGATTCAAGGTTTTCGGGTTTGTGCTTTAGTATTGCATGTCCATCAAGATGTTTTTGAATTCTAGATAAGGACTCATGTTTTGAAAATCAATTTCCCGACCGCGCTGGTAACCTACCTTGAAGATATGTTGTAACTATGGCTTTAATTACAGGAACGGAAGATTCCTTTTAATTTACAAACTGGAGGATGATTTAATGCAGGGTTATGTGAATTAACTGCACGCTGGACCAATTAACAACCACGTGTCTAACTCTTCTCCGTTTTTCTTAATTGCGTCGATCAGATCTCCGTATTATTTAAACTCTGCTGTTAGTGAATTGTTAATTCCCTGGTCTTCCTCGAACTTGAGTTACTAACAGATGTGCTTATCAATAATAAATACTACAATTTTAACAAGTTTTAAATTAATTAAATAAATAGTGTTATTGTGAAAAGTATAGAATATCATTTTATAATTTTGTAACTGATCTTCTACTTATCGCTTTAAGCTTATTACCGCGCTAACATATATTCTATATAATTTAATATGAAATATAACTCATATTCTTTATATTATGGTTTAATACCTAAAATTCTTTATGTAGTTTATCAGGTGGACACTTGTTTGTTTTTTCAATATGCAGTATTTCTTCTGATGTTAGTACTGATCCACTTTTTTTTTATTTTTAATTCTTCTAATTAAGTGTACACTATTAGCAATGATGTACAGTTTCTTGGACATTATCACATTCTTCAGAAGTTGACGCTCCAGTCGTCTTAGAAGGTGGCCATGTGTAACTGGTAGTTGTTTTTCCTGAGCCAGCACTAAACAGAGAAGAAGTTTCTGTTTGATTCATGATCAAATTTTCTTAGATTTGAACACCCAATCGCTCCTATAAATTCCTTTAATACAGCTATTACCGATGCCTCTCCTAAGATGTACAATATGTAGTATGATAAAATATTGGATTTTTTTTTTCTGTACGAAATTTTTTTCAATTCCCTTTTCCTAACTTGCAGATGGCATTTTAATTTTGGTCCTCTCTTCATCCAAACTCCTTTTCTTCAATTACTCCAAAAGTCATCTAACAAATTTATTTTACTATCTGAACTGAGGACATGACAATCCAACAGAAGATACTAAAATTTTAAATTTATTTTAGTCTCAATTTTTCCTCACATTTGCAAGTGGTCTGGTCCTCAATCATTCCCCTTCTAGTCCTTCTCAATCTTTCACGCCCAATTTTATTTATATTAAATCTTCATTTAGTTTTTTTTTTTTTTTTTTTTTTTTTTCGTAATGATGAATTTACTTAGAAAATCCACAACAAATATTTTGAGTTTGTTTCAGAACAATTTATTGATTATGAAACGTATATGTTCGAACGCAGCTCCCCACTGAAGGTTGGAGGGAAGTATGCTAATAATTCCGCAGCCCTTGTACAAAAGTGAATGCATTGATTCACTTTTCTGTTCCTACAATGTGTTTTCTGTGTAAAACCATGCTGTTCAAATGGAATCTAACATGAGTTCTACAAATCATCAACCATAATTTCGTATTTGTTAATTAGTTTTAGTTTTAGGGTGTGTTTAATATGCTATTCGAAACCAATAGAATTTCCAAATTTAATGTAATTATCACTTATACATTTGCAATTCAGATATTATGAAGGCGATATTATACCATCGTTTTATTGTTTTGACCAATCCATGCATGGTATGGGTTAGTTTTTCAGAAGGGAGTTGTTTGTTGATAATTATTATATCAGAAAGATGAGGACAGATGATCCATAAGTGGGTGGGAATACCAGAGGTAGATTAGCCTATTGAAGACTGCCAGGTGTCCCCGCACAGGTAGGTCGGCCCTTTCACCGGGACAAAAACTGGAGCTTTACTTTTGGTCCGCCTTCGGTTCCCAGGGATTTGGTCCAGGGGCTGCAATCATATTCGGATTTGGTTAATTATCTACCGACATCTCCTATGATGTTATCTCAGGGGATCGTGTCTGTTTTCCGGTGTAATCCCCAGGTATCGGCCTCGGGTGAGTCCCGATCTTTGTTGGAATTCACTCCCCTTGATAACTGTTATTGTGGGGAATAATTGTTTTGAATGTTTAATGAAATGTTCGCCAATGATTATTTCTTCGAAGATAACCTATTATCAAAGAGCAGCCGGCGCACCAAGCAGAAGAGTGGAAGCAGAAAGGAGCTCAACTTAATTAACCTAACCAGTTAAGAATAATATGCGTGCAAATAAGTTCCCGTATTACTTATAAAGTAATAATATATATATATATATAATATATATATATATATATATATATATATATTATGTATTCTTTATTTGATTTGTCTGACTGAAAATGTTTTACTACTGTACCATTTTTAAAATATGTTATTTATCCTTTCCAGTAAACACATGGTTTAATATCATAAGTACCCCTTCCTTATACATTATACACCCTGAAGTGGTGAAATTTTGTCCTGTTTTTTAAGACATCTATCATTAACAGATAAGTTTATATAATAATAATAATAATGTGTACCATTATTATTTTAATGGGCAATCAGACCTCCCGAGTGTTCGAGTCAGCAGTATCGCACATCAGGGTTGCAGTGTGGGCCTTCTTATGTTAATATTGTTTATGGATTTGAGGAGAGTAAAGGAGAGGATGCTTAGCTTTTCGCTTGGGCACTGGGATCTGCAGCCAATCCTTCATTCGAATTCACCGTCGTACGACCTCGTCATATTAGCCAGCCATTACCTTCAGATTAATATTGATACCCTCCGGAAACAAGGAGTGATAAATATGCTGATTAACTCTGACACTATCGGAAGAAAACCACACATGGAGTATACCTCAATCGAAGGAAGATTACCAACAAGAAAAATATGACTCTTTACAGAACGGGATTCGTTCTCATTCTCGCATACACTCTAAGTCTTGGATCCTCAATTCAAACATAAGAGCCTGCTTTATTCCATGGAAATGACAGAGATACTTGCAAAAAGTAGAGGAAAAGACTAGGCGATTCAGGGTTCGCAACACTACCATTTGAGCCAATTTGAAGATCAAACTAACAGATACCATCATGGAACAGAACATGTTAAGATGATTAGGGCACCTTCCCTGATGGATCGTTGTAGAATCGCAAGAAATCTTTTGATGCTAGCTTGGAGGGAAGAAGAACGAGAAGAAGAGTAAGGGGAGCGTTCTAGTAACGATGATTAGAGTGGAACAGGAGGCGAGAGCTGGAACGATAAAAGTCCTTGGAGGAAATGGATATGATGACCTTAAATATTTATTTTACACATTTCCAGTT
The DNA here is from genome assembly GCA_023052935.1 of Piezodorus guildinii. Classification (NCBI taxonomy): domain Eukaryota; kingdom Metazoa; phylum Arthropoda; class Insecta; order Hemiptera; family Pentatomidae; genus Piezodorus; species Piezodorus guildinii. The sequence continues at coordinate 61,795,795 of CM041292.1, forward strand.
TAGATGAAAGTATTTTAGTTAAATAGTTAAGTTACAAAGAAAGAAAAAAAAATGGTTCACGCATAATTTAATCTAATTAGATTATAAAACCTTCCAAATTATTATAACATTATTTTTTTAGAGGACTCTCATTGAAATATAAGTTACTAAATGCATTATTGCGTTTCTCCCGATTACTTCAATTTTTTGTTCATTCGTGATATTCTCATAGTAGCATTTAACAACTGTTGCTTATACATGTTTTTGATTTATTATTTTCTGTAAGAATTGTGTCGAAGATGACCCTAACACATCTCCGTTGATATCAGCTGATTAAAAATGTTCTGATTTATGACCTCAGTTATTTAATTCAATACAATGCCCGAAACCATACGCATAAGGCGTATATTTGAATTGTTCTACTGAAATTCTGTTATTCCATTATGTTTTGGGGACCGGTCCAAATGAGACCCGTCGGTTCCCGCCAAAGGTAGGGAGAGAACCTCCCCATTTTTTGCTTTGAGCAGGTAACTAGTGAGCAAGATAGCTAATCTCTTCCTCAGGTAATAACATACTTGTCCGAGGATAGTATATCAGGGCAAAACATACTATCATAAGGGTCGTTGAGGCAGGGAGAAGGTGATATTCACCCAGCAGAAAAAAACAGCATTACGTTCCAAATGGCATAATGATGTTTAACAAAGATACAATAGACCATTGCTGCTTTTTTCTTTCTTTTTTTTATGCAAAAAATTTTTAAATTAGCTAACTATGTGGCAATCGCAATGGTATTTAAATTACTTCAATCCAGACGGCTATTATATGCCATTTTCTTATGATTATTGAACTTAAATGAATCGTTCGTAAATGTGTTACTAAATAATTCTTGAAGTTATTGTTAGACCCAGGTATGAATTATACACATGGAGTGGTTTTCAAACAGTTGATAATATTGCTGTTTACGAACTCATGTTAGTCATCATATGAAGTCGTGACTTGGTTGATTAAAGGTTTTCCACTATGAATCACGCTTCAAGGATAAAGTCATATTATTAATACAGCTATTGATTATATGTATTTTTTTTAAACTACGAATATTACAAATGTTGCAAAATTAAATTGTTTTCATAGTGAGCAATAAATATTCGGCGATAATTTTTTGTTTTTGTTTAATTTTCATAAAAAAACACATTTATTATAAAAAATGCAAAATGATTTTATTAATTCAGGAACTAAGTCCCTTAAATGTTACAAATAAAAATAACATGCCGGGCTAAGTTATATAAACTAAACTAATTATTCAGGGACTTAATTATTTACAAAGGTAGTGGAGGAAGAGAAAAATATTTATAAATTATTTATTTATATATTTATAAACACAGATATTTAAAAAAAAAGTGCAGCAATAGTATAATCAGGTTAAAAACATCAAAATTTTAATTTAAAAAAAAAATTCGGTGGTTAATCATTATATTTATTTTTTCATTATTTAAATAAAAAAAAATGTAATTCATCTTGTTTGATGGCCTTAATATGTTCCTATAGTTATTTTACATGACAAATTTTCTATATGTTAATTGACTCTCTTAATTAGTTTCAATATTTTATTCATTTGTTTTACACAAAAATATATTTTTTAATGAATTTATTTATTACTTCATTAAAATTGCATATTTTTGTTTTTTATTCACATGCTATAGTTTAATTTATCCTTTGAATTATTGGAATTATGTCGAAGTCATTAAAAAAATGTTTTTTAGAATTATAAGTAATTTTACTTGTAGTTTTAAGAAACCAATTTTCTTTTTTTAAGCTTCTCTTTTTATGGAACAAAATACTTCTCCAGATCTCAATTTTAACTTTTAATTGTGCTGAGTTAATTTCAGAAATGAATCAGGTTTTCATAATAATTATTATTAATTTTTTTTTTCGATTCGAAATCGCACATATTTTTTTATGCTAGTCTTTTTGTACCCATGTATGTTGTAATTCAGAGTTTTAAAGATTTGGTAGCAGTTTTGTATTTAAGTGTGAGGATGCTACATAGGAAAAGATAAACACAGGAGGAAAAAATTCTATCCTGACAAAAAATAAGCTCCCAGAAATAAGAAATAAGGTGTGAAGTAGCTAGTTTGGCGACTGTTTCAAGATAAAAGAGGTACATAAAAAAAAAAGAAAGAAAAAAAAGAAGGAAGCTACTATTGGAAGGAGAAGGGAAATCAGTTGTCTTTAGTCCCTGTTGTTCACCCCCACGTTAAGATAAGCGGCAACAACTGTAACCCGCCGGTTTTAGGGTTGCTGGGATAAACCTTTTTCCTACTTAGAGCCAAGTGGAGGTGGAGCCAGAAACACTTAGACCTATATTGTATTGTTTACCTTCCCCCTCTGCATCTAGTTTACTTACGCTTTTTTTTATGCCAACATGCTGAGAATGAAAATTTAGCTGCTTATACCGAACGTATAAACTTTTATATTGTACCGTCTTGGTCCCCCCTGTACATGTTTTCTTTCTAAATATTATGTATAGCAACGTCCCGTCTACCATGAACCTTTGTTAAAATTTTATCGTAACCGTTATTCTGTGATTTATTTGGAAAGACAAGAATTAATAAACTAAAAATATTTTAAATAATTGATTGGAACTTTCTCTTCTATTTATATTTTATTATTATTACATTAATAGGTCATTTATTATTTCTTAACGTTTGAGGCTCATAATGCCTCATCTTAAGAAACACCAAGTTAAAAAAATGTCCATATTAAAATAGCATAGGTTATATTTCATCACATATCTATTATATTAATAGATCTTTTATTATTTCTTAACGTTTCGAGGTCCATAATGACTCATCTCTAGAAACACTAATTAAAACAAAAATTATTGTCATATATATATATATATATATATATATTAACGTTTCGAGGTCCATAATGACTCATCTCTAGAAACACTAATTAAAACAAAAATTATTGTCATATATATATATATAATATATATTGTCATATGACAATAATTTTTGTTTTAATTAGTGTTTCTAGAGATGAGTCATTATGGACCTCGAAACGTTAAGGAATAATAAAAGATATATTAATATAATACTAAAAAAAATGCAAATAGAAGAGAAAGTTCCAATTAATTATTTAATTGAATTGAATTCTTCGATATTAGAAAATTGAAACTAAAACTAAAATTAATAATAAAAAGAATTGAAAGAAAATATTTTGGGAATAGTTATATTTATTTGATTGCTATTTTATTTTTTTCTACAAATAAATTTAGGAGAACTTTCTATTGTTTTGATATTCTGTAATACAATGCTAATCCACTCTCAGATATTTACAGTGGTTAATTGACTTTCCACATTTTAATTTAATTTTTTTGGTTTTTTGGTTCTCTCCTATCTTTTTAGGCTATATGAGATCTTTATCGAGGCGAGGGATTAATGCCAGAGCAAAATTTCCCTACCTCTCTCCCGGAACCCAGATGCGTAATTATTTTTTCTTCTCAAAACTTTGGTTATCAGGTTACCGGGAAACGCACGTTACTGTTAACCCGCTCGGTCACTCCGCCCCTCTGACATTCCTCTATATGTTATAATTTTATAATGTGATGATCAATCTTTCCTACCGCTAAAAGAGGGTTAAAAAATTAATCTATATCTTTTTAAGTAATATGTTCTTATTTTCAGAAACAAAGATATAAACTAGTATATTTTCTTACTAAGCATAAAATTGTTTTAGATAAAATTTAAAATGAAAAAATAAGAAACCAAAATCATGAAATAGGAAAATTTTATAGTTTAAAAAAGTGACTAATTGTTAAATAACGTAATTAACTAATTGATGTTTCTGTACGTTTGTGCTAAAGTATATTTTATGTGTAATTGTGCTCAAATATATTTTTGTTCTTTGTTACCAGCTAAAACAGTAGGGTGGTATAAAATTAAACAATTGTAAACATTGTTTACAGTTGTATAATGTTTAAATTGAATATTTATATTCAGTATTATTTCTTTGGCTTGGGCTCAAAATTATTACATTGTGCTCAAAACTAGCGAATTGTAGCTATACGAATGGCTTGTCTTTATTCATTCATTTTGGTTCTAATATGTATTCGCTAATTATTCCAACACAGTTGCGGACCGTATAAGTTAGACTAACAATAAGAGAAAAACCTGTAGGGGCAGTTTTATAAAGTGCAATAAAGTAAAGTGTGCCTCGGAGCTGTTTGCAAATTACCGTAGCCCTAATTACCAAGAGTGCACCCCCTCCTTGCTATAATGGCCTCGCCCCGATGTGGACTTCCCCGTCAAACTCAAGTAATTAAAGATTAGGTGCCGAGTCACGTGACGTTTATGAAGAACTTTAAAAAAGAAGTTGTTGAGAGTTGGGAAGGTCTTATGAATATAATACCTTGCACGGCACAAAGAAGAATTGCATTTTCCTGCTTGGATCTTGGATTTGATGTGCTTCGTGTATACGTGACACTCGTGTGCTATATCTGCTTTATGGGAGTCTACTCTGAGGAGTAGTTCTGACTTTGATAAACTTGTTCATTAGGAAAAACTTTTATATATCTCGGTACCTAGCATGGCAAAGATACTAGTGCTAGAATATGGGGAAGGTGCTGAGTCCTGAGATATCACATGCTTGTGTGGATGATGGAAATGAAGATCATTTGACTTGATGCACTGAATCTAAAAAGTATTCCAGTTAGTAAAAACTTCATTATTTTATGTTAATTTTCATAATATTCATTTTCTATTTAAAATTTAATTTTTTTTAATATACTATAAAGAATATTTTAAATATTATCAACTATTAATAATACCTAACACGTAATTTTTATTCAACGTTACATATATTTATGATGTTGCATTTTAGGAAAATACAGCAGAAAATGTTATGACGGAAAAAATATGAAATCAATAGCTGACCGTGGAAAGATTTATAATGATGGAGTTTTTGTTGACCGTTGAGAAATTAGATGAGGAAGATGGTTGGGGGTGCGGTCATAAAATAGAAACACACATTTAAAACAAGTGCTATTTTAATTATGTGCCGACGTTTCGGCCTATATTGTGGGCCTTCATCAGGGTTGACTCTGAGACGGTGTCTAAAGTAGTGTACATCTTAGACTTCTTTTCTTACATCTTCCTCATCTAGTTGAAAGATTTAGGATGACATTAGTCTGGGTGCTGGTCATAGAAAGAAAAACAATAAAATAGTCTAAAATATTTATCGTGTTGCCAACGTTTCGACCCACATTGTAGGTCATCATCAGAGCTAAAAAAATACATAGTGAATATAATATGTGTATAGCAACACACACACACACGCACACACACACACACATATATACATATAATATATAAAATTATATATATATATATATATATATATATATATATATATATATATATATATATATATATATATATATATATATATAAGAAAGAACAATTGAAGATAATAAATAAAAAATGATAGTAATATTATTGTATAATGATAATAACAATTGGCTTCTTGAACCCGGAGGTTCCATGCCGACACTACGAAATGCACCGTCCAATGAATGATCACCGCTCAAGCCCAAGCCCCCAAGATCAAATTTAACACAATCCTCCTATTGACGCTTCGGGCTACCTCTTGGACGCCTACCAGTTGGGCTAAACCCACCATTTTATTTGGAATTCATTTTTCACTGAGGCCATCAACTTTAAACGGCCATTTGGGTCTCCGAATTTTTATTAACTCATTAACACTCACAGTCTTCTGTCCGCTTTACTATGCTTTGTATTCATGTAATGCAGTAGTATAAAAGTTCCTTTTTTGTTCTATTTATATTATTTCTTGCTTTATCCTTAAAAATGCATTAATTAATGTTTATTTCCTGACAAAACTAATATATTTTCAGAACATATTAATAATGTTTGGTATTATCAAACTACCCCTGAATCCAGTATTATTCTACTGTATTTCAGATTTGCGTGATAACTTTTCCATTAGCGGACTTTAGGAGCGTATATTTAGCAGAGCCGAAACGTCACCTGCCTTTAATTCGTAGCCAATGCTCCATTACCCCTACCTGTTGGATTTCAAAAATTCACGACGTCAGGACCTTCTTTACCATTAATTATTTATTAGTAAAAAAAGATTTAAAAAAAATATCAACATCTGTACGAGAAAGGAGGGAAGGGATGCCTTCAGCCTGAATATTCGAAGAGGATTTGAAATGTTCTAATTCCCGTGCTAATCAGTTAATGGGCCTTGCTGGGATCTGGAAGCAGACAATGGCACTTATTATTTAAACGAGTGGAGTGGTCGACTTGCTCGCCATATTTTAGTCAAAGGGGGTGAAAATTTAATTCATCCAGCTACGGCAGAGCTCCAGCTGGAAGTGGGCGGATCTTCCTGGAGGAAATTTACACCGGCGATCGGGGTTTAATTAAAAACCGCTTGAGTCCGCCCCTTGTTACTATTTCCTTCTGCTCCATCGGCCTTTCCCTACCGCCTCGTTCAAGATCGATATTTTAATCTGAGTGCGTGAATTATTCAAAATTTTACTAAGTTACTATTATACGGGCTAAACATTTTGTTGTTATGTTTTAATTTTTATTTATTTTATACGTATATTTTACAAAACCAACTAAAATGCTGCCTGTGTTTATAGACAATTAACTAATCGCGATAAATTCATCAATGAAAATTAGCTAATTACCACTTCTAATTTTAAAACGACATATCTCTGAACCGATTTCAATGATTTTTTTATAGAATTTAATTCTCTGTGAACAATTTTCAGACTTCAAGGCTTAAAATTTTGAGGGTAGTAACTATGGATTGTGGCGAATTGCAAAACAATTGGTTCAGTAGTTTCGGAGAAATGCTGCGGACGGCGGTGTTTTGATCTCGAAAACCTTTTCGATTTTTCTCTATCTTCAATAATAACCCATTTTTGGTGTAAATACATCTATTGTAATTTGTTACTTATGATACATATGATTTATGGGTAAAATTTCATTTTTTTTCTCTTATTTTTTATTTAATTATTCGCAGTTTTTAGTTAAAAACATAGAATCTTCGAAAATAACGTTGTTACATGCGTATGTATAGGCGAGATTAGTAAGATAAGAAGACAAAGTATATAATGTTAAATAATCACTGGTAATGTTAATCAGTATTGTATCATTGAATAATAACGATTAAAAAACAAACAAAATAACTAACGTTAGGGGTTAGATGTTGCATGGTGGTTAGCATAACAGAATCCTATGCAAACCCGCAGGTGGCCCTAGGATTTTCTAATGGTCCGGTTAGCCACAGCAGCATAAATGAACGTTAAATAAATAAAAAAAAACAAGCTAACGTTAGAATACGACTTTTTTTTACCTATATAATAATATGTTACTCGAGTGAAATCACTAATGAAAGATATACGGCATAATACTATATGAAATATGTTCTCTTGGGTGGCCTGGAATCTTTAAAAACTCCGTTTAATTAAGTATTTTAAATCTCATAATTTTTATATATTTATTTATTGAGATATATTACAGTTTGTTTCATAATGAACATTAGTAATAGTGATGTGATACTCATTCCTACAATATATACAGAAAATAATGAAATCTCATAATTAGAAAAAAAAAAAATTCAAGGTCATAGTTGAATATAAACAGTATTTCAAATATTTAGTATGTCTGAAATGTACAAGAATAACATTAAATCCATAAAATAGTCTCCCTGGTCATAAAAAGCTACTCTTTCATATTAAATAAGCTTAGAAACAAAAATGCCTGAAGCCAAAAAAACTGAGAAGATTGATTTAAAAAAGTAACCATACATTTTTGAAAGGTTGGGATTTTAGGAAGTTTCAATTAATCCACAATAGAATTATCGCGGCAAACCCTTTTTAGACTTGAAATAAGCTAGAACCACTGTTCCAGAGAAATTACCTCAGATCCACGGCAGAGTTAACAACTTAATAGTTCCGTAAATAATTGAGATATGTTAATTACCTGCTAAACTGATTATTCGCCCTTAGTATTCTTCTCTTCAAAGGCCTTTGTCTCTAGCCCATTAATTTTGAAGAGTCTTGGATAATTGGTTTCAATGGCGCGTCAGTTAGCAAACCAAATATGCATTCAGCTCCAGCTGGAGTGGGATCCCTCCTTGGCTCATTTCCAGGCACATAAACCCCACTCCCTTTTTTATTAATGTTGCGATTTAGGCACGATGTATTTCGGGAAATCTTTATGGCTACAACCGGAATGGGCTATAAATTATTTTCTTCTGTATATTTATAAAAGTAAATAACTCAAAATGTTGCAAACAATTGTAGAGCTGGACGGAATGTTTTTCTAAAAACAAATAGGGATTTTAAATTATTTTTTTGGCAGCATAGTGTAATCGTTACAGGGTTTTATTTCTTTGTATTATGTGTGCTATATAATATACTGATTATTAGGAAATTATAATTCAACTTTTAATATTGTATAATTGCACTTAGAATTTTTTTTAACTATTTATCATCAAGTTCATCTATTCACATTCAGTTAAAATGTGTTGCATTATTTAAAATTTTAAAAACAGTCAACTAAATAGGATAATAGACTTTTCTGAGCAGATCGATATAAGAAGAGACTAGCGTGAATAAACATCTATAAATAGACAAATCGATAATGTAAACTAAAAATATTGCCATAAAATCTCTTGTTAAAATATTTTATATCAATACTCAATCATACTAGATGATTATAATTTGAAGTATGTCTAAGTATGCTCAATTAAATATGAAATAATTGAATTTATTTTATTACTGAAAATCCTAATGAATAAAATTTCATTTTCACTTCGTACAATATATGATTTTGCTTTAAGCCCGCCGAAGTTTTGCTAGTAAATTTTTAATTTTGTTATTTATTTGTTATAATGGAAGTCAATCCTTTTCAGTAATGTTTAAATTTTTGTACCAAAGATTTTTATTTAATTTGTTTGTAACTTGTTAGAGATATATTTCTTAAATATGTATATTTATTTTTTGCATTAAGAATTTATAACATTCAATTTATAGCACATAATTAATAAGAATTATTCCATTATTCAATAATTAAATTAAATACTGTAAATCAAATTATTTCTTTAACATCAGTTGTCTTAAAACTAACTAACATTAATCAGGATTGGACTTATAAGGTAAATTGTGCTTATATAGTTTTTATGATAAATATATTTCTGAAATCAATAAGGTTTTTATGTTTTTTTTTATATCAATGAAACATGCACTGTATTATATCTAATCATTTTTCTATAATATTTTTTTTTTTTTTTTAACTTGTTGGAGAGCTCAATATAAAAAGATTTTTTTTTTTATCTAAACCGTTTCCTAGAGTAACTAGTAATTTAAATAATATAGGTCTAGAAAATGTTACGATAATTTGATCATATAATAAACCCAAATAGTTGGATAATGAGCCCTGTAAACGACCTCATGTTTAAAATAATAGCGGTTTATTCCAGGGGTGCAGGGGACAGGTTCTGGAATCTGATCGGACTCCAGCCTCCGGGCCAATCGGGATTTTTTCGGTCGAGTAGCCATTCATTACGATTTGTCCGTTTTGCTACCTGAGCCGGAAAATAATGGTCCAAAAGGGAATATTTGAATATTAACAATCTGTCATCGCTGCAGGAAGGGGGGGGGGGCGTGTGGGACGAGGCTGATGTTCCTGGAGGCTGGAGCCCAGGAGCTGGCTGGACCAGTGCAGATAACTCAGAGAGGCCCTTCAATACGTCACTTCTGTCTTCTCGGGGTATTTCCACTTTTGGATGGTAATTCTTCTGCCTTTTCCTGAGCGGTGGTGTCAACCTTTAGCTCCGAAGGGCTTAACTTTATGAAAGGATGATAAAAAAAAATCCATGAGGGAATCCTGGATTTGGGTGTCAAGGAAATATAAATGGGATAACTGTTCCTCTGGACTGAGGATAACAATTCCTCCAAACTTAATTTTGATGAAAATGAGATCAGAATTGAATTAGTATTTAACTACGCTCGCTAAAAAAGGCACAACCTTCTCAAAAGTGTGATTTATTCATATTCTATAGGAGAAAAGAAAAACAGAATCAGTCATCTACAGTACGAGCGGTATGGGCAAAAAGTAATGATGCATACGTCATTAAGTCAGAGAAATGCTTCCTTTTGGTCTTTGCTTTCCGCCTAATTGGTAACGAAGATTTGTTCCAGGATCTTGTCGCGCAGTGTATAGTATATCGTTTCGGAATTGACTTCAATCGACTTCGGAATACATCAAGTAAACGTGTTGAACATGTAGTAAACTGACATGAAATAAATGTAGACACACTACCCATTGGCAGCACTCTAAAAATATTCTAAACTCAGAGGCCTCGGAGGATTATCAGGAATCGAAGAAGTTGTAGTATAGAAACTAGTGGGTTAGTGTAGGAAAAGAGGTTTTCATGGAATGATTGATACCTGGTTCGGTCTAAATCAGTAACATATGGAACATTAAGGTCTTAATAGATGGGTTTATTCGTGGCAAAGTAAAGAGCATTGAGGATTTTGGATTGAAAGATTTGTATACAAGGAATTGACTTATTCCCATATATACTATGCTCTTTTAATTATTATACTAATGGTGTAGAAATATAAAAGCTCTGGGTACGTTACTTCAATTATTGGTTGGTTTATGTTACTGTTCAGGATCGTTAACTACTCAAGGTAAGTTAAAGTTAATGATGATGTTTTGATTTCTTTAATCATTACTGCATCACGACTTGACCATTCTGTGCCTAAAAATCTGTATTATTTACAAGCTTCGAGAGTTAACATGTTGGGCCTGGTTTTCGTTTGAAATGCAAACTTATATTCTAGACAGTTATAACTTTATCTATTTTGCTCGAGGATTCGTACTTGGTGAGCTGCTGTCCATAACTTATACAAGACAAAACATTGCTTCCCCTTCTGCAATAGAAGTGCATTGGAAGTTGAGAGGAAGCTAGCCCGAGAGCGATTGGATAAATCTGCGCAGCGGATGGAACGAAGGGGAAGAGCGAACGGATGAGGTAATGAAATAACTTTATGTTTACCCTTCCCTGTTTATTGATTCCACTTAAAACGGGGGGAGGGGAGGAGGACAATGAAGGCCGAGGTAATAAATCTAATGGCTGCCGGGGCTCCTTCCCACATTACCTCATTGTTGGAGTAATTAATGGAGTGGCGCCTTTCTAAGATTGGAGCGATCTGTTTGCCAAATGGAATCCCTTCGGCAACTCTTTACATCTAATTCCGACACGCGGTGCCCTTTCTGGAAACTTTAAGCCGGGGGACCGTGTCTATAAACCACTCAGCTCAAATTGCTTGTCTCCTGTAGCGGTCGAGACTTCTTCCATTTATTCTCATCGCAAATTGTCTCTACGTAAGTATTTTATAGGTCATACCGATTTTATGCATTCGTCAGAAGTTGAGAAGTTTAATTAAATATATTTTCTTGTTTTCCACGTCACATGAATTAATAAGCTGAATGATGATGATGAAAACAAATTATTTTCCTAAATAGTACTTCTAGGAAATAATTATCTTTTAAACAAAGTAAACCACTTGTAATTATAAATTGATTTTATTATTATTACATTATTATTATTATTATTTGGTTACTTTTTCTCAATAATTAACATTTGCAATTCACCAAAGAAAAAACTTTCCACAAAAAAAATATCTATAAAATTAATTATTTGGAAGAAACATATATTGATAATAAATAACTGGTTCTTAGATCATCCTCAAAAGTTTATTTTTGATTAAAAAAACAACAAAAATATTGGAAATTTTAGAAGTAGAAAAAAAGAATTTATAGAAAATTAACATAATCTATATAAATAAACAAAAATATAAAAGGTAATATACATACACACACACACACACACACACACACACAAAACACAACACATATATATATATATATATATATATATATATATATATATATATATATATATATATAATATATATAAGCCTAATTTAAAATACAACTGGATATACTAAAACGATACTCATGAGATTAATTTAGCAAAAATAGTTCGATAACCTCTGATTTTTTTATCCTTAAAAAAACGATGCCATCACATATAGAAAAAACAAAATTCTATGGAACCGCCTCTAATGTGTTATTATATCAAAAACATCCATAGTGTTATAGTATAGTTATTAAAATACCAAGTTAAACCATAATAACGACATTTATATAAAATTTTTATAACTTAATGATGAAAGAAGTCGCTGTAATTGCTCCTGATTTGACATCAATAAAAAGCCAGAGAAGAATGCAACTAACACGAGAAAAATTCCACATAGCTGTTTAGTACTAAATAATTAAATACGAACACTCAACAAGATAGGAATACAACGAACCAGCAAGAATTCAGTAATTGGCACCTAAGACAAAGGCTACGTGTTAATTGGGATGTGGATTTTTTCAGTCTGGGGACACGAACAAAACAAAAAAAGAAAAAAAAAAAAAAAAAAAGAAGAATGGTAATGTATTTAAATCTTGAAGGCGGCGTCGTTTGAGGGGAACAGTATGTCGCTCCACAACCGCTTAATACATCTTCAATATTTATCGCCCCGTCTCTTGGACACACGATACTTTCGCGCCTTTCGAGTACAAAAAGGAGTTTTGTTAATTTGTTTTGTGAGGAAGGATTGTAGGACGGGGTCGTGAAGGATAATACGGCTGTCGGAAAGTAATCAGGGTGAGCGGCCTTATTATTACCGGTCGCTCACAAGGACGGATTTCTCCTCAGCTTATTCATCATCTCCTTAAATGTCAAATTCTCACAACGCTGACCCTTCTGTGCCGTGTAATACTGAGATTTAAGAATTATTTGCGTTTCAATCATCGGAAGAGTTCTTAATGACCTGTATAATTTCCATTGGAATGAGGCAGACGAAGAAGTTGTGGAAATTCCAGTGGGATCTAGAACAGTATTATGAAAATATTTGCTTACATATACAAAATTTGTCGCCCAAGGTTGGGACTATCCTGCTAGCAAGGAATAAGTTATTATTTCATTAAATTAATGTGACATCCATGCAGGGTGTCTAGCAACAGGGGAAAATCGGAAAAACCGGGAAAAGTCAGCGATTTTAAAAACATATGAAAAAGTCAGGGAAAAGTAAGGACATTTGTACTTTGGTCAGGGAAATCCCCAGATAACATCATTTCTTCTTCACTCAGACTAAAGTTCCAATATGCCTACTAAATTTGTAATCAGATTTGTAAATATTGATTATTACTAACTAAGTTTATCATAATTTATTGGTTATTCAACTTAAACAACTACAATTTCAGCTGGTGTCAGGTAGATATAGTTGAATATTATCGTAAATTAATTAGTCATTATACATGATTTTAATCTAGTATACCATATTAATTATAATTATTCTTTGTTTTGTCGATTTTCACTGAGATTTGGCCAGGTAAAATACTTCTTACAATATAAAAAAGTCAGGGAATCTCTTTGAGCTGATTTGCTAGATAGGTATCCTGTTCATTGTTTAAACAAAAAAATCCTTTACGTTTGAGCCAATTAACAAGAAAGCAATGACAATGTATGTTATATAATGACACTCATAATTTTTTTAAGTAGAAAAACCGGAATCGACCACTTTTAAGACTTTTAATTATAGTAAGGAGTGCGTGGATATAGACATTATAATAAACCAAAACATGAGATGTTAATAAATTATCAAATGTTTCCTCATTTCCTTTATTATATATATACTATTTATTTCTGATTTCATAAAAACATTTAAGTAATCGTAATCAATTAAGTTTTTTTTTTTTTTTTTGTTTTTTTTTAAAGAAAAAAGGGACTAAGGTTTTTAGTTCCTTTCAAAATTGAACTAAAGTAGTTTTTATACACATGACTTTATTTAAATTAGACCAGTAAATTTATATTTTATTTATTAATTCTTATTATCAGATAGCTTAATGCCTTCGCCGATAATACCACGCCGGTACTCCAATTTAAAAAGCTGTATAATTTATAATAACTTTAATTAAGTTGGTACAACATGAAGTTACTGGAGGGGTTGTTCGGAGGAACGACCAGCCCTTACATCAGCCTCCTGACGATCCTGGAAAGAGGGCAGACAGCCCTTCATATAGAGGGTTATCCCTACCAGTTAAATCCTTAAAACCCTTCTAAATATTCATTACATAATTTCATTAAGGTAAATATTTGTTCTCCTCTGGCCCCCCTCCCATCCAATTCGACTGGGAAACATGAAAATTCAAGAAGGTAGGAGTGAGAATAATTAATTTAAGCCGATATTACTCGAACCCTTTTAGAAAAGACGAAACGGTTTTTAGCTCTTTATATTCGGCAGAAACATAAATTTAGCCCTCGCAATCGGTCCACGCTAGGTTTCTTACCTAATTGGATTTTTAATTAAATTAATGTGATTATTACTGTATAAAGTTTTAGAGAAAATAATGAATATATTTTATTTGTTTACTAATCACGTAGCATACTCTTAACCTTTATGGTTGATAAAATAAAGGTTAATAACTTCTTTTTTATTTTACTCTTATTTGTATTTATTTACTTAATGTGAGGGAGCCTGGTGGCTCAGTAGATTGGAAAACGTGCCATGAATCTCCAATTTCTGAGTCATTATTGTTACCCTGTTGCAGAATAACTGCTTATTGAATATACATATGTAGCGGATCGACCCTGATGAAGGGCGTTCTTCATGCGGCTCATCTAGCTTCTATAAAGTGGGTACCCAAAAATTAGGGGAAAAGCATGGCGATTGAGAGCGTTTCACCCTGTTGTAGATCCGTTGACCTAGAATGATTCTAATCCTTACTTAACTCAGGACATGGGTTCCTACAGGTTTTTAATTTTTATTTTCCTAATCTTATTAAATTATTTTGTTAATTATTAATAGCCAGCGCCTCCAATTATTCATGTACGAAAACTAATTTTTTTAAAGGTTGTCTTCTAGTTTTAAGTCTCCTCAGGTATATAACGTGCACGAGACTTATCCCTTTTAAATTACAGTATATACACACTTATTTTAAGCATATAATAATTTATATGTTAAAACTTTTTTATAATATTGAAAATATAACTAGCCAGATAAATTGTTTATATTTCAAAATAATATTTGATGAACCGTTATTTTGTGAGAGCTTCGCTGTTCAAGGAATTGATTAAAAGAGAATCTCATTCGCTTTTTTTCAGAAAAACAATTAGGCTCTACCTGTTATTTCCGAATTTAACTATCTGCGATGGACAAAAAAAAAAGGTTAATCAAAAATCTTTTTTATTTCGTAATGACTTTTGAGAACTAATAAGCCAATGGATCCTAAATTCATTCGAGGATTGTAGATTTTTTACATAAAAAAATTGTTTCAACGGTAATAAGAAGTTAACGAAATTGTTTAATTTTTATGTGTACATATCTCATCAGGTTTTATTATTTTATTATTTCTACGCCGAAGACAGAAAATAGTAAATTAAAACTTTAAATTAATTTTATTTATATCATACCTTTTAATAAAATTTATTGGTTCAGATAATTAAATTTAATGGAAGGAATTAGTCCGGGTGGCGGTCATTAAATGAAACAACTAAATAGTTTCAACTATTTTATTGTTTGCCAACGTTTCGACCCCCTTTGTGGGTCATCATCAGGGCGCATGGTGGGAGAATGGAAACTCCCACCATGGAATTAAATTTAATAATCACCATTTTATTTATTGCGGTTGTATAGTCATAATTCTTAAATAATCACAAATTAGTTGAGCAATGCCATTTGCAATTGAATGGGGATAACATTTAGAAATGGCTTATGCAATATGCAATCCACAAATAAATGCAGAAAAACAAACTGCTGTCCTTGTATTAATGCAGCAGGGAGTCAGAAACCTTTGACATTTGCCAAGTTGCATTTGCAAGTTATCAGATCTGATAAATTGCTCATAATGAAAACATATTAAGCAACTTACCTGCTTGAAACATGGTTTTGCCGTTTGAAATGAATAATTCTCACCTATATTTATATATGCTCATGTGATTTTTTAAATTTTTTTATTTAGAGTAACAAACAATAAGATCCTGCTAAGTATCATTTGATAAATTAAACTCATCCTGAATATTCAAATGTTGCACTCAGATTTTCAACTATAATTTTAATAAAACAATATTTAACAGTGATGTTTAATTTAGAATAATCACGAAGCTAAAATCAATTTTATAGTAGGACGATTAGTTCCCTAAGATTACAAAAAATGTACAAATATATTGGCATTTTTAAGACTTCTAGATTGAATCGGAATAGAGTTGACAGCAATGACGAGGCTTTATCTCTCATTTAAAATTTACATATTTTGGGAAGAATGGTGAAGAAATGATTGATGTTTGAAAGAGATTATCTGATGAGGCTTTACAAATGGATAACGGCAAGGAATTCCAAAATCGATAAGCACGAATGAATACAAATATTTTTGAACGAGGCGGATCTGTGAGAAGTTATTTACAAGTTTTTAAGTGAGAATCTCGTTTTTGAGTGGACAGAAGAACATGTGGCAAGCATATTAAATGTTTAATAAGGAAACTGCTTTGCTCAAAATGATCGGAAATGATAAATACCAAGGAAATTTTGCCGGCGGAAAGAAAGGGTTGAGCCATTTCAACTCGTTATATATACTGAAAACACGAGAGCGCCTGGGAATTCCGATTATTAATCTAACGATACAGTTGTCTCTTATGTCTCGTGTCATACTTAATATATTTATACTTATATTATAATAGTAATATAATTAATGTATAATAATAAAACAATTTTGTAAATTCAATCTTAGCATTGTAAAGATAAGTTTTTTCATTAGGATTAACAAGTGTACTGTTCAAAAAGTGTTCTCTTTTGGATAAATGAACTTTTTTTACCTAACTCGTACATTGTGAGGCACTGAGTTATTTCTTGCTGAACATATAATTGATCGCCTAATTATAGATTTATATTATTTTTGCCAATCTTTGCGCTAGAAATTATGCTAATTTATAAATTAATAACTATTTTCATCACAATCATTCATATAATTAACAAAAATAATTCATTCAAGATTAGGAATAGGATTTTGTTCAGCATTATATTATTTATTTAATTTGCTTAGTAATTTTCATTACACATATAAATAAAATCATAATTGGTAAATGGGTCTCATATAGATATTTATTGATTTTTTTCTCATAACATATGTATATATAATATATATATATATATATATATATATATATATATATATTATTTTTTATATTTATTTATTTTTTTTTTTTTAGTACATACTATAGTTTATCATAAAAAAAAAATTTGCTACGTTTTACAATAAATAAATGGTGCTGTTGTATTAACGTGGACTATGTATCACTTAATGAGTATCTTTAATTCTAACAAATAGAATTTAAAACAAATATGTATTTTTTATGATTTTTAGTATTGTGTTTACCTATTGTACCTATAGCTGTGTAATATATTACGAGTAATCATTTTTATGATCGCAATATTATTACGAATGGATAGCTATACCACTTTTTGTAAATTAGTCATAAAAAGACGTAAATGCAATTGAGACAGAAATCTCTCATTTTGGCTTGTTTGACATCTCTAAGCCATTTGTTCCGTGTGAGATAAGGTATTACTGCTTTTGTCACGCCAAGTTTTATTGCTTAAAAACAAATAAAAAAACTCAGACGTGCACTTCGTCTTTTTGCCTTTGCATTTGTAAGGTTAGCTCTCTTATTTTTTTGTACGTTTTAATTTACCTTTCAGGTTTACGTTACCTAATTTTTTAACCGTATTACGTCAATGATTATGCTATTATGAAATTTTCAATGTAATTGAAATTAAAACAAAAGCCTTGGCATAAATTATGAATTATGCATTAATTTATTCATACTGAAGCTTGTCTTATACGCAGTTAAAAATAAGAATTGTTCCAAACGTTTTATTTTATCATCTCCAGTTCATAATTAAGACTATTAATTATTTATTTTTAAATCAGTTCCATGTAAAAGATAAGCTATTACAAAATTACATGTAGAGATGATGATTATAATTATAGCGTATTTAAGAATACCAATTAATTTAAAACCATTAAAATGTTTATTAAAACAAAATACATTTTTTACATTAACTAGCTGTTTGTAATTGTGAATTATGTATTACGAATGATTAAAGAAAACTAATATATGAAAACAAGGATAATATGTAATGATGAAATTTAAAATAAGACTATCCTGCTTATAATAAAAAATATTTATTTTTTAATTATATTAAAAATTTTACATTAACATTGGGCTTGAGTCAGATTTTAATTTCTTAGATAAAGTGTAATATTCCATCGATTTTTCGCCATTTTAGACAGATTTTAGACTTCTTCAGAATCGGACTAATTTAATTTAAATATGTATAATAATACTATACTACTATGAATTACTACTAATGAGTATCATAGTATAGTTCTTTATAAGTTGTGCTCATCAAGTTTATCCTCTAAAATTCAAGATTGTTCTTTTAGGTAGTAATCATTTTAAATTGAATTTCGAATCATTAATCCTCACCAATGAATATTTGCAGACCACAACTAATTGATGTTTTAGGCAAACAAATTTCTTTACTGATTGTTTTTAAAAAAGTAATTGTACTTTCGAAGCTCAATATGAAGGGTATTTTCATATGAAGGGTGAAAATGAAAACATAATATACTCCTTATTTTGTTACTAATAATCATCCATGAAGACCTGAATATCCCATGATTTAAAGACTTATTCCTTAATATTTATACCTTTTTTAACTGCAAACTCCTATCCATACAATCCCGCTTGTCCTTAACCTCTAATCTCTGTATATTCGGGATGATCTACCCAGGCGACTGAATGTATCAATCTTAAATTAGAAATTGGAAGTTTTTTCAAAATTTTATATATATATATACAACTATTATATATTTTAATTTTTGAATTATCTTATTTGCTTGTCATCTTTCATTACTACTGTTGTAAATTTCATTAAACAATTGAAAAAATCTTATTATTTTTTAAGCTTACTTGAAATAAAATCCTATACGTTTGGAATCGTTCTAATTGTAAATTAACGTTTCAGAGCAACTTCAATCAAATTAGAATAAATAGACTACAATTTTATTTTTTTTACCTAAAAAAATACGTGTTATATAGTGTTTTGTTAATCGACGAGAATTAATTTGTAACTATTTGTTTGGTTGTACATGTACCATTTTCTAGTCCGCCGTGCCGTGGATATAATTTGACAATCGCTTGTTTGATTCTGCTTCTATTTCATCACCCCATTATCTTCCACATAATCTCTTATTCGAAACCTACCATTTTACACGTTTAGGGCTCTGGAGGCGATTGTATCGTTCCGGAACGAGCAGTACTGGCTGAGGAAACGGGGCCTGGGGAAAGATTGTAATAAGAAGGGAAATTGCCGGGGCAGGATCGGGGGAGGGGAAGTTGGAGTTGCATGTCGTGCGGTTGATTGTGGAATATTTACCCAGCACAGAACTGTTGGCAGCCCTGTAACCAAAAAACTTTTCCAATTGCCCACAGATTGGTCTTGATTAAATAGGAGACCACGTGACCCAGCCCGGCCAATAAAATCCCTTCGACCCCACACAAACACTTCTCACCTGGTTCCATCTAGGCTTCCTTCTCAGCCTTTAATTTCATTCTCTCTTCTGCACTTTTTTTTTTCCCTTTTATTATATCATTTCTTATTATTTACATTTATTTCTTTACTAGTCTGGTGTTGCATTATATAAACCTATAACTAAACTATACTGAAATTTCAGACTACAATATATCAATTTTTGTACACTTTTCTAAATATTTATAAGAGGTACTCATAGGTTTTTTTGTTGAATAATATTATTTACGTTGTTTGCCGAAATTCTACTCTGAATAGCACACCGTTGGAGCCACCTTTGGTGTGGTGGCTTGCATAACAGCTTTCTATTTCGCGGGTTCCAACTCAGCATATGTCTTCGGATTTCTTAAAAGAGGTAAAAAAAAATTTGGTTATGCAGTCCTGCGGGGGACGGCTTCTCTTTTTAATTGTTAAATAAACCTAGATATGAAAAATTTAGGACTCCCATTGTAGCATCGTCCGATTAGCCTGAGTAGCATGAAGTCCTATAAATGAATAAGCAACAAACAGTTACACGAGACATTAACAAGCCCCAAAACTTATACTATCGCGAAAATAACAAGAAACTTATACTGTGTGTTATACTTACGTGATGCTGAAAGGCTGCTTTATATCCTTAATTTATTTTTTACTAAAATTTCCGATCTATGAGTTAATTTGTCATTTTATATTTATATTTCAACATATGTAAAAAAATCTCTTTCAACCCAGCAGTATATCAAATATTAAATTAGCTATTATGTTTCCCTATAACGACCAACTATGCTCATATCGTCATTCTTCCATTTTCATAGAATTTTTTTTTTTTTTTTTTTGTATCATTCTATATGGGTGTACAGAGCTTAGCTGTAATTTTCTTTTCAGCAATGCAAAATGTGGGTCGAAACGTTGGCAATCAACAGTTAATACTATTTCATTTTATTTCTTATCTTCCACTAGGATGGGTTTGTTTGGTGGGTGTTGATGTGGTGTTGCTGCGTTTCGGTTGCTTCCGTCTATCAAAATCGGTATATTATACATTATATTACTATTCTTGTGTTTAAAAACAAATATGTTTGCACTTTTCTCCTTTAGTTGTTTATCAAATTCGCTCAATTGCATATTTAGCTGTTATTTATCAATGCTAAAAATACTAATTTAGTATTTTATATAATTTTTTCTCTCTGTTGTTTAGGGACTAAACTTGGAGTCCTGAATTGACGAGGAAAAAAGAAAAAGGTAAGCAAGCTATTTTTAAAATATATTTAGTGATAAACTTTTATGCAGCATAAGGTTTATTGAAGTTTGTATATACTTTGTATTGTGACATCGTTTTAGTTAAGTTAAGAGTGATATTGTTTCTACTCCTAGCTCTTTAGTTTTAGCTTTCATCTCCCGATTAGGGCCAAAAAGTGTGCATTAATTATAAAAAGAACATATTAAATTGCCAAACATCCTTAATATGAAACTGTACTTAAGCAGAAGGAAGCCCAAGCAAAATACTTTGTTGTAGTAAATAAAATAGAGTACTCGTAATTAATAAAATGTACGAATATATTAGTTTTGGTATATGTTAAGAATGATTCAATCACTTCTCGAGTGATAAAACTTTTTAGAAACTCTGTGTACACTAATAATTTGCCTGTCTTCAGTTATCCTCACTCGAAGGTCAGGTCCAACTTCATTAACCTTCGCTTATTAATCGTTACAGAAAAAAAAAAAAATACAATAATGAGAAGAATTGAAAAAAACTCATTTCATACTCTCATCGAAATGAAATGGAAATTACTTTTTAAGCTTTTATCTTTTTTGTCGGTAGCCTATCCGTGGTATGTAATCTGGGCTCGGAAAATTATTTCATATAAATAGGACAATTATGCCCTGAAGGTATAACCGTAATTACAGCTGTATCATTAAACTGCATTATTTCTCCTTCGTTTTTTCATGCTTAAAAGAACATGAGTTTTCTCTTCGTAAAGTTATTGTTTAGCATCTTGATTTGAACTTAAAACAAAAAACTGTTCAAGTTTCGTATTTATTCTAATAGATGCTCTTAATTAATTAGGTGGTTAGTTAAATCAATTTGTTTACTATTTTTCTTCGAGAAAAACTAGTATTTAGTGCGAGACAAGACGCCCTTATGATGTTATTATCTCAAATTAATCATATAGGACTTTTCTCCATGATTGTTGGGTTTTTTTTTAATTATAAGAGCAAAAACTGCTTATGGTTATTATCACCCTCACATCATTACAAAACTATTTACTTATTGATTTTGTCAAGATTTAAAGTAAAAAATATATTTTACTACAAACTTATTGTATAGTAATAATAGAAAATAATTAGTATTATATATGTAATCTGTTTGAGTGAATACATTTATTTTTAGGTTCTTCTTAAATAAAAAGACGATCCACTCAACAATCCTTTTATTTTTTTTTTTTTTTTTTTATCTCCTACCTTTCGGTCTTTTCCATTTTCATGGATTCTTTAATCAGTCCTGTATATTGCATATTTAAAAATATATATTGTCACTTAAAAAGTATATACTTTAGGCTGAAATCAGCATTGTCAGCTTGTTATTATCTATTAGTTTATTATTACATTGTATATTTAACTGGTATATTAGTATATTGTATATTTAATATATTGTATATCACACCTTTTTTATTTTGTTTCCTGCTATCTGGAGAGAATGGCAGGTTCTAGTGGATAGAGCATTAGTCTAGCGTTCTTCGGGTCAGAATGTATTTAAATTAATTTTAGGGATAACCCTATATAGATAGAATAAAGTGGTTAAAGTTTGGCCTATTGTTTTCAATAATTAAAATAATAAAATAAATTATTTCAATAATAACTTTGTAACTGAAAACAGGAGGGGTCCGTCGGGGCTGTGTACTCGTCTCTACTTTTTAATGAATACTCGGAGCGGATTTTCCAAGAGACTTTAGAAGATACTAACAGTGATAATTAAGATCAACAACAAATATATAGACAATATACAATACAGTACGCAGACTCCCGGAGCTATAAGAAAAAATAAGAAAGAAAGAAAAAAAATAATAGTAACAATTACAAAAATAAAAAAATAAATAAAGAAAAAAATTGGAATAAATTCACTAATTAAGAATGTGTCAAAAAAAATAATAATAATTTAAAAAAATAAACAATAAAAAAAATAAAAATAAATAAATAAAAAAAATAGAAGGAAAAATAAATAAATAAAAAGAAGAAAAATGAGTAAAACAAATCTGTTACTACAAATTTATTCGGTGCT
Organism: Piezodorus guildinii; assembly: GCA_023052935.1. Taxonomy (NCBI): domain Eukaryota; kingdom Metazoa; phylum Arthropoda; class Insecta; order Hemiptera; family Pentatomidae; genus Piezodorus; species Piezodorus guildinii. Next base: position 61,818,783 of record CM041292.1, read on the forward strand.
AATAACCAAGAGGTTGAGCACCTACTCCAATACCCTAACCCTAACCCAGTACGCAGATGATTGGTATATTTAACTTTAAACTTATTGTTTAATAATAATAAAATTAGAAATATAAAATAAAATAATAACAATGATGAGACGTTACTAATATCAAAAATTAAATAAATAATTATGTTGAACTGTGTAAAAATAGTTTGTATTAGCAAGACGAATGAGTTAGAAAAGCTGAAATAAACGAATGCTCTTAATCAATTGAATGATAATGCAATTTTTTTTTTTTTCTGTACGTGATTAATTTCATCTGTCGTAGAAGCGACAGTAAATTTATTTATTCTAGTTTAAACTTTATTCAAAAAAAGGTTTTAAAAAATAATCTCCGCAGCTAATTGGGTCGATACAGCTTTTTTATTAGTCAATTAGTTGGAGTTTCACGGTACTATCCTTCCAGACAAAAGCCTACTTGAAACAATGTGTTTATTGTTTTATGTCGTTTTGTTATGGTCATTAAGCTAACAATAAACAAATAAAAAAAGAGGATAATAATTTAGGGTTAATAGCCATTTCATGTATAAAGGCTTCATTCATTAATTTTCACAGTCTTACTATCACGAGCCCTATTTTAATTTTATTTTGTGATGCCATTGTCTTTTTATTACTCTAGTTTTAACTGCAATTTTCTACACCTTAGTTAAACTGCTCGCAATTAAACTTGTAATCTCATAAATGAAAATTAATCTAGTTTCGAACAGATTAAATAATAAATAATTCATGTCGTTGTATTACATATGCATAATTAATGCCCTGATCTGAGTAATATTTAATTTTATAATCGGTTTCTGGGTTTTTGACAGTTTTTATATGTATTATTGGGAACGTAAGGCGAATTATTAAATGACTCAAGACTAAATTATTATGAACATTCCTTTCATTGTGGGGGGAAAAGAGCATTGGTCTTCCTATATAAGCGAATGAAAATTTGTTATTAATTAACGAAAGAAAATAATTAAATAATGAAAATCTTTTATATTTCTTTCTTTTATTTACCTTTCCCCTGTACCACACTGCAGTGCGTGGGGATCGTATGTTGTGCCTGATTCAGGTATTCCTATCCTCCACTACTTATCTTACTGAACTCCAGTCAATATCCCTTTTTCTGCAGATCTTTTCCTACCAAGTCTTCCTAGATTTTCCTCATTGTATTCTTTCCTCCATAGCCACCTCATACATCGCTCTTGCCATGCTATCCTCCGATATTCTTGAGATATGGTCGAACCGATTTTCTTCAATAATGTCCTTGTCCGAACTTACCTCGAATTTGAATTTTATTGTGGTTTTTCCCATTTTCCTCCGCTTCGTTTTACTCCATTGTTCTTTATTCTTAGTAATAATTTAGTAGTAAAATTAGTGACCTAGGATATGTCAATATTGGTAGGAACGTTGTCTCATAAATTTATTATTTTTATGCGTTTGGAGACTTCTCTTCTACCAGTAAATTTCCTCATGAGAGATTGGAAATACCTTCCTGCAGAACTGATTCTTTCCTTTATGTCCACCCAGCTCTGCTTAATTAGGTGTAAACCTATACATTAAAGTGCTCCAGATACTCAATATTTCTGAGGACTCGTCCAATTCGGTTCTATCTTCTTTCTGTCCTCGTGGTTTTAGAATTTCTAAAAATCTTGCCAATTATTATTAATAATTAATTTGATTTATATCTCGGTAACCGCCTTGAAAATTCTACTATGAATTTTTTTTAACGTACGGTTTTTTTTTTAAGTAAACGGTTTTTGAGCTCTTAATAATACAAAAAATAAAAAATATATATAGTAGTCTCTAGTGGATGGCATATTCTTCTAGGGCTCACCTAGCCTTTATGAAGGGGGTAACCAAAAAATAAAGGGGTAACATGACAGTTGAACCTAAGTACATCCTTTTAAATCATTAAACCTTGTAACAGTACATATCTTAAATATTTACTGAACTCAAGACAAGACCCTTTATGGGTTGTAGTGATTTACATTTTTTTTTCTCATACCTTACAGTGACTAGTTTATTTTTTATATTTAGTATTCCGTCACTCAATGTCAATTTAAATTGTAGTTGAAACTTTTCTTTGAGAGAAGGTACACTAGGGATTGTCTTCTCATAATATTTGTGGTAGATTTCAGCACGAGTTGCTTTTATCTTCTTTAGGAGGTTAAGCAAATAAAGGATCTGTTGCTTAATTGACTCTGAGATTAGATACCTTTGTCAGCCGAGGCAGCTAAGGTTAAGAATGATTGAAGGTAAGAGTTGTTAGCATGCGTCAAATTTTTAGCAAAAATTTATCACTTCCCGGAAGTGATATCACTTATTTGATTGATCGTTTGCAATGAAAAATTGATAAAATGATCATATATCAATCAATACTACGATGTTGTTTTTAAAAATAAGAAAACAAGTAAGTGTTGGTTTATCAGCTGTGATAAAATATCTATAATTTTTCTGCAATTAAAATAATTTATTTTTTCCATAACTCAGTATTTAATATATTTTTTAATAATTCATACAAACCAGATTATCATAATCATAGCTATAAAAACATGTACATATGTTTAGTAATTCCTACTTTTTACACATAAGCTATACACTTTTTAAGACTCATATTTCTTTTGATTGACTATTACAGTCAGTATTTCAATTCGTGTAAACCTTGGTTTGACATAATCTGATTCTTGTCTACAAAAACCTAAAACTGTAAGTTCCTTGCAATATTCATTAGTATGATAAAGGTTTCTCTGATACGTTAAATCTTATAAATCTGCGAGATATATAAATACCTAGTAAATAAATATATATGAGAAAATTGATTTTCTTTATTTTAGTCCAATAGAATGCGCGGGTTTATGTGGAATTATTTGTTACTGACTTTTTCGTATCTGGTAGTTTAGCATGCAATATGAGATAGTTCTTTAACATGTACCACCTGTGGCTCACAACAATTGCAATACTTCGTTCCTCTTATTGTTTTCTTTCACTGTCCATTTTATCTCTACCCTTTTTGTAGATAATTATTCATTACATTTCCGCCCAATCAATTCCAGATCAAAATTCTTTTAAAATAATCGCCGAAGAGATAAAAATAGGAATTCCAGCCCCAGCGTGTTAATCGAAATCTGTGACCAATCACTTCAAATTTAACTTCGAAAACTTGTGATCCAACGTAATCAATTTAAAATTAATTAAATACGAAATGGACTCCGATACAGATAGGTGTAAAAATATCAGGATTTACATTTAATTACTTCAAGTTTACAATTTTGCCGGCGGATGTCAACTTGAAATAAACCTCTGTAAAAAAAAAAAAAGAAGGTAAATAAACCGGATAAACATGATTAATAAAATGGTTAATCTAGAACCGTGAAAATGCGCAATCAGCGGATGATAAAAGGTGTTTCGGCCTGATTAGAGTCTGATTGAGGATGACGTTTTCGGAACGGCATTGGTCGGTGGAGCCGATGTTTTCGGAGCGGCCTCGACTCACCTGTTGCCCGGCATTGTCCCTCCTTCCGAGAGATATGAATGGTACCACGCTCTCTATGGATCTCCTCATCTAACGGATTTTTCTTTTATCTCCGTCCTCTCTGTCCTTCCTCTGGAGGAACGCTGTCTGCTGCTCTTACCACCTTCCTCCAGTTTGTCCAAAAAAAAAAAAAAAAAAAAAAAAAAAGTGTGGATTGTCGTAACCTTATGTTCCTTTAGAATCCTGCAAACAATCCTTTGCAATCCTGATAAAAAGATTATTTTGTGGAGGAGACATTCTGAGTCGTCCCTGCAATGTCTGTTCCACTCTTACAGTACGTGTATGGAAGTCTTGTGTTATTACATGCATTCAAAACACTATGTAATGTCATATCCAGCCCCACAGGAATGAAAGATGTCCTTACCAAGACTTATTATCATAAGTACCACTGTTTTTACACAGTTGACCTGTATGGCATGATATCACACTGAGCTATCAATAATGTATAAAATTCAAATAAAAGGTCTGATTTAAAATTGCCGTGTGGGCACTTCGAAAAAAAAAGTGTATTAGTTAGTTGCTTTTGTAAGGGAAGCGAAATTTATATGCTCAGGAAATTCGGATACTATGGATAGTTAATAGTTTAATTATAGTATAGCAGTTTTTAATAAATAACAAAAAGATTTTTTATTAATTTTTTTAAAACATTTAATTGATGGCTACAACTAAAATAATAAATACAATAAGTAAATAGGCTAATTTACACTTATGGGCACTTTAGCACTTATGGCATGCCCAGTTGCATGGCATGCAATCGCTTCGGAGGGTTGTCAGGAATAGGGAATGATAAGTTGCGTACAAGAGGAAAGATTTTTTAAAATTAGAAAATGCTGTATTGATGCCAGAAAATTAAATTAAATTACTGAATTATGTTTGAAATATATAATCGAACAATGATTGATGTAGGGATGTTTAAATTGTCCGCTACGGGTGTGACATATTCTTGAATTCTTGAAATACTCTGTCAGATTCAACCATGATGAAAGCCTATAATGTAGGCTGAAACGTCGGTACACAAATATAATGAGTTTATCTTATTAGTGTATTTTATTTGACGACCGCATCTTCAACCAATTTCTCCATTATGGTCTCAATGGTCAAAAAAATCTGCACCGTTTTGTGTATGAAAGGAAAATTGAAAAAAAAAAAAAAAAAAAAAAAGTACATGTATTGTGTAACTCTAGCTCAAAAACGTGAAGATGAACTGAAATGATATTTACTTAATACGCTTTATACCTGGAATAATACAAAGTTTTACCGAAAAACAAATAAATTAAATTTTCTTTTTTTTCTTTTTAGCTTATTTAATATTTATGCTATGTTAAAGAAAAAACAAGTTTTTCTCCTTTAAAAATCTTGCTAAATAGTCACTTTTTAAGAAAAGAATTAGCTTTATTATTTAAATAAACCACACTTTTCGGTGTCCCTTTTAATGAAAATAACTTAATCTAAAAAAAATATTCTGATGCTAATTTTTACTAATGAACTATCTATTAATGCAGAAAAGAACGTTAAAATAATTTATTATTTGTATTATTATACAATCGTTTTAAATAGCTTTCGTCATTATAAGCTGGTTTATCCTGAAAGAAGGACTAGCACACAAACGAAATTATAAAAATAATTAAAATGAAATCGCAAGTTGTTAATCTCGACGGACGAACTGATAAAATTAAGCTGATTAATTGAACTCGTTAGGGCCTTCGGGAACGAGTAATGAGTGCAACGTAAAATGGAAATCGGCAATTGGATAGCCACAATCAGATAACCTGCGGGGATTAAAAGAAAAATTAACTTTCTGTCCTTGACATTAAAAGAATTCGATTTATTTTGTTAGAGCTATTACTTCTCTTTTTTATCTTTTAGGTTTTAGGAAAATTAGTAATAAATACATTATTATTATTTTATTTTTTATTTTTTACATTCTGTACCAGGTAAGGAATAAAAAAAAAAATGGATTGTGCCAAATTATCTTAAGAAAAAACGGAACCATATTTCTTTTTCTAGACTCCTAGGTAGTTTAGTGTAACGAATTTGACATACAGGAGCTGCGCAGTACCCGAAATACCTGTTTTTTCTTGTAGTGTTAGACCATAATGTTTTACACGTTTTTAATGAAATTCTTTGTAAAAAAAACTCTTATTTTAAAGATCGATAAGATTGTTTTTAATTTAGAAACAGGAGGATGCAATTTTTAATTGTACGTTATGTAAAAATTATACATTTATGGTACCTTTTCCATTCATCATTCATGAGACAATCGAAATCCTTGAAAATAATTTTTTGAAAAAGAACTACTTTAAGGAAAAGGTGAAGTTAACGATTGCATCTTTTATAAAAGAACTAGAAGGGAGAATTCTTACGAGAAAATAGTGTTTGCCTTGTTAAGTTTAAAAAACAAAAGTTATCTACAAATAAACTTGAATTGTGTATTTTATGGTCAATAAAGAATAAGTAAAATAAATTTAAAAATGCACAAAAAGATCCTAAATCTGAGTCAACAATTTTTTTCCTTGCAATATAATTCTATTAATAATTTAATAATAATATCTTTAATTCTATTTGTAATAATAGAACTGTTATTATTATGATTCTTATAGAAAAAATTACCCAGTAATATATGTTATTATTGAAGTATTTCCAAAGAAATGTTTCATTCCAAAGCATTTTTTTTTATATTAAATGCATATACTGATTGATTGCTTACAAGTGCAATTACTTAAAACATGAATCTAAAGTGTTTTTGCTATATTTTGGAAATTTCTTTTTTTGGACATTGAAATACTATTTATTGTGTTCAGTTATGTTAAAAGTTAATTTTTATTACTAGGAATTAAATCATATACATTTTTACAAGTCATTAATTCATTTTTTATTTGGATTTCATAATCTGATTTTTTATTATTTATTTATTTTTTGGAAAGGGGAGGGTGGTTTATTGATTATATTCTAAAACTTCTATTTATTTACGACTATTCGATTCATCTATGAATGTCACATAGTTATTTTAATTGTTATTGTTAATATAATGCTGAAAACTGTAAATTAGCTTTCACATTACTTCTTTTTAATTTTAAAAATGGTTTGCTGTATTAGTTTCATTCAATATCTGTCATAAAATCCTTTTATTATTTCTAGACTTGAATTCAGAGGATCCAGTGGATTCAGTGTTTTAATAATTCTACTATTGTTTAATTGGAATGGTATTAATAAAATATGTTTCTTCATCGGAGAAGCACGTATATAGGTTTTGTTTGTAATTGGCAGGTTGGGGACTGCAAACATACTTTTCGTGTTCGATTAGAGTATTCATTGGATTATTAATGACACAATTACTAAATAATGCTCGTTTATGCCAAGTTTTACACGGTGCATAAATATTTTTGAAAGTTTATTCAAACGTAATCCAGTTCATTGGTAATCGTATTTCATTTGCAGTAAATGTACAAACATGATTTAGTCCTTAAACATTAAAATTTCATGTATTGGACGTTTATTACCAGCCAGTTGTCAGATAAGCATTTATTTTGGGTTGTTTTCAATTATATTACTCAACTAATCCTAAACGGATATTTTATCGCGAAATGCATAAATTTATTCAAGCTGTGTTGTTAATGTATTTATGTAATTAATGAAATGAATAAATATTTTTGAAGTTAATATAAACTTCATTTAATTTTCGAAATTTCCATAAAAACATACATAAAACATTATTTTCTCATTAAGTTTCAAAAATTAATTTGTTCAGCCTACGGTTTATTGGCAGCATTTGAATTCAGTAATTGTTTTTTCTTGTAACATTTATGCTCTTTAATTTCTATTCCAACGTATGCATCAGAATTTGCATGTGGTTAATTATGCTTTAATTTTGCTTCATTTATGAAATAAAATTACATTGTTATCCTTATCAGTTTTAACTTAGGTAAATTTCTAAACGTGTGAAATTTAACTTTTTTTTTTTTTTTTTTTAAGAAATTTACAACTGTATTATACAATAAAATACATTAAGTAAATGTGTTAATAGATCAAGTGGGCGTGAAATTTAACTTAATTCCATTCCTTTAGAATGTTTAGTTCACCTTTATATAAAAAAAAAAAACTATTTCACATATTTTTTTGTATTTTTTAAATAATATCACCACATTAAAAGTTAATAATTTATTAATAATATTATGCTAGATTTATCTTTCTATTGTTTTATTTTAACTACTTGTCATTTTAAAATAATCAGAATAATAAATGTATTTTACTTTATATAACAAAATTAATTATTTATCTTGCACAAGATATTTTACGCTATAAGAAACTAAAAAATATCAGTTGAAATGTGTTTTTGGTTTATAAACAACAGCCTGTATAATATGAAAAATTTCAAAAAGAAGGACGTATAAACAGTATTTTTCGAGTGTGTTTATTTTTTTTTTGTTTTTTTACGATATCTTTACATAACAAAAAAGAGTAGGTTGAACGAAAGTGTTTCTTAAAATAATTTGTAGATAAAATAAAACTTTTTTTCAATGTTTAAACCAACAAAATTATTCATTTAATTTAGACAACTGGTGTGTAAAATAAGATATTTAAATAATCCCAAATAAAAACAAAAGTAACATGATAAATCAATTACTAAGAACTATCTGGTATTGAAGTGACTAATGAAATATCATTTTATGGGACAAGTCTGGCATTGAAGGGATCACGTATAAATAAGGAAACACAGTTTATTGCGTTCCGAATTTTAATTTAAATACCAAATTTTATTTTAATTTAGGCTTGTTAATTTATGTCAGCTGAATATGAAATTACGAAGCGTATATTTGCACGCATTAAAAATACAAAAATCGAAGGATAATCTTCTTTCTCATTATTCCTAGGTCTCCTTTATATATTAAAAACAATCTTCTGTTAATGGAGATTTTTTCGATTTAATTTGAAGAAGTTGATGGTTTTTGTCAACTCATTAGAATTTAAAAATGATAAATCTCAAAAAAAAAAAAAATTTTTTTTTTAATTTATTGCTATTTACTAGTGTTGTAGAACTTATAAAAAAACAACAACAAAAAAAACAAAAAAACAAGAAGTTAATTCTTAATTCTTTTCTTCTTAAATATTTCATTCACCTTTATATAAAATAATCACTTTATATATTATTTTGTATTTTTTAAATAATTTCACTACATTTTAAGTTGTTAAGTTATCATGATTGGTTTATGCTAGATTTATCATTTTGATTGTTTTATGTATAACAAAAAAAAAAAAAAAAAACTTTTTTTTTTTTTAAAGTAATCAGAATAAATAAATCTATTTTAATTTGTATAGTAAAATTAATTATGTAACTTGCAGTAGATATTTTACGCTGTAAGAAACCCAAAAATATCCGGTAAAACGTGTTTTTGGTTTATAGAATGTTTAAAATAAACACGTTAAAAAACAAAAAGAAAAACGAGGCTTGATCATGTCTGTAGTCTATTCGTAGTACTTCAATATCTTACTAACTTAAATAACTTACTAAGTTAATTAATTTAGTCGCTTCCGGGAGTTATCTGCAATATACGGAGTGTGTAGATGGAGAGAATGGAATTTTAAGGGAGGTACAAATTTCGCTCTAAGTCTGCGGTGTCGGATATTGATGACTCTATGGACGTTTATATTATTAAAAAAAGTTCAAAGGATTTTTAATCGCGATGGCTTGCACGCAGAAGAAATTTGATCCTTTAGCTGTGCCTTAAAGTTTGAGCCAAAGAGGTCTGACGTTGGTAAGACTAAAGATCTTTGCGTATTAGACTGTGGGTTTGTCATTTTATGTAGTAACTTAAAAAATGCTTCGCACGGATGCATTTTGAATTTGTTTTAATTTATGTTTAAAAAACTTCAGTTTGAAAAATTAAAATTTTATTACTTTAAGATTATGAGTTCATCGTAACGAAAAGTGCAATTAGTAAGAAAATATTATGTTTATTATATAACGTCTATTAATTCTGATATTTAATCATCAGCAGAAATTAAAAACATAAATTGGTTAAAAAATTAAAAATTTGTTAATTTATTTGTTTGCTATGTTTAATGGTTCCTATTTTATTCGATTTATTACAATTTTAAATTTCATAAGAACTTTTTCTAAATCCGAATTCTAATGTATTAAAGTTGATTTAGTTTCCATGTGAGCCCCATTTAGTTTACAGTGGAACTACTATTTTTCATGAAATGATCAAAAAGTAGAAATAACTATAACCAGTAATAGTTTATAACAACTTTTCCTTTATTTTAGCAACTTACGTACGATTTAGTACATAATATTTTTTTTTTAATTTTACAACCTGTAGGATCACCATACAAGATAACCTCCCTAATCCACATTACAAATAACATTTGTTTATGCGCTTATAACATCTTTCTATTATATTTCCCTACTTATTTTATTGCATATTAACTTTTCTCAAATCTTGCGTTTTCCAACGGTATATTATACGTCTACGTTACTACTTATATTTCAGGAATGAATTTTTTATGACTTGGTCACAACAAATTTATTTTTCCCGTTTCAAGAAAAGCTAAATTTCAATGGATTTTACTCATAACCCTCCAGGAAACAAGGCCCGAAATGATGGTGAAAACCACATCAACATCTGTCCACTGGTTTAGGAGTTAGCGGAAACCAAAATCCCGTTATCATTTCATAAAGAGAGAGATTAGTTTTCATGTATAGTTTCTTATTAATTCAGTCTTAAATACTATGTTACCATGTTTAATTCGTTTTTAATCGTGTTAGTCGCTTGGACATGCTAAACATAAAATAGCAAAAGTTAAGATAAGGCAGTTTATATTTGTTTTACTATAATTATTCCAATGTTCTAATTTATTAATCAGTTATGTATATACTGGTTTCTATTATTGACATGCCAATACGGACTAAGCGTTTGTATCATAAATGTCACTCTAAAATGGTCTTGGTTGAGGCGTCTATATGTATAAGGTAATAGGTATTATATGCGTGTAAATTCATCCACTGGTTGACTGGTTGGATATATGTGTATGCAAATTGAACTGTCGGATGTTATTGTGGTGAAAACTCAGAACGGTATTGTTCAATCATGTGGTTCTTCACGCAGTTTATTGGTGCTAATTGACAACTGCCGACATTTGATTGGAGCGGTATAAGAGTAGCAACTACAAAACTTACTTAAATCGTTTACATAAATTTCCATAACGGTATTCAATTTTCTATTCTTTCTGTTTTGCATGTTACACGTTGTGATTTGAATTGTCACCGGAGTTTAAAAACCTATCGATGGTTTAAATTTGTTCACATCGTACTCCTCATATTCTTTTAAAAGTGAACATTTCTGAGTAAAATGAATATTAATTGGTGAAGATAAAATAATTGTTGTTAAATATTTCTCTTAGTTTGGTCTAAGCTATAAAAAACAAAAAAAAAAAAAAAAACGCTGAAAAGTGATATTTTCACCCTCTTTATATTGACAAAGATTTTTTTTTTCAATCATCAAACTTTTTATTATGATATATTACCATTTGTCTCTAATGGACAATAATAATAGTGATATAAGATCTCATTCATACAATATTTACAGAATAAACAATGAAAACAGCTCTTGATAAATTTTTTTAAATTTTAAATTTGCACTGTCTATTTTTTGCTACTTTTATTCAGTTTGTCTTCTTATTTTTCTCACATGGTCATAATATTAGCAATACTATCAGCTGCCTGTTCCTTCCTCAATTATTGGATACCCACTTTATAAAGACTGGGTGTGCCGCCAGAGGGTCTGCATACCTTAGATCCACAGCTGAAATAAAATAAATTATTATTATACCTCAACAAGATTTGAACCAGCGACTCAGAGAACACTTAAAATAGTGCTCTAGGCTAAAACTGTATATATATTTATAATTTCATTATTGTATTACAATTTATATAGTTATGGAAATAATTATCTTTTTGCACATAATATTTAATTATTCAAAGAGGTAGAGAAATATACCTACATTTTCAATTTATAATTAAGGAAAATTGGCAATCACTACTCCTAAATTCCTTAAACTATCCAGGTATTCCTAAAACTATTTTCATTATTCTTGTTTTGTTTTTAGGGATTTTCGTAGGATAAAGTCGCATTCTATCACAGTTTGAGTTCGTTATATGTGTTCCAAAATAAGAGACCTGAAATTTTGAGGGTGGAGGGAATATTTTCTTGATAGATTCCTTTTTTCTTTCTCTTTTTTTAATATTTATTGAGATATATTACAAATTGTTTCTACTTGAACAGTAGTAATAGTGATATGAGACCACATTCATTTCATATATACAGAAAATAATGATAAAGTCAAATTACATAAAATATAGTATATTAAAAAATAAATAAAATAGACAAGAAGAAGAAATTCCAATTTAGTTCTGCTGCTCACCTTCGCTGAGTTGCTATGAGTACACAGCATAATACTGGATCATTCCTGAAGACAATTTCAAAGACAAAATAGAGGGAGATACTGCCAAATAGAGTGTCCTGGTCTACATCTAGCCGTAGCAGCCGGAGGGAGGAGGTCGCGTTGACCCGGCTAAGGATAGGACACTCGCGGCTGAAGCACTCTTATCTTTTTGCTAGGCAGCCGGTGCCCCGATGCCCCAGCACTGTGATGGAACCCTTACCATTCGGCATATTTTTCAAGAACGCCCTTATTATTCATCACACCTGAATAAAATTGGACTAAGCCCGAATATTTCAGCGGTGCTGGGTTATAGAGAGAAAACCATTGAATTAGTTTTTGATTTTCTAAAGGAGCAGTCATTATTATCGAAATTATAAAGACCATTCCTAGTCAGTTAGCATTACTAGTATTAGCTTTTTAAACTATTGTTTACATAAAAATATTTTTTCTTTCTTTATTTTTTTAAATTTATTTATTATTTATTTATTTATTTTATTTTATTTTTTTTTTACTGGTTCTGCGCATGCGCATGAGTATAGCAGTCATCATTCAAATCGTCTCTTGGATTTCTTGCTTTTTCAGTTGGAATTCACTTCAGTACAATCTTGAAAACCTCACCAGACTTCAAGATAACAGCAGCAGTAGATATTGGAGCAAAGAACAGTAAGTTTTGTTACAATTTACAGTGTAACGTGAATGCTGGGTAACCTCTTCACATCAGCTGATTGCCAGTAGCTCGGCAAGGCCGGGATTGCTTTTTCTTTTCTTTAGTTCTTGTTTTATTTCCCACATCTAGTTATTATCTCATTATCTTCTTCACATGAAATGCGATATTTTCACCAAGTGATGTCCTCCAAAGCATCAACTAAAAGATCTAGATCTAGTGGTTCAATCACGTCTCCCATAAAACAAAGACCCCGCCGTGATACTAATAAAAAATTAAATCAGCAAGGAACCCCTTCAGGTACTAATACCGAATCTGAACCACAACCTGGCACATCGTCACAAGGGATGACTGATGAATCTCCGTTTTTCACTCCAAATCCTTTTCAAATTCTACATAATGAAAAAGAAAACATGGAATCTGCTCCTACACCCAGTGAACCACGGCCTCCACCGATATTTGTCAAAAATATTAAAAATTTTCAGTTGTTGTGTGCTCAATTGAATAAAATTACCGACTCCACCAGCTACTACTGTATGAGTAGAATCAATGACACCAAAATATCACCGACCACCGCCGAGACGTATAGAAAAATAGTGAAATATCTAACTGATACTAAAGCGGATTTCCATACTTACCAGCTACGCCAAGAGAGATCTCTTAGAGTTGTAATCAGAAATCTACATTCTTCTACACCAGTTGAAGCTATCAAAGAAGAACTTATAGAGATGGGTTACAAAGTGCGCCAAGTCACTAATGTCATAAAAGATAGAGTTCAACTTCCTCTATTCTTTGTTGACCTGGAACCATTGTCAGGGGTAGAAAAAATTTACGATCTAAAAAGACTGTACTATACAAGTGTAAAAGTCGAAAAACCTTACACCAAGAGAGAAATTGTTCAGTGTCACAATTGTCAGGCGTATGGTCATACCAAAAGTTACTGTTATCACATGCCACGCTGCGTGAAATGCGGTGAACAGCACAAGTCTGTGGAATGTACAAAACCAAAGTCAACACCCGCTGTATGTGCTCATTGCCTCAAGGACCACCCGGCCAACTACAAAGGATGCCAAATCTATAAGGAACTAAGGACCAGGTATCAAACACCCCAGTACTGGATGAAACAGCAAGACAGACAAGAACTAGAAGAGAACCCTCAAAAATAATCGATGCCAATGTATCATTTGCCCACTTACTTGGAGGTGGGAACCAATGTAGTGAAGCCGAGGCCCTGCCGGAACTGCAAAATGTACCTAAATATCCTCAGTCCATTCCACAAATACCTCTTCCTCAAAATATAACCAATCCTAAAAATCCTAATCCACCACAAATCTCTCATATTCCTCCTCCTTCAAACGCCACAGACCTTACCAGTTTGATGACATCCTTTATCTCCGAAATCAAATCCATTGTTATGCCTCTAATATCACTCCTTACGAACCTTGTATCAAATCTCATTCCTGCCTTACAAAAACCATAAATGACTCACCTAATTCCTTATCCATTCTCCTTTGGAATGCGAATGGTGTTAGAACTCACACTGACGAACTTACAGCCTTACTGCAAGACAAAAACGTTGATGTTGCACTCATTACTGAAACTAGACTAACCACTAAACAGTACTTCAAAATACCTGAATACACGACATACCGGACAGACCATCCAGACGGCAAAGCCCATGCCGGTACTGCAGTCATTGTCCACCGATCCCTCTCCCATCACTTACACCCACTTCCCGCCCACGACTTCCTACAAGCCACCTCTGTTATAATCAAGACCTTTTCCTTTCCGCTCGTCATCGCATCAGCATACTGCCCTCCTAAACATTCTATTTACATTACCCAATTTGGATCCTTCCTCAACTCATTGGGGAATCACTTTATTCTGGGTGCAGACCTAAACGCCAAGCACCAACAATGGGGTTCCAGGACCACAAATACTCGTGGACGGACATTGCAGACTGCACTCAACTCCCGACGCCTTAATCTCCTACCTCCCAATTCCCCTACCTACTGGCCAACAGATCCTAACCGTAATCCAGACATCCTCGACTTCTTCATCCACAGCAGATTATGCTCCCTGAACTATTCCGTAACTCGCCTTGATGAACTATCCTCTGACCATAGTCCACTGATCCTAAATGTATCCTTAACACCTATGCCTAAACCTGTCCCACCGTCATTCATCAGAGGCCCTATCAACTGGAACCTCTTCCGCGAAATCCTCACCAATGATATTGACCTCAGAGTGACTCTCAAAACCCAAACTGACCTTGACGATGCCGTCTATTCCTTTACAACCTCGATTCAACAAGCCGCCTGGACTGCCTCCGTTCCCAAGCACTCCCAAATAAATCCTTACAAAAACCATTTACCACAACACCTCCTAACCTAATCCACACCAAACGCCGAGCCAGAACATTATGGCAACGCACCCGCCACCCAGCAGATCGCCACTCCTATAACTTTTATTGTAGACAATTAAAGCGGGAGTTGGCGATCTTCCGTTCTCAATCCTACAATTCCTACCTCTCCTCTCTCTCGACTCGTAACAATTCCTTGTGGAATGTCATGAAGAGAATCCTAAAATCACCCCTGATATCCCATCCTCTCCGGCGTAGTGATAATTCCTGGGCTGCTTCTGACAAAGATAGGGCCCAGGAATTTACACTACACCTTTCCAAGGTATTCACTCCTCATTCTGATCTCAACCCAACCCATACCGCAATAGTTGAAGAGTTTCTTACGTCACCGATACCAATTTCCTTACCACCTAAAGCAATCAATCCCTCTGAGGTCAAATATCTTCTTAAAAAGCTTCCTTTCCGTAAATCCCCTGGATACGATCTCCTTACTCCTCAAATTCTAAGACAACTTCCACCTAAAGCCATTACATTCCTTACATATATCTATAACTGTATCCTACGCACTACCTATTTCCCTCTGTTGTGGAAACACTCGACTATCATCCTTTTCCTAAAACCAGGTAAACCCTCCAACTGTACATCATCCTACAGACCTATTAGCCTTCTTCCGATCCTCTCCAAAATCTTCGAAAAACTCCTATTAAAACGAATCCTAGCCAAATTTCACAATTTTCCTTCACACCAGTTTGGATTCCGTCCTCAACATTCCACGGTTCAGCAAGGACTCCGAGTTGTAGACCACATTTCCTCCGCCCTTGAGTGCAAGGAGTATTGTTCGGGTGCCTTTCTGGACATAGCGCAAGCTTTTGACCGGGTTGGCACCCGGGATTGCTCTTTAAGCTCAAAACCCATTTACCCCAATCCTTATACCTAGTCCTCCGGTCCTATTTATCAAACCGCTCCTTCCGAGTTCGCTGTGGTTTAGAGTTTTCCAAACATTATACTGTTGAGGCCGGTGTTCCTCAAGGCAGCGTCTTAGGACCCGTCCTCTACATCCTCTATACCGCCGATATCCCTACCGATCCCGATACCTTTCTGGCAACATTTGCTGATGACACAGCCATTTTATCATCCGATTCCGATCCTGAAGCAGCATCGCTAAATCTCCAAAGGCACCTTTCCCTTGTCGAAGACTGGTGTAATGCTTGGCGTATTAAGGTGAACGAAAGAAAATGCACACACGTCACCTTCACCCTTCGACGCAAATCCTGCCCAACAGTTAAACTCAATTCCATACCGCTTCCTTCCTCAGACACAGTCCGGTATCTGGGCTTTTTACTAGACAAAAGACTAACGTGGAACCCACATACAAGACTTAAAAGAAAAGAACTCAACCGCAGATTCGGCCAGTTATACAGATTATTAAACAGAAAATCTCATCTTACAGTTGACAACAAATTACAATATACAAGACAGTACTGAAACCTATATGGACCTACGGACTTGAGCTGTGGGGGACAGCTAAATACTTTAACATCAAACGCATCCAATCCTTCCAATCCAAAGTCCTACGAACAATAGTTAATGCTCCCTATTATGTTTCCAACTGTACCTTACACCACGACCTCAATATTCCATTTATTTTAGATCTGGTAATATCCAAATTTTCTAATTTCCATCGGAACCTCCTTCATCATTCTAATCCTTTAGCTCAATCCCTCTCCAGCTCCACCCACCCCTACAATCCTCCACGAAGATTGAAACGGCAGTGGCCCCGCGACGTTCTATAACATTTATACTGGAGTTCTGACACTGGTCAGATCCTCCACTCATGTACTGTATGTTTGTGGCTATTGCGCCCTAACTCAGCCTCTACTGGCTAAGACCAGTGATGCGGCTGAGAGAGAGGCGCTTGGGATCTCTTGGATTCCGCTTTTTTCCTCCACAAGTGGAGGGAAAAGCCCAGTCTGGGGTCCCCTTAGCAGTTGTAAATATTGTATATAGTTATGTTTGTTTGTATGATTTTTATTTATTTGCCAACTTTGTATTTATTTCAATTATAGGTTGTTTTGTTTTTTTTTTTTGTTTGTTTTTTTTATTTTGTTATATTTTATTGTACATATAAATGATTTTTTTTTTCTATTTTATGTAATTTGACTTTATCGTTATTTTCTGTATATATTGTATGAATGTGGTCCTATATCTCTATTACTATTGTTCATTCTGAAACAGATTGTAATATTTCTCAATAAAAAAAAAAAAAAAAAAAAAAAAAAAAAAAAAAAAAAAAAAAATTTTTACTACTAGTTTTTTTTCTTTCTTTCTCTCAATCACTCATTACCTTCTTAATAGTTCTTTCTTATAAAGGTTGAATATGCATATAGTGTCTAGGCGTTGATGACCTTAGGGTTTTACGCCTTAAAACCAAAACAAACAAACAAACAAACTGCCAAATAGAAATAAATATGGATTACTCATTTCGGAATTGCTCATGGACATATATAAATCCAGCCTAGCCTCAATATATGTGGTAAAATGAAAAACAACAACCTATGATAGATTAGTGAGGTTCATTATTGAAAATAGTAAAACAAAATTAAAAGAAATAAATACATGCTTTGTTTTTCTTCTTTTATTACTACTTATTTATACTTAAGAGATTTTAAAACTATCTCAATTTCATGATTTTTTTTAATACACTTTTATGTAAGTTATAACAATAGTTTAGTTGTTTTTTAAAAATATATAATTGGTATAATTTTATTATGTATTGAATTAATATAAACATTTAAGTAAACGTATAGACGAAATATATGCGTAATCTTTGATCTTGTAATCTACATTATTAACCCGGTCACAGGATAATGCCTACACGCTAGTCGGAACAGAAAACACTCAATGTTGTATGGACACTTCTCTTTTGCCGGCATTAAGTTTGAAAAGCCCATCGTTTTGGAGTAAGTGACAAGGACACAATTCGCCTGTTCTGTTTCGACAGTGGCATAAATACGCAATCGCTACCAAATATATAATACCTTTAAAATAATTTCAATGTGTTTTCGAACAATTACAAGCTCCTAAATTGTACTGAGATCCATGCGTAACGTAGGGACATGCCAGAGAAACGTAGTAAGATATGTATGTAACATAATTGTTTATTTTATGTAAATATAATAAAATGCGTATGTGGGTTTTGTTCTCATATTTTGCATATGATAATTCTGCAAGAAACCGTTACGCATATTTCAAGTAATTTTTTTCTCGTTTCCATGAGTCGTTTCTTATCTTGATCATGTGTTAATATGTTAATCTCTGTTTATTATTTATGAATTTCAGTAATTATGGGATGCACTTGATGTTTTTTTTTTTATCTAGTATGTCTAAGCGGTCTTTCATTTCTTAATTGTTTTCAAGTGTTTTTCAATCTTCTACCGTAACTGTATTCTAATTTCTTGCATTTATTAACCTTGATGTAAAAACATTTTAATGTATTAAAGAAAAGAAACATTTAATTTTTAATATATAGAATATTAATAAATTGAAATGAGACGTGTATTTTATATAATTGGAGGGCCGTGGCTGAGTGGCTAGCGCGCTAGTCTCTCATGCTACAGGTTGCGAGTTCGAATCCCAGTCCCGGCGGGGCTTTTATTAGGATGAAATATAATGGGGATTCACTCGCAGCCTCTCCCCCGGGTATGAGACCCGTCAGCCAAATGGTGGCCACTCACAAAATTAGGCGTAGGGAGTGATGACCCTTCACTATACAATTGCATCGTGAAACGCGAGTGTAAACTCCCAGGAGATTACACCGCGAGGCCTAGGGCCTGAACGGCCTGTCGCGCCACTGAAATAAAAATAAATAAATAAATTTTATATAATAACGGTAATTAGTTCCTGGCTAGAAATTCGATAAAAAGATACGTAAACCCGGAAAGAAAAATATCCAATATATTACTAGTATGAGTATAGTGTTAAATGACCAAGTAATAGAATAACCGACGATAGATTGCACATTATAATATCATATTTTATTATCCTACTAATTATTATAGATAGAAGAACAAAACAATGGAAGAACGTATTTTTGACTTATTTGCTTTACCCCATTCTGTAAGACCCATAGCTTTTTTGAAATTTTAATCAATGTAATGGCTTAAATATCGAGAAAAAAATTACTAGTGTGCTTCAGTAAATAAATTATTACACTTAAATCGTTTTTGGAAAATAAAACAAAAATATTTTCGTGTTCCTGGCGTGAAGTAGTCTTCATTAAGGTAAATTAAAGTTGTTCGGAGATTGGAAAATAAAGGTTTAAGAATTTTTTGTTATTAGATATGTATTTTTTATTAATACAGATGGGGGACTAAAATATAGGCAGAAAGGCAAGATATTTTTGGAGGTTCTACCTGAATCTTTTGTCATAAAAGTATGTCATGTCAAGAAAACTATTTCTGAAAAATATATTGAGCTGGTTAAAGATTTTGTTTTAATTAAAGTTATTCAGTGATTATGATGTGTGGTTGAAGGTATGAGTAGTAAGGTACCTAACTCTCACTTCTCTCAATAATTAAAACAAACCTTCAAATTAATTACGCAAAACAGTACAAACAGTAATATGTAGTGGTAGTTATACAACAAAATGTTCTATTACCCTTAGGTATTTTAAGTTTATGATATATAATGGCGTACTGTATACGCATTTTTAATTTTGGAATTCTTGGTCTTTATTTATACAAATATATAATCAGAAGAAACCTTTGTGCTAGGTTATTGAGTTGTAAGGGTGAGTTCAGAAAAAAAAAAAAAAAAAAAATTAGAAGTTTATAACAATAAGTTTGAGAACGTACTTGAAACGATAAATAACGATATGAAACATTTTATTGTAAAACTTTCTCAAATCTAAAAAGAATACCAATCAACATTAATTTAGAAAATGGGAGTTCATCGACACATGATTGTGTTTAAATAAAAACTAAAAATTATCGTTGAATTTCTCATCTTTTTCCTAAGTTTTCTTTAGGTTTAATTTGTTTGTAAGATATATTTTTAGCCGTTTCCATAAGAAATATTGTACGTTTCGGCCTATAGGATATCATATAAAAACATATTTTACTGATTACACTGCTGATGTAACGGTGTAAGATTATATGTATAGAAATACGGATAATAGTGCCTTATTAAGAAAAAAAAAAAACACTTTTAATAAATAAAGTAAGTTGAATAAGGTATAAAATGTGCAGTAATATCATAAAAGTATGTTTTTATAGATACTTATAGATTTGAGGATGGCCCTAGAGGCTGAAACGTTGTAAAATACGGAAATAAATCAACTTCTTTTGGAAACGTACAAAAATATATCTTACAACATAATTGTTGAATAATTTTGTCAAAATGTTCACAAATTTCATTTTTCGTCCACTTCACTTCTAATGGATCGTTCCAACCTGTCCTAGAATCCACCTCCTTTTGTAGGATTGAAGTTACATCCATCAAACACAATAGTATTCATGTATTCTAACAATTAGTATTCTATACTTTTTATGTGATGTTTGTATTTCACGATATGAGATTTCTAGAAGGAGCTAAACTCTTGACTGCTCGACTATATCCATTTAGGTCCGAACCTCCGAGGACAGCCTCGTTCCTTATTCATTACTGGCTGGTGTAGGAAATGAGATATATATCAGGGCGATAACAAGTTAATTACCTCCATGTTTCACGTTTTCCCCCTTCACGGCCATCCCTTTATCTAAATTGCTGTTCAAATTAATAAAGGCGTTCTCTCTCTCTCTCTCTCCTCCTCTCTCTCATTCCTCCCCCACTCTCGACTTTTTTTCTTATTTCCATTTCTTTCTTTTATACACATCAAATTAGTTTTAATCCATGCTCTTGTAATAATTCATTTCTCTACCTATGTTAATAAAAATATCAGTTATAAATTTGACAACTTGGCTGATCATATCTTTGGACCAGAAGTAGGTAAAGATTTGTCCATTATCAATGTTAAGTTTAGGCTCTTTTAATATCTTATTATGATCTAAGGAGAATGAGATCTTATTTAAAATTCAAGTATGTACCGATGAATACCGACCTCCTTCATGCCTCACATGCCATCTATATCTATTGTTAACACATCCGCTTATTGTCAAGGGCTGAACGAGATATGCTATTATAGAAATAAAAGATTTCATGAGCGAAACCTGTGTGGAAGTGGATAGAGCACTAGTCTACTGTTCTGGGGTCGAACCGCGGTTGTCGTAGAATTATTTTTTCTGTTATTTCAGCTGTGGAGCGAACCTGGGATATGGAGACCATCCTTGGGCACACCCCTAATTTATTAAGTGGATACCAAAAATTGGGAGAGCGAGGAAAACCTAGCGGCTGAGGGTGATTTACTCCTTGCATGGCCATTGATCGTGAAAGAGTACGAATCTCTGTATGTACTGAAACCAAGACCCTTTATGGTTGTAGAGGTACAGGCATTTATTTTTGTTTATATGCGGGGAATTGTTTTGAGTGATTTCCTTTTGGTGGGAACGGGAAAGGAAGTCATATTACTGAAAATGTAGCTTAATCAAATCAAATCGGTAGTGGTTACTCTGCGCTAACACAGTGTCCTCACAGGAGTAGGCCCAGTTATCTTTGGGAGGATAACACCTGATTCGAAATCCTTCTTGATAAGACTCTCTCTCTTGTTAAGAGTGGAGGAAACGAAGCGTGGACCCTAGAGCTATTTAGAAGCGGAGCAGACACCTGCACAGCCCTAAGGTCCGTCCAGAAAACATCGGCTCGGCCTATCTTCGTATAATCAGTTAGGCCTATCTGATCTAGGATCGGCTCTCTTCGGGTATCTTCGCCACTCTCCGCCGACCACCCACCCACTCATCGTATTATTAATTGCTCTGAGGGGTGAGCCAAGGATTGTTACTGTCAGGTTTTCTTTTTGTGCGTTCTTCATGACTATCATTGTATGATGTTGATAAATAGAATAATTCTCATTATAGAATACTGTCATATACTCCACCTGATTATTACAATATTTAAAAAAAAATACGTTTTGGTTAAATGCCATGCTCAGATAACAGTTTTTCTTAAATGACATAAAGATTTATTTGTATAAATAATACATTTAGAAATATTTGTTTTAAAAATTCTGTAAAATTCAATCAAAATTGGATAATGTAAAAAAAAATATATATATATATAACTGTACCTCTACAACGAATGGTCTTAAAAAGGTCTTGTGTTTAGTACATGCCGAGAATCGTACTGTTTCTATGCCAACGGCTATGGAAGAGATGTTTGGTTGACTGCGTGCACAGTTTTCCCTCCAATTTCGGGTACCCTCTTTGTAAAGGTCTGTGTATGCCCCAGGAGTCTCCTTAACTCAGGGTCGCCCCAAGCTGAAGATTTGCAACAGCCGAGATTCGAACAAAAGGCTAGTGCTCTATCCACTAGACCATGCCACTCCCCAAGTTAAATAAAATTAAATATTTGCTTATAGTCGGGATGCGTGTCTTAAAAGATTTGAATAAAATGGAGCATACGACCGCCTTTTTTTATTTATTCATTTAATAAATACGTAATTTTTCAACATGTTTTTGATCTATCATTTTAACATTAATTCTCATTATGACTTTAACGTTAATGTAATATGTAAGTATCGTTACTACCATAGCAAATATTTTAATTGGAAAGTTAATAATGAAAGGAATTAGAACTTGCTAGGTTCCATTCGCCCTGATGATGATCCACAATGGGGGTCGAAACGTTGGCAAGCAATAAATAGTTAAAAACTATTTAGTTGTTTCATTTACTGACCGCCACCCGGATTAATCCTTCCATTAATTCTCAATGGTTAACTTATAATATCCATAATTTATTATATTCACTATGAAAAATATTAATTCTCTTTAATTTACTTATATAAAAAAATTTAAACTCTTCCTATTCCCCATAAAGCATCTTCAATATATCATGGGTAATTATTTTGGTAAATATATTTAAGAAGCATTTTAAAGTTGTATCTTATTGTTTGCAAGAGTTTTTTTTTTGCTTCGTTTCTATGAGATCTTCAAAATGCAATTTATTTTTTTCTTAATGTATCAAATGCAACTTATAAAAAAATAATTTTCCTGGAAAAATAACTGTAAATGATGAGAAGTCCATTAGTGTAGAGAACTTGATTTTACTCAACAGTCGCCCTCGTCTGATATAGCAAAGAATGTAGTTCTATACCTCATTATTCCCCTTTAAAGAATTTAAAGTTATGCAGTCAAAGAGCACATTACAAGTGATTTGACATGCTTGAGTTAAAAGCCTATTGACTGATAGGAAGGGATAGGGGGCCTTGGAATGTCATTCAAGATGGAGGGGATAATCCGAGGCTGGTTAGAGTTGGATGAAAAAAAATTAAAAAATACGAAAGGCCTAATGATTTGTCACAATACAATCAGTCTTTGTGACAAAATAGATACATCAAAAACAGTTTTTTATGCCAATAGTTTGCTTTCAGTTAATGAGTTAATTAATAGTAACTGTTAATAAGTTAAGGAATAGTAACTGTTAATAAGTTAAGGAATAGTAACTGTTAATAAGTTAAGGAATAGTCCTTGCTAAGTGTAAATTTATAGCCAGGTTTATTTAATTATTGAAACATATGTGAAATCTCTCATTTCTAGAAAACGTGACTTATACCGTTTTGCCATCTGAGTACAGATTTACAAAATATACACGGTTGTATCAATCCTAAACAGCATTTTAGATTAAACAATTCACTGCAGATTATCGGAAACTTTCTTAGATCGAAATCAATACGGAAATATTGAAATTTGAAAATCATTTAAGTAGCACTTCATATAGTATTTAAGAAGCGGCGTGGTCTAGTGGATAGAGCACTAGGCTACTGTTCTCTCCGGGTTCTGGGTTCGAATCCCGGCTATAACAGAATATTATTTATTCTGTCAATTCAACCGGGTTCGACCCCAAGGGTATGGAGACCCTCCTTGGGCATACCCAGCCTCTTTAAAATAGGTTAAATATTTGGGTAAATCGGGGGAAAAACCTCGCGACTGAGCGTGATCAAGGCCTAATCACCTAATTGCACGGCCTTTATCCTAGGTACGAATCTCTATATGTACTGAGCCCAGGACTCTTCATGTGTTGTTGAGGTACAGGGTTTTTTTTTTCATATAACATTGTTATGTAACACATTAATAACTTGTTGAGTAACTCCTTTGCTATTTTTCTTTGAACAGTGATCCTTAAAAATTGAGATCAGTTATTAACTTCAATAACTTTTGGAAAAATAAGGAACATTAAATGAAATAAACAAAGTCATTTAAAATGAGCGTCAGTACCTTAATTCTCAGGAATCAATAAAGATCAGTTATTATTAAGATAATTTCTTTCGCGATGAAGAAAACATACATTTTCCTTGTACATCTAGCATTTTTAATTGATTCCACGTGTATTGATTTTCAAGATAAAATTATAGATTGTGAATATTTATATTTATAGGATAAGTCTGTATTAACATCCTTGAACTCTAATTAATTTCTGAATTAATATATCTATTCAGAAAGGAATGTGTAGTAATCTCATTTTACACTCAAAATAATCTGTTGTCAATACTTCAGATGATGATGATGGATTCAATAAAATCTGATTTTAATTAAATAATTATGCAATATATTATTATTTTATTGCTTGAATGGTCAGCACAATACCTGAAGGCGAAGGAGAAGAAGATAAGAAAGGATGAGATTTATTTAGGCCTGTACTCAAACTAATGAGAGTTGGCACCGTGGACCGATCTGTCTGGATTTATTTTTATTTTTGGTAACTTCTTCTTTTTCTTCAACCTCATAGTTCTTCCTTCATTTGTTGTTTCGATAAAAACTTTGGTTGAAAATTGCTGTTACTGTATAGATAAACTGTTATTTGGGTGAGAAATGATTTTTATTCTTACATATATCAAATATATATTCCAATAATACGTTTTACTTTCACCTAAATTTATAGAAAGAAAGAAAAGTAAATTTTATTCTGGGACCTTCAGTCTACTAAAAATAACAGTACAGAAACTGAGACTTGTGTTTGTCACTGAAACAAAAATATGGACGTATAATATACCATTTGGAAAGCTAAAGAGTTTAGAAAAAATATAATCTTTATACACAATGTTGTAAAAGGTAATATAGAGTGAAGGAAAACTGATAAAACCAACCGATTGATGCAGATAATGATGTAAAAGATTATTTAATGAAACACACGTTTCTTTCGAAACTGCTTGAAGACCCCAAATTAAATATGAAAAATCTTTTTTTTCATCTCTAACTTTATTTAAAAGTTCTTGAATAGATATTAACAAGAGAGGTGAGTGAAAGTAGTGTGTTGCGCGCACCAGTTGTTTTTGTATGTGAACCAAATAAATAGAACATTTATATGTCTATAGGAAGGAGAGTACCTAACACATTAGATTTTCCTGGGAATATATCGAAGTCATTTACTAATTAACATTCGGAAAAATTTTAATAAAGAGGCAAGTATTAAAGTGGAGATATTAAGGAATTCCAGCTCAAAGATTTATTGTCTCAAATAGGATTTAAAAACGTAGTAAATAGTTGTTGTTGAATGAATAACTATGAGTTTCTTCTTGAATTGTGCCGAGACTATTAGAACTAAAAGATCTTTAGTGTACTGATCATGGTAGAGGGCTTAGCAAAGAACCTTGGGGGACTCCAGCTAATTGGTAGAGCTAGTAAACGAGCCCGCACAGTCGCAGCTCTGAGAGATGAGATCGTTAGTAGGAAATGTCTTGGTCTGAGAATTGGAAAGCAAAAGCTTGAAAACTCGACGGAAAGGCAATTTAAACAGTTCAATTGTATTTGAATTGCAGCTAATATGAATGCGTTTTCGAAGACTGGTTTTTATTGTTTTAATGATAGGATCAAATTATTCAGCAAAGCTGTCATAGTTTTCATAGAGGCCTCAGTTTGTCTCCTCAAGATTTTTTAAATTCTCTGAAGTAAATTGAATCGTCTTCTATATCGGTGTCAAGAATTATGTGCATCCTTATTGAAAATAGTTATTATTTGTAATACGATATTTTATGATAATTTTGTTTACGTATTTTAAAGTAAATCAATTCTTTTTCAAGTAATTATTTGCCTTTATTCGATGTCAAATAAACATTGTTGAATACACTTTATACGAAAATGCTCGGTTTTTCCTAAATTGAAAAATTACATTGTTTTTTTCTTTGATCTCCCCAAACACGTAATCATTTTTGCAAATATGTGCTTATAAAGAAATCCAATGATGTCTGGATTCTTTGTTTTATACAGATTGCAGTAGAATAACAAATGCGATTTTTTTTTTTTTTTTTTTTTTTTTTTTTTTTTTTTTAACGATATATTAATATATAAAAAATAAATACGGTCACTTTCTGAACATCTTTACTGCTCACCCCAATGAAGGCCTACAATTTAGGTCGAAACGTCGGCACAAAATTATAATAAGTTTTCCTTATTAGTGTGTTATTTCTTGATGACCTTATCCCCAACCTATTTCTCCATAATATTACACATAAGTACCTAGAAGGTTAAAAAAATTGTCTTTCTATTTTAAACAAAACTATTAACACCTTCAAGGGAGCGGCGTGGTCTAGTGGATAGAGCGCTAGTCTGATGTGCTCCGGGTCCTGGGTTCGAATCCCGGCTGTGGCGGAATATTATTTATTCTGTTAATTCAGTCGGGGGGCGACCCTAGGGTATGGAGACCCTCCTGGGGCAGACCCAGCCTCTATAAAGTGGGTACCCAAATTAATTGGGGAAAAACCTGGCGGCTGAGCGCGATTAAGGCCTAATCACCTCATTGCACTGCCGTTGGCCTTGAAACAGTACGAATCTCTATATGTACTGTGCCCAAGACCCTTCATGGGTTGTAGTGGTACAGGTTTTATTAACACCTTCACGTTTTCTTTTCCAGAAAGGAAAATACTGTTCTAAAAAAATAAAAATATATTATAGCCTATCCGATAATAAACAACCAAAAGGTCCGGAATGAATTAAATATTAAAAATAAAAGATATGAAGATGCTAATAAATCTTTCTAAATCACGTAGCTAACTTTTTATATTAAGGGTTGTTACATACTGCAATGTTTGTATTCACAGCTATTATGTGCGTTTTGTATAAATTAATGCTTGTTGAAGAATCAAGAAATGAATGAAAGAAAAAAAGGAGTATTATTTTATTCTAATTAGACCAAATAAAAGCGAATAACGCCTCGAAATATAATTTATTCATATTAAAATATGTAAATTGTGGATGTAATTAGTTGACCGTTTGAGAATTACTGGAAGGAATTAGTCCGGGTGGCGGTCATTAAATGAAACAACTAAATAGTTTCAACTATTTTATTGTTTTGCCAACGTTTCGACCCCCTTTGTGGGTCATCATCAGGGCGCATGGTGGGAGAATGGAAACTCCCAGTTGAATGGAAACAGTTTCCATTCTCCCACCATGCGCCCTGATGATGACCCACAAAGGGGGTCGAAACGTTGGCAAAACAATAAAATAGTTGAAACTATTTAGTTGTTTCATTTAATGACCGCCACCCGGACTAATTCCTTCCAGTAAAATATGTAAAACTTTTTGTTTGTAGAGTAATCCAATAATTTATCTTTTTATGGTATGATAATCTTACAATGGAACAATTTATTTTATTTTATTTATTTACAAATATGCATCTACCGTTATAGGGTCATTAGCATGATACATAGTTATGTTTTTAGCTCATAATGGTTAACAATATATCACAAAAGTTGGAATTCAAACATTCTGTCTTATGGTGTAATGGATTAGATAAAATTGAAGAGTTTACTTTTTTTTTTTAAACTTTTGCACACACATTTCACAATCACTAAGAGCTATTTATAGCTTGTTGCCAATTTCGAATTCTCTTCTTGCACCGTTGTAGACCTCGCAGTGCTGGATGATATGCTCCACGGTCAAAGGTGCCATGCACGTCCTACAGGTCGGTGGGTAGAGTTCCTTCAGAAGGTAGGTGAGAATCATTTCTGTGTGTCCGCTTCTTAGTCTGGCCAGTACAACTTCTTCCCGACGATTTCTTCTTTATGAAGTTTTCCAGATCTCAGGAGTTCCTTTAATTTTTCCAAATTTTTGTTTTGTTCTACTCTACTCAGTGACTCATGAAGCATAAATCATTTTCTTAGCATAGTTTCGCCAGTCCGAGGCTGTTGTCTTATTGACTCGGGTTGCATCAATAATAGAACCAATCCTAGCATTATTAGCAGCATTTTCAGCTTCCTTATTTTTTCTTATGTCCAAATGAGATGGAACCCATAGGAATTGTATTATTTTCCCTGAAAAAATGCATTCTCGCTCAAGGGTTTGGATTTTGTTCATCAAAACATCTTTTGAGTT
Organism: Piezodorus guildinii; assembly: GCA_023052935.1. NCBI lineage: Eukaryota > Metazoa > Arthropoda > Insecta > Hemiptera > Pentatomidae > Piezodorus > Piezodorus guildinii. The sequence continues at coordinate 61,847,270 of CM041292.1, forward strand.
CCTGTTTTCTATTGCTGATGGAACAATTATGTTATCACTAATTATTACCTTTATCAATCCCTTTCTTTATTTAAATTAAAACAGCTGTAATTATTGTTAGAAATCTCAAAATAATGTTCTATTGTAAATATGAAAACATATATATGTAGATGAATTTTTCTTTCTTATATATTACCAGTGACCCGTTCCTGCTTCACACTGGTGCAATTAGAATTTCATTTCATTTGTGTCTTAGAAAGCACTGTTTAACCGATTTAGAGTATGTCGCTATGGGGTCATCAGTCATCATTAGATAAGGGATAGACTTTTTACAACTTTTTATTAATTTGTTTCTAAAATTCTGTGCTTTCCAATGGTATATGTCTGTAATACTAAAACAAAACTGGCAAAAACATCAGTCCCCTATGTCCCAGTTGTGTTGTTCCGGAGACCGCCGAGCATATTCTCCTTGCCTGTACCACTTATGAGGCACTGAGAATGAAGCTCCTGAGGGGCACAGGACTCTACGTCCTGACAGAGGGCGATATCCCTAATCTCATATCGAAACAAAACTACCCGTACTACAAAGCATTTGTATACGGGTGGAAGGAACAGATTGGTCCAAGCCACTTCAACTTGAGGTAGGAGAGAAGAATGAAGAAGGCCACTGAATATCCGAAGACCCACTAGCATGCTGTTTGATTAGTTTCATAGCAGTTGTGGGTTGTATCTATGGTACTTCCCACAGCAGCAATACCCGTATTGCCTCAAGGCAGGGGAGGGTAATAAATAAATAATAAAATGTCTGTAATACTACTCATATTTAAGGAAAGATTTTTTCGTTGCCTTGATAACAGTAAATTTAATTCCCATCCAAAGAAAAACTTAATTGCAAAGTATCTTACTTATAAACGTTTAGGAAAGAATGCCATAGCCAGTAATAGAAACCTTATCAAAATTCATCGCTTAGTTTAGGAGGAGTTAGCGGGAACCTAGATTTGTCATATTTCATACAGAGGGAGATGTTGTTACATGTTATTACAATATGAGTTATCAACATTACAGAGGCTTGGTGTGTTCCAGAAGGGTTCCCATATTCAAAGGTCTTTCTATCCCTTAAAAACAAAATAAATAATTATTCTTCTACAGCAGGAAACCGAACCTGTAACCCAGACTTGAGCGATAGCCTAGCTCTCTATCCTTTTATTTATTGAAATTTACAACTGTACAATGAAAAATAAGTAAATGTAAAAAACTGCAATTATTGGCTTAAGAATATCTGGGGAAGATATATCCATTGGTAGTACTTTAGCAAGTTCAATTAATAAGTTTGTTTTAGGTAATTAAAATTAAAGCCTTGGTTCATCACCTCATGAATAGGGTCCAATAAAATTTATTTATAACCTACTGTTTTCGCCTTTGTTCTACTTTCTGTGTTTATACTAATTTATATATTCTAATTATATCTACAATGTTTTATTTTAATCACCACTGGGTGCTGTCTCCCTCATGCCTAACCATGCCATGTCTCCTTGTTTATAAAATCCCATTTGCTTATTGTAAACATTTTACAGGTGCAAATAAAATCATTAATAACAAAAAAAAAAAAAAAAAATATTTTTTCTAAAAGGGCTAAATATTAGAATTGAGATTAAACATATAATGGGGACCACAATTGCCGTAGAGGGAGATTTATTTGCATATGAACAAAAGCAAGGGTAACAAGATAAAGGGGTTGCGCGGTAGGAATGTGTAATTCCGCCCATATCCAACCCTCCAAGATTTATGCGATTCTTAATTTTCATTGTTTTTCGTGTAATTAATTTAAATGATTAGGGAGTTGCAAATAGGGACAAAGAGAGGGTCCCTTAGATCCAGGGGACATTGTGTCGAGCGTACATTTCTGCCCCGTAGGGTTGCGCTAATGTGTGATGCATAGTTTAACTTGAATGGGGCTGCTTCCCCCTACTCCCGTTATTGTTCCCGCTTTGGCCACAAATCAGTTCCCTTCGCAGATTTGGTGTCTCTCTTACTGGAGGTATCTCTAATTAATATAACCAATACAAAGTTATGCGTTAAAGGGGTTATTGTGTGCATATCGATGTCTCTCCTCGTAATAAATCATGAATTAAAAAAAAAAAAAAAAAAAAAAAGGTTGGTATGCAACTAAAATAAATATTGAAATCCTTTTATTTATTGATTTTGACTATTTTGGTATTAGATAATTATTACTTATTAACAAAATGAATCAATAGGAAGTCAGTTAGTTTCATTCTTAAAATATGATTTACTGATCAAATAAAATTCCAGTTTCATATCTTTAATTAATTTTATTTTTGTGTGTTAATAATTCTATTGTTTAGTTTTAAGACTTTAAGTTATATTTTATTGTCACATTATTAGATTTTACCATCCATCTCCATTCCTCCAGCAACTACACGCTCGATATATCACAACAGTCGAGTTGAAAATAATTGCTGTTAATTGATAATGGGCTGGTATGAATAGATTGCTTGATTATAGTTGGTCGTCCCAATTAAGATTTTATCCTCATGCATATTGAGGAACTACATCCCGAGTCTCAACTGTTCAAGGGGATACTTTAGTTGTTGAATATTCCGGATCAGTTTTAGTTTTAAATTGTATTTGTCGACAATATCCATTTTTGCTTATTGTCTTCTTTGATTCCTAAGATTTTTATTTTTTTTAAATTGGTTTCGTTCTTGTGGTCCTAATTCAAAATATTTTTTTATAACGGAAACAAAGAGTTTAAGTTAAGAACATTCTGTTCAGATAAGAAACTTTATGTTAATGGAATAGGAATAGTCCATTCGTGTTTAGTAAAGTAAAACACAGTTTTTGTTTTTACTTTCACTTACTATATATAGTAAGGGAAAGTATTGCGATCGTGAAAATTTTCGAATTCCAGTTTTCAACGGAAAGACATATTTTAGGGTCCCCTGAGTGTGTGGTGTGTATGAGTGGTGTGTGTGTGTGTGTGTGTGTGTGTGTGGTAACTTCCAGGCGGAAACGTAAGTCCTATGAAACTGAAATTTCATATTTAAGACTAATATACGCCCGAGACGTTACAAAACCTTTTTCATCAAAATGAGCTTACCAGAAAAGCCAGAATTATACCAGTTATCGACGGAAATACACATTTTAAGATCCCCTGAGTCTAAATGACCAACTCCCGAAAAAAGGTTTGTGTGTGTGTGGTAAGCCTAGCGCATAAATGAAAAGTCGTACGAAACTGAAATTTCATATTTAAGACCACTAAATGTTCTAAATGTTACAGCTACTTTTTCATCTAAATCGGCTTACCAGAGGAGCCACTTTATACCATGCATTTTGCATCTTTTTCGATTTTCTCAATAGCGGTTCTGACGATTTTGATTAAACTCGCTATATCGATGTAAAATTTAATGGGCTTTAATGTCATGTAGGTTTCATTTTGATTAAAATGGTCAGACAAGGCTTAAATGCCGATCTTTTAAATTTTCTTCCTCTAAAGTACCTTTAATTCTGTTGATTCTATAAAAATAACTATATTATCTTGTTATCACTGATGAAAAATTGGTAAATATATAAATTGAATGAATTCGATAACCAACTAAAGGAGAAAATAGAAAAAATAGTTTTTAATGCAATTTTTCGTTTTTGAAAATAAGAACAGTAATATACATGTATGATATACCGTTGGAAAGCTAAAGATTTTATAAAAAATATTATCTCTTACACAAGCTTTTAAAAGTTAATTGAGAGTGATAAAAAGCTGATAAAACTAAGTGATTGTTTTAGATAATAATATAATAGATTTTTTAATAAAACACACGTTTCTATAGAAATTCAATTTAATTAATTCTTTTATAGTTTTACATATTTTTATCTCTAAATGTATTTGAAAATTCTTTTTAGATTTTAAAAATGGAGGTAAGTGAAAGTCGTGTGTTGCCCGCACCAGATTTTTTTCTTTATTGTTTTACTAATCATCATGCCTATAATTTCAAATCATCATAACGAATTTTGAAAAAATTCGTACGGGTAACGGTTAGAGAAAGTAAAATAATGAAATGGTCTTAAGTATTTATGTTTTACCGACGTTTCGATCAACATTATAGGTCATGATCAGAGTCTCTAGCAGACTCAGTCTCTTTCGAGATATCTTTCCTTAAGTATCCCTCATGATGCGAAGTGTTTGATCAATAGAATAGGAATATTTATATCGTGATAATTAAAGTGAAACAGTTTATTTTTTTTCTTCACGTATTATTTATGCCTTTAATTAGGAGAAAATTGGTCTGGGTGCCGGTCAAATGTTTAGTCTTCCCCTACACAATTTATTGTTTTGCCAACTTGTAAACCAATATCGCAGGTCATCATCGCGACTTCTTCAGGAAAGGCATCTCGCTAGAGGCAGTATATTTGAGCTGTCTCTCTGAAGGAGACCTACAATATGGGTCGAATCGTCGGCATAAAAAGAAATAGTGTAGACCATTCCATTGTTTTCTGAATATCCCAACGGTTAACTATTGGTATTCATTTTGCCTACAATTAGTGAAAATACTAGTAACTTTTAATTACTAATAACTGTTGATAAATAACATAGTCACCAACAGATTAAATATTTGACCGTGTGTTAAATACGAAGCATGAGATGATTCACGGTAATAAAGGATTAGCAAATATTTTTAAAAAACAACTATGTATTAACCAACGTTTCGACTTTCATCAAGGCTGCATAGTTGAGGTATGGAAGCTGAATAGTTCAAAGTATATAGAAGAATAAATAGTTGATCGTGTGTTAATTTTGATCATAATGAAGTTGTTATATCTTACAGCAATAAGTGGCACCTGATCTGGTCGGCTGCAGCATAGGATAGAAATTGCACTGGGTCGCTCACGATCTTGAATTTAATTATCGATATCAGTAACCACGTGATTGCACTAATAACTCTGTAGGCATCTCATTCTGTCCTGCTCTATTTTCCATACTTTTTATTAAAAAATTTTTATTTATTTACAGACCTTTTCTTTACGAAATTCGGCAGATATTTGTATCTTGCGGGGGCTTTGTTTGGCTTGTTGCATGCTTGAAAATATAGCAGTATTTTAGAAAGCCGCTGCTCAGGTTGTAAGCGTCACACAGGATGATAGTTGCGGTTTGGTTCGTTTTAGAGGTTTTGATGAAACGATGCTATTAATAGACTAAGTTCGGGTACAAGAGAAGAAGCGATGCCTACTTCCGCAGAGCTAGTTAGCCCGGAGAGAGAAGAAAAGCTTGCTTTCAATTCCTCAAAGAGCAGTGACTACCTGAGCTATGGGACACACAGGTAGTGGCGCACACCTGTCTGCTTCACAATGGCCAAATAACAGAAACTGACCTGCTTCCAAATAGCTGTAGCCTCTTCTCAGGCTATGCTGTTAATTTCACTTCTGGGAAAAAATCTGGAGGTTTCGGATTTTCATCGTTAAAAAATCTTCATCTCGTCCAGGATTTGATGGAGATCGAGAGTTTAATCTTAACAGGGCATTAATTCATTATTGCTGTATGTTTATCCGGAAAAACAAGTTTAAAAATAATCACAATCTTATTTCATGTTTTAAAGAATTTGAAGATACAAAATTATGGATTTGCGAGCTACTCCTTATGTATGCTTAAAAGCAATATGCATACAGAGCCTGGCTCTGTCAGTGGTCAGATGGTGGAACTTTAATTTGCCTATCGATAGCGATTATATAATATGATCATATTAAAGTAACAAGTGGTAGTCTGAAGCAACATTAACCTTGAACTCCCGTGATATCAAACCAAATCTTATGCAATAGAACGATCTATTGTAGAATTAAAACTGGAGCCAAAAGAAAGATAAAGCCGAATAAACTGCAAGAATTTTATATATCCCAACAGTGCCGGAGTACATTAAAAGAAGATATATCAATTTTTTTTTTTGGTTAAACAATTAATTCTAAGAAGATTTTTTTTTCTTTTTCATTTAGTATTAAAAGTATGAAATATTATAAGTATTATAATTGCCTGGAGATAAATTACAGTCGACCAAAATAATATTATTGAAAAAAACTACTATTCCTTTATTTACTTATCTAATCTCTTAAAGCTGAGTGAACCACGTGCTTTAAACTTTTAAAAAAGTTCTCGGGTCGAACACGCGTCCTTAATGCCCCTTTATTTGCTACCTATTTTACCTACCCTAGCTAGCTTACTTAGCTACTTAGCTTCTTACAAATATTTAGGTTATCCGATGAACCATGTTTATGATATAATGTTTAATGTTTTACGGTATAGCCTTTATTTGCTCCTGTTTGAACGGAAATATAACATAATAATAATAATAATATAAAAGTAATTAGGGCTATAATATGCTTTTTTTCTCTCTCTCTCTCGTTCTGACGAGACCACGCTTTGCATAGCTTGGATATTTTCTTTTCCAGAATTCCAGAATGGATTTCTTATTCATTAACTTATTTTTCTTGTATATGGGAATCAATAATTCGATTTTTTTATTGTACTTTTGATTATTAACAAAAATTAAACGCCAAAAATAGTTGATTGTGAAGAATAATTAGTAGTATTGCACCAAATCTGTATGATTTTTGGATAGAGTTGAGCTAGTAAATTTTAATTATTGTTTATCCGTAAGTAAGGACTAGTAGCGCTTTCTAGCGTTATCAGTGTGAAAACTACTTCACAAAGATACTCTAATACTTTTTCCATAATTATTTTACGTATATACTATATTACGTATAATAGTATATATTTTTAGTATACAAAATAAAGCAATAATTATTAATATGTATATTTATGTCTTGGTTAAAAAAAAGAAAATATTAGAAAATATATATATATATATTATGAAGTTGATATGTTCTAGAATTGTGAGAATGTATAAGTACGTAAATTATCGATTTTATTTATATAAAAAATAAAATAAAATAAATATTTGTTTATTTATTTAGAAACATGAAGGATATTCAACCACTAGGATTTTTTTAACACTAAATTAATAATAAAAAATACAAAAATTTGAGTCAAATATAAACAAATCTAGATAATTAAATATCAGAAAAGAATAGAATAAAAAAGACAATAAAAATATTAAAAATCCAAAAATAAATAATCACATAAAATAATATTAAAAACAATTTATCATCAATGTAGAGTTTTGGGTTCAGTACTTGAAGATAGGGGTATCAAAGATGATTCTAGTCTGGTAATTAATTAGGTTTAGGTCACGCTCAGCCTCCAGGTCCCCCCCTCCCTTTTTTTAGTACCCGTTTATAAAGGCTAGGTGTGCCCCAAGAGGGTCTCTATATCCTAGGATTCCTTTACGGCTGATATAACAGAAAGAAGAATTATAGTTCGAATCCGGGACCCGAAGAGCAGTAGACTCTATAGTGCTCTACCCAATAGACCACGCAGCTGCCATTTGATATCTATAACAATCGTATATATTCAACAATTTAAATATATATTTTTCTGACATGTTCTGTTTATTTCTTTCGGTATACGTTTCGTGCTCTATAGAGATGAACTTTTTTAATCCAAAATTATTTCAAGTAATTGAATAAAAATTATCTAACACCTTTATACTTTGCATCTAGTTTAACACTTTTATAAGAGTTAAACCGGGGGATGGTTATCAAATCCCATAAGGATGTTGGGTTTTCATATCATGTCAATAAAGCGTCATACTTTATAGCGTTTATAGAAGGCTTAACTCATTTAGACTTTTTAATAGGCCGCTGCTAGTATTCAACTCGTCGCCTAGAGCTACTGTCAGATCTGGGGACACCTTGAGCTTAAACATAATTCTCCTGACAATAGGGCAGACTTCGATTAAGTGCTTTACACTTCGCCGTTCATCGCTTGTAGAACACCTTGGAGATAGGTCCCTTTGGATGAGGAGCTCGTGGGTAATCCTTGTATCCCCAATCCGCAGGCCTGCCAGTGCCGCCTCTTCACGGTAGTTGCTGCGGAATGATCTTTTAAGTGGTTATACGATTCTTTTTATATTTCTCTCAATTTGCTTGGACTCTCATCCCACATCGCTTGCCATCATCTTTTTACAATCTCATTCAGAGAGTGTGCGAAATTGGAGAAAGATAAATGGGCACTTCCACCGCAGGACAGATTTTTCATTTCTTACCCTTATGTCCGGGGACATATAAGTTGAACATTCTTGCCTATTTCCCCGAATATGGACATCTATTCTTATGATTTCTTGTTGTACTGAGGTTTTCGGAATATTAGTGGTAATAAAACAGATAAAAAATAAGAAAAACAAAACAATAAATCTTATTCTTACGCTTAATATTTTTGTCATGCATTATTTGTCAGTTGTTAAGGAATTTTATGTGATTTTTCATGACTTTTTAAATGCTTGGAATCCAAAGTGTTAGTGTTTACTATCAAGATTTCCTTTTTCTTTTCGGTTCAAATCTTGTCGTCTGTATTTCTCGTCGTTTTTATTTTTTAATCTTAAAAATTACTAGTTTTACATAATCATTTCTTTTTACCTGTTTTGAGAATGAAGCAATCAAATGTTCCTTGTATAGTTTGGAGATTTCTTGAGAATTGTCGCCTGGGACGAGAGGAGATAGGGACCTCGGGGCAGAGCAGTTTCATGTAAATCAACTGACATTCTTATGCTAATAAGGTCCCAAGGCATGTGAATAGTTCGTTAATAATTTCCTCATAGGTTAGTTGGGGCCCAGGCTAGGTGCCTCTGGACCGTCCGAGATTGGGGTCTTTAGCAATAAAAATGAGTGTCTATTGCTCTGTCTTTCAGTTCCGCTTCTTAACTTCTTAACTAGATCCGCCTCATGAATGAGGGAACTCTTCGTTATTTAACTTTTTATAAAAAAAAAAAAAAAAAAAAAAAAGAAGAAAAAAAAAGTTTATTCTACCATAAAACTAAAGGAAAACGCTGCTTGAAGCCTCGAGTCTACATCAGCCCTCCGAATAATCTTTACCACGTTTCGGTTACTCATCCTCCTTAGGAAGGCTAATAAATGTTTTGTGATTCTCTCTGCATTATCAAATGCGTCGTGAAATATTTTTTTTCACTCCAGCAATATTAACTTAAATTATATATTCGTTGATTCGCCCACAGTCCTGTAATATGGGTCGGAAACTTGGACTATACGGAAAATAGTTGAGCTAGAAATATTGTTTGTACTAAAGTTACCATTTTTTTATTATGAAGAATATAAAGATATTACATAATTGATTAGAACTATTTCTTCTTTATAAATTTATTTATTATTACATGAATAAATCAATACATATTTCTTAACGTTTCGAGGTTCATGGCTGCCTCATCTTCAGAAATAGTATTTAAAAACTAAAAACAATTATTTAATATTAGACTTATATATTATCAACATTTAAAAATCATAATCCTATAAATAATTTTCTTTATGTTTAATTGTCTTTAAAATCATTTGAATATTTATATATTCTTACAATGTTCCATATTAAAATAATAAAAATCATTCTATTATATATATATATATATATATATATATATATATATATATTGCTATGTTTTTGACCGGCTGCTTTTCTAAGGCATTTTGGATTGGGTATGAAAAAAATAAACATTCATAGATTTGTATTTAATAGCTGTTTTGTGGGTTGGCCAATATTTAAAATATACAGAAAATAACATTGTTAGTTAAAACTCAATACAAAATACCTTTATGAATATAAATTAAAATATATTAGTATTATATCACTGTTCTCGACTATGGAAATGGGCATTAAGTTATTCTGTACAAAATTTAGGAAACATGCCCCAACAGCCGCTAAATTTAAATGTTTTATTGGAACGCTAAATTCCAAATTCACTTCCAGCGCTGTCAATAATTTAATCAAATTCCCGTATTGGTATTTGAACAGTATGAATCCCTTTAAAAGGTAAATATTTATAAAAAGTGTAACAGCCGTTGTGACAATGGTGAAAACAATATCCGTTGTATACCCGAATAACGGATACGGTCCCCTGATCAATTAATCGGCTGTTTGCATAACTAAAAGCATCAGAGAAACAAAACTGATTCCTACGACAGGACAAAACTATTCGTTTAGGGTAGGCAGTGAATTTCAATTTGTTCCGTAGTAAATCCGATCCCTCCACTTGTTCATCTCTCATCCATAGCCCTTCTATCCCGTACCTCAGCCCTGCTACAAACTTCATTATCCAATTAATCTATTTATGCTGAACGTTCGGTAATCTGCTAAATCGACAACCTACCTGACACAGGTATACAACAGTTTCTATTTTTGACTTGGTATAAATCATTTGTACTAAATCTCTCCCCGAATATATTTTAATATGCATCAATGGAAATGAGCATTCAATTGGTCAATCATGAAGCGGAAAAATCTGGAGCGTGCAATACACGACTTTCACTTACCTCCGTTGTTAAAACCAATTTAAATTGTTCTTGATCATTTTTAAGTACACTAAGAGATACAAATAAATTGTTAAAGAATTAATTACATTGAATTTCAATAAAAACATGCTTTTTATTAAATAATCTATTATATTATTATCTATTACAATCAGTTAGTCTTATCTACTTTTCATCACTCTCCATTAACTTTTACACTTTTGTGTAATTCGTCTATATTACTGTTTTTATTTTCGAAAACACGAAAATTGCACTAAAAACTTTTTTTGGTCTTATTTGCTTTATTTTGATATCGATTTAAGTGAACATATATATATATATATATATCCGCTTTTTATCAATGTTAACAAGTTGACATGGTTATTTTCTTCGAAACTTCAAAATTAAAGGTACTTGAGAAGGAGACAATTCAAAAATTGAGCGGTTAAGCCCAATTAGAATGAAACCTACATGATGTTGAAACCTATGAAATTTTACATTCATATAACCATCCACTTAACTACAAAAGGCTCATCTATATCGCAATTATAAGGCCTATCTGGACTTACGGAGTTGAGCTCTGGGGCTCTACTAAACCATCAAATTCTTCCCGTATTCAATCGTTACATTCCAAAATCCTTCGAAAAATCTTCAATGCTCCTTACTTTGTCAGGAATAAACTCATCCATAAAGATCTTAATATCCCATATGTTGCTGATTCGGCCCGAACCAGGTTCAATCCTTCCATGACAAACTCCACTCCGACTATAACCCACTAGTGTTGCCAATATTTATTCTCTTTATGTATTTCCACTATTAGCTAATTTACTTGATGTATTAACTAATACAGTTGTAAATTTTAATAAATAATGATTTAAAAAAAAAGGAACCGTACATTATTAACTCTTTCTTATGTTCTCAAATTAGAAAAGCTGTTTTTATTTAACATCTGTTGTATTTAATATATAATACTTTTATATATATATATATATATATATATATATATTTTACATTTAATCAATGTTTTTTTCATGATGTTTCTGTATTTACAGGTTTGTTGAATAGATATGTGCTTCTGGCAGGAATAAGTTATCGAAGAGAACTAGACGTGAGTAAAGATTTACTTTTTTTTTTTTTTTATGCCCATTTGTCTATGACTAGCAAGATTTGAAGTTTTGAAGTATATATTTTTTCAAATGGAAATAATATTGAGGGTATACATATATAACAGAAGGACGAGGTTGTGGATCGATCTGTAAAAAGCCGCAGATACACCAGAGACAGGTTGGAACGGGGGCCGCGGGGAACAAGCAATGTGCATTTACTTGTATTAAGTCGTAATCAGGGGGGGGCAGCCTAATGGTAGCCAGAGTTAATCATAAAATATATAGCGGCTAATGGCCCCGAGTCGATAGTTCATCGCCGCTCACCTGTCCGCCTCTTGTCCGCTGTCGAGGGGTGTGTACCTCTCATTAATTGATAATCGCTTCAAGAAAGCTTTGTCTTGTCTCTTCATCCACGGATTCATCCTTATAGTGTCCTCCGTGGTATGGTTGCCGTGGATTGGTTTCTGTATTATCATACTGACGTTGCTGAAACTTCTTGTTCATAACTGAAAACAAACGCCAATTTCTTAACCCCTTTACGGTCAATGATTCTTGAACATTGTATAAAGTCATTAAATTTTATTTTTGTATTCATGTAGGTTTTTAAACTGCGTGTTAGAATACTAACACCTCAAAAACATATTTTTATTTTTGACCCCCAACAAAACGTATCTCTTTTTCATACACTTTATAGCTGAAAAAAAAAAAAAAATCTGTACCTCTACAACCCATGAATGAGCTCACATTCGTACTGTTACAAGGCAATGAGGTGATAAGGCCTTGATCACGCTCAGCCGCCAGGTTAGTTCCCCAATTTTGAATACCCTCTTTAAAGAGTTCGGGTCTGCCCCAGGAGGGTCGCCATACCCTAGAGTTTCCCCTGGCTGATTTAATAGAGTAAATAATATTCTGCCATAGCCGGGATTCGAACCCAGGACTCGGTGAACAGTAGACTAGTGCTCCATCCCCTAGACTTCACCGTTCCCTTTAAAAACTTAAACGTCATTATATTTTTCAATATTCTGGACGTTGGCTTCTTTTGGCGAAGTCTTATTAATCTGTTTGTCAATCACATTCCATTCTACCAAATTGTACCTAATTTCTATTCGCCTACAATACGTCCTGATGATGACCCACAACGGGGGTCGAAACGTTAGCAGAAAATAAATGGTTGAAACTACTTAATTTTTTCATTATAGGTGGAATAGTCAGGAATCAGTCATTTTTGAAAAGTTTTTAATTTTGCCAACGTTTCGGCTCAAGCTTACGGTTTTCCTCATTACAGTAACCCTGCAATGGGTGCATTTATTTCTACGCGTACCATCTTGCGATACAACGCGTATTTTTATTACATAATATAAATTATGTTACAGAACATTAAATTACATAAAAAATTAAATAAGTCAAATAAAACTAATAAATATAAACTTATAAATTAATCGTTTGTTGTAACAAATTAACAAAATAATACTAACTAATTGACTAAACAAAAAAGCCAGTAACAAATAATAAATAATTCATTTGTTATAAATACTTAACGAAATAATAAAAACTAACTAACCAATTGATTAGTGTTAGTAACAGTGAAATTAAATTAAATAAAATTAATAACGAGTTATTGCCTGTTTCTATTTCTCTAATTCTGCATAGTCCACCCGGTCCACAAATTCATAAAATTTTGAAAAATATTTTGTAAGGAGGTCACACTTCGAAGGCGGCCATTGGTCTCCGTTTAGTAGGACTGTTGAGATCAGTTTGTGTCTATGTTTGTCCAGTTTACTGCAATCGAATAAAAGATGGTCGTATGTCTGTTCGCTTTTACCGTCACATTTACAGATTTTGTCGTCAGTTAGTTTGAATCGAAATAAATAGCTTCTGGCTCCTCCATGTCCCGTCAGGAATTGTGTCAGTTTGTAGGAAATTTTTTTAAGTTTAGTTCGATCGTCAATTGTTTTTATGTAGTCATAGGTGTGTCTACCTTTTGTTGAGATGGCCCATTTCGTATTCCATTTCTGCCTTGTTTTCATTGACAGAAAGTGTTTGATGGCGCTGATCGGTGCCTTGTCGTATGCTATCGGGAGAGCGGTGTCTCTTGCCGCCGCTTTAGCCGCTTCATCCGCTAGTTCGTTCCCAACAACGCCAACATGGGCTTTAACCCACTTAAAGCTGATGTTCATACCTTCATTATGACAAACTATTAGTCCATGTCTGATTTCCTCTAAGAGCCCTTCGTGTATGTTCATGTTCCTTAATTTCGATAGTGTTGTTTGACTGTCTGTCTGGATACAGAAGTTAGAGGTATAATGAGAATTTTTTATGTAGAGTACAGCCTGTAATAGTGCATACATTTCTGCCTGATTGTTTGAGCAATAAGGGCCTAACCTAAATCGCGCTGAATGCACCAGCTGCTGTCCTTCAAAAGCAAGGAAGGCAGCTCCTACCTTGTCTTGATCCTTGCTACCGTCAGTGTAAATGTTGATGCCGCTATTCGGGCTGGTGTCTGTAATGTTAGGCTTCGAAATATCTTTTTGGTGAATCCAAAGTTTACACGGAATTTTGTGTTCAAATTCATGAATCGGAAAGCTTAATAGATTTTTGCCTAATGTTATAATTTCGAATTTATTTAGTATTTCATCGGAAAGTATGGAAATAGGGGTAATGTTAGCGAGAAGGCAAGATGCGTCATATGAAATAGTTTTGTATCCTTTAATAATTTTGATAGCTATCATTCTTTGAACTGATTCTAGTTTTTTTAAGTTCTTTTTGTGAGAAAGTCCTTTATGCCAAACTTCTATTGCGTATGTCATAGTTGGCTGAATAGCAGCTTTGTAAATTGTTGACAATACTTCGGAGTTCAAACCCCAAGTTAGTGCTGCGGAGTTTGATAAGCCATGGACTATTTTTAACAGCCTATTTTTTAGGTTATTAATATGTAGGTCCCAATTTAGCTTTCTCTCCAATGTCAATCCCAAATATTTTATTTGATTAACTTGAATGATGGGTTTATTGTTTAATACAATATGTAGATCTGGTACTCGATGTTTTCTACTAAATACAATAAATTTTGATTTTTCAGGTTGAAAAGTGAGTTTGTTATTATGTGCCCAAATAGTTTTGTTTGCGTAGAACTTCATTGCATTGTACTTGTAGGTGAAAGAATAGATTTGATTTGAAGAGGAGAAGAATGTCATCGGCGAATACGATAATCTCAGCTTCCTCCGGAGAAACTACACTGAAAATTCCATCCATTATTAGATTCCAAAGCAACGGGGAACAACATGAGCCTTGTGGCGTGCCTCTACTTTGCCATTTACTAGAAACTGTGTGACCAACCTGAATCTGGCTTCTTCTATCGGATAAGTAATTTCTTATAATCAAATAAATGTTTCGAGGGCATGACTTCTCATGCAAAGCTTTAAGAATCGAAGGCCACCAGGCATGATCAAAAGCTCCTTTAATGTCTAGCGAGACGGCTAGGATTTTTGATTTCAATTGTAACGAAGTCTCAACGAAATTGACGAGTTTATATAACGCCCCTACTGTGTTTTTTTGAGGAATGAACCCAAATTGATTTTCATTGAGAGGAAAATTTCTTGTTAGATGTAATACTAATCGAGATCCAACGAGTTTTTCCATAATTTTACCTGCAACAGGAATGAGTGATATTGGCCTAAACTGGTTGCAACTAGAACCTTTAGGTATTAGAACTATTTTAGAGACTTTCCATGGTTTTGGAAAAGCACCTGTATCGAAACATTTTTTGAATAATTCTGAAATAAATTTAGGATAAATGTTGTATACTTTTTTGAAAATCAAGGGTGAAATTCCATCTATCCCTGATGCTTTGTTTTCGATTAATTGGTTAATGGCAGTTTCAATTTCCAATTTTGTTAATGGATCGTCTAATTCAGTTTCCGGGATTGAATTGGCTATTGTTCTTGCAGTTTCGTGGTAGTCTGTTTCTGTTTCTCGATCATCAGTTGGCAGGAATTTTTCGATTAAGTAATTTAGAGTATCTTGCAAATTTTCTGTAAAGGAACCGTCTGGTTTTTCAATCGTTTGTAGCATTGTGGGTAACCTTATTTTACCGGAAGCATATTTATAAGGAAAAGACCATGGTTTTTCTTTACCAATGCTGCTGCAGAACTCTTTCCAAGAACTTAATTTCTGTAACTTTATTGTTTTTTTATATAGGTTTCTTTGCTGTAGATAGGCGTCCCGCCTAGCGTTTCTTAAAGTATTGTCTTTCGTTTTTTGGTAGAGTTTCCTAAGATTCCTGGTTGTTTTCCGTAAGTGGCTCAGGTCCTCATTCCACCATGGAACTATTCTTTGAGACGTTTTATGTAAATTTTTGCAAAATAAAATATTACAAGTCTTACGGAGACATCTATTGAACATAATTACTGTCTTCTCTATGCCTAAGGTGTCGAGACACTTTATCAATATGTCTTCGTGTGGGATGTTCAAATTTTTTTCATTTTCGAAATGTAAGTCGACGTATTTTACCAATAATTCTCTGAATTTTTCCCAATCCGCGTTTTTAGTACAGTATTTTATTTCAGGCTTAAAAATCTTATGAGAATAAACATCTGCGTTAATATTGTAACAAATAGTTCTGTGATCCGATAGGTTTTCTTCATCCAGTATGAGCCAATCTTGGACTAACCGAAACATAGATTGGTTGCAAAGGGTCAGGTCAATGTTACTCTCACCAATGGTGGATGAGAAAGTGGACAGTTTCTGATTTTTATTTATTATGAAGAGTTTAGAGCTAGTGATTAGGGCCTCTAAAGTTTCACCTCGTTTATTAGTGATGTTATCATACCATAGTTTGGATCGCGAATTCGAATCAACAGCTATTAAAATGTATTTGTGTTTAAACCGTGTCAGAATGTTTTCTATCTTCTCGAACTCTTTATTGACTTCAATATTTATATCAAAGTATGCGCTGACAAAAATATATTCCGTGTTGTTCCATACCAGTTCTACCACAACCACGTCCTCAAATGACAAATCATTTATTAATACTCCCTGAATGTTGTTGTTGGTAATAATAATAGATGCTCGAGGATTTCCATAACCTCCATGAAATATCTGATACCTTATCGGAAAGCCATATGTTTTATTAAGTTTAGTGTATGGTTCTTGCACTAAAATAATATCTAGGTTACTACGATGTATAGTGTGTAACAAGTTCCAGGTAGCAGTGGTTGAGTGATGAAGGTTAATTTGTGCCAATTTTAAAATAACCTTATGTCTACACATGATTGATAAAAAATTAATCTAAATGATAACAGACTAACCTTGCACTTGATAGTGACGAACATGTTTTCTATGACAAAGTAAAAATTATTGAGTACCAAATAAAGTTTTTGTACATTGCCAAGACATCCTTTACATATCATTAAGTATGGGGTTAGGCTAGTTCTAATGTAGCTGTACAGTTTGTCAGTCATAATCAGTATTAGTAATAATTCTGTCAATGGCCGCCTTAAAAGAAGGACAATTTTTAGACATTGATGAGTGATTGATATCTACTTGCCTCTTATTATTGACTCTACTATTGAAACTTACACAGTTGATGCA
This sequence comes from Piezodorus guildinii, assembly GCA_023052935.1. NCBI lineage: Eukaryota > Metazoa > Arthropoda > Insecta > Hemiptera > Pentatomidae > Piezodorus > Piezodorus guildinii. The sequence goes on from CM041292.1 coordinate 61,864,357, forward strand.
CTTGTGGACCTCGGACCTACATTCCTTGAGGGCGTGGGGTCCCGCACATAGCGGACAGGTCGGCTGCGCGGACTTGCAGAACTTTTTGACGTGGCCTATCCTAGAGCAGATGAAGCACCTCGGGGCAGAGTAGTAGTCCTCCACCGGGCAGGTAGCCATGTCCACGAACGCTCGTCCAGCCAACTTCCTTCTCGCTGAAGGGGTTATCTCCACAACTGCGTGTCTCCAAACTCTGATTGGTGGCCCTTTGTCGTTGATTTTATTCCTGTTCGAGATAACAGTTCTCAATTTTATACTCCCTCTTGTAATCGATTTTGTTCGATAATAGTTGGGAGAATTTCTTCTTTCTTCAAATCTTCAGGAATATTTTTTATAATAACAGTAGGTCGGTTCTTCTTTAATTCTTTAATCTTCAAATTGGTCCCTTGTTTGTTATTAATTTCTGCTGTAATTAATTTAAGATCAGCCTCGGATTCCGAGCCTACAATTAATCCACCATTTTTTGTTTTTCTGAATGTTTTGATTCCGACTCTTAATTTCCTCGGATTAATTACATTTTTGAAAAGGTCTTTAGCATCATCAGTGGTAGTTGAGTTTACTTTTTCTATCATGACTATGTGTTCTTTAATTTTACCTGGTTTGTTGTTTGCAATATCAGCATACGATGGAACAGCTCGAGGCATTGAGGTTAGGTTTAATATTCCTTGCATCTCTTTTTCCAGACGTTGATTGTCGCTGCGAAGATGCTCAAATATTAATTTGAGAGAGTCTATCCTTCTATAGATGCCTTCTTTTATTGCGTCTTTAATCTTCAACTGTGCTAAACTACTAAAAAACTCCACAACTTCTAAAAAATTTGACTCGTCCGACGCCATGTTCCTAAGGGACTCTCTTGTTAAAGATAGTTTCTTTATGTGTAAAACTGAGGTCTCAAAGGGATCTTATTTTGGTAGTATAAATTTTGTTATAGTAGCAAATATGCACTTACGTGTAAATTCCTGTCACTTTTGAATAAATGTTCACTATTATAAAACTGTTCACTATTTATCACTGTTATTTTTGTCAAACTGTAAACAAAGTTATGCTTCACTGATTTGAAGGGTCACACACAAAAGGGCTCGCATACCTGTTTAAGTATGTCAAAGAAGCCGACGAAGCGGGGTTGTAAACATCAAAGGGCCGCCGAAAAGATCAAAGGGAGAGGCACCGCGATGTGAACTCTATGAAGGTTTAGACAAGACTCTCTTCGGCTCAAGCTTGTGAGCCATCATCAGGGCATTACTGAGCCATGTCCAAGCATAAACTGACTCAGTTTATGCTTGGACATGGCTCAGTAATGCCCTGATGATGGCTCACAAGCTTGAGCCGAAACGTTGGCAAAATTAAAAACTTTTCAAAAATGACTGATTCCTGACTATTCCACCTATAATAGTTTCTACAGTCGACTATACACCCTCAATATAATTCAACTTAATTTTTTCATTCACTGACCGCAACCTGGACTAATTCCTTCTAGTAATTCTCAACGGTCAACTAATTATATCTACTGCAATACTAGTAAATAATTAAGACAAAAAAATTTAATTGGCCGAATTAATCAAAATTTGGACGAAATCTAATGGATTGTACAGTAATTAATTAGATGTAGTGTATCATTATTGTTTTTTTTTTATTGACCTCTAGCCACCACATTATAACGCAGGGCATTGCTTAGATGTTTGTCCTAAAAATATTATTGTTTATCATGTTTTTTTAATATATTTTCTCCTTTAACATTGAATCTTTCCTCGAGTTTAAGCACCTATTGGAGTCACTTGTAGGTTAAAATACTATGAAATAGATCTCATTCCCACCTTAATGAGTTGTCCAAAACAAATAGGGTCAAAGCTTATGCATAAAGTTTTATGGTTGTGGCAAATAATATTACTCCATTAAATTATTAATTCTGTTATTAAAAAAAAAAATCTGTCTTATTTCTACCATATCTATTTACATATATGGCTAATGACTAATCCATTTTCCTGACGAGACAAAAAGATAATTTATTTCAGGGTTCGTTGGAAGCGAGGTTTGTTCTGTATAATTCCACAAATGATAATCTCCAGAATCCATGTCAATATTTGTCTTGCGGAGAGCATCAGTTGTTCCTGGGTGGGTGGGGGTAATTTCAATTTATAAATTGCCTATAATCCGTTGGAACAATCTGGTTAAGATGTAATATACTAATGGTATCAGACCCTCATTTATCTGCTTTATTGGAAAAGAAATGGAAATATTTGACATTGGAATACTTTTGTATTTCATCAAGTTATAAAGCTCAGTTTGATATTTTAAAATAATATCAGTTTGTTGAGTAATATGAAAAATAGCGATTCAAAAAGGTAACAAAAATGATTTTTTTAAATCTTATGATGGTCATTCAACCATAACGTTAGGATAATTGAAAACCGACTAGCTTCTCTACAGAAAAAAACAAATTAGAATTAGTATATACAAAATTCAGAGCATCTCACATCAACTATATAAAAAAGATCCATTGGCTAAAGACAGTGCATTTCTCCATGATATTTTAACACATCAGTCTATAGTTCCTAATACGAGAAGAGATTTATTATTATTTTTTTTTTAACCACTGGTTCTCTGGGACCCGGGTTCATAGCAGGGCTGTGACAAAATTTTTATTCTGATATTTCTGCCGTGGAGCGACCCTAAGTTAAGGTAATTCTTATTGGACACACTTAGCCTCTATAAAGTGGGTTCCCAAAGCCAGGGGAAAAAAACTGTGGTGGTTAAACATGATGAAGGCCTAATTATTTCCTTACTGGCATGGCCGTTGTTCGTTAAAGAGAACGTATATCTATATGTAATGAACCAAAGACTCAGAACCTAAATGGGTTCTGTGGTGTAGTGGCTAGCATAACTCCCTTGTATGCTTTGGCATGGTTGGGCGTTCAAACCTGTTAGATGGTCCTTGGATTGTTTAATGGGATTAAAAAATTCTTAGTTATACCCTTCTTCGGAGGAGACGTATAAAGATGATCCCGAGCTTTTGCGATGTCATTTACTCATTAAACATCCCTATCTTAATTAGACGTGAAGAGAAAATAATTAGCACTCCTACTGTACCAAATCTTCCGATCAGCCACAGTAGCATTAAAAGAATGCAAAAACTAATATGAAGGGGTTTTCGAGGTACAGGTTTGTTTAGAATTTCTTTAATACAAGAAGATATTTATGTTCCTGATTTAGTTTCGAGATTTTGTTCCATTTTCAAGGTCACCAAGTGAGTCAGTAGCAGTTTTAATTCAATTACCACATTTTTAAAAGTAAAAATATTGTATATATTTAAGAAGACAATTGTTTGATAATAGAACCTCGAAACGCCAACATTCAGTAAAAGAAAAACTTTTGCAATCTTTTAAGACAAAGCCTTTGTATTTATTTACTTTTAAGATCAAGATAATTTTCTCAGTACACCCGCGCCCAGTTTTTTTTTTTTTAATATTAAAATATGCGAAAATATTTTATCATCAGATTTGTATTTGTATTTATGTTTTCAATTGCGTAAAATAAAGCACTCAGACATATTAAAGTTTTAATCGACCTAGCTCGCTTATTTGGAATTTTTCCAGGAACTCTTTTCCGGAAAAGTGTTTCTTCTCAGTTTGAAATAAAGTGATCAGTAAATGCATTCGTTAACTCGAATAGTAATGCTTTTAGATAATTAGTTCAGAACTTCAGATTGCCTTCATCTGTTTTTTCCCCTGAAATGTAATATGAAGTGTTTAATTATTCGGCAACAGTTTTCATTAAAATATATTAAATGTAAGTTAAAATCTGACCATATTTTTTTAAAAAGCATTGTGAGGTTTACTTAGTTTGGGAAATGACTTTTTTTTTTTTTTTTTTTTTTTTAATTATTCATATGTATTTTTCTTTATTTTAGTTTTAATTTAGAAAAAAATATTTTGTGCTATTGTGGCTAATGGGACGATGCTAACGTGGGAGTCCTAAATTTTTCCTTTTTGTTAGTTTGATTAGCACAGGTATCTTTAATGAGTACCTGACATCGCACTGGCTTAGGACCACTTTTTTTCGTTCCTTTCGAAGGAGTACACAACAAAGGGTTGTTTACTCCTATAAAAAAATTATAAGGCTATCTACCAGGTTTGAACCCGCGACGTTAAGGCATAGAAGGTAGATATACTAGCCCTAAAGGTTTCTTTATATTATTTACTCACAATTAATCTACCATAATTTTCCTTTTTTTAATTTGGTCATATTTTTCCATCTTGAAATATAATCTCAAGGATAAAATCCTGAATGCTTCCCAATTTGTCACGAATAAAGTCGTCTACCATAAAATTATTTTCCGATTTGGCCCTAAATGGATACCATACTCTCCATTAAAAAAAAAGAAATAAAACCTTCCCATTGTAACCCACTAGTTTCAATCCCTGCTTCCTCTTCGATTCCTGATTATACTCTGAGGCGTTAGAAACGAAGATGGCCCTAAACATTCTGATTTAGAATAATTATTGGAGTGCCGCTAATGTGTAGCTGTAAAACTCAATTAATATATTTTATCAACCTTCGATGATCTATTGGATCTAGTTGTCAAAACTATCTGACCAAAAATGTGCACGATTAACGAATTGGACCTCAGTTGATTTTTTAAATATCTTTTTGTCTCTTACTCATTAGAGAGAGTTGCGGATATGCAAGACGAGTTCCGGCCCCAAAGAGGTAGAATAAAACCTGTTAAACTGAGAAAATGCAAAAAGAAAAAGGTAGAAAAATTGAAACCGGTCCCCCCGTGCCGGACAGGACGCAGTCTGCTCCCACGGCGAGTGTACGCTTCTTCCTCAAAACTTTCCTATTCCGGCTACTTAGAATTTATATGCATATAGAATCTACTTATTGTTCTTCATTCTCATGAAAAAAATTCTCTTAACTCGAGTATTCATTGATTGCATGATGAATTCGTTTAAAAGTTGGTAGCAAAACTAGGCATTAATTCAAATCTTATATTTGGAATAACTCGAATATACCTAATATTTATCGAAGAAAGATATTTATTTAATGAATATTTTTTGTTTAAAATTAGAATTTATTTAGAGATCATTAATAGTATTGACAAATAATAAAGTTTTGGAACATACATCTTTAAATATTGATATTATTTTTTCATGCATTTTAGTTTGCACGGTGTTTTGGATTTGTTTTTTGAGTTCCTTGGAAATTTATTTTTATTTATTTCTTCCCCTCTTTCATATTATCGTCGTAGTGTTCTTATAACTTTGCAGATTCTATGCTGTGATTGGCATACTATCTGTAGAGAAATATTTTAGTGATTTTGATAAAAGTATCAAGTTTGTTTGTTTATTTAATCACTTTTATGCTACTTTTGCTATTCGGACGATGCTACAGTAGTTTTCCTTAATTTGGCATGTCCTGTTTTTATTAGGATAGGGATCTTTAAGGAGTACCTGGCATCGCACAGGCTCGGAACCACCATTTTACGTTCCCTCCGAAGCCTTAAAAGATTCTAAAGGTCAGCTGACAGGTATTTTGAACCCGCGACAGTAGGCACAGAAGGGGCGATCTAATGCTAGCCACAAGTGATACCGGTATCAACTTTAAGAGTTGAACTGAATAGAAAATACTATATTTGATTAATCTAAACATAATTTACTATAAACAGTACTTAGTATGTAGTGTTGGATTGTAGTATATTAAGCTTTTACTGATATTTCATAATAACATAAGGAAATCGTATCATAAGAAAATATCTATACAATAGTAAAACATTATAAAAAATGAAGTATACTTTTGTTTGTTGCCCAGACATATTATGTATTTCAACCGTATATAACTGTTATTCTTAAGTTACTCAGAACCATAATAAAATTATTTTCTATTCTATTCTAAAAATATTGGTATATGAATATACACTATCCATTATATTCTTGGCTTCCGTAGAATTTATAAAATCTCTTACCAATGGAAAGGTATAATATATCACTGCATTGAAAAAGGAAGTCCCTTAAATAGCATAAAATTAATTAGAGTTTTAACAATAACTGCTTTCAACCTTTTTTTGAATACCGTCTCGGGTTTCCGATTAGCGATTAAACATTAGTGTCATATTTTTTGTAAATGATTCAGCAGATATATCATTTTACGAGTCAGTTAAAATAAACATTTTGCCATAAAAAACGAGGCATCTGTTGGGAACCAGCTGTGCTGAAATTATACAGCTTCGATGATAGCCCATTAAATATTAACTGAGAGAGGCCATTAATTGGTATAAATAAACAGTTATGTGTTTAATTTAGGTCTTAGGATCCTTATCTCTGTGGCCGGGATTAAAGGGTTTGTAAACAGCTTTAAAGTGTATAGCCCAACTGTATAAATACAGCCATTTGGTGCAAAATTATAAATTTGCAGGGCCAATTTTAATTTATAATTTGTTTGATCTGCATTTGGATCGTCTATGCACAACCCCTCCCCCCCATTAACATCGAAATAATCAAGTCTAAATGCAATTTATTTTATTACTTACAATTAGTTTAAAAAATTCAATTTCGTATATTTGCTGATGTTCCAAGCTACGTCGGATTTTCCCTAAAATATTCAGATGAGCAAAAATAAAAAGCCATAAGCCACTCTTTCTTACATTTTTTTTTTCACTTATAATATTAATCAGTTTTATTTTATTCACCGTATTCGAATTATTAATTCTGTGTGGTTTAAAAAGGGATCAATGCAAACATTTTCTGACAATTATGGAGTTTAATATGGAAGAGGATACCTTTGTTTTTAACGTTCTCAATTGAAATTTTTGAATTCATTAGAGAGAAATTCTTTATTTTATCAAAAGTATAACAAAACAAAACAGTTATTGTATTGGGTTGCTATCACACACAGCGTACCTATCAATCTAATGACATGTGGTATTGAGTTGAAATGTTATAAATTTACCTCTTTTTTACTTTATCAATAGATTTTTTTGTTATATGTTATAGTATGTAATATAGTTCACTATATAAAGCACAATTTATGCAAAAAATGAAAATGCACACCTGAATGACCAACAAGTATCAAAGCATATTAATGACGAATTGGAGTAAAAAAATAAGTCACGGATGCTAAACAAAAATTAAAAAAAAATGAAATTCAGTAAAGAAAAATATAAATATAAATAAATAAATAATTAGGATTAGGTAAAAATCTTAACCTAACTAACATCCATGCAGGTGATGATGAATAATCCTCAGGGAGTAAAATATTATAATAAAAGAAGTAAATATGCATTTGGACTAAATGAATTATTTTCACGATTTAATTTTAATTAAACATATATCAACATATGTCAACTAATTTATTTGGAGTTTAAGTACCAAAACTATCCGTAGGTTTTAAAAGCTTGTTAAAATGTTGATACGTGGCAATGATTTGTATTAGACGTATGAATGCTTTATGGTGATTGAGCTGAATGGGTTGTCTACGCTGTAATTTTTTACATGATTAATGATGATTGGCTGAAGGTGTGATGAAATCAGTTGAGCACGGTGTGACGTAGTATGTATAAGTGAATTTCATTTCTTTTTATCTGACCTAAATAGTTTTCATTATAATTATATATTTTATGATAAACATTTTAGTAAAATATGCTATTGTAATAAACTAATTAGTTTTTATGCAGTTATTAACAATATAAGATCTACTGATTGAATAATTTTTGAATATATATTATTAAAATTACATTCATTATAACTAGAGACCGGATTTTCGTGCAGTAAAAACATCGAAACGTGCAATATGGATCAGTGAAAATCTCTAAATGTGCAAAATAGGGCAGCAAAACCCCAAAATATAAAATTGAGGATATATATATATACATATATATACAGCTTAAACGTCCAAAAATAAATTAACCTAAATCTATATGGAAGAGAAATTTAACTTATAAAAGTTGTCGCTAACAGAGGATTCAGTATGACAACAATAACAATGAACTTCTTCGAATTGGCCCCTGAAATGGCTTTTATGTATTTGAAAGTGTAGTTAAACGAACAAAAACAGTGGAACGCATTGTGTTGGACAGTTTTTGCAGACAAGAGTAGTAATATAGATGTAGGTATAATATACCGTTGGAAAGCTAAAGATTTTAGAAAAAAATATTATCTAATACACGTAATTGTTAAGGTAATGGATAATGATAAAAAACCGATAAAATTATGTGATTGTTTCAGATAAAAGTATAATAGATTATTTAATAAAACACGTGTTTCTATCGAAATACATTTTAATTAATTCTTTAGCAATTTATTTCATCTTTAAATGTATTTAAAAATTCTTAAATTGATTTTAACAACGAAGGTAAGTCGTGTGTTGCGCGCAGCAGATTTTTATTGTATTAGTGCGACATTGTACTTCCTTCGGCAAGATCTTCAAATATGAACCATAAGCTATATTGTATATTATGTGTCATATACACTTTTCGATATTCTTGCACGGGCTATAAGAACTGATCAAATGGTACTCTATTTTAGCTGACATTCACCCTTAGGTACCACTTGAAATAATCCAATATTCAGGAGGTTTCAGGAGCCGTGTCGTACATGAACTATTTAATGTTGACATATTTCACTGGTTCGATTTAGATTGCTGATCAGCGCAGCGTGAGTGACGCCTACGCACTAGGGGAGGGATAGTGCTATAGTGAGTGTAATGGAGAAAACTAATAATTTATTAGCCTCAGTCAATGAGATTGACGTTTGCCTATGAGGGAAATTCATTAATACAAATTGACAATCAGATTTTTCTCGACTCTTTCCCGCTCTAGAATTCAAGTTACATAATTAATCTGTACTCTAATGGGTATCGTTAATGTAGAATTGATAAAAGTGAAATTAACTTGATTGAAATAAATACAGTTATCCTCTCAGTACCTGGTTTGCTTTTAGATCAAAATTAAATTCTTTTCTGATTTTTTGTTGTTGCAATTTTAATACACACACACACACACACACATATATTATATATATATATATATATATATATATATATATATATATGTTGAACACAAATTAAGATTAAGATCTTATTTGTTTCAAATACTTAATACATTCTTACTTCCAAAAAGTGTATTTAATTCTCATTTAGCCTGATGGTGTGTGGCTCTAGCTCGCTCACTTAATCTCCACTGGCTAGACTGGTGACGCAGCTGTCTGAGAGACGCTGGGATCTCCTAGCATTGTGCCTCGGCATCCACTTCTGGGTGTAGGGGTTTGATTCGGAGTTCCCATGGGTCGTACCATATAATAATATAGTATAATATACCGTTGGAATGCTAAAGATTTTAGAAAAAATATTATCTTATACATACTATTGTAAAAGTTAACGGAGAGTGGTGAAAAGCCGATAAAACAAACTGATTGTCGTAGATAATAATATAGATTATTTAATAAAACACATGTTTCTATTAAAATCCAATTCAAATCTTTTTTTACAATTTATTTTCGTTTATAAATTTGTTTAAAAATTCTTGAATTGATATAAATAATGAAGGTAAGTGAAAGCCGTGTGTTGTGCGCACTACATTTTTTTATATTTCCATTTAGTTATTCGTCTTTGTAATTTTTTTGAAATATTTTATTTTTGATTTACTTTGTACATATGGAATGAATGATTTCTTATAGCACTAATACTCATTGCCTAAGAGAGTAGGCAGATTGTATTATTTCTAAAAAAAATTTTTTTTTTTAAATTCTCATCCCTTTAAACGATTCCTTTTGTTCTGTATTGGTTTTGGAGTGTGTAGAGATTATTTGAAAGCTTTCATAAAAAAAAAAGATATGTGGTTTAAAAAGTAAAGTTCCACTACAGTCTAGCGAACGGTAATTAGGCCAATAGGTATCCTGTGCGTCTTTATCTAATTTTGACTTGGACTAAATGTAAGGTTAAGCGACTTAGATTTTATCAAATGCATCAGAGACAGATTTTCTCATGTCAAACTTAAAATCCATTTAGTTAAGCGTAGCTGATGCCTGAAGAAAGTCATCATTGCCATATAACCGATGATCACTATTCGTTATTCGCTTAAGTGACTTGGCAGATGTGAAGAGGGTTGGCATTGGCACAAGGAGAGGATCTGGCGCGTTTGATAGCGTTCCAAAGCCACGAGACAAGATGGCGCCGGGAGAAATACACCTAATGCTACGAAACGGCATGGATATCAGGGCTGCTGGCATTTAATATAATTTATTGCCTTTAATTTGCATGGGGGCACAATAAAAGCACCCCCACCCTCGCATAACACTGATTCTGTTTTGACTAACGGCCGCCACCGCCACCCAACAACCCCCTCCGAAAGAACCCGTCTTTTGTTCCAATCGAATTCTAACAGAAGGAGCTCTACGTTAAATGGCCGAATGCGCGATTTCCAAAGCTCGAGGAAGAGGAACGAATTGCGGTAAATGATTTACGGCCATTATTACATTCGAATTTTAATTCGTTTCCCAAAACCGGAAAATCAGGTCTCATAACAATGAAAATCATTAAGTCGTTATTTAATTATTGATTATATGCTTCAATATTACTGAAAATGGTTAACGATATTTATATAAGATATTTTATTTTATTTTATTCTTTCCTGATGTTAATTTACGTTTAATTTATTTTTTGGTATTTGTTTTGTTTTTTTGTAAGATTTTACTCCATTTTTTCTTCTAAATATTGTTTGAATGAATCTCATATCACTATTTTACCATTATCCTCATTTATTTAGACGGAATGGATAAATAAAAAAAAAATATTCCAAGTTCTAATTTTAGTTAACATTGAAAATATACTAATAAACTATAAATATACTAATATACTAGAAAAACTCTTCGGTGCTTCAAATTGAAAAATAACACCAGCACGTATGTCTCGTATTATATCATTCGGATAGTTCACAAAATATTTGAAACATTTTGCTTTTATTAGACAAATAACATTTTTCTTTTTCGTTAAATCAAATCTTGTAATAAACAGTCTTTATTGAATTTTTCTTAATACAGCAATAAGGGAAACAAATATGTATACCACTACAACCCCTGAAGATTCTTGGGCTCAATACATATAGAGATTCGTACTGTTTTAGACCGTGTTTATGCAGAGATCACGTTCAGTCGCCAGGTTTTTATGCATTTCGGGTAGCCACTTTCCAGAGGCTGGGTGTGTCCTAGAGCATTCATCATCTCCAGGGTCGTCCCAATGCTGAAATAACAGAATAAATGATATTCTACTGTGGTAGATATCCGAGATTCGAAACCAGAACAGTAGACTAGTGCTGTATCCAATCCTATATTCTACGCCGTTTCCTCATTGATGGGGAACAGTGAAATAAAAATTAAACTAGTTTTTGAATTGTCATCAAAAGTGAGCTTTAAGACAAAGAAACGTTATTTTAAAAATACTTTTTTTTTTTCCTTATCCTCCAACTTTATTTACAAAAATAAATACATAAACATTCTATGTATATACAGTAATAATGGTATATACAGTCCACGGCTCAGGCCTCGTACTGCCCGTTGGTACGGAGTAACCCTGAGTCATGATTGTCATACATCTTAAAAAATCGAAAGTTTAATGACTAAACTAATAACCCAATAGGAAATAGCCTAGTTAATCTTATTTTATATACTAATGGGGAATTTGGGTTTTTCGGGCGCTTAGTACTAGAAAATTATTCTACTCTCATGCCGGATTTGCTAGAGGAAAAGTCTTTAAGGAGTGAAGTCGAGGTACATAGAGACATGCCGCTGACACTAACTCCTGGACACGAAGACAGGCAGCGATATCCTGATTATAAAATCACCAAGACTTAGCTTCACTAATCCTAACTGATTGAGGCCTGTAATCTCGGCAAAGGCTTGTAGTTCAGTCCCCGTTAATTACCTTTCTCTCGTCGTCTTTCTGACTTATGCGTGCCTTTTCAGGGTTCGCACAATGCTTATCAAGGTAATAAAAAAACTATTAATAATTACAGCGATAACGAAATTTGACTGCAGTTGAACTGTTATTACAAAAGGCACAGTCGATTCCTGATTGACGACGAGGATTATACATCGCGTTAAAAAAAAATTAATGCAGGCAACGCATGACTTTCAGTTACCTCGACGTTAAAATCAATTTAAACTCTATTAAATAACTTTAATTCAATAAATATTTTAAGTAGATTTTAATAAAACATGTATTTATTTTCGTTGGAAGCATATGATGTAGATTAAATAATATAACTACATTAAATTGTTAATCAGTAATAAGTTTATTCCCTATTCGTCACTTTATATTACTTTTTACAAAATTGTGTATCAGATAATATTTTTTCTAAAATCTTTCTCTTTACAAATATATTACTGTCTATAATACTGTTCTTACGTTCAAAAACTTGCATTAAACAAATATTATTTCAGTTTTTTCTTTTAGTTGGGTTTCGAATTATTTAATTTATATATTTACCTGTTTTTCATCAGTAGTGGCAAGATAATATAGTTATTTTTATAAAATCAACAAAATTAAAGGTACTTTAGAAGAAGAAAATTTAAAATATCGGCATTTAACCCCTGTCAGACTACTTTAATCAGAATGAAACCTACACGATATTAAAGCCTATTAAATTTTACATTTATATAGCGAGTTAAATCAAAATCGTCAGTACTGTTTTTGAGAAATTCATAAAAAGGTGCAATATGCATGTTATAAAGTGGCTCTTTTGGTCAGCCGATTTAGATGAAAAAGTAGCTGTAACATTTCAAGCGTTTAGTGGTCTTGAATATGAAATTTCAGTTTCGTACGACTTTTCGTTTATGCGCTAGGCTTACCACACACACACAAACCTTTTTTCGGGGGTTGGTCATTTGGACTCAAAATGGATCCTAAAACGTGTATTTCCGTCGATAACTGGAATTCGAAAATGTTCACAATCGCAATTCTTTTCCGTACTATATATTTGATATATAGGCAAGTAAAAGTAAAAAATAATAAGTAAATAAAATTCTCATTAAACTACGAAACAAAGCGCTGGTAGTGTAAGATAAAAGTGCAACGAAAGCGAAAATTAAACCACGAAATTTTGGCCTGATATACTCTCATATCATTTTTAAATATGGTTTTAATCTTAGAAGACTTTGTCTAAAAATAAAGTTGTTTTTATTCTTCTTTTAAATTATTATTTTTTTATAGGATTGAAAAATGTGGAAAATAAAAATGAAGTGAATAGAATGTAAAACCTAAAAATGGTTGTCACTATATCTTAATACAAAAATATTCATCACATAACTATTCTTTCGAAATAGCTGTTTGTTTTTATATATTTATTCTTCATGAAGAAATCCATTTAATATGTATTCATTTATTTACCACAAAACATAATACATATATAATTTAATCTCATGGAAATATTTTAAGTTCTATTCATGATTGAGCATAGGAGAACACCTTTACCAACAGTTGTCTCCTTCCTTAAAAATAAAAATCATAAATCAAAACATGTGATAGTATTTCTGTACTCAGATGGCAATGTCACTTTTCCAGATATGTGTCGTTTTCACAAACTGTCATACGTTTATGTTTAGAACTTAACTCGTTTATTCGTACTAGGTAGAGTTGTGTAGTCATAAACTGAAAGAAAAACATTTATATGACATTTTGCCACCTTCTAAGCATATAACGAAATAACACTCCAGAATGTAAAAAAATCGCATTCCTAGAAAAAAGGACTTATACCATTTTGCTCTCTGAGTACAAATTCACAAAAAACTGGTATTATATTTTTATTCCTTCACGCACGGTAAGATGTAACATATTACTTCTATAATTACAAATGAGTAGAATAATTGAACCCACAAATTATTTGGCTGTGAAAACATAAGTAAATTTTAAAGAAAAAAAAAGTCGATTCTCACACTACACCATCCAACCCACAATCAGTTTAATTACACTGTGTATATTGCTGAATTCTTTTATGCTATTTACCAATAAGTTATTATCAATAAGTACATAATTGCTCAATATAACCTTTTACTTTCTCCCTCTATTAATCACTCTATTTCACAGATAATCGCAGATAAAATTAAAAAGCCATCAAATGATTATAAGGCGGTCTGTTAAGAACATTTTCCGGCTCATGAATCCAGCACAGAGACCTTAAATAACTGGTAATGGGATCCCATAAAGTGTCTAATTGAACAATTAATGCTCAGGAGACACTATAAGATATCACACCCTAACCATAAAATGTACTATATCAATCAATAAATCAAAGGCTGAATTTTGATCAGAAAGAGTTATTATATCCATCTTATATACAACCATTATGGGAAAAATGTTCAATTTAATTTTATGCAAGGGATTATGTGTAAATGAACGATATTCATAATATATGAAGTATCAATGTTTGCCTTAATATAAGAGATTTAAAATGATACTAATAAAAAATATATATTAAATTAAGTTTCTTCCTTATCGAGTGTTCATTTGACTGCACCCGGAACTAACTTCTCCCCCCCACCAAAAAAAAAAATAAATAAAAAAAAATATATATATATTGGGAATTAAAGCCACAAGCACCTTATTGCTATCAATAATAATTCATTTCCAATTCTCTCCTTTTTATCTTAACCTCTGAACTCTTTAAGTCCGAAAGAGTATTTGTGAAATCATCAACTAGTTATCTCTTAAAGGTTTGGATTCTCAGTGCTTGAAAACATTTCAGAAGATTTTCCAATTTACTAAGGCTATTTAAAGTAACGTTTCGGAAAAAAAAAATGACAATATTATATTTTGTTTATATAATGTTTATATGTTTATATAATATTTGAGTCGAATATTAATTTAAATTTATAAAACATTTTGGAATTTTAGTATTTAATTCAAATTTTCTATTTTGTTTTTTCAATTGATAAATAAAAAAATAAAAAATGAATAATACCTTCCAAAAATGGTAATCTGGATAAGTGGAATATTAAACGCCGTTTTGAATTCCTTTTCTTATGTTATTTTAATATTTCAATACTCTCCGTATATTTTAATTATACGGGGAATAATAAAAAATCGTATATTATATAATAACCAATAAGTACTATTAAGATTTACCATATATATGCAAACTCTTTAGAATAAAAGAAGTATTATCTGAATAAACTAAATAAACTATCAAATTCTAAAATAAACTATCAATTAGATCATTAAACAAAAGACTAACGTTGCAACTAATCTATTGATTTAAAAAAAAAAAAATCATACATTAACAAAACCCTGCTCGTAAACCTAATAATCGCCAACATCAATGCAAAGATGCATATCTGTATTAAAATAATAATTAATAGAAATAATATGTGGTGCTATTAATAAATTTTGTAGCATTTAAGTTATACACACAGATAAAGAAGTAAACAAACATTTTATTTAAATAATTAAGGTTATTCATGTTTATGCATTTATTTATTTATTCACACCATTCCTGTATATTGAGAACCGCCTCATTCAGTGTCTTATTAGCAAGAATATTTATTAGACCAATTAAATTAGATGATTACTCAATTATTTATACCATGTACTAAGACGGTTATATATTGTAATTACTTATAATTAAGTGCGAGTATTAACATATAGCAATTCTTGCACATACGTTAGCAAACCTGGGTTTGATCTCAGTTTACCAAACAGTGGATCCAAATCCAAGTTTTCGAGATCAGGCTGAAAGTACGTCTCCATACTGGGTTCAGTTTCACCCCTTCAGACAGCCTGCGGCTCAGCGTTCAATTTTTAAGGGAATTGTACGTTATTAATAGTAAGCTAAGTTCACATGAACCATCGTAATGCATTCAATCGCTTTAATTATACTAAGAGAGCATGGTAGAATCTAGGATTCTAGGATCTAGGATAGTGCATGGATAGGATCAATACCGTTTCAAGTAGAATTATTTACTAAATTCTCCAGTGAACTTCCAAGTAGCTCTCTTTTATTGTTATTAATGTATTATTATTAAACACAATACTATCAATTTTCTTGGCGGTGTATTAGAAAATTTCTTATTGCCATCTCATAAAAAGTTCATTTTTTCCCTCTGATTTCTGGCAATGATGTGAAGAGGTAATAATTAAAACAGCACTTTTTTTTCTTTTTTTTTTTTTTTTTAATGTTTTATTTATACCTAAATTCTGGTCCTGACCAGTGTCTAAATGTTGAGCTACCATGAGATAAAAGTAGGAGGAAAAAAAGGAATAAATTAATAAACTCACAGGTAGGATTCTATATCCATATATATATTCCCTAAAACTACGATAGAAGAGGCAGGGGAATCGGGCAGAAATATATTCCTGACATTTTCAACCCTAAAGGCTGCAGTTGAAGAATCCAGAAGTCACAAGACATGATTTGTGTCAAAAATTTCTTATAGACGTAAATATCGCACAGAGATTGATAGATATTACATTTTTAAGATAGAGTAGAAAAGAGGTATGCATCGAAGGAGCATAGGGATCGTACCGTATGATATGAGGACCTGTGAACCATGATGGAATGGTGGCACAAAGGTGGAAGTGAAAAATGAGGTAGGATCTAAACCTTTGGTACTCTTAAGTAAATACTTGTTAAAGGAATGGTTTGCACAATGTTAATTGTTTGTTTGATTTTTATTAGTATTTGCTTTGACACTACTGTTGAAAGGATTTTATTGTTTTGGTGACAAAATCAGTTGGGAAATCACGATTTAATATTTGTCTTTGTTTATCGATAGTGACTCTATAAACATTTTAAAAATATATATTTTAGCCTTTTAGATAATCTAAAATATTGGCTGCTTTAGATTCTTTTCCATTCTGCGATGATACGCACAGACACCAACAAGAACCTACACCGGGTATCATTGGAAGCATGAACTCCTAGTTTTGAAGGATGATGATGAGGTTTGAAACGGAGGGGATGGAGGCTTTTAAGTTGGAAATGTAGTAGCGGTGTAGACTGAGGATCACTATAGCCCAGCTGCATAAATCACAATAGTGTTCTAAATGCACTCCTGTTCCCCCGGCCCTGTTTCGTCTAATGCAATAGCTCTTCCCTCGCATTAGATCTGACCCTTTGTTTTTATTCCATTCTGTGAATATTTATATGAAAAGATAACTTTGTTTAACTTTATATATCTAGTGGCTATGATCAAACTGTCCTTATCCTTTTGATTTCCTTTTATGAATTCCATCTTCTCGTTCTTCTATTCAAATAGAGCACAGATTCAAATCAGAGATACTCGCAAATTGAAACGAATAAAGCACTTTTATCGCCTTCACTTACAAACATCGTTATTTTCTTTTGTGTTATTACTTCCGACCTAATATTAATATATCTTTTTATTCCGTTTAATCGATAAAGTCGCAAGTGTAAATAGTAAGAGTTCTTAGCAAAAAAAAATACTGAGCCATGAAAAGAATCGTTGCGTCAAAAGAGGTTTGTTTTGGTTTTTATATTCTCCTAGAAATAAAACGCATACTTCACTGTCCGAATGGTGCAATTTACTTAAACGAATTTATCTAGTCTGTACGAAGCACGTCTATATCTACTTTTTTGGAGGAATTTCGTTTTTCTGTTTCCTCTTTCAACGGGTTCAGTAAATGAAGTAGGGTATGCAGTTAACATTAGTTAATTTGGGTTATTTACGTTAATTGATGTTAATTTTTTATAAACGTTATACCATAAAATATTATATAAAGAAATCGTTCGCATTACTGACTGCAGCATCCACTAGTCCAACCACCACCCTTCTGCTTTATGGTGTATCCTTAGCAATTCTGATGTTTCTCTCTACTTAATTTAATTCAATTTAATTATTACTTATAGAACCAATAAAAAAAAAAACATTTTTCAAACGAATGTCAAATTATTCTTTAAAAACAAATATAAAATCTCTTAAATACATTTTTTTCAATGGTAGTTATTACGAATTCCCATTCTGGGTAAATAATTGGTTATTACTCCTTTAAAATCCGTTATTTATCTTCTCAATTATTAATCTTAATTTTACTACAGAAATTATTGGATTTCAAACCTATCTCTATCCTAATGAAGTCCTCTGTCTAATATTATTATTTAATTGTGAATTCCATTCACACCTCTTGGCTATAAAAAGAAACGGTATATTTATACTGGCTAATTATTTTTTATGAACTTATTAACGTTATATAGTTACTAAACTGCTAGGAAATTTAAAATCATTTTTATTTTCAACTTTACTTATTATATTTCTGTTTCTTATTTGTAGGTTTGCTAAATACTTACAGAATCAAATTTATGACTATTTTATGACCCAAGCTTGTCAGATAATTACAACATAAGAAATAATATAAAATCAACTGCTTTTGTGGCTTTAAATGACTCATTTTTGTTCATTTGCATATACTTCGATACATTAGTATAAGACTTCCGATGGTATTAAAAAACAACAACATTACTTAGTGATAAATTCTAAATTAAAATATATCTGTAAAACTGAATAAAAATCTTAACAACTCAACGCATTGCAATATTATAGTTATATACCATATAAATGTTAAAGTAATGACTGGAGGCATGGATTGCCATTGTACTGGTTATGAACCAGTGTGAAAATTCCCAACTCCTGAGGAATAACTCATTTATTTTAATTTTTTTTTTCTGTTATCTTTTAGGAGATTTTTTTCTCTTACTCATTTTTATGTTTGGATATATTCAATATCTTTTGTACATATTTGTAGAGTTTTTTTTGGACCCAATTTTATTTTATTGGCCTCTCGGTTATATTATAAATTGTCTTTGTACAACGTTGTTATACTTAAGAGACTTATAGCCCTTGAATTAAGATATTTTTTTTTACATTTTATTGTAATTAAAAATTCAGTTTGGCTGTGGAATTTTGTGTTAATGTTGACGTTAATAACTCAGAAGAAAGGAAAAACTTGTAGATCAACCTGAGTAGTAGCACCTGTATTGTAGTGACTAGCTTAACAGTCTCCAGGTTAGACCCTAGTTAGTGGACCCAGGATTTTTTAATGGAAGTAAAAAATCTTTAGTTATGTCGTCCTTCGGATGGGACGTAAAAAGGTGGTTCGGAGCCCGGGTGGTGTCAGGTAATCCTTAAAATATCCCTGGATATTCAAAATTTAGGACTCCCACTGTCCGATTAGCCACATCAGCATAAAAGTGCATTAAATCAACAAACATGCTAAGTAGTTATAATCATAGGATGGCTTATCAGTAGGTTATCTCGAGTCAGTTGTAGATCTCTAGGCAGCCGCATGGAATACGACAGACTAGTAAGTGGTATTGTTAAAAACGTTACAGCCTCGTTGATAAATATATGCCGTATCATCATATTTTTATGGTTCTTATGATAAAATCCTAGGTGTAATACTAAAAATCCATGATAGGAGTTACATTTTACATTTTTTAGAGTTACAATTTTATTACTTTTTTATTATATTTTTATTTGTGGGAAACACATTAAATTATTGAAACGATAAAAAAATAGTTCTAATAAATTTAAAAAAAAATAGTGGAATAGAACATGCATATATTGAGTAGGGGCTGTAACAGGAGGGCATGAGCGGTTAGGAGCTAAACACCGGAGGGTGGTTACCCCGGCCGAGGCTGTTTATGCAAATCCCAATCCACTCCCTATTGTTCCTCTTCTATTCATTACGCTCCTATTCACTCTTTTTCATGATTTCCTTTTTCTTTTTTTTACGGCCACAAAAAAGCTTCAGTTATTATAACGAAAACAGAAAATAAATCAATAACCGCATCCCGCCATAATCTGGTCGGTTTAATCATAATTCGTTAAGGGCTGAAACAATTGGTTGGAGTTTATAGTTTTTTTTTTTATTGAAAATTCATTCTCATCTGTTTATAAATATTTTTCTGTAGCTCTAAATAACCGATCGAATTGTGTTAAATATATTACACATTATTAAAAAAAAAAAAAAAAGTGTCTTTTTCCTTACGTAATCATATTTTAATATTAAGATTTTCGGATTTTACCCTCCTCCCCTCACATCTGTAGAATTTTATTACATATTTTTAATTAAATTAATATAAGGCTAAATACAACCAATTACATATTGTTTGTAATATTAAATATTGGGGACTCTTTAGGGAAGAAGACCAGTGCAAGCAAATAAGAATAATAAATTAAAGAGAAAAATAGTTTAAAAAATATCTTAAAATTTGAAAAAAATCTTTTGAGTTCAGTAATATTTATAGGTCAAAGACTATGCAAGGTGATTTGGCCGAAATCACACTCGTCCTTGACGTTTTTCTCCCACATTTTTATATAATACCCTCTTAATAAAAGCTGTTATCTAGGCTCCTGCCACAGTTGATACAACGTAAATAAATAATTATCCAGACAACTGTCGAACCCAATAAACGAAGAGCCAGTGTATAGAGAAAAATATTAATAAATTATCATTCCTCTTTTATATATGTACCTCACCTTCTATTTCAATGTATAATATTATTTAATTAACATTTTATGTACAAACTAACAAACTATTGAACTATTATTTTAGACCTATAAAGTCATGTATTATTTTATTGATTAAAAGCATGCATACTTTATATACATTCTTCATACATATATAACCATTATTTTATGTATTAATAATATTATTTTTCATGATTAAGGCTGTTTCATTTAATTGAAAAATTATTATTATAATTTATGAAACTGCCTGAATTGATTGTGAGATAAATATTTAATGTTGTCAAAAATTAGCAAATCTTTCGTCTTCGTAGTTCTTTTTAAGCATTTTTTTTTTTTTTTTTTTTTTTGATGATTGTTTTGATCATTGACCTTGAAGAAGAAAATTTTTTTTTCTTATGATAATAAAATTTACACTAGTCTACCTTATCAATTTTACAACTTTTTAAGTTCCTTTTCTTTTTCTTTAATAAACGTTTTCAAACGTCTAAAAATATATAAAGAAATAAGTACAATATAATAGAATGAAAACTGTTCTGTGGAAACAAAGGACGGACGTAATGCGCCCTATCTCTTCCCAGGATCTTCCCTCAGTAGATTCATTTCAATGATAATTAACTCAGATAAAAAGTTACGTAGGTTAGTTAAAAGCCAATCTATCAGCCAGAGAATTAGCCTCAAAACGTTACTATCCTCTAACGGGATTCGGGAAATTAAGGAAAATAAAACCTCTGGTTGACATCAAAGCGATATTCAGAAGATTTAAGATAGGCAAAGCTTAATTACAATTAGTAGTTAAAACTAATTTTCTTCTTTGGCTAATTAATTATTTATATTTCATTATTATTATTATAAAGAGAGAGAATTCTACCTTGATAATATGAATAATAAAAAAAAAAAAAAAAAAAAATGGTGGATAGAAAGTGGATCGAAATTTTAAATTCATGTAAAATCAAAGTGTCGAAAACATTTAACTTATGCATGAAAAAAATAATTAATTACTTTTATCGATTTAAATACATTGATAACACTCCATTTGAAGTGGCAAAAGCATCGCCGAAATACATACACCAAATATATGGAGAAAAAATAGAAAAACTACCCCTAGGCAGCAATCCATCATTTTTTAATTTTATTTTTGTTTTGTTCATTAAACGCCACTTTATGCTACTTTGTTTTATCAGACGATGCTATTGTGAAAGAATTCTACAGAAAACTGGATTTTGCCTCACCAGTTTTAATTAGGATAGGAATTTTTAACGAGAACCTGACTTCACACTGGCCCAGGGCTTCCATTTTACGTTCCCCCAAAAAGACGGAATAAACTAAATATTTACTCCCTTCATAAAATCCCTATCTTCCAGGTTTTAACCTGCGACCTAGGACATTGAAGGCTGTTAAGTTTCTAAAGACGACTCTAGTATTTTTTTATTAGTTGTTTTTACCAATACTGACATATGCCAGTGAATGCTGGGACCTCGCTACTAAGAACAAAAGCCAACTTCAGGCTGCGGAGATGCTCTGTTTGAGGAAAGTTATGGGTAAGACGAAGCAAGACATAATTAGAATTGTCATAACAAGATCTAACCTCGATGTAAGATCGGACAAGGATATTATTGAAGAAAATCAGCTGGGATTGTTCCGCAATGTCTCAAGAATGTCGGAGAAAAGAGTGGAAAGAGGTGGTACTGAAGGGTTGGGGACCAAGAGACCTATGAAGACTTGGGAGGATCGTATCAAGAAGGCATGCATGAAAAGAAAAATACGATGGTGTTGAGTGAGTGAAGTAATGCAGCAATAGGAATAGGTTGGATGAGGCTCTATGTGCATCCCCCTCGCACTGATGTAGCGGTAGAGTGGAAGGGTAAAGAAGAAGAAATTGTTTTGTCTTTTATTTTTCAAATATTTACATAGGTTTTTTATTCTGTAAATATTGTGTGCATGATGAATTTATCACTTGTTATGCTGCTGTTTGATAGGATTTTGCCATGTATGTCAACTTCGAAACAACAACTATTATAATGAGATGTCTCTTATAAATAAATAATTATCTGCTAATATAAATTCAGAAATATTAGTGCTTTTGGTTATTTAGGATATGTAGTTGTATAGAAAATTAGTATATTTTTTTTCCCTTTAGATTTTTTTGATGGTTATTTTCTATTTTTATCTGCAGTGGGTAATAGACTGACTAAAGTGCAATTGATTGAGATAAATAATCTTATGTAAAAGAACATAATACTATGAAAATGTTAATAGTTTAAAATAGTTTTATCGGTAAGTGAATCAGCGCATGGAAACGCCAATAACCAGTACATGAAAGAGTATTATTATGCTCACGTGTACACATATTAAAGAGGCGCCGCCAGGGAGAAGTGACGACGATTAGACGACAGGTCGTTAGGTATGCAGCATAGATTTCTTGAGGGCACTAGCTGCTAATCGCGGGTGAATGAGTCGCGTGCCGACGTGCTTAGCAGTCCCCCCTGGGCCCGGTGCCTCGACCGGAATCCTAATCCTCGGGCTAGCATTGTGTCCTCCTCAATGGCGCCAATTTGGGGGGTGGGAGGGGGTCTGATTCCCGCCTTTCACTACAACCCCCTGTCGCTCCTACATAAACTACCCTCATTATCACCTAATTTTATACATTCCTAATTCAAATTTATCAAACTTTGTCTCTGGAATACAAGAAAAAAAATATGAGAACATCTCAGTGCTCCTGCCTTTACTGTTAGATTGTATTTTTATATACTTTTACAAATTAAATGACAAAAAATTAATATATTACCTTGAGGATGTATAGTCGACTGTAGAAACTATTATAGGTGGAATAGTCAGGAATAAGTCATTTTTTGAAAAGTTTTTAATTTTGCCAACGTTTCGGCTCAAGCTTGTGAGCCATCATCAGGGCATTACTGAGCCATGTCCAAGCATAAACTGAGCTAAACTGAACTCAGTTTTTACTTGGACATGGCTCAGTAATGCCCTGATGATGGCTCATAAGCTTGAGCCGAAACGTTGGCAAAATTAAAAACTTTTCAAAAAATGATTGATTCCTGACTATTCCACCTATAATATTATTACCATTTTTAAAGATCATCCGTATTCATCGGACTTTAATCTGAGATAATAAATCTTCAACTTTCGTACCGTAATATATTACTATGGTTTCACAGCTGCATTCGACTACATGGAACATCCTACACCCTTCTTTAAATTCTCAATATGCTACATTATCAACTACAAATAATATTTGTTTATATCATTTAAGTGGAGCGGCGTGGTCTAGTGAGTAGAGCATTAGTCTACTAATCTCTGGGTCCTGGATTCACTCTTCAAGCGAGCCTAAGGTAAGGAGACTCTCCTGAGGCAGACCCAGCCTCTTTAAAGCGGATAAACAAATTGGGGAAGAAACCTGGCGACTGAGCGTGATCAAGGCCTAATAACCTCATTGCACGGCCGTTGGCCCAGAAACAGTACTGAGCCCAAGACCCTTCATGGTATGAAAGGCATAGGTTTTTTTTTTTTTTTTTTTTATATCTTTTAAAATATATAAATACCTATTCGATAAACAAAACAAGGCTTTCCATGTCCTTTATAATAATAATACAATAACATAATACTTGCATATCCTCCATTATCCTCTGTCTTATATTTTGACTGCCCCTATTTATAAACTAATATATATATATATATATATATATATATATATATATATATATATATATATATATATATAATATATAGTAATTTTCATTTTTATTACACAATTATATAAAATCGTCAATGGACAAAGATTACAGAGACTTGATGTATTCATACTTCTATCTTATTTATATACTAATGTATTACCTTTTATTTATTTTTAAGACTTGCTACTCCTAAGTAATGTCGATTTATTATTGGTCAAAATCTGGGTAAATTTTATGCTGATCTATTTGTAAATAAAAAAAAAAATGTGTACACAGAAAATGTTAATACATGAAATATTTATGAATGTATCATTGGTACAAAAAAGAAAAAAAAAATTTATGTCCTTACAGATAATGTTATCAATGGATGGAATGTGGTTTAAAATTGTTTAATTAACTAGTGAGGTGTATTGACAGTGCATCATTTTTTCGAACTACTGTCATATTCCTACTACGATATATTTTTTTGTCTACATTTTTTTTTTTCATTTCTCTAAAGACTTTTTAACTTGAGCCATAGCATTATTATGGTCATATAGAACAAATTTGGATAAAATAAACTGCTTAATAGATTAGTAGGTTTCCTGGTTTCATATTAGTACGGATAAAGTTTCGTCGTTGATAAGAAATCATTATTGCTTTACAATGGTTTATTTAGCAAAGAAAATGATATATTTTCAAATGAATTTGCTTATCGAGGTAACGAGGCTGACAAATTCGCTTGATATCAATACAAAAGCGAGCTTATGGGTGTTTGGACGTTAAAGAGGTCACTTAAAAACTAGCAGCGATGAACAGTCCTGAATTAAGACCTAATGTTTTATACGTGAAACTTGTAGATAAAGAATTATAAATTAAGTTACGAAAAAATCAAGGCTTCTATTGTATCTATTTCGTTTTTAATTTAGCATT
This sequence comes from Piezodorus guildinii, assembly GCA_023052935.1. Classification (NCBI taxonomy): domain Eukaryota; kingdom Metazoa; phylum Arthropoda; class Insecta; order Hemiptera; family Pentatomidae; genus Piezodorus; species Piezodorus guildinii. The sequence goes on from CM041292.1 coordinate 61,889,465, forward strand.
CTTCTTTAAGATTTATTTAGAAAAATAAATACTGCAATTGCCCTGAAAACAAAGGATTAAATAATAGTTTATTCCTAAGAAGAAAAAAAAATAAAGAATATGTTATGTCCTTTCAAGTGTTACATTTATTCTACTGTATTCTCTTAATAAACGTATCGGGTTAAACCATTGACTATCGGATCGGGTCACAAGTACTTCAGGAAAGCGCTGAAGGAAAAACCTAGGAGCGGTATAAGTGAAAGAAGTAGCTATTAACTGGCCATTGATCTCACTGCTATAGTTTACTATAACATTGTTTTTTTTTATTTCCTCTTTCATGTAGTTTAGAACGTTGCACTCGGTCGACTTCCAGTTCCAGTTCCAGCGACGTGCTCGGACTCCAGGTGCCATTGTTAGACCCTGGTCCTCCAGTTTCCATTAGCGTAAAAATTCATTGCAGTTCCCTTTACGAGTGAGCTGGCAGTAAAAGCGTTCGGTTTAGCCCAACACGAATCCTGTCCATCTTTAAACAGTCTCTCTTACATGCTCTTTGAAATCGCGCGGCTTTTACGGGCTCAGTCGATCCGCTATCAGATCAATTAAATACCAACATTACGACCATTACTTTTTTTTTTTTGTAATATTTCCATTGCCATTTGAGATATTCTTCGTTGCAGTATTAGATGATACATCAATATTACTATTATTTTGATTTTTAAATTATGCTTTAAGTAATTTTTTTTTACATTATTGTGTACCATATTAACTTTATTTCACTATCAAATACATAGTATTCGGATACTGACAATTTTCGAACATTGTTTTGAAAGAATATACACATCTTAAGTAAAAGAATTATGTTTCGATGGCAAGACATCATCAAAAATGTATAGTCACATGAAATTAAAATTATATGTTTAATTTAAGATAGGTAGGTAAATGAAGTTCCAGCTAATATCTTTTTATAGTTATATCAATATATAATTTAATTGCCTTAATGTTCAGGTAGATTTTATTCTCATTGAAATAGTCTTGCAAGGTTTGAAAGCCGAATTTTCGTAATTTCTTCTAGTATTCATAACATTAGTTTTGTTTTATTCTAAAGAAATGATTGATTTTAATAATAAAGAAATGTTAATAATAATAAAAAAGACTAATAATGTAATAAATCCAGAGAGAATCTAATAAAGGAGAAATATTTTTCTCGAATGGAATTTTTATCGGAAATAAAAGTGCATTGGAGAATCTTATACGAGTTTAAACTTGAAGAGATTTTGATTATCATTTCTACTGTTACCTTATTGAATCGAAACTTAATGAGTTCATGAAAAATTAATTTAAACTTTTAATGCCGTTTGGATAGAGCACTAGTCTACGAGCTCTGGGTCCTGGGTTCGGATCCCGGCTGTGGCAGAATATAATTTATTCTGTTAATTCAGTCGGGGGGGAGGGCGACCCTAGGGTATGGAGGCCCTCGTGGGGCAGATCCAGCCTCTAATAAGTAGATACCTAAAAAATTTGCGGCTAAGCGTGATCAAGGCCTTTTCATTGCACGACCGTTTGCCTAGAAACAGTACAAATATCTATATGTACTGAGCCCCCTAGACCCTTCATGGGTTGTAGCAGTACAGGTTTTTTTTTTTTTTTTTTTTCAATATTATTATTTTTTTTTTTAGCTGAGTTAAAAGAATGTCTATATAATTATTTTTGTTATCCAATATGATATTTTTATTTTAATCTTTGAGTTATATTTATATGAAACTGAAAACACGAATGTTCGATAGTTTTATTTCTTATATTGTTCTGGTATATTTGAATATTCTAATGATATTAATAACTATTAAAAATTCATTTAATAGTTAAATATGTTATATAATATAAAAATACTCGGGGAGAAGACATGGCTCGGCCCCAGCGACCTTCCCTTCCGTTTATCTGATGTTACGCATCATGAACAGCATTGTTAGTCATCACAAATAAGTGAATTCCTCGTGGTCTCTTTTGTTACCTGCGCCACAGATTGTTGCATTGTGACAGTATATCCAGCATCGTTTTTCAAATAATCGAATTAAGATCTAATTTAATGAGCAGACTTGTAATCAGAACTCTCGATAGCCTCGATACAGTGAAATTAATGTATGCATAATTATAAGTCATAACGAATATACTAGGTATATTCACTTATTATTAAGTTTTTAATAGCAGTAAGAAGGTTATTGAAAGTTGGTGGGAGTGAAGTTTTATATTTCTACTATATCGCAGTTTTTTCTCCCGTTTCCATGTATTTTTATCTGTCATTTCCTGAAGCATGTTTTAGAACAAATGAGATATAACATGCTATGCAGGATTTTGTTCATGGCAAACCAATATAATGACATTAGAGGTAGGTTTACTGAGAATTTCCTTGTTTTTAAGGTTTTATTTTCTCGTTAGGAGGTGTTGCTAGGTACTGATCATTCCTCGTGCCTGACATGCCAGCTATTTAATCATGTATTGCGCATCCGCTTCGTGGTAAGAGTGATAGTTGTAGGTTATTGTAAATAAAAAAAATAAAAATATTTTAGACTGCGCCTTTTAGGGATTTCAAATTCTTTCTCTTACTCTCTTTATTTATTTATATATGCCTGATATAGCTATAATAAAAGAAATTTTGTTGTTCTTCTTCTTCAACATCCTATTATTTTTTTACCCTCCGTTCTTGTGGGATATTCAGGATTGAGGTGAAAATTCTTCATTTTAATTTTAAATATCTGTAGAAGTGTACGATTCCTTCTTATTTGTTATTATATCAGTTTGTCTTTGTTTATTAGGAAAAATAAATTTATATTTTCATTGCTCTAATCCATCAGAACAAACTACCAAGTATAGCCTAGAATTAGAACGAAGCTTATATCATAATTTATTTATTTTTTGAAATTTATAGTTTAATTGTAGAATTTTTAGCCCTGAAGACGACCTATATCTTGTCATCAGATGGCGAATTCGTCCATTGCTGTAATAATAAAAAAAAAACTTTAATACTAAACCCGAACCATGAAGGTTCTTCAGTTCAGTTCATAGCAAGGGTCCTTCTATTCAATAAGATGACCTGATCTGGATGGTGCTTAAACTCTTGGTATTTTATCCAGCTTTTGGAATTAAACTATATAGAGACTGGATGAATCTCATCCCAGGACCATATAAAAGATTGGAATGCCATATCCAGAACCAGGACATGGTAAACTAATAGTAGCCGTGTGCCCTGCCCACTAAGCTATTCCACTAACTACAAATTAAAATGGTTATGAGTATATTCTTATGTTATATATATATATAATATATATATATATATATATATATTTATATATATTATTTCAAGTTACGTGTTTTGCATAGAAACGATACGATTTTTTTTTTTTAGGGAGGTGGGAGGGGAAAGGATTAAGGGGTTAGATTAATAAAAAAAAAACTTTCTTGAGATGCATTGCTATTTAATTAGAGTTTTTTTTCCTTAAGATTAAATTATTTTACTTTCTTCTTCTCTTCATCTCTGTTTTGTAAGCACAATGTCTTAAGTTCATATCCTTCGACGGACCCGAAGACGTGGAACTGCCGGTTCATGTGAGTGACGAAATCGTCCCTTACGACTGCGATGTAACGAGAGACGACATTATCTGTAGCTCAGAGTTACCGCCCATTGTTGCCAACCCACCGCCCGAAGCCCCGGCCCATTGTTACCAACCCCAGTCCGCAAAATTAATTAGACAACTTTTACAACCCTCCAACCTCCCCCGACTAGCTCTGTTCCATTGCCGCCGCTGAAATAGGATTCCGGCGGAGTTATTGGGCCGTTTAGTCGAGCCGATGGGACAATGGCGGGCGAAGTTAACGTAGGAGCTTCAATTACGTTATTAACGGTGGATTATCATTAAGGCAGTCTTCTCCCCCCCCCTCCCCCGTATCCTGAATTTCAAATTATAACAGGCAATTAGTCACTTGTTGTCCTCTTCCACTACAGTTGCTCCTCTTGTTTCGGTTACAGCTTCCTCCTGTGTCCTTTGTGGCCGCGAGTCGAGCAGTTTCCCGACTAATTTCATTCCATTCTCAGTTCATTACAAGTCTACAACTTCAGCTCCCTTCTGCATACTACATTAACTTACAACAAACTCTTTTCATTTAGTTGTAGAAGCACAACTGAAGGCCGATCCGATAGTGTTCCCTTATTATCACGGTAAGATTAAGATCGGAAAGCGCAGTGAATTATTGCTCTAATTTTACCCAAATTTATTTATGAGAAATAAATTTGAAACCATTTCTTATTTATCCTGCAGTCGATTTTTGATGTTACTGAATGTGTAGCTCACTGGGTCAGGATATGGTTAATGCAGAGGCGAATTTCAGAGGCAGAAGAGGGATTGTGTATGTATGAATGGTCACCTACCCTAAAAACCAATAGAATAATCATCCATGGTTAGATAAATTTATACTGGTAAGAACGTGGAATTGCCCTAGATTAATGTCAGTAGTTAAGAAAGAATTATCCTATAAATCTAATAGATTTTGGTGTAAATTACACACGTAGTTTTGGATATATTCAAAAACTTTTTTTTTTTTTTTTTTTAGGTGAAAAAAAAATTTGCATTGTGATACGTTACAGGATTTTATTATTCTTGTACTCATCATTTCTATAACAAGATTTTATTATTTTTGTATTTATCCATTTAAGAACTGTATTTGTTTAAAGTTGTCTAGCAAATCATTATCTGACACAAAAATACGAATTGTATTTAACAACCATTTTCTTGGTAAATGGGAGCGGGGTGGTCTAGTGGATAGAGTATCTCCTTTGCTCCGGGTCCTGGGTTTGAATCCCGGTCATTATTTTTCTGATATTTCAGCCGTGGGCGATCCTGGGGGATGGAGAACCTTCTGGGGCACACCCCGCCTCTCTATAGTGGGTACCCAAAAATGGGGAAAAACCTGCCGGCTGAGCGTGTGGATCTCGTAGGAATCTTTATACGTACTGAGCCCAAGACCCTTCATGGGTTGTAGGTTGTAGTTTTTTTTTCTGGGTAATGGTTTTTAGCTCAATTTTCAATTTTTGAGAAACTTAAAGAATTATAATAATTAATTCCTAATACTACGGTTTATTTCAACTGTTTTTGAAGTTTAATTTTTTTAGATGGGTTTAATTTTATTTCGAGGTTATTGCCATTATTTTTTTGTTTTAAATAATTACTGCTGCTCTTTATTTCTAACACTTTCTTATTTATTAAAATTATTATTATTATTTTTTTTTTTTTTTATCATTGCGCCGTGGTTAAAGTTTTCTTTAGAAATATATTACTGTTATGTCAGGATCTAGAGGACTGCCAATAGTTATAAAACAAAAGGTCGGTCGTACAACGATAATTACTTTTTTGCAGTTTAAATTTGTTTTTCAGATGAATTGTCATGTTTGGTTGATTCCTCGGAAAACTTCTCGATATATTTCTCAGAAAACAAATTAATCTCTTAATTAAACTTCAGATATAACAAAAAAGTCGATTATTGAAAGAATGTTTTTTCTTTTGATTTTGAATTCTACGAAATGTTTTAATTGAAGTACAATGAAGGGTAACTAGAGTTAAACAGTTACTAGAGGGAACCTTCAAATCGTTTTCGGACCCTTGTCATCGGAACTGACCACTTAGCTGAGATACTCGATTAATTAAATTTTTAATTTCGTACGCTTTCCTAGAAGTTCTAAGTCAATTAACTGATATTAGAAAGGTCCTAAAGTAGGACTGAGGCAAGTCCTTTTGACCATACTTAATTAACATTTACAAGGAGCGTTAGGGTTTCCTAAGAGCCGACAATGGGCCGAACCTGATCTAGGAGCCGAACAATAAAACGGGAGAGTTTGTATCCAGTTGCTGATGGGTCCAGACCGCTGATGAACCGAAATCAGAAACCTGCTTTTCAAGATTTCACCCGATTTCACATTCTGCCTTCACCTCTCTCCGTATACTTTTTCGATCTTCATCCGTCTGTGGTGTCTGTCTTAATTAAGACATTTCTTCTTTTTTATCCTCAATAATTGGTTTTTTAGTTTTTCCTGATTTTATGAATAAGTATTATTAAAGGGACGTAAAAAAAAAAAAAAAAAAAAAAAAAAAAGGTATTGCTTGCTGTTTGATTGTTTCGTTAAATTTACTTAAAATTTACCATCAGAATAATTTATCCTGATACTGCATTCAGTTTTGAATCCAGAGACTTTATATTTTTGGGCGTGAAGATTTCGGTTTCAAATGGGGAAACTTTGGTGGAAGGTTGTAACATCAATGAAGCCAAACAAGCTTATTATATTATTTACACTACCAATTATTTTTATTACTATGTCAGTGTGTCTAACAACAGGGAAAATCGGAAAACTTTGAAATGCCAGGGATTTTAAAAACATATGAAAAAGTCAGGAACTTTGTTCTTTGGTCTGGGAGAAGGGTCCCTAAATAACATCGTTTCTTCTTCACTCAGACGAAAGTTCCAATATGCCTGCTTGTTATGATGTTGCAAATATCATAAAGCGAGTTTAATATTTAATATCATAAAAGGACAGGAGCGCTGTGGAGGAGAGAAAAGGCAACCTTCAGGTGAAGAATTGGAGGTAAAAAAAGCAAAACTGCTTTAAGAAGCTCTTCAGAAAGCTGAAGGTTTGGCTGCAGAGATTCAAACATTAAAGAAAAGTCTATATAGATATATTGATTGTAAATAAATTTGTAGTCAGATTCGTAAATATTTATTATTAATAACAGCAGTATTAATTCTATTATTAATTAGTTCTATTATTAAGTATTAATTAGTTCATCGTAATTCATTGGTAAGTCAACTTAAACAACTACGATTTCAGCTGGTGTCAGGTACTAAGACTATTAGATCGGATTCATCGCTGGTATCCGTATAGCTACTGGCGCGTTCAGAACAAGCCCAACTGATAGCCTATGCGCCGAAGCTGGCGAACCGCCCTTAGAATACAGGCAATATATTTTGATATTAAAACAAGCCGTAAATATGAAAGCATTACCCGGAACAGAATGCTCAAGCATACCAGACGAAAACCCATTATTCCACAAATATCTAGCCAAGAAAAAATCTCCAAAACCTTTTAATGTACGCCTAAAAATTCTACTACTCGAAAATAATTTTGTTATTCCGCGAATTTTCCAGCAATCCTTCTTAAAAATCCCACCTTGGCACATTCCCTCGATTGATATTAATTATAAATTCCGTCATTGTTCGAGAGAAAGTAGCACCATAAAAAAATACTTTTATGAATTCTTAGAAAGATATACAAGACATACTATTGTTTTTACTGATGGCTCAAAAAGCGCCAATAGTGTTGGATCCGCAGCAATAGTTGATAATTTCTCGGTTCAAACTAGCCTTCCTCCTGAATGTAGTTCCTTTACAGCTGAGCTAACTGCGATATACCTGGGACTTAGGGAAGCTTATTACAGAGAGGGTAAAACTGACATTGTTCTCTTCACTGACTCATTGAGCTCTTTACTTTTCCTGAAGAACGTGTATACAACACATCCCATCGGTATTCTCATTCTGTAATTTGTTTACATGTTAAATTGGTCAAATAGATCAATTCTATTTGTTTGGATCCCAAGCCACGCTGTAATATTTGGCAATTGACAAGCAGATGAGGCGGCGAAAGCGGCGTCATTGATTCCTCCATCCGATTGCCTAGACACTCCACATAATGATCTCTATAGGCTTATAAAATTATTAATCATGGACAAATGGCAGTTTAATTGAACCAAAGAAAGGGATAACAAACTCAGGGAAATAAAAGAAACAGTATTTCCGTGGAAATCGTCTGTACAAAACAATAGAAGAGAGGAAGTGATATTGATAAGACTCAGAATAGGACACTCACGACTAACGCACCAACATTTACTGACTAGGACACCAAGACTTAACTGTGAACAGTGTAACGTACCCATCACTATAAAACACTTACTGACAGACTGCAGGCAACTGATAGGTGTCGACCTTCCATATCATTTAAATACTCTATTAAATGACAACAGTACACACATCCCACATTTATTTGATCATTTAAAAAGAAATAAATTATATGAATCCATCTAATGCCCCGAAGTATACTGATTTTTATTTTATCATGAATAATTATTTATTCATGCTAATATTTTGATATTAATTTATTGAATAATTTATGCTTAATATTTTGATTTTTTCTTCCAGTTGTATTTTTATTGCAATTAAATTATGTTTATCACTCCATTAATTAACCTTCTCCATATTCCTACCTACCTTTCATACCTACCTTCTCAATCTATATAACTATGAACTGTTATTGGTATAATATTTGAAATAGCAATATTTTACGTCGGCAAACATCACCTATGTTGTGGATTGCCTGTATCAATAAAATAAATAAATAATTTTGATTATTCTTTGTTTTGTTGATTTTCACCGAGATTTGGCAAAAGACTTCTTACAGTATAGAATAGTCAGGGAATCTCTTTAGGCTGATTTTCTTGACACCCTTTATGTATTCAGTATATTTTGTTGCATATTAAATTAGTGATTATATTTTTATTTTTTTGTGGCCCCACCCATGATTTAATCTAAATTGATTTTATAACTCCTTATGATTTATTTTTATTTTATATTAAACATTTGCTCTTTTCTTTTTCAGAACGGGACATTACCCCATTATTTGCACCAGGAACCGTGATTGATAAAAAAAGGTAAGTTTTTAAAAAATTTATAAATCTTTTAATTATCATATCAGGTTTAGTAATAGATAAGCCTTTAAGTACTGCCTGTAATAATTGAGTAGTAATATTTTTTTATTGATTTAAATTACCCGATTATGAAATGTATTGTAAGAGAAAATCGTTCACGAGATACACGTTTAGAGATCCCTTGAGTCATAGATACCTAGTCATGAAAAAATGGTCTGTTTAGGTCACGCCTCTTGATTCGCTCATAAACATAAATGACGCAAAACTACAACCACATAATTAATATGATTTTATGGAATGTTTACGACCTTTTCACATATTTGTTTTAAAAATGCAGTTTACACATTATAACCATTTTATCTAAAACTGCTCTAATTGTTTTGACCAAACTCATTGAAATAGCCTGACAGGAAATAAATGCAGAATTTTAATTTTTTTTAATTCATTTTAAAATTGAAAGAATTTTAAAACTTAAGAGAAATAAGCTTAATATGTTTTAGGGTGAATATTTGTTTCTCGAAAATAATTATGGCAATATTAATGTATAATACCTTTTGATAGTGTAAGATTGAATATAAATTATTTTCTTTATTTCGTTACAAGTTAAGATGCCATGTACTACGACACAGGTTAGTGGCACAATATTCGAGTATTTACATGCAAGAATATAATTTGTATTATCACAACAAAAAAATTAAATTAAATAAAATAAGACAGGGTAATAATAGAAAGAATAATAAAAAAATCTGGATGAATTATTATCTAACGTATAGAATCATGAAAGGATATGACGAAAACTCGGATGATTATTTCAGAAAATTATTTCAGTTATGCTCGCACTAGATTTTTATTTTTTTATTTCCAGTTAAATATTTACGATTTTCAGCTCATTGCATCTTTCCAAAATCAACTCATTTCATCCAACAATTGAGACCTTGATTTCCAAAAGGTACTAAAGGACATTTTTTTACGAAATTGATTTTTTTACATATTTGTATTCTCATCATTTAGTTTTAAATCTAAATATTCTATTTGATGTTATCTAATGAATTCTCAAGTCCTTAAAAAAAGCGATTTAGAAATGCGGCCATTTTCTAAAAGTACTAATTACGCATTTATTTTCGTTCCAAATCATTCTAAAAAAATTCATTTCATAACTTTAATATGATGTTATTATTATAGTAAAAAAATAATTCTAAATTTTAAGGCAAAAAGACCCAAATTAGCTGGTTTAATAATATAGTAATGAGAGATTTTCGCGCTTCCTGTAAATTTTCCTAAAATGGATATTGTACCTTTTGGAAATCAACGTCTCAATTGTAGTAATTGTTTTTGACGAGCTCTATGTTTACTATTTCATACTTCTGGAAGTTACGTAAATAGAAATACTTTACGTCATCCATAGTGAAAAAAAATAGAGCTGAAAAACATCATGTTTTTAAAAGTATTATAACTCCATGATTAATTTCATTGATTCCCAATTTTTAAAGATAAATATAATCAATAATATAAATAAATAATTTTATTTATATGTGATATTATAAGTGTATACATGACTGGAAAGAGATGGAACAGAAAGGGAATCCGAGACCTGGAGATATAGGTCAGTAAGGGGCCGACTTTCTACTAAATACCGCCTCCTTGCGAAACTATTCCAACCGGCCATTTAATCAATCAACAATTATTTGTTGATATGGGAGCAAAGATTCTTATTTACTTTGTTTTGTTTTGATTTTATAACAGTGGTAATTTTTCAATTGGTTAAGCGTTGGTGTAAGGTAATTATTTTCCCACGTATGGGTAGATATAACTTAAATTGTCTTAACGTGGATTTCACTGGCGGAAGCTCAGAAAATTGTTTTTTTAATTTTTTTTTTTTTTAATAAAATTAAATACATTTTTATAGTGCAAGTAGAAGTCAGTATCCCACTAAGGCAAGCCCGTGTATGAAAAAGGAGTTCACCTGCGGCAATTCAATAGAAGTATAATACAATAAGGAATAGTAAATGACTGAATCAATAAACTAAAAAGCAGTAAAGAATACATTACATATACACGATATAAAATAAAAACACATAAATACAAACTTAAATTATATAATACTTAAATAATATAAAATAACAATTATAAACAACAATGGGTTATTCGAAAAAAGTAAGAAAATTATAATGGATGACGTGGCTTATCATCGAGAATGACATGTCTGTTGCGATAAGTAATTTGAATTTAATAATTCATCAATTTTTTCGTCATTGTGGGATTTCGTCCATATTTTAACATTGTAGTATTACTTTCAATGTTTTGGAGGATTTGTGTGAGAATATGTTAAGTAATATTATACTATAACGGTAGCTATTGAAGAAGTCTGGTTTATCGTTCAGCTACACTAAGATTCTAGACTTGTGGAAAAAACCGTTGTCAGTCTTCCGAAGTAGCTCATCCCGTCTAAAATACAGTTTTTTTATAACTGAGATTATGTATGATTTTTTTACAAACCAAAGCATAAGACAAATGTCAATTCTATCGTCAAAAATATCTTAAAATATCATTTTTTCAAAATTTAAACAAGATTGGTATCATTGTCCCTTAAAATTCGAATTCTTTTTGCAGTTTCACACGGATATCTGACCGACATCGGATTTATCGGAGGGGAGACAGACTCTTGGAAATGTAAGATACAACTATGGTATTTATGGGATAGTATGAAAGGAACGTAAGCTTTCCGCGCAAACAAATCGTTGCCGATTTTGATTCTGATATTTATCGGACCGTGTGAAAATATCTTTATAATCCAGGGAAAAAATTGATAAGGATTAACCAAAAAAAATACTATTACTACAATACATTGAAATTATTTACTGACGACGAAGTGCCTTCATAAAAACAATGTTGTACTAGAATTTAACATGCAATTCTAATGAGAAATATTGCAATAACCGATTTGAGGTCATAAATAAAAACATGAAAAAATAAAGAAAAACATTTACGTGTGTAATAATATTAATTTTTGAAATGATTTTATAAGTGATGTATTCAATTTTCCGATATAAATAATGCGATAAAGAGTTCTATCAATGTATTTATCTATGTTGTAAATTTCAATAAAAATATATTTTAAAAAATAATGCGATAAATATAAAAAGCTATATAGTATAAATAGAAATAGTAAGATTTTAATTTTGTTATTAATAGCGCATTACGTTTTGTAACTGTCAATAAAGTTTGGAAAACACATTTGGAAAACACAACAACTTTTCCTAATAATTGAAATGTATTTGTTCTTAAAATCTATAGGATTTAAAAAAGAATTTCTGAAGAAGGTTTAATAAAACATGTTTCAGCAAAAGATGAATTATTTAAAAAATTCAGAAAATACTTGTGGTGAAACTAATCATAACTTTAATAACGACTGATGTTTGTAAAAAGTATATGAGGTCATTTATTTTTCTGACAGCTAAGGAAACTTGGGAAGAGAGATTAGGGACTAGAAGGTTTGTGTGGGTGTTTATGATGGACGGTGGTGTGTCTATTTTCAGCCTAGTCACACAACTGCATTGGAAAGATAAACGTAAAAAGTAAACTTATAACTGATTTCTAAACGAAAAGAAAATTGTATGCAGAGGCTGAGCACAAGACATGCTCATAGTATGTTTGGCAAGGCCAGATTGTTTAAGTCTAGAGATCTTAAACGTGTATTTCAGTTTAAAAAAAATGGATTCTGTTTTCTGTTTGAAAATCTCATTATAAGCTTTCTCTTACTATGAGGTTTGGCATCTACTTAAGTAGTAGTAATAGGGAAAAAAATATATCTTTTACTATAGCACAAACAAAGGAACTTCCCAAAAAAAAAAAAAAAAATTAATAAAAATTGAATTTTTTGAAATTGTAAAGTCGAAATTAGTTGTTTGACAAAAATATATTTTGGAATCAAATCATCACCTAAATAGATGTAGTATTTAAAATTTCTATCATTTAAGGGTTTGAATGTAAGCTTTAATTGTAGAATGATTGAAATAATAATTGAATCACTGATCATTTATTATTGAATGTAAGTAAATCATATTAATTTATATTTTGATATTGTTGACTAATCAGCACCATATGCAATAGAAATCGGTTTAATCATGACATACTAACTGAACTTGAATCAATTACGTAATTGGATATTTATTATTACAAAAATCACCTATTTATTACCTAATCAATTAATGAAATTACCTAATTTAATTATTATTAAAAAATCGATGATCCGGTTGATTTTCCAGTCATCGAGTCGACCGCAAAGGCTGAAGAATATATGAATTTTTGTCAGAAGCGCCTTTTCGGTTGGATATAAAATATTATTTCTACACACTGTGTTTTTTTTTTTAAATTAATAATTATGTACGTTTTGGGATTTATAAGTAATCTTTAACTACATTCTTTTTCTTAATAATTCATTGTTTTCTCCTGCATTTAGTTTATAGTTGTAATAGAATGATCAAAGAAAGAATTTTTCATATATTTATATCATTGATAACTTACGAGCACGGCAGTATACTTATAAACGACGTGGCTACAGCTGTAATGCCTCTTAGTATAAGGCTTAAAAGAAGCGGGTTGAGAGACCTCCTTCGTTGAATTAAGTGAGCAAATCAAGCTGAGGAAGGCGGGGTACTAACCTTTCCCATGCTTAACATGCCCAGCTCAAATTTCACTAACACTTTCAACTTTATGACACGTGCGAGTAAAGTAGTAAGGTTAAAAAAAAAGTTTGGAAGGACGATAGAAAGCTTAAAGTTTAGTTTTTTAATACATTTATTAGAAAAATGTCTTCGTAAAAGTTAATTTTGGTTTATTATTTTCAATAACGAACATTCTATAATCGAACAAAAAAAAAAAATTCTCTCTTAAAATTAAGGACCTACGTTTCAAGATACGTATTGAATAAAGAATTTAAAAAAGAACCCTCGTTCCATTTTACGAATTTATAAATGCATTACTAAATATTCTCTAATTAAATTAGAATAAGAAATAGCCGAGATATAGTGTTCTAGAATTAGCAGTGGTGATTGGCCATATTCCTTTGATCAATTTATTGCTTTTCAGATTAGTTAATTGCCTGTAAACTGCTATATAAACTATTATGATATGATAAAGTCATTTGGAAATAATAAATCATTGTGTAATGTAATTATTTGGCGCATTTTTATGTATTCGTTCATAATGAGTTATAATATTTTTTTCTTATTCGAACCCTGCTAGTAAACAGAACATATATTGTCAGAAAGTCAAGATTAACAGTTTTTTCACGTCTCAGAGTGAGTTGTTTTCTCGATTTACGATGGCGCAGTATGAATTCGGTCTGGATTGTTTAATGTCCATGTTGGATTGGGTTTAGACAAATCTCTTCAAGTTGTTAATCACAACGGGCAAACTTTATTAATCCGTTTTTCTATAGGGTCTCTTGTCGAATGCGTGGTAAGGACCTCGGCCCGAAAACTTGAAAGGATTTTTGCGAGGAGGCCACCTAGATCCTATCCCTAAAAGGGGCTACAGAAGGGCTACAACTACAACCCATCACTTAGCGACCGGTTTAATTAAAAGGCTACTTTTTCACCGCCTCGGATGAGGAAGGCGAGCGGCGGGGGAGGAGTGGGGGTAAATTGAGGCTATTAAATATTGATTCTGGCGGTGGTGGGGGGCAAGAGAGAAAGGCCGAGATATTTGTTTAATTACCGAGATCCCAGTAATTGGCCTATAAACCCCCTCCACATCGATCCGCTCCATTACACCCCTTCGCGGCCCGCTCCGGCTACTACACGCTCCAACTTGTTTAATATTTCAAGGAAGGGGCATCACGCTATTACCTTGGCCCACTCTCAGATGAGCGCTGCCCATTTATATATAAATAATTTAAATCCACTACCCTCTCTCCTTTTAAAGAAAAAAAAAAGTAAATAACTTACTCCCTATTTCAGTGCTTTTATTTGGAATATATTATTTATTAAAAAAAAAAAATCTCTTCCCGAGAGCCCTGATTAGCGCTCCTTTTTTTTCACAATTAAAATGTTTCAACCCTTTCTCAGGAATATTTCAAATGTAGCCATTATCCCATCAAGGGCCCTTCAACACAAAATTATACCTAATGTGTTTTTTTATTGCGATCCTGATGTTGATAATTTAATTTAAGCGCGAATTTCCGAATATGATAATAATATCACCGGGGCAGACTTTAGTCCTTATTATATTGTTACTAGCGGAATACGTCAGGGAATCAGTCTCATTGTGAGGACGGGGATTATGACAGACTTGAAGCTCCTCTCTCCGTTTCACCACTTTAGAACCGAGACGCGAACTCTTAATTATTGTATCGTCTCCAATTTCGGTTATCAGGTTGTCGGTGCTGTGCACTCGCGTTAGCCCGCTAGGTCACCCGTCCTGCATTAATACTTATAGGGATGTTTGTTGTGCGAGGGGGCAGCCATCTCTAGTTGAGGAGCATCGCAAACCTCTCCGCAGTTCTTTGTCCTCTCCTGTTTATATTAAGTTTGTGGATGGGAGGGTGGCTTAGTGGCTTAGTGCTTAGCTACCACAGATGACCAAAAACTTGAAAACCAAAAAATTACGTGTTCGCATCTCGGTACGGGGGGAGGGATTTATACCCCGTCCTCACCCCCTGGCCCGAGATACTCCTGTATAGCCTTCAAAAGTGAGGTAGGGGATGATCTAAACGGGAAGATTGACAAACGTTTTTCCACTAGACTAGAAACTTACTGTAGTTTATCTTATGTGTTTTTTTGTTTGTTTTTTGGCTGTTTGGCTGAGTGGGTTTGTGCACGTTGCTGTAAATCATTTCCCAGCAACCAGATGACTAGTAACTTAACCAGTGATTAATTACAGGTTATCATCCCGATAGGGGGAGGGCTTTTAATTCGGAATTATCCTCCGTCCTCACCCCTTGCCCTGAGAAACCCCCGTAGAGCCTTCAAAGGGGAGGAGGTGGGCCAAAAAATAAAAAATAAAATAAAATTACACACACACAAAATAATATATATATATATATATATATATATATATAACTATTATTTACGCTTCTTATTTATACATATTATATTTTTACCGAGGTTTGGTAGTTATTAAATTCATCCATATTGTTGGGATTGGTAATTACTTTTATTTAGTCATCACCTGCATCTTTACTAAATAATAATTTCAGTTAGTGTCCTTTAAACACATGGCGGTTAACAAAGAAAGCTCAAATTATTACCTATACCTCCAAACGGCTACATTCTTAACAGGACCGCTACCCTACTAGAGAGTCGCTTTCAGTGTAAACAATTATTTTCGTCCGTACGCCTTGAAATACAGATGATGGTTATTTACTCATCAGTTTGACTTCGAAGATCTTAGTAAGAACATTTTTACTAAACATCATGTTATGCTTTTAAGAATTTTTATCAATAATAAATATATAAATTCAGGCAAAAAATATTATACTTTTTTTTTTTTAAGTTGGCTAATGTGACAAAACTGTAGAATGCTCTCTACGATATATTCTCGGTGCGAAGTAGTAAAAGATATCTACATCTTTGATGTCTAAAGAAATGCATTCAGAGGCTTGGGGTAGAATCTTATAATCTCTTAAGCTGTGTTTGTCGACACCCTGTATTAAAGAGGAATGCATAAATTAAAATGAGATTCCATAGTACTGGATGAGCATTAAATCATCATAGCCTCTTGAATTTATAATTTGATCTTATATTCCTTCCATCGTTCCAAGATCGTAAAATATCCATATTTCATCTTACCATATGACGTTTTGTAATTATGAAAGTTTCTGATACTAAAGTACTCATTTTTATTTTGTATATTTATAGAAAATGAAGAAAAAAATCACAATTTTTCTTCTTATGTCTGACATTTCATCCTTAGCAATTAAGATAATTGTCTTATTTTAATATTTAAACTTAAAAATGTTTAGTTGAAAATTGTCAAATATATATTATTTGAAAATTACTCTGAAATAAAAAAGGATCATGAAAAGAAAGAATAAAAACGGAATTGTGCTATAATGTTAAATAATTCAAACCTAGGTTGGCATACTATTAATATATGACTGATTTTTGTTATATATTTAGATTAGGCCGTTGGGAATGTTTTAAAAATAAATCAATAATCCTGGCTAGCTTTACTTCACTGTTAATAAAAACTTACTCGGCTGTTACGAACTATGGACAATTCAGCTCATTCACGAAAAACCTAAATACCTAACGTTTACCCTTAAAAGTATGGCATTTAACACCAGAACCTCCAGGAGACTTCGTATTTTATCTTCCTAGGCTTACCTTCAGGAGAAAAATGACATGGAACCACTTGTTGAAATGAAAAGAATTATCCTCACCATTGACTTTAACTTCTTAATCCTTTTTTTTTTTTTTTTTTTTCAAATACTCAATAACGAAACCGAGACATAAAATAAATACATATCCATACTTAATCACGTATGGACACTTTCCTAATACACGATATAAACAAAAAACTCCATTTTTTTCTGTCCAAAATATTGTTTCTCATTACAAATGCACCTTGGTGTGTTATTAACAAAGCCTTATGAAAATATAATCACTTACACTTTCCAACAGTAGAAAAACGCATTAGTACTCTTCATCATCGACATTCTTATAACAAAAGGATGTACAAATAGAATTATTGCAGGCATGGCTACAACAGACCGTTAATCCAATAAAAGTTGCTGAATATTCTTCATGCACTATATTTCATTTGGGCATTTTCTAATTGTCCTTTTGCCACGGACAGTTGCATAGCAATAATTAGATAGTTCGATAAATATTAGGCCGTTTTACAAAAGAATTCTTGGATATATATTTTTTTTAAAACAATTTATTTAATCCAGTCATCGCAACGTTTCAGCCTCTAGGGCCATTCTCAAGCTTCATGCATATCCATGTTAATTATCATTTCCGTCGTCATAATTTTTTTAAATATCATTTTTCAAAAAAAACAACAGTTTTCGGCCGTCTTATAGGTGTTTTCGTGCGCGACTGATTTATCGAACAAATATTCAAACAAAAGAACAATTACGACAATGATGAGAAAAATAATTAGATAGTGTTCAGGTACGATAGTAATAAACACTTGCATATTGACAACCACCAACAGACGATGAACAAACATAAACAACTTTGTAGAAAAAAAAACAACAAACCTGTACCTCTACAAACCATTAAGGGTCTGAGATTCAGCAAATGTAGATTTGTACTGTTTCTAGGCCAACGGCCATGCATGTAGGTGATTAGGTCGAGCGATCTTTATTTAAAGTTTCTTATTAACTTTCTTGGACTGCTTTTAATTCTTATAAAAGTTAGAGAAAAAGACTCAAAAGGTACTTGATGGTAGATACCTTCTTAAGTAATAGATGCTGCTCCTGCCTCACGAGTCATTAGTTCATGTGAGCCATTTATTTATTGCCATCTTATTGCCGCCTGTGGCAAATTAATATGTAAAAAGACAAAAAAGATTAACATTTAGGCAAAACGGCAAGACACATGTGCATGGATGCAATTCCACGTTTCGGTAATTTCTTTTCAGTTATTTTCATGCACCGGTTTAAGATGGCATTCGGTGTGACGCTGTGCATCCTAGGACTCGCGGGGACCCGTTGACATGGAACGGCAGTGGGTAGGGCCGTGCACCGCTAGCCAGCCACCATTAACAGCTAATGAATATTTCATTATGATATCATGAATATTTTATCACAACAGTCGTAGCCGTCCCGCCATGGGAAAAAAATTAAAATATATATTTAACATCCAGCGGGGGTCACATGTCACGGGTTGGAAGCATTTACTCCCGCTGCGGGTGTCTTCGGTGACATGTTTTGTTTTCTTCTATCGAGTATTTTGTAAGATTGGCCTTCATACGGGGTCAATGCTATGTTTGGGATATGAAATTGTGATTTTCTGAATTAATATCTATTATTTTCTATTTATAACTTACTGATCCCCCTAATGATCAACTCATACGATTTAGATTATTATTCAGAATTTTTTTAATAAGACATTATGTTTTGAGCAAGTTTTCTATTATTAGTTTTGCTCAATAAAACAAGACATTGCACGATTTCTTAAAGGTGTCGAGAAAATATTGATATTTTTGATCTTGAAGTACTTCTCAATAAATATTGAATTTTCTATAAATATATAATGAATAAAAAATAATCTTTATTCTAGGACGTTTCGTTTCCTAAGATTACAGTATAATACAGAACAAGTCCGCTTTGTCTGGATTCATTACAACATTATCTAGTCAACTGATGATTATGAAACACATAAATGCAAAATACGTAAAAGTGCAGATGACAACTTTAAATGAATTCAGTTGCGTTGTTTATTCAAGATAATTCCATGTGTGCTGAGTTTATTATTGAGGAGGCGATAAATAAGTGGTTTTTAGATGATAAAACACTTTTCAGAGGAAGCAGTTCTATGAGAGGGTTGGTTGATATCTTGTGCTTAGAATTTGCACGGAGTAAAGAGGTCCAGGATATAAGATGGTTTTCTGGCTCTTAAGGATTGGAACATGAAGATACCAAGTAGATATTTTCTTCGGAATTTAGGATAGAGCTACACTTGACCAGCATACCAGAGAAAAACGTGTAGTCATCTCGAGAGGCTTAAATGTTATAAAGGTACTCATAAATCTTTTTAGCTTCATCTCGTTTTCACTGAGTCCTTCATAGTCAAAGCGGAGGATTCTAAGGTTCGACGGGTGTACGTCTAGGAAAAGAGTCACAGAAATGTGAGAGCTGTTAAATGATGGAGGAGATGGATTTCCAGGTTACTTGAAAAATATTTTTTCTCTACGTTAAATTTTGATCAAACGTAACCCATAGAGTATCTAGGACTGTGATTATTGTAATATTTTAGATTACCTTTGGATTTTTATTTCAAACTAGCTGACCCGACAGACGATGCCCTGTCCTAACTAAAACTTATCAAATTCGGTCAAGCCATTCACGCGTGATGCGATGACCAAATGAAAAGGCGATTCATTTTTATATATGTAGATAGAGAGATTAGTATTAGCTTTGAATATTAAAAAAACAAATAAAAAATTCTGTCGATATAAGTAACTTTTCTCTTTTTTTCTTCTATAAGGTCGTTCTTCTGACTTCAATATTGTGTATAATAAAGATATAGATATTATTGTTACCTTGCAAAATTTAAAAAAAAATCTACCAAAGCAACTGTTTTCTCTTTTATAAGATCCTTCTCCTGACTATTTTAAACACAACCAAAAAAGAATTAGGTAAATCGGTCAAGCCGTTCACGCGTGATGCGATGACCAAGGGAAAAGGCGATTCATTTTTATATATATAGAGATTTATTATATACACGTTAAAAATTCACCAAAGGGTAAATACTATAATAAGGCTTTGAACAAGAATTAATGGCCAGAAGACAATATAATGTTGTTTTATGTTTATTTTTCAATGACTTTTCTATAAAGAGGTAATTGCTTATAATTAATTTTGTTAAATTGTATAAAGAGCCCAAAGGAAATAAATGAAAATCGGCAGTCAAATAAGATCAGCTAAATTTTAAAATACAATTATCTCTTTTTGGAATTGATTCCCCCGAATTATATGGGTATCAATAATTAGTTGAAGTGGGATTTCAAAAGGAAAACTGACTAATTAATAATTAATTAATTGGTGAAGGGAAATTGTATATTTTTAAAATTATCGCTGTCATTTATTAGCCGCTCAATTAACCCCTTTACACTGAACAGCTTTTAAGACTACTCTTCAATTAATTCATTCTTTCAGCTGGATAACCAACCATTCCATTTTTTTTTTTTTTTTTTTTTTTTTTACGGACCATATATTTTGTAGAGTAGCATTTAGCATTAATTATCTAACTCTATCTCTATTACTTTTGTTATTTATTGAAATATTTATTTTACATATTCACTTATAACTGTGCTATATAGGCCTATTAATATCCTTAAATGTTTTTCTTCTATGAGAAATATGAAATTCGGCTTGTTATTTTCCAGATTAATCATTGTTATAAAATATCTGATAAAATGATCCCATAATTACTTATTATTTAGGTTAATAAATATATCAGCTAATTGTATTAATATTGGTTAGTGCAAATTTTTTTTTTTTTTTAATTTAAAAAAATTACATCAAATGAAGACAATTCTGGCGGCTGAGTGTGATATTATCACCCTTTTTCTCTGCTGTTGGTCTGAAGATAGTATAATCTGAACCCAAGAGCCTTCATGGGTTGTAGATGTTTATTTTAACACGTTCACGCCGGGGCGAATGTCTATTTTTTTCCCGTGAGGCGGGACTAAGCTGCTTACGCTTCGTGGGGCGGGGCGTCACTGTTGCAAGTTCCAACGTGTTTAATGCGAGATCACAACAGTGCGTGGCTTCAAACGCACTAATTGCGAGATTGTAACAGTTTTGAAATAGTGTTTTCTTGAGTGCACATTTCTTGCATGAAGTGCAAAGGTAGGTAAAATTGACAAAAAATAGTAAAATTCAAGCAAATTTTTGAAGAAGAGTTATCAAATGAAACTAACCGATTCCTTTGAGGGGTTATAAAGTATAAAAAGTAGAAGGTTATAAAATATAAAAAAAAACCCTTATGCTTGTTAATTCCTACAATATCTAACTTGTAAAAACATAAATAAACTTATTTTCTAAAAACAAGTGACTCGCCTGTGATGCCTCACGGGATAGTTAAGAGTGGCCCACAAGTGGATCACCCCACCCCACGGAATAGTCAAGTGTGACACACCGGTGGGTCACCTTGCCCCTCGGAACATTTAAGTGTGACCCACTAATGGGCCAGCGTGAATGTGTGAAATGAACTTCAGACAGCAGAAAGTTGTACTTTTTTTATAGTAAATTATTTGCCTCTTTTTTTTTTAAATTTGATTATTTTTTATATATATTTTATTAATTAAATCATTGGTAAAAAAAAGTTCCTTTACAGCAAATGTAGAGTTTGGTTTTTCTTCTTTACAGTAGCTGTATGTATAAATGATAAATTGCATATATCAATTTGACGTGTCAAATTCGAAGTTATCATTATTATATGAGATAAAGGTGGGAAGTGGTAAAAGAGATACGATAATGGTAAGGTAAAGGAGATAAGAGAACCCAGACTCAATGCCTTTATGCTAAGTCAGAGCCGAAGCGTGTCAAAAGGGGGTCTAAAAAATAGCTCGTGTCATTGCTCTGGGACTCCTCTGGCATACATGTCTTCTATACTCAATTAGCCTCTTCCATGGCTGCAATAACGTTAACGTATGTCATGAAAATATCAAATACACTATGAATTGTTTGCCATTAACTAAAAGATTTCTGACGTACCTCAGCTATTTACACTAAAGACTAATTTCAAAAAGGTTCCGAAAAGTATTTAAAAAATTCTAATTCTTTACTGAAAGGCAGTTGAAGGGTCTTAGATTAGAACGTAGAGAACGTACTGTTACTTCGATAGCGGCTGGGCATAATGTTTATTTTACGAAAGGACAATGAAAGGTTTCACTCCTTGTTTTTATATGTGCAATTGGTAGAGATATATAATCACCTGGACCTATAGAGTACCATTTCATACTTGTATTACTGTAGATATATAATTAGAAGACTCTAAAAACAAACCCGGTAGCTTTTAAAATACTGATAAATAACTAAACCGGCCGACGTTTCAGCGATTCAGGTGTCCTCAAGACAGACCAAAAATGAATCGCATTTATGCAGTGAAAATGTGCCACATCTCACATCAAGTAGATTAAATAAAAGCTTAAGGTTTATTTAGTACAAACTGACGAATTCATATATAATTAGACGACATAAGTGTAGTTCTAAGTACTTGCTTAAAAACTTTCTTCTTATTTAACACAGACCACATATTAAAGACAGTTTTAAAATGGTAATAAACAGAACTTGTCTACATGTCTTCTTAGAAAGAAAAAGCAGCATCTTTATTTTAAAAGGTTAAAAAAAAAAAATTATACAAATAAAAATTCGACACATATCTGGTTTTATTATTATTCGTAATGAATCTTATATTTTGACTGTCGATGGCAATTTAAATAATAAATTCTTAATCACAGTTTAAGATTTTATTAGAGACAATATTCAGATGAGATCAAAATATGGTACGTTTTTTAAGACTCTTAAATTTGTTGAATGTATTCAATAAAAATAAAACAAATTGTTACTTTATTAATAAAGAAATATATTAACTATTAATTAAATTTACTATTCAATGAAAAGTGGGACTTTTTTGTGTGTGTTGTGTGTGTGGTGTATTTAGATACCGTATAATGGCATTCTGCTGCATAAAAACATAAAATATATCACGGTTTCAAAACCAACAGCGATAATAGAAATTGGCAAGGATTTTTAGATAACTAGGAAACGCGCCAAAGAGCCATTTAGTATGAAAACTTTTAGCTCTCATTATTTACTTTTTTTAGCTCATAATTTTACTCATTTATTATTATTTAAATGATTTATTCGTTCTGAAGATGATTTTCAGTTCTTTTTTTATGTATTGTTTTTCTCTCCTGTTTTAAGTCTCCTGGGGCAGTTAAAAAAAAAGTTTCTCATAATTATGGAAAAATTGGTTAGGGGTGCTTTCATCAACAAAGAACACAATCATAAGGAAAATTTATTATATTTGTGTGCTGAGTCGGGATCGTGGATAGGGTAGTAAAAACAATATAATAAAAGAAAACAAAAATAACAATACAATAGTAAAATATGGAAGGAAGCAGTACTAGACGAATTTTTGGTATAAAATATTTGAAGATGATTAAATGATTAAATGAAAACAATCAATAAATGAAAGTTATTATGATTTCGTATATAATTGCAAAAAAGTAATCTCAATTATAAACTAATTTTCGCGAGTATTTATAATTTTGAATGGTAGGAATGCCTTTATAATTAGCAACCATGACGTAAATATTTCCTTATTTTGAATCTTATTCCATTAATTATTATTAATGCGATAGTGATAATAAGTATGTATCCATTCCAATTTTATCGTACCGTTTAAGGATTTTTGAAAAATTTCACCTAAGGCGGATATCAAACACTCATATAGGAACCTGGCTGTTACCGGCCGAAAAGGTACTATTACAACCGGTACCATCCAATCTGTTAATTATCTTTCCTACTAATTCCATCTTCACGGCTGTAATTATGCCTGTTTTAATTCCATGTCAATCATGTACTATAATTTGTCAGACTTTACTGTGAGTGCCAGGAATAGAGCTTAGTTCATAAATAAGTTATTTTTTATTACTCTTATATATACTTTTTATATGTAAAAATATAAAATTTAAGTTTATGATATGCAATTATGAAATTGTTTTACTTCAAATTCGCCAGCTTTCCTTTAGAATACTTTTTTCGCGTGTATTCTGCCCTTATGATTTAATGTTCAAATTTACATTAATTACCATTCCATAATTAAAAATCCTACAAATATTTATTGTTTTATAAGAGGAATCAAAATGGATTATTTGATAGTTGACATTCAATTATATGATTATCTAATAGCCTGATCTTGATTTGAAATTGGCATTTTTATTTTATTTTAAATTTGAATATGAAATAACGAACCTCATTATATAGGTTTTGAACCGAATTTGAATTTAAATGCACTAAATAATTTTATATTAAATTAAATAAAAGGAATAAAAACAGAAATTAAAAACAAAACAAAAAAACTGTTACTTAACCTTTGTTTGTTATTTTTTAGTTCGTCAAAATACTTAATATTATCTTAAAAATGTTATAAAACGACATAACGACCCTTTAGTATTTATGTTATATCATTAAGTACCTAATACTATTTTATCCTTCAATTCAGAGGAGCTTATAATTCGTTGAGCTTATAATTCGTTGATGATTATAATTCGTTGAGCCTCTAATGATATATATAATAATAATTATAATTTAAGAAAATTTTTAATAAAAAAATCTACTACTATTTTTTTGATTTTTTAAGAAAATTCATAATACAGCATTAGTGAAAATTAAAACTTCTGAATAGTCATCAGAATTAAGAATTCGTTCCGAAATCGATATATATATATATATATATATATATATATATATATATATATATATATATATATATATATATATATATAAAACTCCAATAATTTTCTCTAATTAAAGTTAATGTCAGGTATTTCTTATATTCCTTGAAAATAAGAGGACTTTCCGACTTATGGTCACGAAGCTTTTAGCACGTACCTTATTTACTTATAAGGTATATATATATATATATATATATATATACACACGTATGTGTATTTTTTTTTATACATATTTATTGATATTAACAACTGTGTTAAGAAATAAAAACACTCTCCAATAGAAATTTTAAATCAGAAGGTACCTCGGACAACGCAGACGTCTTGGAGGATTAGTTGAACGAAATTTTTACCTCGTATGGGTGTTTATTTTTAAGTTTTAAATCTTGAATACCCTCACACAAGACTGAAACGACAAGAAACTGCACGACGTTTTCGACTTCTTCAACACTTACTAGACAAACGTTCTAATCTTCCACTTAACTACAAAACTACACATGACTATCATAAGGCCGATATGGACTTACGGAGTGGAGCTTTGGGGCTCTACTAAACCATCGAATTCTTCCCGTATCCAATCCCTACAATCCAAAATCCTTCGTAAAATCCTAAATGCTCCTTATTTTGTCACGAACAAACTTATCCATAAAGACCTCAACGTTCCATATGTTGCTGATTTGGCCCGATCTAGATACCATTCCTTTCATGACAAACTCCATTCCCACCCTAATCCTCTTGTTTCAATACTTTCTTCCTCTTCAATTCCTGACAATCCTCCGAGGCGTCTGAAAAGAAGATGGCCTCGAGACCTTCTAGTGTAGAAAAGTTACAGGAGTGCTGCCATTGGGTAGTTCTTCAAGTTTGTATCACGCCATTTAAATTTTGTCACATTTACTTGTTGTACCTTGAAGTACAGTTGTAAATTTCAATAAATGATGTTAAAAAAAAAAAAAAAAAAAAAAAAAAAAAATCTTGAATATATGGAATTAAAAAAAGAATGCTTTAAAACTTATATGGATACATATAGATATTTATTTATTTTTTATTCATTAAAGCACGATTTTATATTTATATTTGAATTAACGTTCTTGTTTTTATAGTATAGGTTAAAAAATGATTAATTCTGGGCAATTTACTATACAATGACATCCTCTCGCAGCTTGGCCGGATAGTAACCATTAAGCATTATGTTTGTTTTTTAATTCAAGGTCTGTGATAGCACAGATTTTCCGAACTGATAGCCAGCACAAGGCTATACCGTACGTCACCTCAGCGACTCTTCCATGGAGAGGATTGGATATCCAAGGTAAGAAGCTGCAATATATTGTTATTTAAAGGAAGGGTGGTACCGCCGGAGCTGGAAGGAACTATAGGAGAACAGACTTGACAAATGAGCTAGGTTCTTCAGACAGCCCATTAGTCAAATCTCCTCATTACCTGGAGGTAAACACACAGAATTAATTAACCATTTTACTTGCCTTTCTGCCTTCGTCTTCTTATGCTTTTCTCAACGCACTGATATGAGAACAGTGTAAGGTTTCTTTATACATTTATGAATTTCTCATCCAATCATAATTGTTTGCATATATTGAATTTTTGAGTAGGCCTCTAAAACCTGTTCAATACGATGTAATTTAACTGTTAGTATAAACAAAATAATGCATTAAAAAAATCATAACCGTTAGTTAAAATATTTTCATTCGTGTCAAAATTTCCGTTGTCTCTATTTGGATTTCTTTATCAGTTTCTATTCGTCAGTTTTCCTTTGAACAACAATTTGTCACAAATCTTCTCCATGAATAATTAACAATTCTTTGAAAAATGGTTAAAATATATTTATTCTTATTCTCATTTTTTTTAAATTTCTATGTTATTCTTTAGTGGTTTTAACTTATCATCATAATAGTTTTATCAAAATTTTTATATTGAATGTCTGTATATTAGTGTGAAATAGATATGTTTTGTTTATTCATGACTATTTATTTATTTTTATGTTATCATTTATTTTTACATCCACTCCTGTCGCTCAGCCCGTGGCAATAAGCGGATTTGATAAAAGTTGATATAAATGACATGTGAGGCATGAGGGAGGTCGATACCCATCGGCATCTACTCCTAACTTGAATTTTAAAAAGAGTTTATCTCATAAAAAGGACCACCTTTTTTATGTTCCCTCCGAAGGACGCCATAACTTTTTAATTGGTGTAAAAAAATCCTTTGACCACATGCGAGTTTGAACCCGTTAGAAGGCTGTTTTGCTAGCCACCCTGCTACGGGTGATCCGGGAGTATTTATTTAAATAATATTTTACTTCGAAAGGCGAAAAAGATGCACCATACCGCATCACACATTTCCGCAGAATGAATTACACCGAACAGGCTAGAGTCTGTTTAAGTATTTTGTTGGTGGAAACATTTTCACGAATCGTAAAGACGTATTGGCATAATTTCAATTTCGTAATTTTATATTCATTTATATTAAAAAAATAAATATAAAACTATTTCTAAATTTTAATCTATTAAAAATAAATATTCTCTATTTACAGAATGTATTATTTACTATTATAGTTTTCATTAAGTACTGGAATAATAATAATTGGTTATAGGAAATTTGATGTTATAAAAAGTTTTTAAGTGAGGAACACTTGACGTTAGGAAGGAATAGAGCGATGGACCAGTTTACGGAAACAGTTATCCGTGTAACCTTTTTTTAGCACAATCGTCGACCCATGACTGAATATCACAGCGAGTGTTTTCCGTGGCTGTCAGTGAAGTGCGTATCTGTTTGACAATGCTGTGCGTGTGTGAGTCTCTCGTCCTGGGCTAGTGCGATGCCGGCAGAGCGGCTCTGAAGATTACTTGCCCGAATCAGGATCTAATAAAATTCTAAGTAGCTTTTATCTTCTGACAATCTCTTGGCGTGAAGACATCTATCTAGTCACCACCTGTCAGCCGCTCTCTTGTTCAGTCTGTATCGCTGGAATACATCACTGATTCATGGAGAACAGTGGAGGACGTTTACAGACTATGGTAAGAGATGCAAACCCTGGTTAATATAAGGATCTGTGATTCTCGGATGTTTTAGTATGTCCCTTACCTAACAATTATAAATTAATGTATTTTTCACGTACCTTACTGTTTAGAATATAAAAAGGAGTAACCACTATTTTTTTAAATATGATTTTTGATGAATTATAAATTGTAGTGTATTATTTTTATTCATGTTTTAATAGTTTATTTTTTATTAATTCTTGGCCAGATAAAGATCCTTTATTATATCAAAACATGTGTTATTCTTATAAGACTAAGTATCAGAATAATGTAAATCTTTATGTATTTATTTTTCTTTTGTTTTATTTTATATTTGAACTCATTTGTTTTTCATTTTATTCTACACAATTAATTTCTGAAGGTTGTTTTTATTTTTTTGTTTTTATTTTGTATTTATATATATTCATCCATAATTTTACCTATTTGTTAATTATGTTCATTTTGTCTGTTGGCCAGAAACGTTGTATATTATCAACTGTAAAAACTTGCCATTTTCATGGGACCCAGTCCCAGAATAAAATTTACTTCCTATTCTATTCTAATTAATTTTTTTTCCTGGGAAATTTAGTCCTCTAAGGATGAAGAACATTTAACATAACAGATTCAGTTTGTCTGGCGTCATTTCGGTAGATAATTACATAGCCAGCAAATAACTGTGAAATATATAAAATTAAAAAAAAAAAAATGTATTTTTTGAAATTTACAACTGTATGTTAAAACGAATAGATAAGTTTATTTTCTTTTTTAATTTTTTTGGAAGTTTTTCTTAATACAAACACTTCAATGAGCACACATCAACGCGGTTTTATCACTCAATTACATTAAATCCAGCTCCTAGGTTAACATGACTCATTTCCTAGAAATAACCGTCATTTAGTGCCCTCTCTCATACTTCCCCACTTTGACTAAGGATGCCTAGTATATGGAGAACTCTCTGGATAAAATGAGATGAGGTTGAAGAGATAAATGAAAAGGTTTATTTACGGACTTCCGAGACGTTTATAAATTTCTTACTGGTATTCTGGTCCAGGGTGACTTTATCCTGATTTCCGAAGAAAATACCTCCTAGATATCTTCTTATTCCAATTCGCCAGATGCCAAAAAATCTTCCTATTTGATCTTCCCACTCCTCGCTCTTCCATGCATACCCTAAATACAAGATACCGTCTCAAAGAACTGAATCCTTTGAAAAACCGTTCATCATCCGTGCTACCATACTTTGGAAATCACTACCTATCTCCCTTAAGCACATTCAAACAACACTTATTTCTCCACCTCCTAAAATATTAATTTTCTTATGCATACACTGTCTCGACTTAATTATGCGCTACTAAATTCATTAGGTTTTCACCTATTCTTATTTATTCAAACACTTAATGAGCACACATCATTCACCCTTTTGTCACTCAATTACTTTATTTCATAAGCTTTCATATCCGTCAACGTTTCGGCGCTGTTTCCCCATTTTCAAGACTCATAAGTGTTGTTTGAATGTGCTTAAGGGAGATAGGTAGTGATTTCCAAAGTATGGTAGCACGGATGATGAACGGTTTTTCAAAGGATTCAGTTCTTTGAGACGGTATCTTGTATTTAGGGTATGCATGGAAGAGCGAGGAGTGGGAAGATCAAATAGGAAGATTTTTTGGCATCTGGCGAATTGGAATAAGAAGATATCTAGGAGGTATTTTCTTCGGAAATCAGGTTAAAGTCACCCTGGATCAGAATACCAGTAAGAAATTGATAAACGTCTCGTGAGTCCGTAAATAAATCTTTTCATTTATCTCTTCAACCTCATCTCATTTTATGCAAAGAATTCTCCATATACTAGGCATCCTTAGTCAAAGTGGGGAAGTATGAGAGAGGGCACTAAATGACAGTTACTTCTAGGAAATGAGTCATGTTAACCTAGGAGCTGGATTTTCTGGTAATTTCGCAAATATGGTGATAAATCATAATTAAATAAATAAACAAAGTCATTTATAGCAAAAAAACAACAAAACTAACAGTCAATTTCTAGAATAGTTATAATAGAAATACGTACAATGAAACATATTTTGTCTCCTGCAGGCCTCCCCTAGTTGGGAATGATGGTCTAACTTCCCTGCTATTGTATAATATTATAATGACTCGTAATAATGTTAACTAGAAATATGCTCAATGCTACTTGCCAGGCATTTGTAAACCTCGGATAACATGGAGCCAATTAAATGTACCCGTCATATAAACCATTAGTAAAAAATTTATTTATGATTTTAATCATCCTAAGAGCAAATAAAATAAGTGAAAGTAAAAAGAAAATACAAATGTCTTTGTAACGTGAAAAATAATAGATTCATTCAATAAAATTTTAAGTTTTTGCTGTTTTTTTATCTCCTTCAAGTAAAAATTGAAAAATAAAATAAAATAGACAAGTAAACCTAGAAAAGGAGACCTTTTTGATGCTGCAATCAATAAAAAAATATTTAATTCCAAAAATTATTAGGTTGTAATTCATCATTAAGATAATCTCTGCCCAATTTGGCTTAATTACAGCTTAGAAAGGACGCCAAAAAGTAAATATAATGGGCTTCCTTGTGAAAACGGAGATTCGATTACGTTTCCTTGATCCACTTCACATTGAAATTAGTACCTGATATCATTTTCAGGTTAATTAAGATCATTTAGTTAATCCAGAATTTTTAAATTTTTAACATATATATATTAAAATTTTAATTACGAAATATAGCGTTGTAACAAATTAGCCTCTTACATAAAATGTAATTTCAACAAACCTCTTTCGGGTTTTGACAAAATATTGAAAATATAACGCCAAGGTGATTTATGACATCTCTGAGCACTTCATGAAGTTTTTTTTTATTATTATTTCATTTTTCTTTTAAGATTAGAATTCCAGTTCCTAATTGACTTGTACCGTTAGTGGGGTGATGGTTATTGTATTAGTTGATCAGAGAATAATATTGACTACATATACAAACTCAGATTAAAATGAAGAGCGTTGTTGTGGAGAAGTGGTCATTGTGTATTATCAAATTTATATTCAAAAATTCCATGAAAATAACTTGTTTTCGTTTAAAAAATTTCATTTCTTATCCAAACTAAAATCTGACTACGCTGTAAGTGTGATGGTCCTCATAGTTATTCATTGTACTTTTCGATGTAGATTATAAAATTATCACATTTTTATTTAATACATTTATAGAATTTATCTATCTTTAAATTTATTGGAGTTTCGTATTGTCATCACTGGAAAAAAAAAAAATAATGATAATTCTAATAACACTGCTTTATAAGAAAAACTAATACCACTAATTGTATATAGGTATGAGTGACTTTTGTATATATTTTTATTGATTTTGTTTTGTATATATTTATATTGTATTATTATCATATAAATTTATTGTTTTGTATATATCGTGTGAATGCAGTATGAATGTTGTACTTTATCCCTATTAAAAATGTCCTAAATTGGACAGATTGTAATATTGCTCCCATTTTAATATCCCTTAAGTCCAAATGACCAAGTCCCGCAAAAAGGTCTGTTCGTGTGGTAAGTCCAGCGCGAAAACGAAAAGTCCTATGAAACATAAATTTCATATTTAAGACAACTATACGCCCGAGATGATTAATCAGTCAAAATTAACTAATAATAAGAGCCACTTTATACCATGCATTTTGCACCTATTTACGATTTTCTCAAAAACGGCTCTAAAAATTTGATTAAACTCACTATATCGATGTAAAATTTGATGGGCTTTAGTCTGACATGGCTTAAATATCGATATTTCAAAATTTCTTCCTCTAAAGTACCTTTAATTTTGTAGTTTTTATGAAATTGACCGTATCATCTTAGAATTGCTAAAAAATAGGTAAATATATAAGTTGAACGAATTCGATATCCAACTAAACGAGAAAACACTAAAAATATTTTTTTAATGCAATTTTTTGTTTTTCAACTTAAGAACAGTAATATACATGTATAATATACCGTTGAAATGCTAACAGTTTTAGAAAAAATATTAACTTATACATACTATTGTATAAGTTAACGGAGAGTGATTAGAAGCCGATAAAACAAACTGATTGTCGTAGATAATAATAAAATAGTTTTTTAAAATAAAACTCGTGTTTCTATTAAAATGCAATGTAAATAATTCTTTAGCAATTTATTTTCGTTTCTAAATTTGTTTACAAATTCTTAAATTGATATAAATAACGGAGGTTAGTGAAAGTCTGTTGCTAGCACCAGATTTTTTACTATTATGTAATTTTAATTAAATAATATGTTCAATGAATTAATTATTCAGGATTAAACAAAATATTATTAATCTAGGATTGTTTAGGCGCTAAAAAAAACCTCTATTAAGGTCGCACTAGAAAAAGTTCTTAATGAACGCCTAAGTAGCCGTAGAATAACAATGTAACGGCTATAAAGCCGTAGACCCTGTTGCACACTGAGCCGAAGCATTTTTCCGGTTTAGATTTAGACATATGTCAGGAGATGCCATATGCTGGCCCACATGTCAACCCGACATATGTTATGTTTTCTTGGCCACCGGGTGCCTGTAGTAAATTGTACAGGTTGTAGTATCTATAACATTGTACCTTAGGGCCTTCTTGATCCCTTCACAACTTTCACGATAGTGATCTATGCCGGCATATCATTTTAGATGCTCATTGTCAACTAGGCAAGATGTATTGATTGCGTTTGGTATTCCGAATGCAAAATTATTCAGCATATCTATACTTCGACGAAGTGGACATCTTCCTTGAAGTGTATGTTATCTAAATTCAGATGGTTTAGCTCTTCAAATAGTTTGTTTAAATATCCATTTATAAATTACTAAAAGCAGTAAGTCTTACTTCCACATATTTATAGAAATTTTAATAAAGGGTTAAAACATAGAAATTTCTTAATTTATCTAGTCCGTTAAATTAAATGTTGAGATTTAACTAATCTTTTAGAGTTTTCTCTAGTTAATAATTTGAGACCACAAACTAGTGGTGTCGTCAGAACATTTTGTTTTTATGACTCAAAATGACATAAAATGTTATCAAAAATTAGTTCTAACATTTGAAAATATCATATATTGACGTTTAGAATAAATATTTAGTTTTCTTTACTTAAAAGAGTAACTTTTTTCATAACATTATTATAAAGAAATATTTTAAGTTTTACATAAAACATCAGACACTAATTTATTGTTGTCTAAAGGCGGAAAGAAATGAAATCCAGTTTTCTTTTAGTAAAATAATTACTTTAATTAATTAATTTATTTATTTATGACGCCTCTACCCTTGTGGGTCATTGGCGTTCAAACTTACATTTTATACTCTGTTATAATATAAAATTCTTTTCAAATACTTGAACAGGATTTTGACTTTGTTTTCATCATCTTTCAATAATTCTTTTAGAGTATTTTCCATTTGTAGTTTAATTCTTAATTTATTAAAAATTGGACAATCTAAAAATATATGTTTTACTGTCTTCACTGTGTCACATTACGTACAAGTTGGGGCTTCTAAACCTCGCAGAAGGTAGCCGTGGGAGAACTCACTACGTTCTATCCGCCGCAGCCTGCAAAGGATCACTTCTTCTCTCCTTGAATTCCTGTTGGAGGTCTTCCAACGGACACAATATTTTTTTATTTCATTTAATTTAGAGGACTTTGCATTCCATTCGATTTCCCACTTTTCCTTCTGTCAAGAGCTGAACTGCCTTGTCCAGTCTTGCAGAGGGATTTTGTTGACTATCGTTGCTTGAGGTGATCTTAAACAACTAGCAGGGTTTGCCGCGGCATCGGCTTTTTCATTGCCATAAATGCCACTGTGTGCGGGAACCCTTATTAACACCACCTCTTTATTCTCTATCAGGATTTCACGGTGTATATTACTTTAATTATAAATAAAAAAATGTTATAGTCGAAGAAATTAATTATGAACTATTATTTTGAGATAGATAAAACTATGTTGTCTCATACAATCCTTCCTCATTTAATAAGCACGAAACAATTATTAATCTATGAAAAAAAAAATCTATGTTCATTATAAATATCGTTAAATAAGTATTTTTGTCTGTTATTGGAATCAATATTTAATACTATTCTTTGTCAATGAAATTAATCCGTAATGCTCAAAAATAAATAGATACATTGTTAGTTTTTTTAAATTTATATTCCTGGCATTTTCGTACAAAAAAAAAAAAAAAAAAAAAAATTTAGGTTCAAGTATTTCATCCAACTAAATATATAGGATTATCCAATTAAAATATAAAAATATGTAAGAATGAATAGAAAAGAGAGTTTGAATTTCGTTAAATATGAAAATCTTTTGTAAATATTTGCAATGCTGATTTTTTATTGTTATGAAAATTGGACTTTAAGATTATACTTGGACATAGACTCTGCCACTAATGAACTTACAAACTCAATAGAAACTGCCATGCATTCCAATACATCTCACTATACAAATAGGAAGGCTAAGGAAACCTACTTTCCAAATCATATTCGGCTCTTAATAACTGAAAAACGCCGAGCAAGAGCAAAGTGGCATAGAATCAGATATCCTTCAGACAAAACCCATTACAGTAAACTAACTAACAAATTAAAAACAGAAATACGAAAATTCAAAATTCAAAAATTTCAGAACTTTACAGAAACCTCAACTACTTCAGACAAATCTTTATGGAAAACAACTGCAACATTACTAAAATACAAATCCTTTAATCATCCACTTCTCACTGATTCCCAGACCTGGACGAAATCCGATGAAGAAAAATCCCAAATCTTTGGTGAACACCTTTCTAAAACGTTTAAATCCGCATCCTGATATCCTTGATCCGATCCATATTAAACATGTTGAAGCAGAACTAACTGTTCCACTCCAAATGTCCCTTCCTCCCAAGGCCTTTCACCCTTCAGAAATTATTAGCCTCATCCAAAGATTACCATCCAAAAAAGCTCCTGGCCACGATCTCATCACGCCCCGCATCCTGAAACAGCTTCCCAGAAAAGCCATACTCATCCTCTGCTATATATATAATGCCACGCTGCGTTCCACTTATTTTCCTGATCCTTGGAAATTTTCAATCATCAAAATGCTCCCTAAGCCTAAAAAGCCTCTTGAAAACCCATCTTCATACCGTCCTATCTCTCTTTTGCCCATTATGGGGAAAATCCTAGAAAAACTGCTCCTTAAACGTATATACCCAATCCTAGATATTAACCATGTGATTCCTGACCACCAGTTTGGATTTCGCTCATCCCATTCCACTATACAACAGGGTCACCGTGTGGTGGATGTGATATCTTCTACATTGGAGCGCGGGATGTATTGCACTGGAGCCTTTCTTGACGTACAACAGGCCTTTGACCGGGTTTGGCACCCAGGGCTGCTCTACAAACTTCGCCAATTCCTCTCTCCTACGTACTTCTTATTAATCCGATCCTACCTCACTGATAGAACCTTTAAAGTAAGTCATAACCTTTCCTACTCATCCATATTTCCTCAGTCCGCTGGTGTACCTCAGGGTAGTATTTTGGGCCCAATCCTTTATACCATATATACAGCTGATATTCCAATCCATCCTGGTACTGTCCTCACAACCTACGCAGATGACACTTGTGTGTTATCCGTAAATAATGACCCATCTGTTGCTTCCAA
This sequence comes from Piezodorus guildinii, assembly GCA_023052935.1. NCBI lineage: Eukaryota > Metazoa > Arthropoda > Insecta > Hemiptera > Pentatomidae > Piezodorus > Piezodorus guildinii. Next base: position 61,925,028 of record CM041292.1, read on the forward strand.
AACCCTTCAGTCCCACATTTCTTCCATTGAAGAATGGTGTCAAAAGTGGAGAATTAAAATCAACCCTACTAAATCCCATCAAATTACCTTCACCCTTCGTCGAAAACCTATGTCCGCCTGTCCCACTATTTCCTTTAACAATATTCCACTCACCTCAGTTGAACAGATCCGGTACCTAGGACTCCATCTAGACAAACGTCTTACTTGGAATCCTCACACTAGACTGAAACGACAAGAAACAGCTCGTAGATACCGCTTACTACAACACTTACTGGACAAACGATCAAAACTTTCCACATACTACAAAAAATTAATTTATATAACCATCATTAGGCCTATTTGGACATATGGGATTGAGTTATGGGGATCCACCAAACCATCCAATTCTTCCCGCATTCAATCCTTGCAATCCAAAATCCTCCGAAAGATCCTAAACGCCCCTTACTTTGTCACCAATTAAATAATTCATAAAGACCTAAATATCCCATTAGTCGCAGATCTAGCCCGAACTAGATATTCCTCCTTTTATTCCAAATTACCCGTCCACTCCAACCCACTCGTCCGCAAACTCTCATCTATTCCTGATCATCTTCCTAGGCGGCTGAAAAGATGGCCTCGAGACCTACTTAGCTGAATAAACTTTGAAGTGCTACCACTGGGTAGTTTCTTCACATGCCTGTATCACGCCCACTTGATCTATTAGCACATTTACTTAATGTATTTTATTGTAATACAGTTGTAAATTTCTTTTAAATAAAAAAAAAAAAAAATAATAAAAAAAATATTATACTTCATCCTTTTATTTTGTCTTGTATCAACATCTATTTTTTCAATCTTCCGAAATAAAGAGAACAAAAACAAATAATTAACATTTTTTTTTTAAATTGTAAATGTCATATCCCTTTTATTTGTTATGATGTATATATAGTTTTAATTTTTAATTTGTTGGAAAAAAAAAAGCATGTGCCGAAAACAGGACCAATCAACCGAAATATATAGTCAATTCGTCCAAGTAGTGATATTATGAACGAGTTGAAATGTCCAAAGCAAGTGGACTGTGGAAGATATGCTAGGAACAGGTGAACGCAACCGCACACACCTGCCCGCTGGGACCAAACACTCGCATCTAGTAAATTAATATTTTTACTTCTCGTATACGTCTGTCTATGATATTAAAAAATAATTAATTTTTGTAGTATCCATGTGATCTTTACATAATCAGAGTAATCGTTGTTAATGACAAAATTATTAACCTTGTTGAAAATGGGGATATCCATTCAAGTAAGCTGGGTGTGTCAAATCCAAGACGAAGTTCGACATTATTGATGCAGCATTGTACATTTAATCTTGACTATCCCACTATTTTGTTTCTTAAGAATATCTTAAGAATTGATACAATATGCTGCGTGTTCATAGCAAAACACTTTTTTACACGTCTGATTTTATGCTTCTGTTTGTTGTTTCTTTTATGTTAAATGCGGAAAACATCAAGGTCATTAGCACCATATACAGATAATAATTATACAATAATCATTTTATACATTAAAAAAATAATAATAAATAAAAAATAATGTATAAATGAAAAGAACTAATAGGGAAAGAAAAATAAGATCATATCAATAACAATTAATTATAAAAGATATAAAAAATATAATATCCAGATACATGTTTTTTTTTGTCACTTTATTTATTTTTTAAATATAGTATAATTTTTATGGCGATATTAGTTATAATATTAGACATAATTATTATTTATGGTTTATTTTGATATGAACATTAAGAATATGTTAACAGATTTATTTCAGCGATAAAATATATTATTTTGTCAGCTCTGTTACTATCGTTCCCTAAGGACATTGAAATTGTTTGAGGTATTCCTATTTATTTTAATTTAATAATGAAGTATGGACATTTCTGGAAAATATGGGCTATTGTCAGAATATTCTATGCTTCTTAAACCTTGTTTAAAAAGTCCTTAACTGTATTTTAAGATTTGTGTTTTTAGGGTTTCTATAATTTTAGATGATTAATGAGAATACGGATACTAGGGAATCAGTCGAAATTTCTAGTCAGACTCATATCACTTGCGTTATAACTTATTATTATCAGTGCATGAAATCCTACACGTTGAAATTCATAGAATTTCAATAATTCGTTGACTGTCTATGTCCCAGATGACATAAATTTAAGATGACGTGTCCCATATATAATATTTCGTAACCAGATAGATTTTTTAAGAGTATTATTGTAACTGTATTTTTGTGATGGTTTTATTTATTGACATTCTTATTAATTAAGATACAGATACAAACAAACAAGATACAGATTAAGGCTCTTCAACCACCAGGGTTATTTTAGCCCTTGATGTTTACAAATTTTTTTTAATAAAATCCAATGCAAGATTTAGGCGATTGAATTACAAAGCATTATTGTAAAAATAAAATTATTAGAAAATTCAAATATCAACAATTATTATTTCTTTTTAATTTTGTAGAAAATTGAAATTTCTCTAAGGTAAGACATTAGTTTTGTGTCCGACTTCTGGGTGTTTCTATGTTATTTATAATTTTTCTTGGCTCTGAGACTGTAGAGCTTAACAGGAGGCACATTAAGGCGGTGTACCCGTTGTCATCAGGTAGCCGTGTGTCCGTCTTGTCGATGATTTGTTTTTAATTAATATATTTAAAGTTAACCTGTTTTATAAACAATATATTTGTTTATCGGTGTAGATTTCTTAATAAATGTTCTAAATCTTAAATGTGGCATATTTCATATTTCTAGCGATTTTAGAGATTGCTAAACCTTATTAAAAACGACACTGGTATAGATGGTTAATTTTTTCCACATATACTTACTGGTAATGTTATCCCCCGAGTGGCGGTTAGTTGATATTCAAAACTCGTGTTGGAATAATTTAACATAATTGTGATTTTTTATGTTATTAAAATAAAGTCCACTTTCCCAACATTCATAGCAATAAGGTGAAATTACACCCGACATGAAATCCCTTCCAATTATTTCTAATTAGGAATGGGGCTCTTATATTTGCAATTAATTGATAAAGTGTAATTTAATTAACACGGATACCGGTCTCGGAGTTAATATTTGATAAACGGAAGAGGGCTCAGGTGACGGGAGAGGACTTCCGGCGGAAACGATTCCCCCCGATTAGATGGAAACCCCGTAATTATATCATATCTGCTGTTGACCCTTCTGCTTCCGGTCAGTATCCGACGGATCTGAAAGAAAGTTTAGAAAATAATTTGTATACCTTTCATATTTTCATATTATGAAATTTCATCAAGTTTACTTAGGTCGCAATATCCTGGAGCAGGTTTCATGTATACAAATATATATATACTGAGCTCACAGAGAATCGATTCCGAACTCATCCCCTTTTTATTCACTCGGCAATTTAGTAAACTGCTCTAGCAATAAAATATGAATATCAGTAGAGAGGAGGAGGGGAAGGGTAATCGCATTTCATTCGCCATAAACCTTTATACGACTCCTCCTCTCTGTATTTATTGTATTACTGTCAGTGCAGTATAGCTGTATTACTTTCTGTACTTGAATTAAATATCCTACTCGAATCAAATATTAATGCAGTTTTCCTGAAGTTTTCTTCGTCAACCGCTCGACGAGCATGAATATTGCAGAACCTATCGAACAATTTACTAATGTAGACACGGTGCCGAAAAACTAATTTTAGAACGATTTTAATGATGCAGCGGGGAGGAAATATGTTATCTCCAAGGCTAATAGATTATTAAAATTATCCGGAGTGATGCTGACGTACGAACGGAATCTAAATCAGTTCGCTGGGAATGTCGTGCACCGAGTTAACATATCATCTACCTCCAATGATATTCTGAAATATCGTGAAAATGCATTTCTCTTGTTTAGGTATGATCAGGTTGCTGGACGCTGTAAAACAACGGATTTGTTAATGTCGGAACTGTGCCGTAGGATTTGACATAGAGCCTGTTCTCCTGTGTTTCTTTACTCGACACATTTTTAATTTGAAACGGGTAAAATTGCTCTTCATCTCTGTAATTCATTAATGATTCTGTGCCTGTAATTACGAAAAAATCATCCTAATTTTAAATTTGATCTTAAATGATTTAATTCTCTCTGAAAAAAGGTTTGCAGTACCTACTTGTTTTTATGAAATTTTTCTTTTATCAATATTAATTGTTGATCGTTGAGAGTTACATAAAGAAATTGGTGTGTGGTCAGTAAAAAATAAGCAATTAAATAATTACAATACTTAAAACTTAAATAGTATTTTATAATATTATATAATATAATAGTATTTTATATTTATAATACCTAATTTATAATATTTTTTCATAACGTTTTAAACCATTCACTTCAGTATAGTATTTTTTAATGTAATGGAAATTGGTTATTTTACTTTGTAGACTTCTGAAGATGGAAGAAGCTCCCGAAACGTCATATTGATGTAATAAAAAAATTGATTCTTTATGGAAGAAGTTATTCAGCCTGAAATCTACCTTATTAATTATTAAATAGTATTTTAAATTGTCCAATTATTAAATAGTTCCTTTTTTACTAAACGCAACCCGGACTAATTTCTTCCTAAAAAATTTCATTGTAAATGTTATCTTCTATATCTCCTATATAAAACTTATTTCTCGGACTCCATTATTCAGATTATACATAACGTATTTAATTCCTCACACCACTTTGACAATGGATTAAAGTTGGACTTAATAATGATAATTTTATTAGTACTTCTACATTCTCACAAGTACTTCTACATACAATATCACGAGTGAATTAATCAAGGCGTGTGGAGAAGCGGGCGTTTCCAAAATACATTTTTTTAGTTAAAAAGATCTGGGAAACTGAAAAAATGCCCGAAGAATGGAAGGAATCAATACTTATTCCGATTCACAAAAAGGACCGAGGTCGGATTGTAACAACTATCGTGGGATCTCTCTTCTCCCAGTATGCTATAAAATATTCTCGTCAATTCTAACTAGTCGAATCACGGAATACGCTGAGGAAATTATCGGAGATTACCAATGTGGTTTTAGGCGGAATCGCTCGACTATTGACCAAATATTTTCCTTACGTCAAATATTAGAGAAAAAATTGGAATACAACGGTGTAGTCCATCAACTTTATATCGATTTTAAAAAGGCTTATGATTCAATAGACCGTCAGAAGCTATATAACATCATGATTGAACAGGGAATACCTAGAAAGTTAGTAAACGTAGTAGAGATGTGTTTGTCGGAAACACTCCATAAAGTTAGAATCGGTCATAATTACTCCGAGAGATTTGATGTACGATCGGGTTTGAAACAGGGTGACTCCCTTTCACCTGTGTTATTTAATATAGCTTTAGAATATGTCATAGAAAAGGTGATGTGTACCGAGAAAGGCTTGAATATGGGTGACAAGATTCCGGTTTTGGGGTATGCCGATGATCTGGTACTGCTAGGTGAAGACACGGAAACCATACAACTAAACACAAGTGTGTTAATAAAAAGCGGTAAAGAAATAGGACTCGAATTAAATACCGATAAGACGAAGTATATGATTACTAGCAGAAACGGTGTCGATCTTGGTTCAATACCTGTTATTGATGTATCAGGTCATACTTTCGAACACGTAGAGAAATTCAAGTATTTAGGTTCAATTATAACTAGAAAAAATGAAATCCAGGAAGAAATAAAGTCCCGGTTAAAGGTGGGAAATGCGTGTTATTGTTCAGTTGCTAAGTTACTTAGTTCGCGGCTTCTTTCTAAAAACTTAAAGATTAGAATTTATAAAACTATTATTCTTCTAACGGTTCTTTACGGATGTGGAACGTGGCCGCTTACTTTGAAGGATGAACAACGGCTTAAGGTTTTCGAAAATAAGGTATTGCGTAAAATATTTGGTCCGAAGAGAGATGAGGCCACTGGGGAGTTTAGATGGTTGCACAACGCGGAATTTGCGGAACTTGCATCCTGTGAATATAATTGAGCTGATTGCATCGCGGAGACTCAAATGGGCGAGTAAAGTTGTTGGGCTCCATCCATACCATAAAAATCTGGTGAGCCCATAACAAAACATTGAGTTTGATACATTATTACTATGCAAGATTCACTCACCCAATATTATTTGAAATATTTATATATATATATGTGTGTGTGTGTGTGTGTGTGTATATATTTATTTTATTTTTCTTCACACAAAGACACTTATCCGTAGAATCAGCACTTTACTTCTTTTTTTTTTACAGATTTAAGAAAATTTCTGTTATATGCTGGACATGTCGTAACTAACCTGGAAGGCATGGTTGACAATTGCTCAATCAAAAAATATTCTCCAGTGAATGTAGAATGACCTGTTTCCCAGACATCGGCTAATACTTGTAGGGTACTTATCTGCTGAACATTTACATTAACAATTTAATCTGATTTGTACATTACGTCTCATAGAACCATACCTTTCTACAGATCTTTCATTATCCGATCCTCTTGAATATTGAATTCTATATGGGAATTCTCGTACGTCATATTGGTAATTCTAGTACCCTCCCAACCTTTAAATCTCTTCTTCTCAATTACTTCTAATCCATTCAATTTCCTTATAATCCTAGATCAAGTTTTAAATGCAAAATAAATTGTGTAAATAGAACAAAAACATCATAGAAGTATTTAGTTATTTGTAATTGTTTTTTGATTAAAGAAGCATTCTATATTATTTTCATCTTTGTGTATCAACTTAAAGATTTTTTTATTATTATCTAATTTCTTTTCAATCATTCTTGTTAAAACCAGTATTAGAATTAACTAATATTTTAATATATATGTTTTTTCCTTTGTCATTTTTCCTGATTACTTGTTATGCTTACTCTGAGGGACTAAAGTCCATGTTTGTTTGTTTTAATCTGTATTACCCTAAAGGAACTAAGTCCCAAAATAAATAAATAAATTATTATTATTATTGAGAAATGTTTTTTACGTCGTAAATGAAATATTTTCCCTTGTAGCTTTTACGTATTGTATCTTTTTAGTGCAATAAAAAGTAGTTGAGTTAAATTGTTAAAAAATATTACAATTAAGAAATAATGACATTTAAGTTAACACTTACTATTAATTATGAACAAAAATAGTTGGGGTTTTAATTAAATAAATCGATGTTATTGTTTTGTGCTTAATGATATTCTAATTAGTAAAACAAAGCTATCAGTTTTAATTTTTTTATTTACATTACTTATACTTACCTTTACAATAAATACCACATTTTAATCACTAAATTGTATGTGGGTAATGCCTATTAGTAAATGAATGCATATTGATATTGGTGGACCTACATCAAACGAAGCACCCCTTCCTACGTGTCGTCAAATGAGGATGCAGTGGAGTATATTGGGTTGAATGACTCACTAACAAATCTAGGCCCCTTTTGATGTTAGCTACATCCGACGATTGCAATTTGCTAAAACATACTACACCTAACTAGTGGGCCTGGGGTCCGTCCCTCTAATATCCATTTTAAACTAAGTGGAGGCGTCATTATGATATGTTTCTCATGCAAAGGAGTCTCCACAGAAATATTATTAATGCACCATTTACCTAATTATTATTATGGTCCATTATGGCACATAACTTTCAATGATGAGCCTTTGAAAGTTATATACCATAATAAAATAAACTAACAAAAAAAAAAATAAAAAAAGAACTTTCAAAATTTGAAGTCTTAGGCTCCCTGTTTTAAATGTTTATAGAATCTAAAAACAATAAGAAAAACATATTTTTCACAAATCCGCCAACAGGACCGTGGGAATATTATTCACAACTTTCGTCTTCTTTCTACGCCAATACTCTCTCATCCTCCTGGACTGTTCCTCTCGCAGTTCCTTAGTCCAGTATCTCCCTGTTTCATAGAAGAACCCTAATCTCTTTAAATGAGGAAGATGGTTAGGGGTGCGGTCATAAAATAGAAACACACATTTATAACAAGTGCTATTTTAATTATGTGCCGACGTTTCGGCCTACGTTGTGGGCCTTCATTAGGGTTGAATCTGGGACGGTTCCTAAAGAAGTAATTCAGCACTTGTTTTAAATGCGTGTTTCTATTTTATGACCGCACCTCCAACCATCTTCCTCATCTAATTTCCCAACGGTCAACAAAAACTCCATCACTAATCTCTTAAAGTTTTTCTGCAAAAAAGCTCTCCATCCAACTAGTCTTTATTAGCGATTTTTATTTTCCCAGTTCCTTTTTTATTTGCCATCATTTATTTATTTACCATTTTTTTTGTTTATATCGATGGTTGCTTAGTCATAAATTTTATTTTTTTTATTATGTTTTAATACCAAAACTGTACTGTTTGGTTTTATTTTATTACTGCTTGTTATATTCATATTTTATTGTTGTACCATTTTATATAATGTTTCTAGCTTAACTTGCTAAACTAGGGTCGGAATTTTGGCACGCAAAACACTATAAATCTATTTATTTATTATGTTCTTTTTTTCAAAGACCGGACCAAATTCTCTCCAAAAAATGTTTAGTTTCTGTACTCTTTTATAATGTACAAGAGTTTGTACAATTTATAAAATATTTATAATAGAAGACCATAAAAAATTAAACCAAATATATTATTATATAATTAACTACCTAAAAATGAGATCGTTCATAATCAACGAATAAAAAACAATTTGCTTACATACGAAATCTAAATAATGCAGTAAACAAAAACAATAATATGTTAAAAATACTATATCCTCAATAACTGTTTGGACGTAAATAAACCGATGACAAACTCATAAACAATTCTATTATACCTAAAGTAATTTTTTTTTTTTTTTAAACAGATGTACTAATATTTTAAAAACATATATATTTTTATTTTTTATTTTATCTCAACTATATTGGAAAAAAAAGGGAAAAAATAAAAGAAAAAAAAAATTAATTTATCCATATCAATATACTATTTTTTTTTTCTTTTCTTTTTCTTTAAAGATGTATTATTGTTTTGAAAACATATGTATTTTTATTATTATTTTATCTCTACTATATAGAAAAAAAAATTTATCTTTGTCAATATATTTATTTATTTTATCTTTTTAAACAGATGCATTACTATTTTAAAACTATATGTATTTTATTTTTTAAACGGATGTGTTATTATTTCAAAAACATATGTATCTTTTTTTTTTATTTTATCTCTATATTTATAAAAAAATACTGTTTATCTTTATTAAAATAAGTATATAACTTAAAAATGTATTGTGAATAGCCAAGCCAGGCTCTATTTGTAAGGGGAATGAATACTCCAACCACAAATAAAATCTATTCTATTCTATACTCTTTTATAATGTAATACAATTTTTTTTTCTTATGCGCTTAATATTTTATTTGTTAATGTGATAAGGTTGAAAAAAAAAAAAATATAATAAGTAGGGACTTGAAAGGACTTAAGTATTGCCCAACTGACTTGGTAAGTTACGAGCACCTGTTGGGATACAGTTGACCCCTGGCCCTCGGAAGGTAAATTGGTTATTGAACTATTTTATTTTCTTCTCTGGCCCATAAATTCAACCTTTACTACATTAAGTGTCAATCTTTATTCTTAGAAGTTGTTCGGGAAAGTGGCTTATTAGTGAAGGCGCTATATGGGCATCGTTCGAAGCGTGTGTTGGTGTTTCACTCGAGTTGTGCAACAGTCCATTTTCTTAATGGGTATTTTTTATTTATAGCTTTAAATTCAATTAAAAGAAAAAAAAAGTATTTATTTTTCCATCAAAACTTAATTATTTCAAACATATATACCAAAAGGATATATTTGATGATGCTTCTACTTGTCTACTTCAGGCTTCTGGATTGTGCCCAAAACGTGAATCAAGATTTCTTCCTTAAGTTCCTTCGACTCTTGTGATTAATTGTAGAATAACTGATAAGTGCTATTGATATGAGAAAAAAATTTAAAATGAGTTCTTCTCTTACTTTTAAGCCAAAGTACTGAGCAAAATAATTGCTTATTATCATAATATTACCAATATACTCCTAAAAATAAAATTATTTCCATATGAAACGGGTACTTCATAATGGTTGTTGGATGGCATATTTATTTAAAAAATTTACTTATCTTCCTGTACCAAAAAATATTGTAGTATGATATCCTTGTTGTCATGTGAATATCTGCTTCAGTTTTATGACTTCTTCTTCATCTCTATTCATAAAAGGAATAATTGGATGGTTAGGGAAAAAAATGTGACCAGCTACAATGTTTTAAGATGTGAAATATTTTGTACGAAAACCCTACTTTATTCCTGTACATGCTGTAGTATTATTTCATTATGGGCACCTTCCATAAGACTGATCTGTTATCTAGACTAATACTCTATATTAGTATTAAGTATTAGTACACTTACATAGAGCTGGACAGCTGGGACAATAAGATATTGCAGGTATGTAAATTAGATTTTTCTTCTAAAAATCTGGTGAGGGCAATTCACGACTTTCACTTACCTCCGTTTTTAGAACCGATTAAAGGATTTTCAAATTCAGTAAGAGATAAAAATGAGTGAAACCATTAAAGAATTTATTTAATGGAATTTCTATAGAAACATGTGTTTAATTAAAAAATATATTATATTATTGTCTAAAATAATCTAGTTTTATCGGCTTTTCATCACTCTCTATTAACTTTTAATAGTTTATGAGATAATAGTTTTTTGCTAAAATCTTTAGCTTTCCAAACGGTAGGTATATTATACATATGCATTACTGTTCTTAAGTTGAAAAACAAAAAAATGCATAAAAAATATTTTTACAGTTTTCTCCTTTAGATGTTTTTTATTCGCCCAACATGCATATTTAGCTGTTATTTATAAATGCTAACAAGATAATATGATTATTTTTATAGAATATAAAAAATTAAAGGTACTTTAGAAGAAGAAAAATTAAAATATTTAAGCCCTGTCAGACTATTTTAATCAGAACGAAAATACATCATATAAAAGCCCATTAAATTTTACATCGATATAGCGAGTTTAATCAAAATCGTCGGAGCCGTTTTTGAGAAAATCATAAAAAAGTGCAATACGGATGGTATAAAGTGGCTCTTTTGGTTAGCCGATCAGATGAAAAAGCATATCAGATGAAAAAGCATTCAAACCCGCAGGGGGTCCTAGGATTTTTTAATGGGAGTAAAAAATCCTTAGTTATGCCGTCCTTCGGAGGGGACGTTTAAAGGTGGTCCCGAGCCTGTGCGATGTCAGATACTCATTAAAGATCCCTATCGTAATAAAAACTTGGATAGGCAAATTTTAGCCATAGTTGCATAAAGTGACGTTAAATAAATAAACAAAAAACAACACACACAGACCTTTTTGCCGGACTTGGTTATTTGGACTCAGGGGACACTAAAACGTGTATTTCCGTTTAAAACTGGAACTCGAAACTTTTCATGATCGCAATACTTCCCCTTACTATATATATTAGTGAAAGTAAAAATTCTTGCTCTAGGTACTCTGTAGATTGGATGAATGTTTTCTATTTTTTTAAGAAACAAAATAAATGAGTATTAACTCTGGTTTTAAAGGAGTATTCGGGATCAGTTTCTTAATTACTGAGGGTAATTAGTAAGAGGCTACAGTAATATTATTCCGCCAGAAGAAAAATAGAGATTTGTGAATCAGGCCTTTTATCAATTTACTTTGGTCATTCATTGTGTGTCGTTAGATAGATTAAGTGTTTTAAATATTTAAAGTAAATCATAGTATAGCTTCAATACTAATTTTTTACTATCTTGATTACACCTCATCTCTTTAATTAGAATTACATTAAGTAGCAGATACCTACGTACGTTTTAAGACTTGCAAACCCTTATGAAGCTCCAATGACTGAAGGATTCTTACTAGTATTTAATAAGAAAATTATATCAGACATGTTTTTCAATGGAAACAGATACAGAAATATTTCATCTGAGAAACAAAAGTTATTTTATCGAATATGAAATCTCGTTTTCCGGCAAGTTATTTTGAGAGAGGCTGGAGCGATTCCAGTTACATACCAATTTATGGCTTCCGTTTCATTATGTTTTCTCAACGGGGGGCTCCCAATCTTGCGAATTAAATTTTTCAGCGAACCCTCTCGAATCCTTGCTTGAGTTATCTATGCTATTAAAATATTGAACTTCTGGAAGAGAAGAAGTTGTATTTTATGGTTACGTCGGAAGGGACTGAGTTTTTGCTTTTTCTGTCCGGGTATGAAGAATAATACAATTTTATAGGAAGGTATTTTTTATTTCAGTTGGTATCACAAAATTCATTATTAAATATATTATGTTGACATTTAGGCAATATTTATAGGTATTTCGGCTGTAATAAAAATACTTTTAGATCTTAATACAATAAATTAGAAGCAAATATCTCAGTAGTTGGAGCAATGCCAAAAAAGCCATACGTTTTAGATCATGCCTCGTTATTTGAAGATGTCTAATGAAGGAAACAGTGTTGTATTTTAATTTTATTCCTAATAACTATAAGAATTATTTTCATTTAACATGATTCGTAATTAATCAGAAAAAAAACAGTAGTAAAATTAGTTGATTTATTAGTAATTATTATAACTTAAATTAATTATGTTATTCATTTACATCGTATATTAGTTATATATATATATATATATATTATATTATTTCTTGAACTATTTCTGTTTGCAGATAAGATACAAATAGATATAAATACCTATTTTACCGGCTGACGCACTCTTATCTTTTTGCTAGGCAGCCGGTGCCCGATGCCAGCACTGTGATGGAACCCTTACCATTCGGCATATTTTTCAAGAATGCCCTTATTATTCATCACACCTGAATAAAATTGGACTAAGCCGAATATTTCAGCGGTGCTGGGTGATAAAGAGAAAACCATTGAATTAGTTTTTGATTTTCTTAAGGAGCAATCATTATTATCAAAATTATAAAGACCATTCCTAGTCAGTTAGCATTACTAGTATTAGCTTTTTAAACTATTGTTTACATAAAAATATTTTTTTCTTTCTTTATTTTATTTTTTTTTTTATTTATTTATTTATTTTATTTTATTATTTTTTTCTTTCTTTCTCTCAATCACCCATTACCTAATAGTTCTTTTTTATAAAGGTTGAATATGCATATAGTGTCTAGGCGTTGATGACCTTAGGGTTTTACGCCTTAAAACCTAAACAAACAAACAAACCATATTTATACCGATAATTAAACATGACAAGTGTTTCAGAATAGTCTAAAAAATTGTAAAATTATAATTATTTTATTAATTTTCTGAGGATCGTTTCACTTATGAAGATATATATTTTTTTTTACATAATGCTGCTTAAAATTTATGATTTGTCAAAGTCATTATATTTGTATTAAATATAATAAGGGAAATTTTCATGTATACAAGTTACAACAAAATACAATAAATTAGTTGGGTTTTGTTTTAATATTATAGGTTTTTAATTTAATTTTGTTTTTTCTATCTTATATTATGTTTTTGTTAGGGAATTTGTGTTCCTATGTATTTAATTGTATTTTCAACATATGTGATATTACAATCTAGGTAATGGGTAGGATTTTACTTTTCTCTCTAAACGAATTTAAAAACAAAATAGAATTAATTATTACGCAACATTAATTAATCCTATAAGAAGATCTGTAAATAATAATTAGGTTCTATAACTAATGACCCGGCCTAACATAAATTTATGCCGGCATTGTTGAATGTTTGATTGAATGAAAAATCGACCTCTCCAAGCAATTAGTTAATTGATCAATTCAATTAACATTCTAATAAATAGGAGTGTTAATTTATTTTCCGTTCGATTACTCTTTCTTTTTTTTTAATTCGGAAAAATAATATATTACAAAAGAGAGATTTTGAATAAATTAATGGTATATATATATATATATATATATATATATATATATATATATATATATTTTTTTTTTTAATAATTATTAACAAAGTATAAAAATATGGAAACTAAATGTCTAATCTGTAAATAAACATTACATTTATATATCTTAAATAACATGAATTGCTTAACAAAAAACTAAATTAATAGAATCACTTTAAAAAATATTCAAAGTATTGATATGAGTTTTCATAGGGATATAATTTCACGCTAAATCCTTTTTTTTATTAAAAAAAATAATTTTAATAAATTAACGCTAATTAATTAATGACTTTAGTTATGTTTACAAGTAAACAGTTCGTTAACATGGTTTATTTTCAACATAGCGAGTCATTGTTTACTTCTTACTGTATTGTTAACTTTTTTATATATTTTTTTATGTGCATATGTGTAAATAAGCTTTGTCTTTTGATTGTCTTAATATTTTTTCTTGAATTTTTATTTAATAATATACATTTTCTTCAAGTATTCTACTAGGATAGTAAAAAAACAGAAAACTTCTTAATTATAAATAATGAAAAAAAAAACATACAATTTATTTTATTTTCCTGTTTCCCTTAAAGTCCTGTAAGTACGTTAAATATAAATTTTACCTCGATCGGAGGTAAGCTGATTAGCTTCTAGCAGCGTATGCTTGTGTTTTATCGCTTAACTTTCTCACGAAACTCATGCTCCACGGGTTAAAACTTGTTAATTATTATGGAAATTATAATGCTCTCTACTTTCCTACGGATATTGGAAATTATAATATTATAACTGAAATTTCATAAGTATCTTGGAGGAATTAATTAAGGATCCTTTATACGGAAAAACCAGTCTCCTGTTATGTAAGTATGAATTTTCGGAAGGTTCTAAATGAAATAATTTCTTTATGAAGTTTGTTAAATGTTTAATTTTTATTAGCCGTATCCACATATTTTCCAAATAATTTTGGTTTACGATTTTAATTGCAGTAGGTTGTTAACCGTGTTTTTTAAGTCATGAAAGAAATAATCAGTTCCAGATTGATTTTTACCTCTCGTTTTACATTATTTCATTATCTTTTAATCTATTAATATCCTTACGAACAATTTATTTTTTAATCTATATTATTACTTGGTTAAAAAATATTGTGATTTTAACTAATTAAGTAGCAGGAGAGAAGAAGACATATTTATTTCCGATAAATTCGGATAATAACATAAAATATTACTTTTAAGAAATTCTATAACATTATTTAAAAAAAAAAAATGAAACAGTTGTATTTGCATATTAATTATAATAATGCGCATTGCGAAGACGTGTTTTTTTATGTTCAGTAACACGATTTTAAAAATTAAACATAATTTATTAAGCAAGTTTTAAAAAATAAATGGTCCAATAATATAGAAAGTAAGATTTTTTATATTGATTATATTACACTGCAAGTATAATAATTAACTATTGTCATCTTATCACACTTTATTGGCTTTCAGTTGCCTGTTTCTTTCGTCGTGTAGCGTTGCCTTTGAGGTTCTCTGACGAAGACCTGAAATGTGGGTCAAAACGTTGGCGCTGCGTTAAATAGTGAAGACCATTTCATTGTTTTTTCTTGACCGACACTGACTCTCCCTTCTGATTATGGTTGAAGGCCCTAATAAGGTAGACGAAACGTAGGCATTTTATAAATATTGCTTACCATTGTTTTGTTTTATTTCCTGCCCGTTACCTGTGTCACTATCATATGGTTAGACGTTTGTACAATCTTAATATCCTTGTTTTTAGATGTCTGGTAATTGGAGCTTCAGGAATTACTCTCCAATTTTGAATTGGATTTTCTTTTTTTATAATTTTCGTCAGGCATGAAGGTTTTTGGAGTGACATCGATGTATATATAGTCTCAGGAATTATTTCATTGGTCTATTATTGGTATTCAGCTAAAATGACGTTAATGATAATTGCACTAAGTTTAGAAATAAGCTAATAACATAAAACTATTCTATCATGGATGGTTATTTTAATCTTTATTTATTTCGAAATCAAAATAAACATGGAATTTTCCGGCTGGTAATCATAAAGAAGACTATAATTTCATAGGTGTTGGACTCGCTTAGTGAAAATAGTGCTAAGTGATTTCCTAAAGATGTCGCTAGATGTTTGCCCGCCAATAATTAGTCTAGCATAGGGAATGGCGGGAGTGAAGGTCAGGGGAGATGTGGCAACGCCGGGCCACGTCACCGCTCCGCCGTGTCCATGGAAACGGGACGCCTACAGCGGGGGCGTTATATCGATGTACCACTCATATCGATAGTATATACTTTCTCCTAGTCGATTATTCATTATACAATCTATCAATCATTTATTGTCTGTAAAAAAAAATAATAACAATAATTTATGCGACTCTAACGTAATTTAATTAAATCCTTACATCCGTATAGGGAATATAAAAATAATTTTAAAAAAATCTCTAGCCTTATTTAATTCAGGCAGTAAATCTTGTCTCCTTAGTTGACAAAAAAAAAGGTTCCTTTTTGGTTTGTTCTTTTTTTTTTTTGTCAACATTATTTGAACTTTTGAAATGATACAGCCTTGTTCCAACTAATTGCGAGAAGAGTTATAGGTAGCTTCTAGGCAGTGACTGTCCACGAGTTAGGAGATAAAATAACGTGGATATTCTTCCCTAACTACATGACCACGAGAAAAAAAATAATAATAAATAAAAGTTAGTTTCTTGGATTAATAAATAAATGGATTAAAAAAAAAAAAAAAAAAAAAAGAAGCACACTAAGCACTCGATTCGTGAATTATTGGAATTTATATTGCAGCTGCTTTGGGGAAAGGAATGAATTCTTGTTTTCGAGGACAGGGAGAAGGCTTAAATGACGACAATCAAGCTTATTACATTAACTCTCAAAGTTCGTTTATTGTTAACATTTTTGATCTATTCATTTATTTTTCTTGGGTTATTTTCCTGCTCCCCCTCTCAAAATTCACTTCTAAATTCTATAAGCCTGTTTAGTACAATCGAACATGTTAAGTACGTTTGTTATACTAATCTCCTTCACTATCGGCCTTTACGTCACAAAAAATAAAAGCACCATTTCCATTGAATAAATCAAGTATAATTTTAACTAAATTTTGTATCTGTTGCGTAAAAAAAACTATACAACTGTTTGTTCAGTTAAAAAAGTTCCGTTGTTTATTTTAGAGTCGTGACATTTCTTACCATGACCTCTCAGCTCATTCATTTCTCGAGGTCTGTTTTTTATTTTTTTTATCAATAGAGAAGAAAATACTGTGACCAAGTTAAAAGTATGTGAACATGAGTTAAGAGATAGTTTGATAAATACCTATCAGTATAACACGTTTAAGGAAAATTTAATGCTTATAAAAAATTAAACTTGTTTGTATTATGACTCACTTCAGATGAAATTATACTTATCATTATTATAAATCTTGATTGTACTAATACAAATTTTCTTTTAATGTAATTTTATGATGTGATACCTGTCATGAAATACCCAGATTAATTTTTCTAATTTAATAGAATCAATTAGTGCATATTTTCTATATTTTAGATATGAATAAAACATATATGTATGTATATATTGTCCGAGCCTGTGCGATGTCAGGTACTTGTTAAAGATCCCTATCCTAATAAAACCTGGGTAGGCAAAATTTAGGACTCCCACTGTAGCATCGTCCGATTAGCCATAGTAGCATAAAGTGACGTTAAATAAATAAACAACAATGTATGTATATACGTGTGTGTGAAATATATTAAATTTATAAAATATTATATATAACATATTAAAATTGAATTATATTGATTAATAATATAACTAGATCTTTATTATGTAGTGCCACTTCCAGTTGACTAATGCTGTGATATTTTTTAAATATTTCTCCTATTTTCTTGATATATTTCATTAAAATTTGATATATATTAATCTTTATTTTATTTTTTCAGGTAATTGGAGTCTTTTCTATATTTTTGGTTAAGAATTATTATATAAGGTAAGAATAAGGTATTATTGTCTGCAATCGTTATCTTGACCAAAGCTTAGTAATCAAATCGCATTTTATTCAGAATAGCATCTATCTTAGTTATTGAGATGTATTCTGAAGAGAAGTAACTAAATAAAGTTTCTGTCGGTCTTTTACATCCTTGTATACCCCAATAATCGCAAACTATACGGGTTACCTATAGGTAACTATACTATTCTATTAAGAGATGTAAGATGGAGATTTCTTATCACGAAATAAATTTAAACACTTCCAGGTTGGACGCTTTTCCAGATATTTTGTGTGAAGTAGAGTTAAAATTTCTGTAAAGTATTGGGAAAAGTATTAATTGGAATTTCGTATTCCAAGAATGTTCCTAATTGCATAAAATTCTGTTGATGGGTAATAGTAACAAAAATTCGAAAACTTAAAAAAAAAAAAAAAGCAATAACGAAGAATATTAAAGCTGATCAGAATGTGAATGCACTCTGTTTGCAATTATAAATGCAATAATAATAATGCAGTAGCTACTCCAAAGGAGGGAATGTGGTGGTCCAGTGGAAAGGGGTACAGAGCTCATAATCTTCGGGTGTTAGAAACCGGTGGTGGTAAGATTATCATTCATTCTGATTTTCCCGGGATACCTTCTGGGGAAGGAGTACCTAAAATTGGGGAAAACCTCGCGGTTATGGGAAATCTCGATCTAAGATCCTTCTTGCATGGTTGTTGTCCAAGAAGGAGCTGAGTGGGTTGGCACGCGTTGCTTTGAACGTGCGTTACCTAGCAACCACAGAGTATTTGAAACCAAATAATTATGAGTTCGAGTCTCGGTGGTGGGGGGGGGAGGCTTTTATTTTTTATTTCAGCATTTATCCCTCGCCCTCACCCCCTGGCCCGAGAAATCCCGTATAGCCTTCAAAGGCAAGGTAGGGTGAACCAAAAAATTATATTTAGTTCCAATAATTCTTTTCACGGCCTCTGTCAAACCGTTACATTCTCCTGCGGAATAGTTGGAAGCTCTGATTAAAAGTAGCAAATTCATCTGTTGTAGTTTTTTTACAATTTTCTTAGTTATGGGCTACTCTTTTGTTGTGTTTTTTATTTTGTTTGAACATTTTTATTGGGCTTTATTAGCAAGGGGTGTGTAGACTTAGTCCTCACCCTCACAAGTTGCCTATTGTCTTCGCCTCCAAAGCCTCTCCCTCTCAACCCTCATTCGTCTGAATGCATACCTTACTCTCCTTACTCAGCTAAAAGGCTCTTAACGGCTACTGATGTGACATTACTCCGCGGGAAAGCCTACAACAATCAGTCCCTACTTTAAAGACAGTCGCCCTCCTCTAGTCGATTGTTTTGCTTCTCAGAATAAATTAAATAGAAACACACATAAACACATACACAGAGCTTTAAGTGTAAAAAATAAAAGAAGAAGATAATTTGGATGGCACATGATAATAATTATTTATTAAATAAGTAAAGTGATAGTTCTTTCTTATGGACTTGATTCTGTTTATGTTTGCCTAATTTTGAAGTGATGATGACTTCAGTATTTATGATGAAAATATTTAAATTCTATTTTGAGATTTATGTAAGGCTTGAGTTGGATATAATTAAAGTTAGTTTTTTGTATTTTTAAAATTATTATTTTTTCATTTGGCCCATTTATCAAGTTGTATACTTAATTTATGTAGTTGCAAGTTGGACCCAAATCCACATATATACCTACTCCTCATTTTACTTTCAAAATTATTTAGCCCGGATAAGTTTTATTACTGTATATAATAAGTTTTTTTCCTCTTTATTTGAAGAGTAATAATTTATAAATGTAAGGTGATTAATTAGTAATTGATTTACATTGTATTTTTGTACTTTATATACGTTGTGCCGAATCCTATTTGTGGAATAAATAAGTATAAATAAACGTCATCTGTGATAAATTAAGAGTAATTTAATTTTAAAAACATTATTCACCAAAAATCTTTAAAGCTCCCTTATTTAGATTATTTAATTTTTTCTGTTCGTATCGTGACTAATAACAAGACATAGTAAAATTTATGAACAAAATAAACATTTTCTGTTGGTTTGTTCCTATGTTTTTATTTTTCCTTGATATCTTATTATCAGTAGAAAAAGATTGTATCCCGGTTTAGTTGTTTAACTTTGTCTGTTCTATTTGTGTGGTATGAATTAACATTTGTTAACATGAATTTATTGAAAAATAAAAAATTAAAAAGAAATACAAGGTACACGTTCCATTGATGCAAAAAATTATTAAAAAACATACTCCTTGTATTCAACTTTTAATGGTCATTGATGTACGTGTGTCTTCGCTGGAGAATGCATATAAGAAAGTAGAAGTTGTCATTGAGGTTCATTAGAGACATATCGGGCTACATTAGAAACAAAAAAAAAATGTCAATTTATTGCAGTTTCGGTTTTTGCAAGTTGAGGCCGTGCGAAGTTGCACAGGGTGTACTCGCGAGAGCTCGGTTGTTTACTCTGTACGAACCGGTTTAAGGAGCGTACGAGGTGGCCTCAGCAATAAACCATTTGTTTTTATTGCCCCTAACCAACGGCGGGGGCAAGTGAATTAACTGCCTTATTACAGTTTATAGCCCGTGACACACTCTGCTCAATTATATCTTCTCCGACCTCAGTTCACTAATCTTACCGAGTTCTCAACGCAAATCTTAATCCTCGTCTCTTTGCTTCAATCGTTCTGTTCCCATGGCTCGCTTCGTTCCGGATTATCTAGACCAGAGTGCCTTTTTAATTATTTATTGGTCGGTTGAAACTCAATTTAGCGAATAAAAAAAAATCTGATGATTTAACGATCAAGATCAATTAATTCTACAACATGACTTTGCAGAACTTTGTTACAAATTAACACAACAGAAAAAAGTAATTTTTTAAAAATAGTTTTATGTATGTAAGTAATAGGTGAGAAAAGTTGTGTACCTGTGGACTTTTAGACGTTAACTCTTATATCGATTTTTATAAAAAGCTTTAGAATAAATAATATGTTTCGTGACTATATCATCAAAATATTTTTTAATTATAAAAAGTTGTTTTATTGATAATTAATTAGTAATTAAAGGGTCAGTAATAGACGTACTTAAGTAAATTTCAAAAGGTTAATCTGTGGAATTCATTTTTTCATATTTTTGCATCTTTTACTTCAAAGGATTATATATATATAAATAAAAATAGGATAGGATATGTATATGTATGTAGGATTATATGTATAATTTAATAAGTTATTGATGTATGCTAGCGAAATATTTAATCATCTTTGCTGTGCCAGTCAGCTTATCTGCTCTATCTCTTAAAATAACTGTCAACACTAAATTTTCATTTGCTAAATGTACATATGACAAAGAGGGGAAACGTAGTATCTCCAACTACGTTCTAAAAGAAGTGAAGGGTGTCTGAAAGATTTTTTCTGACCTTTCAAATTAATGTAATACAAAAAAGATTATGGTTTAGTAAAGTATTAGAGTAAAGCGGGGTTGGCTCATTGACCCTTCAACCAGCCAACCCCTTTCATCGGCGCTTTGACAGGAAGGCGCAAAAGCAAAGAGAACTCCTGCGCCCACACCTTTGATAGGTATCGGATATTTTCACATCTGTGCCGCATTCGTCAAAGGTTAGATCCGGGATTAGCAAGATAATCCAAGCGATGTTAGGAAATAATAGATAATGGAATCGATTTTTTTTTTGTTAGCGGTCAATTTTATGACAGGGCTCTAAAAGCATTGCTATGTCATTGTTTTCAACTCTGACAGCGGCGCGGTATTTCTCACTTCGACGGAGATGTTGAGGAATATTTACAATAACTACGGCATTGTTCGGATAACATGTAATTATACTTTTATAAGATATAGTAGTGCAAAACGTTTTTATAGAATAAAAACAGTGCCTGGTTCATATTTTACATTTACTATAGATTTGTAATGAGAGTAAATTCAAATTGTGCTGGTACACGACTTTTTGTTAGTCTTAATTAAAAACTTTTTTTTCTAAAACACCCTAATGACAAATATTAGCAATTTTTATTTTTTTTTTTTTAAACAATATAATTCATTAAACAAGGTACTTACAGATTTGAGCTGCTTAGAGAGGCTTCTCTTAGCTTAATCTGATTCTTAGATATATATATATTTTTTTTTATTTTTTTTTTTAACAGATTTTGTTTTCAAATCAATTTGGATTCCGAACTCACATTCAATCATTCATCAATTACACAGAGTGACTGACTATATTTTCATCGGCATAATTGTTGCAAATTGTATGCAACTGAAGTATTGCGGGTGTCGTTCAGCGTTCGTACGAGTATGGCATCAGGAGCTTCTATTCAAACTAAATACTATATTCTCTCCTACCTAGTATCTTATTCTTCAGTCCTTTGCTCGTAACTGATTTTTCTCTGTCTGCCAAGGCTCAGAAATCTCTATAACATTCAACGAACAGATCAGGATCCTCTACAAACGTTTCATGACAACTTACACGAACATCCTGACACATTAGTACATATGCATGCCTCCCAACATTCGTCGAAGGCTGAAAAGAAGTTGAATGAGGGACCTCTTGTCATAAATAGGAAAAGAAATCAAGCAAGGAAGGGATTCCGCTGCATATTACTCAATCCACACCACGCCTCATTTCATGAAATTGTGAAGAAAAAAACATTAAGGATAAAATAAAAATTCAAATATTTTATGGTATAAGTAGAAGTCACAATCCCACTAAGGGAAGCCTAGTGTGAGAAAGGATTTCTCCTCCAATAATAAAGTAAGAAACAGTAAATGACGGAACCAATAAACGAGAAAACAGTAAGGCATTTATATATACTATTAAAATACAAACTTAAACTATGAAAACAAAATTTTAAATTATAATCAATCATTGAACATAAGAGGGCAAATTAAAATTAATGACGTAGGATGACATTGAGGACATGTCTAAATGATGATAATTTGAATTTAATAATTCAGCGATTTGTTCCTAACTATGGATTTCATCCATATTTTAACATTGCAATAATACTTTGGAAGCTTTGTGTGAGAATATCGAAATTTTAGAGGGCACATTATTGAGCGTATCTTCCAGCTATGTTTTGGTCTTGACACTAGTAAGCTATAGTAAGTAATTGCCACAAGATTCTTTTTCCTGATCCCTCCAGCGACTAGAGATATCCCTGGAGAAGATGAGGAGATGCCGTAATATATGAGTATGATATGGGAATAGGAGACGGTGCGATTAGCGGTCATTACGAGATGGCCGGGGAACCGGTTCCAGGCCGCTAAATGCAGTCCATGCTAAATATCCAGTCTCCGCTATCCTACCATTCCTTTTCTCCAGGAGCCTCTTCTCCAGTCTTCCGTGCTTCCAGGATATTTCTCGATTTCTAAGTTTTTAGCATAATTCAACAAAATATTGTCGACTAACCACATATGCTTCTTCTCATTATTTTATTATCTGTTTAATATATATCCGAATCTATTATAATTAAAATAGTAGTATTTTTTGAATAAATGATGATAAAACTATATGAATCGGGATATTGGAAGAAATCGTGTAACGGTTTAGACTGTATTAAAAATTTGACTGTTTTAAGATAAAATTCGAATCTTTTGTTTTGAGGAACATTTTCTAAATCTAAAGCAGTGTCTAACCATAATTTATATGTGCAAGAATGAAGAATGTGAATATTGCTAATATAGACAAATTTATTTATTTATTAACATTAAGCTCCTTCAACCACTAAGGTTATTTTAGCCAGTAAGTCAAAATACAAACATTTTTGTAAAAAAATAAAATACAAAACAAAGTTTAGACAATTTACAAAGTAAGGAAATAAAAAAATATATATTAGAAAATTCAGAATATCAACAATATATTTTTTTAATTTAAAAGGAGTTGGAAATTTCTTTTAGGTAAGACATTAGTCTGAATTCTTTGTTTTGCAGTATTGTCGCAATGTCTATGAACTATTAAAAAAAGATGACAAATAAACATTTACGCAATTTATAGAAATATATTTTATCCAGATGTTACTTTAATAGAATATTAAGGAATATTTCCAACTCCTTCTAAAAATGTAAATAACTTTGTAACTTGTTATGTTTATTTTTTATTTTTCTATTAATAGATTTTATGTCATAAACATCACCGTTGACATTAATCTTCTTTTATACCTTTATTCGAAGTATAATTGTATATTTAATCTGCAATTTTTATTATTCTCCTCCTTATCTTTAGAGATTAGTAATAGGGCATTGCATTAGTCACGTTTACATGGAAACTTTGTTATCGCAATCCGTAGAATCTTTTCATAGACCTAAAAATGTATAGTTCAGTATCTTTAATATCATAGTTGGTTAAAGCAACTTCAATTGCTGATTTTTATAATTTTCTTTTTCATTTTTGTTAAAAAGGTGTTGGCAGCAATTGGTGAACATATTAGCTCTAAGCGATGAAATTCAATTTAGAAGTTGATCAAATCCTATGAAGAAGTTTTCCTCTTTACCGCAAAAGGAACATTTGAACTTTCAAAGAGATTAATTCATATTCAGTCCAACGCTGCTTCGAAATTCAAGCTTTCATCTTTCTGGTGGATTGAATAGTGCTAACTTGTGGAACCGTTTTGAAATGTGTTGCTTCTTGTTCCCTTTATTCCTGTTAAATGTTCCTTTCATTGGCCGAATCGGAATGTTCCTGACTATTTTGTCATGTACAACATTGCCTGAAAAATGTTGTAATTCATCATTTTGCCGATGTACGTACAAAATTCGCTATTTTTTCTTTATTTCCTAACATTGAGTATTATAAATGTCATGTCGATTATCTTAGCTGCTAGGCTGGATTTTTAGTCCAATTTCAAAGTATTTAATAATAGATTATACACATGCTACCTTCTTTATAAAATTAAAAGTAAAACTTTTATTTTATTTTTTTCCTAAAAACCTTTTTATTTACTCTCATACTAATATGAAGTCAACTGCTTCATTTTCAATATGGTGTACCAACTAAAAACAATAATATATATTAAAAACTTCTATTCTGCTTTCCATATACTTTTTTCCGTATAGAAATGTTCTGATTTTAATTTTATAAGTAAATATAAAATTCTTCTTTCGTGTTACTAATTTTAATATTAATTACTTTCTTATTAAATAAAGAAACCCTCCATGTTTCTACAGTTAGACAACCTTAAAAAACCTTGTGCCCCTCAAAATAGTATTTTGTTTTTGTAGCAATAATCTTGTACATTCTTAAAAAGTTACAAAATAAATACAAAACAAAAGACTGAGAAATTAAGACAGTATATTTGAAAGTGATTCCATCTGATTTAAAGATTTCGACTGCATTAGCCTATAATTCAGGTCTAGGCTTCACCTGCATGACCCTTTCTTAACTTTCTTGCCTTTAATTTTATTTATATTTAGAGGTAAAATTCAAAATATGTCTCATCACACTACCATGCACTTTATTTTGCTTAATTTTACTGATTTTCTATCTAAAATATCTCCAAATTGATTTTTAATGGTTATTTAAAACATAAATCTACTACAACTGGATTAAATAATCGAGAAATTATCGCATTAGGATTTTTAAAAAAAGCTGTTTTGCAAGAGGGAGAATTGTATTTTATTTTCTTAATCTTGTTAGGATAGATCAGCTGATGCGCTCGATGATAACAGTCATACGTTACATCGTCTCTCAGATTTTTGCTTTTTTCAGTAGGAATTCGCTTGAATTCAGTCTGGAGAACATCACTAGACCTCAGGAATACTACGGCAGTGAATATTGGAGAAATTTCGGTAAGCAAAGTTATAATTTACTTTGTACAATCACGAAAAAGTGAAAGGAGGGTCACTGATCAGCTGATTGCCGCTAGCTCGGCAAGCTCGGGCTTGTTTTCGTTAACTTATCTTTAATTCTTATCTCATTATTTATTTATTATTATTATTTTCTTAATCAATGAGATATTTTCATCAAGTCATGTCCTCAAAGTCTGCAAGTAAAAGATCTAGATCTGCAGGTTCTAACTCGTCTCCTACAAAACAGAGACCCCGCCGTGAACAAAATAAAAAAATAATTCCACCAGCGACCGCGTCAGCTACCTCATTAGGATCTGAAACACAGCCCAGCACATCATCACAAGGAATAACTGATGAATCCCCGTTTTTTACACCGAATCCATTTGAGATCCTCCAAAATGAAAAAGAAACCATGAAATCTTCTCCTATACCCAGGGGACCACTACCTCCACCAATATTTGTTAAAAATATTAAAAATTTTAAACTGATGTGTGCGCATTTAAACAAAGTAACTGATCCTAATAGTTATTATTGTATAAGTAGAACCAATGATACTAAAATATCTCCGACTACTGCTGAAACCTACAGAAATATTGTAAAATATCTGACTGAGACCAAAGCTGACTTTCATACTTATCAGCTGCGCCAGGAGAGAGCATTAAGGGTCGTAATCAGAAACCTACATTCCTCAACACCCGTTGAAGCTATCAAAGAAGAACTGACAGAATTAGGATTCCGAGTGAGGCAAGTCACCAACGTTCTAAAAGATAAAAGTCCACTGCCTCTATTCTTTGTGGACTTGGAACCATCAGCAGGAGTCGAAAAAATCTATGACCTCAGTAGACTGTACTATACCCGTGTAAAAGTTGAAAAACCTTACACAAAGAGGGAAATAGTTCAGTGTCATAACTGTCAGGCATATGGTCATACCAAAAGTTATTGCCATCACATACCACGCTGTGTGAAATGTCGTGAACAGCATAAAACAGAAGAATGTACAAGATCAAGATCTACACCCGCTGTATGTGCTCTGTGCCTCAAGGACCACCCGGCTAACTACAAGGGATGTGAAATCTACAAGAAACTCAGAACCAGATACCAAAAACCTTAGGATCCGAATGAAACAGCTGTACCAACCAGAAGCAGAAGAGAACCATCTAAACTTGTAAATTCTAACGTATCATTTGCCCACTTGCTTGGAGGTGGAAACCAGAATCATGAAGTCGAGGCACTGCCGGAACAACTTTTTCCTCAACTTTCTCAATCTATTGTACAACAATCTATCCCTCAAAGTTTACCTAATCTTCAAAAAACTCCTCAACATCAAATTTCTCATATCCCTCCACCATCAAACGTCACAGATCTTACCAGTCTAATGACATCGTTCATCTCCGAAATCAAATCTCTTGTTATGCCGCTTATATCACTCCTTACAAATCTAGTATCAAATCTAATCCCTGCCTTGAAAAATCCTTAAATGAATTCACCTAACTCCTTATCCATTCTCCTTTGGAATGCGAATGGTGTTAGAAATCATACTGACGAACTGACAGCGTTGTTGCAAGACAAAACAATCGATGTTGCACTTATAACTGAAACAAGACTAACGACTAAACAGTACTTCAAAATACCGCAATACGTGACATACCGTACTGACCACCCAGACGGCAAAGCCCATGCCGGTTCTGCTATCATTGTCCACCAATCCCTCTCTCATCATTTACTCCCACTTCCCACCTATGATTTCCTACAAGCCACAGTCATAGTAATCAAGACTTTTTCCTTTCCGGTAACCCTCACATCTGCATACTGCCCTCCTAAACATTCCATTTCCAATTCCGAATTTGTATCCTTCCTGGATTCCTTAGGAAATCGTTTCATTCTGGGTGCAGACTTAAACGCCAAGCATCAGCAGTGGGGTTCCAGAACCACGAACTCTCGGGGACGAAATTTGCTGTCTGCACTCAACTCCCGAAATTTTAATATCCTGCCTCCTGACTCCCCTACCTACTGGCCAACCGATCCTAACCGCAATCCTGACATCCTCGACTTCTTTATCCACAGCGGATTAGGCTCCCTCAACTTTTCTGTAACTCGCCTTGACGAACTATCCTCAGACCATAGTCCACTGATCCTAAAAGTATCTCTCACTCCAATTCCAAAACCCATTCCACCATCATTCATCCGAGGCCCTGTCAACTGGAACCTTTTCCGCCAAATCCTGACCGATAATATTGACCTCAGAGTAACCCTCAAAACCCCAGATGACCTAGATAATTCCGTCTATTCCTTTAAAATCATTTTCCACAACATATTATAGACCTCATCCATACCAAACGCCGAGCAAGATCATTATGGCAGCGCACCCGACACCCAACAGATCGCCGCTCCTATAACTTCTATTGTAGACAATTGAAGAGGGAGTTGGCGACCTTCCGTTCCCAGTCCTTTAATTCCTACCTCTCCTCTCTATCAGCTCGTGATAATTCCCTGTGGAATGTCACGAAAAAGATCCTAAAATACCATCAAGTTTCCCATCCTCTTCGACGTGGTGATGACTCCTGGGCTGCGTCTGATGAAGATAAAGCCGAGGAATACGCCACACACCTCTCCAAAGTTTTCACTCCTCATCCGGAATCTCACGCCAATCACACCGCAACAGTGCAAGACTTTCTTCTGTCACCAATTCCACTTTCCCTACCTCCTAAAGCTATTAATCCCTCTGAGGTCAAATATCTTCTCCAAAAACTAACCCTCCGTAAATCTCCTGGACACGATCTCCTTACTCCCCAGATCCTCCGACAACTTCCGCAGAAAGCTATTATATTCCTTACTTATATTTACAACTGCATCCTGCGCACCACCTATTTTCCTCTGTTATGGAGACATTCCACTATCATTCTTTTTCTAAAACCAGGCAAACCTTCCAACAACACTTCATCCTACAGGCCTATTAGTCTACTCCCCATCCTCTCAAAAATCTTCGAAAGGCTTCTTCTTAAACGTATCCTACCCATATTAGGATCTCAAAATCTTCCTTCCCATCAGTTTGGATTCCGTCCTCAGCATTCCACAGTTCAACAGGGGCTCCGAGTTGTAGACCATATTTCCTCAGCTCTTGAATGCATAGAGTATTGTTCTGGTGCGTTTCTGGACATTGCGCAAGCTTTTGACCGGGTATGGCACACTGGATTACTCTTCAAGCTGAAAACCCATTTACCCCAGTCTCTATACCTCATTCTCCGATCCTATCTCTCAAACCGTTCCTTCCGCGTTCGCTGTGGTGTAGAATTTTCTAACCTTTATCCCGTTGAGGCCGGTGTTCCTCAAGGCAGCGTCTTGGGACCCGTCCTCTACATCCTTTACACTGCTGATATTCCTACACATCCTGATACCTTTCTGGCAACTTTTGCAGACGACACCGCCATCCTATCATCCAGTTCCAATCCTGAAACAGCATCCTTAAACCTGCAAAGACACCTTTCTCTTATCGAAGACTGGTGTAATGCTTGGCGCATAAAGGTGAACGAAGCCAAATGCAAACACGTAACCTTCACTCTTCGACGAAACTCCTGTCCGCCAGTTTACTTCAATTCCATTCCAATTCCTCCTTCAGATACAGTCCGGTATCTTGGCTTACTATTAGACAAAAGATTGACTTGGAACCCACATACAAGACTTAAAAGACAAGAACTCAACCGACGATTCGGACAGTTATACCGACTACTCAACAGAAAATCTGAACTTACAGTTGACAACAAATTATTAATCTACAGGACAATACTGAAGCCCATCTGGACCTACGGACTTGAACTGTGGGGGACAGCTAAACGTACTAACATCAAACGCATTCAATCCTTTCAATCCAAAGTCCTCCGTACAATAGTAAATGCTCCGTATTATGTTTCCAACTATACCTTGCACCACGACCTTAATGTTCCTTTTATTTCAGACCTGATTCCATCCAAATTTTCCAAATTCCACCAGAATCTCATTCATCATCCTAATCCTCTAGCTCAATCCCTATCCAGCCCCACCCATCCATACAACCCACCTAGAAGGTTGAAACGGCAGTGGCCTCGTGACCTCTTATAACATGTATATTGGAGTTCTAGCATTGGCTAGATTCTCCACTCACGTGCTGTATGCTTGTGAATTGTATATGGGTATGAGTGACTATTGTATATATTTTTATTGATTTTATTTTGTATATATGTATATTTTATTATTATTATTATATAAATTTATAGTTTTGTATATATCGTGTGAATGTAGTATGAATGTTGTACGTTATCACTATTAAAAATGTCCTGAATTGGACGGATTGTAATATTGCTCAATAAATAAAAAAAAAAAAAAAAAATCTTGTTAGATTGTAAGCCTCTATTGATTTTTTTTTTTTCAAGATCTTAACTAACACATCTTTCTTTTAAAATATTTACTATTGAATATTTGTATAAGAAAAGTTAAACAAAAATTAAATTCCATGTAGATTTAATAATTAAATTACTTATATTAGGGGGGGGGGAACTCGGGAGTTAGTAGGATAGTATATATATCCCTAACTAATCGATATATATATATATATATATATATATATATATATATATATATATGATAGGATATGTAGGATTATATGTATATGTATAATTTAATAAGTTATTGATGTATGCTAGCGATATATTTAGCGATATATACACAAAACGTCTGTGCTGTGCCAGCCAACTCTGTCTGTATAGGCATTACCCTAATAATAAATAAATACATTTTATTATTAACTAATATGTACTTATTTTGAAAAACAAAACCAAAAACATCCATTAACTCTTGGGATGGGGTTAAAAACATGATTGACTATACATCGTATGGAGTATACATCTAGAAAATAGATTCCCATTTATTCTTCTGATGTATTAGACAACATTATTATTTTATTTTTAATTCCAAAACGTTTTACAGGAATGATTTCCTAATCGAAGGATATAATGACGAAGGCATTAAGAGAGATAGGGAGAAAGTAATCATCATATGCCATTTCATTAATGAGAGAAATCCTTTTAAAGGGTAGCGGTGAAAAGGTATTTCTGATACGGGACTCTAGAGCATATATCATCGCCCGTATGCAAAACGAGTAATCAAAATGTGAACCATAAAAACTACAAGCTATTAGAAATTAATAACGCTTCATACAAATAATTAAATACCTTCCGAACGAAGTATGTAGAGAGTGTGATTGTAATATACCTTCTTATTAATCAAGGACAATTTTAAATTAATTTTTACATGGAATAAATTAATTTTTTCTACGCGCTTAACCCATAGATTTTTATTATTTTGACTCATAAATTGACATTTCATATTGCTCTTCTCAATTTGTATGTAAATTAAGTGTTTGGAAGGGGACAACGAAAGGAAAAGAAGAAGGAACAAAAAATTATAATGTAGCATGCTACAGAAAAAGAATACCATGCGTAGTATATAGAAAAAGTAACCTTCATTAAATTTCATAAATAAACATGGGATTTTGATTTGATTTGAAAATTTCGTTTACTCAGATATATATTACTATTTGTCTCAATGGACTATAATAATTGGGCTGTAAGATAACATTCATACAAAAAAGTATGTAACAGGCATTAATTCAGCTCAAATTTGTACTTCCACATATTCTAATGATTTTGGAGATGGATAGACGTGCGTTTTTCCAATTATTGTTTCATTTATTAAATAATTTTTTAGGAACTCAGATAAATCGGAAACCTTGATTACGTCTTCAATTCAAATTTTAGGAGGAAGACCTTGGTAAAATGAAATAACGTGACCTTCAAATAGTAATTAATTATGTTCCAATCATAAACATCTCGCTGATGTAGACGTTTCAGGGTTGTAATACAATCATCATGAATTTTTTCGTATTAATTAGTATAAATTATTGGAATAACTTAAGTTGAACAATAAACTTTCGAAATGTTGCATAAATAAAATTGTTTATTTATTGACTGAAACTTAAGACCAGTAGAAAACTAAAATTATCTACAGTCTAGAACTAATCAAACAATATATATATATATATATATATATATATATATTAATATTCGGAAATAAAAAAAAAACATTGTGTAATAAATTGCAAGGTTTTTTCTTGACTCAACATTCTTTTTTCATTATTGGAGATCTTTGTTGTTTGTTCATTTAACGACACTTTTTGCTTCCAGGCTAGGGACTACCTTTTTACGTGCCCTCCGAAGGACGGCATAACTATTGGTTTTTTTACGCCCATTTAAAAATCCTAGTTCCACCTGAAGGTTTAAATATGTGACCTTGGGCATAGAAGACTGTTATGTTAGCCACTATGCCTCAGGTGATCCCCTTTGAGATCTTTATACAAGACTAAAAGTAGGAGAATTGAGATTAAATCTGGGTTTAGTGACTTGTATCCCTTGGAAAGGACCGGTTTTCAAAACTTTAATCCCTGATTAGTAGCGATTATTTATATACTCAAGAGCCTCCTTGTACACCCAGAGAGAGGACGGGCGAGGCGAGGCCGACGCTGGCATAGCGCGAGGCGTACTGCGGCCGGCTGAGGGAGGAGGCATGCGCCCGATAAAAGGCCTCACTAATTAATACTCAACTCCGACTCGGCTCTCTCTCCTTTCAATCTTTGTTAATTGCTCCCCTCCCCCCTATTTCCCTCCTATACTACTCCCTCCCTTCCAATTCCGTGTGTGCTCGGTGTGCTCAAGGGTAATTGGAATTATCCATGCCGTTCCCGTGTTCTCGCCCTTCTGGGACCTCTCTCCTCCGCCCAACTTTTTTTTTTTTCACAAATTAAATCCCGGAGAAAGCTAATTGAATCAAATCGTTACCTGCCTCGGTTTTTTCCCCTTCTCCCCACCATCCCACGAACTGAAAAAGCATTTAAAAAAAGAAAAAAATCATTCACTTCGACGTTCATTGTGGTTTATTTTTTAATTAAATTCGTGTTTAACCGTAGATTAATTGCTTTTGTGATAATCTGAAAATTGGAAGGGTTTTTCTTGTTTCGTAGAAGTAATGTATACGCACGAGTTTAAATAGTTTTGTTTTATTTTACTGAGAGATTGCAGTCGATTAGTGGAATAGTCTACGAGGAAACCTACACTTTCCTCAGTTAGAATAATCTCTATTATAGGGTATGTTAATATTAATAAATAATAATTCTATATCATTATAATATAAAGGCACAGTGGTCCTGCTATAACCCACTACAACCTAGTTCCATATATCTT
Organism: Piezodorus guildinii; assembly: GCA_023052935.1. Lineage (NCBI taxonomy): Eukaryota > Metazoa > Arthropoda > Insecta > Hemiptera > Pentatomidae > Piezodorus > Piezodorus guildinii. Next base: position 61,958,011 of record CM041292.1, read on the forward strand.
CCATTACCTACTTGAATCTCAATCTTCCGTTCTAATGTAAATATAGGTACTCTGTAGTATAAATATGTGTATGTCTAAGTGCGTGCTCCAAGTGTATATAAGTATGCATAGATATGTAGATGTATTACATTTGTTGTTGTTGTTATTTATTTCATTATTCTTGTTCTAAGGGGCTCCAGAATAAAGATTTTTTTTTCATTTCATTTCATTACAACCAACCAATATCTACGATTTTCCTTCACATCTCCAACCATCTGATCAGAAGGAGTCCTCTACTTCTCCTCCCATCCAGTTTGTAGTAAAGGAATCTTTAGCATTTGATCGGATATTCTCTCAAAGTGTCAAATCCATCTCATTCCAGCTATATTTACCAATATCATAATCTCTTGTATATGAACATACGTGTAGATGGAGGAAGGAAAGATTGTTATTACAAATAAAAATAAAAGATAAAATAGTTACATAAGGTACCACCATTTGCTTTTAATGATACACTTCATACTGACTTACGTATTCCAAATACAATGAACCATAATCGATTGACTTTCGACGATTTCACGACAAACTAAGTCGTCACATATACAAAATTGCTACAACTGATATCCCTGAAATGATTCGGCGTAGTCTGAAGAGAAGGTGGATGAGGGACCCCCTGACTTGAAAATATAGTTTTGTTGAATGTTGCTTGCTGTAACTTTAGTTACGCGTAAAAAAAAGGCGTTCGGCGAAGATGTGTGGTTACACAGTCTTTCTATTTCCAATAGCATCTTAATTTTCAAATTTTGTTCACACATTGTGTAAAAAATAAATTATATTTCTAACCCTCTTAGCTCACCCTAATAATTTTCAACCTGCTTGGTTCCGTAACTGATGAAAATCCTGGGTTCGCCGATATCTGGTTTCCCAAACAGTTCCATCAGCTCCTCATTTCTTCTCCAAATCCTGTTCTCTGCATCCATTCCATATTTTTTTTAACTCCTTCCTCTCTCAAGAGGTGAGCAAATGTTTTGACTTTCCGATCTTAGTCCATGTTTCACTCTCATACATAACCACTAGCCTTACTGTGTTTTTGCAAATAACCCATGATGGCTCGTTTAGTGAGAAATGTGAACTCCCAATTAAGTTTATATAATTGAAAATAAAATACAATTGCCCATACATATTAATGAGCTTAAGTAATTATTTTGCGAACTTTCTTCTACCACCCAGGCATGGGATGGGAGGTGGCCAAGAACTGCCTATTTCCAAAGGGAAGGGGTCTGGACTCGGCAGTCTGAACCCACCACAACAAAGCTCAAAGAATGGTCCCTCCCCATTGGATTACTAATGGCATTAAGCCCTTATGCTAATATCTCAGAAATGACGCTATATAGTTTAATTGACGCCCGTGTTTGCTTTGGTTATAGTTTTATTAAATTTTTATAGTTTTATTAACTACTTTAAATCGCATTTCCTTGTCATAAATGAGTAGTTAAAAACCTCAAAAATGTTAAATTTCTATATCTCATCAAAGTAAACAAAACCACCTTAAGGGTATTGAAAAAGGTCTCGTAGAACATTTGAAACGAAGAAAGACAATACAATGGGACGATTATGGGACTGCATACATTAATATGAATTTAAAACACTTTTAATACTCCATTAACCGTAATCAGTAAAATAGTCTTCAATTGAAATCCTTTAATTAAAGATAAAAAAAAAAAACATTTATTTAAAAAAGACTCCTGATATGAAAAGGGATTCATTAATTTCGTTAAGCTAATAAATAGTCTTAGATTTATGAATCTATTTATATTCTTGGCATTTATATTTATTTTGACTTATTGTAATTGAGGCAATAAATGTTATTGTATTGCCTTTAATGTTATTTGCACTGTGTTGCCACCTGCGCCCACCGCTTAAGATATTTCATTATTACTCCAAAGGTCCGTGTATAGTTTAAGTTAAAAAATAGTATTTTCAAATTCCCTACGGGAAAAAACATTCAATATTTGCTTCTTATTTGTAATAACAGCTTAGCTTTACCTTAGAGTGTAGTTAATTAAGAAAAATAATTAAGATTGCCCAAAATTTAAAATGACTCTTATATATTGAATGATAAATAATTTTTATTCAAGGACCTATAATATATATAATTATATCAAAATGTATTCTAGTGATAATGAGCTTTGCTTAGGAAGTAATTTTTAAAATTGTATTGTATTTAAAAAGTAAACTGACTCTTTATCACAATGGCTCACAAACTTTGTAATTCATACCAACTAGATGTACCCCGAGTGATCGTCAGATCTCGGCGGATTGCCAAGCCTCGGCCATATACTTAGCTAAAGCTTTTGATTAGGTGTTGTGGAAATTTCATTTCAGACTGTTAATTTATTTGAGTATATGTACCGCTAGATTCTCCACTCAATGTGATGTATCTATGACGTGCATATAGGTATGAGTGACTTCTAGACTTTGTACATTTTATTGATTCATTATTGCATATATATTTTATTGATGTGTAAATGTAGTATGTATGTTATCTTTCACCACTACTATTAATGTCCAAATTGGGACAGATTGTAATTCTACTCAATGAAAAATTGTTGTTGGAAAATTAATTTATTATTAATTCTGGATTATTATTGTAATGAAGTGGATTTCTGAATTCCTCCTCTGATATGGAACTAATAGTTATCTATTTTGACTTCCGACTGGCGTACAATGTAAAAGAGGTCAGATAAGTTATTCCAGCTATAAAAATTATATACCACGCATGTAGAGTAAAATGTATACACTTCAAATTAATTTATTTGTTTAAATAAATATTAGAAAAGCTTAAGTTCTTACGTAGAGCTTAAGTGATAGTTTCCTTGCACCTTTGCTTAATTATATAATTATACAATCATAAGCAAGCACATACAAATGTTGTTATAACCATTTTCTTGCTAAAAAGCCAAGAGGGTGCAACGTTTGCACGTTTGATTTGTCAAGGTTTGGTATATATGAGAACGCAACCTTACAAAATGCTGCTTGTAGAAATCTGTTGTCCTCTTTTTTTTTTTTTTTTTTTTTTTTTTTTTTTTTTTTTTTTTGTATATATTACAATTTGTCATAATAGACAATAATAATAGGATCTCATTCATACAATATAAACAAAAGGAAAGTCAAATTACATAAAATAAAATCAAAGTAAATAAAGGTATTCAATAACAAAATTAAGTAGACAAAATAAATACAAATAAATGAAGTTAACAAGTAAATAAACAAAACATGTCACATTCATACCTATGTACAATATTTACAATCAGCTCGGGAACCCCGGACGGGGCTTGTCCCCCCACTTGTGGAAGGACAAGCAGAGTCCAAAGGATCCCAGCGCCTCCCTCTCAGCCGCATCACTGGTGAGAGCCAGTGGAAGCTAAGTGAGGGCGCCATAGCCACAATCACACCGCACTTGAGAGGAGAATCTGACCAGTGTCAGAACTCCAGCATACATATTTACAATATATCTCGGGGCCACTGCAGTTTCAACCTTCTAGGTGGGTTGTATGGATGAGTGGAGCTGGATAGGGATCGTGCTAAAGGATTAGGATGATGAATGAGGTTCTGATGGAATTTGGAAAATTTGGATGGAATTAGGTCTGAAATAAATGGAACATTAAGGTCGTGGTGCAAGGTATAGTTGGATATATAATTTGGAGCATTTACTATTATTCGGAGGACTTTGGATTGAAAGGATTGAATGCGTTTGATGTTAGAACGTTTAGCTGCCCCCCACAGTTCAAGTCCGTAGGTTGTTGTCCTAAGCGTTCAAGTTTTGATTCGCTGTTCTTTGGATTCAACTATTTGAATTTCTTGCGTTAGAATTTCAAATCGCACCTTTTAAATGTGGATGTATTGATGAAATTATATAAACATAAAAGTCGTTATATAGTAAAAACAGTTATAATTTATACTTTTATCGTTTTACATTACTATAATGTAGTTATAGTTAGACTTATGGTTATTGTTTGATCAATGTCAATTCCTAATGGTTCGAACTCAAACAGAACGCCTAAACCGATTCAAATACACTATAAAAAACAACTAAAACACAACCTCATAAATTAAGCGACTAACTAGGCCATAATTCAGAATAATTTTATGTTTCTGAGACGTCAGTTTCTTTTGGATCGCGGGGTTCCTATTTTTTTTCCTTTTTTTTTTTTCTTTTTCGTTGCCATGATTAACGGCTGTTTTGATCCGCTTCAAGTGTCGCTGGCCCCAGAATGTGAGGCTGTTGGTAGCACGTGTTGGAAGCCATCTCGGTGACACTCTACAGGCGTTGTACATGTATACACAACTATTCCGTGCATATATGATTTATAGATGTTTATAGAGTCGTTTATTCTTTATGTTTTATGTCGAGAAACTTTTCATGGTGGTTATTGTTCTAAAAATGGTATTTACTCCATACAGTCAAAGTTCCGTTTATTTATATATACAATAGATTACTAAACTTGAATATCTTCTTGATGACAAAAAATCAGAAATGATTAATATTTAACTGAATTTATAAATTTGATCTATAAAAATTAAATTAAATTTAAAATTTTAACAAACGTATAAATAATATAAAAATATTAATTTTAAAAATATGGTGCGGTCAATACACGGCTTTTACTTACCTCGGTAAAAATCAATTTAAGAACAATTAAATAAAGTTAGGGTTAAATTTTTTTTTTTAGAGAATTAAATTAAATTCCGTTGGAAACGTATGTTTTAAATTAAATAATAATGAGTCACTTCATATTATACTCTATCACGTCACTTTAAATTATCAAATCTGTATATAAGATAACATTTTTTCTCTAATTATCACCTACACCACTTGTTAGGTATGAAAAAAAAAATCTTAACAAATATTTTTGCTTATCTCCCTTTTATAAAAAACAATATCTCATTTGTCTAATAAAAGATGCACTCGTTTTCGTTTGTATACTCATAACAATAACGATATCTCATTTAGTACTTGTGTACTAAACATTAACTCTTGGTGAACCTTTTCGATTTAACATTAGGTTCCCAAGCAACCTAGGTATACAAATTAGACATTGCCTTGCAAAAAAGGAAGGCGACCTCTACCGGATGGTGTTAAGCAGAGATTATAAATCTGAAGGGTGGTGCCGACGTGCCAGAGACACACAACACTTGGGTGTTTGTTTTCGTTGCTCCCGGCCCATGAGTATGTGTTCCTGTTTTAGTATGTGTGTGGGGGGTTGATATATTTTTTTAAACCCGAGAAGGGCAGGATGATTTAACTATATACAGGAGGCGTTGCTGTCCTCCGCAGTCGGTTTAGTAAATCACACTCCACGGGCCGCAACCCTATCTGGCATCTGCTTCCCATTGTCAGTTATTTTATTTAAAATATATATATATCGGCCGAAAATATTTTCAATACCTTAACTCACAAGAGACGGCACGGTTACTTACAGGTATAAAAGTTGTTAAAAGCTATATCAATGGATTCTCAGCATTACTTATCGGTTTATGGCCGATAATGTTTATGGCATTAATGGCCGATTAATTTATGGCATTACTTATACCTCTGCAACCATTTAAGGGTATTCAGTTCTGTACTAAGCGAGGTTTTCTTTTATATTAGTATCGGTGTTACCTGTAGTGTACTAGCTAGTATAACAGCCTACTATCCCAAGGCCACGGGTTCAAACCCATTAGATGGTCCTAGGATTTGTAAAGGGAGTAAAATATCCTTGGTTATGCTGTCCTTCGGAGGAGGAGTGAAATGGCGGTCTCGATCCTTAGTGATATCAGGTACTCGTTAAAGATCTATATCCTAATTAAACCTGTAAAGGCAAAGTTTAGGACTCCCACAGCAGCATAGAAGGGACGTTAAATGAATCAACAGCGTTACCCACTTTATATATCTTGATTGACCCCAGAAGGTTCTCCCGATCTCAAGGTGATGGCCATTGCAGAGATTAAAAAATAAATATTTATCCTTGCTATTCCTATTTTATCGCTTATTTAATAACGTAAGCTTGAAAGTGTCTATTTCAAAAATGTCTGGGAAATTATTTAAAAAAATATTTATAGTTATACATTTCTTTTTGACAGGGTTTAGATATTGGATGGATTTGATAGCTCAAATCTATTTTGTCATTTTACCTGAGGTTTCTTTTTAAATAGTGTTTAACAATCAGCACTAAAAGAACTAGTTGTAACTTAATATAAAATCGTTGCGATCATATAGGTTGGCCTAGAAATATGATTTTTATTGGAAGCCAACATAATAGAAAAAGACGTATTTCCCTGTATATCACTGAAGCAAAATCTTAATTTGTTGTAACACTAATTATTTTTTATTTTATTTATTTTTTTTGAAGCTATTGAAACTTAAGCTGAAAAGGCGGAAACTTAAATCCAGTCCCAATATGAAGTATACTTTGTACTATATTACTATAGTAGTATGTAAAACTTTGACGTGTGCTAGCCTATATAAGTATAGGTACTTATTTTATTTTTTTTCAAGAAGTACTTTAAGTTAGGTAATTCACACAAAGGCAAACCGCATTATCTATTTTTCTTCATTTACATATTTTCGTAGCTTTCGGCGTTACAAACGCCCTATTCTTCTTGGTTATTTTTAAACAATTATATTAACAACAACAAAACAAACAATCATAGAACTCTTTTTATTTTTATTTTTTTTGTTAAAGTCATTCAAGATATTGAGAATTTTTACGGTTTAATTATATTAGTCATTGAATTTATAATGGCCCAAGCTTTACTTGCTTATCGAATTTCAAATCTAAAAGTAACTCATTAAAATTGTTTTCAAATATAATAAAAAAAACAATTTATATAATGGATTCTTTGTTCTCTCTTCATCAATTGAATTGTTAAAGAATTTTTTTATCTCATTGTTTGTTGTTATCAATATAATTGTTAAAAAAAAAATACAAAAGATTTGGCCGTTTGTGACGCCGAAAACTACGAAAATACGTGAATAAATAGAAACAGATAGTACGGACTGTCTTTGTGTGAATTCCCTTACATACATTTTTTTTTTTCATTATGCATTCTGCACTATATTTCTTGTTGAATTAAATTCCGTGACCGTTTTAGCAGGTGTTGATATATCGCTAAACAAGTGCTCTCGAAGGGGGGTATAAACGAATGAAATTAAGCGAGTGTTACGGTAAACTGCTGGAGTCACCTGTTGATTTTAATAATCGTCCGAGGTTTAAAATAAAAGAAAAAAAAGGTGGCGGTGTGTAGAGGACGTGGTCGGTTTGTCAATTCGTTAGCCATACCCCGCAAACCGATCAGTTGCCTTTTCTCTCTTAATTAGCTTAGCTTCCCTTAAATGAAAATTTTCAATAGCTGTCTAAACCTGTTTACAAGAAAGAACCACCTCTGGTATTAATTTACTCTCTTCATATTGTTTGGAGGAAATTAATTTGTCAAATATATTAAATTAAAACATTTATTCCGCGTTCAAAGATCGAACCTCGTTGTCTTATACTGTATATCCTCTTCATGTAAACAGATATTTTAACAAAACACTGGACATGAAATAGTGTGGAAAACATTACTTCGATCCCGAAAATTGTTGTGGTAAATATAAATGGTAGTATTAAACGGAAGGTATTATGAAAATACAATTGTATAATACGAGTATCGGGCATTTACACAGGCTCGGACCGCCATTTTACGCACCCTCCGAGGGATGGCTTATCCAAGCATTTTATATTCATTTTCAAAAATATTTAAGACATCTTTCGTTTTTGAATTCGTGACCTTTGGCATCGAAGGCTGTTAGCTTCCACACCACAGGAGACACAATACCTGGGATGGTGTTCAATTATTTTTACCTATCTAAATGGGCTGGAATCGCCACTTTACATCTTGTAATTTCCATTTTTTTGCAATTATCTCCCAAAACGACTTTTTTATTTTGGTCAAACTCATAATATCAATGTAAAATTAAATTGATTTTATTTTGAAGATATATATATTGCCATATCAGAAACAGAGTCTGACGGGGCCTGAATCCAAACATGTATCTAGAATTAGAATCTAGGAAAGACATAAAAAAAAATCTGCATACGTATTTTGAACACTATAAGTTTGACATATTAGTACTTTTATGTATTATTCTACTTCTTCTGTCAAAAAACTTAAAGGTTAGAATTTATAAAACTATTATTCTTCCGAGGGGAGCGTCCCACGGGTGGCGGATGTGGGGATGGTCGGTGGAATTTCCTCGGAAGCTCCTCCCGGCTAAGTCCGATGGACTCGCTGACCAACAATGAGAGCGGCCCTCCAGGCTTGCTGGAGGGTGTGACGTAGGTTCGAACGCCCTACTCACATATTTTAGTTCACAAAATACCACAAACAGTCATGGATTCCTCTGAGGTAAAACGCCCATCATCCGGAAGCAAACTAGTCCCCCGTTCGGGTCTCCGGGTGGGGACTGCTTCAGAGGAATCTAGGCGCAAGATGAAAAGTAGAGATCTAACAATTGGGACGTGGAACGTTAGAAGTTTAAATACGGCAGGTGGGTTAAAGTCGGTCGCGAATGAAGTTAAGGGTTACCATTTAGATATCGTTGCATTACAAGAGGTTCGCTGGCCAGGGGAGGGTTCGTTAACAGAAGGAAAGTATACTATTTGGTACGGGGGGAGCGGTAATTATTGTTTAGGTACCGGGTTTCTGATTAGGAATAAATTTCTTTCCGCATTACGGGATGTACAGTTCTTTAGTGAAAGAATATCGGTTGCTATATTTCAGGGTCGTTGGTATAAAATCGCGTTTATAAACATTCATTCTCCCACCGAAGATATTGATGATGAAGTAAAATGCGAATTTTATGATAAACTAGAGTCGGTTTACGATAAGTTACCGCGAAATTACATTAAAATTATACTAGGTGACGCGAACGCAAAGGTTGGAAGGGAAGAAGTATATCGTCCTACAATCGGTAAAGAAAGTTTGCATGAATATAGTAATGATAATGGGACCCGACTAATAAACTTTGCCATTTCGAAAAACCTAATAATCAAAAGTACTACGTTTAAACATAAGGACATTCATAAGTATACGTGGACATCGCCGGATGGACATACTCGGAATCAAATAGATCATATTTTAGTACAAAACAGATGGCAAAGTAGCATAATTAACGTGAGATCGTATCGTGGTGCAGAATGCGGATCTGATCATGAATTAGTAATCGCGAAACTTCGACAAAAACTAAATACAAAAAAGAGAACACCGAACTATATTCATCCCGAGAATTTTGATGTTGTTAAATTTAACAACCCCGAAATTAGAAAACAATTCGCGATAGAAGTAAAAAATAGGTTCGATGCTTTGGAATCTTCAGACGAGGAAAACGAAGATGTAAACAAATTGTGGGAAGGGATCAGAGATAATATTAAAGAGGTCGGTAACTTATGTCTTGGGAAAATCGAAAATAAAAAGAACAAACCTTGGTTCGACAGGGATTGTCAAAATATGTGTGAAAAAAGAAAAACCGCTAAGGTGAATTCCTTAAATAATCCAAGCGATAATAATGTGGCTTACTTTCGGTTAGTAAAAAACGAAACTTCAAAATTCTTAAAAAATAAGAAAAGAGAGTATCTTAAAGGCAAAATAATAGAAATAGAAAAACACAGAAGCGAAAATAACGTAAGAGAGATGTACAAAGGTATAAACAAATCGCGTAAAAGATTTGAACCTCTATTGAATGGGGTTAAAGATGCGAATAACAACATAATTGCGGATCCGACTGAGATATTAAATAAATTTAAACAACACTTTGACGGCATTCTAAATACGGAAAATAATAATCAATCACCCCCCTCTGAATACCAGAGCGCTGAACCATGGATAGACGCACCGAGTAAAGAGGAAGTTAAAATGGCGATAGGAAAATTAAAACGGCATAAAGCTGCAGGAAATGATAATATCACGAGTGAATTAATCAAAGCGTGTGGAGAAGCGGGCGTTTCCAAATTACATGTTTTAGTTAAAAAGATCTGGGAAAATGAAAAAATACCCGAAGAATGGAAAGAATCAATACTTATTCCGATTCACAAAAAAGGACCGAGGACGGATTGTAACAACTATCGTGGGATCTCTCTTCTCCCAGTATGCTATAAAATATTCTCGTCAATACTAACTAGCCGAATCACGGAATACGCTGAGGAAATTATCGGAGACTACCAATGTGGTTTTAGGCGGAATCGCTCGACTATTGATCAAATATTTTCCTTACGTCAAATATTAGAGAAGAAACTGGAATACAACGGTGTAGTCCATCAACTTTATATAGATTTTAAAAAGGCTTATGATTCCATAGACCGTCAGAAGCTATATAACATCATGATTGAACAGGGGATACCTAAAAAGTTAGTAAACCTAGTAGAGATGTGTTTGTCGGAAACATTTCATAAAGTTAGAATCGGTCATAATTACTCCGAGAGATTTGAGGTGCGATCGGGTTTGAAACAGGGTGACTCCCTTTCACCTGTTTTGTTTAATATAGCCTTAGAATATGTTATAGAAAAGGTGATGAGTACGGAGAAAGGCTTAAATATGGGTGACAAGATTCCGGTTTTGGGGTATGCCGATGATTTGGTACTGCTAGGTGAAGACACGGAAACCATACAACTAAATACAAGTGTGTTAATAAAAACCGGTAAACAAATAGGTCTCGAATTAAATACCGATAAGACGAAATATATGATTAGTTGCAGAAATGGTGGCGATCTTGATGATATTAATATTTCAGGTCATACTTTTGAACACGTAGAGAAATTCAAGTATTTAGGTTCAATGATAACAAGAAAAAATGAAATCCAGGAAGAAATAAAGTCCCGGTTAAAGGTGGGAAAAGCGTGTTATTATTCGGTTGCTAAATTGCTTAGCTCGCGGCTTCTGTCTAAAAACTTAAAGGTTAGAACTTATAAAACTATTATTCTTCCAACGGTTCTTTACGGATGCGAAACGTGGCCGCTTACTTTGAAGGATGAACAACGGCTTAAGGTTTTCGAGAATAAGGTACTGCGTAAAATATTTGGTCCGAAGAGAGATGAGGCCACTGGGAGTTTAGAAGGTTGCACAATGCGGAATTGCGGAGTTTGTACCCTGTGAATATAATTGAGTTGATAGCATCGCGGAGACTCAAATGGGCGCGTAAAGTTGTTGGGCTTAGTGAGGAACGGATTCCGAGAAAGTTGGTATTCGCTGAACCGACTGGTAGGCGTCCGAAAGGTAGGCCGAAGCGTCGATGGGAGGATTGCATTAAGGCTGATCTCGGGAACTTGGGCTTGACCGGTGAACATTGGACGAGTCTGTGCAGGCGAAGTTTAGTGGTATCGGCATCGAACCTTCGGGTTCGGTAAGCCTATTATTATTATATTATTATTATTATTCTTCCGACGGTTCTTTATGGATGTGAAACGTGGCCGCTTACTTTGAAGGATAACCAACGGCTTAAGGTTTTCGAAAATAAGGTACTGCGTAAAATAAGTACTGAGTAAAGTTTTTGGGCTCGGTGAGGATCGGATTCCGAGAAAGTTGGTATTCGCTGATCCGACTGGTAGGCGTCCGAAAGGTAGGCCGAAACTTCGATAGGAGGATTGCGTCAAGGCTGATTTCGGGGGCTTGGGCTTGAACAGCGAACATTAGACGAGTCTGTGCAGGCGGAGTTTGGTTGTATCGGCATCGAATCTTCGGGTTCGGTAAGCCTATTATTATGATTACGTATTATTCTATAAAAATAATGGTTTTTAAAAATACAGGATGTTTTCTTTTCACGATAGTTAGTGATATTTCTGTAGGATTACACTTTTTTCTATGAATTTTTTTTCTTATTTATTTTTTTTTTCTGATTCCTATTAACAGTGGTGTTTAGGTTCGGCTTTGAATCAAAATTGGTATTAAAACTGAACATATAGTTTATTTACATTTATTTCTAAAACCTGTATTTCAACTGCCCCTGAAGGTTCTTGTGCTCAGTACATATAGAAATTCGTACTGTTTCTATACCAAAGACCTTGCAATGATGTAATTTGGCTGAGATCACACTCAGCTGCCATGTTCTTCTCCATTTTCGGATACCAACTTTATAGAGACCGGGAATACCCCAGGAGGGGTCTCTATACCCCAGGTTCGCCCCATAACAGAATGATAAATTATTTGGCCATATTATTTATTTTTACAAACTTTTAAAAAAAGCTGTAAGATGTTTGATTCCCCCCTTTAAGGATTTTATAGGATGAAAACCATACAGCTAGTGGCACCCGCAATTTATTAGCAGTGCTAGCCAGGCACGAGATAGTCATCATAACCAGTGACGGTGCATTCTAAAATACCCTCGCGTCCCCCCTAGTGTCCATAAACCCGACAACTTGCTGTCCGTTTGACCTTTCGGAGAGAAAAAAAAAAAAAAGTGACGGTATAATGACGGATTGTTTGAGAGGCCTGGAGGTGTATTAAGGGAAAAAAAGCCGAAATTGCCGGTGCTAGGAGAGCTATAGGATAATGCTAGCAAAGAGCGTGGTGTTGGTATGTAGATTACAGGTTACCTCTGGTCCCTCTTCAATTACCACCGGCCTACAGAGCCAATGCCTCAGGGAAAGCTGTAAATATAAAATACATCCTTCCTAGCCGCGCAGGATTGCGGGGTTCTGCTGCGCAATAAAATTTCCACCATCGTTACCAAAGGGGCTTCGCATTACTTCGCGTTTCTGGGCGATTTTGGATATATATATGTAAATCATTGAGTCAGTTCTTATGGAAACGGCTTAGGAAGAATTTGAAAGTACCATCTCCTCAACGCGGTTTTCTCTAAAATGATATTTTAAAATATATTTAAGGCTAATAATTATTTTCTCACACTACCTATCCTTAGCTAAAGATGCTTGGAGTTTATTTAGAGACATTCTCTTATTCAATGTTAGGTTCAAAATTAAATTTAAAAAAATAATAAAAAAACAATAAAAAAGAAAGAAAACTGTATTACGCACGAATGGAAGTTGTTTTACCCCACAGTTGAACAATTCATTAATTAATCTATAATGAAAAAAAAAGATAATTCAAACCGAAATCATCAGCTATTATTAAAAGTCTATCTATACTATTAATAGTGTTTATTTATAAATTATATACATAAATTTTATTTTATCTGTGATCATCAGACCAGGGTCCTCTACATTTTTTTATTTTTATTTTTACAAATACCAATGAGCAAACGAAAAAACAAAACACAAAACTTTATCCAAAGACAATAAGAAACTAAAATAACTACTTTTACCTGTAAATTAAAAGGTATTATAAATTAAATAATACTACACAATATATAGAACAAGTTTTACTTCTGTACAGGAACTATCGAATATGAAAAATCTCGTTGTTCGGATTCGATACTTCGCTCTTGCATGCGGACGATACGACTTTTGGCAAATTGTCGAATTTCTATCCCCTTTAGAATTCCCTGAAGTGCCTCGAATAAAGTATCGAATATAGCCAATTTTAAATATATTACTTCGATTTACTTGCTTTTTTTATCTTGCTCTCTTGAAAAGTGCCAATTTTCATATTCGATGTTTTAAAATGGATTTTGTTTGTATTGAGGATGTATAGTCGACTGTAGAAACTATTATAGGTGGAATAGTCAGGAATCAGTCATTTTTTAATTCATCAGGAATCAGTTTATGCTTGGACATGGCTCAGTAATGCCCTGATGATGGCTCACAAGCTTGGGCCGAAACGTTGGCAAAATTAAAAACTTTTCAAAAAATGACTGATTCCTGACTATTCCACCTATAATAGGATACTTGTATGTTTTATTTATTCAGTTTTTTCTCATCCTTATGACTTAAATTATGTGATAAGTAAATGTGTACACTTCCAGGGACTAAGATGTTTATCGTGAAATGCCTACCAATCTTGCCCATTCATAAAATTAATATATACTTTTTTACTATGAACTATTTTAAAAAAACGTGTCTTTCAAATTATTCGGATTAACAAGGAATATAACAACTTTTCCCATAAGCAGTGCTTCTCATAAGATTTTTTATTTAAAATTGATTTATTTGTTTTTTAATAAATAAAAAACAATTAAATCAATAAATAGTGGTTACATTTGTAAATAAATTGAAGGCGCCATGTATGTTCATTTATTAGCCACATGTATGCAATTACATCCGCAGAATTTTCGTTTGGGAAGGATTGAAGTAAGTAAGTGAGTTGAAAATATGAGCTATATTTTTCGAAAACATCTAAAGGCATGTTGGTTGGAAATTCAAATAAAAACTATCTCTCTCTTATACAAAAATGTATATATATTTTTTAATTGTTTTTTGTCCCACTAACTTTAAACTTTATGGGAGGGGTCTCCTTAACCTCCTTCCTCATCTCATTGCCTTCGTCCATACACGGATGTGTTTATGTTTATGAGACATCTCCTATGTACTGTAAAATGTGATTAAAAATTCATTTATAGAAATTTGTGACTCTATTATTAAAAAATACTGCTAGTGAAAGGAAAAAAAAAACGTGTAACAACATAGAGTGTATATAGAAAAGCAATTTTTGAAACTAGGGTTGTCAAGAATATATAGATCCCAAAGTAGGGACATTTTTAACTTTAAGGTCATTGTGGACAAGGTAAATTGCATTGTGGTTTAAACGGAGGATTTCGGATTTTCAATATTAGATACTTAAGATATTAGGGGATGCAGTGGTGTACAAATTTCCTTAAAATCAGATTTTTTGGTACTTAATTTTCTTGATAAAACAACAATTGAGAAATATATTATTTTTTGAAGCAATTAAATATAAAAGGGTTGTATGGTCTACTTATCCACTCAAATTTTCCTCTATAGCTCTTTGGAAGCAAGTGGTATTATGTGTTCTGTACATCCCCTGATTTTCTCTTTTAATAGCGGTAGATGTAATCTTTTCAAAATTTAAATAATTAGTATAATTTTTAATAACTCTTGAAGATAGCTATAAAGATACCATTGCCGCAAAGAAAATAAGAAGATCTTAACAGACAATAGTCTATCATTAAATATTACGTCATCACGAAGACAGAGTCTATAATTAATCAAATAATCACCTTAACATCTTAAATGTTTTGTTTTTCTTGTGATTTATTAATAATTTTGTACAATTGATAGAAAATCTATTGCGAAACCTATTTCACATTTAAATTTTCCAAAGAAAAAAAAAAAAGATAAAATAAACTCGGTCGTATTTAAAACAATTACAACTACCAGGAAAAAAAAAATTAATATTTCTATGTATTAGTATGATAATTACAGCCTGTTATATACAAAAATATAAGTCAAAGTTCATTTTTTTATTGTTAAAGGAAGAAAAAGATTATTGAAAACAGATTTAGCAACTACATGTAAACAAGATAACTTTTCCGTTTCTAATTTTATCTTCCTAAACAAATATTAAACCAGGAAAGGTTCACTCTTCCTTATTTCAAAGACTGGACAAGTTGTAAAAAATGTA
The DNA here is from genome assembly GCA_023052935.1 of Piezodorus guildinii. Classification (NCBI taxonomy): domain Eukaryota; kingdom Metazoa; phylum Arthropoda; class Insecta; order Hemiptera; family Pentatomidae; genus Piezodorus; species Piezodorus guildinii. Next base: position 61,973,542 of record CM041292.1, read on the forward strand.
TAATATATTTATATATATGTTTTATTAAAATATAAGAATTATGTTAGGTTATAATCATTAACTGTTTGTGACTAGTAGTACTAAAAAGGTTGTTAGGAGGTTATTCCTTATTGTTTTTCTGTGTGCTTTGATTATTTTTTAAAGAGAGATTCGGTGATATACATTTTCTTTTGACTACTTTCCAATTCATAATCTCTGTTTCTTTTTACGCAATAAATATTAGGCAATGAAAAAAAAACAAAAAAAAAAAAAACCGCTGCAAATGATCACACAATGGTTTATTAATTAAAAATAACAATATTAGGGTTTAATTGTTTATATAGCTTAATTGCTGATAGGCAATTTAGTAATATAAAAAGCAATAATTCAAAGGATAATGTTCACTACTACTGATTTCAAAACGATATATCTCTGCTAGATTTGAACCAATTTCAATGATTTTTTTTTTTCATTTAGTAGAAAATAGGGAGCAGAACCTTATTGGAATTTATTTATATATTAATTAGGAGAAACGGATTTTTTTTTATTCTTTTTTCGGAATCTACGTATCTTAATACGTTAGCCATCAAATTTTTAGGGGGTGTATTTTTCATTATTTTATAATTGACCATTGTGAACACTTAAATTTCTATATAATATAATCAGAAGCCATCGTTATTAGTAAAGAAAATTATTTATAATGTATCATTTAAGTTTGCTCCACATGATAGATATTCTTAAAACAGCCATAAGCTATAATTAAATAATTTAAAATTAAGAGAAAACCAGATCGAGTGAAAAGTTATCCTGGAAAGACGGGAATTGGCATTGGAACAGTTTAATTAGCGGTGTTTACCTGGTCGGTTGGGAGGGAATGTGAGAAATATCTTTGAGCCAGGTTCTCAAGGATTCTTCCACATCTCGACCATCCTTATAATAACTGGACCCGACCCAACTCGCTAAATTTTATGGATTTATCTTTTTAGCAATAAGGAACCAATTACACCGAACAGGACTATAGAAAGTAGTACAGAAACTGAAAGGTTCAACTTTGGCGTGGGAAGTAAATCTGCATGTCATATATCTACACATTTTAATATACATTCCTCAGATAAAAATTTTCCAAAAAAAAAAAGCATTCCTAAGATAATATAAAACCTATAATAATGAAACGTCGACAGTGATGTTTGTAAGATTTCTTTCTTTTTTTTAACCATAGTGTTTATATTCGCATCTGTCAACTTACATCGAAGAAGTCAATTGTTGAATTAAACTTTTTCTTTAAATACTGTATTTTTTAAAGAACAGTTGCCATTGCTGTATTAATTGGCATTTAATTGCCCCGTGACCCAAATTAATATATTTTTTTTTTTGCCTGGTAAATAAGGAGACTTCTGAAATTAGTCCTACTTGGTAATTTTGAATCTATCCATACACAGCTCTATCTCTTCCAGCATATAGTAAGGATCCGCCGTAATGTTTGATGACCTTCGGCTATAACTGGAGTTGATTTGGTTTAGATCACGTTTGACCGCAAGGTTTTGCTGGGTGTGCGAGCCCGAAGGTGTCCTGTTGTCCTGTCATTGCTGGACTCGAATCCGTGATCACGATGTTAGTATTCCAAAGCCCTGTTCACTGAGGAACCCATATATATTATATATATATATATATATTATATATATATATATATATATATATATATATATATATATAATATATATATATATATATATATATATGTATATATATATATATATATATATATATATATATATATTATATATATATATATATATATTATATATATATATATACGGGTCTTAAGATTCAGTCTATTAATAAGCAATTTTATTTAAGCTACGTTTTGAGAATTTATTGTTCTCATATTCATGCCCTAACAGTAGAAAAAACCAAAAAATCAGAATATTAAAATTTGTATACAATAATTAATAGATGATGTTATTGTTAGAGAAACAGAAACCATTTTAGAATCAATTTAAGAATGCATTATACAATTCCAATTGAGATATCTATTTAACTACTGTAAATCTATTAATTGTACTACGTATTCACAAATTTATTCAAAAATGTTTTCTGTGTCTCTAACAATAACATTATCTATTAATTATTGTATAATTATTCTCCCAGGAGTTTACACCACGAGGCCCAGGGCCTTCACGGCCTGTCGCGCCACTGGAAGAAGAAGAGTCTAAATAAATTGTCTTATTTATTTACTAAACCTTAACTTAATCCGTAGAATTACATACACACACACACACACACAGTAGATATAATTATATATGAGCTAATGTTGTTATATCCCCAAAATTAAAATATTTACTGTGCACCAATTCTATACTAGTTATTTTTATTCGACTGTTTGTTTGCATTCCCTCACCTCTTAATTGCTTTATGCACCTTTGTTTATATTGGGGTTGACAACCTTATTAACTATATCTTGATTATAACAGTCTATCGACCTATAAAGTAAGGTAAACATTTATGCATTTACTTATATTTATCAGAATTCTAAGACATATTGGCTTCTTATTACATGTTTCCTATCTCCCCATCTACAACGATCCATTTATAAGCCCCAATCATGTATTACAACACTTTAGGAATGTCAGAAGATTGGCGGTGTAACCTTTACCATGTACTAATTAGAACTGGTCCGATATCTTGGATCTTGAAGAGTGACTCACATGGAATCCTCGTGCAGGGCAAAGACGAATAAGAAATGCCCGTCTGTAGCTTTAAAACGATTTAAGTGTCATTTAACCTTAGCTTTAGTATTTAAAGAAAACGTCTCTTTTCAAATCCGAAGCGCAAAAAATTCCTTCTTTTAAATTTAATAATAGGTTATTGCTATCAAATGATATCTATCTTACCATGGAACGATAGTAATAACTAGTATACCATAGAAGGCAGGTGAAAGACGGTAGATTTTATTCTACGAAAAATGACAACACAATCTTGTACATAAATTGCTGTAATTAATCATTTTAAAGTATAATCTTCTGTTTAATGAATAAATGTTTTTGATTATTCAGTTTTCCAAGTCTCCGCGCGAGGTTTGTCTGATAGGATAAAAGGGGTTCTGCGTTCCCCTTACAGCAGCTTTCCCTCTTCTCAGAACCCTCTTCCAAATATCACTCTTGCTAGGCCGAATTATACATTAACCCTTTGAAACACATTATCATTCCTTCCCTATCTAAGTTATTTTGGTTTCTTGATCATATCAAATTTCAGAATTTGATGTATTAATAGTAATGATTTTTTATAGAAAAAAGGAAAATGCGATAATGAATATAGAAAAAAAAATATCCAATAAGCTAGAATAAAAAATACTATATATCGATTTCCAAAAGGTACTATATCCTTTCTAGAAAATCTCAAAAATCTCTCATTACTATACTATTAAACAGGGTGTCAAGCAACAGGGAAAATCGGGAAAACCGAGAAAAGTCAGGGATTTTAAAAAAATATGAAAAAAATCAAGGAAAAGTCAGGAAATTTGTTTTTGGGTCAGGGAAAATGGTGCCTAAATAATATCATTTCTTCTTCACTCTGAAAAAAGTTCCAATATGCCTACTTGTTGTGATGTTGCAAATACCATGAATCGATTTTAATATTTAATTTCAAAAAACGACTGGAGTGCTGTGGAGAAGAGTAAAGTCAACCTTCAGGTGAACGAATTGGAGGCAAAAAAAGCAAAACTGCTCCAAGAAGCTCTTCAGAAAGCTGAAGATTGGCTGCTGAGATTCAAACATTAAGCAAAAGCTCTTAAAGTGTTTATAGATATATTGATTGTAAATAATTTGTAGTCAGATTTGTAAATATTTATTATTACTAACAGCAGTATTCAAGTTCATCATAATCCATTGGTAAGTCAACTTGAACAACTACAATCTCAGCTAGTATCGGGTAGATATAGTTCAATCTTATCGTAAAGTAATTAGTCATTATATAAATATATTATTATATATATATATATATATATATATATATATATATATATATATATATATTTTTTTTTTTTTTGAATCTATTATATCAGGAAAGGTCAGGGAATCTCTTTTGGCGGAATTGCTAGACACCCTGTTAAACCAATTTTTTTGATTCCTTTGGCATTAAAATCTATAATTTTTTTTTACTATATTAATAACAATATAACTAAGTTATGGAATGAAATGTTTTAGTGTAATTTTGTACGAAATTAAATGTGTAATTAGGACCTTTAGAAAATAATTGAATTTCTAGATCGCGTTTATAAAGGACTGTTCATTGGATAAAATCAAATAGAAGATTTATATAAAACTTAATGATGAGAATACAAAATATGGCAAAACATCAATTTCGTAAAAAAAGTCGTTTAGTGCCTAATGGAAATCAACCTCTCAATTGACAGATATCTATATTTTAGTCAATCTCAGTTTATCAATCTTAATTTTTATGTTTATTTTATTTACTTATTTATTTATATTTCACATCTGCCAACCATAAGTTTTATAATTTTAATTACTTGCTTATGTAACTAATATGCTTTGTTAATAATGATATTAATCTCGAACACACATTTATATTTTTTTCTTTAAAAATTATTCGAGTTTTAGTAATTACTTAATTGTAGCTATTTGTTTTGTTTTTTAGTTTAGCCTTTTTCGCACATTTGAATGTGTTGTACTTTTACTTTTAATTAAGATTATAAAACAATACAAAAAAAATTGTTTTTCATAAACCAGAATATGTAATACTGTTATACAGAGCATAGCGAAATATAATGTCATGGATTAATTTAAATCCCTTTTGAAAATTTGAAATTAACCTCAATAAATTAGATTTTTTATTGCACTAAATCAATTTTGTCTTCATCTTTAGGGTCATGAAATCTCTAGTGCTTGTTGAAATAATAACTTAAATATTTTTGTCCTAAACAAAATGTTCTTTTTTCTTTTATACACCCTTAAGAAAAAAAAAAAAATCAGAAATAAAACATGTCAACATTAGTTTTCAAAATTAAGTATATAATAAAGCAGTTTCAACGTGTTTTTTTCTTTGAGGACAAAACGCAAAATAATGTATAAATATTTTAATAGGAGAGCTGCCAATGGGTAGTATTCTTACATGTGAATCATGACAGTAAGTACATCTTGTATCACATTTACTGGATGTATATCATTATGCAGTTGTAAATATCAATGAATATAATTTTTTTTTTTAATTTAAATTATTTAAAAAAACTGCAAATATTCATGTTTATTAATATTATTAGTTACAAAACATTCTTGTAAAGTTCAAAAAATAAAATATATATAAGTATAATTATTTGTTTTAAAACTAAAGGCAAATCAAGAAACAAAGGAAATAAAAGGTCAACAATTCAAATATAATTAACTCTTGCATGTATTGGTAGGTAAAAGTAAAAACTTCCCCTGCAAATTTGATTAATTTTTTTCTTTAAGTACATGAGATTTTCTTGTATTTTAAAGTGTATCTGATTAAATAAAATAAAAATAGAAATATTCTTTTCTAACTTATATTTTTTTGTTGAGAGAAGACGGTTGTTAGGAAATAAAACAGATAAAAGACGGAATGATGAAAAAGCGGCTGACAATGTGTGAAGAATCTTGAGGGGCCTAATATTGTGTGGAAACTAATTAAAGCATGGGACACCTAGCGGGAGCCACTGTAATTAATTCTACCCCTTCCCCTCCTCAGGGGCACTAATTAATTTTAAAACTTTTATTAAAATGAAATATAGTGGCCGTGAGGGGGTGTTTGTTCTCCGGGAAATTAGAAAAGGGGTGTCATTTACAGAGTCCTATCCAGCCCCTATGAAATATGTTATTACTTTGCTTGACTGCTTATTAAGCTCATATTAAACTTGTACCAAACTCTGTCTTGTATAATTAATATTTACTTATTTCTTAGCTCCTATCAGCCTCGTCTTTCCCCTCTTTGTCGGCCCTGTCTTCCCGTTACATCCTCCAAAGCGTTCCTGTCCCAACAAACATCATCTGTTTGTTCGAATTAAGTATTATTTTGGTTTAATGAATAATAAAGTAGAGGTTTTTAGTTTAATAATTATTCATATATTTTTTTTACTCTCAAAATATTGATTTTCATCTGTCGAAAAGGTAAAGACAATCAGCTAATTTAAGCAAGCAGTGGAAATACGTGTAAGACATGAGGAAGGATCGGTACACAGCAGTACGCCTTCCTTGACCTGATCGAATAATTAATTAACGTTGGAGATCTCAGATCTAGTGGCTTTTTAGTATTCTCCTCGAATTCATGGCCATGTCTCTTATAAGTATGATGATATGTCTCGGTGAATTATTATAAAATCGTATATAAAGAGTCCTTATGTGGTCGTTAACTGCTAGTAAGTGTAAGTCAATGTGTAGGGTTTTGTTAATAGCGTTCCAAGATGCATTTGTTATGAGTTGTAAAAATTGGATTGGAAAATTCCAAGCTTTTTTTGCTATTTACTTTTTGTTTTAGTTTTTATTTGGAAGATTTGGAAAAAAGTGAATAAAGTAGTTTAAGGCGTTTATTGAGCGTCTTTCGATTCATTTTTGCTTCAATTGAAACTATCTTTTAAAAAGTTATTGTATTTGTATAAGAATTTTTATTTCTGAATTCCAATAACAAATTATATAAATAGCGTCCTAGATTCAGTGTCTGATATGTAGAATCTGTATTATTTAAATCCCAACGGCTTTGCAAGAATGTAATAGGGCCAAAATCTTACCCAAATACCTGCTTCTTTCTATTCCCAACTATATCTCTAGGGATCACTTGTAGCTGGGTGGCTAGCGTAACAGCCTCCCATGCTAAAGGTCACGGGTTCAAATGCGCAGGTGGTCCTAGGATTTTTAATGGGAGTTAAAAATCCTTAGTTACGCCGTCCTTCGGAGGGGACGTTAAAAGGTGGTCCCGAGCCTGTGCGATGTCAGGTACTCGTTAAAGATCCTATCCTAATAAAACCTGTGTAGGCAAAATTTAGGACTCCCACTGTAGCATCGTCCGATTAGCCATAGTAGCATAAAGTGACGTTAAATAATAACAAAGATTACCAACTATATCTCTAAACTTGTGGGTGAAGTACACTTATTACGATAGTAATAATTAATGAGTACTAGTGAATTTATCAATTTTTTTTGTATGATAATGACTGAGGAAACCATATTAGAAAAAAAAAAAATAGTCCCTGTAGTTATCAGATTTTTAGTAATTAATAATGGGCTAAGCGAACCCAAAGGTTCGATGGCGATACTACCAAATGTTGCCTACACATTTAGTCCATGATCACCGTCCAAGCCTTAGCCCTCTAGATCAGACAATCATCCTACAACACCTCGGACGCCTACCAGTCATTTCTGCTAAAATTTTTAGCATTCATGCCTCACCGATCTTAGCAACTTTACAGGCCCTTAATGCTATCAACTCAATTATACTGACTATGAGTACAAGCTCCATAATTCCGCGTTGTATAACCGTATGAATTCTCCAGTAGCCTCATTTCACTTTTAACCTAATATTTTATTTCGTAACTTATTCTGGAAAACTTTAAGGCGTTGCAGATTATTATTTAGTTAAGAATTAAATAATTCCTTTGATCTTAATTGTATTATTAAATATTCTCTATAATTGAAGAACATTAAAGTTAGCATCATTTAAAATTAAGCTTTCAAGAGGGCCACTTTGTATTGTGAAATTTAATTTAGACTCGATGCCCATATTAAACGTAATTATTTTAAGTTCGGCTTTGGTCAATTTAGTAAATCCATTGCATAGGCCCTGTAGGACTGATATATTCCTTATTATTAATAAGGAATTCTTGGTCTTATTAATAAATAAAACGTGAACACAAGATTGTTTTCACGATTTTTCAATTATGAATTTGAGGCTTCATTGAAATGATTATACCCCTTAGTAGTTATTTTAAATTAGGTTTTGGGTCTCATTCACGATTTACAAATAGTAAAAAGAAATACTATTAATTTACGATTTAAGATAAGTGCTACGTATTATCAATGATTATTATAATATGATCTCTTTTATATTATGATGAAGCATTCAAGAGTGTATAAGTTATAATTATGAATTAAAATAACAACTTGCTAAATTGATATAATAATAACATATAGACCTTAGGATTTATAGGATATAGAATTTATATGACGTGAGATATGTCTTAAAAATTGATATAATTGAACAGTTTAGTATGGCCATCGAATAATTATAAAATTCAGTTAAATTTGCTAAACAATTGTGACGAGAGAAATAATAATAATATATCAAACCATAAATACATAAGAGGGAAAATATTTCTGTTTTTTATGCCCGAAATAATTTTTATGTGTGCGACTGGTGCAAAATACATGTCAAAACTGGCTATTTTGATTAACTGATTTTGACGAAAAAGTTTCTGTACGATCTCGTGCGTATATTTGTCTTAAATATAGAATTTCAGTTTCATAAAACTTTTCGTTTTCGTGCTAGACTTGCCACAGGCGGACACACACATACGTATAAACCTTTTTGCGGGACTTGGTCATTTGGACTTTGGGGTGTATTTACCTAAAACGTGTATTTACAGTGAAAACTCGAATTAAAAATGTTTACTATCGCAATACTTTCCCTTACAATATATTTCATATATAGGTAAGTGGATGTAAAAATAGGATCTTAAAATTCAGTAAAAATATAGTAAAGACATTAGCAAACGTAAAATGAAAGTTTTAAGATTTAAAAAAAAAACGTAGATGCATTTTGAATGGAACCATGTAAATCATTGACTTTAGTTCAGGAATTTCAAACTTATGAGTAAATATAAATCTGATTTTTAAAGATGATTTAAAAATTTATTATTAATAATTGAAATTGAATGGTTATTAGTTTATATGCTGTACCATTTATTATTAAACTAAATATTAAATAGTTGACTGTGAAATGAGTATGAAGGATGTATCTACTCTAACCATCCCATCCTCCATAGATTATTTAAACTATATTTTTATATATGTTCTGGGCAAAATGTCTAAATAATCCTACGATAAGTATAAGAGATTTTTCATTGCTATTCGATTACAGTTGTACTATCCGGAGTATTATTTTACCATCAAGGAAGAATTGATGTTTATCTTATTGAGATTTCCTTTAGTAGATAAATAACAAAATAGGATTTAATTTTTAAAATAGTTCATTCCCATAGCCTTGACTATAATATACATTGCTGTTTAGGAGCTGAGTGGGGACCGATGTAGGGAGCAATGGTTTGGTGGTAATGTTATTAACCAAGACACACCCCTGATGGTGTATAAACCCGCTGCTTATTGGATTAGTAATAATTAATATTAGTGCAATTAACAGATTATTGTATTCGATACAAACCATCTCCTTAATGGGTTTCCGTCACTGGTTTCTGACAATCGGTCTAGGCACCATGGCTTAATTTCTAGATCCCTTTCATGTTTTGACCATTCTCTGCTTTATAATTATGTTTATTTTGGTTCATTATTTTCTATAATGAAATGTTGTAATGGACCGAAATAAAAATTTATATATATCTTCCTAAACATTTAGGACTTATGTTTACGAAGAAGCACAACAAGCGTAAGAAGACTCGTAGAACACGAAAAACGAATACAAAAAATCCGTTCGTCCCGTCGTACAAATAAATAGAAAATTAAATTGTCAACAAAACTAAAAAACAATCATTAAAATAAAGTCAAGAAATAACAGATATGGCGTTTTGAAATTAGCAGTGGTGATAGTCCATTTTGAAACAGCTATACAAACTGTTATACTCTAAGATACTTATTTGGAAATAGCGAACCATTCTGCAATAATATGCAGTGTTTTAATACTGCTCTGTTGCTACTATGAATTAAGAATAACGTGTCGATAGTTAAATAATTTACACAATATAAAAGTTATTATTTACATAAATAACTAAACTAATGAATACATTTTACAATTTCTTTATATTTTTCTCACTGATATTTTAAATTTAATTTTTTTTTTTGGAATTAATATTAAAGAATCATTAGAGATGAGTGGTATTAGTTTCAAGTAGTTCTTATTCCATAGATATCTGATACCTTTTGTATTCTGTTCCAATAATGTCAATAAAATGTCCACTTATAATTAGAGACCTAGAGGTAATCAGTATCACATTTATATGTAAAATTACATACCAAATTTCAATAGATACAATTGTTTTAGCTTCTGTAAGTACTGAGACATAAAAATGTCTCATGTAATAATTCAGAGTACTTATTTAAAAAATAAATAAATCAAAACAGGATGGTTCCATGTTATAGTTATAAAATATTCAAACGCCCAATAATTACCTCAGTATAAAAAATAGTACAGTGCTATAAAGTTTATTATTGTACTGCAATGATATTGGGCTAAGATGGAAGTGTTTGTTTGATGAACTAAGATTTTAAATAATGTTATAAAATGCATTGCATAAATATGTATGTAAATAATGCTTATCAATGTTCATGATTTTTGAGACTACAAAGTATTAGATATTTTATTCATTTAAAAAACAAAATATATATATATATATATTCTAGTACTTCTAGGGGAAGTCTCTTTAGAATAATAATACAGGAAAATTGAAAGAGAACTTAATTGTCATATGTTAAAAAAAAAAAATATATATTAATTTTAAATATAACATATAAAAATTAGTGATAGCAATACATCAAAGATAGCTAGTTATAATTATTATTTTTTTATTTAGAAATAAAACCAATCTGCCACTCTCCTGGGTTCTAAGTATTATAGAACTAACAAATAACTTTCTTCCATTATTTGTGCGCAGAAATAAAATAAAGAAAACTGAGGGAGATTGAGGGAAAAATAATAATAATAACCTTGGCCACATTCATACCTATGTACAACATTTACATACTGTCCATGGTAAATCCGAATCTAACTCTACACTAATTTTTAAATTAAAAATTAAATATAATTTTTTTTTTTCAATTCTTTTTTTTTTTCTTCTTTTGTTTACTACTACATTGGTTATTTTAAACCGTATAACTTTCCTTACTCTAGAAATTCATAGAATATAGTTTTTAAGTGAGGTTGTTATTATACAATATCAAAAAGAAATACAAAAAACAGTGGGATATGGTCAATCGGTGGAGTATTAATAGAGTTTGTGGGCCGGAGGAGGTACCTGCCTTGAGAGTAGGGTCGTGATGGGAACACTTTTAAAACCTGCAATTATCAACTTAGACCGGCACACGCGCAACCCAAGGGCGCATACTCTAGCCGGCGCAGTACCGGTCAACCTGCACATGTACTGCTCAAAGAAAACTAAAATATATTTAATTTATTTTACATAGAGAAAAATTCAATTTTCTGGTATGTTGAGAAAATGCATTATTCCCATTCCTAAATGCATCAGTTCGTTCTAATTTAATAGTAATATGTATACAGTTATTCCAATAAATTCATAATTTGTTCCTGATATAGGATTCAAACACAATGTCTTAGGGATATTTACAAAATATAAAATACAATATATATAAAAATTAGATAGTGTTATAATTTATTCTAAGTATAACCAGTATAGGAAACAATATCGTGGAAAGCTCTATTAAATAAAACGTGATATATTTAAGGAGTCCAGGCATGGAATTGTAGATGTAAATATCTAGTTGCTATGATTTATGTCTACTGGATAAATATCTCATGTTATTTTTTCTTGTAATTTCATTGTCGTATTTAAGAAGCTATATGCTTTTTTTGTTTTGTTTTTTTCATTGAATCTTAGTATATCAGAGACCTTGAAGTATGATCCACAATTGGAGAATTAAAATAAATTCCAACAAATCCCTCCAACTAACCTTTACCTTTCTTAGTAAACCCATGACAGGCCTGCCCTACAGTTTTCTCTATAACACTAGCTTGTCCCTGTTGAACGGATCTGATATCTAGGCCTTCGTAGGTTTTCGACTACTTCGACACTTACTAGACAAAATGTTTTAATCTTTCACTTAACTAAAAAAGCTCATTTACATGACTGTCATAATCATATAATTTAGAACTTTCAGCCCTTTCTCACATCCAATCCCTAAAATCCAAAATTTCACAAAATCCATAATGCTCTTTACTTTGTAACAAAAAAACTCATCTATAAGGACCTTAATGATCCATATGTTGCTGTTTTGGCGCAAAACTTTTCCTCCCAAACTCCAACCACCAGCTTCTTGCTTGTTCCTATAATCCTTCTAGGCATTGAAAAGAAGAATCTTCTGGGCCATGTAGTATGGAATATTTTTAGAGTGCTGCGAATGGGAAGCTTCTCTATTTACTAATAGAAATGTAAATTGCAATAAATATATATATATAAAAAAAGAACCTTAATATAATCTGGCCAATCTGTAGCCCTAATCTCCTGAACACTGCGTCATTGACTGTTATTGCCTGCAACAGAAAAATAATTTTATTCTGTTATTACTTTCATTCTAGGATTTAGTGTGTTATTGGTGAGCTAGTGATTCGATCATGTGGTATGATTGGCTTACAAAAATCTTTGGATATGATGACCAAGGCTAAAACATCTACCTTAAGTTCTTGGAGTATGGTGACAAATCTAGTTCTTGTAGAGTGATCAACTTCCATATTCCATGTTCAATGTTCTTCTAAACATTATTCAGAAATTCTTTTTTTAGTAATTATCAAACAAAACTATGGTGGCGTTATTTGGAGTATATTTAATAAACCTAGGAAAATGTGCTTGTAGCACTTCAAGTATGAACCCATGTTAAAACGAAACTTTTTTTTTTCTCTACTTCCAGTTTCTTCGGGTCAAAAATAGAACAACGCTTCGCTTTCGAAAGCAGAGTGCGTTCGTTGACGGCCTGAGGCTACGGCGGTCGTCCCCTGTAATTACAATATCTGTTGAGGAACCAATAATGGTAGGCTGCCCTCAGCGATCACTATCTCGCGTCCTCTTCTTTTTCTTAGCGAATAATTCCCGATGATTTGTTTCCTAGCACTTAGCACTTATTTCTCGGCATCTGTTTTGTCGATGGCGCCATTTTTCGGTTGTGGACTAAAGCAATAAAAAAATACGAGTAATGCATGATTGCGATGAATATGTTAAAAATGAATAGTATGCAATGCAGTTAAGGAATATTAGTAAGGCTTTCCTCCTGATAGATCTATAGATATGTTTTTCATTAAATGTTGAACTACATCGTTAATGGATAGTTAGAGTGAAACTGTATGAAATCTGTAAACCCTTGGTTACTGATGAGGTTAATGAGATTGATAAAGATAAAACACAAGTAACTTTGATAGAGTCTACAGAAATAATTCTTCGGAAAAGGTGTTAAACAAGATCTCCTTTTTCCAATAAGAGTATAAATCAAAGCCAAAATAGTGACAATTATCATGAACTATTAGATAGTCCATTTAAACTATCCTCCTGTAATTTGGAGCCTAACCTTGAGAGGATTTAAGCACGTTGGAAAATTTTCGAGGCTGAAACCAAATCTAAATTGCTAGTTAAGTTAAGTGTAATGCATCTGATGTTGTGTCCATCATTAAAAACAGAAAAATGTGCATCTTGGTGGAAGCAGGAAGGTTGGTAGACGAATCCAGAGCTATTGGGAAGATGTGAAATCAGACATGAGGGCCTTTGTTGTTAAGTGATGGGGTTCAGTGAAAAAATATTTAGAGGATGCTGTGGTCCTTCACGAAACCATTAGAAAAGAGTTCTTAATTACCAAAAGTTCCACTCGCATTTTTTATTTTTGAACATCTTCAGTCTATTGCGTTATTCGGCAATAAAATCCATAAAAGGAGCATAAAACATACGATTACCATTATATAATTACCATAAATACGATTTTACTGCAATCGCCATGGATTGTACTAGTTAGTGGGCAAATAGATAGTTCTATACTACTCTTATCAAATTCCATCTACAATATTCGTGGTGGAGCGCACAAACGCATTTATATTTCGTAATTTGCTTTTCACAATGATTCTTCGGTTCTGATCTCAGTCAATGGTTTTCAATGAAACTTTATTCAGTATAATTTCTTAATTAAACTCAGTTAATTGTTTTTACTTTATAACATTCTGTTATTAAGAGAAAATTAGTTTCTTTGGCGGACAAAAAAACAATGGGACTTGAGGATTGTCTTCCGAAATGCCTTTCCTTAATAAACCCTCATATTGATGTGGGTCGAAACTTATAAAAAAAATAGCTTAGACTATCTTGTTCTTCTTACTTGGGCCGCAAACCGAACTAAGTCTTCCTGAATCTCCTAACGGTCATCTATAGTTATTCAGCATTTTGTTTTGTAAATATTAGACAGATTTTGGGGTCTGTATAGAAAGGAAACATTAAAGCAATTTGAAACAACATTCTAATTGATTCCACGAAAGCGGTTTCTAGGAATGTTAAGATTTATAGATTGTTTGGTTGAAAAGCTCCTATAAATTCCTAGGTTGCTCGTTACAACTTTCTAAATTTGATTTTATTCATTCCCGTCGTAAACCTATGACATCCTGCCCTAGAGTGTTCTTTAATGGTATTCCGCTTGTCCCTTGGACAGATCTATTTATGGACAGATGCTATTTATGGCTACTGTTTGACAAACGTCTTATATGGAATCAGCATAAGAGACTGAAAAGACAAGAAACTGATCGCCGCTTTTAGTTACTTAAACATTTACTAGACAGACGCTCTAACCTTTCATTTCAATACAAAAACCTCATTCACATGACAATCATAAGGCCTACCTGTACCTACGGAGTTGAGCTGTGGGGCTCTATTAAACTATCTAATTCTTCTCGTATCCAATCCTTGCAATCCATAGAGGCCTTAATGTTCCATATGTTTGTCCCGTACCAGGTATCTCTCCTTCCTCTTCAATTCTTGACAATTTTGAAATGAAGATTGCCTCCAGACCTTCTTGTTTAGGTTACCTACTGGAGTGTTGCCAATGAGCACTTTCACTTCATGTTTTTATCATATTGCATACTTAATTGTTTTATTATCAAATATTGTTGTAAGTTTTGAATAATATATATATGTATATTTACATTTACTTCCGACAATTTACAATAATATTCGAATGAACGTAGGTTATTTTTAAAATTTAAATTCATTAAGAACACTGGAAAAATTAGTTACAAAATTTTAATCTGTTCAACTTTTTTGGAGAGATTTTTTTCCTTCCCTTGGAAAACTCGGGAAATTTAATCCATTCATATTGGACTGTAAATTGTGTTTTAAAAAGAGCAAGGCGTTTTACCACGTGTCCGTGGATTTCTTTTGATGTTGAATAGCACAGATTGAAGGCTATAGGTCAATTTTAAAGACTAAAAAAAATAATAAAAAACACTTCTAAAGTAGGGGATCTGGAAAGTGGGGATAATGCTGGTTTTAGGGGTTGGGGAAGATAGGGACAGAGCGATCTGACGTAATTAGAGGAGCGGGTTGGAGGGGGGGGCTGGCAATTACCAGGGCGGGCCCCTAAAGGAAAACTTAGAAGGATCAATTATCCCCCTTCGTTAATGATCTAATTAAATGTGTACAGCGTCCTATACGCTCCTTCTCAATGCCCTTTCTCTTGTCTATCATCCCTTCATCTCTTCTCTCATTCACTTTCATATACTTTTTGCCAAGTCACAAGTTTTTTATTTATTAAAAAAATAATGTAAATTTTTATTTCCGAATTATCTAATTTTAAAACAATTGCTTTTTATAAATTGTGCAACCGAACCTTGGCAGTTTAAATTAACCTATTAGTACCACATATTCAAGTAAAGTACACATCAAGTAATTTTTATTTTTTAAAGTAAAACTTCTTTAGACTCGACTACGGGAGGACTAAATGCTTTGGATGACGTCAATGCAACGGCAACGCTAGTTCTCTCGTTTGCCACCAGTCGTATCAAATTATAACTATAATGACAGTTTCCTCTCTTATAAATAGTATTATATTTTACTCTTATAATAGTAAAGGTTATATTTTGTGCTCTTCTAGGCGTTCATATTCATGTTTCTTCATTTATACACCTTGCCCTTAACTACAAACTACAACTAGAAGAATAGAAAAAGCCTATTTAGAATAATATCATTCTTCCTGATAATATAAGGATATCAGTATGAGCTATATAAAAATATTTTCAATTTGCTTCAAGAAAACACTAACTGAAACTGTTGAAATATTACAAAAGGTGTCATAAATTTTGAAAAAGAAGTAATTCAGAGTAAATTACCCATTCTCTAAGTAAGGATTAATAAACATATGTAGTTCACAATTTTTTTTTCCCTTTCTATTTATATAGAAAAAAAATAGGTACAAGCTTAATGTAAGTTAAAGACTGATGTATCAGTAATATTCTGAAAAAAGCAAACAATAAAAAAACATAGTTTCTTGAGAAAAATGGATGTTAAATGCTCAATATATTGTAAACATTTTTTTTTTTTTTCATTTTATTTGTTCACACCTGTCAACAGTAACGTGAATGGTTAGACAAAATAGCATGTGAGGGAAGGGCAGTACGCATTCGCTTCAGGTTTTTTATATATTTTTGTGTAGCAAAGAGATCTCTTATCCAGCGCGTTTATATGAGGGAAGTTCAGTTGTATTACATATTGTGTCAGACGGTTTGTGTTTCCTAAACGACTGGACAAATTAAAGACGTAAGTAGAATACAATTAAATTAATATAGCATTTCGTGATGAAATTAATTTGTGTTTAGTACATTAATAGTGTTTAACCAAGTCTACTATGTTATTCTAGGGATAACTAAGAGTTGGAAGGTTAAGAGTTATTCCTAGGGACCACCTCGAAATAAATTTCAATACGTATAAGCCGGAATCAAAGTTATTTATTTATTTAGATATTTGTACAAAACTTAAGGGAAGGAGTGGCCGAGAAGGTTTAAGCGTGAAGTTGTGCTATGTAAAGTAAAATAATCACGAGCTCACGTCTCAGTGCCTGGGGGCTTTAACATACTTTTAACTTTTGCTATTAATCCCCCGTCCTTAGCCCCCCGTACTGAGAAACCCTGTTTAGCCTAATAAGGATAGGTTTTTTTTTTTTTTTTTTTTTTTTTTTTTATTGAGAAATATTACAATTTGTTGCATAATGAACAGTAGTAATAGAGATGTAGTACACATTCATACAATATATACAGCCAATAATGATAAAGCCAATTTACATAAAATCGGAAATAAATAAATTCAAATATATACAAAAAAAAGCAACAAGAAACAAATCAAAACAACAACCTGTAGTAGAGATAAATACAAGTTGGGAAATAAATAAAAATCATACAAGCATACTTAACTATATACAATATATACAATCAGCCAAAGGAACCCTAGACTCGGCTGCTCCCCCCACAAGTGGGGGGAGAAGCGGAATCCAAGAGATCCCAGCGCCTCCCACTCAGCGCTTCACTGGTGTATGCCAGTGGAGGCCGAGCCAGAGCGGAATAGCCATAAACATACAGTACATGAGTGGAGGATCTGACCAGTGTCAGAACTCCAGATAAATGTTTACAAAACGTCGCGGGGCCACTGCCGTTTCAATCTTCGAGGAGGATTGTAGGGATGGGTGAAGCTGGAAAGCGATTGAGCAAGAGGATTAGGATGATGAAGAAGGTTCTGATGGAATTTGGAGAATTTGGATGGTACCAGGTCTAAAATAAATGGAATATTAAGGTCATGGTGTAGGGTACAGTTGGTAACGTAATAAGGAGCATTAACTATTGTTCGGAGGACTTTGGATTGGAAGGATTGGATAAATAAGGATAGGTAAGGGAGGAGAACCAAAGTACGATTAGATTGTTTAATTAATAATGTATCAATTATTTTTAAAGTGTATTCTTCATTAAGATATATTTTTTATTTTAAAATATTTACTAAATATATACCATTAATTTTCAATGTCATAAATTATTGTAATTCATAAAATATACGTATATTAGGTTTCATTAATAGGTGCAAACTAATAGTCTCATTAAATTAAATCACAATCCATCTTGCTATTGTGAATGTTTCAAATGATTTTTCACACCATGATAGCAGAATTAAGACACCCGTTTGACGCCTAAACCATTCCATTGAGATTTGTCATATCTATTTCGGACCCAATCAGAGTAAGACATCTGGTGGCTCGTTATCCCCTACATATACATAAAAATATCGGGTTAATTTAATTGAATAGAACTGATTTATGAATTGGCCTGTAAGATATATCTCCTGCGTGGGCGTGGCTTCCTACACCGACCCGCTCCATCCATCTTGTCCAGTTTGGCCGCACGGATTCCAGACACTCCAGGAAGTACTAATGAACCGGCTGTTTATAGAAGGCACCGTTATCAGTCAGTTGTCAATGACGTGGGGTCTCCTGCCTCCAGAGTGGGGCGTCATCAAAATATCATCAAGATTACCGCTGGGGGAAATATTAAGGAAAATTTAGTAGTAATGAGGTTTATTAGGGGTCTTGCCGCGCCTTGTCTTTACCCGCCTAGTAAACATTAACTCACTGCGGCTTTTCTTTTATCTTATTTTTTTCTTTTGCTCTTGGTCTGCTTCTGTAATGACAATGATTCTCTTCCCTTCTCTGCTCTTTAATATTTAATTATTTTCCTGTGTTGCTCATCATTGTATTGATTTTGCTTACCTAGTAATAATTTGATCTGATAACTAGGCTTAGCTATTTTCCCATTCAAGGCAGGAATGAGCTAATGTTTATGAAATCGTTAAACTTAGTTGATATAAAAGGTTATGATTTATAAAAAAAATAATATACCTTTTTCAATTATTCTACGTTTTTTTTTATGGTATCCTTTATATACATACATACACACACACACACACACACACACATATATATATATATATATATATATATATATATATAAGTTAAGGTCTGATAAGGCAGACTATCAGCCTTAATTCCAACTCACCTGATGTAAACACTTTGAAAAGTATATATAGAGGATTATATGTATCAATAAATCAGTGTTTGACTAGCCATCAAGCGAGTTGTTATTGCGCCCCTTTTCCTTATTTTTTTAAAGTTTTATATTGGCCAGCTCATAAGTTATATATATTAAAGAAATCGTGTCAGTGAAAATAAAGATATATCCTACGAGGGATTGGTTTGGGAGTTGCCTCCTTATAAATCATTCTCTTCCTAATAATATCAAAATACAAAAGGGTCGAAAATATTATATTATAGAACCAGGTGGTAAAAATTAATTTATATAAAGTTCCCCCGAAATTCCAAACCATTTAAGTAATAAATAAGAGATTTTGTAGGCATAAATTGTGGTGTTTTTTTTATCGAAAATAAAATTATTCTTGGCAATATTAGATTTGGCCCCTTTCTTCTTCAATTTAGTGTTTATGCAGAGAGATTTCTTGTTGGCATGACCACTAGAAAAAAAAATTCTTTGGTCATTGAAAGAAAGTAAAATTCTTCATAATATTTCACTTTAAAAGAAATTAATGGAACTAAATTCAAAAGTTGTATTATTTGTAGAGTAGGATCTCACTATTACTTTAAAAAAAAAAATTATAATCGATCTCCTAAGAAAAATATTGACAAAATCTTCCTCTATAAAAATTACAAAAGCCACTTATATATGCTCAATACGAAAATTTATCATAATTTGGAGGTTTTCTAGAATTTTTGGATCTTTAAAAACCGCCTAAAATAATTATTGATTTGAAAAACTCGTTATGTTTGTTTATAAGGTTTTCAATATTTCACTTTCAGAATGAAGAGAAGTAATTTAAGTTAAACAAAAAGTTCTGTCGCCTACAAGTACCTAAATCAATATGCTCAATAGTGATTAAAAGGAAACTCCGTTATATCAATTACATCAAAACGCTTGCGTGCGTGGGTTGGGGCCTCTAATCGTCGTCATAACAACTTCAAAGTAGTTCATACAAGTTCACCCAACAAACTTTTATAAAATTTTATTATAAATAATTAAACGTTTGTATTATTATTATGTACAAATTTATATTCTGTAAATAAATTCTTAAGGTTAAAAAAAAAATAAAAAAAATCAGTTTAATTTTACAATCAGAGTTATATTTTCAAAAAATAATCACATTGATAAACATAAATTGTTTTTTGAATGCTTTTTCTTTGTGATATTCAGAGGAAGAAATGAAACTGAGAAATATTTATTTATTTTTATTTTCGTCATTTTGTTTGTATTTCATAGTTTTAATAGCATAAAAATTACAGAGTATTACAATTATTTTGGTCACTATTTTTAATTTAGCTTACTAGTATATGAAATCTATAGTAAGGGAAAGTATTGCGATCGTAAACATTTTCTAATTCCAGTTTTCAACGAAAATACACGTTTTAGGGTCCCCTGAGTCCAAATGACCAACAAAAATAGGTCTGTTTCTGTGTGTGTGGTCCCGCGATAAACGATAAGTTCTATGAAACTGAAATATCATATTTAAGACCACTATACGCCCGAGATGTTACAGAAACTTTTTCATCAAAATCAGCTGACCAGAAGAGCCACTTTAGACCATGCATTTTGCACCTTTTTACGATTTTCTCGAAAATGGCTCTAGAGATTTTGATTTAACTCCCTATATCGATGTAAAATTTAATGGGCTTTATTCTCATGTATGTTTCATTCTGATTGAAATAGTCTGACAGGGCTTAAATGCCGATATTTTAAATTTCCTTCTTCTAAATTACTTTTAATTTTGTAGATTCTGTAAAAATAACCATATCATCCTGCTTTAATTATGTTTTAACAGTATTTGTGTTCCGAAACCTGTTTTAATTAATTTTTATAAAATAGATTTATTCCCATATATTTATTAAATTTAAAAATTCATATTATCCGCCTATTGTTATAACATAAAAAAAAATATTTACTAAAAATTAAAAAAATTTAAGAGTTTATTTAGATTTATTATGTGATTTGCAATTAATCACGTCAATGACCCTTAAATGTTTAGGCGGATAAAAAAAATATGTTTAAAGTGATATTCCCATTTTCTGAAAACATGCGCAACTATAATAAAGTTGTAAATAAAAAAACAAACAATGTTTACTAGTAGGTAAGGATATCAGATCAGTGTTTGCTTTTATTCCTCAAATTGATATGAAGGAAATCCTGCGGTTGTTAAGATTTTTCTTAAATAGTGAATTTAATAAGTTTTTTATTTATTTTTGATTTCAAGTCCTGTTGATAAGATTGTTGCTATTTAAAAAAATAATATAATACTTACATTTAAATTTGTTTATGCGTTTAATTTTGTAAACATTCATTTCTGTTTCTTTGCTGTTTACAATTGTATTATCTTTGTTTTTATTTTTGTTTGTTACAGGTAAGAATTATCGTCATAAAAATGGATTCCTATGGTACGTAGTTAACTGAGAGAAAAAAAAAAAAAATCAAATTTCAACCTATTTATAAGTTTGAAAGTATTCTGTTATTTAAACACATTAGCTGAGGACTCACCTGATTTTTCCCAAGGGGCCACCCCAGTTACAAGAAATCCTAGAAGCTGGCAAGGTTCCCAGTATTTACTAGCCGTGTATATATAACCTGGAAGGATAATTTTATGTCTTCTCTCCTCTTTTTTTCCAGCTCATCTATATTTAAATGCCGCGCTTCGTTAAACAGAATCGACAATTTTCTATCTCTTTTATTTTTTTTTTCCCTCAGACGCTTTCTAGGCGTTAAATGGATTTACGATTCAATACTTGAAAATTTGTTTTGTTTGTTCCATAATTTAACGTAGGTTTTAAAATAGAATGGACTTATTGTAACCTTATCAGTTATAATTTATATAATAGTAACTTGAATCATGAGACTTTCCTAGAGAATGATGTTTCCTTTAAAATACGTTTTATAATTAGTGAAATTTCTAAACCATATCCTTACAAACAAAAAAATTGTTGGTTTCGTTTCGTTTATTCGTTTAACGTCACTTTATGCTACTATGGCTAATCGGACGATGCTACAGTGGGAGTTCTAAATTTTGCCTATCCAGGTTTTATTAGGATAG
Organism: Piezodorus guildinii; assembly: GCA_023052935.1. Taxonomy (NCBI): domain Eukaryota; kingdom Metazoa; phylum Arthropoda; class Insecta; order Hemiptera; family Pentatomidae; genus Piezodorus; species Piezodorus guildinii. The sequence continues at coordinate 61,995,590 of CM041292.1, forward strand.
GGATCTTTAACGAGTACGTGACATCGCACAGGCTCGGGACCACCTTTTAACGTCCCCTCTGAATGACGGCATAACTAAGGATTTTTTACTCCCATTAAAAAATCCTAGGGACACCCGCAGGTTTGAACCCACGACCTTTGGCATAGAAAGCTGTTATGCTAGCAACTACGTTATGGGTGACCCCAAATTTGTTGGTTATCAATCGTATTTAAAAAAATAATTTTTATTTCCTTAATTGTTTTAAAAATTGTTAACTCAATTCAGAATATTAAAAACAAAAACTCTTTATTGATTGCAAAATGGTAATTAAAACTGATGGTGAAAATAATTTAAGAAGTAACTTAGGTTTTCATGAGAGTTGGAAAACAAAAATTGAAAAAGAAGTGATATATTTCACGAGAGCTTATTCTATAGAGATTTGATTATTTCGAATCATCAATATTACCATAATCCATCTTTGTCTACCGCTTACGCAGTGTAAGGTTATTTTAAATCAGAGGACATTAAAGTCTGGTAAGAACCCAAGAAAATCTTTTCCAAAAAATTAAGACATGGAATATTAAAGTATTTTTTGTGATTAAAATATTTAAAAAAAAAAATATTTTTATTGAGATATGATACAACCTAAAGGCAATAAGTATTCAATACTGTACAATTTCATTTATAATATATAAGCAAAATCAATATAAACTAAAATAAAATATAAATTACAAATTAAAAGAAATATTGACTCGATAAGTAAACTTATAAGAAAAAAATTACTTATAAACAACATTCATTTACTACTCACGAATCTCCGAACAAAGCCAGGTACTAGTGATACTAAAATAAAAATCAATTACAAAGTATGTATCTTGCTAATTAATATTAATATTTACAAAATAACTGAACCACTTAGATAAACAATGTAAAATAACTCTTTTTCAACTCATTTAAACCAATATGCAATATTTTTATTCGATCCAGGAATCTCCAAACCAAGCATTGCCTCCAACTTGTGGATTGAAAGGCTGAAAAATTGAAATGTTATGTTTTCATTGTTTACATCAAAATCAAACATCATGAGCTCTTACATGGCATCAAGAACGATAAGCTTGGGTATAATAGGTCTCCCTTATTAATAACCAATCCCTGAGAGCCACTAATGCTTAGGAGGTGGTTTGAGGATTGTCTTAAGAATTAAAGACCCCAAGGTTGAGCCTTAGCTGGGAAGTCAGGTCACGTAGGGTGGCTGGTGTCGGCTCATCTTCCTTGTACCCTACACTTTTTGCCATTCCTTATTTATTATTCCATTCATTTATTTTACTCCGCCTAGCCCGTATACCCTTTTTCGCTTTGACTGGTTCTGATTCCGGAGACAAGAGCTGAAGTATTAAATATTTAGATTACTACAAACTTAAAAACTAGCATTTTAACCTTGTAAACAATATGTCATATTGCACCTATTTTTTTTTGGGCGCGAAAAGGCCTTGAAGACCACGCGAATATCATGTTCAGGTTTGCTTCCTCGACTTCCTTCTCTTCCATACTTCCCTCATAACCTCCGCATGTTTGCGCTTTCTTTCCTCCGACCACGCATAATCCCTTTTTTGGCGTTCTTTGACCACGAAGTCCTTTATATTGTTCAGTGAACTTCTGTAGGCTTCTCTATCCCCACAGTCTGAATCCTTCAGTCCTGCTGAATCCATGTCGACCCTGATCTGCTTGAAAAAACCAGTCGTGTTCTTGCGCTGGTGGAATCGTCGGAAGATTTCCCGGTTTAACCTTTCAGGGCTCATCCTCATCATGTGCCCATAGAATTTGAGCCTTCTTACCCTGATGTCGATCTCCAGACTTTTGTTGTCAACGTATATTTCTTTGTTGGACTTTAGCCTGTATCCTTCGGGTGTCTTGTTGGGCCCATAGATCTTCCTAAGTATTTTTCTTTCTACCTTCAGAAGTTTTTCTAAGCTAGGGAGGCAGGAGGTCTCTGTCCCATAGAGTATCACGGGTTTGATAACGGTGTTATAATGTCGGACTTTGGCTTTGATGGATAGGTTCTTTTTGTTGTAGAAGTTCTTGAGGTCAAAATACAAGCTCTCCAATTTTGCGACTTTTCCCTTAAAGCTTTCTCGGTCCGATCCGTTATTGCAGATGACTTCTCCCAGGTATCTGAATTTCGGGGTCACCTTTATCTTTCCACATACGGTGTCGACCGCCTTTTTCTTGTATTTTGAATCTGTGGTCATTAGTACTGTCTTTTTAGAGGAGATTTGTAAGCCCGTTTTCATGGCTATCCTTGAGAGGGCATTTATCTGAGCGATCGCCTCTTCCTCCGTTTCCGCGAAGAGGGCGAGGTCGTCTGCATAGGCAAGACACTTTACTTTTACATGGTCCTTCTTTGTACCTAGGACCTCTCCGGAGTCGTTTTCTTTCCACAGTTCTCTCATTATCTTATCCAGTACTACATTGAATAATACTGGGGATAGCCCATCTCCCTGTCTGAGTCCCGTTTTGCACCTATATGATAAAAAAAAAAAAAAAAATCCTTTATCTCTGCAACCTATGATGGGTCTCGGGCTCAGTCTACATAGCTCTATATGTTCTGTTTTTAGGCCAACGACCGTGTAATGAGGTGATTAGGCCTTGATCACGCTCGGCAGCCAGACCTTTTCCCCAATTTGGGTACCCACTTACAGAGGCTGGGTCTGCCCCAGGCCCTCCTCATACCTTAGGGTCGCCCCCCGGCTGAATTAACAGAATAAATAATATGTCATAGCCGGGATTCGAACCCAGGACTCGGAGAACAGTAGACTAGTGCTCTATCCACCAGACCATGCCGCCCCCATGATATAAAAATAATTATTTGTTTGTGAATTATTAACTTATCAAGTATATTTATTTGTCTGAAGACCATAATTAGACAGGCTCTAAAGCTGTAATTAATGTAATAATTCAATTTTCTATGCTTGCCCATCTTAGAAAATTTTCAAAATATATAAATATCTGGGTGAATTATTCTACGCCAAGTGGTCTAAAAATTATTTTGTTTTATTATTATTTTGTTTTTCATTAAGTAAGCTTCTTTTCCCGCTCTTGTAAGCATCTGCAGTTTTTTTTATTATTCAAGTATGACTTTCAAATAAGAAGCATCTAGTTCAGCACACTTTGCACTACAAAATAAAACCATTGACGCCAAGCTGAATGCATTTATTAATGTATTTTTAACAGCTTTAAGTGATTGTCAGACATTTCATAACCTCAATTTTTGACCATAACTGTTCCTATGAAGGAGTATTTTGTCTTCCTCAACATTTAGTACAATGTACAATATAGCTACTACCTATAGAGTATCAATTGTTAGAAGTTTACGCTTAAAAATACATATATTATAATAACCGAATTATAAAAATTTTTCCTTACTTTGATCTCGAATATCTCAGTAGTTTATACTCTTAATAGATGTTTAAGGTATCAAACTACAACATCAATTACAACTTCATGATTCGATTGAAAGTTATAAAAAAAATACAAATATGAATTAAGAATGCATTTTTTTACATCTCCAAGGGTTTTTTTTTTCTATTATAAATCATAAATAGAAACTGTTATAATCGGTTTACAGCCGTGAAAACTCTCAGCTCAAAATTTTATTGGAATAAATCAATGTTATTTTCGGTAAATATGATTTGTCTCGATCAAGGATACTTATAAAGATATTGATAAATAATCATTTAAAAATAATATATACATTTTAAGTGAACTTGTTATCCACAATTTGTTTATTTTTATGAACAAGGAAAGAAAAGTAATACTGTGATTATAATTCCATTTATTGAGCTATTTTATACTTAAGAGAGTTAACAATCTTAAAATGTACGAGTCATTTGTTTTCTGTTAATTTTTTTTACTTTAATAAAATACAGTAAACGAAAGTATTAACTTTGATAACTACAGCAGAGATTAAAAGAAAATCTTTATTATGAGAGGTAAAAATCTCTAAATCTAGTTAAAGTATTAACAAATAAAATTCAATAATTAATATTTTTTTAAAATTAATTAGTTTAATTTAAAAAGTTTTGCTTACAGTGTCTACAAACAATCCATATCATTTTTATAGTTCTCGTCGTGAATTTTAATTTACTTTTATATTTATCTATTTTTATAAATCGTTATTAAATCTTTAACGGCTTGTAGCTTTTAGTTTGGAGTCGTGAGGAATGGAAAGAATTTCTATGAGAATCATTTCTAGTGAAGAAATAGGTAGTTAAAGTACGAATCGCTGTAACACGATAAGAGGCACAACCAGTTTTATTTAAATGGACTCAATAATTTTTCAGTTCAATCTCTAACTAAATATTTTCTATAAATTTGTTCTATGACATTAGTTCATTTTCTCATTTTCAAGTATTAGTCATTTTATAAAAAATCTAAATCGTCAAACAAATAGTTATATATAATCAATGATTTTATTATGGTTCGTCTTTAAAATTTTTATGATAAATATGCAGAATCACAAAATATTTATTAATACAAGCATACATAGCAAGTTCAATATAATATCCCTGAGGAAATCCTTCATTAGAAAAAAAAAAAAGTTGTCCAGCCCGAAATTACTACATACATTACATACAAGAAAAAATATAGTAATAAAAAAAAAAACAGTACATGAAACAAACAGTTTGAACATACTGATGAATAGTAGTCTACAATAAGGATAGCAATAATGATAATATATAATAATTAAACAATACTAATTATAGTTACGGTACAAATTATTTTCTACGCATACGTACAGAGAATATTACCACAATTTGCTGTAAACAAGGAATAGTCATCTTCTTTTTTTAAAGGCGTACTAACTACATTTAATTTAAAAATAAAGGAGGAAAAGAATTAACATAAATAATCATCCAATACATTTTACTTTCACTTGCCTACGTACATATGAAATATATAGTAAGGGAAAGTATTGCGATCGTGATAATTTTCAAATTCCAGTTTAAGACGAGAAAATACAAAAATGTCTGTGTGTGTACGAAACTGAAAATTCATATTTGAGACAACTATACGTCCGAGATGTTACAGCAACTTTTTCATCAAAATCAGCTGACCGGAAGTTCTGCTTTATACCATGCATTTTACACCTTTTTACGATTTCCTCCCCAAAAAAATAAACTCGCTATGTTGAAGCAAAATTTATCATGTACTTTAATATGATGTAGGTTTGATTCTGATTGAAATAGTTTGAAAGAGCTTGAATGCCGATAGTTCTAATATTCTCCCTCTAGTAGATCCGAAAAAAATAAACATATAGTCTTTATTAACATGGATAAAAAACGGTTATATATACAAGTCGAACGAATTTGATAAGCAACTAAAGGAGAAAAAAGCAAAACTATTTTTTTCTTGTAATTTTTGGGATTTTGATATTAAGAAAAGTAATATAGACTTATAATATATCGTTGGAAAAAGAAATATTTTAGAAAAAAAAATGTAATACACATAGTTGTACAAAGTAACGTAAAGCGACTAAAATTGCATGAACTTATTGCTGATTACTATTGCGATTTATTATTGTTATGTTATTTAACCTAAATCATATGATTCTTATGAAACTGATTACAATTTTTATTTAAATTAATTTCAAACGTTATCAAATTTAAGTTTTTTTAATAGTTATTTAATAGATTTTAACTGTCGAGGCAAGTGAAAGTCGTGTGTTGCTTGCATCAGATTTTTGTTTTCATTATTATTGTTTAATAAATCTAAAATAAATTTTCTCAATAGGAGTGCTTTAAAAAAAAACAACAAGTTCAGGTTCTCAAGTAAACGACTGTCCGTTGAGGTTAATAAATCATATAAAAGTCCGATAGAATATTAGATGATGTTTTGTAAATAGTAGTATATGTAATGGTACATTAAATGGTACAAGTCTTCGGGCTTTATGTGGTTGCATAGTGAACACTCATTTCATAGATTGACTATGTGAAGTTCGTTTCGAAAATTAATTTTGATGATATATTTGCAAGATAGTTTCAGTTACTTAAGAATTTTTAAGAAACGGAATGGAATATTTATTTTGAGGTATGAATTATATTTGAATATCAGTGATGAATGTAAATATTTTATAGTGCGAATTTCGCATAAAATTTCGTTTGATTCTAGTAGGAATTTCAATTACCTTTATATGAAATATATAGTATGGGGAAGTATTGCGATCGTGAACATTTTTGAATTCTAGTTTTCAATGGAAATACACGTTTTATTTAGGGTCCATTGAGTCCAAATAACCAAGTCTAACGATTTTGATTAAACTCACTATATCGTTGTAACATTTAACATGATATAATATTATGTAGTTTTCATTCTGATTGAAATAGTCTGATAGGACTTGAATGCCGATATTTTAAAATTTATTCTTCTATAGTACCTTTAATTTTGCAGATTTTATTAAAATAACCATATCATCTTTTTTGCATTGAAAAAAAAAAGGAGTAAATATATAAGTTGAACAAATTTGGTATACAACTAAAAGAGAAAGGAGCTGAAATATTTGTTAATGCAATTTTTGTGTTTTTGAACATAAAAACAGTAATTTAGATGTATAATATACCGTTGGAAAGCAAAAGATTTAGAAAAAATATTAACTCATACATTATATACTAAAAGTTAACGGAGAGTGATTAAAAGTCGATACAAAAAAACTGATTATCGTAGATAATATTATAATAGAATATTTAAGAAACTACATGTTTTTACAGGAACTCAGTGCGATTCATTCTTTAACAATTTATTTTCATCTTTAAGTGTTTTGAAAAATTCTTAAATTTATTTTAATGTATGTAAGTAAAAGTCGTGTGTCGCGCGCACCAGATTTTTTAAATTGTCTAATAACCAAAGCATTTGTTGAATAATTTTTAATTTGACAACTTTCTCCTCTAATATATAAAAGAAAAGTTGAATCGATTCATTATAAGATCCATTATAACTAAAAGAGTACCCACTCAGCGCGAACAATAGTTCTTTTTTTTCATAATTGAAACAAGATGTAAGTTGATTTTGAAGAATCATTGTAAATATTTTCCACGGGAGAGATTTCATGGGAAGCTCATTCAAGCAACATCGACCTTTGAACCTTTTGTTAATTGGTTTTGAGAAGACCATTTGTTTTTCTAGGCTCTCTCCGTTAGGTGGCCTATTCCCGTGTCAATCATTTATAATAAAGTCTGAATATTTAAATAGAACTTATGCCATAATGGATTTTCGTGTATTATCTTTTATATTTTAGATCTCGTGTAGTGTCTATTAGTTACAATTATTTGACCAAGATATGCATATGGATAGTAATCAGGACCACTGACCTATTATGCATGATTTAATGAGTCTGAATTATACATTTTTTTAAGTAATTGTTGAAGGTAATGTCTGGGAAACGAAAAAGAAAATAATAATTACAAAAAAAAAAAAAAGATATTTTGATATTCCTCGAACTCATAAATAGTAATGTACTTAAAATGCATTTATTTGTTTACTGTAAACATCTCATAAGCTTATTAAGCCACTCGTGTAGTGTCTATTAGTTACAATTATTTGGCCAAGATATGCATATGGATAGTAACCAGGACCACTGACCTATTATGCATGATTTAATGAGTCTGAATTATACATTTTTTTAAGTAATTGTTGAAGGTAATGTCTGGGAAACGAAAAAGAAAAAATAATTACAAAAAAAAAAAAAAGATATTTTGATATTCCTCGAACTCATAAATATTTATTTATTTATTTATTAGGGATTTTCAACCACAAGGTACCAAACAACTCATAAATAGTAATGTACTTAAAATGCATTTATTTGTTTACTGTAAACATCTCATAAGCTTATTAAGCCAGTGTTCAAAGAGCTCATGGAGACCTCAGACACACCAAAAAAAAAAACTATCCGTTTCCCAACAGAAAAGTACGAAATTTAATTTTGTTTTTGTTAGTAATTTGAAGTTAAGGAGGAGTAAGTATCTTTAAGTACATTAAGGACCGATAAATATGTTTAAAGATGTTATAATTTAGATTTCATAAAATTCATTCATCATTTGCCATTTTTATAATTTTATTATTATCTAAGAATTCTGTTTTAAAAATTAAAAAAATATTTGATATTTCTATGTTTTGCCAATTCAAGCTAACAAATACTAACTATTTTTTTTTTTTTTTTTAATTAGTAAACTCATATTCCGTGATAGATACACCTCTTTTCATTCTAAACTCACGGCTCACACAAACCCACTTGTCCGTAATTTATCTTTCTTAGATATCCCTGATTGAAAAGAAGGTTGCCTCGGCACCTACTGCCTGAAAATAGTTAGCGTAGTGCTAGCACTGGGTAGTTCTTTCTCAGGACATTTTCATGACTTTTCTTCATTCTGCATATTTATTCATTGTGTTGTTCAATACAGTTGTACATTACTATAAACATATTATATAATAGTAATAATAACAATACAACTATTTATTTATAGCACTATAAGTAATGAGCAATGGTGAAATAAATGCCACGCTTTTACCTGTAAAAGCCTTACATAATTATAATTTTAACATGAATTAATCCTTTCAACTAACAATAATTAACTACAACAGCCACAAGAGAAACAAGAAGGTATTCAATTATTCATTTTTTGATTGAAAGATAAAATTATTTAAATTTAAAATGTTCAAACCTTTTATCTTCTTCTAACTACGCATATATAGTTATTACTCAAAGATAGTTTTGATGTAACTTTCGCGATATTTTATAAAAATATTTTAGGTTGAGAAATATGTACAAAATAAAAATAAATGTAATAAGAATAATGCTAAGTATATATATTTTTTTCATAATACTTGTAGATGTCTTTTTTATGTTTAAATTAAATTAAACATCACTGAATTTATCTTCTACATCATAGCAAGTGACAATATTATATTTATAAGTATTTAATACCTTAGTAAGGTATGTAATATATAATATTAAATATTATAAATTCATAAAATAAGGTAAATGGGAAGAGAAAGGAGAAGGCGGGACAAGAGGCCTGCTCTGCCTACTTCTCCAGCGTCGAAATCACCCCAGACCTTTTATCCAGGTTCAAGCATGGGAGCTATTTAATGAAAATATTACTTTCTTATTACAGTGCACGAGTTTATTTTATTTTTATATTTATTTGACTAAATTTCCGGAATTTTAGCAAACTCATTTTTTCTAATTTTTTTTATTAAAATGCATCGCAAACTCCGAAAATCGTCTCTTATACACCAATTAGTATTTTTTGTCTCTTAAAAAACTTAGCTTAGCCCACAGAAAGCTTTTAAATATATGTAATACACATATTTGTATTAAACTGAAATGAACCTATGATTTGGCTTTATTAAATGTGTATGATTAGTACAATAATAAAAAAAAAATTATTAATGAAATTTTTTAAAAATAAATAAGAAGTTCCTTTATAAGTAGGATTAACCTCGATTTTGTCTATTTTTATCTTAGCCGCGACAGCGTAATGCCAATCCATTGGTAGACAAGGAATATTGATGTAAGAGTTACAATAATATTTTATTTTATTTATATTTATTGAAAATTACAACTGTATTAATAAATAAACTTGTGAATAGACGGGGAGAGATATAATACAAAGTACTAATGATTGTTGGGACAAATACAAATATGTAAAATAATGTATTAAAATAAAATGTGTGTTCGGTTTTACGAATGTACTTAGTTTTCAATTTTATGTGTATTTTTTTTAATTTTGTTGTTTGTCCCACCCTGAAGGGTCATTGGCGACTAAGGCTTATTAGATTTGCCTGTATTATTTAATTTCTTTTAAATAACTAAATATTTATTTTAAACTGTCTTCATCATCATTTAATACATCTTTTAGGGTTCTTGTCAATTTAATATTATGGAAATATGGGTATTTATTAAGATATTATTTGGAAAATTATATTATTTTTTCAACCCTAATAGAGTCTCCCCTCACGGAAATTTTAGCTTCACCGAAGTAAATATTTCAAGTAAATATGAGTATTTTATTAAAGGTATGACACACATATGTAAAATTCACCCGTTGGTAAAAACTCCAGTCCCTAATTTAAGTTGTTTATTCTCATAATCTTTTATTTTTGACGAGATTGGTAATGGTTTTGGAACCAAAAAATATTAGTCTTCTTAAATTTTTTAAGAATTCATTCTGAAGATTTGAATAGTTGATTTATTTTAAAAATAAAATATATATGTATGTCAGTGATGTTTGGGAAATAGAGCTTAAGTCATGGTATGTGAAGTTTACTGGACGATTTTTTAAGTTTTGAAAAAATCATTTTCAATCATGTGTAAGTTTTTCTTAATTCATGAATCCCTAATTATCTCCTGTATATTCCTTATAGTAAAATAAAAACTTAAACAAAATATTATCTATTTAAAAACATTCTAACCTAATTTTCATAAAAATTATGGTTTTAAGACTTTTTGTCCCAAGCATCAGTGATATAGGAGAATATAAATATTTGAAATTAATTTATTCGTTTTGGGAAAATCCCCTCACAAATAGAGGCTGGCTGCTTATAGGTAATAATGTTAGTATAGTTTAAATATAAATAAAAATAAATAGTGTTAACTTTACATTCTCTACAGTAAAAATAACTCTAACATTGCCTTTAAATCAATAGCTAAAGTTAATAAAGTACTTGACACCTTTCTTATATTCATACATACATACACAATTGTAAATAATAAAAAATTTATCAGTATAATATTCATAATTATACGATATATAGTAAACATCAAATAAATTATTTGGGTTACTATTTATATCAGTTAATATCTAAGGAACTAAAATATGAATATAGATAGCCAAAAATACATAAATATAAATTATCACATGTAGCTATTCATTGATGATGAATCCTTTAAGTTTAATTCAGTTAATAATATAATAGTATAAAGGAGAATATAAAAAATGGTTATTCTTTACCCTTATTGATTAATGTAATTCTACCGAATAAAAATATTATTATTAGAAATTAAGAAATATTTCCTCATTTAAAAATAGATGTATAATATACTTTTGTAAATCGGAAGAATTAAAAAGAAAAATAATAATAAATATTTTATCGCTGTATTATTCAATCTAAGAATTGAAACATAATAGAATCTTTTAAATATCAATATTTATTTCTTGACTGGAGGTGAGTGAAAGATGTATGATGCACACCCTTGATTTTTTCTATTTTACTGTTTTACAGCTAGAAAACCGATATGACTGAAAAATGCATTTTTTTTCTTTCCCTCCATTTTATTTACTAAAAACTACATGTATATTAACTTACTAATCTACACACTATTTACTCATAATAATCCTTTTTTTGCCCGAAAGCATTATAAGGTACTGAAAAATGCAATTTAGCCTGTCTACATTTATACCTAGCTGTGAGACACTGCCCTAATTCCATGTTGGACCATAGCCGGCAGAGCGTGTTTCTCTAACGTGACTTGCAGTTAATTGTATCCCCCAACTAATGCGGTAATTAGTGTTATCAGTATCATCTTCTTCCCTTGTAATTGAAGATTAGTCGGCTTGTAGTCAGTTAAGGTTAGTTATGAAATTAACGCCCCTGGCATTTAAGCATCACTCCGTTGATTGTGGTCATGCAAAACCTTGGAAAATTGTGCTGTTAGCAAGATCATTTTTCTGCTTTGTAGTGGAATACTTTTCATCCGTTTTCCGAAGTCCTGAGAAATGAAAATGAAATAAATATCTGTGGTCAGTTCTGCGTTCTAAGCAGCTGTTATATTTCTTGACGCGTAATCTATTATTATTGTACATTTTAATGGATATATAAACCATTAACACTTATTATTTATTGCTGTATAATCCGTTTAATTAATAGATGTCGATAAAATTGTTAGTTTATATTTGTAAAACAAATTATAATTTTTTAATAGGTTTTTTCGCTAATATTATTACACTTTATAGCTGATTAAATAAATATAAAAAAACATCTATTTTTCAAATATCCTATTTGACTGAAAAGAGAGCTTTAGTATCAAGGTGTATTCTTGAACTTGTATCAAAACTTCAATCATTATTCATTTCTTATTTGAAGTCAACCATAATAATGAAAAAAAAAACTATATGATTTTATTCGTTTTTAAATACTTCTTTACATCTGAGTGTACTTATTTATTTACTCTATTTTATTTCATCTATCATATTAAATTTTAAATATTCTTAAATAGCGTAAAATAAGTTCAAATATTAGTTTGTTTTGTAAATATAAATCCTTCATGATATTATGCCCCATATATACAAATAATCAATATTATGTAATTAATATTTGCTATAATGATTTTGTGTAATAATGCCTAACGTAATTGATAAAGATACTGGTTCTTCAATTTTATGTTTATCATTTACTATGTATTGATTTATGTTTTCTGATTATGAACTGTAATAAAGAAATGCGTTTGAAGTTAACACGTTAAAAATAATAATTATTCAAATAAAAAAAAAAAAGAATGATTCAGCTAAAAAATTTGCTGACTTTTTTTTAAGTTGATGCGTGAAGTATTTAATAAAACAAGTTGAAGTATTTCATTTTTAATAAAACAAGTAGCTATTAGTTAGTCAAATGTGGAAACATTTGTTAAAAAAATTATTAAAAAATTAACACAAATTTGAAAAAGCATTAAGGAAGGTGGACGTAAATGCAAATTTTTATATTTGAGATATTATATTTTTTTATATTTTATATATATGATTTGTATTTATTTTCCAAAAGGTGAGATCACTTAAATAAGATGGATATTCCAATCAACTTAACTGCTTAATAAGCTCTTATGGATTTCGGGGCTTTAGCCTAGATTTTGTAGCTTAATTATACCATGATTTACCAGGTCACTCCTCCTGGTCCATTACTCAGATTGTCGGCAATTATGTAATGGACTTAATAATTAGATCAGCCGTTAATTTGGTATGATATAGGATGTATAATAGCCACAATACACCAATACTATATCGCTGTGTTTAAGATTTGTTTATTAGTTTAGTATATAAATACAATAGTATAGTCAACTCTTATACGAATCCCGTATTTGCAAAAAAAAAAAGTGATTATTTATTTATTTTACCGTAATGAATGAGTGTCACAACTATTTTTATTTTAATAATGACAATAGTGCAATTTAGGAATTCACTAAAATTCTTAATCATAAAACTATTTTTTAGTTTTAATAACTCATTTAATTTCACAAATATATATCATATTAAAATATAATATATTTTGCTTCTATTGGTAAAAATGTATTATATAAAAAATTATTGAAATACTTATGTTTCATGTATAAAGTTTCTTGGGCTGAAAAATGGCTGCTATAGGCCAAAATAACACACACAAAAAAAAACTTCAGTCATAGACTTAAGAACTTATATTGTAAGTTGTTAACTTACTATAATGTTAATATTTTATGATGCTAAGGGTAGGTTCGTGGTCTACCCAGTGTCTATAGTATATTAGTAAATTAGATTATATCAAGTTGTATGAGGTTAGATGTGACATGTTATTTCCTCGGAGTCATTTTACTTACTATTTCTTAAATTAGTGTGAAACGTAATAAAAATTAATTAGTATAAATATTATTAACTTTACATAACAATAAATTATAGTGTCAGTAACAGAGTTACAGGGATTCAATACGCAACCAGGTCCCTTATTTGACTCAGTTTGAATTACGGATTATATTAAATCAGTTTGGAAACTAGATGGAAATTAATAATATTAGGCAAAAAATAAAATGCCAAATAAAATATTGCGCGTTTCACTATTTCTTTATGTAAGGTAATTTACAAAAAAAACAAAAACAATTCAATTGATGAAAAAAGGACAAACCAGTTTTTATATGCATGTATACATTTTTTAAATCGTCATACAAAATATGGAGAACTAATACCTTTTAACTATGCGAGTCATATAATTAATAATTGCCCTAGCCTTAACTTGCTTGCCGAATTTCAATTCTGAATAATAATAAAGTAATTAAAATTGTTTTCAAATATAATTAAAATAATTTTATATATGTTACAAGACGTGTATTAAGGGTGGGTTCGAATCCCGGCTGTGGCAGTATATTATTTATTCTGCTGGGTCACCCAGTGAGTGACCTTGGGGTATGGAGACCCTTCTGGGTCACACCCTGCCTCTATAATGTGGGTACTCAAAGATTGGGGAAAAACTTGGCGGCTGAGTGTAATATCGGCCTAATCGCCTCGTTGTTCGGCTGTTGGCCTAGAAGCAGCACGGATATCTATATGCACTAAGCCCAAGAACCTTCATGGGTTTTAAAGGTACAAGTTTTTTTAAGTTTTTTATTTTACAAACACACATACTCACCATTTTTTAAACATTAATAGATTGGTATGAATACTTATTAATACGCAAATATTGTTCTAACCTATTATTTAGTTAAAGATTAATATGATTTCTTTAGTAAAACAAAGCTCATGTAGGTTTGATCCTGACCTGAACGTTACTTTTGGAAGCACATTAATTAACTCCAGTCCCCTATATATCCCAGCCTACAGCCCTGTATTTATTAGTATTTCTAGCCCCGAGTGCCGTACCGGGACCTGGGTATTTTGCATAGCTAAGAGGTTCATGTGTAGTGACGGGTTAATAAGACAGCGTGGGGGCGTGGGACCGTTAGGAACCGGCCCATGTTTTCGGGATAGGTACTAGCGCTCCGTCGTCTCTACCATCTTATAAATATCTACCATTCCTTAGTAGTGTAAGAACTCTTTCTCCCGAGTTTTATAATGGCAGTGATATCCGAGTAGAAGAAATGTATATAAAGAATACTCCTGACTTTTCATTTAGCATGCTATTTATCGAGTTCCTACAATTAGCGAAATAGAAAAGCTCTCTAATTACATACCCTAAATAACAAATCTGATTGGGTCCTAAATGCAGTGTAAAAACGTTATGCTACATTGATAATTACTTATATCATCATAACAACATAATAACATCATAACAACATAATAACATCATCCTAACTATTTTTGTCTATCGCACATGCAGTGTGAGATGCCTTTCTGTAGAGTATCAGAAAAAACAGGAGCACTCAATAAATAATTTTTGCGTAGAAACAGATCGCTGAAAAGTTGATCGAAAAAGCTGTTAGTGTGCTTTTTAGATCTCAGAAAACCATTTGACATAATCCACCAAGAAGACATCCAAAAGGCTCTGACCGAAAGAGTTGTTGACGGGGGACTATTCCTGGCTATGATAAGCTTTTACAGGAAAAACCTTAATAAAGTCGGGACTTGATACTCCCACGAGATCTGGGGATAGAACAGAGTTGCAGATTAAGCCCTCTTAAATTTTTTTTTGTTTCTAAATCTAGACCGCTATGTCTCAGACCAAGACCCAAATACGAAGTATTCACGTGGGATTTAGGTTTTTTCGACCATTTATCTATTCTTTGAAGGCTTTCGCCGATGTCTTAGTGGTTTTATCTTACATAACATTAAAATTCTTCAAGTAGAACTATAAAAAAATACAAACAAAAAATTGTACCTCTATAGCTAGTAATATCATGTGTAGGGTCTCTGGTTTAGTATACAAGCGTAAAAGAGATTAAGCTCAGTCGCCAGGTTTTGCTCCAATTTTGATCTTTAGAGGGAAATGGCCTCTCTTACACCAAATTCGCTGGACGGTTGAAATATCAGAACAAATAGTTCTGGCACAGATGAGTCAGGACCCGGAGAAAAGTAGTCTAGGCCCTATTAAGTAGAACACTCCACACCGTAATAGTTTCTAACTTACTCTTAAATTTTAAACTTGATGAATGACATGAAAGTCAACAAATGGTAATTGTTACTAATAAAATAGCTAGACAAAAAATTGTATCTATAATTCATATAAGAAAACCTGCAACTTACCATTACCCACATTCTAGAAGACTGCTCGCTTTACCACAACTACATCTATACAGTAAATATGGAAATAAATTCCTAAGAATATGCTAGGCGACAACACCATAACAATTGGAAAAAAATAATTGAGTTTCTAAAAAGATTTAATATGCTAAACAAATTTGCGCTATTGAAACAGAAAATTTATAATAAAAAAAAAGATATATTAAAGGATACCAAAGACCACAGAAGTTATGAAATAACCCTACATAATTCATAAATTTTATAATTTAATTTAAAAAAATTGGCCCGAACCAGGTATGAATCCTTTCATGAAAAACTCCACTCCCACTCTAACCCACTAGTTTCCTAGCTTCCTCTTCGATCCCTGAAAACCCTCCGAGGCGTCTGAAAAGAAGATGGCCTTGAGACCTTCTTGTTTAGATTGACTACTAGAGTGATTCCAATGGACAGTTTCTCTTCATCTTTTTTCATGTATTTTATCATTAACCAGTATATTTACTTGTTGTATTATGAGATACAGTTGTAAATTTCAATAAATATTTAAAAAAAAACAAAAAAACACATAACATGCAACATATAAACAAGACAAATCTGTAGAATAATAAAGAACAAAGTAAAGTAAGATTGAGGTGACTTCATGTCAAATCAATGATAACAGATAAACATTACATACGAAGTAAATATTATAAGGGCGTATTGACCTTGCTGTTGATCGTCCAGGAAAATAGCTCTTAATAAGCAACGAAGTCTTCCTGAACGCAATAAGACTAAGATAAATTTGCACCACTTACCAGATAAAGCTACACCCAATATATTTAGGAGCATACGATAGTCCATAGACTGGGCTGCTCGTGAACTTTTATTTAACGTTGCTAAAAAAGATTTCGTTTATTTTACGGTATAATCACTACCCCTCTATTGGCTTCTCGATTTGGCCTTTATTACCTATGTACAAGTCGGACTTCTACGATACACCATCTTATCTTTGGTATCCCATCCTTAAAAATCGATTAACGTTAGCTATGTAGACTTGAAAAATCAACAAATTTGTAATGGAATTGCAGATATATATTAAAATGAGTTTAGCTGGTGTCACCTATTATTATATGCATCACAATACCATTTATGTCGTCGCAGCTGTCGATTGTTAAATGAAGCCTATGTATAATACACCATTACTATCTTAATGGTACAACCAATGAATATTTCTGAAGATAATCGTCCTATAAAATGAGCCTTATTATAACTCACTATCCGTGGTAATAAACGCATCTCATTTTCACTCATTAACTGAAGATGTACTCAATGTAGCTCTTAGAGGGCCGGTGTTCCGATATGTATTTATTTGAAATATACAGCTATCTGAGAAGGCACCCATCACCTGTTCTATACTAATTACATACCTTTATCATTTAGGCTTACTAGTTATTTAAATTTATATGATATTATTCATGATGAAGTGCCCTTTTACTCTATTTATATTCACTAAAATATTTATGAGCAATAAAATAGTAGTAATTTTATCGGAGCACTTATGTTTAGATGAGGACATAGGCACGATAATGAGCTTCCAGGTGTTCTTTTTTTTTTTAAGTAAAGACCTCATTTTTGTCTTATTCTTGTTTGTTTTTCGTCGTTTTTTTTTTTTTTTTTTTTTTTTTTTTTTTTTCATCTGTTATTATTATCCTGTGAAGTAGTTTGCTGGAAATAGTTCAAGAAACCGTATTATACGGGAAGAATATTAGAGAAAAGAAAATTACTCTAAAGAGATGAGGGAAAACCGTAAAATAGGCATTGGAGAAGAGGGCTGGAGTAAAGAAAAAAAACCTAGAGAGCGTTACTAATTCCAGCCGGGTCGAGAAGCAAGGACCAGAAGGAAAGTCGAATTATTATATCCGATGCCTTTTGAATCACTGTTCCTCAGTTGGTAAGTAATATATATATATATATATATATATATATATATAAACTTACTGTAAACAGTTTTAATACTCACTATGATAATTTAATTTAAACTTATCTCCTCACGTCGACTTTAAAAGGGCCGGACTTAACTCATATTGACTTCGGAAAGACATTTAAAATAGTGCAATTTTTGAATTCAATTTCGTATCATTATTGTAACATTTTATGTTTTTAAAGGATTCATATATTTATAATATTTTATTCTGTGATATGGAATTGGGCTCCGGGGTCCACTAATGTATCTAATTCCTCTCGTATACAATTCTTGCAAATCACAATCCCTTATTTTCTTACCAATAAAATTTATTTCTAAATACTTATTTGTTAAATACCCTAATTCTTACTTACCTAGACCAAAATCATTCAATACCAAACTTCTGCCTACACAAACCTGCTTTTCCGAAGTGTATGGAATTTCCCTACCTAGTCATATCCGACATGCTTCATCCCTATCATCATTCAAGTCTCAGTTGTTCCAGTACCTACTGTCATCCCAAACAGACGCTCAACAAGCCTGATATTTCAAATCAAATATCAATTCATAAAGAAAGTTTATTATTTATTGTTTATATTAAACTTAGTTAATGAAACTGTTATTACGAACCAGTTTCAATGTTTTGTTTTACTCAACACTTTAATCTATAAGTTGTTATGTATATTACTCTTTTATTTTTATTTACTCTTTTATATACTTAATTCATTTTTTTCTGATATCATTGTAAATAAAAATTAATTATAATCCATTGGTCTTTTGGCCAGACACATCGTATATCTTAATTGTACATATCAATTGTTCTTAAGGGACCCTGTCCCAGAATAATTTTTTTTTTCTATTTAATTATATTTATTTTGTTCTATGTATATATTTATCCATACTTGTAAATATTAGTTAATTATGTTCATTTTGTTTGTTGGCCAGACATGTATATTATAAACTGTACAAATCTGTTATTCTCAAGGGACTCAATCCCATAATAAAAATAACTTTCTATTCTATTCTATTCTATATCATCGCTATGTACTCCCGAAAATCAGATGGCCTCTTAGATGTTCCCTAAAGTAAATAAGATATTGAAACGAATTATCCAGTTTCTTCTTGCAGCCATTATCGTGGGTTATAATCATACTACACATTAAGTTATTCTATTATAAATCATTTAAAAATAAATATATTTCCATCAGATAACAGGTCTTCTCAATGTTGCTAGAAATCCAGTTAAAAGAGCCAAATCAGATATTTATTATCATTCTTATAATATTTTGTCGAAACATTTTTCTTATTATCTAGGCTTACAAAGCATCATATTTTACTATTTATAATATAATATTACTTAAAATTTAATTAAGAAACTAAAATCTGAAATCAATGTGTCTGAACTTGGAAATTCTCATGCAATAGAATAATGTATAGTGGATAGCTATTTTGTATTCAGGATAATTTATACAATTAATATACACCAACAGCTACTTCAGTTTTCAGTTAACTTCGAAGTCTATGCTTCATCCGGTGTATTAGCATTTAAAGCCCCAACCCACTTCTCAATTATAACGGTCGACAGTATTTAGAAAATCAAGTCTCCAGACCCAAGTTGAAAGTCCCACGTTATGTGGGACAAATGGATTTAAATGTCAAGCCACCGGTTCCAAACCGGGAACTTAGTTAAGTTAGGATAACTAGAAAGTAGTCGGTGATTAAGTGTAATAATCTCATAAGTGGAACTGTCCTTTGCAGTAGACATATGTGGGAAGAGAGTGAGGGAAAGTGCAGAAGGAGGGCAATGCCAGAACTGGTCGCCCACAACCGGAAGGTTCACATCTCGTTCTTATTTATGCTAGTTATTTTCATAATCATAAAAAAATAAAACATACAATAAAATTAAAATAATAAAACAATAGCATGAGAAAAAGATAACGAATTATTTATATAATTGATATATCGCATAAGTAAAATTATCATTTTTCTATAATTATTATGCTTCGTGACCTTTAGAATTAGTGTAACGATAATATTAAAGAAATAGTGGCCACTTGAATGTTGTTATTGACAGATTTTAATTTACACTCTTGCACAAGTTGTATTAATTAGGGATGATTATTATGCGAAATAAAAAAAAAATCCAAGGCGCTAATAGCATAAGAAGCAAATTATTAATTCTGTTGTACAAGAAACTATTAACCAAACCGAGCAATTAATTTATATTTTTTTATAAAACAATACAAATATTAATACTTCAAGGGTTAAAAAAACTTTATTTTATTTTTATAACTTTTCTTTTAACTTCTTGAGTACAGTCCTATTTGGTTAATGCCGTCTAGAAGTGGTTCGATGTTTGTACTGTGACTTGTCTTACCTCTCTAATACTAGTAATGTTTTCCCATTATAAAGAGTAGTGATAAAAAGACAAATACTCACTATTAGTGCTATATGATATGCGCATGTGTAGTAGTACCATTGGATCTATTTCATCGAAATAATGCATTTTTTCAATCTAGTGAAGCAAAACATCCTTTCTATTCACTAATTCCTGGTTTCGCATTTCAGAAGCTTGCTACAGTTGTTGCAGTGATTCAAACCCCATCCTGGCGATGTCCCCAGCCTATCTCAGTCGCACGATTCTAATCAATTTTATCAGTTTCACTATGATTAGAGTCTTGTAAAGGCGGAGTTTAGTGGTTCTGGTGAGAGTTCGACTAAGAAAGTATTTTATCATTCCAAAGAATCTCCTATTGACAGCTAAAATTTTCTTCTGGATTTCTTGCTTTATGTCATTGTCGGAGTTCACTTGCGTTCCGAGGTACACAGACACGTCAACCCACTCAAGCATTGTGTCCCATATTTTGATCATTGGGGAGGGTAAGGAGGGGGAGGGGGTCTTCTCGGCTACCTTGTGGTTCCATCTTTATGTACTTCGTATTTTTCTTTTAATGACAAGCCCAACTTTCGCCGCCTCCCTCTGGAGTTGAGAAATACTTCCTCTACCGCAGCGAGGCTCCTTTCATTTATGGCCAGATCATCAGCGAATTCTAGGATGTGTGCTTCTCTATTGAAAATGGATCCTCCTACCTGAATTTTTGACCTTCTTATGGTACCTTCTTGTTCCCAGGTAAATAAATAATATACTTGCAAGACAGCCTCCTCGACGGATGTCCGTATAATGTAAGAACGATCCATGTTCCTAATTTGAAGTCCATAAGCAGGCATTATTTTGTTTGAATAAGTCCGGCTCTTCTTTGTGCTTGTTTCGTAATATTTGGTTTTAAGGGTACCCTCTAGTCAAGTGGAGGGGCTGTCACCTCGGAGCGCCTTGACGTTCTCCCCCGTCCGGGACGGCTACCTCCCCTAGGTGACCTTAACGTGTTTAGTGTGAGTGACCTTCGTCTGTAGTATGAGTGAGTGTAGTGTGCTTTATATGGCGTACTGTGTCTGTATGTCAGTGCTTCACAACCTGGAGAGCCACTGGTTGTTCATGATACAATGGTCGCCACCTCCTTGCACTTTTTTATCTAATCCTAAATGCTTGTAATTTACTAAATGCTCCTTTATTTGTCACGAATAATTATAAGAATAATGATCATGCATAAAGACTAAAAATTCATACGTTGCTCATTTTGACAGAATTAGTGATCACTCCTTCTATGACCAACTCCATTCCCACTAGTTTTAATTCTTGCCTCATCTTCGATTTTTGATAATCCTTTGTAGCCTATAGCGGGACGTTCTGATGTAGCGGAACATTCTTATTGAAATAGTGCCAATGGTAGTGTCTCTAAATGTATTTGATCTCATTGTATTGTATTTTCATCCCATTTACTTAATGTATTTCTCTATAAATTGCAATTATATGTTTAAAAAAATAGTAATAACTTGCCAAAGAAATAAGGAAAATATAAAACATGTAAAGTATGATATAATTAATGTTGATTACTTGTCTCTTTGCTTCGATAAGCGACTTATGAAAGAAAGAATGGAAGTAGTTATGTTAGTTACTTATGCAGTTTCCTTTGCTATTTACCTATTAATTATGAATGAGCGGCTATTAATTGATGAATAAGAGGGAAATGGTATCGGTGGTCGCAAGCTCAAAGCGGACATGCCAGAGAAGTGGGTTGAGTTTTCCGCCAGTGGCCACGCAGGGGACCAGCGCTAACAGGTTTTCCTTTTCAATATTCACTAGAGCCGCCTATTTCATTGTTTACTTGTTGGCCCGAGTGAGGGAGTCGGTTCCCCTTCCCTGCTTCGGTCAACTGCGAGAAAATTGGAAATCCAAAATTTAGCGTCCTTGTGAGTGAGGTCCAAACATTGGCCGCTACTATAAACAGAACTTAGTATAATTGATGTTATTCAACTTAATTGGCTACCGCTAGTACCTTTTGTTATATTGTTTACTGGTTCCCCTTTGTGCTCTCGGCTACCTATACATTTCAGAGGAGCTTTTGCGTTCGACTTATTTCATAACCGAATCACCGATATCGACGGGATCCTGCGCGCCACAATTTGGAAAGTCTTCAATAGCAGCATTGACTTCAGATATAGGTATTCTTTACTAACGATTATTATATAGTAAAATCATAAGCATTTTTTAACAAACTTAGGTGTTATGTATCATTGAATTTCGGAGTTTAATTAGCAAAAAATCAACATAACTGAACTAAAATAATTTAAAGACATTTGAACCTTTTTACGTGTTTTTTTTCATTTTTACTTTATTTTTATAATTTTTGAATCACTTGGAGACCTTGGTTGCGCGGTGTGGTAATTTTCCCGAAGATATCATTTTCTCGATGATACTCACATAGAATAGGGTCATGATTCCCTGCGCCTATTTTTGTGATTGGTCACCAGTTTGCAGACGTGTCTCACATACCCGGTGTATTTGCTTGTGTATGAATCCTTAAAAGTCCTCTCTGGACTGGGGTTCGAACTAAAAACCTTTGATGTAAATGACTAGTGCGCTAGCCATACATTCAGGACCTCCCATTTTATGTATTTAGGAGTTTGAAAAACCATAAACAGATTTTTCAACAGATAACAAGAACCAAGTTAGAGAAGTAAATGAAATTAGCTTAGACACTTGATGAGCCATGAGCCCTCCATAAATCTGCAACTTATCCAAACTAAATTTTATAGGATAATTTTTTAACTTGCAATAGGCAAATGAGTCATCATATGTTGTATTATCCAGACATGCGGGAGACAGCACCAAGTGGTGCATCCTCCTGGCTTTTAACATACTCATGTTTTCAGTTTAGGAGGTCTTCGAATCCCTATTCAGTCTCTGCCGAGTTATTTTTGGTATGTCCGTTGTAGCCATGGTGTTATAAACAAGCTTGTTAATATGACCATGCATTATGTTTGTGAAATCATTCAAATGTGGTTGGTTGTCGTAAGTCAGTATGACCCGTTCGTTAAACACATATGGTGGTGAGTTCATTGCCATTAACTTTAAGATTAAAATGTTTGTATTTTTCGAATTTGTGGATGAATTCTTTACATGACTAGTTTTTTACCGATTGACAAGAGAGTTTTAAATGACAGAAGGTTTTTAATTATCCACTTTAAATTTAGCTCACTGGAAAAATACAAATCCTTACTCCCATCGTTGCTAAAGTGATTGTCCTAAATCAAAAAAATGCCTTAGATTCAATGAATGACAAATTTACTGGTCTCTTCAATAAAATATCTTTGAGTTTTATGATCCGCCTAAGTAAAAATGATGCTTTGATTTGATCTTCTCCGAGATAACACAAATAAAAAAGTAGTTATTTATTGCTACTATTTTTCCGAATCGTGATATTACTTCTTTCCTGGAACCCTGACCTCAAACTATTTTTCAGGGTCCGATTCGTCGTGACAACACTTTCAAATCTATTTGAAACAAAATAGCGGCTATGACTTTCCATTTTCTATTAATTTTTTATTTTTCTGTAACGAATTTGACATGATTTTGTATGAATTAGATTTTACGTTGCTAGTTATAATTATAGTTCATTTAATAACGCAAATTAGTTGATTTTTACGCAAATCCATACAGCCGTTGTGAATTAAGTTTCATGAATCGTTCCATGCCTTTTTTAAAGTTGAAATCAGTTCGTTTCTATCTATAACCCTTGATAATCTAGGTTTCAGATAAACAATACTAATGTAATTTTGGATATTTTTATTGTTTATAGAATGTAGATTTTTCGAAGTACTTAACTTCTTTTCAGACTCCTTTAAATTAGTTTAATACGATGTAAACTTTAGTAGAAGCATATTCCCATCTAATATTTAAGGCAAAGCCTTATCTTAACTAAAAAAAAAATGTGGATCGATGAAGTATAGAATTTAAGAAATAATGTATTATAAATAATATACTAACAACATTTATTTGTAATAATCTATGTGCATTTAGACATTGGTACAGTTGTTTTTGTCATAACGTTTCATTGTAACCAATATACTCCCTAAATGGTTGGTTCTAGCGACAAGACAAAAATTATTTTCTACATTTCTGATAAAGGAAAATAACTTCATATTTTCGATTAGACCAACGCCATCACTAAATATAGTGTTACATTATAGGTGCTTTAAAAAAAAAAAAAATGATCCACATTTTTCACTTGAAACCCTATTTATTTAAATAAGTTGTCGAGTGAAAAATGTGGATTATTCGGTTTTGTTTTTTAAAGAACCTATAGTTGAACCTATTCATTCGCATAAATACATTTATAATAAAATTTATATTGTTACAGTTTTGGGGGTAAAAAAATGTTTAAAAAAATCCTAGTTCCACCTACTTTCCTGCCTCCTGGAAATTATCCATCGTCAAAATGATACCCTAGCCTAAGAAACCGCCTGAAAGTCCATCTTCTTACCGTCCCATCTCACTTCTACCAATCATGGGTAAAATATTGGAAAAACTTATCCTAAAACGCCTGTACCCCATCCTTGATACTAATTCCATAATTCCTGATCATCAGTTTGGATTCAGGACGTCCCACTCCACTATCCAGCAATGTCATCGTGTGGTGGACGTTGTCTCGTCAACATTGGAGCGTGGCTTGTATTGTACGGGAGCCTTCCTTGACGTGGAACAGGCCTTCGACCGAGTCTGGCACCCGGGATTGCTTCACAAGCTCCGCCAATTCCTTTCCCCTACATACTTCCTTATTATCCAGTCCTACCTCACTGGCAGATCCTTCAAAATCAATCATAATAATTCATTTTCGTCCATTTTTAGTCAGTCTGCTGGTGTCCCTCAAGGTAGTATCCTGGGACCCATCCTTTACACAGTTTATACAGCTGATATCCCAACCCATCCTAACACCTTCCTTTCTACCTATGCTGATGACACTTGTGTGTTATCAGTCAATGCTGATCCAACTATTGCCTCTCAAACTCTCCAATCCCACCTCAGAGACCTTGAAGTATGGTGTCAGAACTGGAGAATTAAAATAAATTCCAACAAATCCAACCAAATTACATTTACCCTTCGTCGTAAACCTATGACTTCCTGCCCTACTGTCTCCTTCAATAATACTCCTCTTGTCCCGGTTGAACAGATCCGATATCTAGGACTGCACCTTGACAAACATCTCACTTGGAATCCTCATACAAGACTGAAACGACAAGAAGCTGCACGACGTTTTCGACTACTTCAACACTTACTAGACAAACGTTCTAATCTTCCACTTAACTACAAAAGACTCATCTACATGACTATCATAAGACCGATATGGACTTACGGAGTTGAGCTCTGGGGCTCTACTAAACCATCAAATTCTTCTCGTATCCAATCCCTTCAGTCCAAAATCCTTCGTAAAATCCTCAATGCTCCTTACTTTGTCACCAACAAACTCATCCATAAAGACCTTAATGTCCCATATGTTGCTGATTTGGCCCGTACGAGGTATCAATCCTTTCTTGACAAACTTCATTCCCACCCTAATCCTTTCGTTTCAATCCTTTCTTCCTCTTCGATTCCTGACAATCCTCCGAGGCGTCTGAAAAGGAGATGGCCCCGGGACCTTCTAGTTTAGAATATTTTTAGAGTTCTTCCATTGGGAAGCTTCTCTACATGTGTTTCATGCCTTTTTTATGTTTCATTCAAATTTACTTGTTGTATTACTTGTTATGCAGTTGTAAATTTCAATAAATAAATATATAAAAAAAAAAAATCCTGATTTATTTTATATTTCTCATTGAAACTAACAAACCTAGACGTTAGATCTTAGCGACACATGTATAAAACAAACAATATTCTCCACTAATTTTCTGACACGGAAACTGTCCTCAAAATTTTTGAGCGCATCAAAAAAGCGCCAAGTCTAAAACATGTAGGCAAAATGTTACTTTTTTATTTAAAAACAATATACCTTCTAAGGAGTAGGTGCTAGTGACAAATGTTGGATTCGGAAATAACATCAAATTTTAAATGCAATAAACAGCATTTTTGACAGAATTCCCCAACACTACATTTTGAAAAACGGTATTTTTTTTCATTAATAGCTTCTTAACGGTTGATCCTAACGACACACGTAATATTGTAAAAAATATTCTCCTCTACATTTCTGACCAGGAAAATGTTTTTCAAAATTTGGTTCGAGCTACACCAACAAAGCTAAAGTGTGTCAAACTGTGGGTTAAAAAACATCACACAATGAAAGTTACAGGCACCCAGCCAGCCAAGAGATATTCCCATGTAAATATTTTTTGTTACTAAAAGCTGATTGAAAATAAGTTTCGGCCTTATGGTGCATAATTAAAATACTGATATTCAATCCGCACTATGAATAGTTGATAATCACAGGTGTACAAATTCGGAACTTTTTTTTCCTAATTTAATGTTTTGCTTCCCTTAAAACTATTTAACAAGTGGATCCTATTTAAACAAAGTTTGGAAATGTAGAAGGTATATGAAAGGCTGGAGTTAGACGATCCGCCCTTCCCAACTCCGGAGTTACATGACAGCGCCCTGTTTAAGCATATAGTTAGCACGCTGTTGTAAATTGTTTCCTCCTTTTTTTTTTTTTTACCTTTTTTTTTCTCTCTTCTAACATTCTTCAAATATCCTCGGAACCATCAGCGTTTACATTAATGACTTTTTTCTCAGCTTTAATTTTTACTTCATAAATGATCAACACATTTTTTAGAGACTTAAACAAAGTAACACAAACGTTGGTATTATTTTCTACAGTGGTTCATCAAATTTATTCTGAAATATATAGTAAACGAAGTCCTCAAATATTTTATTTTAAGTCTCATTACTTTTTCGAAACTTAAAGTTTCATATTGAAAATAGCGTTCATTATCTTATGGTATTCACGAAAAATGAAGCATGGTTATGGAAATTCAAACACCTCATAATTGTTCAACTTTTCGGTTTCTTTACATTTTTATAGTAAAGAAATGTCTGAA
Organism: Piezodorus guildinii; assembly: GCA_023052935.1. Classification (NCBI taxonomy): domain Eukaryota; kingdom Metazoa; phylum Arthropoda; class Insecta; order Hemiptera; family Pentatomidae; genus Piezodorus; species Piezodorus guildinii. The sequence continues at coordinate 62,022,899 of CM041292.1, forward strand.
ATTTTGTACACCAAAATACACTCACTTTGTTATCAATTACTATATACAAATGTTTATAAATCTACAATTGTGAGCATTCTACACATTAACTATATTTTTAAACTTTCTATATTAATAATTTTATTTTTAGTAATCCAATAAATAATATTTTTTAGAGATTAGTGAAAGTTTAGTTGGCCATTAACTAATATTTGATTTTCAATTTGTATTACTCTTTTTTTTTTCTCACCACACCCAGTAATTAGATACTTTTTGAAAATTATGTACTTGTCACTATTACAAAACAAACAAAAATTATAAAGGTTCAAATCATGTTGATACCCCAAACTATGAATGGTTAATAATTGTAAAACGTTTTCGCAAAGAACGCTGAATCCGTAAGAAGAGAAATACAAGCCAGGTACATCAGTTTAATGAAATTCTATTGAGTATTTTTAGATCGCAATTTTAATTGAAAAAATTTATCGACATCAATTTTTTTTACCCCGTCTTGTTTGATGACCGTGCTTCAAATCCTAACTTTCGAAATCCAGCGATAGCTTCTCAAATGTGATTCATCTATTGTTGAGAAACAACTGCCGAGGCGGCACCCATTGTCAAATTCTCCTGCCATTGTCAACACGAGGGCGTAAACTTTCTCCAGTTAAAAAAAAAAAAATAAGAAACGAAAAAAAAATTCGTAGAAAAAATCTTTGCGACGTTGCTTTAGAAGATGCTTTTTTCCCTAGTTTTTTACGTCTTGTGTGACTTCAGATTTAAAAACATCAGTTTAATATATTTTTGAATTGGAAATTTTCTACATGATTATGGACAAGAACAGTCTTTACTATTTTATTGTAAATGCGAATCCGAAATCATTTATACATATTTATAAATATGTTGTTTAACGTAAATCGGTTCAGATCCAACTATTTTCATCTGATTCTGTTCTTATTGTAAAAATATTAAAAATAAAACATATGTCCAGATTATTATTAATATATTGAAATTTGTTCTTTGGAGTAAAGGCTTAATCCATTTGAAGTACACATGGTCATTCAGATGAGAAAAAAAAAATGTTATGATGTGAAAAATATTTTTCATTTTCTTAGTATTTTTTATTTTATTTATTGATATTTACAACTGCGTTGGTTAATAAATCAAGTAAATGAGCTATGAGATAAAATAAAGGAAAAAGACATAAAGAGAAACTGCCCATTAGCATCACTAAGTTGGTAATCTAAACTAGAAGGTCTCGAGGCCATCTTAGTTCCAGACGCCTCGGAGGATCGTCAAGAATGGACGAGGGCTGAAACTGGTTAGTTAGAGTAGAGGTGCAGTTTTTCATGGAAAGATTGATACCCAATTTGGGACAAATCATCTACATATGGAACCTTAAGGTCTTGATGGATGAGTTTATTCCTGACAAAAATAGGACCGTTGATGATTTTTCGAAGGATTTTGGATTGAAGACTCGAAGAATTTGATGGTTTAGTAGAGTCCCAAAGCTAACTCCGTAAGTCCAGATTGGCCTTATGATGGTCATGTAGATGAGTTTTTTATCGTTGAGTGTTTCTTAGTATTTGTATTGGAAAAAAAAAAAATAAAACTCTATTCACAGTAATTTTGGAGTTATCAAAGAAAAATTACTAATAGGGTAAGAATCAGCATTTCATTTTATCATAGAATCTAATACTTACTGTTAGATCTTATGATTACTTATTATTTGTTATAAATTGAATTTTCAATAACAACGGGCTTAAATGGTTGTTAATAAAAACTTGATTGCTTGTGTTCAAACAGAGGATATCATTACCATTGGATTTTAAAACCACTATCACCAAACTAAACTCTAACCCTCTTGTTTCATATCTAGCTGTGAATGAGTAATACTTCAATCGAGGCCTGGACGAGCTCGCACCGGCAACTTTTTTTCGTTCCGTCATTGCCATTGTTCTGCGATATCCAGAGCCGGGTACAAGCAGACGTTTCATCCATTCAACACGAGTTCTGCCGCAGTTTTTTCCCTCAGCCGATTCCTGTTTCTGCCACGGATGATTCGTTCCGGCCAATGAAAGAAGTTGTTCCATTGAGGCCGCCCACATCGGGGGCAGTTACCTCAACATTTCATACCTTTCAAAAAGGACAATTTTATGATATGCTCTTGGGATGTTGAATCCTCTGATGATCTTGGTTGTTCCAATGCCTTAAGACACCAAGGGGAACTTGTCTTGGAAGAGGTCTCAAAGCTCTTACAATACAATTTTGTACTCATATTTCGCCAAAATTTCTAAATGGAGTTGAATAATTAAACACATATAGAGACATAGATTCAGTCCTGCGACAGGACTTTTTTTTAATATTTATTTGAAAGAATTATTAAGATTCTTTAAGGAAAACCATATCTGAAATAAAAGTTGAGATTAATTGTAAACGAACGATACTTTTTTCTCACTTTCTCATTCTAGATTAATAGATTAAGTTAATTAAAGTTCTTCTGTCTTTTTTAAGTTGTAAATGTATAGATTTAGAGTGTGTATTATACCAAAACAATGATTATGTTATTTAATTAATTATTTAAAAGAAACATTTTGTTTTCACCATTGTCTGGAAACAATTTTTGAGATATTTTTGAGTTTCTCATATCTTTTGTAGATCCACAAATTTATTTATAGACATAATACCAGCTGAATTTCAATGTTGACACTATCATTTCATCATTGTCATGTAATCTTTTTGGATCTAATGATTCTTATTTTTATGATTTTCTTGTCTAAAATTTACAGATTATCTATTATTTTGTAACATTCACTTTTTGTTTAAATTTACATTGCCATTTTAATTATTTCTTGTTTGTTAGGTTTCAGTTGATTTGGAAAATTGAAATATATAAACATATGTTTGAGAACTGTTATACTCAATTGAGACGTTGATTTTCCAAATGCAGTTCTTTTCTAAAGGTACTAATAAGGCATTTAGTTTTGATCTAAATCATACTAAAATATTTCTTTCCAGAACTTTAGTATAGTGTTATTAAGATAGTGAAAAAAATATTCTTGATTTTAATGCTTAAAGAATAAAATAAGTTGGTTTGATATTATGGTGCTTAGAGGGTTTTCCGCTTTTTGTTAAATTCCCAAGAATGGATATAGTACCTTTTGGAAATCAATGTTTCAATTTTAGCTATAGAGTATGTGTACAAAATTATGAAGATGAAATGTATGACAATTATTTATCCTATTTGTCTATAGGACTCAACATGCCAAATTTTCTTATATCATGATTTAGTAGATCATTTTTTCAAAATTATCTTCGGAGGAAAGCAGTATAGTCATAAATCTTAGGCTGTAGATATTAAATTAGTAAATAGCAAAAGAAATCCTAAATTATCTGTATTATCAATCCCCAATCTATAGCCGAAGATATATGCTGGTTATAATGGTGTGTGAGTTAAAACCTTCTTCGCTGCTTGCAGAAGACTTGGAATATGAATACAAAAAGATTAAGTCTGGAGGACTATTTTTTCGATTTAACAACATTTAGAGAGAAAGGCTTTATTTCCCTGGCAATGTTGCCCAAATACATCGGGTTGCCTTTCACAAAGCATACTCATCTATCCATACTAAACATATTGCAAATACATTTTCCTTTGTTTATATAAATCAATGTTCATTTCAATCTTAAAAAAAAATAATAATGATATGTAAGTAAAAAGCTACCCTAAGTGGGGTTGCAACCCCTTTCACAGTCCCCCTAGTCCTTGTACTGATGGCACATGTGTCGAGGGTAAGGAATTATTTCCAATCCAATGAGCCATATAATTAATTAGTGTTTGTAAAATAAAATATTAAAACACCATTATATTAATAATAAAAACAATTATAAGTAATAAAGTTTTTTTATTTTGAAATATATATTTTAAATTTTTGTCTAATTAATAAAGGGAGATCATATAGTAATAAATTAAAATGATATAGATTTAATTATTGGTGCACCATCAATCACATATTAAAACTATGAGATATTCATAAATATTGAACTATTTTCAAAAATATTAATAAATATTTTTTTATTTATTTGGTGTTACTTTTTTTAATCTAATTAAGAATACACCTATTTGGTTTAATTGGACTAATTTTTTTTCTTTGTTACAGGTATGTTGCAGTTATTTTATTTTTCTGTTCGTAAGTTTGTAAATTTTTTTTTTATCGTTAATTTAAATTTTATCGTTAATGTTATTTATTAACATTATATTTTTAATAACTTATATATATATATATATATATATATATATATATATATATATATATATATATATAAATACGAAGTTTATATTAAAATTATTATTATGATTTTTTTTTTAAATACTAAAAATACAAGTAAAACAACTTCGTAGCAGGTGTGTCTTAAAACTGTAACTAGACATCAGATGGCAGGTGTAGAAGCATTAAGTGATAGAAGATGTATGTTAATGTTAAAAATAAATTATTCCTAACGATCCTGCATCAACAGCCATAAACAAGAACTATTTATATTAAATAATACTTAGCGGCTATTGATGAACTTTTATACTCTTTTTTTTTTTTTTTTTTTTTTTTTTTAATAAAATCAATTTCCGTTTGTTTGGTGGACTTGGATATTAAGTTTTTTTTTCATATTTTTACACAAATTTCATCTTCAAAAGTCTGCACCTGTCATGCTGGTTGTAAGAGTAAGTTGATGGGAATTTTTGACTTGTCAATCATGAAGAAGGTTTACCATACTTATCCCTATTAGTTTAGTTTATTTTTTTACATTTACTCATGTAAATAGATCTGCTGTTGTTGACCATCTAAACTTATACCATTGTCATCTGAGTGCTACCAATGGGTATATTCACTGCTGAAATGTCATTTCATAACAACTTTAGTATTTCATACTGTAGTAAATTTCAATTAAAAAAATAACAAACTTATTTAATCTTCTTCTTAAGTGTTCAGTCTTTGCAAGACTGTACATTGAAAACGATTGTAGAAAGGACTAAATTGGAAAGAGTAAAAGCATCTAACACTATGAAAAATTAATAGCATGAAGAATTGAAAATACTAGCAGTTATTAATTTCTTAACTGAGAGTAATAAAACGTTTTTCTAATTAGCGAAACTCATAAAATTCAGCCAGGTCACATCTTCTGGAGTACAACAGAGATGGTAAAAACCATTATGGCAACAATTAAATTTTAGCTTTAGTTGTAAGTAAAATATACGACGAGCAGCATTATCTAATTTATTAATTAGAAATGTGAACATTGAGAACTTTCACATATAAAGCAGAATCTTCAATCACTGTAGGTAGCTATCAGAAGAGTAAATAAGGGGCTACGAACAATTAGTAATATTTTCTCAGTAATAATTAACTATTTTTTATATCGCCAATGTATTACTTTTTGGTTTATATTGAATTCGTATTAACTTCTATTGACCAGAAGTTATTTTCTCTCTAGAAAAAAGAAGCCGCCCAAAAGTAGAATTTCGTATTCGATATTACAATGCGCTCAACTCCTTTTTTCTTGGTCATTCAGTACTTCCGGAAAATGTAGACGGATTAGCGTGATTCTCTGTAAAAAGAATTTTTCCAGCCAGATTATTGAAATCATTTATTTATTTTATTGATGCAGACAATCCACAACAATTTTGATGTTTGGTGACATACAATATCTCTATTTTATTTATTAAGATATTATTTAAAACAGTTTATGGTTTGATGTTTAGAAAAGGCTATTAAATTAAGCGACGAACATTTAATTTTGTATGAACGATTAACATATTTAATTTTGATATAAATAATATCAAAAAATAAACTTTACTTTGAGTATTTGGTGTCCTCTATGAGTTTGCGCAACATGTATTTCGAGTATTAACATCGGCGAACATTATTTTTGGGTTGGGTAGTTTTGTTTTATTTTCCAACAGCATCCGCCAACAGGCCTTAGCCCAATTATAGGTGTTATATTGTAGTGGTAAGTGAAAATTAAATTGTTCAATTCATTTTGGTCTATTAGGGGGTACAGGAAACATAATTTTATCCTGTAGAGGCAATGGATAGAGACAGCTACAGCCTGAAAAGAGGTAGATCACTTAACTTCCCCGCATTAGAAGTTGTCTCTAACGCGAATCGGTACCCCGCAATATGATATTTTTTCCGAATTCATAATCGCGCCGAAACTCGAGGATTATGTGTTTCTTGGAGACATATAGTCAGCTCTATGTTGAGGAAAACTATTATTATTCTATTGTCTGAATTTTTATGTAAAACTAATTATAAAAATATATAAATTAAATTTAGCATCCATGAAAAATGGTTGAAGAAAAAAATAAAATAGGAATAAATATAAAAATTCGCATATCACTTTTTTTTCTTTACACAGACCTTAGAACCTCTTGGTGCAATAGTTCAAGTCCTTTAATCAGTTGATTATTGCAGATTCCTCCCTTTAAGTTTAAGATCTGCCATTAGCTCTCTTGTTATGGAAGAAATGGTGAATTCGTGGCGTATCACGTTCTACCTCATGCCTGATTCCTTTATCAACCAGACTGAAGAACCTCAATAGCTTGAATCGTTTTATATCTCCTCGATATAACCATTCTTGGTACTCAAGAGGAAAACAAAAAATTCCTAAGATGTATGTGGAAGGAATTGCTAGAGGACACTATTGAAATGAAAGTCAAACAAGGGCTGAGGAAGAAGTGGAGGGAGGTGTCCTCTCACCAAACTGGCGTTATTATTTTTTCATCAGAGCGGACGGGAGGTATAATATTCGCCCCGAGGAGGAATATATTGCGCCGGGCCGTTGGATATTGGAAAAGCTGTTTATGGAGGCCCGCTGACCAGGGAGGGGGGCTAAGAAATTGCAAATTCGTTATATTACAAAACAAGGGCCTACCCTACCCTCCTCTCTAGGGCTAATATCTTTTCCAATTCCACTTTTATGACGGAGGGTGAGGTTTTATTCATCGCTAGAACGGAGCCGGGGGGCGAGCTAAGGTATTCCATTAGTCGAGGTAGAAACTCCCCTCTTTGATATATCACGATACTTCCCGGCTCAGGTCGCATCGTTTCAACTCTACCTTCTTTCCTCAATTTTTATAATCAGTTGATAAGTTTTGCCGTTGCTTACTTTTCCTTCCTCCTCTGATCCATGGCGTAAAGTACGATAGAATTATTTTTACTTTCACTTACATGAGTATGGAATATATAGTAAGGGAAAGTATTGCGAAAATTTTCGAATTCCAGTTTTCAACGGAAATATACGTCTTAGGGTCCCTGAGTCCAAATAACCAAGTCCCGCAAAAAGGTCTGTGTGTGTGTGTGGTAACTCTAGCGCAAAAACGAAAATTCCTACGGAATTAAAATTCCATATTTAAGACTACTATACGCCCTAGATGTTACAGCAACTTTTTCACTAAAATCGGCAGACCGGAAGTACTACTTTATCCCATGCATTTAGCACCTTTTTACGATTTTCTCAAAAACGGCTCTAACGATTTTGATTTAACTCCCTATATTGCTGTAAAAATTTAATGGGCTTTAATATCATGTAGATTTCAATCTGATTGAAACAGTCTGATGGGGTTTAAATGCAGATATTTTAAATTTTGTTCCTCCAAAGTACCTTTAATTTTGTAGATTATATAAAAATAATTATATTATCTTGTTACCATTAATAATTAACAGCTAAATATGCACGTTGAGCGAATTTGATATACAACTAATGGAGAAAACTGAACAAATATTTTTTAATGATTTTTTTTTTTTTTTTTAACACAACAATAGTAATATAGATGTATAATATACCGTTGCATAGCTAAATATTTTAGAAAAAATATTATCTTACATACAAGCTTGTAAAATTGAATAAGGAGTGATAAAAAGCCGATAAAACTAACTGATTATTTTAGGTAATTATATAATAGAGTTTTTAATAAAACTCAGGTTTATATATTAATTCAATTTAATTAATTCTTTATTGGGTTCACTTGTTTTTATCTCTAACTGTATTTGGAAATTCTTAAATCGAAACTTGAATAAAAAAACTTGAATTCACTGTAATTCGGTTTTGGCTATTATAAAATATTATTTATGTGAGTTCCGCCTCTGTCCTGCAAAATCATTAACGTCACCATAATACATTATATACTATTGTAGTATCTACAATCTTTATGAAGCCAATGTGCCTTGCAGCAGGGGAAATCGGGAAAAGTCAGGGATTTTAAAAACATATGAGAAAGTCAGGCAATTTGTACTTTGGTCAGGGAAAATGGTCCCTAAATAACATCGTTTTTTTTTCTCTGAGACAAAAGTTCCTATATGCCTACTTGTGATGTTGCAAATATCATAAACCGAAATTAATATTTAATATCTTAAAAGGAAAGGAGGGCTGTGGAGAAGAGAAAAGCAGGAATTCAAACATTAAAAAAAAAGCTCTTAAAGTTTATATAGATATATTGATTGTAAATAACTTTGTTTGTCAGATTTCTAAATATTGATTATTACTAACAGCAATATTCGTAAGTTCATCATAATTCATTGTTAAGTCAACTTAAACAACTACAATTTCAACTGGGGTCGGGTAGTTGAATCTTATCGGAAATTAGTTATTATATATATTTTTATTCTAGTATACCATATTAATCATAATTATTCTTTTTTTTTTTGTCGATTGTCACTGAGATTTGGCCAGGTAAAATACTTTTTACAATATGGAAAAGTCAGGGAATTTCTTTGAGCTGATCTGCTAGACACCTCGAAAGCCCAACAGAATGGATATCTAGATTTCTCTTGGTTTCCGAGTAGTTCTTTCAATGATTGTGGCAACTTTTTAAAATAAATTCTAGCATTACTTAAAGATTTATGTGAAAAAAAAAAATATACCTATACCTCAACAACCCATGTCTGGGTTCATTACTGATAGGGACTCGAACTTTTTCAAGGGTTACGGCCGGTCAAGGAGATGATTAGGCTTAGAACATGCTCAGCCGCCAGTTTTTTCCACGAATTTTAGTATAGATGCTGGGTGGGAAGAGTCTTCATATCCCAGGATCGTTCCTCGGCTGAAATAACAGCATTAATAATTTAAAGGACAAAAACCGGAATTTCCCTAAGATTGTGCTCGCTATCAGTTTGAAGACCGTAAGACAGAACGCTTCTGTAGCGCCATCTTCTCTCTCAAACAGCTGACTAAGTTTGTCAACACACAATAATCTAGGTTTCATACACCGGTATATTTTTCTGCAACCTCAAGCATATGAAGTTTTATGCCTAGGAACTATGATTTGCGGACAGCATTTTTCATCTGCTATCTTTTGAAGAAAACTGCTGCAGAATCGCATAGAATACTTTTCAAAGTATATGGTGAAAATTCTCATGGCAAAACTCAATGCTTTGAGTTGTTTCAACAATTCAAAAGCAGTGATTTTGACGTGAGGAACGAGGAGCGTGGGAAACCACCAAAAAAGTTTGAAGACAAGGACTTGCAAGCCTTATTGCATGAACACGATAGTGGACATAACAAGAACTCGCGGAACAATTGAATGTGACTTATAACCATGTAGGTCTGTCACAGTCAGGATTCGAATTCTGGTGAGTAGACCAGTGCTCTTTCCACTCGACCATGTCTCTCCCCATATGTATACTATATATGGTCAAAACTTTTTTTTTTTTTAAACAACTACGAAGATCTTTAATAATTATTTGCGAATTCTTAGTTATGCCGTCCGTCAGAAAGGACTTAAAAGGTGTTTCCAAGTCTTAATGGTATCAGATACTCGTTAAAAATTCCTATCATAATTAAACCTGGATTTTAGGGCTCCCACTGCAGCATTGTCCGATTTGCCGCAGTAGCATAAAGTGGCGTTAGTGAATGAAGAAACAAAAAATTATTTGCTGGATACCTTCCTATGAAAACAGAATCTAAAATGTATATACGTATATATCATTCATTCAAGGCTTAGTTAAACATGTAGGGTGTTTGGCGATGACAAAGCAGTTCGTATCCTTAATCAGTTCATGATTAAGCTGAATTCCTTAGGAACCTCCATTCGTTTTATGAATGAACAATAATGAAAATATATGGGTACTGATTGTAGAATATACATAAGGTGTACATTAGGATAAGGAAAGAAAAATAGATGTTGAGACAGTTGCTACATACGAGATTTAAGGCTGTATCTGCAAGTATAAATATAAAAACAAGAAAATGACTTGACAAGGTTATTTTCCTAGTAACAGTTATGAAAATAGTGAGAATGATTCTGTATATTAATTATAAATTAATGATAAGTGGCTAATATCAAAAACTTTAATTAATTTAAACCATCCATTATGGGTACTTGTTGAATTTCAACATTGATGTGTTGAAAATACGCCTCTTAAATCGTGTTGCAATTTTTCTAGGAATTCCAGGTTAGTCCAGTCACGGTTCTCAGTATCTTTCATGACTAGCGTCTTTTAATGTTTTATCGAGGGAATAAGTTTTGTACAGGAAGGATAATTTTTTTCTAACAATGTTTATTTTTAGGATTAGGAAGATATTCATGTTCAAATATTTATTCCAATGATATCTGATACTGTTTACTTATGTATTTAAATGTACATAATTGTTGTAATTAGCATGGTACTCCATGTCTAATTAACTTTTTGTTTCATTAATTTAATTCAGAATTCATTTATATTATTGTGCAATATGCCATCCTTGGCGATAATTTAACTTACCTTTGGTATTGAGTTAATTAAAACTGCATTCTCTTTATCATCTGTATAATTGAGGACGCAGATTTATATGTTAATAACAGATTTATTCGTTAATCTTTGATTCAGGACTCTTAATAATTTTATTAACGCAATAAAATGGTATTTTATAATGAATTAAACAATAAATTGTTTAAAACCTTAAAAGTATAAGGTTATGTACATGATGACTAATTTCAAACTATACTTAACAATTTATAAGGTCAGGATACTGTAACTCACTCACTACGAATGTATGCATGTAAAGCAAGTTATAATTCTATTCCTAACAGTTTTTATCTATGTAAAGCTAGATATGCTTATGTGTGCTTAGCATATCATTAGTGTACATTAAATTTAAATAGTAATGTCTTCCAAATTACCCATTAATAAGATCCTGAGGGATCTTACAACACAAACACACACACACACTTGGTCATTTGGTCTGAGGGAAAAACTAAAAACCTTAAACATTATATCCATACTTATCTAAATATATACGTAAAGTAAAAGTAAAGATATTATTATAAAAGACATGTTAATTTAATTTTGACATTGTGTCTCTTGAAATCGTTTATTAATTTTTCATAGAGAAGCTTATCAGGTTGAATCGATAATGCGATTTCTTCAAGCTGCTGAATTTCAGTTTGTTTCTTCATCTTCTCTATAGAACGAATTGGTAAATAATGGTAATAGTATAAATGATGGTGATAAAAAAAAGAAGAAAAATAATTAAATAATTATTTTATTTTTTTATTATAGTGGTATTTATAATTGTATTAACAAAAAAATACATCAAGTAAATGTGAACATTGAGATAAGTCTGCAAATAATGGAATATTCAGGTCTTTATGCATTATTTTATTGGTGACAAAGTAAGGGGCATTTAGGATCTTACGAAGGATTTTGGATAGCAAGGATTGGATGCGAGAGGAATTTGATGGCTTGGTGGATCCCCATAGTTATATTCCATATGTCCAAATAGGCCTAAGTATCGTAATATAAATTAGTTGTTTGTATTAGGGGAGAAGTTTAACGATAAACGATATCTGCGAGCTGTTTCTTGTCGTTTCAGTTTAGTGTGAGGATTCCACGTGTCGTCTGTCAAGATGCAGTGCAAGGTACCGATTTGTTCAACTAAGGTGAGTGGAATATTGCCAAAGGATATAGTGGGACAGGCGGACATAGGTTTTAATTAAATATAAAAAAAAAAAAAGGAAAAGATGATCACATTTTATCAAGTGACACTGGTTGAACCTTCAAGACTAAGAGCTAAGAGTAATGCATTAAGAACATTAGAAGTACAAGTTGAGATTAAGGAATTATTCAAGTGTAGCCACCACCTTCATTCAAACACAACCTGCTTAGCGAACGGCAATTAAATTGAACCTAAATTTATCAGTTGAATCATCATCCTTTTGCGGTTGTCAGTTCGGAAGTAATTCCGTTAGGAAAGTTGGCGGTTTGTAATTGTCAAAGGTAGGAAGGAGTAGTGGGTAGGATTGCGCGGGGTGGGACCCTCCCGCCAAATAAAGGGTTCTCTTAATTGAGGGAAGGGTTGATTTAAATTAAACGTGTCAAATTGTGTGGAGGGGCAGTGACGTCACTCGTCCACGTGCTCCCCTCTCTTAGGCTAGCCCCTCTTATATTTACATCCCACGTCCCTAGGAGTCGATAACTTTTTAAGCCTCTTTTTGACTCTTTTCTCAAGCCTTTTGTTGAATTTTTAAACTTTTTTTAAAAATATATTGTTTCCATAAATGGAATCATCCGCTTTTGTGTCATACGTGTTATTATATCCAAATCTGACTCTATCCCACAAGGAATTTAAAAAAAATATATTTATTGCAATTTAGAACTGTGTTATAGAATGCAGCTAGTAAATGTGAGTTATATTTCTACTAAAAAAATTTAAACATATTCTGAATTAGAAGGTCTCAGTGCCATCATATTTTCAGACGCCTAGGAGGATTATCAGGTATCGAACAGTAAGAAAGGATAGAAACTAGTGGGTTAGAATGGAAATGGAGTTTGTCCTGAAAGGAATAGCATCTTCTTAGAGCCATATTAGTAACAAGTGAAGGTAGTGACGTAAAGGTCTTTATAGATCATTTTATTTCTTACAAAGTAACCAGCGTTGAGTATTTTAAGTAAAGATTAGAAACGGAAAGAATTCGATCGAGAGTCCTAGATATCGAAGCTGTTCAAAAGGAACAAGGATACAGTAGGATTGGATGACATTTACATTTACGTTGGGTCTAAAGTTTACGTCGACGATTAAGGTTATTGGGTGGGATAAACTTAGGAATTAAGTAAAAGGAATTAGAAACTTTCATAACTGCCAATTAATTCATTATATCGTTCGAGTGACTGATTAATATTGCCACCAAAGAAAAAAAACTTACTGAAAGTTAAAAAAAAAAACAACCTTAATTTATAATATCAAAATATTTATGACGATATTACCCTGTGGCAAAGTAGCGAGGGGTAATGGGAAAAAGATCTTACAGAAAAAATACAATCTACTTAAAAACACGAAAAAAAGTTAGTACCAACCAATATTGGTGATTTACTGTAATATAATGAACTAGTTTACCTTTCGTATATCAAACCTTCTCCTCCCTCCCTGAAAAAAATATCTTTAAGTAACAGTTACCCTCCAAACCTAGTAGAGATGTGTTTGTCGGAAACATTCCATAAAGTTAGAATCGGTCATAATTACTCCAAGAGATTTGAGGTTTGTTTGTTTATTTATTTAACGTCACTTTATGCTACTATGGCTAATCGGACGATGCTACAGAGGGAGTCCTAAATTTTGCCTATCCATGTTTTATTAGGATAGGGATCTTTAACGAGTACCTGACATCGCACAGGCTCGGGACCACCTTTTAACGTCCCCTCCGAAGGACGGCGTAACTAAGGATTTTTTACTCCCATTAAAAAATCCTAGGACCACCTGCGGGTTTGAACCCGTGACCTTTAGCATGGGAGGCTGTTACGCTAGCCACCCAGCTACAAGTGATCCCCAAGAGATTTGAGGTACGATCGGGTTTGAAACAGGGCGACTCCCTTTCACCTGTGTTATTTAATATAGCTTTAGAATATGTCATAGAAAAGGTGATGTGTACCGAGAAAGGCTTAAATATGGGTGACAAGATTCCGGTTTTGGGGTATGCCGATGATCTGGTACTGCTAGGTGAAGACACGGAAACCATACAACTAAATACAAGTGTGTTAATAAAAACAGGTAAAGAAATAGGACTCGAATTAAATACCGATAAGACGAAGTATATGATTAGTAGCAGAAACGGTGTCGATCTTGGTGATATTGATGTATCAGGTCATACTTTTGAACACGTAGAGAAATTCAAGTATTTAGGTTCAATTATAACTAGAAAAAATGAAATCCAGGAAGAAATAAAGTCCCGGTTAAAGGTGGGAAATGCGTGTTATTATTCAGTTGCTAAGTTACTTAGTTCGCGGCTTCTATCTAAAAACTTAAAGATTAGAATTTATAAAACTATTATTCTTCCAACGGTTCTTTACGGATGTGAAACGTGGCCGCTTACTTTAAAGGATGAACAACGGCTTAAGGTTTTCGAAAATAAGGTATTGCGTAAAATATTTGGTCCAAAGAGAGATGAGGCCACTGGGGAGTTTAGAAGGTTGCATAACGCGGAATCGCGGAACTTGCATCCTGTGAATATAATTGAGCTGATTGCATCCCGGAGACTCAAATGGGCGAGTAAAGTTGTTGGGCTCGATGACGAGCGGATTCCGAGAAAGTTGGTATTTGCTGATCCGACTGGTAGGCGTCCGAAAGGTAGGCCGAAGCGGAGATGGGAGGATTGCGTTAAGGCTGATCTCGGGAGCTTGGGCTTGAATGGTGAGCATTGGACGAGTCTGTGTAGGCGGAATTTGGTGGTATCGGCATCGAACCTTCGGGTTCGCTAAGCCTATTATTATTATTATTGTTATTATTATTATTTATTATAACAGTTACCCTCCGAAAACGAGTATAGATTTGTCCCTTGTGTAAACTACTTAAGAAGTATATATTTTTTAAAGAGAAAAAAAGTGTTTTTTTTACAATTTGACAGTTTGAGTTAGCAAGAATATCGAGTATGCCTCGAAAATTTAAGTTTACATTCCAAATAATTTATCACGATTAAACCGTGATGTTGCAGTATTTTCGTTCTCACATAACTTAATCAGTATTAAAATGTTGAGAGTATAATACGTATAAAAAATCATTGAGAATCGTAACCTTTTTATCAAGTATATCTTTCTTTAAAATCTAGCCATGTCTCCATTCTCCGTTTCTGCACTGAACTTTGAAGAAGATGCTTTATTTGGCTTTTCATCGTGCTCTAGAACTAAGAAATAAACAACTCAATAAAATGATACCATACAAAATTTATGCTCTCAAAATTTCAAGATTTAGATATTTAAAGATTTAAATAATGTAAACGATAATATTACTGACATATTAATATTAGATGATAAACTAATATTGGTATAATCACGTTAAGTTAATTAGATATATGTTATTACAGTTGGCTAATCATTGACTAATATTGACATTATAACCCGATTATAATTATGAACCCTCTTTAGCCAACGTAGTTTAATAAGTCTCATAAAAATTTGTCACGTTGATGTATCGTCAAAGTATCATCTCATTGGGATTACTTGCATTTTTATTTCTCCTAAAGCGTTTATCAAATACTAATGGTAAAATAACTGACATGTTTCCACATTTGAGGAAGGAGTAGTTACTTAAATTGATGACTCATCCGATGTAATTTTCTACTAAAAAATGTGAACAACTCCACTTCTTTTGTACTTTTAAGGTCGATCTTAATCATGTTGATCAACTTAATATTTCCCTGCGTCTATGTGGACAAAGCAAATCGAATCATAAATAAATTCACTTGAAAAAATTCTGATTACAGTAAGTAAAGGTAAACTTTTTTCATATTTGCTCATGTACAATAAAAAGGTAGTCCTTAAAGTAGTGGTAGAGATTAGTTTTGATAACAAAACTATGACAAGTTCGTTTTCGTTTACAGGGTTATTGTTTATTTCACATATTTGTAAATTAATATATTAAATGAAATTTACAACCGTGTAACAATTTGTTATACTTTACTTATTGAAGTTAGTTCATCTTGACGCCATCTTCTTGTTAGTTGTCTCGAAGGATTATTGGAAGCCTAAAGGTATCATAGGTTACGAACTGGTGGGTTTATTTGGGCAGTTAGTTTTGAATTAAAAAAGGTATCTATTTCGAGCTGTCAGCATCAAATGAGAGGTCTTAATGCTAAATTCTAAATTCCGCTGAGAGCAGCGCAGTTTAGTGAATAGAGCACTAGTTTACTGTTTTCTGAACACTATGCTTCTTTAACAGCATTATTTATCCACAGAGAATAGTTTTATAATTCCTGTGTTTCTGGTTTCGAACACCGACTGTGGCAGAATTATTTATTTTGTTATTTGAGCCGTGGATCGACCCTGGGTTGCAGAGATTCTCCTGATGTACACCCAGCCTCTTAAAGTGGGTACGCGAGAATGGTGTGGGCAGGTGGAGGAAACTGGCGGGTGAGCGTTTATGGTTGTTAACATTGCGAATAATCTTTCATGGATAGTTAAGGTACAGGTTTCTTTCTTTCTTTTAGATCGCAAGGATTAGATGCAGGAGGAGTTAGGTGGTTTCTTATATGTGCGTTTACAACAACAAAAAAAGTTGGATAAGCATAAATCTTTTTTTTATTGTAATTTAGAAATGTTCAATACAACACAATGAGTAAATATGCAGAGTGAAGAAAACTCGTGAAAATGTCTTGAGAAAGAACTACCCTGTGCTAGCTCTTCACTAACTATTTCAAGGCAGTAGGTCCCGAGGCATCCCACTTTTTAGTCGCCTCGGAGGGGTATCAGGAATATCTAAGAAAGATAGATTACGGACAAGTATTATGTGGGCAGGGAGTTCAGAATGAAAAGAGGTATATCTTATCACGGGCTATATCTACAACAAATAGGATGTTCAGGTTATTATGGAGGAGTTGATTAGTGACAAAATAAGGGGCATTCAGGATTTTGCGAAGGATTTTGGATTGTTAAGATTAGATGCGGAAGGAAATAGATGGTTTTGTGGGGCTAAATGCTCGATTTCACTTGTCCAAATAGGTCTGATAATAGTGATGTAAACAAGTCCTAGGTAATATACTGGAAGTTTTGAATGTTTGTTATAGTAAGTGTTGTAGTAATCGGTATCTTCGAGCGGTTTCTTGTCGTTTCAGTCTTGTTTGAGAATACCTAAGAATATATAAAAAAAATACTTAGTTATGAAGAAAAAAAAAAGATTGTAGGATACTGCAATAGAAATTGTTTTCTTGTATGATCCTGTAGGGTAGATACTTGACTCACAAATAAATAAAAAAAATTGAATTCTGAACCTGACCCTCTTTATGGGTTGAGAGATACAGGTTTTAAATTTTTTAGGAGTAGATAGTAGTGAGATTTATTTTTTTTCCCTCGATAAAAATATCTATATAAGGATATATTAATAAAATAACGATAAATGATAGTTGAGGCTAGAGAAAGACAGAGAGACAGATAGAAGAATCCGGTAAGAAGTTAAAGAGTGTAGTAAAAAGTTGGGGTGGAGGAGGGGCTGATTGGGGCGCTGTTAATTAATATAGCAGGACCAGGGGGGGCCAATTACCACTAATGAGGGCCGAGGCTAAACAACTCTGATGAATACAAGGGTTTTAGCCTCGCTCCCGCTCCCCGCTCAAAGAGGCTGGCTAATTAATTTAATCACATCCCTCCTTGTTATCTTATCATGGCGCCGTTTACCCCCTCCGCTTTCTTACCTAATGTCACCTTCTCTAATCAACACGCCCCTTATCAGTCCAATATTAAATTAAATCCGGCGTATCACACGCCTGTAACAGTCCGAATCCTATCTAAATACCTTTGCCGTCCGGCTATTGATTTTTCTCTTTTCTTATCGTTTCCTCCATCAATTAATAATTTTTTTTTCTTTTGGCTGAGGGTCTGTAACTTTTAAAACTAGTTGGTTTATTATTTTTAATAATGTACCTTCGTAATCAAACAAAAAAATTCGCTGGACCAACTCTTTTGAAATTCCCTAAAAAAATGCTAGTCCTATGATCCTAACACCTAATCGTTGATATCAGCTGATTATTGTTAAAATGGCGGCCGATTAAAATATATTTAATTCAATAATCACGTTATTTTCGATGATAGAGAAAAAATTCACTAGTGTTTTTTAACCAAAAAACTGCGAATATCAGTATAAAAGAGAATTTTTTTTTTTAATTTTACACATAAATACGCTAAAAACTCATTTATTTTTGACAATAGAGAAAAGTATGTATAGAGTTTTAGAATCAGTAAAGGGCGATAAACAAAAAAAAAAAAAAAAATAATAAAAATCAAAAAAAACTAATTAAAAAACAAATTTAATCTCGCCAATATATACACTTATAACTACGTAATTTTGGAATATAGAGACGAAATCATTAATGTTTTTGACCAAAAAATCGCGAATAATTATACAAAAGAAAAGAAAAAAATTGCAATTTTACACATAAATACGCTCATAACTCAGTTATTTTTGACGACAGGGTTTAGAGTATGTATAGAGTTTTAAAATCAGTAAAACAAAAAAAAAAAAAAAAAAAAAAAAAAAGAAAAAGAAAAGAAAAAGGAAAAATGAAAAAAAATTGAAATCGCGCCTATATGTACTCTTGTAACTACGTTATTTTCAATGATGGAGAAATATATATACATATAATGTCATTATATACATATAAAGTAAATCATATAAAATATAAATAATCATCATATCATATCGTCATAAATATAAATAATCATAGTAAATCAATCAATAAGTACTGTTACTAGGTTATAATATTCTAGGTTAATATAATATAAAATTTGTTTACTCTTGTTCCGTTAGCTCTACCAGAACATGGACCCCTCGGGCGATCATGTCTAGCTCCTCATCTCCTAACCCCACTAATAATTTGAATGCTTTAACGACTGAACTATAAAATTAATTAATCTTCCTATACCTACATTATTTTGCGCCACTATAACCCTTGAAAGATCTGTATACTAAATAGATATAAGGAATCATTTTATTACGCCCAGCTTGCGCTTAACCGTCGCCTTTTCTCCAGATTATGTTTTTACTTTTTAGAGGCTGAATTTTAAAAGACTGAAACGGCAAGAAACTACTGGCTGTTTTTCGTAAATTCAATTCTTACTATACTGACGCTCGAACCTCCCACTTGAGTACAAATAGCTCACATACATGACCATCAAAATACCTAAAGCTTTGGAGTCCTACTAAACCATCAACTTCTTCCTATATACAATCTTTACAATCCAAAATCCTTTCTAAAATTCTCAAAGCTCCTTACTTTGTCATGGATAAACTCATCTATAAACAACTCAATGTTCCATGTTTTTTTTCCCTTGAACTAGGTACTATTCCCTATGACAAACTCCACCCCCACTCTAACCCACTCGTAAATTCTTGCTTCCTCCTGAATTCCTGATAATCATTCAAGGCGCCTGATAAGAAGAGGACCTCAAGAACTAAAAAAACAAAAAGGATCCATGTATTTTTCTATTTTTTGTTGTTATAGATGGAATAATCAGGAATCAGTCATTTTTTAATTTTTTTTAAATTTTGCCAGCGTTTCGGCTCAAGCTTGTGAGCCATCATCAGGGCATTTATGAGCCATGTCCAAGCATAAACGATTGCATTGAGCATTGAGTTTATGCTTGGACATGGCTCAGTAATGCCCTGATGATGGCTCACAAGCTTGTGAGGGCGGGGTGGCCGAGCGTGTTAGCGCGCGTTGCTGTGAGCACCCGTTGCTGTGAGCACGCGTTGCCTAGCAACAGATAACCGTAAAAGTTAAAACCAAATAATTACGAGTTCGACTCTCGTGCTGGGGGATTTTATCTCGGCATATATCCCCCGCCCTCACCCCCTGGCCCGAGGTAGGGGTGGACAAAAAAAAAAAAAAAAAAAAAAAAGGCTTACAAGCTTGAGCCGAAACGTTGGCAAAATTAAAATGTTTTCAAAAAATGACTGATTCCTGACTATTTCACCTATAATAGTTCCTACAGTCGACTATACATCCTCAATATTTTTTGTTAAAGTATCAAAAACGAATTTTATAAAATGCTTGAGTAAGCTGCTGATCGCGAGAGTTAGGATGTAAATACAAATATTATTATTATGATTTTTTTTTAGTTGCTTGGGAATTAATATGGAGTCAAGAATATACTGACTTTATTAGTTTAATACTCCTGCTGGGTCGATATATCCCTCTTAAGTTTCCGGAAAAGGCTTTAGTTAATCCAGGAGTTTTCCTCCCCCAGCTTGTTGAACGTGAACCTGATACCCTCTGGTTTGTTATTGGCCGAACTGAGGCCATTAGGGTTAGCAAGTGATTCGGCTAAGAGTGGAGACTACCCTCAGGCTCCCCCCTCGCAGGCAGGTAAATCGATCCAAGAGGAACGCAGCTAATGAAAGGCCTTCGTTTGAGTTGTGTACGGGTCCGTTTGTAATGTTCTCCCTTGGCCTACGGCATTTGTGTGATGTTTGTGAAATGGGAGGTAATGCGTGAGGGTTCGGCATTCCTACGGTCGCATAGCGGGGCTGGCTGCTCGTCAGTATGTTAGAGCTTTGTATAAATATCGGTATTTAGTATATTAGCAGCCAATGCGGGTTTACCGAGGAGGGAGGCCGCATGTTACAATGATTCCCTTGGGTTTGATCTCAAATAGGGGATTGAATTTCATAGGTTACCACAGTAAGCAATCTCTCAATGGCATTGCTTTCCTTTCGAAATTATTATTGTGAAAATGTTATCAATATCAGCTTAGTTTCAAAGGTTATCAATGTTTTGGACAAATATTGTTGGAATAAATGTGTATGAAAACATATAATTTATTTATTGAGGATGTATGGTCGATTGTTGAGATTACAATAGGTAGAAATAATGAGGAGTCAATCTGGTAAACAATGTTTTAATTTTGCCGACGACTCATTGATGAGATCCATCATCAAGGATGCTAACAATCAAATAATCAATAAAGTATGACTAAGAAACTAATGAATGATGGATATGACAAAATAAAATCATGAAAAAAAAATACAAAAATTAAGAGAATTTAGATATAAATAATAATATGGATAATATTAATATGATATATACGAAGATGAAGATGAGTATGAAATTTAAAATAAAGGTCATTTAGAAAAAAAATAGAAATAAATGAAGCTATGAAAAGATTTGTTTTGTATATGTTAAAAAAAAAAAAAAAAAAGAACATAATGGCAAGATCTAGTATTTATATGAAAGGCAAAATCTTAAGGCTTTTACATCAATTTCCTCCATACCGCCTTGTGTTTTTCGGTTTTTCCTCAGTTTATGCTTGACATTTCCATTAATGATATAACTTTTTTTTTTACTTCTATATTTATTTCAAAATTATCTTAATTTTAATTTGATAATCAGCTTCTTATTTATCATATTAATATTATTTGTGTTAACAATATTATCTTTGTATATTTTTTTATTTTGTCATTCCTATCAGTTTTACTTTCATTATTTCCCTTGCCATGCAGTATTGACACATATCTTTTTTTGTTTTCTGATTGTTTAAAGCCCTGATGATGGCTCACATGTTTTAATTTAAAAGTTATTTTAATAATAAATCTTTTTTTTAAAGGTATTCCAAGAGAAGCTTCATTCATCACAGTTCATTATTCAAAGAATTATCCAAACATTTTAATATTATAATCCAAAAATTTGTATTATAATTATCCATTAAATATCTAAATAGTTGAAAACTACTTTACACCAATAACTTACCATTATTGCATATTTGTAGACCGTTGTTGCAGATTATTTTTATTTTTTTTGTAGGAATTTATTTTAAATAATTTTAATGAAGAAATACCACTTCTTTTCTATGATTAGTTCAATAATCAAAGAAAAAGATATGAGATGTGATGATCTATTACAGAAAAAATTCAAATGTTTTTATCGTTCAGTTTTAAATTCTATTTATAACAATCCTGTTTTTATCGTTCAGTTTTAAATTCTATTTATAACAATCCTGTTTTTATCGCAAAAGCTGATTATAAAAGTCTAGAATGGGTCATAAATAATAATCCTTTTATTGCATCCTAAACTCTCATGTCAACTCTAGGAATCATTTAAGAGTTATAAAAGAATAAACGGATTCAAGTTAATCTATGAAAAATCCTAGAAAATCATCTTTACTCTTTGTCGGTATGCTAAAGCAATCTTTAATGAGCGGTATATTATAAACAGTTTTATACTGTATATTTTTCTGAAAGCTTGTTTTATTAATCCCAAATAGAAGAATAAATACGTCAATTAAGGCCCTCATATAAGATTAAGGATCTTAATTTGTAATGTCCTATCTATAAATTGAAAAAAATGAAAGAATCGGTCTGATTTATGAAACTCATATTGAACTCAACTGCCGAAAGTTCTTTTGTAAGCAAACCTTTAATGAAAAATTATAGCGCACAAAATTATATTATATTCAGTTGTAATGATTCTCAAATACATTACTATGCCTTGCTTAATCATCCACTTCTCCTCCAAAAATAAGGCTAAAAGATTACTAAAGATAAAATGTATTACTACCATGTATGCAACTTAAGTCTTCAATTGTATGTTATGCGGCATGGTATACCTGGCGCGCCTGTCGAAATCAAGAGAAACATCCTCTCGTGTAAGAACCAATCAATGCATTTGTCTTGGTTTAATTTTTTATTTAAATGTTAAATCTCGCTATTGGCCGAAAAAAATTAAATTATGTTAACTTAATACTAAAGGCTCTACTGTATGAAGAACTGAACGACTGTATTTTTTTAGTTTAAAATTATTTAGATCTTAAGTACCTTAAATTCCTTATGTTGTTCTAATGCATCTGACCATTTGGTGTTAAATTTTATTTAATCACAGTTACCTCACGTCTACTGGGCATATTTTCAGATAATACAGCCCATCAATGACGTAGTCGTTTAAATTGAAATAATAAAGTTTTAGATTAAATTTTGTATTTTCATTGTAAATTGTAAATATCTGTATGCATATTTATATTTTCTAATTCATTAAAATGTAATCAAATTTGACATTTTATTGGCTAACTCTCCGTGAAAATTGTTTTGAGAAGGATTACATTAAATTTGAAGTGGGATGAGCAACAAAGGGGTACCAGCTCCCTGGAATTAATTAAAAAACTAATAAGGGTCCCAACAATTTTTTAGCATCTGCCGTCTTTAATTACAAACATATAGAGTTTCATCCAGTGTCGCCAACTCCCGTTTTTAACAAATAAAATTAATAGGTTAATTAAAAAACTTTCTCTTCGGCTCGGCCTGTGTAGATAGCAGTAGGGTGAGTTGGCGGGAGGGGAGGGGGTAAAGGGAGGGGGAGTTGAAAAAGTTTAAATTTGCTAATTAGTTAAGGGTTGCTCCGGTAGAGCGCAGGTCTCACAGCTTGTTACGGCTGTAATTGGTCGGGAGTGTGTTATACGTTGGCCGATAGTAATTGGGGATTTTTAACAAGCTGGCTAAGTCTGGAAATCACTCCAAAGTCCGGCAACTTCTTGGTCCTCGTTGACCCCCATCTACCGCCCCTTTCCGGCTCGGCTCTTTAATAGAAATTTTTAATCCTAATTGAACCTATTAAGTTATTTCTATGCTAACTGAATTTTTGTTAACTG
Organism: Piezodorus guildinii; assembly: GCA_023052935.1. Taxonomy (NCBI): domain Eukaryota; kingdom Metazoa; phylum Arthropoda; class Insecta; order Hemiptera; family Pentatomidae; genus Piezodorus; species Piezodorus guildinii. Next base: position 62,046,460 of record CM041292.1, read on the forward strand.
TTATTAAATTATGCAAGCAAATTTATTATGGAGATTCATTCTCAAAAATAAATATTAAAGAAACCCTGCTTTCACTTATCTTCTTACTGTAAACTAATTTTAAAAGTTTACGAACAAAAATTTGTACGCACTTAACACAACCGTCACTCACTTTCGGACAGTATATAGTTTGTGTTTCTCAGATCGGAAGGGGTATAGCCTGGTAAGTATAGTAAATCTGTCCCCATGGTCATTTTGACTCAAACTTAGGGGATCAGTTTGGTGTCAAATAAAAATAATTCACCGTAATTTTCAGCTTTTTAATTCAAACGGTTTTCGAGATTTTTTAAAAAACCTCTATTTTCGATTTTATTATTTTTAATTGGAATATTTAAAATCAATAATTGGTGAATTTTTTCCCGAAAATACATAATGATTAAAAAAAATACCGAGTATACCTGAACAAGCAAGATCTTAGAAGAAATTATCGATATTATCTAAATTGTCGGCGTTATAGAACAGGAGTTAGCCTGGCGCGCGTTTTGAAAAACAGCTTTTATCCAATCATTTTGTCTTTATCCAATTATTACCCTTTGACAGTAGTTTTAGTATTAAAAATTTAATAAAAAATATTTTAGTTACCACTTAGGAGATGTGTCTGTTCAAAGGAAAAAATATTAACCCATGTACCAATATCCTAATGTACCTAACAAAATGTAAATTTTGTATCTAGAGAATGTTTTTTGTTTTTTTACCCGCTTTACTTCATATCATAAACATATCTATGATCTATTGTTTTTCCTAGTAAGGAAGAAATACTAAAGGCACATTTCATACTGATTTTTCAATATGTTCGTACTAGTATTTTATGAATATTTTTACTTTTTATTTCCGCATAAATAATATTTTGTAATAACGTAGTAAAATATCTCTCGTTCTCCTTTAGTTGATTACTAAATTGTTTTGTAATTTAAATTAATTCATTATTTCTTCACTACTTTTATTATGGAAAATGTTTTTTTTTATTTAATTACTATTATTTGTTCATAATAACTTAACTAAAATAATATACTTATGATGAATCAAATGTATTAATAAATTACATGTAATACCTATTATTTGTAAAACACAGTCTATGTTAAGAACATTTTGGGCGTTGAGTTAGTGGGCTTTAAGTTTTTGTCACTTGCATGTAGGAAGGAAATTAGGGAAGGGTAAAAATGTTCTGAACAAGCTCGCAATCAACACTTCTTATGTCACTTCAATATTCTAGATGGTTTAATAAGATTTTTTTTTAATACTTTTTTTTATACTTTTTTAATCCTTCGGTATCGCTCGACAGTTTATAAAAGTCCTGAATTTCTTAACTGACAATTTATTCATTACCAATGAATTTTGACCTTCATAGAATTATCTGTTTGACTTGTCCATTTTTTTGAATCAACGATTCATCTGATTTTGAAAACCTGGTTAAGCCAGCTTTAATGTACTTTAATAAATTGATTTTTATTTAAACAATGAAATCTAGTTGAGCTTTTTTTATTTTAATGGTTTTTATTTATTTTTATTATATTTTATTCAAAATATATACATTATATTTTTTTAATATATAATGCTTAAGGAATTTTCTGGTTGTATAGCTTTAGAAAAGTATAAGAAAAACCTGGACGGTAAGCAACAAATAATTATTATTTTAAGTATTAATTTATCAATGCAAAATTGATAATCTATATTTGGTTTAATTTTTTATACATATCATTTTAATTTCATAATTACACTTCACCGTTACAGTCAATAACGAATCATTACTTATTATAGATATCAGGTGACATTATGTTGTGTTTTATGTTTTTTTCTAAAATTGTTCAATATATTGTCCTACAGCCTCTTAATTTACTTTTTCCTCCCTAAATTTTACTGTTGTAATTTTAGTGTATGGTTAGAAAATGCTTTGTTTGTCCATTATTTTTTTTTAATTGGAAAATATAACAGTGAGATTAAATTTTACGAGAGTAATATGCTACATATATTTGAAAACTACGTATATTTAAAACTGATTTCTTTGATCTGTTTATCTTTTTATCGTGTTTAGTCTCAAGAGTTAAACGTTCTTGAAATGTAAACGTGTTTAAAATAAGCCTAGGGACGAGTAAATATTTTTTTGAGATTTTCACTAAATAGATCTCTTGGAACGCGTCCCAAAAAATTTGTATGTGAAATAACGAAGGTACCAAATGATGTTTGTTTATTCCAGGGCGGAGGCCCTAGAAGTGTCTAGCCTAATTGGCTAAATATAACATTAAAGAGATGGCTTGATTGGAAAATACAGCGCTGCTGTTTGAGTTGCTTGTGTACTTGGCCACTAAGACGGGATGATGCTGTCATTATGGGCTCGAATGCTCTTAGAAGAGGTTTTCGGGCCGGTGTAAATATTAGCTCCTTGTCCCATTCTAAAGCTAGGATAATCCGTTTCGTAATATATATTAACAGCTATCTTCTTTCTCAGACACTAATGATCGCCTAAGATTTGTCTTTTCTTACATTGTAAATATTTTTTGATCTTGTGAATACTTAATATTTTAACTATGGTTTAAAATGTTTTTTTTTTATAACATATTTATTGATATTGGGTTGATGCAAAATTAATGCAGGTTTCCTCTATTGCAATATCTTAATTCCAATTGTGTAAACAAAGCTAATCCTAACATTGATCATTATTATACCAAAACAAACCTTATCTAATACCCTCTCTTTCACCATGAATTTGTTTAGTAAAATCGTTTTGTTCAGTGTGTTCAAAGGTCTTGAATCGAAAATGTCAAAGTGCGATTTTCGTCAAATTTATTTTTACGAATTTAAATTAGGGCGCAGCGCTGCGCAAACGGCTCGTAATATTAATGAAGTGTGGGGTCAGGGGGCTATTAATGAGTGCACGGTGCAGCGTTGGTTCCAGAAGTTTCGCAGAGGAGATTTCGACCTCGAAGACAAGGAAGGTCGGGGCCGTCATCTTGCTCTGGACAACGACCAGCTGAGGTCAAAAGTGGAAGAAGACCCAACCAAAACCACACGAGAAATGGCGGCGGAACTCGGAACTCAAAAATTGCAACGTCTTTGCCCAGCATTGATGAATCGGAAGGGGCCGATCCTGCTCCACGATAACGCCAGACCACACGTTGCACAACCAACGCTTCGACGACTGCACGAGTTGGGCTGCGAAGTTCTCCAACATCCGCCTTATTCACCTGACCTCTCTCCTACAGACTTCCACTTTTTCAGGCATCTGGACAACTTTTTGAGGGAGAAAAATTTTCAAAACCAGGACGACATTGAAAATTCTTTTCGTGATTTCATTGAGTCCAGGGATTCGGATTTTTTTTCTGGTGGAATAAGAAAGCTTGTTAAACGTTGGCAAAAGTGCATTGATTCAGATGGAAATTATTTTGATTAAATATATATGGTTAAAGTAAAGATATGGCGTATTTACAATACCTACTAAAAACCTGCATTAATTTTGCATCAACCCAATATCTACAACTGTATTACAAAAAATACATCAAGTAAATGTGATGATAAAATAGAAAAATGTCATGAATTGCATGTAGAGACACTACCCAGTGGCAGCACTCTAAAAATATTTTAAACTAGAAGGTCTCGTGGCCATCTTCTTTTCAGACGCCTCGGAGGATTGTCAGGGATCGAAGAGGAAGCAAGGATTGAAACTAATGGATTAGAGTGGGAATGGAGTTTGTCATGGAAGGAACGGTACCTGGTTCGGGCTAAGTCAGCAACATATGGAATATTAAGGTCTTTATGAATGAGTTTGTTGGTGACAAAATAAGGAGCATTGAGGATTTTCCGAAGAATTTTGGATTGTAAGGATTGGATACGAGAAGAATTCGATGGTTTAGTAGAGCCCCATAGCTCTACTCCGTAGGTCCATATCGGTCTTATGATGGTAATATAGATGAGCCTTTTGTAGTAAAGTGGAAGGTTTGAGCGTTTGTCCAGTAAGTGCTGAAGTAGTCGGAAACGTCGGACAGTTTCTTGTCGTTTTAGTCTTGTATGAGGATTCCAAGTAAGACGTTTGTCGAGATGGAGTCCTAGTTATCGGATCTGTTCAACAGGGACTAGAGGAGAGTTATTAAAGGATACTGAAGGGCAGGAAGTCATAGGTTTACGACGTAGGGTAAAAGTAATTTCGAGGGATTTGTTGGAATTAATTTTTATCCTCCAATTCTGACACCATACTTCTAGGTCTCGGATGTGGGATTAAAGAATGTGAGAGGCAGTAACTGGATCATTATCTACTGATAGCACACACGTGTCATCAGCATAAGTAGAAAGGAAAGTGTTAGGATGGGTTGGGATGTCAGCTGTATAGACTGTGTAAAGAATAGGTCCTAGGATGCTGCCTTGAAGAACACCAGCAGACTGAGAAAAAAAGGAAGAATAGGAACCATGGTGATTTACTTTAAAGGATCTATCAGCGAGGTAGGACTGGATAATGAGGTAATATGTAGGAGGGAGAAATTATCGGAGCTTGTAAAGCAACCCCGGGTGCCAAACTCGATCAAAGGCCTGGGTTTAAAATGTAAATTAAAAAAAAAAAAAAAACTCTGTATTTAATAATACTAAAGTTTACAGAGCTTGATCTCTGTAGTAATTCTTAAATTAGAATTGGTTTTTATCCTCTATAGTCTAACGACGATGTCCAGGGGCTCCGCAAGATGTGATTGGAAACTAATTTAATTTACATTAACGTAAAATATTTAGAAAGCTTAGCCTTGTAGTAATTATAACATATACCGCATTTATAATTTCATGTGATATAATTGCTTGTAATTACTGTCAAATAGTGCTATTGTACAATAAAAATATATATATATTTTTTGTAACATTTCGAAAATAAGGAGCTTAAGGGATGATATATAACAGTAAAACACAAATCTTTCATTGAACGACCGATTCTGAAATTATAGTGTATTCACCATACGAATCCCCGATCACTCAAATACTAAGCCCAATATACAATAAATCCGGAAAAGTGAAAATAATATCAATACTTGATCGCGCGATACGAAACTCCGAATTACGAACCCCAGTATCGATAAAATACGAAATTGGTCAAAATATATCGACAATTGGGAGCGATCTTTAAACCAAAAGCATGCTCATTTAACTATCCATACTTAACTTATTTCGGCCCTAATATCGAAAAGATCTGAAATACTTGAAGGTTTAAATTTAGTAGGAAAAGGTTGGATTTTACTCAGAATTATATATTCATGTTTTTTAGTATTTACGGGGTCCTTGCTATAAAGTAATGGGATGAAGTGGTCCGTGAAAATTTTTTTTAGGAACCACTGGTCTACAGAGGTGGTCAACCGTCCATCGTAAAAGAACCTATGGAAGATTTGAAGCGGCGAATAGTACAGCTCGACGGGGAATGCTGTAGAATTGAATTGATTGTTGAGCTGAATTAAAGACGGGTTGGCAGTGATGGCTAAAAACTGATGGTGACTGATTTATTGCCGAGGGCCTGTGTTTAATGTGAGCCCTCGCCGGTGGCCATTGTGCGCTCTCCCATTCAATGTGCAATTCCCGTCGATAGTTGTTTCCATTGTTGGCATATTAGTAGCAACATAGCGGTTTTTGAGCGAATGCTTTGCATTCATGAAATTCTGCCTGTTTCGTGGAAATATTATACTTTCTGCTGAAATGAAACCGTATTATCGTGGAGGTTAGCTTGGAATGTTATTTATAATATCATACTTTTTGTCTATTCGATCTCTGTTATCTATAATTTTCCATTTCACATACCTGTTCATTAATATAAATGTAACAACTAAACTGTTTAACGAACGTCGTTCCATACAATTCATGTTTTCTTTTGTTGTTGTTTTTTTTTCGTTTTTTTGCTACCGTCTAAAGGGTCTTTTACGCGAAACAGTCTCCTTACAGACATGTTTTATTAGGAGAACACAGGTTTTTCGGCGTCGGTGACCAACACCATAAGACTCTTAAGCTTGCGGCCAATGCGGATATTCACTGATTTCTTACGATTACAGGAAGGTGACTGTACGTTTTAGATCCTTGGGTTTTGGTTGTCAGTTTGGATTAAGACCTATATCGTTTGTTTATTCATTTAACGTCATTCAAAGCTGTGGCTACTCGCACGATGCTACAGTGGGAGTCCTAAATTTACCCTATGAGTCTTTAATGAGTACATATTCTCACATGACATAGCTATTAACGAGAACATAGCCATAGATCTTTGACGAGTACGTGACATCGCACATGTTTGGGACCACCATTTTATGTCTCCTCCGAAGGACAGCCAACCGTAACCAAGGATTTTTACTCCTATTAAACCATTCTAGGGCCACTTGCCAGGTCGGAACCAGCGACTTAGTGCATAGAAGGCTGTTATGTACGGCCTACACTGTAACGAATTGCAATTTACGTGGATCTGTTTTATTATAAGAAAACCCTAGGGATATTTCCTCGATTCCCGACGATAAGTCATGTAAACTTGATTATTTTAATTCTCGATTTTTATCACTTATTTTAACTGATTGTAATATGAAAAAAATATTACTTTTTTTCACTACAATATTTAAAAAAAAAAAAAAATTACTTAAAGCCATTTTATTTAGCATCGCTTATTATCGTTTGGATACCTATTACATTACATTTTTATCTATTTAATTTATTTTGCACTAATAACATTGGCAATAAATGTTTTAAAATTTTGAAAAAAAAAAGAAGATATACAATAGGGCATAGATTATGTTGGTTTTAATTTTGAAGACATGCTAATCGTGCATTACTCTTTAAAAGTTGTATTGTTATGTTAGGAATAGAACTATTAATAAATTTATATAAATAATATGAGTAAAAAACATGTGTTAGTTGTCCTAGCAAACTCAATCACTAATTGACAATATATCGATCTTTACGGTTCCTGACATTTTGTCAAGGGGTATTAAAATAAATTATCTTGGTGACATACTTAAAGTGAATTTAACTATTTAATAATATTTGCACTATAACAAGTTTTATTTAGGTATTACTTGTGGAAATACATGCATCCGTGAGTGATTCATTGTGGGTTTTATAAAAGGATATGTGAAGTTGCCTATTTGATTTTTCTAATATTCATAATTCAAGCTAGTTGGCTATCTTTCAATTTTCGTTGGGCGTTGCGATTGCCAAGTATATTTTCTACCTTATTAATCAGGAGTTACATCCCGTTTAGCAGGTGTTTATTTAGAGAAGCATTAAGGGCCAGGAGCCCTGAGCCAGCGGTGATGATGGGACAGAGGTTGCGGGGGGCGACCGCACTCAGACAATCAACTTGGATCTTGCGGCTCAGCCCTCGTCTCTTTCTTACACCTGCTTTAGGTCTTATAGCAGGGCTTAGCTAGGGATAACGGCGGGTAATAAATATCTTTCTTAGAGTGATTTTACTGTAATTTTGCTCTGAAACCACATATTGGCGCCCAAACCGACTGATCAACAATCGTATTTCGATATCAACAGTAATTTATATATTTATGATTATTTAATTTCTTGTGTTATATTTAGTAGCGTTTATGGCACGGATTGTGAGCAGTAGCTTAAACCTTTCTGTGTAGTTATCATGTTATTTATATATTAATAGATAATTTATTTCGAAGGACAAAAAACTTAAATGGACAAAAATGAAAATTTAATCATTTGAAATAAAACTTTGAAATAAGAACTAAGATAAAAGTATAAGTGTAATAACAAAAATATATAAATACAACGATTAAAATGAAATATAACATAAAAAAGTGAGGATATCAAATTTGCATTAAACTTTTTTATTGCAATCATCATATTTTATATTTTAATTTATTTTAACATATTTTGTATATATAAGATATTGATTTTAGGTGCTGAGTGTTTTGTTATTGTGGTATTGTTTTTATTTATGATGTGTGATTTTGTTAGTATATTGTTTTATGATGTATATATAATATATTTTTTTATATTATTTTGTATTTAATCTTTGGTGTATATGTATAGATAGATCTAAGTATTTGAAAGAAAATGTGAAAACGGTAGAGAAGGAAAAGAAAAAAAAAAACAGAAAAATAAATAGAAAAAAAAATTAAAGAGAGTAAAAAAGGAGAAAAAAAATATTGTATTTATAGTTAAATTAAAATGTTAAGAATATTCCTGTAGGAAAAATTGTATGCTGTGTTATAGCAATCCAATTAAGTTGGGCAGCATCATTTTGTTTCGTTTTGTTTATAAATAAAGTGCATCTCCCTCTATTTATTCATATATAAATGGATAACAATAATAATGCTACAATATTTACAGTATAAACTATATCAAAGTACATAAAAATAAAATAAAATAAATAAACTTATACAACAAAAAATGTACAAATAAAATTTATGCACGTTAACAAATAAATTTAAAAAACAAGAACATACCTATAGACAATACATTATAATAATTATTTACAGGTATAACTATTTTATGAAAAATGTCCACTTTAACCCACTAGTTTCAGTTGTGTTTCCGACAATTTTCGAGGCGTTAAAAAAGATGATGGCTTCGAGACCTGAGATTTAGATTTTCTACTGGAGTGCTACCAATAGGCAATTTTCCTAGCGTTATTTTTTTTTGTTTTTCATGTATATTATCGTAAATTTCATTTACTTGATCTATTATCCACGGTCGTATATTCCAATAATAAACATTTTATTATATAATAATATTTTTTACTTATATAATTAATACTTTAATAATTTAATACTATAATTACTACAAGTAAATTCGGCTAATTTACACTTATGGGCATAATTACGTCTTGTGAAGAAACTACCCAGTGGTTACACTTCAACCAATAAATAATTATTAAATAAATGATTATTTAGATGATTAACCACAATTTGCATTGCTTGATTTTCTATTAACGTATACAAAGTGCAAAATGATTGATTTGTTAATCACGGTTTACTAATATTTAATTCGAAGCAATGAGCTTTTTTGTTCGATTAAAAAAAAAAAACACTTTATGAAATAGAAAAATGAATATTCAGCGCTCAGCTATAAACTACAAGCGTATTGTATACGATAGGTTGTTGTATTTTTAATGCCACAATGTTCTTTTATGTATGCAGAATGAACCTAGACAAAAAAAAAAGTTTTAACCCTAAGCATTAGTTTAAGAACCGCTAACCAAGTTTTAGGAATAATCCCAGAAGATTGAATTGACATAGGGAAAGTAAATAAAATGACGAAAGGAAAGACCAAATGAAATCAGTGGTGAAGACGATCGAGGACACAGGTTGCGTTGGGTCGAGCCTCTCCCACGCCGATAATGGAATGAACCAAGAGGAAGGAGAAAAAATTATTATTACGGCCACAATTAAATTTCTAATTACCGAGGAACCATTAAATCCTTTTTTCTAAACCCATCTTTATCTTTAATAAATAAACAGAAATCCTTGGAACTAGTCGGTTTTTAATTAGCTTTCGGCTGGCATACGAACTCATTCATATCTATGGTTTTCTGTCCAGTACATGTCATAGAAATGTTAAAAAATTCATAGTTTTCATTAGTGAATTATTTTTTATGTAACCATTACTTTCTTGTGTTACACATTGTTATTTATGACTCATTCTGTATTAATTAATACTGTGTGGGAAATTGCGGTTAATGACGTGCATGTTTATGTAATATTCAGTTAGTATTATAATTAATCGTATTTATAATTATGTATTATACAACCATGGTATGTTTCGAATCACACGATACACAATGATTCAAACATCACAACAGTAAATTCTTACATTTATAACAACTTTCATTCCTCAAAACATAACCACCTAAATTCACTTTTTTCTTCACTTTCTTTCTCCCTGTACTAGGCCAACTCTAAAGATGACTTAAAAGAAGGTGGCCGGGGATCTACTTTAATTATCTGTTGAATTTGTCAAGAAATTCATTTGTAGGACCATGATCAGAAAAAAGCTTGGTATATCACATTCGCTAGAAAATCGTTTTTTAGTCCGACTCTTCAAATTAAAATTGAAAAATAATGTATTTCTATTGATTGTTGCACTGTGCTTGATGCAATATTTATATATTGCTTAATATATTTTTTTTTTTTACGACACAGACTTGGTTAATTAATACTGCGAAGAATATTGCTGTTTATGACGTGTAAAGTTTATGTAATATTCAGTTAGTAATTAATGTCTTCTATACTTCCTCACAATAGCTGGCACGTGTAGAGACCAATTAATCCTTGCTCTGGTATTATAAAATCAATGCATTTTTGTTATTTGTATAATGGAACGTAATTTATAACATTAGCAACTAGAAATGAACTTTATTTTTCGTTAAAGAGCTTCATCGGGAGGGTAAACATTTAATAACTAACTAATAAGTAAACATATTACATTTATGACATATCGGCCTGAAGTTAAGACCTCATCAGGGCTAAGAAATATCAAGAAAACAAATTAAAATTAAAACTTGGGAATATAAATATAAAATAATAAAATAAAAGTTTAAAAAACATGGAAAAAAATGTTCATATAAGATGACTTTTGGTATGAAAATATATCAACGCTTTAAATAAAGGTTATAAAGATTTATTTTGAAATTAGTTAAATGTGGTATATTTATTGTATAAATTTATATACAAATAATATATTAAAAATAAGAGATTTAAACCCCTCGCGGCTGACGCACTCTTATCTTTTTGCTAGGCAGCCGGTGCCCCGATGCCAGCACTGTGATGGAACCCTTACCATTCGGCATATTTTCAAGAATGCCCTTATTATTCATCACACCTGAATAAAATTGGACTAAGCCCGAATATTTCAGCGGTGCTGGGTGTTAGAGAGAAAACCATTGAATTAGTTTTTGATTTTCTTAAGGAGCAGTCATTATTATCGAAATTATAAAGACCATTCCTAGTCAGTTAGCATTACTAGAATTAGCTTTTGAAACTATTGTTTACATAAAAATATTTTTTCTTTCTTTATTTTTTTTTTAAATTTATTTATTATTTATTTATTTATTTATTTATTTTATTTATTTTTTTTTTTTTATTATTATTATTTTTTTTCTTTATTTCTCTCAATCACTCATTACCTAATAGTTCTTTCTTATAAAGGTTGAATATGCATATAGTGTCTAGGCGTTGATGACCTTAGGGTTTTACGCCTTAAAACCAAAACAAACAAACAAACAAGAGATTTAAATGAAAAAAAAATTAAGTGATATCATTATAAATTATATATGTGAGAAGGCTGTAAGTATATTGGATAAGGATAGGAACAGAATGAAAATGAAAGTGGTGATAGTGTAACTGAGAAACGTCTGACGATTCTTTCATTCTACAGATATTTTACTGCAGATTTTATATCCTTCTAAAACCATTTATTGTGACTGGAAAAGTAGCCTATCTAAATAAAAATTTAAATCAGTGACACCATATCTATCCACGTCTGCATCTCTCAACGGAAAGGTTCGTGTATACCTGTATAAATCGACATTTACTCTCGAAAAACCATACTTGATACATCAGCCTGTTATTGATCAAAATATATTAAAGGAACAGATAAAAGTCCAGACCAACATCTACATCTCCAGATCCTCCACTAAACCTGCGTAATGAACAATTGAGACGTTGATTTCCAAAAGGTACTAAAGGACATTTTTTACGAAATTGATTTTTTCAAATATTTATATTCTCCTCATTTAGTTTTATCTAAATCTTAAATTTGATTGTATCTAATGAACACTCATGTCCTTTAATAACGTTATTTAGAAATGCTATTAATTTCTTAAGATACTTATTACACATTTAGTTTCATTTTAAATCATAACAGAACATTTCATTTCATAACTTTAATATGGTTTTATTAATATAGTAAAGAAATAATTCTAGATTTTAATGCGAAAAGAATCAAATTAGCTGGTTTAATAATATAGTAATGAGAGATTTTCGCGCTTCCTGTAAAATTCCCCAGAATGGATATAGTACCTTTTGGAAATCAACGCCTCCATTAATCTTCACCACTGTACTCATACATACAATCAGATACCAACTAATTTCAGTGTAAGATAAAATTGGTGTGAGAAATGTCTACACTTCATGACATAAATGATAATAAAGTTTTCATTTTTATTTTTAATTATTCTAATGTTTTTTTTTTTTTGGTTTGTTAGTCCTATATTACATTTAGATATTATTGTAATTCTTTGTAATTTTTATTTTTCTTTTCTTTCTCTTTTTATCAGTAAATATAATTGTATATATGTATTGGAATCATTAATGTTATCAGTCATTTGGCCAGTCGTAATACTTTTTTTTTTTTTTTTTTTTCTTAAGGGATCTAGCCCCAGAATAAAGTTCTTTTTTTATTCATTAATATCATACATATTGGTCATAATATGAAGCAGAGCTCTGATATTCTGCCAATAATATACACTTGCACTAAATAAAAAATAATAAAAATTCACTATTCATGAGAAAATCTATAATTCACTATTCAACTTCAGATCAATTCTGTTCATTCCATCACTTTGGAGCGTCCTCCCCCTGTTACCTACACCACTAAAACGAAGATTTCGAAGACAGTGGCCATGATATTTTTAAATTTATCTATCACGAATATAGTCGAGGGAATGGAAGAGATACAAATATATACTAATAAGGAATAATCGTTAAAAAGACTGGACTAAGAAGCTGATGACTGTTGGTAGCTAAGAGGTTGTGGAGGAAGTTGTGCCAACTGTAGTTGCTTGCTAATGGACTAGGGCTGCCACTACAACTACACTGGTCCTCACCAATTACTGCTCCTTGTTCACTTCTATTTAATTACCTTTACATTCCTCAACTGCCCATCCATTAGTGTTAGTGATTATGTTATTTCCTTGGGATACCTTATTTGTATTGTTTTCACTAACAACGGTGATTGGTAAGTTTTAATTATAGTTAGAGTTTAAAAAAGCCCAAAGAATTGCGTTAGGCTTCGTTAGTAAAATATATTTGAGTTTAAAAACAAAAATATAAATTATTATCTTTAATTATCACTAAAGTTTATAGCCTTTTTGTCATTCTGCATAAACCTTTGTAGCTTTGTATAAAATATAACAGTTTGTCTATATTACTATTCTTGTGTTAAAAAAAAAAAAAAAAAAAAAAAAAAAAAAAAAGGAAAAAAATTGTTTGTTCTTTTTTTCTTTACTTGATTATTAAATTCGTTAAGATGATATGTTTTATTTTTTAGAATGTACAAAATTAAATTTACTTTATTGAAAGAAAATTTATAATTATCCGATCTATACTTACCCTCTCGTTTAAAAAATCCTCAATCATCCGTGCTACCACATTTCGGAACTCTACACATCTCCCTCCGTATAGTGTCATCTCTAACCACTTTCAAACACCAATTCTTTATCCACTTCTTCTAAAATCAATCTTCCGCACATATATGATAAATATTGAATTTGATAATACATAAATAAACTCATCAGATATTCTTAACTGTTTTTATTTATTTTAACTTTAAAATTTTACTATTGGACTAAATAATGATGTATCAAATGAAGCCAGGCAAATTGGACTTTCCCTGTCCAATGTACATTATTATTAGAGGACGAAAAGTCCTAGAATTAAAATTATTTTTTGATCATTCATATTTGGGCATTTAGGCCATGTCATTGGAAATGTAACCTACATGATATTAAAGCCCATTAAATTTCTCGAGTTTAATCCAAATCCGTTTTGAAGAAAATCGTGAAATTGTGCAAAATGTATAATGTATAGGATAAAGTGCATCTTCTGGTCCGCCCATTTTAATGAAAAAGTTGCTGTAAAACATAGGTCTGTACGTTTCTAAAATTTGAAATTTCATTTTTTTAAATCATTTTCGAGCTAGACTTACTGCACGCACACAGACTTTTTGTGTTACATGATCATTTGGACTCGGAGATCCTAAAATGTTTATTTCCAGTGAAAAATGTAATTAAAAAATTTACACGATCGCAATAATTTATCTTACTATAAATTTCGTATATAAGTTAGTTAAAGTAAAACATTAGCAAGAAAACAGTCAGGAGAAAGAATAAAATAAAATAAATAGTGTTAAGGATAGGTCAGCAGTTCTTCATTTTTCGTGTCAGAAACCGTTTTAGCAGGAAATTTTTTTTTTTCATTTATTTCAGCTTAGGGCCACCTGCGTTGACTTGAACCTCCTGGTGTTCACCCAGCCTCTATAAAAAGTTGAACCTAAAGTTAGGGAATCAATTTTAACTCAGTTAAATTACTAATAAAAGTAATAAATCTTCCAGATCAATCGCCTTATCATTTTTAAGGATCTCAAATTTTTTAAACTTGGATGGTTTAGTTACAATAACGCTGGTGACATGTAGTATTCAATTTTTTTATTTATTTTTTTTTATGCGATTAAATATATTTATATCATCAGCTTATTCAACTCGAGTATTTATGTAGTTTATGAAACTGCTGAATATAGTCAAGTTTTTATTATCCTTTACCAACTTTGGGACTGCAAAAAATAACGATTTTAAATTCATCAAACTATGTAACTCAATAAACCAAGTTAAACCACCCATCTCCCAATTGGAAATCATGCAATATAGGTGGAAGGGAAACAACGAAAAATAAATACTTAAAAAAAAATCTATGGTTTATTAAGATAACTATGGAAATCATTACTAATAGAGATATACTAGTATTAGACTTAGTTCTCATGATTAAACAATTTTTCTTCACTACTTAAATAATTTTATTTTCATCTAATTAACAGCTAATTTAATAACATGTTATAAAAAGCATAATAGGAATAATACTTGCTAAGACTTACATTAATTGTATAGGGCTCAAGCAGCAATAAGAAAAGTGATTTTATAAAGAATATTATAAAAAAAAGGTATTTATATAAATAGATAGAAATAATAAACCATTGTGTAAAAATTAGTTTAAAACTATAAAAATATTTGTACCAAATTTAAACTTTTTTTTTTGTTTTAAATAAGTTTTCGAACTCCTTGTTGTTTCCCTTTTATAAACTGTTCTGATAAGAAATCCTTTTTTTTTTTTAAGTTGGTTTTTTATCTCCCTTTTTTATCCTAATTAATCTCCTAAGTATTGAGAGAAATTTTATTCATAAAAATTCTATTTTGTTCTTAAAAATGTTTTTTAATTAATATCCGGAAACTTTTGTTTTATTTCACTGTAACACTATATTTTCCAATTAACGTATCAGATTCATTTTAACGAAAAGTCATCTTCCGTTCATGGAAAATTTAATCAATCGTTTTAAAAAAAGAGAAAATATCTGGAAAATTGTAAAACTTTTCAATTTCGGACAATGAAAATTTTATTTATTTATAAAAAACTTCTTTTTTTTTATTTATTGAAATTTACAACTGTATTGTTAAATACATTAAGTAAATTTGCTAAATACATATATATATATATATATATATATATATATATATATATATATATATATATATATATAAATATACATGAAGAGAATATTCCCATTGGCAGCACTCCACTAGGTAATATAAACTAGAAGGTCTCGAGGCAAAACTTATTTACATACTAAAACACAAGTAGTATATAGTTTTTTTTCTTAATCGATTATTTGTTGTAATTTTAGAAGGAAATAGTCTGTGCCTATTATAACACCCCTAAAATAGCTAGACAAAACTGCAGAATATGGGAATTTGCCCTAAATGTTTTATTAAAACTTAATATTACATACCACAATTATTACATCAAATATCTCCTTTTGTCTTCTAAAAATCTACAGGGTTATTAATCTCGAAATTTTTCTATTTATTTTATTCAAAGGTCCAATCATAAGTGTTATCTTAGAAATACGGTTTTTTGTTATTCTATGCTTCCTTTGCCGCAAGTAATTAAAGGAAAAGCAGATCCTTCGAATTCCTTCTCGCTCATAAATCATCTTCAAAAGTAGTATTATTTTTTAACTGAAATAAAATATAGCATAATCGACTATTACAGATAGTTGTTGGTCATAAGCCCTGCCATTATTTATCTTTGAAATTGTTGCACGAATTAACTGACTTACTCACCTTGAATTGGTGATCTCACTCCCCTTCACATTAAGCGTTTTTATTTTAACGTGTCTGCCATTTATTTTACTTGAGGAAATGGCACTATGAAAATAAATTTTAGTCAATAGAGATTAAAAACTATTGGCTAAAAAAATAGAAAATATCTGTCTTATTACGAACACTCATTTTGCTTATTTAGAGATGTTTATGAATTATAAAACAAGCATTATATTTTATGAATAAATACAAGTAAATGTTCATATTTTTACATTCAAGCTTTTTTAATTTGAAAAACGATTAAAAAAAATATCTTATAAAATGTACTAGATTTAAAAATTTTAATACAATAAAAAAAAAATATTAATGATCCTCAAAAATACAGATATACCTATATACGCGGGGAAAATGTAGGTACGAGATTGGATAGAACATTTTTAGTATAATTAGTCCGACAATTACTCTTTTAAAGTTATCTATTTTTTTAAACATTTATTTATTGAAATTTGCAACTGTATGTTCATACATCATGTAAATATGCTACAATGAGAAAACACATGAAAAAAAACAAGAAGAGAAACTGCCCATTGGCAGCACTCTAGTAGTGAATCTACACAAGGTCACGAGGCCATCCTCTTTTCAGACGCCTCGGCGGATTGTCAGGAATTGAAGTGGAAGCAAGGATTGAAACTAGTGGATTAGAGTGGAAGTGGAGTTTTTCATAAAAGGAATGATTTCTGGTACAGGTTAAAGTTATCTATTTAAAAAAAAAAAATCTAAGTTTACATATAAAAAATTTTTTTGAATATTATAAGAAGCATTTATTTTCTCTGTTTTGTAATACAAAATTAACTACAGTGAAAGGTTTTAAATAATTGCAATACGGCAAATCTTAGCACTGCGTATTAGTGCTAAAAGAACTATTTGTACTTTCAAACTAAAAGACAATTTGTTTTTCCTTTTACAATAGTTAAAGTGAAATATAAATTAAATTTAGATTCTATAATATATATATATATATATATTAAAAAATTAAAAAGTGGAAATTTATTGGGAGATTCTACGGTTTGGTGATTTTGTATCAGGCACAATTCACATTCGATGATGGTTCCATAGCAGCCCTGTTGTCCATTATATACGCTATATTTTCACTATTATTAGTTCAATTTTTTTTCATTAAATCGGCGAATAATATTTTAAATACAAATCATTGTGTCCATAATTTTATTTATTATTTGTTGGTGTATTATTTATGTATAATCAAGAAACATACCAGAAGCTTGGAGACGACGATGAGGAAAAGAATATTAAAATTGTATTTTCATATAATAAGAATGGATCCAAGATGAATAAATAAATTAAGTTTTGAAACGGAAATCGGTCTAAAAACTTGTATGTGTACTAAAAAAAAAACATTTTGGGATAAAAATATGAAGCATTATTACATACTACTTCCTAATTTCCTTACAAAAACAAAACAATGAAAATCAGTATAAATCCGAGCCAAAATTGTCTACTTCTCCCCTATTGGAGGAAAAAGAGATCCCAGCGCTTATCTCCCTCCCTCATCTCTGGTATCGACAGTTACTGAAATCGAAGTTAAGAAAACAAAGAATAATTCCTGAACAGAGATATAGGCATAAATATTTCATATGTTGATGAGTAGAAGAAGAAAATCCACTATTAGGAAAAGATGTTGAATTATGAGGAAGAAATAGAGAAAAAGGTAAAATGATTTCTGCCTGGCCTATTAAAGGATACATCGCTAAAAAAATTAACAATGTATTTTTATTTGCTACTTTTTTATTTATTTGTTTTAAAATGGTCTTCATCAGCAATTGATGTATGGTTCTTTTTCATTGGTTAAACTGGTTTTAGTGAATAACATATTAATCCAATCGGGTAATCTTTTGTACAACAAATTATCACATATTTGCCTCGTTGTTATTCGTCTAGAGATATTTACAGCAAATCTTGTAGTTTTTTTAAAGCTTGGAAAAATACAGGAATTACTTTAAAGTTACTTTGTTATACATTCTGCACCGATATAGGACATTTTAATTCTTTTTTGGCCTTAAACATCAATAAAGATGTTATCTTCTTACATGTTGAAAATGGGTATAACATTATTAGCAGTGAACCGGTATTAGGGGGTTTGTATTATAGAGAGTTGTCAGACTCAGTAATTACCGAGGTTTGCGAGGCCCTTAGCGAGCGGTGGACAGTGGCTGTTTGAGAAGACAGGAGCAAGGGTATTTGCCAAAGAAGACTGAGCTATCATTGTCAAGTGGGAGTGGAATGACTGGCTAATTATGGCCATTGTGCCAGGGGGCATGTACATCAAGCTCAGGAAGATCCCCGGCAAACCGATTGGCTATATGTCTGCTCTGTCAATGGCCAACCCTCAATCCACTATGTCTGTTCATACTGCGTCTGTTGGCATTACCCCATCTCCGCTGTCAGCAGCGGGGTGATGTTCAACCTCAGGCTATGGCAAAAAACATCATTATCTAAGTTATTGTGTGATTCGGAGGTTTCATAATGACTAGTTTTAAAACATAAATAGCGTATCAATTTAAGTTATTAACAATTATTAATTAAGGTAGGTTACTATTTCTGATTTCTACAAGACTTTAAATTTTAGGAAGAAGACTAATAATATAGAAATGGTATTCATACGTCTCGAATCAAAGCACTTTTCAGAGGTGTCTCCAATTATGTTGGTATTCTATCAGACTGAAACTGAAAGTCTACAAAAGTATCCTTCGACCAGCACTATTATACGGAGCCCTTCATTTCACCCAACTAACTATGAGTACTCGCCGTCACCTAAAAAGTTTCCAAGATACTATATTTAGGTAAGTGATGAGAACTATAGCTTGGAAGAAAATTAAACCACCGTACTTAGACAAACTTCCCGTCCTTGCAACGATACCAGATTTCATTCATAGAAGACATCAAATTTGTCGATACACTGAAATACTTATCTAACCCTTTTTTCTAAACCCGGACGCTTACGTAACACCACCACGTAGATGGCATGAATTTGGTGAAACAAACAAATAATTAAGGTTACAAAGTTTTAGTTTTCATCTTTTGATTACAACCGAAAAGTGTGCCCCAGCACATCAGTTACTTTACCGATAAAAAGAACCGCAAAACATTGTAAATAATCGAACATCCTAAAAAAGAAGCATATGCTACCTACGAAAATGAAATAAGAAAGTAATGCTATGTATTATGTTATATTTTTTTAGGGGCTTTGGGAAAAAATAAGATAGTTCGCGATGCGGTCAATGGGCGTTAAGTGGTGTAAACTATTCATCGTGAAACCAACTTTTAGGTTTATATTGCGGGTCTTTAACATGACGAATATGATACAATATAAATATAGTTTCTTAGGACAAATCTGGTGTCGGTAGAAATTATAGTTTCACAATAGTTTTCACTATTTTTGTAATAACTTATTGATCGCCACTCGAGCTACTTTATCCTTGATTATGTTCGCTTGCTTTAGTTCACTGCGTTTAATGTTATTTTTAGAGATAATACTTCTGTTGAGATTTTGTGTTCGTCTGTTTCTTAAATATTTCTATCAAACCTGATGATCATTTACAATGTGTCAAGAAACCTTTATATGAAAGTGAATAAAAAAGTAATGAAATGGTCCCTACCCATTGCATCTATTGGTGCAAATAACGATTCGTTGCATTTCTAAGGTTGGGCCCCTCTTAGGCATGTTAATTCTTCCATTTCTTAGCCAACAATGACATTTATAGCCCCTGCGTAAGAGATGGTAATAAAATCATATTAGACAATGGCCATTTATCAGTTGCCTCCTCCTGAGGTAATAGCCGGCTAGCCGTTTCATTACCATCCGGATTATCCTCAGTATACTTTTGTCCTTTTGTAGAGATTCAAGCTCGTCTTTAAGTTGGTTGCTCTTTTTAATGAAATTTCAATATCAATAAAAGTGTAGCTAAACTACTTGAAAGGAATTCACCACAGTTTTACCTTTGCCATTGTTTATCTAATTCACTATAAGAGCCCTGTTTTTTTTTAGATAAAAATCAAACAAGGTTTTTGTTAATGACCTATACATTTCATTACTTGACAAAACAGTACACCAACTTTCAAACCCAATTGGTTCTGATTAATGTCTAATTGATTCATACTTTTTATATTAATCTTACTTTTCTATTACCTTTGTCACTTTGAGGATGCGTTTAGATTCCACAATACTATGTATATACCATGTTCAAAGATAAATATATATTATATTATCGATATATTATATATATATATATATATATATATATATATATATGTATATATAAAAAATATTTATCGTGAAAAAAATTGTTCTAATGGCATTAACGTTCACTTAAGTTCCTCCTAGACAAGGGTAAAGTTAAAAAGAAAAAAATGCTACAAATTATTGATTAATGGTTTATTATTTTCAAGGAATGATATCATGATTTAACAATTTATGATATACCTGTTTAGGCGATTAACTTATATCTATAGCGATAAATTAAACAAAACAGCAAAAATATTAATTAATCTTCAAGGAAAATGGCCAATCGCGGCTGCTAAGTTCAAACCGATTTCAATGATTCTTTTTGTCTTGCATCTGTTCTAGGAATTTCATTTTCTATAGGTATTTATAAACTGGTGCGGTGGACAGAAGTATTTTTTATTTGTTATTCGGATTATCTTACAACATAACACTTGAAAAATAAGACCTCAAATTTTGAGGAGAAGGAGAATTTTTTTTTTGGTGGATTACAATGGTTAATAATTGAAAATAATAAATTGTAATGGCTACATTTTAACAGTTTCTCTTTTATTTTTTTTTTAAAAGTAAGAGTAGTTAATTTCGATTGTAATTGCTTGTTGTGTGTTGAGGTTTTCAGTCCGTATTTACAATACATTCAAAAATACTTCACAAATTTGTTGAATTTTCAGATTTTTAATATTTCTTTAGTACGCATAATAATCCGGTCCTTTTCCCACGTGCAGGCTAATGATTAATTTCTATCGTTACGAGGAAACGTCTATGAGGAAAATACATGAGCTTAATGAGAATTGCAGTCCCTTCGTTTGCATCTGCTCAGGGCGAGCCGAGCCTGCCCCTGAATGACTGATGACCAGTTAATAACGGTCACTAAGAAGCGACGAATATCGGAATTGCAGATGGACTCGGACTGACCATGGGCTCAATAATTCAGTCCAGCCCGGCTAAGTCCCAAGTTGCAACCGCACCATTAACGGACGAAATGCAGAGCGATGAAGCACTGATGGAGGCTAAGTGTAATTATCCGGTGTGCTACTAAGTTGGGGACCACTTACCCGGCTACTGAATAATAAAATAAAGAGCAGGCTCGTACATATTTAATAAGGGTTAATAAGTAGTATGGGGTGGCCTCTCTCTCCCTCCTAACCGAGTTAGTCGCCACCAACCCGAATCACAGGCCATTAATATTCAATTCTAATTTTCGAGTCTCTATTCCAGATAAGAGAGAGGGAATTGATAAATGATATTTCCTAGAGGGTCTTTCTGTTTTCGTGTTTTTTTTTCCTCATAATTTCAAGCTTTTCTAGATTTAAAAAAACATGTTTTTATTTTTCTCTTATCATTTTATCCTTAAGATTTGACAGGGGATAAGGAAATTAACTATTTGCGTGTTTAAAATTGCTTTTGGCTTTGAAGGGTAGATTGCCATTAAAGCTGAATTTAGGTTTACTTAAAGAAATCCAAAAAGAGCTCCGTGTCCTATTCTCGTTATCTTAATATCTGCTTTAATCTTTTTTTGTTTCAGATCTGTATTTTTTTTTCTTCTCCCTGATTTTCATTTTCCCCTAAAGTATAGAATGCTTAAGCTTTACTGTTAATTTCAAAGTTCTATGATATCCAATTAATTAAATATCCAAATTTGTTCATAGTAAAAAATGTATCATTTTCACCTTGTTTTCATTCATACGAGCCCAGGAACTTTGCCACTTCATAAATAATTTTCGGAGTTTAAAAAAATAAAAATAAAATAATAGATATTGGGTGACGGTTAACTTCCCTCATGTTTAACGAAAAATAGCTGACACATGAATATTGTTACTAGTAGGTTTTTGTGTATGTTTATAGTACATGAGATTTCTCATGGGCATTCCCTTCCTTTCCTAACTACTTTACTTTGTACCATTTGTAAGTCTTCAGACTTTGAAAATTGGCAATAAACACCTAATCATAGCTTATGTCAATTTATGAATGTAGTTCTGTTTACCATCATTGAATATTTCTTGCGCTCTTCAAATATCAGGCAAGTGTTAATTCAGTTGTAATGATTAATCTTCTCAACACGAGAATGAAAAAGACAAATGAGACATGTCGTAGCTGATATTCGAATATCTCACTTCCTCCGATCGAAATAATCTCGACTTCAGATTTTGTCCCATAAATCCCCTAAACGTCAAAGGTATTGCAGCATCCCTCAGACGGCGATAATTAGAAGATTTTAAGACGGGTAGAAGATGGATGGCCACAATACAAGACAGGCCGAGGAGGATGGGAGGACTGTAAAGGTTCTGCAATGGTTTGGAAGTGGGAGTAATTAGTTAAGTTGGAGAGCCGTGGAGCTGTCAATAGGGCCTCCGAGATAAGGCAGGTTATTTATCTTGAACAAAATAGGCCATTAGGATATTGTTTAGGCCGAGGGGTTATTACAATATAATAATTAATCGCTCTCTTCAAACTAATTAACTTTTCCAATTACCCAGCCTTCCCTTTACGACAATATTAACATCTGATAGCGGCCTTAGGCCCCTACCTCCCACACTCAGTTCCGCATCGTTTTATACTCGTTATTCTTTATCTAAATGGGATTCGTATTTCCCCCACCCAATTTATCCTGAGCGCAATCTTCTCTCCTCTATATATTACTTAGCCTATTAATAAAGCATTCCTCTATGTATGGAGGCAACGTACCTCTTACCCCATACTCCTCTATCTCTGCTTACTTTAGCTAATTTCTTATCTTTCCTTTCTTTATTTTCTTCCCTTTGGTAATCTTTCCTTAGATTAAATTATAAATCTCTACGGATATAATTAATTGACCGTTGAGAACAACAGGAAGGAATTTTTACGGACGGTGGTCAGTAAATAATAATAATAGGCTTACCGAACCCGAAGGTTCGATGCCGATACCACCAAACTTCGCCTGCACAGACTCGTCCAATGTTCGCCGGTCAAGCCCAAGCCCCCGAGATCAGCTTTAACGCAATCCTCCCATCGCCGCTTCGGCCTACCTTTCGGACGCCTACCAGTCGGATCAGCAAATATCAACTTGCTCGGAATCCGTTCCTCACTGAGCCCAGCAATTTTACTCGCCCATTTGAGTCTCCGCGACGCTATCAACTCAATTATATTCACAGGATACAAGTTCCGCAATTCCGCGTTGTGCAACCTTCTAAACTCCCCAGTGCCCTCATCCCTCTTCGGACCAAATATTTTACGCAGCACCTTATTTTCGAAAACCCTAAGCCGTTGTTCATCCCTCAAAGTAAGCGGCCACGTTTCACATCCGTAAAGAACCGTTGGAAGAATAATAATAGTTTTATAAATTCTAACCTTTAAGTTTTTAGAAGCCGTGAGCTAAGTAACTTAGCAACTGAATAATAACACGCATTTCCCACCTTTAACCGGGACTTTATTTCTTCCTGGATTTCATTTTTCTTGTTATTGAACCTAAATACTTGAATTTTCTCTACGAATTCAAAAGTATGCCCTGATATATCAATATCACCAAGATCGCCACCATTTCTGCTACTAATCATATATTTCGTCTTATCGGTATTTAATTCGTGTCCTATTTCTTTACCGGTTTTTATTAACACGCTTGTATTTAGCTGTATGGTTTCCGTGTCTTCACCTAGCAGTACCAAATCATCGGCATACCCCGAAACCGGAATCTTGTCACCCATATTTAAGCCTTTCTCCGTACACATCACCTTTTCTATGACATATTCTAAAGCTATATTAAACAAAACAGGTGAAAGGGAGTCACCCTGTTTCAAACCAGATCGCACCTCAAATCTCTCGGAGTAATTATGACCGATTCTAACTGGTGGTCAGTAAAAGAAACAATTAAATAGTTTTACTATTTATTGTCTGCTAACGTTTCGACCGACCCCCGTGGGTTTTGTAGTTCATTATAAGGGCGAATAGTAGGCGAGATCTGATAAAAATGAATAATCAATTTATTATTATTGATTATTCATTGTAGTCAAATCCCGTCCACAATTCGGTCTGATGATGACCCACAATGCAGTTCGAAACGTTGTTGGACAATAAAAAGTTAGAACTATTTAATTGTTTCTTTTACTGACCCCGACCCGGACTAATTCCTTCTTATAAATCACAGTACTTTAGTCTGTTCATGATACAATTGAAACGGAGGAACAGAAAAGATTACAAAAAATCATAATACTAGATATGTAGATTAAACAAATTTAAACTAAATAGTCTGAAAACTAAACAATAAAAAAATGATAGAGATTGAAAAATGAAAGTTAATAGTCATAAGGTCGTATACAAAAAAAAAAATATTATCTTTAAATAAATTGTGATTCCATGTCGAATCAAAAAAACCTTTAGAACTTGATGTCTATGCTACACATATTTGTTTAAAAGTATATAGTATTAAAAGAAGAATCTAAAATACAACGGGTGCCGCATACAGTTATTTGGGCCGGCTCCAGTTTTTTAGGGCGGAAAATTTGAATAATATAAATAATTCGTTGTTCATATTTCTATGAGAGAATCAAGGGAAAAGTTCAGGTTATATTTACTATTAACGTGAGTTTCCTGAGCACAAACTGAAATTTTGAGATAAAAATTCATTTCTTTAAACTTTAGAGAGGGAGAGGGTGCCAGCTACTCGAAATAGAGGTTTGACTAGATTACAAAATTTATTATTTTTTTATAGGTTTCTAACAGTTGTTAAAGAATATTCAGCGATGTCTCCGATAGTCCGAGATGAAGAAAATGCTTATTTAAAGAAAGGTGTGTATGGATAGTTCCTTTGTGGTTCGGCGTAGTGCCTCGGCTTCATCTGGACTTATTAATATGCTTTTCTTATTGCTTGGTTATAAGATTTGTAGCACCTATCAAAAAGCATAGGCTATTTTTTCATCGTTTCAGCTTCCTGACAAAGGAATGCGGGATTTGAAATATGATACGTCGGAGTCCGAGAAATGTAGGTACTTTCAGCTCCTTCGGTATTACCCCAGGAAGAAAAAAATAGAAAAGGAATACAACTAAGAAAGAAAAAGGATGGGAGACATTACAAAGAATGAGTGTAAAAAATTAAAATTAGTGGAGTGGGGATGACGTATGGCAGTTAATCAGGCGAGATAGGATCTATGGGATGGTATATATATGCTATATGCTAAAATACCGGTCCTCCGGGCTGGATCCTATGACAGGGAACAGTCATTACCGCGACCCCTCCTAGGGCTAATGGGACAAGGACGGAACGCGTAAAAGCTCGCGTACCGTTGCCGACCAGGGTATCCACTTAGCGGCTCCTCGAACCTGTTCTTGTGGTCTGTCTTCGGCCCGGGTCGTTCCACTGTGTTTTAATATCATATCGGCCCAGAGTATAGGCTATCTGCTCCGCCTTATGGTCCGAGCCACGCTCCAAGCGTCGGCTTCGTGCCTTCCAGCTTCGGAACAGAAAAATATGCGATCCCTGATCCAACCAAAAAAGAAACACCATAAATATTATTTTATACTTATAGCTATTATAATAGTATTTGTTATCGCTATAGTTGTACGTTTTATACAAATATATTCCCCTAGTTCTCCTCCCCTTTTTCTTTTTTTTTACAATTTGTACGATCTAGGTCAGTTCATTCATGACATAATTCAACCCTACAATATCTCAATCCACCAAACACACTGATGTATTTTAGACTAGACCCATAGACTCATTTATAACAGGAATTAATATTCTAGATTGTTCATCTAATTTAGTAAATGAGTTCATACGCTGAGTTTAAATTAATAATGATTGATGACTTTTCGAAATTAGCAGTTTGATTTAATGACTCCCCTTTTTAGATTTTCTCATTAAATCATTGAAGATTAGCCGGAGCTCATCAATGAAATATAGTTAATCCAATTAACTCGATCCATTATTCCTCTTAATAAGCTTTACAAAAACCGTTTAATTAACGTTCATTGATTGTTTCAAGCTTTGATCATTTCTCTGTCGATTTTAAAATATGGCCTCTTAAAAATCAACTTGAAACTTTGATGCACTTATAGTTTCAATAGTTTTTACCGTTAAATATTTAATATATATATATATATATATATATATATATATATATATATATATATTTTTTTTTTTTTTTTCCTTAACTTCAGCCCTGTAATATATTTGCAATGACGTTTCTGAACGTTGGGTCTCTAAAGCATTCTCATCATTCATTGTAACATCATGCAACATTATTTGGTCTAAAAACCTATTCTAGTTGAGATTTGAACTTGTGCCCCTTCATTCAACACCTTAAATCTAATAAAATAAATATCGGCCAACACAGTATAGTAAAAATGTACAAATATATTCAATTTAAATACCAAATACTATTGTTCTCAATAGAAAAGTTAAAATTTCTGAGTAAAAAAAAAAAAATAATAATAATAGAATAAATAGCCAAATAATGAAAAAATAATTTATTTATATTATATTTTAACCTTGAAAAGAATCCATCTGTGAGTAATGACGTTCCTGAATTTTCCTATTTCCAAACGTCCTTTAGTCCATCTTTTACAAAATTGATTGTATTCTAACTGTTTAGTTATTACGAAATTCAGCTACTGATTTCACCTAAGAAACACAAAAGTCCTTTGAAAATGAATTTGAGAATATTTCCTTTTATATCATTAACAAAAAAGCTTCATTATTTAAATACGAATTTGTCTTAAATTTAAAGGTTAGACCATAATCATGTATTTCATAAAATAATATGTAACTAAAAGTGTGTGAGTAAGAAAATAAATGTATCCAATTTTAAATTAATAGTAAATTTAAATTATGTAATTTAAATGCAGATTTGAAATTGATGGGGTAAATATCAACGTTCAGATCTCAAACAACGTACTTTAAATTAATCCTTAGATCTTTTTTCAATCAGTAAATATATTGAGGGAATACGTATGAGCTTACGTAAAGAAATAGTAATTTATATAGAGATTGCAATGCTAAAATAGGAGAGTCATAAATGTCAAATTAATAATAGAAAATAATATTCATTGCTAACATTCCAGGTAAACTATTTTTTTTTTTTTTTTTTTTTTATTGTTTTGTTGGAACTAGTATGTTCGGTATATTTATTAAAATACTCTTGATTTGTTTTTGTTTTTTTTATACCATTAACATTTTATTTTTGTTTCAGGTAGTTATTCCAATTTCGTAGTGTGTTACTTTCTCAAGGTAAGCTATTTTTATCTTTTACCTGGTAATGTTTATTCCGCAACCGTTGATAGTTTCAACATCCTAGTTTAATACCCGCCAGTTAAGATATCGGAGCAATAATTTGGAGTAACTATATCTGAAAGAATAGCCGAAGCGTTAGGAAATATATGCAGAAGGAGATAAGAGAATAGATAGTATGAAATAGTTGGCTTATTGTTTTGAGAGGAGATATCGTTGGGAAGCGATAGGTCTTATCGCATACCAACAAATGGAGCAATTTAGTTACGATAGGGGCACGCGACCCAGCAATGGCATTCCACTTGATATTATTGTTAAATGCCTGTGATTAACTTAAATTTACTTAAATCGATGACTTATTTCGTTATATTGATTAATTCGAAACGTGCATTTGAACGTTTAGTGAATTGTGACGAATGATTCAGAAAGTGAGCTGGCTTCAAACATAGCCCGATGAAACTGAAATAAGCCTTTAAATCATTTATCTGTGGTTTGATGATTTCATCCGGAGAATTGTTTTAAAAAGAGACTAATGTTTTGTGTTATATTTGAATAATATTCTCCAGTAATTTTCACGAATTCTGTTTCAAACTGTAGATTATACACACACCCACTTACAGACACACACACTCCCACAATTTTTGCAAGTGCATGGGACCTTAAAACGTGCATTTCCGTTGAAAACTGAAATTCAGAAATTCTAACGATCGCAATATCATTTTCCCTTGCTAAATATGTCATATAAAGGTATGTGAAGGAATTTGGGCACATTTAAATATAAATATTTTGTTATTATTATTTTAACTTACGGCCTATTCTTGCAAGATATTGGTGTTCAAGAAGTGTTAGAGATTGAATTTTTCCTTTCTACCTATGCCGATGATACTTGATCCATTTATTGCCTCTCACACTCTTCCTTCCTAGATCAGAGACGTCGAATTATGGAGAATAAAAATATATTCTAAAAAATCTCACACTAATAACTTACACTCTTTGTCGTAAACTTATGACTTTCTGCTCTACAGTTTTCTTTAACAATATCCCTCTCGTCCCTGTTGAACGGATTCGATACTTTTGATTTCATCTTCATAAACTTATAACTTGAAATCCTCATACACGATCAGTCGATTTCGACTACTTCGACACTTACTGGACAAACGCTCAAATCTTCCACTTAACCACAAAAGGCTCATCTACATGACATTCCTCTAGTATCCTATCCTTAAAATCCAAAACCCTTCGCCGTCCTCAACCCCCTTTACTTTGTCCCGAAAAAAATCATCCATAAAGACCTTAGTGTTCCATATGTTGCTATATTCCATCTATGACAAACCTCATCTAATTTTACTATAACTTAAACGATAATCCTCCGAGCCATCTAAAAATAAGATGACCTCGTTTAGCATAGAGAGCTGCTAATGGGTATTTTCTTTATATATGTATCATGGCTTAGTTTAACATTATCTCATGTATTCCTTTACACAATTGTGAATTTAGATTGAGAGAAAATACTTTATTAATGATGCAGTGCTTGCTTAAAACACATCATTCTATTATTTTCTTAGAAACAGTTGTTTTAAAATTTATATAATAATCAGCTTAACATCAATATAGTATTTTTGTTTTTTCTCTATTCAAATAATGTGTTTCTGTCTTCAAAAATAACTGGCTTATGGCAGTATTTGTGGATAAAATTTAAATTTTTTTCTGTTCCTTTTTTTTAATAAATATTCACGGTATTTTGGTTAAAAAAGCACTCAGAAAAAAATGTAATTATTTTCAAAAATAACTGAGTCATGGGCGTATTTGTTGGCAAGATTTCAATTGTTTCCCTTTTTGTTTATCGTGCTTTAGTGATTCTACAACACTAATAATTTTTTCTCTATCTTCAAATATAATTGAGTATTGAATAAAATCACTTTTAATCGGATGCCATTTTAAAAATAACCAGCTGATATTAATGTCTTGGTGTTAGGATCATCGTTGCATGCTCTAGTATTTTTGTGGCGAATTTAAAAAAAAAAAAAAAATCGGTCAAGTACTTTCGGAGAAAGGGTTCTACGCATCTTGAAACGTAAGCCCATAAATTTTATAAGGGGGATACATTTTTTTTTTTTTTTTCTATTACAAAGCTTTATTATGAAAATAATAATAATAGTAAAAACTTCACTCTGGAACTATGTCCTTTATGAATAACAAAAGTGTACAGTAGATATGCACTATAAAATAATTTTTCTGTCTGGCTAAGAAAACAATAAAATTAATTTTTAATAAACCAAAAACACTGCAAATTATTACTAAATATTTTTTTTATCCAAAACTTTTGCATGGTATAACAATTGATATAGCTGTTCACAGACAATTAATATAAAAGCGATAAATTAATCACCTGCAAATAGCCCGTTACCAGTGCTTATGTTAAAATGCTGATTATCTGCTATTTCTGAATCGGTTTCAATTATTCTTTTGTAAGGGATTTAATTTTTCTGTCGAATATCATGACAAACTAAAGTAGTGTGGACAGACGGATTTTTATTAGTTGTTCAGTTTGTATCTATCTCTCAACGTAAGACCAAAATGCTCATTATTGAAAATAATAAACTGAAAAAAAAAAAAAAGTTTGAAATAATTCCTTGTTTTTGTTTCTCTCCTGTGAGACCTTTTCAACAACTTTTAAAACTTTATTTAAGTTTAGTTTGAGCGAATGGAGCGGACAAAAATTACTAGTCAAAATTAAGGTTATAGAGACATATGTAAATATAAATATATTTGATAAAATAGAACTGGGATTGGGAGGGGCGGAGAACGGACGGTAACGAGGTAGGACAATGCGCTGCAAACGACCTCCCCCTCCCCGCCCCCCGCCAAATGAAGAATTGTCGCGGCGGTGTAGGTGTGAGCCGGTGTAACGAACCTTTGTGTCGCTCCAATCGCCCTAGCTCCAGCTCCAGCTCCAGTAGTTAGCGACCTCTCTGTTTGCTCTGTCTTTATCTTATAATGCCAGCTTAGTCTTGGTCACAATGTTAGTTTCTTTCAATGTACTCTGATGACGATTTTTGGAACAAGGACAATATTTAGACCAAGAATTTGATCAATGTAAATTATTTGTGGAGTAGTGGCCTGCATAGCAGCCTTATATGGGTTCAAACCCAGCAGATAGATATAGAATTTCTGAGGAAGTTGTTGTTGTTGTTGTTTTAATTTTAAGGGCAAAAAACTGCTGATGGTTATTATCGCCCTCACATCTTTCCAAAAAACAAAATGAAGGGATAAACGATTTACCAAAATGATGGTATCAGGAAAAAGAAAAAAATTAAGAAAATAAAAAAACGAACAAAATACTAAAACAAACGAACAATACAGTAACATTCACAAATAATAAAAATAAAATAAACGAAATTAACGATAATAATAAATAACAAACAAATAACTGATAATTACAAATAAAACACGAATATAATAAAAATAATCAATAATATATAAATAAAAAAAAAAAAAAAAAAAAAAAAAAAAATATATATATATATATATATATATATATATATATATATATATATATATATATATATAAAGTATAATAAAATAAATAAAAATAATTTAAGTATTAATAAATAAAATTGAATTTTAGTTTAAACTGAATGATGAAGAAGAAGAAAAAATAATATAAATGAAATTATATATACATTCATATATATATATATAATACAAAAAGAATCAAAGATTAATTACAATGCAGCATCGTCCGATTAGCTACAGTAGAATAAAGTGACGTTAAATAAATAAACAAACAAATACACCTTTTTTTTTCTTTATTACTATTTACTATTTACTTCTGGTAAAAATTAAATTTAACCGAACTAAAGATTTAAAAACATTACTAAAATGTATTTTTAAATTAGCAGAGATTATAAATATTGTTAGAACGCTCGTTCAGTACTTTTTTTTTTCTCCTAGACGTTTTAATCTTTTCAGGGTTGTAAAACTCCCTCTAACTTGCCATCTGTAATGGAGGCGGTAGTTTCAGAAATGGATTCCAAAGAACTGGTGCTTACAGATCATAATGATCAGGCTAAAGAAAATAATGAAAAATCTTAAACAACCCGTTGATATTTGAAGCCTGACAATTTTTTGAATTTGTTAAATTTAGTTAAAATTATCTTTACCTTTCTCCTGTTCTCTGCGTTTGGTGTATAAGTGGTGCCAATACATCTATTCAAGTTAAAGCAACATACTGTGCTATATAAACTCCTACTAGTGAAATGCAACACACTTTTTCATTTTTTACAAAGTCTTCGTCCTACTGCTTGCTTGAATTTAACTTATCCTGTGGAAATCGTGTGTTGTTAGTTTATAATTATAAAATGTACCTATTTTAATAAAAATAATAATGTGGTAAGCCCAAAGACTGTTCCTCAAAGTCCGCGCGGTGTAGCTATAATGAGGTTGTGCCAGTGCAAAATCGAGCTACAAGAAAACTGCATTATGGTTCGGTATTACACCTTGGTCTGCTCAGGCTTTTAATGTTGTCCCGATATTTCACCGCTACAGGCCCATTACATACCAGTTTTCTCAGTCCGTTACTCTCATGAAACCTCTTACGTTTGCAAAATTACTGTTTGATTATAAAACCCAAATCCATGTTGGGGATAAATCCGTTATTGTTTTATTCGCCTTCGAACTGGGCTGACAGCTAATAAATCATTTTTACAATTCGCTAATATTACAATAATCATTTGTTGTTTCTGAATTAAAGATTAGTTATAATACAGTAAACTGAATACGAATAAGAATTCTTTCATAAACTCAGGAAAAGGACAATTTTCCAAGTTACCACTCTATGAAGGACACTTTTTAATACCACAAATCTGTTCCCGTTCGAAAAATTGTCACAAAAAAACCTTGTATAGCAAATTTTCTGTATACGAGAGGGATGGTGGGTTTCGCACGAAAAGGACAATTTTTACTAATTAAAAGGATATGCACGAAATAAATAATGCAAATACACTCTTTTTTTTTACTATTTAAAAAATAGTAATTTAATTCAAGTCTACAATAAATTTAATAGAAATTTATTTTTAAATTAGCAGAGATTATGATTGTTGTCAGAACACTCGTTGTTTGTTTATTTATATAACGTCACTTAATGCTACTATGGCTAATCGGACGATGCTACCGTGGTAGTCCTAAATTTTGCCTATCCAGGTTTTATTAGGTATTATCTTTTACGAGTGCCTAACATCGCACAGACTCGGGACCACCTTTTAAAGTCCTCTCCGAAGGACGGCATAACTAAGGATTTTATACTCCCATTAAAAAATCCTAGGACCACCTGCGGGTTTGAACCCGTGACCTTTGGCATAGGAGGCTGTTATGCTAACCACCAAGCTACAAGTGATCCAGAACATCATCTACATCAAAACAATCGTCCAGTACCTTTTTTTTCCCCTTCTAGACTTCTCAATCTTCTTTCTCAAGTTGTTTATCTCAGGGTTGTAAAACTCCCTTTAACTCGTCATTTGTTATGGAGGTGGTCGTTTCAGAAAAGAATTCCAAAGAACCGGTGTTTACAGATCATAATGATCCATCTAAAGAAAATGATGAAAAATCTTAAAAAACTGGTTGGTTTGTGAAGCCTGACGATTTTCTTAATTGTTTCTATAATATAGTGAAGACATGATCTATTTGAATGTTTCGGTTATGTATTGTGTTTAGTTATTTTTAAGTTGATATATTTGCTGATCAGCTGTTTTAATACAATAACTTTTTTTAGATGTTTTATGGCACTACCTGTTTTACCGCTGCACGTTTATTTTGTTCGTCAGGGATTATGTTATCTCATTTTTTCTTCTGAAGATGACTGAATATGCGAAATTTTAATTATCTTTTTCTCTTCTATGCTTAAGGTCACAGTTTCAAACCCAGTAGATAGCCTTAGGAATTTAAAAAATAAATAAAAAATCCTTGGTTATTCTTTCCTTCGAAGATGACTCTACTCGGTTATCCCGAAGCTACAGGTACTCGTTAAAGAATCATATCATAATTAAACTTGAATAGGCAACATTTAAAACTACAGGTGCAGTATCGTCCGATTAGCCTCAGTAGCATAAAAGTGACGTTAAATTAACAAATAATAAAATTATACAATTATTAACATAACTTATGTCTTATTTCCTTTCATTAATATTTTATTATACGTTTGCAGAAATGTGTGCATAGTGATATAAATAATTAAAGTTATAGTTTGATCGCAAGTTGTCAACCTAGCGTATGTCCGTTTTCATTATTATTATTTGCATAGGATATTTGGGGATGGTAATTGTTTGACTAGTTTCGCTAGCGAATTTCACTCTCCCGAGGTGTGAAACGTCAATCAAACCATCTCTACAATATAGCCTGTTTCTAGCTGCCGAAAAACCGTGAAACTTCAGGTGACTCCGTCAACTAATTTTTATTTTGGATTCTACTCTTTAACGTACAACCAGAAGAAATGTTATTAATTGTCCTCTAATTCCTAGAATAAGTATTACATCACAATACTGTATATTCTCTGCGAAGAAACATTGTACCATTATTCTAAATTACATAATAAATACATGATTCATTTATACGTATTCCTATGTATCATTATGTGAACAGACATCTTGGGAAGAGTTCAAAGAATTTTTATAAAGAAAATCAAGATAAAAACTTATTTAAATATAATTTTTCCAGAAAACGTAGTTGTTGGTTTTGCCAAACCGGCCTCTGAATTTCCTAGATTTTTTTTTTTTTTTTTTTTTTTTGTGATGCATGATATGATTTGTAATCGGATATCTGTAAATAGTAAAAATTGTCGTAGTAACATTTAGACGTTTACATCATCACTTATGTTTGAAACTTACAATCAATCAGCTTATAAATTAATAATTGATGCCAATGACCCTTAAGGGTAGAGGCGGATAAGCAAAAACAAAATTAGGAAATATCACATTTTTATTTATTTATTAGTTTATTATGCAAAAAAAAAATTTAAAATGAAATTACAAAAAATAAGTCGGTAAAAAACATTGATCAATTCTAAAAAACAAACAAAAAAGGTCGCAACATACAATTTTCGCTTTACTGCTTACTTGAAATAAATTTTTGAACTTAAACCTTTATAGTTTTTTTGTAAATTTAAATTTAGTTTCTATGAAAACACATGTCTTGATTTAATAATCTGAGAGGAGAAAATACTTATAATACGACGTTTTACGAACTTGACATAATAATCGACGCTTTGTAACTAGTGATTGTAAATTATGCATATTTCTTTTCTTTGTATAATATGAAAGTAATGTAATTGTTTAGGTGTATGAGTTCAACCCTTAATTACCTAGCTCTATTCGTAAATGTATATTTAATATATTGTTTGCTGTTTTATTTATAATTATAGTTCAATATCAGTGTAAGGTGTGAGGGATTTTATATCCATTCTAAAATCAAGAACTAAATCTATCCTGAAATCTATACTCTTTGCTGATTATAAAGATAAAATTACAAATAACGTTGGTAATTGTTTTCTTTAGAAAACCGTTTATTACAAACTTTACTAGGGAATCGCTATATTTTACCTCTGTGCTGAATTTTCCTATTGACCTTAAATTGTTTCTTGGAAAAAACCACACACACACTCTCAATAGGTCGCGTGACGAAGTTATAAGTGACTTTCATTAAAATCTCAGTTAATAGGTACAGTAAAAATATTAATTAAAAGATAAAACGTATAAAGAAATTGCGGCATTGTTTCAAACATCAAATGAAATGAAAAGAAAAAATATATAAAAATATTACTTCTCTGTATTACAAGGAAAGCTTGAATCGAAAAAAAAAAAAGTTAAAGTAATAATCTATCTCATCTCAGTTTCCTGTTGTTGTTTTTTTTTCCTTAATAAAATTTAAAACGAACCACCCATACTGGAAAATAAAAATATCTTCTTCATATTAACGGAAAGTCTTCTTCTTCCAGCGCGACTATTAAATGCGAAGTTTCGTTTTTATTCGTCAAGTAATTAAAACAACTCTTATTGCCTCACTAAATAATAATATCATGAAAGTATTATTGTTAAATAGCCCAAATACTATGTTCTAATAAAATATCTGATGTATTACTAATTAATGGAGATGGACATATTTTGAATAAAATTGAAACATATGTATTTAGTTCTTAATTATTATTGCCTCACTAAATAATAATATCATGGAATTCTTATTGTTAAAAAGGACAAATACTGTATAATGTTTTCGCCCCCGTAGCTGTTGTTAAGAAATTCTTGGTTTTAAATACATATATTTTTTATCTTATCCAGCCAAAAATCCATTAATTGATTTGGAAAATCTATTATATTAATGATAATTTTATGAATAGACAATAGAAGCAGAACCTAACAACCCAGAAAATCCAAATGACTTTTTTTTTCCCTTCTCAAGAAGCCTGGGTTTTTATTTTACCAGAGTGTTAATAGTAGATATCGATCTAATGTATCGGAATTGTCATTAAAAATATTGTAACTTACAATGTTTTAGATTCATTAAAGATTGAAAAGAAAAAATATATACTGCTTATTAGCCGAGTTTCATTGATTGCTTTAAAGTTAAGCGGACTTATAATGCATACGTAATTTTCAATTCTTTTGAAAATAAGTTTAACTAATTGTTACAATGCATTGTTTAAATTTATTAATGATACCATTTATTTAAAATCAAATCAGTTTTATTATTTACAAGCACTTTTAATTAATTAGGAGCCGCTGAATACATCTCTTTGAAGAAATTTATTATTCGAATTATCCAGCTTTATGTCCAGTCATGTTAATAACGGTTGAAGCTCTATAGCTTATAGATTACTTTTGGAATATAGAAAATAAGTAATTTGAAATTGTTATTGACATTTTTAATTTAATTAAATTTAACAGTTGATGTAAAAAAGACCATTGTTTAGAAGATAATAATGGATTAGTTATTAAACGTTAATTTGTTTTTGATTTAGGTTCATATATACGAGATATATATTGATTTTTCCAATTTTTTTTTTTTTTTTTGTTATGTATACACAGACTTAATTTAAGTTCGAAACTCCGTTAACACTCGTATCAAGTGTAAAATACTTTTCCTGTAATCCACTTAATGAGCTGTGAGCATATGTCGGAAAAAACAACTTTTTTCCTTAAAAAAGTTTATACAGTTTATTTTGTTACATTTGTATTATGTTGCTTGTTAAGAGTTTACGAGTAAATTTAATTTTTTTTCCGCCAACTGATTTTAGCTTTTAGTCTTTTAAGCAGTTGTTGCAATTAAATATAATGTAATAGTGATGTAAATTGTTATATTACATGCTTTCGGAAGACATTATAGAATAAATTTTAAAATATTATTATTTACAGTTTTATGAGTTTGTGTTGAATCGTGTTTGATTTCTTTTCATTTATTTTAGTCAGATTATTTTTATAATCAATGATATTGTAATTATTCAGTTAATATTACCGTTAATCAAGTTAAATATCCTTCGATGTTCTATTTTTGCTCTTAACAGTAATTTTAATTAATATCTTACTCTCAACATCAATTGAATATGTTCAAGAGAGTTTTTATTAAAAGCTTGTTTTTTCGAAAAGTTATTACTTCAAATTCATAAATGTTTATCATTTTATCCTCATTGCGTATTTTAAAGATTTTATGAGCTTAGTTCAATTTAAAGCAGAATTATATAGAATTAAATTTCTAACATTCAATTTTTTTCTTTGGTTATTTTAAGTTGAAACTGAGATATATAGATTCTGAGTTGGTGTTGTTCTTTGTTATACATGTTTTCTGTTTATTTTTCTATTTGCAATATCCATCTGAGCTTTATTAACAAATAAAATTGAAGGGTATCTTTATTCGGCTGAGATCACATTCAGCCACCAGGTTTTTCCCTGTTTTTTGGGTATTTCTGGAAACGGAGAACAGTAGTGCAGTGCTCTATCCGCTAGATCATGCCATTCCTTGAAATAGAAGTTAAATCAAATTAATATAAATGATTCAGTATTATTCGATTGTAAATTATATAATTCTATTGCATATTGAAAATGAGTATAAATTAATTATTATAAATGGATTTTTCTTCCTTCCTAACCTCTTTATTCGGCCACACAAATATCAACTTGCCTCTTTTCCCTTCCTATTCTTTTCTTCCACATATTTTTATTTCATCATAAAATTAATTTGCAAAAAAAAACCTATCTAATTAATTAAATAATAACTAATTTATATGCTTATGGTATGATATATATTCTGATTTAATTAGAAAATGTTTTTAATTAACATATGCTGAAATCTGAATATATTATGCAACAGTTATCCGAATGGATATGGACTCTCGGTAATTAAGGAAAAGCCTTGAGAAGATAGGGCGATGGATTTCACAGAAGTTCATTAAGTTGATGAAGGTTCCCCTTATACAGGTTTCTGTGGTCACTATACATTTTGCTCAAAGCATTTAACTTACTCTCTCATTTACCTGAATATATTGGCCGAATTGGAGTGCCCTGAAACGGGTGAATTATTTTCTGATATATTCTAAATAATTTAGGCTAGTCGGTATGAAACGTAAGTACGGAATCAAAATCGTTATGAAATTAATGGCTTTTTATTTCTTTGTTTGGTCCATTATTTCTTTATGATTCAGATTTTTGGACTTTTATTAATTTAATTAAATTTATTCAAAGTTAGGTTAATCTGAAAATATCGGAAGTAACTACTTCTTTAGCTTACCGTAGTTACATGCTGTACAGACAACCATTATTTATGTATATTATTAAGATTTACAGTCTACACTCTGTTTGTAAGATTTATGGATAAATATTGTTACCAGATTTCTTTAAATTTACCAACTGTCACATGGGCGACAATGTTACGTCTGGTACAGAGAACTGGCCTATTGCCAACAGGTAATGAGAGATACTAATAATATCGGTCTTCGTCGGGGTTGTCACGAAGAAAGAATCTCACCGAGTTTCTCAGCCCTAATGAGAGTTTAAAATTTAGGCCAATACGTCGGCAAATAAAGTATTAATAGTTTCCCTATTAGTGTGATTTTTTTTTATGACCTCGTCGATTTTATCGACACCAAAATTGAATTCTAACGTTTTAACTTCATATACAAAATTTAGTTTGAGAGAAAACATTTATTAATTTTTTTTTCATAACTATAATTACAGGAAAGAAGTTAAATACCGTTGCCCATATATTTTAATTCAAGTCTTCCGTAATACTCGTTGGTGGAATTAGAGTATGTTTATAACGCGCACATCTTTATACAGATCTTTTCTAATCAGATCCTCATACGTATAGAATTCTATTCCTTTTTTTATTCGTCATTCCGATACTTTTCTGACTTTCAACTCCCGTCTGTTTAATCACTTCCTGTCCATCCATTTAGTAGAGTTAATCTATTTTGCAGAAATCTGTATCGAAATCAGCTAATAAAAAAAATGGTATTTATATATTAGGATGGTTCTGCGCATGCGCATGTGTATAGCAGTCATCTTTCAAATCGGCTCTTGGATTTCATGCTTTTTCAGTTTGAATTCTCTTCAGTGCAATCTTGAAAACATCACCAGACTTCAGGATAACAACAGCAGTGAATATTGGAGCAAACAACAGTAAGTTTTGTTACAATTTACGGTGTAAAGTGAATGCTGGGTAACCTCTTCACATCAGCTGATTGCCAATAGCTCGGCAAGACCGGGATTGGTCTTCTTTTCTTTGGTTATTGTCTTATTACCAACATCTAGTTATTTTCTTATTATCTTCTTCACATGAAATGCGATATTTTCACCAAGTGATGTCCTCCAAAGCATCAACTAAAAGATCTAGATCTAGTGGTTCAATCACGTCTCCCATAAAACAAAGACCCCGCCGTGATACTAATAAAAAAATAAATCAACAAGCAACCCCTTCAGGTTCTAATACAGAATCTGAACCACAGCCTGGCACATCGTCACAGGGGATGACTGACGAATCTCCGTTTTTCACCCCAAATCCTTTTCAAATCCTACATAATGAAAAAGAAAACATGGAGTCTGCTCCTACACCCAGTGAACCACGGCCTCCACCGATATTTGTCAAAAATATTAAAAATTTCCAGTTGTTATGTGCGCAATTAAACAAGATTACCGAATCCACCAGCTACTACTGTATGAGTAGAATCAATGACACCAAAATATCACCGACCACCGCCGAGGCATATAGAAATATTGTGAAATATCTAACTGAAACTAAAGCGGATTTTCACACTTATCAGCTGCGGCAAGAGAGAGCTCTTAGAGTTGTGATCAGAAATCTACACCCTTCAACACCAGTTGACGCTATCAAAGAAGAACTCATGGAGATGGGTTACAAAGTGCGACAAGTCACTAATGTCATAAAAGATAGAGTTCAACTGCCTCTATTCTTCGCTGACTTGGAACCATTAGCAGGAGTAGAAAAAATTTATGATCTAAAAAGACTGTATTATACAAGTGTAAGAGTCGAAAAACCTTATACAAAGAGAGAAATTGTTCAGTGTTACAATTGTCAGGCGTATGGTCATACCAAAAGTTACTGTCACCACATACCACGCTGCGTGAAATGCGGTGAACAGCACAAGTCTGTGGAATGTACAAAACCGAAGTCAACACCCGCTGTATGTGCTCATTGCCTCAAGGACCACCCGGCCAACTACAAAGGATGCCAAATCTACAAGGAACTAAGGACCAGATATCAAAAACCCCAAGTACTGGATGAAACAACAAGACAGGCTAGAACTAGAAGAGAACCCTCAAAATTAATCGATGCCAATGTATCATTTGCCCACTTACTTGGAGGTGGGAACCAATGTACTGAAGCCGAGGCCCTGCCGGAACTACAAAATGTACCTCAATATCCTCAATCCATTCCACAAGTACCTCTTCCTCAAAACGTAATCAGTCCTAAAAATCCTCATCCACAACAAATCTCTCATATTCCTCCTCCTTCAAATGCCACAGATCTTACCAGTTTGATGACATCCTTCATTTCCGAAATCAAATCCCTTGTCATGCCCCTAATAACAATCCTCACGAATCTTGTATCAAATCTTATTCCTAACTTAAAAAATCCATAAATGACCTCACCTAACTCCTTATCTATTCTTCTATGGAATGCGAATGGTGTTAGAACTCACACTGACGAACTTACAGCCTTACTCCAAGACAAAAAAGTTGACGTTGCACTCATTACTGAAACTAGACTAACCACTAAACAGTACTTCAAAATACCTGAATACACAACATACCGGACAGACCACCCAGACGGCAAAGCCCATGCCGGTACTGCTGTCATTGTCAACCGATCCCTCTCCCATCACTTACACCCACTTCCCGCCCACGATTTCCTACAAGCCACCTCTATTATAATCAAGACCTTTTCCTTTCCGCTAGTCATCGCATCAGCATACTGCCCTCCTAAAAATTCTATTTCTATTACCCAATTTGGTTCCTTCCTCAACTCATTGGGGAATCACTTTATTCTGGGTGCAGACTTAAACGCGAAGCACCAACAATGGGGTTGCAGAACCACAAATACTCGTGGACGGACATTGCAGTCTGCACTCAACTCCAGACGCCTTAATCTCCTACCTCCCGATTCCCCTACCTACTGGCCAACAGATCCTAACCGTAGTCCAGACATCCTCGACTTCTTCATCCACAGCGGATTAGGCTCCCTGAACTATTCCGTAACTCGCCTTGATGAACTATCCTCTGATCATAGTCCATTAATCCTAAATGTATCCATGACTCCTATTCCGAAACCTTTCCCACCGTCATTCATCAGAGGCCCCATCAACTGGAACCTCTTCCGCGAAATCCTCACCAATGATATCGACCTCAGAGTAACTCTCAAAACCCCTTCTGACCTTGATGATGCCGTATATTCCTTTACAA
Organism: Piezodorus guildinii; assembly: GCA_023052935.1. NCBI lineage: Eukaryota > Metazoa > Arthropoda > Insecta > Hemiptera > Pentatomidae > Piezodorus > Piezodorus guildinii. Next base: position 62,088,006 of record CM041292.1, read on the forward strand.
CCTTGATTCAACAAGCTGCCTGGACTGCCTCCTTTCCTAAACAATCCCAAATTATTCCTTACAAATGCCATTTACCACAACACCTGACGGACCTCATCAACACCAAACGCCGAGCCAGAACATTATGGCAACGCACCCGCCACCCAGAAGATCGCCGCTCTTATAACTTTTATTGTAGAAAATTAAAGCGGGAGTTGGCGACCTTTCGTTCACAATCCTACAATTCCTACCTCTCCTCTCTCTCGACTCGTGACAATTCTCTGTGGAATGTCACGAAGAGAATCCTGAATACTCACACGATTTCCCATCCTCTCCTGCGCGGTGATAGTTCCTGGGCTGCTTCTGACAAGGATAAGGCCCAGGAATTTGCACAGCACCTTTCCAAAGTTTTCATTCCTCATCCTGAGTTGAATCCAAACCATACTTCAACAGTTGAACAGTTCCTTACTTCGCCAATACCACTCTCCTTACCTCCTAAAGCAGTTAATCCCTCTGAGGTCAAATATCTTCTTAAAAAGCTTCCTCTCCGTAAATCCCCTGGATATGATCTCCTCACGCCTCAGATCTTAAGACAACTTCCACAGAAAGCCATTACATTCCTTACATATCTTTATAACAGTATCCTACGCACTACCTATTTTCCTCTCTTATGGAAACATTCAACTATCATCCTTTTCCTGAAACCTGGCAAACCTTCCAACAGCACGTCATCTTACAGACCTATTAGCCTACTTCCGATCCTCTCAAAAATTTTCGAAAAGCTCCTACTAAAACGAATCCTAGATAAATTTAAAAATTTTCCTTCGCATCAGTTTGGATTTCGTTCTCAACATTCCACAGTTCAGCAAGGACTCCGAGTTGTGGATCACATTTCCTCTGCCCTTGAGTGCAAGGAGTATTGTTCGGGTGCCTTTCTGGACATAGCTCAAGCTTTTGACCGGGTGTGGCACCCGGGATTGCTCTTTAAGCTCAAAACCCATTTACCTCAATCCTTATACCTAATCCTCCGATCCTATTTATCAAACCGCTCCTTCCGAGTTCGCTGTGGTTCCGAATTTTCCAAACATTATACTGTTGAGGCCGGTGTTCCTCAAGGCAGCGTCTTAGGACCCGTCCTCTACATCCTCTACACCGCCGATATCCCTACCGATCCCGATACCTTCCTGGCAACATTTGCTGACGACACAGCCATTTTATCATCCAATTCCGATCCTGAAGTAGCATCTCTAAATCTCCAAAGGCACCTTTCCCTTGTCGAAGACTGGTGTAAGGCTTGGCGAATTAAGGTGAACGAAAGCAAGTGTACACACGTCACCTTCACCCTTCGACGTAAATCCTGTCCAACAGTTAAATTCAATTCCATACCGCTTCCTTCCTCAGACACAGTCCGGTACCTTGGCTTTTTACTAGACAAAAGACTGACGTGGAACCCACATACGAGACTTAAAAGGATAGAACTCAACCGCAGATTCGGCCAGTTATACAAATTACTAAACAGAAAATCTCATCTTACAGTCGACAACAAATTACTAATATATAAGACAGTACTGAAACCTATATGGACCTACGGACTTGAACTATGGGGGACAACTAAACATTCTAACATCAAACGTATCCAATCCTTCCAATCCAAAGTCCTCCGAACAATAGTTAATGCTCCTTATTACGTTACCAACTGTACCCTACACCATGACCTTAATATTCCATTTATTTTAGACCTGGTACCATCCAAATTCTCCAAATTCCATCAGAACCTTCTTCATCATCCTAATCCTCTTGCTCAATCGCTTTCCAGCTTCACCCATCCCTACAATCCTCCTCGAAGATTGAAACGGCAGTGGCCCCGCGACGTTTTGTAAACATTTATCTGGAGTTCTGACACTGGTCAGATCCTCCACTCATGTACTGTATGTTTGTGGCTATTCCGCTCTGGCTCGGCCTCCACTGGCATACACCAGTGAAACGCTGAATGGGAGGCGCTGGGATCTCTTGGATTCTGCTTCTCCCCCCACTTGTGGGGGGAGCAGCCGAGTCTAGGGTTCCTTTGGCTGATTGTATATATTGTATATAGTTAGTTTGCTTGTATGATTTTTATTTATTTCCCAACTTGTATTTATCTCTACTACAGGTTGTTGTTTTGATTTGTTTCTTGTTGTTTTTTTTTTGTATATATTTGAATTTATTTATTTCCGATTTTATGTAATTTGACTTTATCATTATTGGCTGTATATATTGTATGAATGTGTACTACATCTCTATTACTACTGTTCATTATGCAACAAATTGTAATATTCTCAATAAAAAAAAAAAAAAAAAAAAAAAAAAATATATATATATATATTAGGAGTACTCACTACGTTTGCTATAGCATGCTATTTGTGCTATTGTGTTAAACCCATGAATTGTATACAGGAAATAACTGTAGAAACTCGACGGGTTTAGCAAAATAACACAAATAGCATGCTATAGCAAACGTAGTGAGTACCCCTATTATATGTTTTAGTTTTTTTTTTTCTCATTAGCTATACTATTTTCTTAACATTTCACCTAAAACATATTTTTAGTTAAAATTTGTAATTAAGATATAGATAGTATGTGCATTATTTTATTTCTTGTCTAGTTGGTTTATTTATGATTTACATTATTATTAGAAGCTACCTTCTAATTTATTACTATTATTCATTTTTTTAAAATTTATTGAGTTCTTTTTTATTATCAATTACCAGATTTTGAAAATTATTATTGTCATTATTTGATTTTCAAAATCAACGTTTTGTCAAACAGTTTTCACATTGATTACATCAGAACGCATATATATTAGAATATGTACGATGTGATACATATTTCTTTGTTTAAATATTCAAAGGAGGGTTACAAATGAACAAGAGGTTTTAATGTTTAACTTGTTAAACTTTGATGGAACACAATTAAGCGATGGAAGTTGGGATTCGAGAACGGATTGGAGCTCAACCCCCTGATCAATGATGGCTATCATTTTCTAGAAATATAGTGAAATGGTTTTCAGGGCCTGAGCAAGGCTTCTAGTAACAAACCGGCTTAGAATAACATGGGCAAATAGTGTCTCTTTCACCGAGGTTCTCTCCCAACATCAACACACATTAATTAGCGACAATTCCCTCTATGTCTTCTAATTCATCTATTCAATTAATTTAAACATACAATAGCTGAGTATGTTCTTGCCGAAATAATACTAATAATAATAACCGTTATGGTTCATCCTTCTGGTGAATATTGGGACCTTACCCTTCGGGCATTTCATGTTGTACGTTCAAATATATCTTGATTACTGCTGGCATATTTAACTATATATAATATAGATGAATTTCAGATAACATGAACAAATAAAATAAATATTTTTAAAAATGTTAGTTATCCCGTTGGATCACATCACTTCCGATTCTGAGAACAATGGGGCCCGCCATTTTGGTCGCTGAGACTTGATAAGCGCTAAACTACTGTAAACTATTATGCTATATTGTTAAAAACTGTGTATAATGATCGGAAATTGTTTTCATATTCTTCAGTGGATAACTATAACTTATTAAGAAGTTACAGTACGAAGGTATAGTTCATAGTAAGTATTCGTACTTTTTGAAGCAAACAGTTGAATCTGAAGTGAACGGTTGTGCAGAGAAGAGATAAAAAGACACTTGACTGACAGGTTCTGTTAGCTTGTTTGTACACCATCTAAAAAAAAAATGAGCCTCAGGACAGTATCTAGGCCTAAGTATGAAGTGTATAGAGTATTATCAATGTATTAAGTTGTTTTATCAATGTATTAATTGTGTATTAAGTGTTGATAATTTAAGGTCAATGGTTCAATATAAAATTATAATTAACTCGGCTGTAGTCAATAAACTGAAACTAAATGTTAAAAAAACAAAAGCAATTGTAATAGGACCCATCACCTCTTGAAAATTGTTCCACATATCCCAACCCCCTTCCTAAATGGTAACCCTACAAAGTTTTACCCGACCGTCAGGAATCTGGGAGTAACCTTTGATCAAACTCTCTCAAGAAATTTCCCGCCGCACCTTTACGATGGTGTTTCTGGGGATCTCGAGGTAAAAATTAAACGCTGAATTAATTGCTTTGTCCGATTCATATTCGGAGTCCCTAGGTATACCTCCGTATCCCAATTTTATGGCGAGTTGAAGTGGTTTCACCCTTCCAATGGTCGCAAGTATTTCCTTGAGTCATTCCTTTACCAAGTTATCCAATCCCACCGTCCATCATACATGTTTGACCCCCTAAAGTTAAAATCCTCTCTCCATTCTCGTTGTAAACGCTCCAGGCATTCAGATTTATACAGGTCGGCCCACCGAACTGCACATTTCGACAGATCCTTTCTCATTCCACAATCCTATGGAATTCCATTCCTTCTTCCACCCGTCGCTCCAATTCTCTTTCTACTTTCAAATCCCGCATATTTATTCACTTAATGAATATCCAGGCTCAATAAAATTGTAAATAAGCTTTTTTATTTTTGTTGTTGTTTTCTTCTCATTTAAATATGTCTATTTTATATAAGTAATTACTAACTTCTTTATATGTATTTAATATGTTCTAAGACTCCAAAGCACATTTTGTGCATTCTGTATACTTTATTCTAAAGGGACATGTCCCAGGATAATAAAGAATTTATTTATTTAAAATTTGGGGCTGTAATACTGCTTTACCATTTTTTTTTTTTTTAATAATGCACTATGTTTCGGCTAAAAATCCATCTTCAAATGCAAAAACAATTTTTATCTTAAAGGATAAAATTATAATCTGGCATATTATAATTTTTGTTATTAATAGACTGTTTTTTTTCTTCACTACTATCCTTTTATTTTTTAAGTTATAAACTGAGTCAAATACAGCATTATTATTTGTAATTACACCGTAGATAAAGCAATAAACGAGTGACCCACAAGTTGTAAAATTATCTCATCTATATTCCTTCTTGAATAGAACCGATTTAATTTTATAATTTTATTTTTATTTCTCTCTAACCCATAAACTTTTAAAGCCATTCAATTTGTATTTATGGGCTGAAAAACTTGCTTTGGGTGATTTTTTTTTTTTTTTAAATTGCTGTCAATTTTCAGTTTATAGTCTAGTCCTTTTCACAAAATTAAAGTTTATTTTTATTTAAAATAAAAATGATTAGTAAATTTTACAACGAAGTTTTTCCCACTCTCTTGATATAATTTAAGAAAAATCATCTACGGAGTTTTAAATTACTCTGTTATGAAACACAGATACAATAGAAGTTATAGCTCAGAATCTATATTCTACATCCTGTTAAACTATATGCCGCTGTGTTTCCAAGAGAGGTACGTAGCCTAGTACATCTTGACAAACGTCTTACATGAAACTCCTGAATTATATTGATCCAACCATATATACATGGACTGAACACTGGTCGAGTAGCGGAAATGTATTGGCTACTAGAGGTAAGATGGTTACCCTTTAACTAGGGAATTTATTTTTTTTAATACTACCAAACTGAAACTGATGTAATATTCTTCTAAATTCCACGATTCTGCAATGTTAATTATTAATTGCTTTTTTTCTTTTTGATCCATTGACGGTATTTCTGCATTTGATCTATTATATCAACTTTTTATGTTTACTTCTGCGACTTATTTTGCGAAGCTCCGTGGGCCGTACATAAACCAGCTAGGATGGGGGAAGATAGCTAGCTGTATTCTCTCGAGATTCCCTGCCTCTTTGTAGGAAAAAAGTGGCAACCTGTAGATAGCCCAAACTTCTGAACAGTAAAAAGATCAACCTAAATACCTAATATCTGTGTAGAAAAAAAAAACTCTATGCCTGTTGTTGTTTTTTGTTGTTGTAATAAATCAAAGTTCTTAGTTATTCGAGTATTTATTAATAATAATAAAAATAATATATGTATATAATTATAATTAATAAATATAATTAATAATGATCGATTCCGATACCACTAAACACTGCCTACACAGATTCGTCCAATGTACACCGTTCAAGGCTAAACTAAACCCCCGAGACCAGTCTTAACGCAATCCTCCCATCGACGCTTTGGTATAACTTCTACCAGTCGGCTCTGCGAATACAAACTTTTACGAAATTCGTCATTTGGGTATTTAAAGGAAAAATTAATCTCCTTTGTACTTACCTATATATATTTTTTATTCTTATGATTATATATATATATATATATATATATACATATATATATATATATATATATATATATATATATATATAATAATTATATATATCATAATTATAATATAATCATAATCATAATTATATATATATAATTATGATTAAATATATATATATATATATATATATATATATATATATATATATATATATATATATATATATATATATATATATATTTATATATATATATATATATATATATTTAAAAAAAAAATTATTAACTTACAATTACTATATTACAACATGGACAATAGTAATAAGACCATATTTATACAATATTTACAGCTAAACAAAGTCTAATTACATAAAAATATAAACTTATATATATATATATATATATATATATATATATATATGTTTTAGGTTTCAGTCAATAAATGAACAATTTGAACAATTTTATTTATGCATCTATTAAAATACTGTATGCCTGTATATCAATGAATTCTTTTCTGTATATCTAACAATAACATCATATATTAATTATTGTATAAAAATATTAATGTTTTGTTTTTTCCCACTGTTGAGGCATGGTTATGAGAACAACAAAATCTCGAAACGTTGCATAAATAAAATTATTCATTTATTGACTGAAACCTAAGAACAGTAGAAAACTTTTTTTTTTTTTTTTTAATTCATTTATTGAAATTTACAACTGTATGTTCATACATCAAGTAAATCGGCTACAATGATAATACACATGAAAAAAAACATGAAGAGAAACTGCCCATTGGCAGCACTCTAGTAGTGAATCTACACAAGAAGGTCTCGAGGCCATCTTCTTTTCAGACGTCTCGGCGGATTGTCAGGAATTGAAGTGGAAGCAAGGATTGAAACTAGTGGATTAGAGTGGGAGTGGAGTTTTTCATGGAAGGAGTGATACCAGTAGAAAACTTAAATTATCAACAGTCGAGAAATGATTAAACTTTTAAGCTGAAAGGCATGATAAAATTCATTCCGTTTCAGTGGACATTCCGATATTCTGATTGAACTGTCATCGATCGAGAAAAATCTTTGTGAAGGAGAAAGAAAGAGGAGGGTGCTCTTCAAATAACAAAAACATATATAAATAAAATGGACACGATTTTTTTATGAAGAGGGAAACTGCAATGCATCTTGGTTTAATGCTTCCGCTGATAGACAGTATATGTATGCTATATTTCTCCCTCTATTGTAGGATGCATTGAACTAGCTGCTATAAAGCATCCTCTCCTTATTATGATGATGATTAGGTCTCTAGGACAGTAATGCTTCCTAAAGATATACGTTTCCAGGATATTTACGTGTTTACAAGAGTTCTCCCCCGACCCTCCCCTTTATCGGCTTGGGGAGGGGTGGTCTGTCGTCTGGATTTCCGTTCAATAGCGGAAAGAAGTGGGTGATATATCTTTTAGCCCCGTTCCGACGGCCTTTTTTTTTCCTAGTAGTTGTATTTACATAAGTGGCAGAGAACGGCTCAAGCCCTCTACTGCCCTAGAAAAGTTTATGTTGAAAAATATTGGGTTGATGCAAAATTAATGCAGGTTTCCTCTATTGCAATATCTTAATTCCAATTGTGTAAACAAAGCTAATCCTAACATTGATCATTATTATACCAAAACAAACCTTATCTAATACCCTCTCTTTCACCATGAATTTGTTTAGTAAAATCGTTTTGTTCAGTGTGTTCAAAGGTCTTGAATCGAAAATGTCAAAGTGCGATTTTCGTCAAATTTATTTTTACGAATTTAAATTAGGGCGCAGCGCTGCGCAAACGGCTCGTAATATTAATGAAGTGTGGGGTCAGGGGGCTATTAATGAGTGCACGGTGCAGCGTTGGTTCCAGAAGTTTCGCAGAGGAGATTTCGGCCTCGAAGACAAGGAAGGTCGGGGCCGTCATCTTGCTCTGGACAACGACCAGCTGAGGTCAAAAGTGGAAGAAGACCCAACCAAAACCACACGAGAAATGGCGGCGGAACTCGGAACTGAAAAATTGCAACGTCTTTGCCCAGCATTGATGAATCGGAAGGGGCCGATCCTGCTCCACGATAACGCCAGACCACACGTTGCACAACCAACGCTTCGACGACTGCACGAGTTGGGCTACGAAGTTCTCCAACATCCGCCTTATTCACCTGACCTCTCTCCTACAGACTTTCACTTTTTCAGGCATCTGGACAACTTTTTGAGGGAGAAAAATTTTCAAAACCAGGACGACATTGAAAATTCTTTTCGTGAATTCATTGAGTCCAGGGATTCGGATTTTTTTTCTGGTGGAATAAGAAAGCTTGTTGAACGTTGGCAAAAGTGCATTGATTCAGATGGAAATTATTTTGATTAAATATATATGGTTAAAGTAAAGATATGGCGTATTTACAATACCTACTAAAAACCTGCATTAATTTTGCATCAACCCAATAATAACGTACAAACATAATTCGAAAAGTATTAAGAGAAAAATCTGTGTTGCCCTATGTTTGTATAGTTTGTTGTTGTTTATTTATTTAAAGTCACTTTATGATACTATAATCGGACATTGTATAGTTAGTTTTTTAATGCATTATAATTCCATAAACTGTACATAATACCGGTTAATTTCATCTAAAATATTTTATAGAACAATGTTATAATTATCTTTCGCTAGAAATAAATTTTTTAATATCGTTTCTCGGAATAAAACGGTTACATCTTTTCTCTGTTTGAAAAAAACTTTTATTAAATGTGTCAATACATCTTGAACTGCTGCTGATAATGTGTTAAATTACAAAAATGTTCTACATATATTTCTACCTCTTTTGTTTGCTCAACTTTGAAAACTACAGGTCATTTAGTTAATACAATAAAGAGCGATTAGGTGAAATTGCATCCTTTGGCTTATATTGAGAATGGTTGGTATTCATACTTTGTTAGCATTCATTCGGGTTCATACAGAAAGATCGACTTAAGAGAATTAAATAGTTTAAATCGAGAGTAACAGCTTAAAAAAAGTTCTAGTAGGTGAAACAATATTTTAGAAAGCCGTGCGAAACGTTTGGTTTGGCTTAGGATATAGTATATTGAAAATATTCATTGAAAGAACATGGATGATTTTAAATAAAACTTTATCCTTTAATTTAGGTTTCTAATGTATAAAAATGTGTGATATTCCTGTTCTAATAGTAGGAAGTTAGGATATTGTAAGATTTGCTAATTTAAGCATATGGAGATAATTATTAGATATTAATTGATTTATTTTTCTCTTTTTTATTAATATATTTTGATACCTTAGATCTGTAAAAAATAAAATAAATGAATGGAAGGTTTTATGGGTCCATCCTTTTTTGTACTCCATTTATTAATCACTGGTGCCATTGGTAGTAATTTTATTATAATATTTTCATTCGTATTTTTACTTTCAAGTAATTTAATTGTAATTAAATAGCCACCCCTTACATAACTAGACGTTATTACATTTATTTTATTACTTTCACTCGCCTGTATATGTTATATTGCGATCGCGAAAATGTAAAATTTTTCTAATTTTTATCGAAAATATAAGTTTTAATCGAATTGAAGTCTCCCAAAAAGGTCTGTGTATGTGTGGTTAGTCTAGCTAAAAAACAAAAAGTTGTATATAACTAAAATTTCAAGTTTTAAAGGCTTATATGCCTGAGGAGTTACAATAACTTTAACAACAAAATTAGGGAACCAAAATTTGCGAACAAAACGATCCTAGCACTTTGATTAAACTCGCTAAATCGATGTAAACTTTAATGAGCTTAATGCAGATTTCATTCTGATTCAAATAGTATGTTTTGGCTTAAATGCTATTATTTAATTTTTCTTCCTCTAAAGTACGTTTATGTTTTTTGGTTATAATTAAAAATTAAGCAAATCATCTTATTAGTATTGATAAAAAATTGCTAAATATACAACTTGAACTAATTCGATTCACAAGTAAAGAAAAAAAGGGAAAAAATGTTTTCTGAGGTAAATATATTATTTTCCTAATATAAGAATAGTTATTTAGTTTAATCCCAACATAAGAATAGTAATAATATTAATAAGAATAATAATCTGCAATATACTCTTGGAAAGCTTGAGGATTTGAGGAAAACTTTTATCACATAAAGTTATGGAAAGTACTGTTAAGTGACGAAGATGGCACATAAGTGATTAATGTGCATAAAAATGTTAAATAGTTATATTGTTTAATCTAGATAATATATATATATATATATATATATATATATATATATATATATATATATATATATATATGATCTATATATATTAATCTCTTTCCTGGAAAAACCACGTTTCCGAAATTTCTCGACGCACAATTTCCATCTTAAAACTCCTAAATCACCATCGTCACCTTCTTCCATTAGAAACCCGCAGACTTTTGGTTTGCTCACTAATATTCCCCCACTTTGACTACTGTTGCGCGGTGTATGGGGGTATCTCGAAGCTAAACTAAAACGATTATTTAACTGTCTGGTACGTTTCATCTTTGGAATATCCAGGGACACCTCTGTAACCCGATTCTACGAGGAGTTAAAGTGGCTTTACCCATCCTACCGCTCTAAGTACTTCCTGGCATCCTTTCTCTTCCAAGTTCTCCGATCTCAACGTCCATCGTACATATCTGATATACTTTCATTTAAATCCTCCATCCACTCCCGCAACACTCGTTCACGGTCTTCAGACCTGTATATAACACCTCATCGAACCGCAGCTTTCGACAGATCTTTCCTTATCCGATCCTCGTCCATATGGAATTCTATTCCTTCTTATATCCGTCATTCCAATACTCTCCCTACCTTCAAATCCCGTTTATTCAAACACTTCCTGTCTATCCAATTTTCAAATGATCTCAAGTGATTTGCAAATTTCAATAAAAACGGCAGAGAGAAACGATTACTTATCACATTTTATTTTATATGTTAAAGATTTATGAATTTTATTTTATGCATAATTTATTTTGCAATGTATATATGAAGATATTTTTTATTTTTTTATTCTTGTCTAATTTGTTTTGTTTGTTTTTCTAAATTATTGTAAGAAGCTACCTACGAATTTATAACTATTATTCATTTTCTTTGTCATTTCTGTTGCTTTTTATTTATCTATTTTATTATATATATATATTTTTTTTTTACTCTAAGACATTGAAGCTCTAATTTAATTTGTCTGTAACATTATTCCGAAGGGACTTGTCCCAGAATAAATAAAGAATTTATTATTATTATATATATATATATATATATATATATATTGAACTTGAATGTTTTTATTCACACTTGTTGATGATAATAAAAACTTACTCAAATATTTTTAAAAATACGAAACATGAATACTAAGAGTTCTTATTCATATTACTTTACATTACCTCTTGAAAAGACCTAAATGCCTCCTCATTCCGAACTCTTGAGAATCCCCAGCGCATATTTTAAACTTCCCTCTCATCCTCGATTACGCGGACCATCTGCTAAATTGGTAGAACAAATTGGAAAGCGGGAGGAAATATTATACATACACCGGAGGCCACATTAGGAGGAGGCTATCAAAACTCAGTTATCATAATAAAAAGTCTAACGACCCAGAGCCGCTGTTATCCTTCGGCCCTCATCTATATTAATGTCCAACAGGGGCCCCCCTCGCGAAAAATATTCCCAAACGGACATTTGCAATCCTCCAGCTGCACCGCTCCTTCGCCTACCGAATACATTTACCGAATGATGAATATTCCTTTATAAACAAATAAAAATGAGTGGACCAGTGGTCTGATATTAATATTTCCAGGCCTCGGTATTGTATATTTCATTTTAAGAAAATAAATTTTAAATCTGGTATAGAAATAGGTTTTTTTAAATGTTTGTTATTGGAGAGCTGCCAATGGGTAGTATCCCTACATGTGGATCATGTCAGTATAGTCTGTTATCACTTTACTTGATGTATATCATTATATAGTTGTAAATATCAATGAATATATTTTTTTTAAAAATTTTGTTGACAAATTTGTTTTCCATCGATTCATTTCGACGCGGTATAAACGCTATTTATTTTTACAACCAAGCTCTATAAGATTAGTAGCAATTTATCATTATTATTTATATTTGCAACTGCGCAGCTCGCGGATATAGTATACCACGTTTTTCCTGATCCTGTAAATAAATTCCAATTGATAATTAATTAGTAAGTATGGTGTAATAGAGTATACCCGTCGGTCATCTTCTTTTAAGTCTTCTTTGCGGTTGGCCTGGTAAGAGGTAGTAAGAAAATAGTTGATTTTGGTGGGTATGTGTCGATGAATGAAAGGTTTTACATTTGTCGTGAAATTTACTGTTGGGATGTTAGTTTATCGTGTGGTTCGAAACATATCATGATGCGTGAAGCAGTTAGTTCTAAAATGAATTAACAATAATAAGAAAAGAAACAAAACAAATATACAGTATACTGTTTTAATGTTTTCATTTATTTATTCTATTTTAACCAATTACTATTACACAAGATCTTTTTACACAAGCCCATAAGTATTCCGGCTTTTCAAAGTAAAGTACGCAATTTACTATAGTATATAAACTGATTGAATAAATTAAGTTGGCATATTGTACATTTCCTATTAGTTCAAATTTCAATCAATCTTATTATTGTTTAAATCTGTAAAATATAATGAGATTAATTATAATTTACCATCCGTAATTGGGCCTTGGCCTTTTGGTGGATGCTATAAAATAACATACAATTTTTAAAAATGAATATATAAAAATATAGACTGCCTTAAGCGTTTAAAGTTACATTAATTTTATGTCTAATCATAAAATGAATGTAACCAAAATCAAGAAAAATCTGGAAAAAATTCTAAAAAGTTAAAATATATTATTACTACTTGTTAAAATGATTGTTTTTTCTTTATTATTTTCAGTAATGAACCTTTGTAATGGGACAAAAAAAATAATACCCCTTCTAATAAAATATGAGGCTTTAGTTTTAAGATACTTAGTATCCGAATAACGAATAAAAAAAAAAACCGTCTCTGCCGTACGAATTTATGAATGCCAACCAATTTCTGTTGTTGGTGCTATTCAATACAAAGATGTAGTGTTTTTAAATTAATAGTGGTGATAAGCCATTTTCCTCAATTAATTTATTGCTTTCCATGTTAGCTAATTGCAGCGATATAAACTATTATACCTCATTTAGTTATTCGGAAATAATAAATCATTGTTTAATAATTTGCAGCAAGCATCTGTTATTTAAATTGTTTTGAAATATTCATTAGTTGGAAATAAAAACTCCAGTAAAAACAAATATTGATTTTAAGATAAAATAAATATTTAATAATATATATGCTATGCACTTTTAATTGATTTTAAATATGCTATATAAAGGGAAAAGTTTATTATCTGCTATAAATCTTATCAAGAGAGCTTGAGTTCCCATCAAGCCCTAAAACCCGCCCGTTAATACGCACAGTTTATTCAATAAATTAATTAATTGTTTGTTATAGTAAATTTCTTAGAATAGGCAATATATCCTGGAAGGATCCAATATTTCAGCGGGCCGATATTAAAGGATGGTAAATAATTAAAAAGGGCCGTATAATAAAATGTTATGAGGGCAGGTAATACGCTCTCCCCCCTCCCGAAGTAATTTGACTTAGCTATTTTAATTATTCGCCGGTGTGTATATAAATACCAGCGGTCTCCCCCTTCCCCGCCGGCTGCCATCTATATATGTAAATATTGACTATGCCAGGTCGCCATTTTTATATCGGAGTCGTTAGGGCCTAGAGTAGCTACGCGGTTTGCTGGTATTCTCATTATTAAATGCTAAAGGAAACTGATAACCACACCGGCACTTTTAATAATAATGAAATATTTAATTTGGGCCCTCCAGGCTCAACATATTAAAATTGTAAGGAAGGGGTGGGGAGGGGGGCGGTTTTCAGATTTAATTTTCAGCTTTTAAGACTGAGAGGAATTCGTCTCTATCTGACCCCATATTGCCGGATATAAATATTTCCAGCTCCCCCTGAGCCCATCCTCCGAGTCGCTATTAATTGCTCCGGCGTCCACGGTCGGGATTCGGAATGCTTCATTCGGCGGATCCTAGATCGTCTAGTTTCCTTCTAAATATCTACTACCCATAGCCTAAATTACACTTAATGAAATCAGAATATATTATATTGAGGATGTATAGTCGACTGTAGAAACTATTATACGTGGAATAATCAGGAGTTAATTTTGCCGACTTTTCGGCTCAAGCTTGTGTGCCATCATCAGGGCATTTCTGAGCCATGTCCAAGCATAATCTCGTGAGTTAAGAAAAATTAAAAATATTTAGAAAGACTGACTCCTGATTATTCCACCTAGAATATATTATAACTTTCTAATTTTTTTTTTCTAAGACAAAACTGACCAGAGAAGGAGCTGCTCGATGATTCCGATTACTAAAGCAATTCATTAGGCAACGTTCAAAACTTCCATTCTATTACAGAAGACTCATTTATGTCGCTATTTTCAGACCAATTTGGACATATATAATCGAGCTTTGGGGTTCTACTAACCCATCTTATTCCATCCAAACCTTACAATCCCAAATACTTCGCTAAACTCATCCGTAATGACCTCTCCTTTGTCGCAAACCTAGCCCGATATAGGTATACCTTACTCTTTTCGTTCCAAAGACCCTGCCTACACAAACTTCCTTTTCCGTAATCCATCTTCCTTAGATATAGGAATATCAGGAGGTAACCGCCTTAGGCGATTGAAATGATGTCCTCGGGACCTACTGGCATAGTATAGTTAGGGAAGAGGTATCACTGGGTAGTTCTTTTATAAGATATCACGACTTGTGTTCTTCCTACTCTTATTTGTTTAATACAGTTGTAAATTAAATATATATATATATATATATATATATATATATATATATATGAGAGCGGCGTGGTCTAGTGGATAGAGCGCTGGTCTGCTGTGCTCCGGGTCCTGGGTTCGAATCCCGGCTGTGGCGCAATATTATTAATTCTGTTAATTCAGTCGGTGGGCAACCCTAGGGTATGGATACCCTCCTGGGGCAGACCCAGCCTCTATAAAGTCGGTACCCAAATTAATTGGGGAAAAACCTGGCGGCTTAGCGCGATTAAGGCCTAATCACCTCATTGTACTGCCGTTGTCCTTGAAACAGTACGAATCTCTATTTGCACTGAGCCCCAGACCCTCCATGGGTTGTAGTGGTTCAGGTTATATATATATATATATATATATATATAATATATATATATATATATATATTTTTTTTTTTTTTTTCCCCTTCTTTTCCTCCTATAGTAACCCTGTGGAAGAAGAGGTTATTAGTTAAGAGTTACGCATGTTACGCAGGCACACTACACGTAATACTATGTTATATTTATAAATATTATTAAGTTTGCATAATTTTACTATGTTTTAAAGGATAAATAAATGAAAAAGAGAAGGGAAATAACACATTGAAAATATCATAAGTAGATGAAATACCTAAAATATGTTAATTATACAAATCACGGAAACGGAATATACCAACTTTGAACATTAGTCTAAATTTAACGCAGCTATAATACCGCAACAGATTAAAAAAAAAAAAAATTATATATATATATTGAATCAAGATCATTTGGTGAATTCTTATGCCTTAGCAACATCGTCATTTCGAATCCAGGCTTGACGGATTTAGGATTTGTTCAATGATGATCCCACAGAATGAATGTTTCCAATTTTTCTCGTAGGAGTTCGTATTTGTAACTTTTTCAATAATCCGCTCTTTTTTTAGTAAGTGAGGTATTTAAGGACATTGATAAACAAAAATTATATTTTTGAAGCCATATGGACTAGATAGTAGTTTTAAAACAAAATTATTTATAAACAACGCATCCCGCTTAAAACCGGTAATCAAAAGTTCTAACTAGTACTTCTTTTCTAAGATAATATATTTGCAAATCGAGCAATTTTAACTGTTGGAATACTTAAATAGTCCAGAACGGCAATAAAAAAAAATACTTAACTTAAAGGAACAAAACTACAGGCAGGACTTATCAACCTCGTAACTATAACTTAGAAGAAAAACTACCTGTATTCACGAATATTTTCCAGAAGGCTTAAAAGATAACATTCGCTACAGATTTAGTTTTCATTAAATTCATTCACTCATGGCCATTTTACATTAAATTCACATTAAATTCGTAGGCTATGTTACTGCAATAGTTCTAGATATATCTGATATGTTTTTTTCTTCTATAATATTAACTATGAAAAGTAGCTAAAATAAAATCATTACTAAAACTAATAATAATAATAGGCTTACCGAACCCGAAGGTTCGATGCCGATACCACCAAACTTCGCCTGCATAGACTCGTCCAATGTTCACCGGTCAAGCCCAACCCCCCGAGATCAGCCTTAATGCAATCCTCCCATCGACGCTTCGGCCTACCTTTCGGACGCCTACCAGTCGGTTCAGCGAATACCAACTTTCTCGGAATCCGTTCCTCACTAAGCCCAACAACTTTACGCGCCCATTTGAGTCTCCGCGATGCTATCAACTCAATTATATTCACAGGGTACAAACTCCGCAATTCCGCGTTGTGCAACCTTCTAAACTCCCCAGTGGCCTCATCTCTCTTCGGACCAAATATTTTACGCAGTACCTTATTCTCGAAAACCTTAAGCCGTTGTTCATCCTTCAAAGTAAGGGACCACGTTTCGCATCCGTAAAGAACCGTTGGAAGAATAATAGTTTTATAAATTCTAACCTTTAAGTTTTTAGACAGAAGCCGCGTGCTAAGTAATTTAGCGACTGAATAATAACACGCATTTCCCACCTTTAACTGGGACTTTCTTTCTTCCTGGATTTCATTTTTTCTTGTTATCATTGAACCTAAATACTTGAATTTCTCTACGTGTTCAAAAGTATGACCTGAAATATTAATATCATCAAGATCGCCACCATTTCTGCAACTAATCATATATTTCGTCTTATCGGTATTAAATTCGAGACCTATTTGTTTACCGGTTTTTATTAACACACTTGTATTTAGTTGTATGGTTTCCGTGTCTTCACCTAGTAGTACCAAATCATCGGCATACCCCAAAACCGGAATCTTGTCACCCATATTTAAGCCTTTCTCGGTACACATCACCTTTTCTATAACATATTCTAAGGCTATAAAAATAAATGAAATTATTTTGTGTGAATATACTTTTAATAAAAAACAAAACAAAAAAGAATATATGTTTTGAAGTGTTATCATTAACATTATTCTCTGAAATTGATGTTCATTAACTATGTTCAATGGACATTATGACGAACATCGTGCGTGGAAGATCGATGAGTGATATTAATAAGTTTTTTCAGCTGCTCATTTGAATAGAGGGGCGCTCCCCCTCATTCTACAATCTCGTTTTACTTCAAGTTTTCAGTTAAATTTAAAATGTTGAAGTTATGATGTCTTGACTCTCATCGTTTCCATCAAAATTTTGTTTCTCGACAGTTAGATAAATGAAAAAAATATTTTCACAACTCAAATCCGTCAAACTCCTACAGTTTAGATAAATCCAAGTTAACTTACAAACTCAGGATCAGGAGCTCTCCTTTAGAATCAAGAGTAGGTTAAAAATTTCGTTTGAAAAAAAAAATGTTAGTATGATGGAGAATGTAACATTATAATTTATGAAGACTTTTGTGACGTGTCCAGAAGGGGAGTTAAATAGAGCTCAGTTGACTAAGAAGGAATATCGAAGTTCCGAGTTCGACTTCAGCCATTGGCGACTCTCCTGGTTCATGTATTGTATCCACTTAGTATTGTAAGTGGATGTCTAAAAGTTGAGATAAAATTTTACCAGTTGAGCATGATCTTGGCATTCAGTAAACAGCGAAATTATGTACTAAACACCCTTCATGGGTTATACAGTGGTGCAAATATTTTTTATTTATTTTTAATATTATAGTTTTAGGGAGCGGCGTGGTCTAGTGGATAGAGCACTAGTCTGCTGTGCTCCGGGTCCTGGGTTCGAATCCCGGCTGTGGCAGAAATATTATTTATTCTGTTAATTCAGTCGGGGGGCGACCGTAGGGTATGGAGACCCTCCTGGGGCAGACCCAGCCTCTATAAAGTGGGTACCCAAATTAATTGGGGAAAAACCTGGCGGCTGAGCGTGATTAAGGCCTAATCACCTCATTGCACTGCCATTGGCCTAGAAACAGTACGAATCTCGATATGTACTGAGCCCAAGACCCTTCATGGGTTGTAGTGGTACAGGTTTTTTTTTTTTTTTATTTATTATAGATTTAACCGAATCTACATGATGAGATAATGTTTCCTTAGTAACCTCAAGTCAATTTGCGGTGAATACAAACTGTATGGTATAAACTTATTTCTTGATATTGGAATGAATCTTAACCTTCCCATTCTGGTTATAATAGTTTAGTTACCTGTAGAATAACCTGTCCTCTTTGCTATAATTAGTACGCTAAAGGACATTATACAACAGGGAAAAAATCATTATTGCTCTAGGGCCCATTGTTCGAATCAATCCGTGAATTGTTATTCTGAAACATATCACCATCTCGATTGAAAATTACTATACTTTCTAAAAGGCAACCGTCGTGAGATGTATAAAATTCACCAAACACACTTGTGTTACTTATCAATGTGACAATATCGAATCGTATCAAGCTTTAAGTGTTTTTATGCATCCTATCAGGCTCTTACAATAGTCCCTTAGCTACCTACTACCCGGTTCGTTCATTTGTAATTCTAAATAACTTTGATCCTGAACAGTAAAAAATTGCCTTAACAAGGCGCTCTCAATAAGGACGAGGAAAAAAAGTTAAATCGGCAATGATTTAATTAAGAAACAATGGAGGGTTGAGACACAGGTAGCGGCTCTCATTAGGGACAGGGCTGACAACATGAAGAATCGGAAGGGTTTAATTAAATATCCCTACTCTAGGGCCCTTTCTAGTGTCTACACTTTAATAACAAGACCCATGTAATTAAAGGGTTGCGTTTAATTATATATATATTTTTTCCCTTTTTATCTAATACTCCCCCTCACTTCAAGAGCTCCTTTCCCAATTCAATAATAAACGGCTGCTATGCTAAATTTAGTTTCTGTTCTCTTCTCGGATTTTTATTGATTAAATTTTGCTTTGTTTTTATTTTATATATATATATATATATTGAGAATTCAATGGATGGTAATTGAAGAAGGAAATGGTCAATACGATGGTCTGGAATGAAAGAGAAGAGAAAAACATTTAAACGATCGTGTGCTATTTAAATACATATAATATTACTAATAATAATCAGCTGCAAAATATAAAAAAAGGCCTCAGTACACATAGATATTCGTAGTGTTTCTAGGTTCGGCCGAGATCACGCTCAGCCGCCTTGTTTCTTTCCCCATTTTGGGTACCTACTTAATAGAGGCGGGGTGTTCCCCATGATCGACTCACGGTTGAAATAACAGAATACAGAATATTACAATACAGACAGACAGCCGGGATTCGAGCCTAGGCCCCAGTTGGCTAACGCTCTAAACACTATACCACGCCACTCCTTGTGTTTAATTTAAACTTTTTATAAAATTCTGGTTAATTTGGACACTTGTTTGGCTAAAGACAGAGCCATTTCAGGTGTTGTTCTTACTTACTTATGGTACCTAAAATTGGAAAAAAATGTCTTCATACCCCATATAAATAATAAAAAATAAATGATTCTACTACCGAAACAGATGGTATTGTGGCTACTGATCCGAGTTTAAAGTTTTTAATTACGTCATCTGCGTGCTTCTTGGGGAAAGGCAGGTTATCATTTCGTATTTCAATAACATTGATTAATAGATGATGCGTTTAGCGATTAATTTTTTTTTTTTTTTTAAGTTATATGCGCAAAATTATGTTTCATAAGTTACGTTAGGAATAGGCTTAAGATCTGGAACTTTACGTGAAAGAATAATATAATGGTTATCGCATAATACAGCAATGAACGATAAATCCGTTATTTTTATTAACTTTTAATCAGAAGATTTTCATCTAATTCGGGATTCTTAAAACATTTAGGATGAGAAAGGTGGTTAGGAGTGCGGTCATTAAAAAGTTATACACTAATAAGTAAATCTTATTGTATTCGTGTGCCGACGTTTCGGTCTACAATTTGGACCTAAGATAACTAGAAAATAACTAAAATAATTAAAAGAAAAATAATAATAAGTTGGGTACAGTAACATGACTGTAATACAATATGGAAACAAAAATAAAATAAATTAAAATGATTATAAGGTGACTAAATATAAAAATAAAATTAAAATGATGTCATCGGAATGAGAAAATTTGAAGACTATGATGAGAAACTATGCAAATAATTGAAGTTAAAAGAACAATGTGTATACAATTAATCGTTCAAAGAAGAAGTTTTCTACAAATACAAGAAGTGTTATAGAAATTATTTAGTTTTTTTTTTTAATTTATTTATTTTTATAATTGTCTGCTTTGCTACTATCATAACATTCCTCTATAATATAAAGATTCAAAAACTGGTATCTAACTATTTTTTTAACAACTTTACTTTTAGTTAAAATTAGTAGTCGATGTCGATGATTATTGATTGAATTATCATCTTACGATTCTATCAGTTGTTTCTAGCTTTACCGTGAAATAATACATATGTCCTCAGACTCGCACTTTCTGATGATGCTGAGGAACCCTTTGAAAGGAAGATTAGGTGAGTAGGAGGGGATAGGCAGAGGAAAAGAGAAAGAGATAGCAATTAGGAAGCGCGATTAAGAGAATTAACTGCGCGCAATAAAATATATCCTTATTAGTGCCGAGTGAGATTAGCGTGCGCAAGAGCGTTTTAGGCGGGAATCCGGGCACTCTCGCTTTTTACGGGTTTTATATAGAGGGGCAATAAAAGACAATTAAAGCAGGGCCCCTTCATACCTTAATTAAACAGGACTCTGCCTGTTCTCTCCTTACTTTGTACGTATCTTTTTCCCCTCTCTATTTCCCTCCTGTCTCCTTACGTAGTCAATTTAGTTATTCGTTTGTCCTGTCTGCCTATTTCGTTAAATTAGAGTTCTACTGATATTCAGCTTACATTTAGGAAACGGGATTAAGAGATAACTATTTCCCATTTTTACTTTACCGATTTCAGTTTAGCGTGTTAACGAATATTGGGAAGATTCAAGTTGTATTATTCAAACAGATAATAGATAAAAATGGATCTTTGTTATTTAGGAATGAAATTATTGAAATATATTTAATGATTAATAAGTTAATTTTAATCATTTAAAAAAATTAATTCTCATTATTTAGTTTTGAAAAAATAATCTGTGATTAAGGATTTACTGTAAGTTAAATATCAACTCATGCTACTACACTGGAACAATTCAAAATTTTCTATTTATTTTTATTTTTAAGTTTAGTTCATATAATAAATTTATAAATAAATAAATAGGTTTTTTTATTTATTTAAATTTTATTTATTTTTTTTTTTTATGGAGCAGTTGTGCCATCTACTGGAAACAGAACTAAATTGTTCTTCGGGTTCCAAATTTCAAGATCATCCTTTATGTGATCACACACACAACACATATTTACATTCGCACTCACCGAACAAAATATAGAAAAAAATAATATAATATTTATATTTAAAACATCAAATATCAAATTATTATTTAATTAGATTATTAAATATTTCTTTGATTAAAAAAAAAATACAATTTAAGGTTTATCTTCAGGCTGTAAAAATTTATATTTATATATTATATACATCATTTAATACATAACAAATCATAATATATGTTAGGAATTTATACGTGTATATGCAATTGTAATTATACACCTTAAGAAATTAAAAATAATAAAACATATACTAAAAATATAAAAATTGAATATAAATGAATAGGACAAATAGTCAAAGTTATAAAGGATCGGTTGATTTGATAATGGCCAAAATACAAAATAAACATAACTAATGTTGTTTTTTTAAAGTAATCGTAATGTAACTTTACTAATAAAATTATTCATGTTTAGAGTAAAATGGATTTCGTTCTAATTATTGTTCTACGGATTATTGTAAATAATAACAAATATGTTTACAAAATATGCGATTCAATATACGTAATACGAAAAATATTTACACACATAATATAATTTTTTTTTTCCTTCTGTATATAATCTTGTTTCGATTTTGTTCTGAATATATATGGCATGCATTACTATAAATATTATTCATTCCTGTCGTAATATTTAATTGAGATTAATCCCATGAAGATAACTGTTATATTGCGATGGAATGGATCCCCTTACACGATAACGGCTGGGACAATATTGTGATGACAATATCTAATCTTATCTTCTTAGAGATGAAGTTAATTAATTGCCTCTGTTAATTGCTAAATGCTGCTCGTATTATTCAAGTAATGCCAATCAGAAACCTCTCATTGCTTAGCTGTAAATCACCATTCAATCCTTCGGTCAATTATATAAGCTCATCTTTGACATTGACATAATTAGGTCTGTTATTGTGTACACTTAAGGATATTTTTATTTTGTAAAGAAATATCATAGATGCTGTAACAGTAAAATTGAGCCGAGTGTAATAGCTTTTAGATTTTTATGAATCAATTAATACCAAAATAAGCAATACAAAAAAAAAAAAAACAATTAAAAAAAAATGATGCGGATATCACAGTATTTCTAAAATTGTAATTAATAATTTGGTGTTGTTAATAATTAATAACATACAAAACCAATTCTTACAACCTAGATGTTGAGTAATTATCTCAATACCCTATTGTCTTTGTTTTAATTTGTTTGTCAGAAGTCTGAATGGTTTTTGTTTTTTTTCTGTAACAACAGTTATTTTAATTTTAAATAGATTGTATCTATTTTTAAATAAACTTCCGATAGCAAAAAAATGTTTTTTTAAAAACACCATCTATCTACAGACTTCGCCACCTACCAGATAACTAGGGCTAGAACTGGTTGCTTTGTGATTTTGAATTTAATTTTATCATCTAACTAGTTAATTAAGATTATGAGTGCCCCTACGAAAGAAAAGTAAAGTATATATTTATGTGTATATGTGCTTAAAGTATATAGTTTTTTTTTTTTTGCTTGTATTATGAAATTTATACAGGTATAATTTTTAGAATGAAGTGAAAATTTCTATATTTACAAGCTTATTGCCGTTTTATTTATTGCATGAGACTTTGACAAAAACCAGGAAATTCTACTTATTACTAGACTATGGCTTATTTTACAAGACAGGTCGACAAACTAGTCTGAAATTAAGATTAAACATTGGACAATCATCAACCTTAAAATACGGCGCTGCTAACGTCAGAATAAATATATATCACTGAGATCTGTAAGATTGACTTAGTGATGATGGGTTGTCATGCGATATAGTATATCTGAGGCGCCTACTGAAGAACAGATGCTATAGTTGTAGCATGTGATTGATTCACCAACTACAGTAACAGTTAATAATAACTTTCTTAAATGTTAATGACAAAGACTTCCTTTGCCATTTACGGTAATAATATTTCCCGTAAAAATACAAAGGATCTCGCCTATTCTTGAGTTTGCTCACACAACAAAAGCGTCTTCGATACATCTTATTTACAGAAACTACTCATACATAATAGATACTAAACGATACCATATGTCTCACAATACAAATCCCTTCTTTAGTTCCTTGCCTCCTCCTTCATTCCCTCTAATATTCCTTGATATAAGTATCTCCAAAATTTTAGAGTAGCGTCTAAAATATGACATTTTTGTCTCTCTTGATACGCTTGGTACCTAGCGCCTTTTTTCCAAACTACGTAGTCCATACTTGCTCCCTTAGCTATTAAATTAAGCCCTTTAAAATACTCTAGCGACATTTACACTAAATCTCAATTTTATGTTAACGCCCTATTTGTTTTTATTTATTTTTTTTTTTTTTCATTAGGAAATTGACATGTTGAACACAAGATGAAGTTGCTCTTTTAGAACAGTGATATAGCTGTTTTATTGTAAAAAAAAACAACAACAGTATTTATGACTATTTTAAACTTCTCAAAAATTGATGCTCAGTGACGAAGAGAATTCTTGAATACTTGTAGCGGAACAAAAAATACTATCAACAACTAAATCAGACACTAGAAAAAAAAAAAAAGTATGAAAATGTCTATAAAGTCCTTTTTAATCTGGAAAAATTTGTTTTTACTACCTTTTTTTATTTTCCTGAAAAGTTAATATTAATGAGCAGCAAAGAGAATACTTTAATATTTTTTAGTTCCAAAAAGATCAACCTTATCCGTGTTTGCTTCCAACATGGCGATCTCCTGATTGAAAAAAATACCGCGATAATTGAGACGTTGATTTCCAAAAGGTGTACTGTATCCATTCTAGGAAATTTTACAGGAAGCAAGAAAATTTCTTGTTACTATTTTATTAAACCTGCTAATTTGATTCTTTTCTTATTAAAATCTAGAATTATTTTTTTAATATATTAATAAAACCATACTAAAGTTATTAAATAAAATGATTTATTATGATTTGTAAAGAAACTAAATGGGTAATTAGAATCTTAGAAAATTATTGCATTTCGAAATCGCGTTTTTAAAGGACTTGAGAATACAAATTTGTAAAAAAATCAATTTTGTAAAAAATGTCCTTCAGTACATTTTTGGAAATCACACATTTCAATTGAGCACCCACATTTAGTGCTAAGTCTCCGAGGTATTGCTAGTTTAATTTAAAGGGTTTAATTTAAAAAGAGGCTACGTATGGAGCACGTAGTTACTAAAAATGTCAGCTTTTAGAAACTTGTAATTTCAGAGGCAAGGCATTGCGTTTTGAGATGTCATTATGTTACTAAGAAGTTAAAATGTATTTTAGTGCCATGGATCTTATGTTCGTAATGTTTTTTCAGTATAAATAAAGTTAAATTGGTTCGACTGTGTAAGTGTACGAATTAATTCATTAATTTATGTCAAACGTTACCGTACGATACATCGTTTTATTAGATTTCTATTTGATGTTTATGCATGAGGTATATGAATGAAAATAATTATTTATGCCTGAGATTCAGCGAAACAACCTTAAAGCTAACTTATTTTTTCCTGATTAGGCCAGTTTAGTTACGACTCTTAATATTTTTTTCCTATTTTAAGCAGAAGTACGAGGTAATTATTATTTTTATCAATTTACCACTTAATTAATTTATAGAAAAAGAAATTGACTAAAATCTTTGTAAGGAGTATCCCCTTAGAGGAAGAGGAAAGTAGAGGGGTGGGGGCGGGGGCTGACCCAGGTAAGGACAAAATTTTGCCGATAAGGATGGCAATCCCCCAATTATCTGCCAATTATATATAATGGCCAGACCGCTTTGACATCAAACCAACCCTGCCTAAGGAATAAAACACTTCATTACACCCTTCTTATCAGTTTAAATAGGGTGCCATTTGTATTTCGGCTAGGGGCTTCTCAAATAAACCGCTTTTGTATAAGATGAAAAAGGGAAAGGTCCTTATTTATATTAAATCGCCAATTTTTCCTCCCCATTTTCTCATTACCGGTAGCTTTTTATTATTTTTTTTCCCGGCTCCTTTTTATTCCTCTTGCTAATAAAATGACAACGAATGGGGTAATAATGCTAATAAATTGACCCCTGGCATCGCTAATAGAAAATTAAGCGACAGGATCATAAAATCGAGGTTTTAATGCTCGTTCAGGCCCATAAGCTCGTTCATGAATTCGAAGAAACCATTAAAAGAACATTAAGTACTTTGCAATGATTTCTTTCATTGGAAAGTATTCGATAAAGTTAGTAACTAATTTCTTTAGCTGGAATGCATCCACTGATTTTTTATTATTATGTGTTTTCAAACGCATAGTCTGAAAAATTTGATACATTGTCTAATATAATAATCCAGCGACCAGCCAATTTGGGATTATGAGTTCATCGTGGCAAAAAGTTCTTTTAGCAAGAAAATATTGTGTTTATTTTATAACATCTATTTATTATTATATTTAATCAGACATTGGTAGGTCAAACAATCAACATTTTTCTGGTTTATTCGATTTATTGCAATTTTATATTTTAAATGAACATCTTAAAATACATTTCAAAAGTTTAATATAGTTTCCATGGGAGTCCTGTTTAGTTTATAGTGGAACATCTGTTTTATGTTGTTTTTTTTTAATAAAAAATCTTGAGTACTGTTTGGAAAAGTGGTACAGTATCGTACTGTGACAACAATGAATCACCATAACCTCCCTCATCATATTACAAATAACATATATTCAAAAGTTTTTTTGCTTATTACAACGTTCTATTATATTACTTATTTTGTTACATATTTTACTGAAATTCGCTTTTTTCGATACTCGCTCATGTAGTACATGCAGCGCACATAGAAATAAAAAAGTACCTTAGGATATCTTCGGGTAATAAAAGGTCAGATATTCTGAAAAATATGTACATATTGTATTGTAAATGATAATAAAACCGGAGATAGTGAAAAAAAAAAACAGCTATTCTTAAGACGATTATGACATGAGAATGGTCCCGCCCATTCTGTAATTTTATACATAAAGGCATGAAAACCCTTGAAATGTTAATAGTGCATGCAGCGCCCCTAGAGATTTTCCTTAGGATACCTTCGGGTAATAGAAGGTCAAATATCCTGTGATATATGTATATATTGTATATTGTTTAAAATAATAAAACCATAGGGTATGAAAAAAAACAACAACAAAAAAAAACTGCTATTCTTATGTAATTTTGAAAAATCGGTAGGCAATTCTTTATATGGATGATCAGATCATAAAAGTCAAATTTTGAAACTAATGCATTATAATGAACGCTGCAAATAAATAAACAATGCTTTCCTATTTTCAAATGGTTATATGGTATAATTTATGACGTATCTTACGGAGGTCTTACTCAAATGTAAGGGTTTTTTTTTTCTTTGTCAATCATAAACATTTATTTAAAAAATATTAATAAACAAAGATTCCATTTTTTTTCTCCTGCATAGAAACAAAGAAAGAAAATAAAATTAATGAATTATGATTAGTAAAAATTGATATTTTTACAAATTTTAGAGTCAGTAATCCATAAATTCTCAAACAAAATTTTTGCCGGTACCCTACCTAAGCTTGAACCCGAAGATATGTTTAAATTTCATGCTAAATAATGTTTTGAAACTCATTAGGTCTGAAAGCAGAGATGTAACCATTGAATGGGAGTATTTTCATAAACTTGTTCATTTGCTAATTACGCCTACATTAACATTGAGCCTCATTATTACCGATCAATAAAATCCTCCGCTATTCTCTTGTTTCGCCTACGGTTGTAAATATAATGCATATGTCGAAAAAAACTTTTTTTAAATATTAATTAAGAATGGATTTCTTCATCTACCTTCGATTGAATTCTTTGTAAGGATGAACCTCTTGATATGTCTTTCCCATATGTGCTATATTTTGTCACTTTTACGAATTTACAATTGTAAGCTGGATAAAGTGTTGAATTTCTTATCATTTAAGATCATCTTAAATATTTCAAACTTTTTAAATATATTTTGAAACTTCTTATCAACATAGCTCTAGACTACCCTGTAAGGAAGAGAAGTAAAATAGATTTGCCAATGAATACATCATTTTTTATAGTGGCTAGGAAAGATGTAAAAATTAACGCTTTAAGTAATGGGTCTATGTTATATATTTTTGTATGATTACATAGTTTAATTATTAACTTAAGGAGTTTTGGAATTAGTTAAGCTGCTCTAGATTAACAATTTTCATTGTTAATCTATTCAACTAATGAATTCTCTACTATCTATAATAAAAATAAAAAAATATTACATTTTGCTTTTCCTAAAATTTAAGTGGTGTCACTATCTTGTAAACGCCAGTTTAAACTCAGCTGCTCACTACGAATTCGGTTGATGTTATGGAAGAATGTGAAAAAATGTCCAAGTGATCTGGACCAAGCTTATACAATTTGATATATCTTATTGTCAAGCTATGAATGGAGTGCAAACACCAATTTCAATTAAAAATCAAACCTACTTATGTCACCCCGATCCGAATTCATGACATTTATATCTTCTGCTACATTAAGATCTCTTTATTTTACGTTTTTGATATCTTCGTCATTATTTCGCATTTATCAAGGATCTTTTTTTTAAATATGGAATTTATTATTTTTTTTTTTTTTTTATTTTTTTTTATTGAGATATATTACAATTTGTTACAAAATGAACAATAATAATATTGATAAGAGACCACATTCATACTATATATACAGAAAATAATAATAATGGTCAAATTACATAAAATAGAACATAAATAAACTCATATATATATATATTATATATATATTTATATAACAATAAAATAATAATAATAAATAAAAAACAAAACAAATCGAAACAAAAACCTATTATGGAGATAAATAAAAAGTTGACAAATAAATAAACATCTTACACACAATCATAACTATAATCAAGGATCTGGAAAACAAAAATGGGTATATTTAGCAAATACTGAATGTATACCGTATCTGAGTCATAAAAGAAGGTGATTAGACCAAAATTAAGCTTATTAACTTATTTTCGAGAACTTATTTTAGAAAACATCTGCCAACGAAAATCTTGATGATCTTAAAATTGATAAGATTTTTCATTAATGGCTCCTGAACGGTAGGTCCTAGTAACGAAATTGTATTTTATTTTTTTTATTCTCCTTTGAATTGCTGATTTAGAAATTGAAACGTTGAATTCCAAAAGGTAGGATAGAAATTTTTTTACAAAATTGATTTTTTTTTTACATATTTGTATTCTCATCATTTAGTTTTTAGCCCAATTCTTCCTCTAGATTTTGTCTAATGAACTCTCCAGTCCTTTAACAATGCGATATAGAAGTAAAATTAATTTCTAAAGGTACGAATTACGCATTTATTTTCTTGCCAAATCATACTAAAACATTTCATTTTATAACTTTAATGTGGTGTTATTAATATAGTAAAAAAATTCTATATTTTAACGCGAAAATTATAAAATTAGCTGGTTTAATATTATAGTGATGAGAGATATTCGCGCTTCTTGTAAAATTTCCTAGAATAGATATAGTACCTTTTTGAACTCAACGCCGCACAGTGGAAAACATGACCGATTTAGGTGGACAATATTCTGAAACTTGTCTATATTTAACCTTTGGTGTCCCAGATTACGGAGAAAAATATTAAAAAAATTATAAAAACTAATTAATATTTTGACACTATTGGCGAGCGCACAATGTTCAAACATCAAATTTATTTGCTAAAATCTAAAACTTCCCTACATTTTACGTTTGAAGTCCCAGAATACGGAAAAAATAATTTAAGAAATCGAATTATGGCTCGGAGTTGTTAAAACCGACTAATATATGTATTTTATATCATTTAGGAAACTCTTGAAATTATTGACTGTATAACTTTTCATTCGGAGTGTTGTGTCTGAAAAAAAATTATATCCTTGGGGTAACTTGGGGGCTATTTAGTTTTTCGTTATTGAATTGGGGCATACATTTACAAATTGCTAAATTACCTCTACATGTTAGATTGCAATGTATATTCACTAACGAGTTTGGAAATATAATTTCTTACCTCTCTCAGTAATGTCCATTGTTAAATAAAAGCAAAAAAACTTTGATCTAAATACACCTTGAACCCAATTAATGACCATCGAATAAAGATAATCCCACTGCCGGTTATTAGACACTTGTGTGAACAGGAATATTTAAATATTTATTTCTAAACACGGTATGGCGGGAAATATTAGTGTTAAGCGTCTGGCCAACTAATAATAAAAAAGTGAAGCAATGGATAATTTCAAACTTTTGACCTGACTTTAGTCCACCTAAATTTTTGATTTTGCCCAATGTGCGTCGCAACTGTCGGTACATTTTAGATCCGAGCAACAATAACAGTGCTAGAGATACCTTCCTATAATTCCTGTAAAATTAAATCTGAAACTCGAGAAAATTATTGGCCGTGACGGCTTTTCATTAGGACGTTTAAAAATAATTACTAAGGAAGAGTTTTTGTTTTTTTTATGTCGCTTTACATCTTGAGACAGTTTTTATCACCCTCTGGCCTTGGATATAAATGAATCAGCGACAGTGGGACAGAAGAGGGACACGGTGGGAAAGCGAGGACTGTCGTTAAAAAGGAGGTAATCTGGAGTATTATACGTTTTTTGTCCGGCGAGGAGGCCCGTGACGGATCCGTAATAGCCGAGGAATCCCAGGAGCTGAGGGGGGAGGGGGAAGGGGCGAAAGAAAACTTAATGACTTCTATTGATAACAACAACTCCCCCATTCACGGCCCGGCTCGGTTCATTCATCCCGGGCGGCCAGACTGCCCGTCGCCCTCAGTACAGGGGGTCCCCTACAGGTGTCGTCTCTCTTCTGGTATACTATCATATGTACTTTACACGTGATGGCTAGCATTTAATTAGTTATTTTAAATTATTTTGTTCCGAAAAGAAATAATTTTTATTGAAATTTACTACTGTATAAAATACAACAAGTAAATATGCTGCAATGATAAAACACATGAAGAGAAACTGCCCATTGGCAGCACTCTTTAGTAGTGAGTCTAAACAAGAAGGTCTCGAGGCCATCTTATTTGCAGACGCCTCGGAGGATTATCAGGAATTGAAGAGGAAGCAAGTATTGAGACTAATGGATTAGAGTGGAGTTTTTCATGGAAGGAGTGATACCTGGTACGGGCCAAATCAGCAACATATGGAACATTGACGTCATTGTGGATGATTTTATTCGTGACAAAGTAAGGAGCGTTAAGGATTTTGGATTGTAAGGATTGAATAATTATAAATTGGAGGAAATAATAAAAAAAAAAAATCTAGCGCGATCAAAAAAAAAAAAAAATCAACACACGACTTTCACTTACCTCCATTGTTAAAATCGATAGAAATGAACTTTATTATTTGGTAAAGAACTTCGTTGGGAAGGTAAACATCAAATAAGTAAACATATTATATTTATGACTTATCGGCCTGAAATTAAGACCTTTATCAATATCAAGAAAAACAATCAGAATTAAAACTCAAAAGGCAATTAAATGAAAAATAATAAAATAAAAGATGAAAAAAAAGGAAACAAACAGTTCATATAAGGTGACTTTTGGTATGAAAATTTATTTTAAAATAAGTTAATTGTGGTATATTTAATGTATAAATGCACATGGAAATAATATATTACAACGCACGACATCCACTTACCGCCGTTGTTAAAATCGATTAAAAATTTTCAAATACAGTAAGAGATAAAAATGAGTGAAACTAATATAGATTTTATTAAATTGAATTTCTATAAAAACATGTATTTTATTAAAAGATATATTATATTATTACCTGAAATAATCAGTTAGTTTTATTGTTTTTTTCACTCTTTATTAACTTTTACAAGCTTGTGTATAAGATAACATTTTTTTCTAAAATCGTTAGCTTTCCAACGGTATATTATACATCTATATTATTGTTCTTATTTTCAAAAATACAAAAAAAATTTAAGAAATATGCTCTTTTTTTCCTTAGTTGGTTATGAAATTCGTTAAACTTGTATATTTAGCCATTTTTAGCAATGCTTTTCAGATGATATCGTATTTATTATACAGTCTACAAAATTCAAGGTACTTTGGAGGAAAAAAAAAATATCGGTATTTATGCCACCTCAGACTATTTAAATAGGAATGAAATCCAATGTTTATTAAAGCTGACTAAATTTTGCATCGATGTAGCAAGTTTAATTAAAATCCTTAGAGCCGTTTTTGAGATAATCGTTAAAACGTGCAAAATGCATGGTATAAAGTGGCTCTTCTGGTTAGCTTATTTTCATGACAAAGTTTCTGCAATATCTCAGGCGTATAGTTGCATCAATTATAAAATTTTAGTTTCATATGACTTTTCGTTTTCGCCCTGGAGTTACAACACACGATCACACACCCATACACAGACCTTTTTGCGGGACTTAGGACTCAGCAGACCCTTACACGTGTATTTCCGTTAAAAACTCAAATCCGAAAATTTTCAAATTCGCAATCCTTTCCCTTACTATATATATTTCATATATAAGTTAGTGAAAGTTTTTACTTATCCTATCTCTTTTCCTTATTTTTATTTTTTTTTATTTTAATATACTTAACACATTTTGCATTTAAACATTAGTAATAACGATTTTTATTGAGAAAATTTTACAATCTGTCCCAATTTGGACATTAATAGTATTGCTGAATGATATCAAACATACTACATTCATACAATATTTACACAACATAAAATTACAATAAAATATATACACAATAATGAATCAATACAAAAGTCAATAATTCACTTATACCTATATACACATACACACACTCATACATACATCACATTGAGTGGAGAATCTAGCCAGTGCTAGAACTCCAATATATTTACAAAAGGTCGCGGGGCCACTGCCGTTTCAACCTTCTAGGTGGGTTGTATGGATGAGTGGAGCTGGATAGGGATTGAGCTAAAGGATTAGGATGATGAATGAGGTTCTGGTGGAATTTGGAAAATTTGGATGGAATTAGGTCTGAAATAAATGGAACATTAAGGTCGTGGTGCAAGGTATAATTGGAGACATAATAAGGAGCATTTACTATTGTACGGAGGACTTTGGATTGAAAGGATTGAATGCGTTTGATGTTAGAACGTTTAGCTGTCCCCACAGTTCAAGTCCGTAGGTCCAGATGGGCTTCAGTATTGTCTTGTAGATTAATAATTTGTTTTCAACTGTAAGTTCAGATTTTCTGTTGAGTAGTCGGTATAACTGTCCGAATCGTCGGTTGAGTTCTTGTCTTTTAAGTCTTGTATGTGGGTTCCAAGTCAATCTTTTGTCTAACAGTAAGCCAAGATACCGGACTGTATCTGAGAGAGGAATCGGTAATGAGTTGAAATAAACTGGCGGACAGGATTTTCGTCTAAGAGTAAAGGTTATGTGTTTACATTTGGCTTCGTTCACCTTTACACGCCAGTTATTACACCAGTGTTCGATAAGGAAAAGGTGTCTCTGAAGGTTTAAGGATGCTGTTTCAGGATTGGAACTGGATGATAGGATGGCGGTGTCGTCTGCAAAAGTTGCCAGAAAGGTATCAGGATGTGTAGGAATATCAGCAGTGTAAAGGATGTAGAGGATGGGTCCCAAGACGCTGCCTTGAGGAACACCGGCCTCAACGGGATAAAGGTTAGAAAATTCTTCACCACAGCGAACTCGGAAGGAACGGTTCGAGAGATAGGATCGGAGAATGAGGTATAGGGACTGGGGTAAATGGGTTTTCAGCTTGAAGAGTAATCCAGTGTGCCATACCCGGTCAAAAGCTTGCGCAATGTCCAGAAACGCACCAGAACAATACTCTTTGCATTCAAGAGCTGAGGAAATATGGTCTACAACTCGGAGCCCCTGTTGAACTGTGGAATGCTGAGGACGGAATCCAAACTGATGGGAAGGAAGATTTTGAGATTCTAATATGGGTAGGATACGTTTAAGAAGAAGCCTTTCGAAGATTTTTGAGAGGATGGGGAGTAGACTAATAGGCCTGTAGGATGAAGTGTTGTTGGAAGGTTTACCTGGTTTTAAAAAAAGGATGATGGTGGAGTGTTTCCATAACAGAGGAAAATAGGTGGTGCGGAGGATGCAGTTATAAATATAAGTAAGGAATATAATAGCTTTCTGCGGAAGTTGTCGGAGGATCTGGGGAGTAAGGAGATCGTGTCCAGGAGATTTACGGAGAGTCAGTTTTTGGAGAAGATATTTGACCTCAGATGGATTAATAGCTTTAGGAGGTAGGGAAAGTGGAATCGGTGACATAAGAAAGTCTTGCACTTTTGCGGTGTGATTGATGTGGGATTCCGGGTGAGGAGTGAATACTTTGGAGAGGTGTGTGGCGAATTCCTCGGCTTTATCTTCATCAGACGCAGCCCAGGAGTCATCACCACGTCGGAGAGGATGGGAAACATGATGGTATTTTAGGATCTTTTTCGTGACATTCCACAGGGAATTATCACGAGCTGATAGAGAGGAGAGGTAGGAATTAAAGGACTGGGAACGGAAGTTCGCCAACTCCCTCTTCAATTGTCTACAATAGAAGTTATAGGAGCGGCGATCTGTTGGGTGTCGGGTGCGCTGCCATAATGATCTTGCTCGGCGTTTGGTGTGGATAAGGTCTATAA
The DNA here is from genome assembly GCA_023052935.1 of Piezodorus guildinii. Classification (NCBI taxonomy): domain Eukaryota; kingdom Metazoa; phylum Arthropoda; class Insecta; order Hemiptera; family Pentatomidae; genus Piezodorus; species Piezodorus guildinii. The sequence goes on from CM041292.1 coordinate 62,122,485, forward strand.
TAGGTTGTGGAAAATGATTTTGGTCTGGATTTATATTGGAGTGTTTAGGAGAGGAAGCAGTCCAGACAGCTTGTTGGATGGCGGTGGTAAAGGAATAGACGGAATTATCTAGGTCATCTTGGGTTTTGAGGGTTACTCTGAGGTCAATATTATCGGTCAGGATTTGGCGGAAAAGGTTCCAGTTGACAGGGCCTCGGATGAATGATGGTGGAATGGGTTTTGGAATTGGAGTGAGAGATACTTTTAGGATCAGTGGACTATGGTCTGAGGATAGTTCATCAAGGCGAGTTAAAGACAAGTTGAGAGAGCCTAATCCGCTGTGGATAAAGAAGTCGAGGATGTCAGGATTGCGGTTAGGATCGGTTGGCCAGTAGGTAGGGGAGTCAGGAGGCAGGATATTAAAATTTCGGGAGTTGAGTGCAGACAGCAAATTTCGTCCCCGAGAATTCGTGGTTCTGGAACCCCACTGCTGATGCTTGGCGTTTAAGTCTGCACCCAGAATGAAACGATTTCCTAAGGAATCCAGGAAGGATACAAATTCAGAATTGGAAATGGAATGTTTAGGAGGGCAATATGCAGATGTGAGGGTTACCGGAAAGGAAAAAGTCTTGATTACTATGGATGTGGCTTGTAGGAAATCATAGGTGGGAAGTGGGAGTAATTGATGAGAGAGGGATTGGTGGACAATGATAGCAGAACCAGCATGGGCTTTACCGTCTGGGTGGTCAGTACGGTATGTCATGTATTGCGGTATTTTGAAGTACTGTTTAGTCGTTAGTCTTGTTTCAGTTATAAGTGCAACATCGATTGTTTTGTCTTGCAACAACGCTGTCAGTTCGTCAGTATGATTTCTAACACCATTCGCATTCCAAAGGAGAATGGATAAGGAGTTAGGTGAAGTCATTTAAGGATTTTTCAAGGCAGGGATTAGATTCGATACTAGATTTGTAAGGAGTGATATAAGGGGCATAACAAGAGATTTGATTTCGGAGATGAACGATGTCATTAGACTGGTAAGATCTGTGACGTTTGATGGTGGAGGGATATGAGAAATTTGATGTTGAGGAGTTTTTTGAAGATTAGGTAAACTTTGAGGGATAGATTCTTGTACAATAGATTGAGAATGTTGAGGAAAATGTTGTTCCGGCAGTGCCTCGACTTCATGATTCTGGTTACCACCTCCAAGCAAGTGGGCAAATGACACGTTAGAATTTACAAGTTTTGATGGTTCTCTTCTGCTTCTGGTTGGTACAGCTGTTTCATTCGGATCCTGAGGTTTTTGGTATCTGGTTCTGAGTTTCTTGTAGATTTCACATCCCTTGTAGTTAGCCGGGTGGTCCTTGAGGCACAGAGCACATACAGCGGGTGCTGATCTTGATCTTGTACATTCTTCTGTTTTATGCTGTTCACCGCATTTCACACAGCGTGGTATGTGATGGCAATAACTTTTGGTATGACCATATGCCTGACAGTTATGGCACTGGACTATTTCTTTCTTTGTGTAAGGTTTTTCAACTTTTACACGGGTATAGTACAGTCTGCTGAGGTCATAGATTTTTTCCACTCCTGCTGATGGTTCCAAGTCCACGAAGAATAGAGGCAGTGGACTTTTATCTTTTAGAACGTTGGTGACTTGCCTCACTTGGAATCCTAATTCTGTCAGTTCTTCTTTGATTGCTTCAACGGGTGTTGAGGAATGTAGGTTTCTGATTACGACCCTTAATGCTCTCTCTTGGCGCAGCTGATAAGTATGAAAGTCAGCTTTGGTCTCAGTCAGATATTTTACAATCTTTCTGTAGGTTTCAGCAGTAGTCGGAGATATTTTAGTATCATTGGTTCTACTTATACAATAATAACTATTAGGATCTGTTACTTTGTTTAAATGCGCACACATCAGTTTAAAATTTCTAATATTTTTAACAAATATTGGTGGAGGTAGTGGTTCTCTGGGTATAGGAGAAGATTCCATGGTTTCTTTTTCATTTTGGAGGATCTGAAATGGATTCGGTGTAAAAAACGGAGATTCATCAGTTATTCCTTGTGATGATGTGCTGGGCTGTGGTTCAGAACCTAATGAGGTAGCTGACGCGGTCGCTGGTGGAATCATTTTTTTATTTTGTTCACGGCGGGGTCTCTGTTTTGTGGGAGACGAGTTAGAACCTGCAGATCTAGATCTTTTACTTGCAGACTTTGAGGACATGACTTGATGAAAATATCTCATTGATTAAGAAAATAATAATAATAAATAAATAATGAGATAAGAATTAAAGATAAAAGAAAGATAATTAAAAGAAAAGCAAGCCCGAGCTTGCCGAGCTAGCGGCAATCAGCTGATCAGTGACCCTTCTTTCACTTTTTCGTGATTGTACAAAGTAAATTATAACTTTGCTTACCGAAACTTCTCCAATATTCACTGCCGTAATATTCCTTAGGTCTAGTGATGTTCTCCAGACTGAATTCTAGCGAATTCCTACTGAAAAAAGCAAAAATCTGAGAGACGATGTAACGTTGTAATGTAATTAATGTTAAATATTTGTTAGGTTTTGTTAATTGTTCAATGACGTATAAACAAAATTAATCTCACTCGTATTAAACGTGAAGTTATAATCAGCGTATGTTAGGCATGGGGAAGAATGGTAGCTAGTAGCATCCCTTAGGGATTACCTCTTTAAATCAGAAGATCTCGCATCCAGCTCCTCTTTACCTGTCTTCCATCTGACGTTTCGTTTATTTAACGTTTAAGTTTGCTATGAAAATTTGAATAAAACAATTTAATTAAGTATTTTAGTTAGGAGCCAATTAATTAATCTGATTCAACAAAATTAAATTAAACATGATTTAGAGGAATAAATTCTAATAATTCGATATTTGAGCCATATCAGACTATTCGATGAAAGTTAAATCACGAATTTTGGAAATTTATTCCTCTATATTACGTTTAATTTTATTTTGTTGAATTAGATTAATCAAGCACGAGATAAAAATAGAAATATTTTTTCTGATATAGATTTTTTTTTTTTTGGAAATGCAATATTAGTGGTAATATTGATATCTGACAACGTTGCAGAGGTATATACACGTATTTCATTTTTTTTAATTATCTGACTTAACGAAGGTATCGGAGAATGACGATTTTAGAACTAGCTGAATTAATTTTTGTAAATATTAATTTTTGTGTTTTTATTATTTGATCGAAGACGAATGTTGACTTGGAAGTATTATTTAGGCATCTGCAATGTATGTTGTGTGTTTTTTTTTTTTTTTTATAACCATTGCAACGGTTTAAAATCTGCTGTATTAGTTAGGAAAAAGATAAAACATTAGGATAAAAAAACAATTCAAGAGATCCATATAGATTTTAATTCTAATATTTTGAATATTAACAGAATTAAAATTAATATAGTATTAGTAGTAGACACTATAATTTAAGTGTGTAAATATTATATGACAAGGCTTTGTATTTAAGTCCAATAAGTTGTTTTTTTTCTTTTACCTGATAACTTGATGCCGACTATCCATATCCAATAAGCGATAATCCGCCAGAATGACTTGTTGATTTTTTTTTTTTCTAGACCGTCATAGTTCTATCGTTTTCATCATCAGCATACCCCAACCTTTAGCCCTTTTGATGACTTTCTTCCCCTGAACCCTTGAAGGATTGCGACACCATATCCTCCGTCCGAAGGGAACCATCGACCACGATGAGGAGCAGATAAGGCAGATGCCCAAGATAAGGGACCTTTTTGCTTCGCTCTCCATTTAAAAAATAACACTTAATTGAGATTCCTATTCAACAGCCTTACCGATTATCTTAGCATATTTGATCTTTTACAGCAAAAAGCTTTCAGATGTTCTCTCACGATAAAACAAATGAATGGATACATTAGTGTTCCGTTTTATTTTTTCCTTCCCGACACCTCGCGGCCTATTTAATATTGAAAAAGTTATTACTGTCAACAAGCATTGTTTATTTTATATGATATTTACTCCTAGCGTATTTATGATTTAATTGTTTCTTATTAGATAAACGACCTATTATTGTGTAATTGCTTGTTTACTTTATTGGAATATCGTTTATTATATAGCTAGGAATTAATGGTGTTTGGTTTTCTAAAAGGAATGGGCTGAAGGACGTGATAAATGTCAAGGCAGTCTCGATGTTTCCGTAATGCTTCTTCTTGTGTTTTTTTTTTTTTAATATTAATGTTATTTTTTACAATTATTAATTATATTTTATTTCCTCTAAAACAAAAATTTAAACCGAAATCTGAGAATTACTCTATAGGATATTGTGGTAAAACCCACATATACCGGGCGTATTAGTACTTTACCTTATAAATATTATTAAGAAGTTAAAACTATTACTATTAGCTGTCAACGAATGAAATAAGCTAATAAATATAGAAATTCAGTAATATTTATCCATCGAAATATAGAGTATTGGGCTAATTAACTATTCTTAGTTCATGATACCTAATATATAAATTACAATTCCCAGAAATAAATTAATTAAAAATATTTTTTTGATTAAATTCCAAAATAAGTTTTGGTGTACTATTCTATCAGACAATCCATTTATTGTCAGTTAAGAGTTTGACAGGTGTGAATACTGTTTTTATTTTTTTTATCTTCATATTTATTATTCGCACCAGTCAAACGCAATAAGTGACAATATGTAAAAGTTCTATACAAACATAAGTAGCGGACATGATAATGATGCAGAAGATAAGTGCCCAGCAGCACCCCTTCCTAGGGCTTTAATTTAGGAGAGAAGAAAGTCTCTCGTCCAGCTCCTTTTCAGCCTTCTTCTGACAGGTATTTCATTTGATGGCATATCCTTTATTAGTCTATTATGGTGTCCGTGTAATTTGCTATGAAAACGCGAATATAGAATCCGTATGTAGAGTTTTGTTGTTTACTTACCTAGGAGCTATCGTTATGAATCTTAAAAGTTTTGACTAAAAGTATTGCAGTTTTTGTATGTATTGTTTGTTCAACTATACATAAATTGTAAAAAAAAAAAAAAAAAAGGCGAAAAATATAATAATATATAAATCAACAATAGATTTTTTTATGAATAGACTTATAACAAACGAAAAATAATTAAAATTCAATAATATAAATTCTTTCATCTAAAAATAAAATAAAAATAGATACACCAAATGATTAGAGACGTAAAATTACAAAACTCCATTTTCCAAAGTATCCCTTTATTTTTATTATTTATTTCACCTTAGCTCTTATTTCATTAGTAATATTTGGAAAAATGTCCACCTCCGATAAATTTAGTATTGAAACTATTTAAAAAAATATATGATTTAATATATGACTACAATTATTTCATTTTTAATAAAATATTAATTTATTTCCTTTCTACATTTTATTTTAGTTTATTTTGCCCAACAAAGGAACGTTTTCTCATTCAAAACCAACAATACTCCGTAGTACTAACATTACAATGAATATGCTACAGGCGTAATTTAATATTTTAAATTAAAACTGGAAAAGTAATAATAAAGCAAAAATTAAATTAAAATTTTTAGACTTCATTGCTGTCCCCCTCGGTTGATAAAAGGAAAAGGTTGGGGTGGGGGAGGGTTATAAGAGAAATAACCAGTAGAAGTTAGTAAATAAAAGAAAAAAAAAAAAAAAAGCAATCACAACTTTAATACGATTTGCATAAATAGGTAGTCCGTGTTTAATAAAGGGCAGGGCAGTTCCATTCTCCTCTCGGAAATAGTGTGTGCGCGTATATTACTAGGACTTACTACGGCTCGGTAATTGAAGTAAGGCAACGCTTTAATAAAAGTTGAAGCCTTTTTTCCCCTTGGCCAGTAGTTCATTATTCCTCGTCCCTTGTAGGGGATGTAGTCTCTGATCGCTTAGCTTCGGCTCCCTTCGCCAGGCGGTATTACTGTATCAGTTCGATTTATTCATAGGATCAGAGAAAAATTATTAAAATAAGTTCAGTCCTATAACAATTATAACACTATATTGTACTCTTTAAGTGGTTCAGGAAGTGTGGAGTAAGACAAAAATGAGCTAGACTTTTTTAATTCAATCATTGATCAGTTCATGAGAGGATCGTTTATCCTTAAACTCAATGCTTGAACACATGAAGCAAGGTTTGCGTACGATAACGTACGTTTCCATTGTGATTGAACTCTCACCATTCGGTATAATTTTCAAGAATGCCCAAATTATTTATTTTTACTAAAACAAAATGGGACTCAACCGAAATATAACAGTACTGGGTGATAGAGATGAATCGATTAAATTAATTTTGATTTATTAACGAGCAATTATTGTTATATAAATTATAAAGACTACAATCTTGATTTAAACAAAGTTATACATACCTGGTCATTTTAAATCTATTAACTATTTTTATTATTTTTTTTTATGTTTTCTTGGCTTCAAGTTTTTTTTTATTTTTTATTTTGTTTTTACTATTGTACTGTTTTAAGTATTGTTTTTATTTGGCAATCATCAATTTAAAAACGAAAAAGGAAAACAAATATTATTATTTTTTTTAAATTATTTTTTACCTAATTATCATTTATTTTTTAGTTACTTATTATTATCTAGGCGTTGATGACCTTAAGGTATGACGCCTTAAAACCAAAACAAACAAACAAACGTATAAGTAATTAATCTAATTTATTGCCCATAACTCTTGATTCATCTTCATGTTATTAATACTTTAGAAAAATCACTATTTCTATATTCGCGAGCCGTTTTTCAAATTCCGTTATTATCCCACTCCGTTACTGTTTTCCACCAGTTTAGTCCAAATTTTCTTGCGGACCATTTTCGATTTGCAAAAGTTCAATGACTCTGAAAACAGTAACTTCAACATAGTTATTTTGAATACTTTTTTTCTTTCACAAGAGAACTTTTTGGATGTCCTGGTCATCTGCGACGCTGTTTTTTGAATTAGGTAAGGCGTACAAGAGTCTAATGTAATCGATTTTTTTTTTCGTTTATATTGTTCATTGCTTATCAATTTCGGCAACTTAACAACACTGAACAGTGACCTTTCACTTAACTAGAGAAGTTTCATGTACATTACTATTTTAGGCCAGTCTGGAGTTACAGGTTTGAGGTTTGGAACTCCACTAAACCATCGAATTCTTCCAGTATCCAATCTTCACAATCTCAAAGGATAATGTTTAATAAGAATTTTTTAAAGAATTTGGTATCTTTTGCATTCATTTCGTTCTCTTGCCTTTTGATGGAATATTTCTTAAAGTGCCATGTTGATGATACTTTCTACGATATGACCATGGCCATTGTAATTTCTTTGTTTTGTTTTTTAATATAGCTTATATTAAATAAAATACTTAGGTAATTAATATGTTTGTGTTTTGCAGAGCAAGCTGGCCGCGACAACGATGAACCCCCATTACCACCCCTACTCGGAGCTGCCCTCCCCACACTCGCCCCCACCGGACGCCGGAGGGTACGCCAACGGGCACCACGTCGAGCACCACTTCCCCCACCACCACCATCACCACCACGGCAACAACGGTGGTGTCAAAGTCTGCGCAGGATGTGGCGGTAAGTTATCTCTTATTTTAATAACCTAGCTGCAAATTAGTTACATAATAAAATTTAGAGAAAATGTAGATAAAATATCTGGTTGGAGAGGCTTAGTAGATCATTTGTAATCTGCCTGATAGCCCTACTGAAGTTCATTCTACTATTAATCACGAGTAGATTCCAAATATTAATGAAGCAAAAACAAAAAATACAGAGATCAGCTTCTTGGTGCCTGTACTAGGTCACTCAATGCCACTCTATGAAGACAGGACAGAAGGTTCCATACACGCAGTAGAATAGAAGAAAAATAAAGTATTCTTCGACTGGATATCCTAAGGATAACATATATCTACAATTAAAATATACGACGTGTCTAGCCAAAAGACCAAATTAGCAGTATTTTCTTATTTAAAATGGTGAAAAATATTAAAAAAAAAACAAAATATGAAGGGTCTCGGGTTCAGTACTGAAGAGATTCATACGACCGTACGAGAAGGTGATTAGGCATAAATCGCGCTGGGCCGCCTGGTTTTCCCTCAATTTCGGGTACCGACTTCATAGAGGCTGGGCGTGCCCCAGGAGGTCTCCATAGTCCAGGGTCGCTCTCAACGGCTTAAATAACAGAATGAATAGTTTCTACCTAGGACCTGAAGAGCGGTAAATAATGCTCCATCCACTAGGCTACGCTGTGGCCGCTCCTCTAAGGATTACATATGTCTACAATTATAATATACAACGTGTCTGGGCAAAATACCAAAGTAACAATGGTTTCTTATTCACAATGGGAAAAATAGAAGAAAAGACAAAAAAAAAAAAAAAAAGAAAGAAAGAAAAATTATACCTGAATAAATTCAGGTTGATAAAAAACACTAAAAATAAATAAATCGATTATCTAATAAATTTGAACTATAAATAATTATTTTCTTTCACTAAACGTCTATTAGACATGATTGGAAATATCAGAATTGTTGAGCGTATGTTTGTTGAGATATAAGGTATGGTAACAGCTTGGACTTCAATGAGGATACAGAAGAAACATAGCGGATACGAGTTGGTAGAAAATTCCAGAGGGTAGAGATAAAAAAGAAAAGATCAAAAGTTTTAGTTCTATTTGTAAGAATGTAAAGGTCTTAATTGCGCGAATATTTTTCAATAGAGTAGAGCGAAGATTCAAATTTCGTTATAAATAATTTTTGCGTGTACATAACTTTCCGGATGACATTTTGAATTATGAATAAACATATGATTTTCGCTTCGATTCTACAAGACCTAATTTTGGAATTGGTTTTTAGTATTGAAGGAGTAAAAATATTTATTTACCATTCGCCATTATATTCATACATCACTATGTTAACTCTAGTTAAATATTTGTTTTTTGCATTCCTATACCTATTTAAGGCGTACATCGAGGGAGATTACTTTTCTATGATGTATATTATCAAAATCTCTTCGTTTGTTTTGTTTTTTACGAAGGGTTTAACATTTATGTTTAGTTGTAATATGCTTCATTCCTTTGAATTACTTATTTTGACATCAGTTACGGTCTTTTTTTTTTATTTATTATGTACTGCAAAGTATTAATACGTTAAAAAGTTGACCTTTGAACGAACTATTTGAATCAGTATGATACTTTATAATTACTGATCATAAGTTTGTGAGAGTTTAAAGCAAGCATAAACTAGTAAAAGCTTGTTGAAATATACACAAGACAGGAAAGTTATGTAATTAGTAGTGGTGAAATTGGTTATTATACAGCAGTGTAGCTTTTTATAGATTCTCTAAAATCGGTTTTCAAAAACAATCAGTAAGTGGAGTATTTTACTTATGAAAAATTATGTTAAGCTTTTTTCCTCAATGCTTTATATGTTGAGGTAAAGTCTTATTCTGAGCTGTTTTCTTTAAAATTTAATTGTGACGCATTCCATTTCGTATGCATTTTATTTATGGCTGTATCTTTTTTAAATGGCTGATTTCCCGGCTGTATGCTGTAGGGAAACAGCTATGGAATAAAATGCATTCGAAAACGTTTAGGATTTTTCTATTCGGAAATTGTCTGGTCCCTGTTTGAAGTGCCACTTAATACTAAAATCATACTTTCGTTCAAATTATGTCTTTAAATGTTCTAGAAGATAGACAATTATTGTTTTAAAAAGTAAAATTAATTCATCCTTTGAATTCCCATTTGTTTTATTTAGCTATATTGATACATAAACCACATTGATTAAGTAAATGAATATTGTGTAATTTTGGATTTAGTTTTAAGTACAATTAATACCTATGTGTTTGACATGTTTTTAATAATTCATATATATGTTACAAATCATAAAAAAAATTTACACCTGGACTCCAAATATAGTTACAGTCCTTGGCCGATGTGAACCGGTTTGAGTTGCGCATCTGTCATCTGCTTGTAACATCTCGCATCTGTATGAGGGAGATCGCTGGTTTTGCGAAGCTGTGCTCAATCATTACATAATGCTCAAACTGGGTCCTTATATGATTTATGGTTATCACGTAGAGTTTTTTTTTTTTATGATTCAATATACAAACACAAGAACGTAGTGGTGAAACATGAATTAAATAATTAAGAGTTAGTTGGGGGGTGTTTGTATCCAGGAAATGAATTAGATTATGGAGGATAAAATATTTATAATTGATGGCCAAAGAAAAAAAAAATATGGATAGAGAAATTTTAATTTTGCCGACGTTCCAGCCTAAGCTTTATGCTTGGACATGGCTCAGTAATGCCCTGATGATGGCTCACAAGCTTGAACCGAAACGTCGGCAAAATTCAAATATTTAAAAAATATTGACTCCTGATTATACCACCTATATTTATGTTAAAGAGAATGCTCGACTTTGTTGGTGGAGATGTGTTCAAGATATCTTTCTTAACAATCGGATTTACTTTTACTCTTATCTTAAATTACCTGCATGTTTTTAAGCTTATTATACAAAATAATTAATTATTATTATTATTTCAGGTAAAATCGTGGAACGGTATTTGCTCCACGCCTTGGACCGCTATTGGCACAACTCCTGCCTCAAATGCACATGCTGCGGGGCTATGCTAGCCGACATAGGATCCTCATGCTTCACCAAATCAAATATGATTCTTTGCAAAAACGATTATATAAGGTTAGTAGTGGATTTATATATTATGTGTTTTTAAGATAATGCATTAAATATTATAATCAACGTTTGTTGATCGCATATATTTTTAATTTCATAATTAAAAAAAAAAGAAGTAAATTCAATAAATTACTGGAAAGACGACTTGTTACTACTTATTTGACATTACAAATTTTTGGCATATTAGACCGTTTATGTAAATAATGAAATAAATCACTCGTACATCATAAAAACTACAAATTAGTACCAAAACCTTAAGAATTATTGTATCAACACGACTATTAACCGCATAATAAAAATAGCGAAACCTTTACCAACATTTCATATTAAAGAACAATAGCATATACCTCGTCAACTGTTCGATGTGGATTGTTGGGCTAATGGAACCGTTTATCACGGATCTGGAACCCATCCTCTATAAATTTTTTTCTTAGGATTATCAAATGTATAAATAATAAGCATATCAAGCAAGCATTCATATCCAAAGATTTTATTTTCTGAAATAAGGCTTAAGATGAATACATGGCATACCTATAGTATATAATCTATATTGTAACATCAATGGTTATTCTTAAGGGACTATGTCCCATAATAAAGTTCATTTTTCTATTCTCTTCTATTCTATAATCCAATGCGAACATAACCGAATATAGATTTATATTTCACGTCAAACTATGCCAGCTGTTTCAAGTTATTCATTAAAAAAAAATCAATACTCACTAAATACTTATATTTCTAAAATTTGGTGCATTTACAGTTATTAAGGACTTGGTTTGAACTCTATCATAAACGAACATGTCAATTTTTTTCTCTCTTTTCAAGACTTTATTCTGATGATTTTTTAACAATGTAGGATTGGTTTTTCAATTAAAGTCCATCGTCTGTAAGCAGGATTTTCGTTTAGAGGGAACCTAGTTGATTGAAAATATATTTATTTATTACAAACAAAAAATTTGACATAAAATTTAATTTGCCATCTGCATTTCTTTTGCAAAAGATTGAAAATATAAGTACTTTTTTCAAACAATGACTATACGCATATTAATTTGAAAATTAATAAGGTGTTTAGAAGTAAAAAAAATAAAATAAAAAAAAAATAATGTACATATGGTATGAATGATTTATTTTATCTCTAATACTCATTGCCCCAGAAGGTGGCAGATTGTATTATCTCTTAATAAAACAAATTAAAAAAAAAAAAAAAAAAGAAGTAAAAATAATCTCAAATTATCTTTTATTTATTAAAATTTCATTTTTTCCACTAACTTGTGGGCCACGACTACATCCTGACTCCCTCTTGCCTTCGCCTCTGCCTGTAAACTCCATTGCTAAACTCTCACGTGCTCAGTATTTTACTGCAACGAGTCTTTCATTATGCTGAAGATTTTATTAAATAGCAAATTATACTAAATTGAAGTTCTGTTTTCAATCGAACGTTTATACAGCCTCGCCGAAATTAGGTCAAATGGTCCCAATATCGGACCAACTTAGCATAAAGAAGGGATGGAAGAAGGAACACACAAAAAAAAGAAATAACGAGATGAACTCAGATAAAAGATGTGTCTGAAGAAGACGGAGGACTGTTCCAATTAACTCAGACCGACCGAGGGGTGGGGGGTTATAACCTTGGATTTAGTGTTATCTTGTTTTGTTTTATTAATTCCATCAAACTCCGCCAGGGCGTGCTCATCCTTCCCGGTTATCTTTTTTAATCTTCGTAAGTAAGTTGCTCTCAAAGATAGATAGATAGGAGGGGGAGGAGAGGAGATGAAGATGAAGAAATGTAATCCCATATCTGAACAAAACAGTTCAACTCCCCGCCCCCGGTCCCGGGTTTATTGTATTGGATCAATGTTGCCACTTAGGGCTAATGAGCCGCGGCGCCTTCCTGTCTTAGGCTCATCCTCCAGCCAGCGGAGAAATCTTTAATGTCTCCAGCTCCAGGATCTAGATGGAATATTTTACATTACAATTAGCTTGGTCGGGGGCATAGGGATATTTAGTAGCTACTTAGGGTCAATATACACAAAAGCTCATTGCTAGTAACTTAGTGGAAGGTTCGTGAAACTAAGACCTTTGTTCCTCAAATACAAGAGAATAAATAATCATTCAAATTTTCACTGATAAATGTCAAATTCAAAAAGTAAAACTGATTGAGGCATCCTTACAGTTGAAAAACGTGTAATAAAATAAATGCAAAGCGAATACCACACTTTTCAAATGACCCATTAAACAAAAATAGCTCATTTGAAAAAAATTAGGCACTGTTTACTCTAGCCATCATTGTGAAAAATGATACGGCTTAGACCAAGTGATAGGAGGTAGTGAACTGTATAGTAAAATACATAGATGAAAACGAATAGAATGAAATAATGGGATATTTGAACTAAAGGAAAGTTTTCACTTACAATTTTGAACTAGAAGGGCTTTACATTCTCACATAGGTTGGCGATCTTCCTCCTCCCTTATTCCACCCTTATTCGGAAACGGACTCTGAATAATAAGAAATAGTTTTGAGTAAACTCGCTTCTTCTATTCTTAGCTTCCATTTATCTACTATATGTTTTTTATAGTAGCCGAAATGGCATCTTGTGGCACATTACTTTAAATTGACCGTACTTGTTATGCGGAGAGGGGTTTTTGTTACCTCTATTCTTGTTCAATATTGTGTTGCCTCTAGTTAATAGGTCTTAGTTTGTTACAATTTATGTGAGGTGTGATCTGACTTCAGCATTTGCCTTGGGAAGGGAGGGCAAGGGTGGTCTGCTAACTCTTCCCCCACCCTAAAGACTTTTGAGACAAAAAAACTTTAGTTTGATTTGTATTTTATTTATTAATATTACATTATGTCACATAAGGGACACTGGTAATAGGTATGAATAACTTCATTCATGCAATAAATTTTAAAAAATAAATAAAATTAAATGCTACAGAAAAAAGAAAGAAAATAAATGACATGCAAAAATTTCTTCATTCTGCGACCAAGTCCCCTTAAAACAAAAAAATTGGTTATGGTCTAGTTATTATGGTCTAGCAACCGCAGTCAAAGTTTGGGATGGTAACAGAGGAAACAAGTACCTGGTCTTTAAAGTTTAGGATTCATAGAAACTTCAACATTAAAACAAAAAATTAAATTAAAAATGATGGACATCCTATATTCAAGCATACAATATTAACATAATACTCGGGTGACCCCAAGCCAGGTTTGTTCCCCTACGTTGGAGAGAAAAGCAGAGCCCGAGACCTCCCAGGACCTCGTTTTCTACTACGTCTCTGGTTTAGAGCCAATGGAAGCTAAGAAAAAAACTAAAATATGATAGAGACATTATTGGAAAAAAAAAAAAACAAATATTTGAGTTAGCAAGTTAACGAATTTCAAGCTAGTTGTTCTCCTGAAAATCCTTCTTAATCTTAAAGTCTTCAGGTGACATTCAAGAACAACACACCCAGAGCAATAGTCATGATAATACTGTAAGGAAAGTTGCAAGAGAGGCAAGAGGTGCGATGCATAAGATAACGTAGTAGCAATTAACAAAAAAAAAAAAAATAAATTATAATAAATAATGATAGGCTATACATATATCTACGTTCTAATTGTAAATGTTTGTCTAGTATGTTATCTTAAGTAAGGAGTTCCTAATACTACTTTAAGGAGGGAAGGGGATGCTGTGGTTAGTTCAAAGTCGTGAACGCGGGAGAAAGGGATTCAGCCTTACTCCATTCACTAACTATCTGCAACTTTGCTAATCTTTGAAAACAAATCATTAGGTTTCAATTTCGATAAGAATACGACATGGTAAAAAAAAAAAAAATTATTTTCATATTTTATAGTTGAAAAATGATATTAAAATATTTTCTTCTGCGCTTGAATCATGCCTCTTGTTTCCAAGTCTTCCTTTTAATTTATTTGCTTTGTTTTTTGATTAAAAACATTTATTTTTATAACTGACTTTTATTGGCTCATTAAAAAGTTCAACCTAAAATACCAAAGTTTGAAAATTGTAGAGGCAAAAAAAAATTAGTAATTAAAATTTTTAATCAATACTTCGTTATTGTAGATTTAATTAGATTTTATGAATAACTTTAATAAATATAATCTGACTAATATATATATATATATATATATATATATATATATATATATATATATATATATATATATATATATATATATATATATATCAATCGACTAGTTTTTGTGTATGAAAAATCGTTGTATTTTATAAAAAAAAAAATAATTATTACAATGATGAGTAAGGTTCGTTATTTCAGTTGTTTGCTATAATTCCATAGTAAAATGACAAATTTAATGTCACTAAAACGCTTTATATAAGTTTTGCACATCTAATTAAGATGAAATTTCTTATATTATAAATTTAATACCGGCAAAAATAGTTCTAGTAATAGCTATAATAAAAATTAATAATTCATTTTTTTTTTCAAAAATAGCAAAATACTCCGAAACGTAGAGGTATGATTAATGTTATTAAAGGAATTAAGGCAAAGAAATACTTAATTTATAGTTATAAATGGGATACTATTTCACTCGTGTTTCCGGTTATCACAGTATCTCAAAAAAAGACAATGATTGTGAATATGAAATTTTTTCTGGATATTTACATTACCATCTAGATGTGCAATGAATAAGATGGTTTTGGAAAAATTCTTTTTCTAAGATGTTGATTATATAATAATTCGATAAATATATCTCCTGAAAAATCAAAAGTACTTATTTAAAAGATACAAAGAAGCAAATTGTATTGGAAAATATACTAAATATATAATAGGCATTTTAAATTAAATTAGGATTCGTATCAATGTTTTGTGAGTTAACGTGTTATCGTGGAAACAAATTCAATGTTTTTTAGTTTTTAAAAATGATAAAAAGCAACTAAAAAAACGTTTATTTTTAGAAAATACTAGAACATATGCCTAAAGCATAAAAACATGGTTTTATCACAAGGAATACTCACCAACGAATAGCAATAATTAAAATTTATGTTGGAAATGTGTTGTGACTATTATTGTTATGATTATGTTTACATTAAAGCTCAAACGTATTTGATTAATTTTGAATATGCCTATAGGGAGAAGCGAGGTCTAGTGAAAAGAGCTTACTGTTCTCCGGGTCCCAGGGTCAAACACTGGGTGGGGCAAAATTATTTATTCTGTTATTCCAGCTATGGACCGACCCTAGGGTATGGAGACCCTCCTGGGGCACACCCAGCCTCTATAAAGTGGGTACTAATTACCTCCGCACTCGGCCGTAGGCAGTTAAACAGTACATATATACTGTACTGAACCCAAAACCCTAAATGAGTTGTAGAGGGAAGGGCAGGATTTTTTCTATTTAATATAAATATGCCTACTTCTTCTGGTAAATTTGAATGAATTAAATTAAGTTACAAAGCCATTAAATAATAACACCATTTGTTGTACATAAAAATAATAACTTATTGACTGATTACGAAGTTATATGTATCATAGTTACCATAAAATATGTAAATTACCGCAAAATAAAATATTAGCGAGCGAATCTGTGGGTTAGAGCTAGTATGATATAATTTTTCCATAAAACAAAAACACAACTATAAATCAAATTATTATAAATAAATTTATCCTCTCTTCATTGATAAATTCATTATAATCACTCTAGGTTGGGAAAGTTTCGTTCTAGACTCCATAAAATATTTTCTTCCCACCTCCAATAGCCCTGATGTGAATATATTCGCTGTTATGCTGGAACATTTTATGGAGTAGCCTTTGCGAAATACATTAGCGCAGGAGGTTGATAAGGAGAGCGATAGAGTGGATGGCTGATAGTAGTTCCATTAGAATTTGTTTTTGAGTTATCCCCTAATGACCCGAGCCAAGTCCCATCATTACATCACTCCAATTTATCTCAATACATTTCCTCCTAACAGCCCTTAGCAAGAGTAAACTTCCTAATTGCCATGAATTTTATCTGCGCTTGTTCAGGAATGAGGAATGCACTTACGAACTTTATCCACGTTCTATAATTTGGTATCCTTGTGTTGGAGGTGGAATTTTTAAGAGAAAATATACCTATTTTTAAGAATAATCGATTTCATGCTTAAGAAATCGTATAGATCCTAATCTTGATTGGTTAAATTACCACCCAAAACAATTTTAATAAGATTAATCAATTTATTTAAAAATTAAATGAATACTCATTTGATTGAGAAAAAAAATCCAGACGGAATCATGGACTTTGTGGATGTAAATGGAGTTGGGCGAAATAATAAAATGTTCCGGTTGATAAAAAGAGTTGAAATGTTCCTTTTCATGTCTTTTTTATTTCATCATGCAACAATGAACACTATCCGGTTGGACAGGCCCTTGTGGTTGTCACCGCGTGTTATTTGTATGAATTTATTCTACATGAATAGCAGCACATCGAAATAATAGTTAAATATTATTGAAATGGTGAGGCGAGAATGGTATAAATTATATATGTCCGTCTCTGTCTAATGAAATAGTTTTACTAGTCACAAATTATTAAAGAACTCATCGTACACTACTGAATTATATGACTAAAAATAAGTACAAGATTGGGTTGTATACACATGGCAATAAAACCTTCGTGTGCCACAATAATCAATTTAACTTTTCAACGGGGAGCAGGACACATTAGGAATGTTTACTAACAACGACAAAGCCCATTTCTACCGATAGAACATTACCTTATCACCGGAACTTGGTAGCCGGAAAATTTACATTTTTCTACCCGATCCCTTATCTAGGGTGGAAGGCGCCTCACGTGACCACAGCTCGCCCATCACTGATCAATGCCTGATGGAAATGTCGTGTATGGTATTAATTGCTTTTGCAGATAGCTGAATAATAAATAAATTATTAACTAGTTAATATTTAACAAATCAATAATTTCTACTTTCCATATATGAAGTTGATTATCAATAAACCTATACTCGGGTATAAAAAAACCTTGTTTTTGTTCTAATCATTTGATACCTTTTTCGAAACAAGCAATGATAGATAGGTGTATATTATTTGTTGTAAACCGTGTAGACCTTTGTAGTAGTTAGTTTATTCAGATAAGTAGGTCTCGAGGCCGTCTTTACAGCTGCCTCGGTGAATGATCTGAAATAGGAGATGAGAGGTTGCGGACATTTGGAGTGAAAAAAAGTATATATATATTTTGAGCTAAGTAAATCAAATATTTAAAACATATATTTTAGTGAATTCTTAATCTTCTTCTCCAAGAAGATTACACCAAGCGACATACACGAATCATAAGCGACATAAAAAAAATAAAATGAAAATTTTTTGTAATTATAGGGCTACAAACATCAGAACAAAAGAGATACATATTAATATGATAATGAAAATTTTCTTTTGAATGTAGTGACAATGATAAAATTTGAAACAAAACAGAAAATATACTAACATACTTAAATATTAAAGATAGAAATAATGATAATATGATACATAATCTGATGATGATAAGCATACAAAAATTTTTACAAAACTTTAGACTTTAATATGGAAGTAAAAAACAAAATATATATATATATATATATATATATATATATATATATATAAAAATGTACCATAGCTGAGCCATGTCCAAGCATAAACTGAGGAAAACCATAAACATAGGTAGTATGGGGAGGGGTTCATGTAAAAACCCTGAAGGTTTTCCCCTCTAAGTGTAAATACTACAGCTTATCTTTGTTTTTAAAACGTTTTACAAAATTATATAATGGAAAAAACAAAACAATATATCCGTATGTACAATAAGGCTCAACATTTTTAACAGAAAATTATAAACACTAGAATCTGAGGTATGTAAAAGATCCATGAGGTATATAATAAAAAATAAAATAAAATAAATAAATAACAAAAACAAAAACCAGAGGTGTAAAAGATAAATATACAGTAAATAAAATATAAATTACACAAGCAATTTGTACAATAAAGTTATAAAGTCATAATTTAAGGAGACGGAAGATGTTAGCATATGAGGGAGAGATTATCTCTTTGTCTTTTTTATGATTGACGGGAAAAAAATGACTGATTCCTGATTTTTCCACCTATAATAGTTTCTACAGTCGACTATACATCCTCAATAAAAAAAATTGTTGTAATATCCGACTAATTCATTTGAGAGATATATTTTCGAAAGTAACGAAAACATGTTTTAGTTAGACTAAATTATTAAAAAGCAATGTTTCTCTGATAAAGTTTTACTGTGAATCAACCTCTTATGTTTTATTTTTTTTTTAAATATGTACCACTACAAGCCATGAAGGGTCTTGGGCTGAGTACATATAGAGATTCGTACTGTTTCTACGCCAACGGCCGTGCAATGAAGTGATTAGGCCGAGTTCACACTCAGACGCCAGGTTTTCCGAAATTTCGGGTACCCATTTTAAAGAGGCTGTAGGTCTCCATACCCTAGGGTCACCTCCCGGCTGAATCAACATAATAAATAATATTCTGTCTCAGCCGGAATTATATTTCCAGGACCCGGAGAGAGAACACTAGACTAGTTCTCTACCCACTAGACCACGCCGCTCCCTAAATTTTATATTAAACCGTATTAAAAATAAATTGAAGAAAATAAATAATACTAACTTTATATTTGAACCCTCAACCTCCTAACAGAGCGAGGAAGCGGAATATATTCATTGTATGCACACCATCGGGGGAGTGAAGGTTGAGGACAAATGAAGGCGTAAATTTTGACGAGAGGGCATAACCATAAATTGCGAAGGTAAAGAATTCTAATACAGAAGGAGGAGGGGGCGCGAGTTCGTTTTGAAAACGAATGCGAACTTAACGAACTGTTGGCTATTTCGTTAGCGAGGGTGGGGAGAGTAATCCCCTTTAGGAGCTAACAAGGACTGCAGCCTGCTGGGGAAAAAATGTACCTTCAATCAGGCTGAGGTGAGGCTAAATTGCTGACAAATGTGAAGAGAACGAGGTGGTCCTGATGATGTTTGAAGACAGTAACGACCCTACCCCCGCGCCTCTTATTGGCTAGCGATAACTCTATATATTCAACGTTTGGGGCATGGCGGTTAGTTAAAGCAATATGTTCACAGCCTAAGTTGATAAGCAATCTCTGGCTTAACAACCTTAGGGCAAGGGCTATCTAGGAGTTAATAAATTCCTACCCCATTTTCCATGTTCAAAAACATTTTAAATTTTTTTTTTTTTTTTTTCGATTTAATTCTTTTTATTGAATATTACAATCTGTCCTTTTTAGGACATTTATAATAGTAATAAAGTATAGCATTCATCCAATATTTACGAAACAACAAGATAATATACAATAAAGAATTAATAAAATATTTACTAAGTCTAGAAGTCATACAATCCTTAAACATACAGCACATTGAGTGGAGGAGAACCTAGCCAGTGCTAGAACTCCAATATCTAAGAGGTCCCGGGACCACTGCTGTTTCAATCTTCCAGCAGGACGGTAAGGATGTGTGGAGCTGGGAGCCAAAGGATTGGGGTCATGGATAAGGTTCTGATGGAATTTGGAAAATTTTGACGGAACGATGTCCAAAATAAATGGAATTTTTGGGTCGTGGTGTAAGGTATGGTGGGTGACATAATAAGGAGCATTAAATATTGTTCGGAGGACTTTGGATTGAAAAGATTGAATGCATTTGATGTGATGTTTAAGTCCGTAGGTCCAGATATGTTTCAGTACTGTCTTGTATATTAGCAGTTTGTTGTCAATAGATAGTTTAGAATTTTCTTCAAAAGTTTGTATAATTGGCCAAATCGTCGATTAAGTTCTTGTCGTTTGAGTCTAGTTTGCGGGTTCCAAGTATTTTAAATTTTAATGTTTAAACTAGCGCTACTCATCTCTCTTCGTTAAGGGGACAAAATGAACTATTTCATTCGCAAATCTAAGTTTAGTTCTTAAAATAAGTGAAAAGTCTAATCAGCCTTCTTCCGACGTTCTCTAAATTATTCGAAAAAAATACTTCTTTATCTAGATTCTCATTAAATATTCAAATTTGTACCTAATTATCAGTTTGGTTTTTAAAACATCATTCATATATACTACGTGACCGGTTAGTTGAATTCATTTATAATTCATTAGAATCTAAAAAAAATTTCCGGGTATTTTTCTTTCTTGAAAGTGCGGACCGAACTCTATGTCCTTAAGTTAATTTAGGCAGGTGTACCTCAGGACAATGTTTTAGAGGCCAATGCAATTTAACATATACATGTCAGACCTAAATAAATAAAGAATATACGTATAGAAGTAAAGCTTTATTCAAATTCTTTATAATATTTTTTTTATTTTATGTTTGTTATTATTTTATTCTGTTGATTTTAATGTTCTGATTGTTTTAATTCTGTTGACTGTTACGGTCAATTTTAATTCATTAACACGTTATTCGAACCTCGGATGTAGCAGAATAATTATTTATTCTTTTATGTCCGTCGCTGGGTGACCCTTGAACTAGGAACCCTCCTCTGGCACACCCAAGCCTATAAAAAGTGGGTAGCCAAAATAGAGGAAAAACTTGCGGCTAAGTATGAGTTGTTGAAACAGTACAGCATTACATGAAACTTCTCCTCATTAAAATAATGTAACTAACAAAAACGGATCTGAGCATAAACAGCTTTTATTTATTTTATTTGTAAATTATATTTTACACGACTTTATAAATTATCAGAAAATAATTTTATTTCTGATTCGTTAGTTAAGAGAAAATGTTTATTTAATTTTAATTTTATAATGTATATTATGATGTAAATAAACTTTTTCTCATTTTAAACAAAGGTATGATCTACAGTCCAGTATTTCTAATGCAAAAAACGAGCTTACTTAAACGTCTTTTAATTACGTCACTATCAACCTGCGTAGTAGGAAACATTATAAATCCAAGTGATAAAATAAAAGGTAAAACATTCTGCGTTACGTTTTTTAGTTATTTAAAAACCACTTATTCCTTTATGTACCGTTATATTTTTTTCATTATATAAAAAGTACCTCTGAGTGGAGTAGTACAAGGAAATGCTTTAGATGAAATGCATACCCACCCTTTTGTAAAATACATGCAAAGGCGTTTAACAGTATTAAAAAACCTCTTAAAAGCTGTTTAAAAATGTATTAAAATCAATATGTCTAAAACGAAGAGGGGTTCAGAATATCCATTTAGTTTTAACTTACTGCTGGTTTTATCTTCCCTTATTTAATTTTGCCTGTATATATACATGTTATATTTATGATAATATGACAGAACAGAAGAAGTTCATATATTTTAGTACATAATTGCTTGAATCCGTTGTGTTATCAGTGGAATTACGGTATAATTAGATAATTTTCCATTCGAAGAATCAAAGTACCGCGAGTTAATTAATTATCTGCTGGCTGATTATTCCCTGCTTTCATAAGAATATGAGAGCTTAATTAATTTTATGCTCACAGTTATAACATGATTAACTTGATTATTAAATTATAATATTTCTATGTGAAATATTTACTTTTTCTGATTCGTTCCATAGTTGTATAAAACCATCTTGAAATGTTTGTTTAAAAAAATTTCTTGTAAAACATGGTTTAGTCTAATAAAAAAAGGAAATTCATAATAGAATAAAATTATTTACTAAAATCGACTGATTGAAAAATCCAGTTAAAAACTAATGTTTTTCCAAGTTTTGGCCATATTATCTAAGTTCGGATTAAAGTGTATTTATCAATTTATTATTATTTAATGTTAGGCAGGTTTTATCCTGATTGAAGAATGACAGGACTACTAGGGAATTTACATTTTTTAATATAATGTTCCTTTAGCTTTGTTTATTTGACCTTTGAATTTATTTTTCGTAAGCAATGGTACGGAATTTATGATAAT
The DNA here is from genome assembly GCA_023052935.1 of Piezodorus guildinii. Lineage (NCBI taxonomy): Eukaryota > Metazoa > Arthropoda > Insecta > Hemiptera > Pentatomidae > Piezodorus > Piezodorus guildinii. Next base: position 62,145,029 of record CM041292.1, read on the forward strand.
GATTTATGATAACTTGTGTTGTCGGAAAGAAATACAACAATCTTCTCAAAATAATAAAAAAGTAATATCAGGATGCCATCTACTAATATATGTATAGTGATACTCAACAGAAATCTCTCTCTCTCTCTCTCTCTCTATATATATATATATATATATATATATATATATATATATATATATATATATAATAAAAATTTTCTGTTACCAAATCATCAAAAGATTATTCCTGAAATATAGGCTGTAATATAAGCTTATAATATACAGTTGAAAAGAGCAAGAATTTAGAAAAGTTCATATGCAGTAAAATAAATCGTACGAGTTTATATAAAGTTGTTGTAAGACCTTAAACTGTGTGTCTGTTAAAGCCGTATAATACTTTATATAAGGTTATAATACTTAATTGAACAGGATCGTGCTGGTTATTATTTTCCATTTAGAACGCAAGATTTTACAAACAATACTGTGTACCGAGTTGTAACTAAGTTGTTATAAATCTATAAACTAAGATTGCTATTAATTATTTCAAATTTAATACTATTTTATGAAAACTGATGTTTTACTGTAAACGAAATAGGATTCCTATGGAATACTTAATTTAACTTTTAAAATGTAATTTAAATAGTTCATTTGAAATATAAGATAATATTAAACCGAATAAAGTAGAAACCTTCGTTATTCCTGTTGTTTGTCAGTACATACATAACAATAAAAGTTTCTTCATATGGGAAAATTAAATTTTCCGTTATCTGTGCTTTACTTTAAAATAACAAACATATACACTTGATACACTTTACTAATTTTAATTTATGTTTTTTCATTTCTGCCGATGATTAAATATAATAACAAATAGGCGTTATTAAATAAACATATGTTATAAACTACTTCTTAACTTTTTCTTATAAAATTATCGCTTTCTTGGTCTGCCTTAGTAAAATATGTGATATAAATAAATGGAACATAAATTTGCTCTTGACAGCACACATATTATTCATAAAGAAAAGAATATTTTAGGAGCAATTCATATTGCCTGTTGCAATTCTATTGTATTATAACAAAAGTTGGTATTCTTCAAATTCTTGTAAATACTTTTAATCAATTAAGTAAGGCCCGTATGGTCATAGCAGAGTGAAGGTTGTCTGTGACCAATGCTTGAATTTGGATATCATCAACATTTGAAGGACGATTCTAGAGTTTTGCGTCTTCCAAGTTAAAATTTCTGGTTCTGAACGGAGCCAACCACTAAACCACGGCAAATGTCAACCGCTTGTGAAGCGGATTAACTTAAAAAAATGGAATATCGGTTGAAACTGATCCATAAATGCACCTTAACTAATCCTTTTTTTAGAATATGTAAGCATTATTGAACAAGTAAACATGATTTTATAAATATGGAGAGGATTAAATTGAAATATTAAAAAACTCTACGATCTTATTTTAATTACGAATACATCGTGTTGTCCGCTACCCGTTCCGTTAGCTATATTTTACCTTTCCCGATCTCCTTGTAGATCGGCTGACCCGGTGACCACGTTAACCCTCCAGATGGGCGGCGTCGTGGGGGCGAAAGAAAAAGATGTCGGAGCTAGGTCAAGGACGGCGGTAGTTGGGTTAGGTCGGGATCCCCCGTTGTCATGGTCACGGGACGCCTCGCCCTGGGGAGTCCTTACGATCTTACAGGGGTGCCATGCCCAGCAACGATGAATAACCCTGTAGTATTAACTTGTTAATGGAATATTTACAGTATAAAATTTCACTTAATTTTTGGAAAACTAAGATTATTTTACAACATATATAATAAATTTCCATTTATTTTAACAACTTGCGTTGGATATGTTATATTTTTTCTAAATTCTTGAGTACTGTATAATGGTGCAACACTTTATCACCATAACCTCCCTCATCGCAACATCACCAATAACATATGTTCATAAGATTATGCGCTTATAACAACTGCATATTTATTTGTTATGAAACTGAACTAAAAATGTACCACTTCAAATATACTATGAAAACAAATTTTATTCCGGGAGCCGAGTCTTAAATCCGCTTTACATTTTTTTAAATAGTTTAAAAAAAAAAAATAAATAAAAAAAAAATATATATATATATATGTATATATAAACTTTTTTCATCAGCTCCTTGAACCTATCGGATAAAATGTAAAAAAATATTTGTTTTAACATGTAATCACCCAAAAAGTTTGATAAAAATCGGTAGCGGGCATTGTACTACCCATCTTAGTACTGGTTTTTTACCAATAAGGTGATTTAGCCAATATTCATCTATTATGGTCGTATTTATTGGCAAATTACAGAATAAACATCTATCTGCCCCATGCTTGATGCTAGATTATACATTAATACAGAACTCTATCCACCGAGCAATGTCACTTGCCAATTAAACCATAAATTAAGTTTAAAATATCATACATTATATCGATGCTTTAATTTTTTTTTTCTGTTGAGTATTTCTTGGTAATTATCAGTAAATCTTATATAAAAAATGAATAAGTTTTTAGTGTCTGTGTATCAACTAGTGTTTAGACTATCTTTTTTTAATGAATAAATTAATACCTAAGAAAGAAATTACAGCCATTAAATACTCGATACCAATACGAAGGAACATGCAATAATAATTATGACAGTTCAGTGAGCTCTCCAAGGCTTCGTGCATTTAATAGTCATCCAAATTACTATGTTCATGCGAACAGACCATTCTGAGTGATCTATTGTTGTTTCTATTTCGGACTTTAGTTTCGGTAGCAATAGTTATATATATATATATATATATATATATATATATATATATATATATATATATATATATATATATATATATATACTGTTAAAATTATTACAATTTCTTTAGTAGATTGATAGGATATTTTATGAGTAAATAAAAAAAAAAAAAAAATTGCTGTATAATTTCACCATCAATTTTTATTTTTTATTACCTCACACTTTCAACATAAGTATTTATTTTTAGTTCTTCTGAGCCTATTGGTGGATTTATGTTAAAATCCTTAAAACATAAATTAGTTAATGAGATGACTTGCGATTCTAGGCTGAGTGGCTAGCGCGCTAGTCTCTCATGCTAAAGTTGTAAGTTCGAATTCCAGTCACAACGGGGCTTTTATAAGAATGTAATTAAATAGGGATTCACTCACAGATTCTCCCCCGGGTATGTGAGACCCGTCAGCCAAATGGTAGCCACTCACAAAATTAGGCGTAGGGAGTAATGACCCTACATTAGAAAATACATCACGAAACGTGAGTGTAACTTCCCAGGAGATTATACCGCGAGGCCCAGGGCCTACATGGCCTGTCGCGCCATGGAAAAAAAATTTTTTTTTTTTTATTATTTATTGGAATTTACAACTGTATACAGGAATACAACTAGTAAATTAGATGAAATATATAAAGGCATGAAACACATGTAGAGAAGCTTCCCAATGGAATCACTCTAAAAATTATTTAAACTAGAAGGTCTCGGGGCCATCTCCTTTTCAGACGCCTCGGAGGATTGTCAGGAATCGAAGAGGAAGAAAGGTTTGAAACTAGAGGATTAGGGTGGGAATGGAGTTTGCCATGAAAGGAATGGTATCTAGATCGGGCCAAATCAGCAACATACGGAACATTAAGATCTTTATGGATTAGTGTATTCGTGACAAAGTAAGGAGCATTGAGGATTTTACGAAGGATTTTGGATTGTAGGGATTGGATACGGGAAGAATTCGATGGTTTAGTAGAGCCCCAAAGCTCTACTCCGTAAGTCCATATCGGCCTTATGATAGTCATGTAGATGAGTCTTTTGTAGTTAAGTGGAAGATTAGAACGTTTGTCTAGTAAGTGTTGAAGTAGTCGAAAACGTCGAGCAGTTTCTTGTCGTTTAAGTCTTGTATGAGGGTTCCAAGTGAGACGTTTGTCAAGGTGCAGTCCTAGATAGGAAAAAAATAAAAATCTATTTGGAATGATTTGTATGTTCGTAAACTTGAAACATAAATATACGGTTGGTTTTCATAACGGTTGCTCGCCAGGCGTTGGAGTTAACATGTAATAATTAAAATTTATGCCAAGTATTATCTTGAATTTTAAGTTTATAAACATTTATACAAAAATAGTATTTCAATTTAAATTAATATTTTCTCTAATATTGTTAATGTAATATTTGTAAACTACCTAATAATCGATCGATTTACCAGAGTTTTCAAAATGTGATATTCCATCCTACGATATCATTAGAAAAAAGTTTGTAAAACTCATACCTTATTTTCTTTTTGGACCATTTATTCTTTGATCTTGTAATAATTTTAATCATTAATTATCCCTAAAATGAAAAAAAAGTACATATTTTTAAAAACGTGTGTGATCTACCATTGTCATGCTTTAAACTACGACTATGATATCTCGATTTTTTTTTTTATGATTTTTTTTTTTTAATAATTTACATGTCAGTAAGAACAGTAAACAATGTATTAATTTATACAACCCTGTCGAAATCAAGCTTCATCAGCATTTAGCATGCTTCGACATCTTCAATTACGGATGGGGTTGTTCTTCGGTGCATTACTCACCCAAGCTGACATTAGTGCCTATGGTTGGGGGTTACTTCACCCTATCCTTGAAGTTCTTAGTCAAACGTGGACCGTATCGAACGCTTTAAGATTTATAGATTATTTGTAATACTTGATAAATAATGAAGAAGCGGTTTTCTCTGTTCAACTACGTTATTCACAATGAGAAATTATTAGTAATATTTAAAGTAAGTACATTTCAGAAAAACTCTTTTCACAGTTTGAGTTTTGTTCGATTGCTTGTAATAATATTATTTGTATTAGCTGACTTAGTATAGGCTCAGCTATTCCGCGAGTTATGTATTTGTGTTGTTAAATTAAGTAAAATTGAATGCCAACCATGAAGCAACGATTGAATACCATTCAGAGCATATGAGAACTGCGTTGCATACCATCAACGGTAGAGCTGGCATATATTCTGGAATTATAGCAATCTAAATTATTATGGGTTTATTATTTACTTATACGTATTTTCATCTTTTAAGACAGTGTACTGTATTTACTTAGGTCCTCAAATATGTTCATATTATTAAAAAATGTATTGATTGTTATCAGAAGTTCTTGATTAAGTTGATTTTTTAACTGACATTCTTTAAACATTAGTTCTTAAATCGGATATAAATATGTATAAAGAGGGTAAAAGTAAAATAATATAAAATGAAAAATTGACTACTTCTGATATGGTCTGTTTGGTAAAACTTTTGTCTCATACAGTTTTAGCTTGGGCTCAGTTCATAAAAAGATCCGTACTGTTTCATGGTCAACAGCAAAGGGATGATTAGGCCTAGATCACGCTCAGCCAGCAGATTTCTCTCCAATTTTCGGGTACCCACTTAATTGATGCTGGGTGTGCCCCAAGAGGATCTCAGTCGCTCTTGAGGATTGACGGCTGAAATAACAGAATAAATATTTGATATAGCCGTCATTCGAAGACCTGAGGAACAGTACAGGGAAAAATTAACTGAAGTATAAAAAAATAACTTTTAAGTACTTACCATACATAACTAGGTTTAAGTAAATGTAAATCTTATTATTAATCGCAGTGTTGTCTATGAAGCACAATATGAGAAGATTTCCCTTTAATCTATTTTTTATAAATCGTCTATTGCTATGAATAAAAAGCCTTCTATGCCGACGGTTGTGGGTTTGATTTTTGCAGTTGACTCTAGGATATCTTGAAGGGAGTAAAAAAACCATGGTTATGCCGACCTTTGAATTGAACGTAAAATGGTTGTCCCAAGACTGTGCGATGTCAGCTACTAGTTAATGATCCATATCCTAATTAAATCTGGATAGGGAAAATTTAAGACTCCCACTGTAGCATCGTCCAATTAGTCACAGTAGCATAAAAATGATGTAATATGAATAAATAAACTGAATCAATTTCTCTCTTCCACCGATCATACCAGGGAGAAGAGATTTATGGGTAAAAAAAAAAAAATTACCGTAACACATGTTTTAAATATTCAATGATGTGCGTGTATGGCCCTAGGGCTTAAATCTCGGCTTCCATTCCTTGCATATTTATCTTTTTATATAGCCCCTATCTTTTGTTCACTTTACATTGTAAATTAACGAAATTGGAGGATGGCCATCAGTTTTAGTGCAATCTTTAGACGCGGACTGTATAATTGATGAAGGGTCCTGCCCTGAGGCTACGCAAGATAAATTAAATGTATTAGAGATGTAAAATGGTTCCTTCCTGGGCGAGGTGCTCGTTTCGAAATAATATTATCCTTTCCCTGCTCCTGTGACTTTTTCCTTTCCCCGGAGAGATGATGAATATTTAAGAGATATCGAGTTAGACAAACTGGCCCCGGAGGCAGCTCATGATTTGCATATCTCTTACTGGTCCACTTTTGATAGCTCCAACTCCTCTCTTGTGTAAGTGTGTTAGTGGAGGTAATGCGATAGGTATGGCGGGGAGCTCGAATTTCCACAAAAAGTTGCTCTCTGACAAGGAAGTTCTCTGAACCTAATGGTCGGCGTTAATGTTACTTTATGTCAAAATTTGTATTTATTTTTATCCTAATTTATCAATATCATATAAAAATGATGTGGATTTATCATGTTGAAGGTTAGATAAAATTTATGTAGTGAAACACAGGAGAAAAGAAGTACAAACATTTGATAAAAAATCTTATGTATCACCATTACTATAGTTTCTTCAACAAAAAAAAATTAATAAATAAGTAAATAAAAAAAAAAATAACAAAAAAATATGAAGCTTTGGTAAAGATATTAAAGACCCGGTCGATACCAGAAACGACAACGGTTTCCAACGAGAAAGATGTGTGAAGAGAAGTGATTAAGGGAACTTTCCATCAACAGCTTGAAAATGTCACTTTCAAAATTTAGTAATGAATAGACTTCCAAATTTCATAAAATAATTTTTATGCTATTTATGCTTTCAGTAAGGTAATTTACACAAAGACTGGCGTTTTTTTTTTTATTTTATATTCTTATTATATATTCAAGCAAGCTAAAGCTTTGGAAATAATTATTGAACCAATAACATAGTTATCTGGTAATATTTATCAATATTCTGTACGATATTTTTAAAATTTATACTCAATGTTATTTTTCTTTTTAGCCTTAATTGAATCGTTCAAAATTTTACAAATGAATATGGCGTTTATGCCGCTGAAAGCTAAGCGAATACCTCAGTTAAGAAAATATAAAAACTGATTGTCTTTCAGATTATCTTACTTATATTTCTTATTAGTTTATAGCCCATGATATACGTTTCAAGTTAAAAGTTATTCTTTTGGAATACTGACTTATTATGTTCTTCCCAGCGTTCTTACAAAAAACCCCGAATACTCCAAATTAAGCTCCTCTGAAAGTGTAGACCTGCCTCTTATATTCAGGGTTTCTAACAACAGGGAAAAAGTCAGGGATTTTAAAAACAATGAACAAGTTAGGAAAAATTCAGGAAATTCGTCTTTGGTGAGGGAAATAGGTCCCTAAATAGCATCATTTCTTCTTCACTCAGACAAAAGTTCCAATATACCTACTTGTTGCAATGTTGCAAATATCATAAAGCGAGTTTAATATTTAATATCATAAAAGGACAGGAGGCGGCTGTGGAGAAGAGAAAAGTCAACCTTCAGGTGAAGGAATTGGAGGTAAAAAAAGCAAAACGGCTCCAAGAAGCAAGACTTGGCTACAGAGATTCAAATATTAAAGGAATGCTCTTAAAGTTTATATAGATACATCAATTGTAAATAAATTTGTAGTCAGATTTGTAAATATTGATTATTACTAACAGCAGTATTCAAGTTCATCATAATTCATTGGTAAGTCAACTTAAAAAAATTAATTTCAGCTGGTTTCAGATAGATATATTTGAATCTTATCGTAAAGTAATTAGTCATTATATATATTTTTAATCTAGTATGCCAAATTAATTATAATTATTCTTTGTTTTGTCGATTTTCTCCGAAATTCGACCAGGTAAAAGACTTCTTATAATCTGGAAAAGTCGGAGAATCTCTTTGAGCTGATTTGCTATACACTCTGTATATTGCTTAGAGCTCATCTAAGACTTCGTATTTCTTTATCATCTTCTTTCTACTATGTCATTCAATATGATTACCTATGAATCGGTATAAATATGCCAAAAAAAAACAAAAAACAAAGGAAAAGGGGATAAACGCTACCGGAGGATAACTTTGATAACATAAATAAAGGTTAAACATAGAAAAATGGATGGATAAATCTGCCATCGGGGTGGAAGAGGCTAGCAGCATTTGCGAGGGTCAAGGGAAAGAATTCATATTAAAAGCGAAGAGGAAAGGTAATATGTGGGGGGTGAGGGGGAGGAAGGTGGACTTATTGAAATATACCGGCTGGCGGCGAGGCATCTCTTTCCCTAATTCTCTCAGTCTCTCCCTCACATCCCGAAATATACCTTCTGGATTATTCGCATTCTTTTATCTTTTACATTTATATTAATGTATTTTTTCCCCTCTTTTCGCTTGAAGGATTGGTCAGTAATTATTCCTCGGTCAGGTACAAGTATTTCTGGTAGACCAGAAATGAAAGAGGAATTCAGGAAGATATGAAATACCGAATATATTTTTCGTGTTGTGAAGGTTTAATATCGTCCAGTTTTTTTGTTTGTTTTTTTTTAATTCTGTTATTCTTTACTTCTTTTCGCGTGTGAAATAATAGAATTTCGAATTCTAGAATTAAAGTTTGCCTAAAATAATAATAATCTTTACATAACATTCGTAGCGAAAAGGGCTAATGTACATATTGTATATTGTAAAATAATAAAACCAGAGGCTATGAAAACAAAAATAAAATAAAATTCGGTTCAAAATGGAAGAGAACTACCACTGACTCGATTCTCCTTTCAAAAGGATACAAATCGAAATATTTCACTGGTAACTAGGATTACCGCGCTAAAAAAGAGACTGTTTAATATAGAAATTCTCTTCCCAATGCAAGAATCTGTCCGAAATATCATAAGTTTAATTGTGTAGATAAGGGATGGAGGGTGGATTACACACGAAACAGGACTAATTTTACTATTTCAAAGGATATCCACGATTTTCATATTGCTATTGATTGCATTATTTATTTAATAATTAAAATGCTTGGACTAAAAAATGTCTGTATTTTATTGATTTATTTATGTGCGTAGCTAGTTTCACCCAATCGAGCCCATCTAATATATTTATTACTTCATCTGAAGTTAGCTTATCTTTTCCTAAATGTTGCATCTTAAAATCCTTTTAGACAGGACATTTTGCCAAAAAGTGGTCGTGGAAACCGCATGAAAATATGTTGTGTAGTTGAGAAGTAGTTCACAGAAACCAGGAATCATGTTATCATTTTATATACACAGAGAGTAGAAAAAGCAGAACTTCAAATGTATTCCTACGAAAATTACAATAACTAATTAATATCGCAAGTAGAGATATTTTTTTATCAACATATAATTTATTCTGTTTGGTACATTGTAGATATTTTATTGTCTTCATGATGTCAGTGTCAAAAAGTTACAAATATTTTCTCTTAAAAAAACATTTTAACTCCATATACAGTAGGAAGCTTGATAATAGATGATTAAGCTCATCCCGAAACTATTTATTTTTGCAATGAAACGAATGTAAGATACATAACAATTGTGTTTACAGAAATAAAAAATATATAACCATAAATACGACTTAAATGTAACTGCTCAGTCTTCTCGTCCTAAGAACTATAAAAAAAAATCTGTTTGCTCTGAACTGCATGTTGGTCGTATTTAGTATGCGATAGGGCATAAATAAATTTTGCTAGGCATTAAGATGAAGTATAATTTCCTGAATTATTCTAGATTTGATTTGTATTCCGAAATCCTCTTGCAGTTAAAGCCTTAATAGTATGTTCGAACCCTTTATTTTCCATAATACTATTTAAACTGTTTCACATTGCTAATGAGTCTTTTAATGCCTGATGTTAAAATATTGCTTGATAACTGCACGAAATAAATATATTAAGGCGATTTAACTAAGTGATTGTAAAAACGTAGCAGGGCATTAAAGAGAGAAATTCGGGAACATTTATTAATAATTGCTATAATTAAAGTGAATTGTCCATTCATCGTAATAACATTCGCACCTGATCGCTCCGCTGATGGTATCTTGATCGACCAAGGTGATTTCGCCTTGAGTGTTTTCACGCGAGCTTATGTAATATTATTGACACGCAAAGGAGTCCTGAACGATCACTGTTTCTATTGCTACAGATACATAATGCCTATGATATTGTATTTAACGCAACATACATGCAATAGGCTTATTAAATGTTAATATGCTGGAAAAGGATCGGCTAATTTTACCTTGTGTTTTTATTTTTATTTTATTTTTGTAAATAATAAATATGTGTAGGTAGGTATAAAATGGACATATCCCCCATAGTACATTTCTTTAAGAGAATTTCGAGAATCCCTACAATTCTTGAAGGATTTCAAGTTTGATAAAAGTTATGAAAAACTATTTCTTTGCTAATGGTTCTTTACACCCAAGGTCTCCTTAGAACATTCTCATCCGTCATTTTTTCCCGTTGAAGGATCCAGCACCAGTGTTATACCGATTAAGTAGGCTCCGACTCGATCCATGACTGCTTGTAATATAAGAACATTTTTTTACTGTCCAAATTGGATATAGCACTACAAAGTCTAACAATAAGTACTTTAAACACAGATCTACTGGCCATGGCTCAACAGTTCTTAAATCGACAATCTTTTAAATTACATTTATATATTGTTCATATGATTTAAAAAAAAAAAAGAAAATATGTTGCGAATGTTAAAAAAAAAAGCCAAGTTACAAACTAAGCAATGTTTTCGTTTGTTAGTTTTTTCTTTTGGGTTATAGTTTTTTTTCTTATTTGAATGGTCGAAGCTGAAGTTTCAGTTACGTCTCAAATACTCGTCAACAATTCAAAACAGACGTTATGTCTTGTTTTTTCTTATATCATGAGATATTTCCTCGCCAACGATCCGCCAAACCTTATTCAAAGACAGCTGTGAACTGATTGGAGCCGTCATAAATAGCGGGGGGACGGGTAGCAGCAACCCCGTCAGTTGATCTGATTTGTAGCTCGGCATTCGTTATCGCCGGTTACTGCTTCTAATGAACTCAAACGTATGTCTTCCTCTAAACTGTCTTCCATATAAGAGCTTAGTGCTTCCATTTATTCTCGTATCGTGAAAACCGGTTTCCCTTTTGATATTAAGTCTTCTGGATTTTTGTTAGCAAACATCCGTTCCTATTTGTTGTTCCACATTCCTCGAAGATCTTATAATTCATGGATTTTAGATATTTTTTTATTGGATTCCAGTTATGTTTATTAGACTATTGACTTCCAATTATCCTCATCCAAATCTCCCTGTCCTGTGCTATTCTCTTCCAATTCTGGATTCCATGCTTCTTCACACCTCTCCTCTCCACTTCATCTTCTCTTTTCCTTAAACTTTTTCCTCTCATTCAACCTTTATTCTCACCACATATCCTTACCTAACCAGTATACTTGCTTTAATGCAGTTAATAATATTCATATTCCGTAATGAATTCTTAATTGTCCTCTTACTCCTGACTCTTGTAGTCCCTTTTATTTTTCTTATTATCTTCCTTTCCAGGATCGTTCTGCGACAGACACTGGATTTTCGATGTATTGTTAAAATTTTTTTTTTATTAACTTATTTTTTAAAAAATTTACGTGATTTTAATTGCGTTTGTAAAGAAAACATTTGACCCTTCAGAATTGAAGGTATGAGATTTTTTTTTTTTTTTTTAAATAGTAACTTTATTTTGTCTGTTAAGAATAACAAATATTGTGCTTGAGAAAGTAAGAAATCAGGACTTATAGGTATACATGTTTTTACAAGGAATGTCTTGTCATATTCCACAAGTATTGTAATCCGTGGATGCATGATATTTATTATTCTTTCGACACTTTCGATTTGTTATAGTAAGGAAGATGAAAACATCATTCATGTATAAGGTAAACGTTGTGCCTTTAATTCTTAGGAAAAGATATTTTGGAGAGCTTATATTGACAGAAAAAAAAACGACAATAGAAATTTTAAATGGAAAATGTTGGAACACAAAACAAAACTACAAAAAATAAATAAACGCAGGTTAATCTATTATAGATAAGCTATATTTAGTTCATCCCCTATGTAAAACAAAGCTAAAGTTGATTATGGCACTTTTATTAATAAGCAATATAAGTTTTTTTTTTTTTGTTTTTTTTTAAGAATCTTATATTGTATATTCTGACCAACTTTCTGGCAAACAGTATATCCATGTCAGTATTCTGTACAGATTGCGAGAAAAGATCTGAAATTTATTAAAAAAACAATTTTATCTTTCTATGTACTCCATAAATAATTTATATGATATCTTAAGCAAAAGTAGTTATTTAACTCTAAATATTATAAAACAAAGTCATTACAGGAGTCTGTCCTCATAATTTGTTTCTCTGCTTACTCCTTCTGCACAATCCAACTAATTTTGATTCGGTTTTCAATGTAATTGTTTGTTTTTTGTACGGGTCGAAAATTGTATATTGTAATGATGCGGGTAAAATAGACATTTTTGAGTCCTTTGGAATGTATACACCGGAAAAATCATTTCAAAAATTATAATAATAAAAATATCCGAATCGTTAGCGTGGTATATAGTCGGAATATAACGGGCCGAGGTTGTAAAGCTAAGACGGGAAGGCTATTTATAAAGCTGCCTATTAGGAACTGATGTATATCTCTTGGTTTATCCTCCTCGACTAACTACCTTATATTTTCATTAGCCCATAAGAAGTGAAGAGGATAAATGGGCGGATGGACCCTCCAATTGTTTTTACAAGATAGATATATGGGCTCCATATGTTAATCGGCCGTTATGGGCCTGGCACCCCCTGGGTCCTGGGCGATTTTAATTAAATATATTATGACTGGGGGTGGTTGGGAAAAAGACCTAGAGCCCTTGGACGCGGTGAGTGACATCGCAATAAGAGAAGAGGGAAGAGAGGCCGCAATGAACTGTGATTAATACTCGAGGGCAACCTTTCTAATTACCATTCTAACTCCCCCTCCCCTCCCCCAGTTAGTGGAGCTCTCCAATTTATTGGTTATCCTCCTCCCCTCCCCCCTTCCCTTCCCCTCCAACCCATTCTCTTATTCGCCCTCCTTGTTTACTGCTATCTCCGCTCTGGTTTATGCTTTAGCGAAATGAGGAAACAGTTCATGTCAGTGGATCTTTATTGATCAATACTATCTTGTATAAAAATTTGCATTTTAATATGTACATCTTATCAAAAATGTTGTATTTTCTTCCGAATTTGTATATAATTTTATCAAAAGAGAATAACTGATTGAGGCTTAAGCGAATCATGAACTTCTCTATTACCCATTAATACAGCTAGTTAAAGTGGCACCTTCCCTACACTCGCAGAAATAATTTCCTAGGATTATACCTTTACCATGCTATCAATTCCCAGCATCCATCCTAAAAAGATTAATGAATAGGTTTATAATATTTATGTACGACCTCTCCAGACAGTCACACGTCTCCCAATGGTATTCTGGTCAAAGGTTGCTCAATCCAGAAGAAAATACCTTCTTGGCATCTTCATATTCGAGCCAGAAAACCTTCCTATATCTTTGACCTCCTTACTCCGTGCTCTTTCGTGCTCACCCTAAATACAAGATCTCAACCTTCCGATCTATACCTACCCTCCCATAGAACAGCATCCTTTGATAAGTCCTTTATCATCAGTGCTATCACACTTTGGAACTCTTTACCCATCTCCTTCCGTATAGTGTCATCCAACACCAATTATTTATCCACCTCCTCAAAAATCTATCCTCCGCACATATGTGGTAAATATCGAATTTCATTATACATAAATAAACTCATTCGTTATTGTTAACTGTTTTTATTTTATATCTTTTATTTATATTAACATTAAAAAATTTAAATTTGTCTAAATTACTATGTAATGAAGCCAGACCTATTGGACTTCCTCTGTGCACTGTATATTATTCTTAGAGGACGTAATGTCCCAGAATAGAAATTATTTTTCATTCACTCCTTCACCCATAGTCTCTTTCAATTCAAATACTCAGTCCACTATGATGAAACAAGATCGCGCCATTCCGATCATTACGTTCCTACCCTCAAAACTAAAACGTTCAATCATTCCTTTATTATGCCCTCTATTACTCTCTGGAAGTCTGTCCCAACTCATATCCGCCATGCTGCTTCTCTATTCTCATTAAAATCCCAACTTTTCCAGAACCTTTTGTTTTCCCAAACTGACGCTCAACAGTTATGATATTTCAATTCTAGGTATAAAACTTTGAATGAAGAAAATAATTGTCTACTGCCTAAATGTATTTATTGTTTATCAATTAATTTATTTTTCATTTTGTTCAACACAATTGTCTCCAGATTTTTTATATTTTGTTGTATTTTATTTCTCCTTCCTTATTGTAAATAATGATCTAACTCGGCATTTATGTCTCAAAATTATCTCTAAAACATCTCTTTTTTTTTAACTTTTAATTTAACTAGTTTTACATTAACTTGGATATTTATTTTTATTTATTTATTTTTTTTTTATTTAATGATATTTGTATGATTTCGTAAGTTTATGTTGTTTTTTTATAAGGTTTGGCATATTATAAGTCACAGACACATTTTTTAATGTTAGCTATAAATGTAGCTCTAATACTCATTGCCTAAGATTCTGGAAGATTTTATTATTTCTAAATAAAAAAACTATACATTTAAATCACTATTTGGTTGATCTTTTTTTTAATTAGTGAATTATGCCCCTCTTATATTGTTACAATTGGCTCGAAACTAATTTAAGAGGATAAAGGGTACTTTGTTTTTTAATAATGCTACACAGCTCATCAGTTGAGGTTAAGGTAATGTCCAATAACTATTAAAATTAAACGATTTTTCTCTTATTGATCTACGATTTAAATTTCTATAACATAACTTTACCCATAGGTAAAGCTTCAAAAATGTTCTAATTGCTGATGATAAAATTTTAAAAAAAGAATCAGAATTATTATTCATTATTTATTGGATAGAGTACTCTTTTAGATTTAAGCTTAGAGTGAAAATTGTGTTCTTATGTGTTAAGATAAAAATATTGAGGATGTATAGTCGACTGTAGAAACTATTATAGGTGGAATAGTTAGAAATCAGTCATTTTTTGAAAAGTTTTTAATTTGTCAACGTTTCGGCTCAAGCTTGTGAGCCATCATCAGGGTATTACTGAGCCATGTCCAAGCATAAACTCGGCTCTATTATTTTATGCAGTTTATGCTAGGACATGGCTCATTAATGCCTTGATGATGGCTCTCAAGCTTGAGCCGAAACGTTGGCAAAATTAAAAACTTTTCAAAAAATGACTGATTTCTGACTATTCCACCTACAATAGTGAAGATAAAAATATTACCAATTCTGTCCAATTAGGTAATTTCTCAGTTGGCGACACTGCCAGCCAAAGGTGATTTAATAGAACTTTCTGAATATTGATTGTGTAACTGAGGGCCGAATGACATAATTCAGAGGGAGCTGTTAGAATCAAATAGATTCTAATTAATTAATTATTCGCTTATAAAAGGGACACCGAATCTCAATTGACACCGGCGGGGGAAAGGTTTAGTATTCACACCAGCTAGGAGGGTGTTAGCCGTAGACAAACCTCTTTAATAAACCTTTCACATAATTATAATTAAAATTTGCTAATTACCATGGAAGAACCGAAATTAATTAAAAAGTTTTTTTTGACATGAAGACCCTCCCTTGTGTCGAGGTTTTCTTTTTAATATATTTTGCAAGTCCACTGCTCATTAAAATTTTTAATAAAAACAAAACGGCGGCGATGTTATTGAGTAATTGTCTTTTAGTTGGACAAGTTATGAGGCTAACAAAATAATTTCTTTTTACTGTGTTCCCCTTAAGCCCGGCCATTAATTACATCTGTAGGAGTGAAGTGTATTGAGTCATTTCGCTTCATGGCTCTACAAATATATCTCTATAATTTTTTTATTAGCTTTCCACGGAATGTTTTAAGATTCCGCAATCTTGAAATTGGGATGGAATGGTGTTTTTTAAGATTTTTCTTTATTAAAATTAAAATAAATATTTTTATACCTGAAGTATTAAAGAAATTACCTTTTTTTTCTTTTCATCATTATTAAAATATCTAATAAATTTAAAAGATGTTAACGGTATGGAGAAAACGTTTAATATTACTATTATTTTATAATAAGTACTTTTAATTCTAATAAATTTTTTTTTAAATAATGTTTTGTTTTTCATTCATTAATTTATTCTTATATTAAACTCGCATGGTAATTATTGGACTTATTATCCAAGTTCCTTATCCGTTTTATGTAAGCGATTTACGTTCCCTCCAAAATCCGACATAAATTTTCCGAAGGAATTTTTACTATCATTAGAAACTCTTAGGGCCATTTTTCGGGTTTGAAACTGCGGTAAGGGTGTTATGATAGCCACTACACTCTAAGTTTGTCTATGAGTCGAGGCTAAAAATAAACTTATTAATGTTTAACATTATCTTTTAATATTTAATAGCCCTTTTTTGAAATTTTTCTTTTATTTAGCATTATAGGAGATTAAGATATCGTATTATCGAGGTACGTGTTCCTGCGCTTGTCCTGAGCGCTTCCTATTTGAGTCTTGATTTATATATATGAATATGATTTTTATATATATATATATATATATATATATATATATATATATATATATATATATATATATATATATATATATATATGAATACACGATATTTTTTAGGTTATGTTCTTCAATACTGGCTGTCCTAGAATAAAAAATATTTTTCATTTGATTATGGTAGGGATTCCAGCAAATCTCTCCATCAGTAATACACATCCCCTTTCCTTTGGTTTGGCATATCCTATTGGCCATTGCCTATTGGATCTGTAATTAAAGTAAGCCCCCTGGTCGACTCCCATCCGGACAAATCCACAGGCTCGTAGCGAAATCCCGAAGGGTGACAGGATCCGGAGAGAGGAGATGAATGGGCTGGAAGTGGTGAAGAAGCCGATGACCAGGAGGTGGCGCTGCCCTGTTCCGCGTCACCCTCTTCAGATTTATGCTCGTGTCCTGGGCTACCTGAGGTCCCTCTCCATATATTGCTCTGTCTCTTTCCTCTATCTATCACTTCTCTGCCAGTAACCGACTTTTTTCTATTTGTTTGTTTGTTTTTGTTTGCCTCTTTCTATTTATCAACGTTAGATTTACCTGTGTTTCGATTATAGTTTGACGATTGACGGCTTCAGATATGAATAAACAAATGATCGAAAAGTGAAATCGCTCAGAAAAAAAAAAAAAAGGGTCGTACTCACTAAAAATTCACTGTGTCGCTATAAAAATAGGTGTACTTTAACTGTTGATTTTAATAAACTTCCAAAATAGACGTTCTACCTTTGACACTTTTGTCCGATTATTTTTTTCCCATTTTTTATTTATCGAGGTTTGCTTTACCTGTGTTTCTTTTATAGTTGGACTATTTACGGCATTAGATAATTAACAAATGATAGAACAATGAAATTTCTTTTATAAAAAGATGATTGTTTCACTAAAAATAGGTGTTTAATTGTAATAATATATAATAATTTAATAACCTTAAAAGCAAATATATTACTCTTCTTCTTCTTCCAGTGGCGCGACAGGTCGTGTAGGCCCTGGGCCTCGCGGTGTAAACTCTTATTAAACTCACGTTTCACGATACAATTTTTAGTGTAGGGTCATCACTCCCTACGACTAATTTTGTGAGTGGTCACCCTTTGGCTGACGGGTCTCACATACCCGGGGGAGAGGTTTTGAGTGAATTCCCATTTTTTTACATCTTTATAAAAGCCCCGCCGGGACTGGGATTCGAACTCAGAACCTGTAGCATGAGAGACTAGCGCGCTAGACACTTAGCCTACGGGCTCCCCCATATCGTAATAAAAGCCTTTATTTCAAACTAAAATTGAATAAATGTGAGGTCATTTCCGAGGAATAAATATGGAGTAGAACATATTTTATTTTCGTAGTGACATTTGCAGCAAGTTTGTTGGATCTCTACTACAACTGCTTGTAGCTGTTTATTACTTCCGAGATTATAATACGTCGTCTGGGTAGGTCTCTAAGTATATGTTTATAAACAATATTGTGAACAACAATGTTAAATAATGATTTGAAAGTGGCAGTCGAAGAATAATGAGGGGTTTCAACAATTTTCAATTCACATCTACAAACTAAATGGCTTCTGAAAGTTTAGAAAACACTGATTCCAACTGATTTTTTTTTAATTGATTAATCAAATAAATATATTACACATAGGTATTTCAAAAAAATTGTAAAAATAAAATTTTCTTTTTGAAAGAAACTTGTACAGTAAGTCCAATAATTACCTTGCGAAATTAATATAAAAATAATTAATATCGGATCGAACTTCACTGTGTCACTGAAAAATAGACGTTTGATTGTTGTAATGTTATTGCTTTTAAAGCTTATCAGATCCCATCTACTGATTAAATTGAAAGGTTTGAATCCTTGTACAACACACTTTGACATTTGTTTGGTCATCAAAATTAAAAAATAACGTCCTAAGAAAGTACGAGAGAGGATCTTTAAACATAGTAATTTTCTATGACCAACGAAATACTGCAAGTCGGTAGAAGTCATATTTTTAGGAAACAAAAAATCTGTTCAATCGTTGGTTCTAGAAACGGTTTTTTATTAAGCTGATATATCGAATAATAAGTAGTTTGATTATTTGGCCTGATAAGATTTCCCACAATTTTTATTCTTGAAAATCGCATTATGTGTTATTATATTTTTGACCTAGCGTTTTGAGTGAGGAAACTAAGTAGGTCCCTTCTTGATATGAAGATTATGATGTCCAGTTTACCTTATACACATTTGGCCTCTCGAAAAATAGCTGAATTAGTAAGATATAAAAAAAAAAAAAAATTATAAATAGTGGTATTTATTAATTTTTTCAACCCCTGAGCCACATTTCTAAAGACCACATAGCACCTATTTATTACAATAATATTCTCTATATTTATTGTCTGCATCAATTTAACTTGAAGAGATCCTACAGTCCTTATGTATCTCTTTAATAACAACTCCTCATCATTAGAAAACGTAATGGAATACAAGATCTATTTTATTATTTGTTTCTTAATAGGTTTAAGGTGCGCAAAATTATTTTATTTTATTAATTTTTAATGTAATTTGTAAATATTAGGAATTTTCTTCAAGACAGGTCGCTAGGAATGAGTGTCCTTAAGGTTGTACTTGTTCATAAAAACTTCATCGGAGGGGTTTTCCGTCGACGAAGACGAGAATCACCTTGACAAACGTAGATGGTGCTAATTTTGAAAGACAAAAGGAGACAGTTAATTAGACTTGAAGAGAGAGAGGAGGACAGGAGAGGAGGGAGAGAGAAGATGTTTATAATAAATCCGCCTCCTCTAACCGTTCCTGACAAGAAAACAATTTCCCTAATGGCTGGAATGCTCTTTCCAAAACCCCACCACCACCACTCTCTCCCTATATTAGAAAACTTTCCGTTTCAGTTTTTTTTGTATTTATTTATCAAGAAAGATATCCGCTCCTGACCCTCTGTCTCAGCCGTTTTTTTGTCCTTCGAAATGCTATGTCATTTTTCGTCTAAAGAAATGATTTGCCATAAAAGCAATCAATGTCGAAATTGATGTGAAATTTCTCCTAGTAATTAGTCATAAAGTCTTGCAAGGTAACCCATAATAATTTCAAATAAATACACAACCGTAAAAATCATAATCAAACTTTAAATAGAATTACAAAAAGTATATAGTATCTTTAAATTAACTAATATTAGGTCAATGTACTATTTTAGGAATTTAAGTTGGGCAAAGGGTATTGAAAAAATTACAGAAAAAAAAATTAATTCAATAACTTAATATCCTTATTTTTTTAGAAATACATCGCTGTGGCTGTCAAGTTTTATTTTATATTATTTATCAATAATACAATTTTTACTTATCGAAAACTGAGACTTTTACAATATGAAAAAAAAAAAGTGTCCCTTGAAGTCTTGGATTTAATACAAATTTAAATTGTACTGTTCATGAAGGCTTTTACCCACTTTATAGAGGAAGGGTGTGCCACAGTGTATTCTTACTCCAGGGTTCCCTCTGGGCTAGTAAGATAAGATAAACCTTTATTTACACATATTTGCAATTTTGTTGATATTGAAGTTTATTATGTTTTATTTTAAATCCATTTTAATAGTTGATATACTAAAAAACGAAGCAATGAATAACCAAACATTGTATACAACTTTTTAAATAAAAAGTGAGATTTACTGATGTTTCAACCTCTCCTGAAGGAGGATTATCTTGATAGGTAACCAGCCGTACTCTCTGGGTTATCAGTTTTAAATTTCCTTGCATCTTGATTCCAAATATTTTCGGTTTCTGTTTTTCTGTCCCAAGATATCCCCTATTGCTTTTTTATTTTATCTGACCATCTCTTGAGTTGCCCTCCCAGCTTGCGTTTCTTTCCGAGAGATGTCCATTCGGTAACTGCCTTGCTCCACCTGGGATCTTTATTCGCATTAAATGCCCAGCCCATTCCATTTTAAGTTTTTTATACAATCCAAATCATCCCTCATCAAAGTGGCCTCCTCAGAGTATTATTTTTTATCCTATATTTATATTAACATTTGCATGCTCCTTTCCGCTATAGAGAGGAAAAGAGAGAGATGTGCCTGCTAGTACAGGATTTTTTAACTGAAACCCAAAGAACAGTATTATAGTGCTCTATTTGCACGTAACCCTTTCCTTCTCCCAATATATAAGACAAAACAATACAAAATAAGGGAATTATAGAAGCAAAATACATTAAATAAACCTGAAGATTTTTTTTAAAACTAATTAAGACCGCAATGTTTCCTATGTTGCTGACTCGGCCTCAACCAGTACCACTTCATCCATGACAAGCTCCATTCCTACTCTTACCCACTAGTTTCAATCCTTGCTTCCTCTACAATCTCTGATAATCCTCCGAGGCTTCTGAAAAGAAAATGGCCCAGAAACCTTACAGATTCGCATAATTTTTAGGGAGCTACCAGTGGGTAGTATCATGACAGTATATCTTTAATTCCATTTACTAGATGTATTTCATCATACAGTTAAATATAAAAAACTATATTTTTAAAAATTAATCAATAAGCTGACAATAATAAATTAGTGATTAGCATATGTATTTTTACATAGTTAGTAACTAATGAATGTTTTAAATGTTTTAAACAAACTAGAGTATTGTTGATTATATTTAATTTTATTTCCCCTGGTTCCCTTAGATTATAAGATTCTAGTACTCGTTTTTTAAAGATAGGACATTTAAACTCGAGTCGTTTAAATTAGTAAAATTTTATAATGACTATGTGATATCTAATTTTAAAAATTCTATTAAATATTTCACCAGTTGGACTGGATATATAACCTGAAGTATTTGTTTGTTTCTTCTAGTAGTGATGAATGTTAATTTATTTATTCGTCTCGGACTTTTCCTCTTCTTTATCCTGGAAGAGAACTGTCAGTAGATGTTTGTTCATTTATTTGTTACGCGGTTCAAAAAGAGGTAGCCGTTTGTTTCCACTGGATCCGAGATGGACGGCACGCCGTGATTTCAAAACTGCCCATTTCTATTTGCGTCCATTTGGCTAAGTCAATTGACGTCAAAGGAAAGCAGGTGCTCCCCCGCTGGCTTTGTGTTTACCTTCTTGATTGTTTTCCCCGCTCGCTCAATCCCATGTCATTCCTGCGGTTCCTCTTCTCAGTGGGCCGGGGTGCTTTGCAAGTCCCGCTTCAACTTCAGTATTCACTCGGATCTGAAAACATTCACAGACAACTTAATGATAACTAAGATTTATCATTATTACTTAAATCATAAATTTAGTATTACTTTATATTGTTTTTATTTTAATTAAGATTCAATATAACCTGTAAGTTAACATCAATAAAATTTATCGCCCGTTCTATGTTATAATTGTTCACTAAGTTAATTTTATAGACCTAACACCCAATCAATTTTAGTATACATACACACACGCTTGCACACACACACACACACCACACACACACACACACCACACACTCACTCACACAGATATATATATATTAAACCACCTGTACCTCTACAACCCATAAAGGGTCTTGGGCTCAGTACATATAGAGTTGTGCTGTATATCTAGGCCAGCAAAATGCATATTGCAAAGTGGATGTTCTGGTTTGCTGATTTTGGTGAGAAAGTTGGTTTAAAATCTCAGGTATATAAGCTTCTGACATATGAAAATACAGGTTTCTACAACCCTTCGTTTTTGAGCTAGACTTACCACACACATCTTTTTAGGTGACATCGTCGTTTGGTCTTAAGGGACCCTGTATACAATATTAGTCGACCGATAATAGGCCTAAATATTACATCTTATGAATGGTATTAGAAATGGTTTTGGGACTTTTTAATGTCACAAAAAACTTATTTTAATAAATCATTTGAATCCAGAATTTTTCACTTGTTAGAGAATATAGATTGACATTTAGTCCCAAATGTTTTAGCTGTTAAGGTTCTATCTACTAAGTATGTATTTGTATTTTTTTTACTACTTTGGTAATAAATCTATAGATTTTTAGTTAAATTAAAAGTTTGATTAACTAAGCCATATTTATTACATTTATTCAAATGCATCAGTGTTTTTAAGGATTGAAGGATCCTTGTATTTGAGGTTCCTCTAATGTGAATTTGAGCTAACGGTTTTTTTTTTTTTTTTTTCATGTGCAAAATATATGCAAATGTATGAGCTCCCGTCAATAAACTTTAGAAAAAACTTAGCCTTTAAGTTTAGGTAATGAAGTTTAAGCAACTTCAAAATGGATAACTGTAATATGAATATGAAAGTATTAAATGCTTCTAAGATCATAATGACCTTTATTGCTAACTATACTTGGATTCCTACTACAAATTTATTCTCTGATTGAGAGTCTTTTTATACACCTCATGACTGTAAGTTTCAAAATAAATTTGTATTTGTAGTGTCTGTCTTTTTCTTGTATTGGTGTAATTTCTTGTCGTCTCTACTTGATCGAACAGATTTGAATGCTTTCCAGTCACCTTACAAGGTGCAGAGGGTAAATGCAGCTTAAATCGGGATCATTGTGTTTGCCCGACAAGCCGAGTGTTTTGACAGTTTATTGTAAGGGCTCAATGAGAACTGCGAAGGGTTATCGGCTGGTTAATCAAGCGTTTGACCTAATTGGCTATATTAAATTCGATTCGCTAAATGGTGAAAGAGCAGGTAATGTAAGGGCGGATGGAGGAATGAATAGACAGGGCCGTTGCTAAGGGCTAAGGGGGTTAAGATAATGAAGTAGGATTTGGCCCGGAATGGAGGAAGTTTGACCCGTGGGCCCTTTGACCCTAAGACCTGGCTGGTAAACATTCGGCTCTCGGCTTTCAATGATGTGGCCTCTAATTACTGGCTTGTTGAATTATTAATTAGTTATACTGGTTTCCTCTTTGTGGGCCTCGCTGGATGTTGACTGATAGTAATTGGCAATTTCTCCCTCCCTCTGTCCTCTTCTCCTCTCCCGTATGAGAGGGTCAATTAGCAGAAGCACAGACTGTACACTGCTTGAAAGAGGTCTCTCCCGTATTAGCTATTCATTTTGTTTAGACTCAACGGTCAAACAGAAGTCACCATATGGCCAAGGAAGGAGAATTATATATGAGGAGCTACGGTCTTTCCTTTGTGTCGACGGGGACTTCCATCACAAATTAATTTATTCATAGAATGTCGAACCCCGTTTTGGGAGGCAAACGCCCCTTTTGAACCCCTTCCAGGAAATCACTTAAATTATTTAATTAAATATTCTTAATTAACTCCCGTCCATTATCTCTTTATACTAAAATCTGATTATTTCGGTTTTGTGGACCGCTTTCTACAGAAGCGCAATAATCACCGTTTAAAAATTTATACTGTTCTGGGTATATAAATAAATGCATTATCTCCATTTTTCTTTTTAAATCCGCGTATTATATAAATTGATCTATATATGGGGTTCACAAAATATTATTTCTCATAAAATTTATGCTAGTATTTTATTTTTACTATCCGGAAGAAATTACAGTATTTTATATCTCATTCATAAATATTTTATTAAAATGATAATGATTTATAAGCATTTCGGGACTTTCACTCATTTATTTTTATTTATTAAAAAATAAAATACACAATTTGGAAAGATAATGGTCTATTGCAGTGTTTCTCAACTAGTGGTCCCCGGACCCTATAATATTTAATTACCTTAACGTAAAATGTTTTTTAAACCTTGGTTTTAATAATAAACACATGTTCTACACGGACAAATTTAACATTACAAGTTATATTATTGCTTGTGTTTACTGACAGTTACCTATTACTGCACAATCACTATCATAGAATTGGCCATTTTCTAACATTTTAAAAATAATGAGCTTAAAGAACAGATGTGTTGCAGAAGATAATGAATAATATTTGATTTCTTTATGAGTATTTAAATAAATACCTTATTATATAAGTTTTGAATGTTAGGTTATTTTTTTTTTACCAATGTCATTTAACGCTATCGGACGAACTATTACTTCTTCTGTTAATTCAGCCGGGGGCGATTCTAGGGTATGGAGACCCTCCTTGGACTGACCCAGGCTCTTTAAAGAGGGTACCCAAATTTGGGGAAAAACCTGACGGCTGAGCGTGATCAAGGCCTAATTACCTCATTGCACTGCCGTTGGCCTAGAAACAGTACGAATCTCTATATGTACTGTGCCCGAGACCCTTCATGGGCTGTAGAGATTCCGTTTGTTTTTTCAGTTTTAAACTTTGCCTATCGAGGTTTGTTTAGGATGGGGATTTTTAAGAAGTACCTGGCTAAACACAGACTATGAACCACCATTTTACGTTCCTTATTAAGGACATCATAACAAAGTATTTAAAACTAGAAAAAATACTAGGATCATCTGCCATGTTTAACATAAAATATTCGGTAGTCAATGTTTCGTGGATTGAAGTAAACTCGTAGAGCCTGTCTTTTGTTTTGTTTTTTCATTTCTATTTGCCCGAGGAGACAGGTTCTGAAGTTCAGTAGAGGTATTTGACATGCACTGTGCGTAATATGGTGTAGCCCAGGAAAATCTAAATATATATCTAAAATTTTAGATGTATAGTCCTTTAAATTTTAGTCCTTACCATTGAATCATTTCAGTATGAAGGGGGTCGCGAAAAGTTTTTGTTGGGAACCACTGGTCTCTTGTATCTGTAAACTGTAAGAGGCGCATTGGGTATACTCTACCGCATCACTAATAACAATTATTCTCCTTTCTCAGTGTTATTAGTTATCGAGTTTTTAATTTTTATATATTTTCATTATTTTGAAATTTGACATATACCGTAGACAGATAACTACAGTAAATATAACCTGACTTAATTACTTTCTCATAAACGCGGTAAAAATCCCGCTTTGTAGTGGAGTCAGCCCAGTGGTAAGAATAACATGCTACTAATGTCCTTGCAGTGAAAGTAAAGTTATTAATGTGTTATGCCAACCGTCGGTCGAACAAAGTATATGTACTTTGAATAATGAACTTTTTTTTTTTTTAACTAGATTCATATTTATGTTTGTTAACAGATTACAGTTATTCTACTTTTATTTCGGTAAGCTATTTTCTTTCGTGAGTTGCTTCGCCTTTTGGTTTCCTAATCCCATTCCAACTATAATAGAAAACGTGAAGATATTTTTCTCCTAGCTATAGGATACGTATAGTTTCAATTAGCTAGCCGACAGGGCCGAAACACATTTGCGCAGCGGTAGTTGTTGGGACCCCTCCTATTCTGCTTAATTACTGGGAGCCAGTAAATTAGTCGAGTGTAAAAGCCTGATTTAGAAGGGACCGAATACTACTAGGGACAAATAGTCCCTCGTTAATGGAGCTTTAATTTGCATAATGTTAAATATAAAGATAGCATTTCCCTAACTATCTGAGATAACTGGTAGCGGGCTAGGGTACACAGTGCTGCTTCACTTTGCCCCCTTCTGTCGCTCCAACCATGTTGGATTTTGTTTGATATTTATAATTAACAATTAGCGGTATTACATATACCGATTATGCCTCATTATGTTTAACGTTATTTATTATTAAATATTTTATGTTACAATAAAAGGCGGAGTACATATGATCAGATAATATGCATTTTTATTTTCTCGAAACGATGCAATAGTTACTTTAATTTTTTAAGATTAGTAAATTTATTTGGACTTATTGAGATATGGGAGTCCAGAATTCTTCCCGCATCCAATCCTTTCAATCCAAAATCCTCCGACAAATCCTCGACGCTCCTTATTTTGTTACTAATAAACTCATCCATTGAGACCTGAATATCCCACTAGTTGCAGAAATTGCCCGAAAAAGATATACCTCCTTTTATTCCAAATTACCCGCCCATACGAATCCGCTTGTCCATATTCTCTCATCCGATAATCCTCCGAGGCGTCTGAGAAGACGGTGGCCTCGAGACCTGCTGATCAAATAAACATTGAAGTGCTACCGCTGGGTAGATTCTTCTCAAGACTTTTTAAAGCCAATTTTCTGTAAATAGTCCATTTACTTATTGTACTATGTAAATTTCAATAAAAGAATTAAAAAAATGATGAGATATATTGAGTCGATGCAAAATAAAGGGAGGTTTTTAATATTTGAAATACGTCATATTTTCACTATAACTATATGCATTTAATCAAAGTAATTATCGTCAGAATCAGTGCACTTTAGCCAACGTTCAACTAGCTTTCTTATTGTGATCGTGAAATGGGTAATTTTTATTAAGTGTCAAAATCATAAAACAGATTTTGATGCGGCGAATTCTTTGGCAGCCCTCCAATTGACGTGGCACACTCTTCGTCTACTTTTTTGCCTGACCATTTCCCTCTAAGTGGCTTATGTCGGTGGATTGGACCACGTCGAGTTATACCTCCATTTCTAGAGTGGTTTTTGGTTGGGTCTTCTTCCACTATTTATATCAGCTGGTAGTTGTCAACTGCAGAATGGCGGCCACGACCTTCCTTGCTTTATAAGTCGAAATCTCCACTACAAAACATCTGGAACCAACGCTGCACCTTGCGTTTGTTTATAGTCCTCTGATCCCACACTTCATTAATATTACGAGCAGTTTGCGCAGTCCTGAGTCCTGATTTAATATCGTAAAATTAATTTGATGAAAATCGCACTTTGAATCATCAATTTATAACCTTTTTAACACACTGAAAAAAACAACTTTACTAATAAAATTCATAGTGAAGGAGAGGGTATTAGATAAGGTTTACAATGATATATAAGAAATGAATGTTAGTATTTGATTCACTCAATTGATATTAAGATTTTGCTATGAAGGAAACATCCATTAATTTTGCATCAAGCTAGTCCTACTACTATAATTTATTCCCGTTTGAAACATCACAATTTATTTAAATTTTTTTTTTAGTTCTTTATTATTAAAGTTTCTCCAATGGCAAGCAATGAGAAATGCCCAAACAACACTACAATCATATTAACTTAAAACTTATGGTTCTAAATTAACTTCGTAATAATTTAGTTTGTCAAATTAAATTTTGAGCACCGTTACAACAGCAATAACTGATTTGTATATTGTCACTAATTACAAATTGCCGTTAAGCCTAATATGCAAAGGAACTCATTATTATTTTTAATTA
Organism: Piezodorus guildinii; assembly: GCA_023052935.1. Taxonomy (NCBI): domain Eukaryota; kingdom Metazoa; phylum Arthropoda; class Insecta; order Hemiptera; family Pentatomidae; genus Piezodorus; species Piezodorus guildinii. Next base: position 62,172,952 of record CM041292.1, read on the forward strand.
AACAAACGAAATTGCGAAATAATTATCACGCATGATTTGAAATTTTTAAAACCAACAGGTTACTAATTATTTTAAATGACAGATAAAAATAAATTACTTTGTAATTTGATTAAAAAACAATACCGATTAAATGCATATGCATTCATATGAAAATACTCTTTATTCCTATTTTTGTTAATTATTAAATAATTACGTTTGGAATCCGCAAGTATAAATTAAAATCTGATACATTGGTCTTCGATATATATTAATTATTAACGATAAATATTACAGTATTAATGACTCAAGTTATTTATATTTCGTCAGTTATAATAAAAGCTTGGCTATTTTTAATCAAATCGCAAAGCTTAACCATATTTTATACATGTTGGGTTCGTAAAATAATATTATGTATAATTATATTCGGAGTATTTTTTCGTGACATGTTTCTGGAATACAAGATTCTTCTTTTATTTTTTTACTTCTACTATGAATTATGTTTTAAACGGTTCGGTTATTTGTGCTATCCCTCACATCATTTCTCTTTATAGCCTTTTCAAACGAAGTCTGTTGATCCAATATGAGATAATAAAACAACTGATTGATTCAATTCATTAATTCAAGGTTCAAACAATTGTTATTATATTTAATTCATATATTTTCCTCTTTTCATTCTAGTCCCTTGTTTCGTTTTGCGAGGGTCACCGATTCTTTATTTATTTATTTATTTTTTTTTTTTTGTTATTTCATGGGCGTATACTTATTGCGAAGCAATTGTTACAAAGAACGTGTGGGTTTCTTTGCACACCCGGTGTCTTAGAAAGCTGATAGATGGCTTCCTATTGCTAATGTACCCTATTGAAATAAAGGTTTATTTTATTATTTTCTTTTTGCAAGATATAAATATTGAACTATTGTTAGATCAAACAGTTTTTAGATTTATACATATTAATTTATTGTATTTTTTTATTATTTCTGTTGCAATATTCGTTATTACGATAAATTTTAAAAAACTCTATACAGTTTTTATCCTGTATAATCTGCAACTATTGATTATTATTGTCCAAGGTGTTTTAATAAAATAATAGATTTATGTACGACTAAGATTATGAAATGCAATCATTATACAATGGTCGTTAAATTTTTTTTTACCTAAAATTAGTATTATATATATATTTTTTTTAATTGATAAACCATTAATACTATATATTTATGAATAGCTCTTTGAAAATAAAAGTGATAAACATAAAAATGAATTTTAATTTTAAAAATAACAAATTTTATTGAATAAGTTTCGTAATTAATTATAAACTTTAACCTATCTTAATGGAAATATATCCTAAGTGAGAAACCTTTCCTTAGTTATTTGTCTTTAGACATGCGGATATATTTCCGATATATAGAAAAACGTTAATATGTCAGTTTTCTGATTAAATTTGGAAAATTTAAAAAGAAACACACACACACACAATTTATATATATATTTCCTTCCTTCCTATCTATCTATTAGTTAAAGAAATTAATTGGTTCTATTAATCAGATTATTAATGTTGCCAATATGATATTTCCTCTTGTAATAGGAACATATTTATTTTTCCTATTAATTTATAAAAGAACACTTTACACCTCGTTTACTTTCAGATCCAACGATTCTGCCTCTTATTAGAATACAAAATAAGTCAAGAATACAAATTCACGATGCACGTTTATCTTTAAACATTTTTATTCACAGATTAACATTTTTTTAAGAAATGTAAATTATATTGTATGAATCCTCGTAATAAAACACTTCAATAGATTTTTTAGAACTTTTTAGTCAACAATAAAAGTTATATTTATAAAATTGAAAAATAATAATAAAAAAAAAAACAACAACAAGAAATTGTTATTGTGATGAGTATATATATTTGACAGATGTTTTGCTGCCACCTTGGAAAAGAATTCCGGATAAATAAGTTGGAAAAAAATACTTGTTTTAAATGTTTTAGCAAGACCTCTCTTTATACTCCAGAACTGTTGTCATGCATTTCTTTCAATCTAGGTTCTTGTAGAACTTTTGAGAATACTGATAAAATAACTATATGTATTAATATATCCATTAATAAAACAACTGTTAAAAAAAAAAAAAAGCTGCTTCTTGACAGTAATTTTGGATAAAAAGTAGTTATAATTAAACAAAATAATTTTATTATTATTATATGTTTTTTACTTTGCTTTTCGTTTGTATGTTTATTTTTATATTTGTTTTTCAGAATATAGGAAAATAAATTGCCATTATGTTTACTTATGTCATTATATCCACTACCTCATGACAAAGTGTATTACAAAAGAAAAGTTTGAACACAATCTTATTAAAAAATAATTAAGTTAAGTAAAACTTAAGGAAACTTTAGTAAAACGATTTACAATATTATTGAGAGATATTATACCTAGATAACATATCTCTTCTGAGATATATCGCTATGACCTCTAGATACTGACAGTTGGTGGCTCTATTGCAGGTTGTTCGGTTCGACGGGAGCTTGTTCAGGATGCGGGCAGACCATCCCTGCCTCCGAGTTCGTCATGAGGGCGGCCCCACACCACGTATTCCACCTCAAGTGCTTTGCCTGCTCCAAGTGCGGATCCCAGCTTGTACCAGGCGACAGGTAACACACATTTCCCTTCAACCTCTCCTACCAACCAATTTAGTCTCACCTGTTATATACGAGATTGCTATTGTATCTTGTATCTATATTCTCTGAATCCATATTTAATTATCAAGCAATTTATTCTCATTCAACAGTTTATATTTTTTTGTTCTAGAACTTTTCATTTTATTTAAGAGTAATAAAGTAAACAAAAAGTAAATAATAATAATAATGAGCACAATTGAGACGTTAAAAAAGTACTAATATACATTTTTTAAGGAATTGTTATTTGACATAGTAAAATTATTCGGAAGAAACATATATTTATGATAAATATATGGTTCTTAAATCTTCCTCAAAATCTTATTTTTACATCAGTAACATTTAGGAGTCTACGTTTTGGGGACCTTCCCCATCTTCATTACTAATACATGAACAAATTATCATTTGTTATTACACAAAAAATAATTGTCTATATACTAATTAAAACAAATAGCAATGTAACATAAAAGTCCATTTACCTGACAGCAAAGTATGAGTTTAGTAGATATCCATTTTATTTAAAATTTAGACCATAATACATAAGATAAAAGTTATTAAAATAAAAAATAAATAACAATGGGAACAACCTATCATAACCAAAATATTATTTGGCCTCTAATGGATAAGGACCATCCTATTACTATAATCATATTATTTCTAATATAGTATTAAAATATAGGTCAATAAAGCGAGGTTTATAATTTTAATTTTTTTATTGCAATGGTATAATGACAAGTGAGGTGTTTTGAATCTGTTTTAAAATTGATTATTATAATATATTTTCTATTTTTTTAAAATCAAAATTATTTATTTCTATTTCTAAAATTGTAGGTTTTTAAAAATCGAATTTGTGAATAAACTGTATTCTAGTATACTGTATTTCTACTTACAGCCATGTTTGTATCGCTCATGTTTTCTTTCACAGTATTTTATCCTATCTAGACATGATATTTTTACTAGTACATTAAATTAAAATATGGATAATTTAGCAAGAGTTTAAAATTGTATTTATAATAATGAAAATATATCCAAACGATATATAAGGGATACTCACTACGTTTGCTATAGCATGCTATTTGTGTTTATTTTGCTAAACCCGTCGAGTTTCTACAGTTATTTCCTGTATAAAATTGATGGGTTTAGCACAATAACACAAAAAATATGCTATAGCAAACGTAGTGAGTACCCCTATAATTATAATTTTCTATAAGTACATGCGTCTATCTGTGCTATACAAGCTTAATTAATTAATTGTTACATAACTTTTATCATTTGTTATGGAAATTATCTGATTATGACAGCAATATTTATTTGTCGAAAATATTCTATGGTTGGGGAACTAAATCCCCTAATTTATTATATCATATATGCACTCACAGCGGAATCACCGATAAACACAATTATTAAATTGAATTATATTCAAAATTTGAGAATTTTGTATTTACTGATTAATTACTAGAATTTAAAAAGCAAATAAATTTACAACACAATTATTTTCATATTGTTCAAGATAATGTTTTAACTTACTTTTAAATAATTCATATTTCATATATCTTTATTGTAAATATACCATCATCCCTTGCGATCTTTTAAACTACAGCGCAGCAGAGTGTTTTTTTAAAGGTTTTTTTTTTCTTTTGTTTAATTTCTTTTAACGTTTCTCGTTTTTATTAGCAATAAAATTGGATAAATATAAACTATGGAATGATTTTATGACATATTAGGGAAGAATAAAGGCGTTGCAAGAAAGGCTGAATTACAATAAATAATGAATTACAAAATTTATTTCATTTGTATTGAGGATGTATAGTCGACTGTAGAAACTATTATAGGTGGAATAGTCAGGAATCAGTCATTTTTTGAAAAGTTTTTTCCTGATTATTTCATTTGAATTCAATAATTAAGATTATATCAAATTAAAATATTTTGCGACTTTTTATATGCATTCTAATTATGATTTTTACAAGTAATCTCATACTGTGTCCATATACATAGTTTTCTGAAATAAAGAAAAACTGTATGGAATTTCGAAATAGTTTAGGACCTATAATGTTCTTTTTAGCCATTAATCTAAATCTCCCACCATACGCAATCAAAAGCCGCATGGACATCTTCGCAGAGAGCGACAGTATTACTTTTCGTGGAAGAAAGTTATATTTTTAATTATTGATAATAAAATTGGTTTAGGTACTACATGGCCGGCGGGAGCCTGGTGTGCGAGCAGGACTGGCACAAGCTGGTCAAATCCCCGGCCCCCCAAGCACCGCCTGTCAGGAAGGGAAAGGTCGGGAGGCCTCGGCGGAGCAGGGACTGAGCACACGGTATGTCATCCATGAAACCACTTTATCATACATGTACAATAATATATACTGTATAATATATATAATAATATTATGATACATATATAATCATATGTGTTATTTTTGATGAATACCAGTTTTTATGGTGTTTTTTTTTACTGGAAGCAATTAATTCGGAAGGTAAAGGGTAGTAGTTAATTCATAGTCATAGGTTACAATTTTCAGCTATTGAAGAGGTTTGTCACTATTCAAATTTCTCTGTTAACTACCATGAGTTTATCAAATTAAACAAAAATATATGTTGAGTGAAAATTCATGATTCTTTTAGAAAATCAAAAAAGAAAAAAAAAACTGTACCTTTAAATTTAAAGGATCTTCGGCTCCGTACATTTTGAGAATCGTATTGTTTCTAGACCAACAGATGCCAGGTTTCTCTTCCCCACAGTTTTAGAAACCCACTTTTAGAAGCTGGGTGTACCCTAGGAGTATCTCTATACCCCAAGGTTGATATAACAGAACAATTAATATTCAACCACCGCCGGGATTCGCACGCGGGACTTGAAGAACAATAGAATTTGCTTTATCCACAATATGCCGCTCCCTTTCTTCTAGATGATAACTTTTACCTAATCGATTGATTTCAGGATACAAATTCTTAAATACATAGGAACAATGTATGAAAACACAATGCTTTCGTAAACATTTACTCATTTTGCTAATAAATATTAGGAATTGTTCCATCAAAACTTACTTAGCTCTATTCACCCATTATTATTGGTCTTGATTTTAAGTGGACATTATTTCGCCTTAAAAAATAAATAGATAAAAAAATATATACCTTAAGTTGTCCGATATTAAAATCAGTCTTTTGTTAGGTAGTGAGTATTAGATATTCTAGCAGTTTGAAGTAGTTGCAATTATTGTCTCGAGTGTTTTCCTCCACTACTCTCTATCCAAAAATTTTGTTTTCTAGTTTTATTGAAACACACTTCTTAGGTTCTTCTGTCAACGTTACCTCGTCTTCTCTTCTGTCCTGAAAAGAATTCTCTTGTGACCATGACCATCGTTCTTTAGGATCTAGATTCGCTGAACAGAAATAAAGAACAAGAATGAATATAGCATATATAGGATTCTAGACGGGTATCAGTTGGGATGGAGTGATGGAGATGGCTCACATTATTAAATCCATTAACCGGAATACTGGTTTATTTTCTCCCCCCTCAGAGCCGTCATTTATATTAATCATTTAGCAGAGCGGCTAATGGCGGGGCGGCGGGAGAGCGGTGCAAACACAGCGGCCTTAACTCACCGTACCGCCTCATACCCAATTAGCTAAATATTAATTTTGAAATTTACCAATTAACCGATCGATACTTCGGGGTTCGGCTTCTAATTTCCGTGGGTTTGGGTGGAATAATGCCCACTCTCTACCCGCAAAATGGGTAAACGTTTACGAATCTCTACTACAGATTTGAAATAACGTCAAGTTTTAATGTTTTAACAAGAATCGTTAAAACATTAAACTGCATCTAATTCAGTAAAAGAGATCCCAGATTCCTTCCTCTATTTTTCCTATACTCAACTCCAAATCTCATGAGGCTTAAAAAAAAATGCTTTAACAACGTTATATACAGTAAACTTATTCCTTCTGGAACACCTCAACGGCGGCAAAACATTTTTAAAACTTTAACACTATTTTTAGTTTTGTAAGTCCAATACAAACTAAAAGGTGAGGAACATCACCTGTTAATAAATTATCAATTGAGTAAATATTAGAAATTATTATAATGACAGAGTTCTTTAAAATGCCTATTAAATAATAAAATATTAGTCCATTTACTTATTGTATTAATTATAAGTACAGTTGTAAATATCAATAAGATGTTTAATAAAAATAAATTTAAAAAACAACAAAAAAAACTGAAAATCTTCAGTGAGAACTCAGGTATTAAGAAAATAAAATAACGAACTATGTAAAAATAAAAAAAATAAAATAAAGATTTTAAATTTAAATAATATTTTTCTTTTTTTTTTTTTTAAATCGAAACTTAAGTAGTTAGTTGGTTCATCACCGATGATTCTTAGAAACTTTATTCTATGAGTATTTCAATGGCGCTTGTATAATGAAATTCATTAAAAAAAAAAAAAAAAAACAGATGACAGCATGATTTCAGGTTTTATTGTGCTTAAAAAAAAAACATTCCCAATGTGGTGTATACGATTAATATGACATAGAAAAGAGCTAAAAAGAATACGGTATTGAAGCAAATAATAATAATTTTTAAAAACGGCCACAGTACTCGAAAATACGTATAGAGACGGCCCATGGGCACTTAATATCTAAGGATTTGCCCCCAAGATGTCAACATTGTAGGGAACCCTAAAAATTACTCACATTTTCGAAGAATGTCCCTTCTACACAAGAAAATTGAACCAAAGGGGAATACCACTCAATGTCGCGGTCGCTTTGGGGAACGATATAAATAGAATTGAATTGATGTGCTTTCACACTTAAATGGACTTTTACAAGCAGATTTGAAAATTTTATTTTACTATTATCATTATTATTTTTAAAATGATTATAATTATTATTATTTTATTTTATTTGATAAATTAATTAATTTATTTTTAACTTTATTTATATATATTTTTTTTATTGAATTTATTTGTTGTTATTTGTTTTTAAGTAAAATTATTGTACATTGTTTAACCTAAAATTGATTTCTAAAAATGAGTGTCTGGCACTCCGATGACCGAGATGTTTTGTGCCAATAAAATATAGCAACCAACCAACCAACGTATAGAGACTATTATAAAAAATATATATTCGCATTAACATTTGTGGCGTGTGCTCATCTCTCCTTCCTTTTTCTTTACTGTTGTTATTTCGTTAGACCTTTTTTACAAGGGAATTAGGCCCCATTTCACATTAAATATATTTGAATTTACTATTACTTATATTTTTTTTTTATTGAGTAATATTACAATCTCTCCTAATTTGGACATTAAGTAAAGGGATGAAATACTACATTCATACAATATTTACACAACAATAAAACTATAAAATAAGAATAAAATATATATACAATAGAAAATAAATAAAATGTATACAAATTCTAGAAATCTAGGTATCACTCATAACTATATTACACGTCATACGAAAATCTAGCCAGTGCTAGAACTCCAATGTACATATTTACAAGAGGTTTTGAGGCCACTGCCGTTTCAACCTTCTAGCAGGATGGTAAAGGTGTGGATAAGGTTCTGATGGAATTCGGAGAATTTTGATGGAATAAGGTCTAAAATAAATGTAATATTAAGGTCGTGGTTTAAGGTATGATTGGTGACATAATACGGGACATTAACTATTGTTCGGAGGACTTTGGATTGAAAGGATTGAATGCGTTTGATGTTAGAAATTTTGCCTGTCCCACATAGTTCAAGTCCGTAGATCCAGACAGGTATTACATATAATTAGATCATTTGAATATATTTATTATACATTTACCTGCTATTTTATTTTGTCTCCCCAACCTATAAATCTGTCCTTAAACATGGCGGATTAGGTGCTATAGTTTCTGTTAATATAAGACAATTTTACTTCATTGAGATTATTTGAGAAGTATTCAATAATTATTTATTTGTAGGTTTTTTTTTTTTTTTTTTTGAAAGGATACTTGTGAGAGTAAAATTTTTACAGTGATGTGCAGTGGATTAGAGATTTAAAAATAAAAAACTGACTATAATGGAATATGGAAATGAAGTAGTATAGAATATGGAATTAAGAATTATAATAGCCATTCGAAGCATCATTTGTGGCTTTAAAAAAAAACACTTGATGAGATGAGATTTCACGCTCTGCTTTTCAAGTCAATTCACTATTTTTTTCTAGATTAATTAATTACCGGAATCATTTAGAAGGAAGAGGAAACGTGTATAAAAAACTGCGTCAGAAAAAGAGATTCCATGAGAAGACACTTAAGCTTAGGGAAGGGAATAAAGAAACGGATCCGACGCGTTAGCCGCCGCCAAACCGTCCGCTGGCTAAAAACATTTCCGCTAAGAGGTGGGAGCCATTAAGAGAAAAATCCTAATTAATTCATTGAGACATCTCTGAGGGCTCTTAATTAAGATAGCGCCCGTCTCTTCCGCAGAATAAAAACTGTTCTCTCCTATTAGCTCCCGCTGTTTGCAGAGTCGGTCCGGATTCCGCTACCTTCTCCCCTCCGGGATATTTTTATTTGACTTTTGTTTAAGTTGTCTTCAGGGTATTTAAGATGTCTCATCTCAGCTACCTGTTAAATCATGGCTTTACGGGGTTTTGTAGTACCTAATTTGAATTCATCCTCTTATTGAAACAACAACATATGAGTACTCACAGTCTTAGTTCACATGTTAAAAGATTAAAAACAAAACAAAACGTGTACCTCGACTTCCCTTGAAATGTCTTGGGCTCAGTACATATAGATATTCGTCCAGGTATTTCCCTCATTTGGGTACCTACTTTAAAGAGCCTGGGTCTGCCCCAGCAGGATCTCCATAGCCTAGGGTCGCACCCCGGCTAAATTAACAGAATAAATAATCTTCTGTCGTAGTCGGGATTCGAACCCAGGACCCAGAGAACAGTAGACTAGTTAGTGCTCTATCCACTAGATCACGCCGCTCCCTATGTTGAAATAAAGCGATACTATATTCTCTTGAGTGAACCAGTGTATAAAATCGTATGTTAGTATAAAAAAAAAAGTATTGCATCATTCTGTCACATCACCCTGTCTTATTTCTTAATTAAAATATAGGATTCGTTAATAGTTGGGAAATTGTGCAAATTTATGCTAGTAAAGATTAGATATGATAGTATTTTAGTCCAAATGTTCAATGGTTGGGTAAAATTATTTAAAATATGGTATTGAAAAGAATGAATAAGGGTTATAGAAGGGTGTAATGAGTTTATTTAAAAAAATACATTGACTGAATTAATTAGTGAAGATTTTAAAATAAAAGAATAAAATGCCTTAATGATTAAGTAATCTGTATGAATATTAAATATAAAAGGTATGAACAAAAAAAAAAAAAAAAATAGAACAGAATTTCAATATATTAAAAAATGCAGATGTAAATATAATACGGTTGTTGTTAAAGAAGTATTATTAGAGCAATATTTAATCATTGGAAACAGATAGTATTTTTAGCCTGTAATCACTCTTCCTATTAGTCATTCCGGTACAAAACTATAGTATTTATAGTTTTATAAAATTAAAATAATGCCCCGCCGCCAAATATTTTACTATTGCTAAAAAACATAAATGTGATTTCCTCATATCTATAAATTTTTATGGGTTACTAATTTAAAAGTGTCCGAAATCGAAATAAAAAAATATATAAATGATCCGAATACCGTCACTAAACGTGATAATTAATTAGAATTCAGTCGTGCAATAAATGCTTAAAATTCGAGTTAACCCGATTGTCGCTTTAGCATATTTAAAATTACACATTCTCGTTTACAGTAATCCACCAGGACAGCCGCCGAGGCTGTTACAGAATGGATACTTGCGTTGGAGCGGGTATGATTAGATAAAATCCCTTTGTAATTCGAATCAGATCAAACGGGTCACATTTTACAGATCCCAGGGCTCAGGCTTGAGTAATTGCATGTAATAATAAAGTGCCAGTGGCTTTTAACATAATTGATGATCTTTTTGGCCAGGAGCTGACAGGACCCGGGCCCCATTAACGATTTACCCGTTTCCAGTCAATCGTGTCGTTTAATCCCGGCCCGCTCTCCGTGTGTCTGTCAACGGCAAACATTTCATGATACCTCACTTTTTGTCCTGTTAGCTGTACTCACCTTTAGTACCGTCACGGTTTTATTGTATTATTGATCTCTTCGATGCCAATTAACAGAGACCTGTAATAGCTCCTTTTAGGATGCACTCTGTCATATGAAAAATGTGTCCTTGCAACAACCTAATCATATGCTTGGAATATTTAGTTGTATGTACTTCGAGAAAAATATGCTTTTACTTAGTTCAGAAGAAAGCGTCTTTATGTATTATTTAATTTACTCCCTAATCCCTTGAAGAAAATTGTTTTTAATTTCCTGAAATTCCATATCTACACCTAAGAATTATGTACATTTTTTTGTTGTAAAAACTTTGATAATATTTCATGAGATGGTCCCTAAATCCGTTGGGATATTTATTCAGATACTTATACATCCTCTTCTGGTTGGGTTAGGTATTCCAAATTTATTTTATCGATTACTTTAGTGTTGAAAGTTATCTTTCAAGGGTTTCTTTTTCTATCTACAGTCATCCACGGTTTTTCGTCTTTTTCATAGTAATTAAATTTTCTTGACGTAATGGTGAAAAACAATCTTAGACAAGTATCAGCGAAGGTTTAGCATATTTAACACGTTCACGCCGGGGAGAATATCTACGTTTTTTTGGCGAGAGAGTTACAAGTTCGAACGCGTTTAATGCGAGATCACAACAGTTCCAGGCAGCGAATGCACTATACCCCACGGAACAGTCAAGTGAAACCCCCTGTGGGACACGCCGACGTAATTTTAATTTTTTAATATTAATATTACCTTTAAGATTTCATTCTTATTTTCCCCGAAATGCCTATTGCACTTGTACCCAAGTCAGCTGGAAAAAGTCCCTTTGGAGGATGAGCCCACGAAATGAAATTTTCGTACTTACCACAGAGCAGTTATCGGGACTTAACTTGATTTACGTCATAATACAAATAGTTACCTAATATTACTTCTACTGTAGTTCAATATTCTCTGGAAAGTTAATTTAATATTTTTAAACTAGCTTGAACTGTATCTTTTCTGACTATTGTCGAATTTAATTTCCTTTTTCCATTGTTTATCCATCTTCTGGTTCATGAATTTTTCTAGGTTGCCTGAGCCATTAAGGATGGTGAAATATTCAAGTTTTTTTAAAGCTAAGTCAAGAATAAAAGAAAAAAGTGAATAACGGATACATATTAAAAAATGAAGCTTAAAATCTGTTCTCTAAAATCAGACTTCTCGCTTATAATTTATAATGGATTTGGTTCACGATTCATTGTTCATTAAATTAAATCGTTAATAATTCACTAATTGGAATAATTTATTTTTCATCCGAAAAACAAAAGGAATACATGAGTATTTGATGTTTCATATAAATCTAATTATATAAACGTACTTCTATTCTTATAAAACATATATGGCAAATCTAAATAAAGTAATCTTGTTTTTAAAATTAATTATTGTCATAATTAGATTTCACCCATTATCGACTAGAGTTACAGTTCCTGTTTGACGGATTTATCATAAATACTTCATCAATTTAATCATCAAAAGTATATGTTGTGGTTAAGTAACATTTTATTAATATTTCTTTTGTGCTTTGGGGAATAGCAACTGGTCATAAAATAATAAAATTAACTATATTGATTGATGTTATTTATTCAAATAGAAGATCACTAATATATCGGTAGTACTTATTTTCAGCATTAAGAGGATATAAATAAAGGTGGTCCTAAAATTTTAGTTTTCTTATAATTTTATTGCCGTTGCCCTAGAAAAAGAACGATCATTAGTAAGTATTGAAACAAAAAAAAAAAAAACATAGTAGTAATATGGGTGGTAAAGGTTAACAAAAAATATATTTTATAAATTTAATACAATACTGATCATAAGGTCATCATTATTTCTTTTCCATTTACGAAGTTTAATCTCTCTTCTTTGATAGCTGTGGCTGTCAATCCTTTAATTAGTTAATTTCTTACTTAAGGGAGTTATCCGAGATGGTACAAGATACTAGAGATTATTGCCTATAATTGAGAATCCTGTTGTAACGCTGACATGAACAGCTGTTTATATGAAAAACCCGACGAAGATGGGACCGCGAGACAGAGGCCTACACCGAGAGCTAGGCCGCAACCTGTTGCTCCCGCAAAAATGAAAACAGGCCTGTTATTGGATTATCCTGCCTGGTGGAGGAAGTGGTCGTATTATCCCCTGTCTTCTCTACTTGGTACTTGGAATTATATTTTCCTAACTTTATTATTTACAGGTGCTTAGCTCTTTAAGTTATTTAGTCTGATGTATCTTCCATGTTGTATAGGACCATAGTTCCTTCAGTGAAATTTTGAACAGCTGGATGCCCCAAATGCTATCGAATAATGATTTCTATTCATAGACATATACAACTATTTTATTTTTTATAAATAAAAATGTATCAGACCTATCATGAAGATGATGACATGAATGAATTGCAGAAAAACTATCCATTGATGCAATAGCAGTTTCGAGCGATTCTATTTATTTTAAGTTTTCAAGGGAATCTTGATTTAAATGTTGAGAACAGAATAGTTGCTAGTTTAAAACCTAATAGTTGACATAGGATTATTCTAGTTTCGGGCCAAAAATGAGCCATGGAAAATTCTGGTCATGGATTACAAGGATTCGGTGGTTTTGTGTAGTCTCGAAGTTAAATCTGTAAATTGAATAATGCTGTATTGAATTTAAAGTATAATAGAACCTTAAAGCGTTTTCAATAAAGCTGGTAATTCACTTTACTGTAGATCGTCTCAGTCAAGGCTTATTAAAAATACAGTGAACTCTATCTTTGGCGTTGACCTACACCAATCGTTTTAGTAGCGGCGGTAGGAAGACTTTTCTATGGAAAACACACACGCACACAGATATATATATATCAAAGTACTTGGAGATCGACATTATGAATATAGCTCATCTTTTTTGGTCGTTTATTTTTTTTTAGTGTTGATTTTCAAAAATTCTCTTGGATGTGTTATTTTTGTCAGCTTGCCTTGGCCCTTCTTCGAAATATGTTTGCAGCTGCCCATTTCTGTATACATTCACTCTGATATAGTTAATCATTATATCCCATCAATCATTATATCCCAAGAAAAATTCTATTTCTACTCTAATGCACTTGTTTCCATCCTTTCTTCATCTTCAATTCATGATAGTCCTCCGAGACGTCTGAAAAACATGGCCCTGAGACCTTCTAATTTAGAATATTTTTAAAGTGCTTCCAATGGGTAATGTCTCTACATGTATTTTATGTCAGTTTACTATACGTCCATCTCATTCACTTGATTTATTTTAATAAAGGTGTATAAATATCAATAAATATTTTTAAATAAAAAAATAAATATAATTACTCTACTTTTGTTGCTTTCAATCGGTTGGATTCAATCCTCCAGCCTATATTTAATTCGTTCTTTCACCACTTTTTCCTTTCTTTTGTTTTCCCAAATTATTATTGTTCTGCGTACGTGATTTCTGTTAAGTTTTGTAAAGCTTGAAATACAGATATAAAACATTTCCTTATAATGCTTATCCGAAACTTTCTTCATCCACAGCAATAAAAGATACCCTCAATACTACCTGTCAATTTCGCTTTACTGCTTGCTGTATAATTGAAATAAGTCTTAATTTTCGTTTCTACTTTTTCTGTCCCGATGTTATTTGTCGAAGTGATTGCCGCCGGGAGTTAATTTGTTTTTGAAGAGGCAGCCGTCTGGATTATTGCCACAAGATTTGGTATAACTTTTATAAACCTGTTTCGGCGCCAGACCCCTTCTTCGTTTTACGATTAAGGCAGAGCCCTCTTCTGGGTTTTTCTTGTACCAGGAGGATCCTTGGAGCGGTAATCGCCGGAAGCGACGAGGACTTTGATGCCTTCCTCAATTTCGATTCGTCATGTTTTTTTTCCCTACTTTTACCTTTTCATTAATTTAATTCAATGGAATCTTTTTTATTATTATTTTTTTTCATATATTTTTCATTTAAAATCTTCATAAAAATCCCCCTTTTACTGTTTAATTTAACGCTTCTATATCTCAGTTATTCGTTCCTTGATAGTTTTTCTTCTGTCGAATAATAAGCGGTAGTTTGTGAAGTTGCCTCCGGTTTTTATTGCTGTTTATGAAACGAAACTTTTTCAATCACTATATTGAGATTCAGAACTCTCAACTTTTTTTTATTTTTTCTCATTTAAAGGTATTGTTTCATAAAAACAAATTTTCATTAGTCTCCCGCTATGCTTCAGTCAGTTTTAATTATGCCATCACTGAAGTTTTGCTTCAAAATCATTAATTTTTATGTGTGTCCTTCAGATGGTCTAAAGACGATACTTTTAAACTTATTATTAAACAGCGTTACAAGAGCTGATGATGTTATGTATTTTAATGTTTTTTTTTCATAATTTTTACAATACATGATAAACATACAAATCTATTTATTAGAATATAATAGAATAAATTTATTGGTTTTTGGAGTATTCACCATACAAATAGAGCCTGGCTAAGCTATCCACCATACATTTCGTAATTTATAAACATATATTGAAAAAGTTAAATTTACAGTTTTTTGAGATAAAATAAAAATACATCTGTTTTTAAAATAAAAAATGAAAATACATCTGTTTAAGGCCGTTTGTATTGAAATTTTACATTACGTTCATTAAGTTCGGATAGGCTGGTTACTATAATGTATTGTAGAATATAATTTGGCATTACATTTCATTAGTTTATAAATTTATTTATTATGATTACTGAAGAATAGAGAAATAGTTGGGTAATATGAATTTAAAATAGTAAACGAATGCTAAAATATAGAATTTAAGTAATATAATATACATTAGTCCAAAAGTACATTAGTAATAATAATTATTCAGTATGTGATAATCAAGAGAGTGAATTATTACAAAATTATGTAATAACTTTGTTTAAATAATACCTTTCTTGATTATTGTCGTTCTCACAATAAAGCAAGAAAATGTATTAAAACGATTGTCTTTAAATATAAATCAGGAAGTCATGTATGCAAATAGAAATTTAATATATTAAAAAGATATAGATACAAATAGTAATTAAATATTTTTACCCTTGTTTTAATATTTAATAACTCTAATGAATAAATGTTCTGTTCTAAAAAGAGAATGATTCTACATTAATTTGTTCTAATATATTATACTCTTCATAATATTAGTAATAATGCACTAATTTCAGATAAGCTTAGTTTTCCTTCCTTATTTTTAAATAAACAAATGTAATAGTTTAAAATAATAAATAAATAAAAAAGTATAATAAAGCACTCCTCTATAATAAATGAATGATCTTAGGATTAATACTTAGTAAGGAACGTACTATTTCTAGGCCAACATTTGTGCAAGGAGGCGTTTTGGTCTATAATACTTACCCATCAGCTGTTTTCTTTGATTAAAGGTACATGGGAGCTACATCGATTCACGTTTTATATAATAGAATAAATAATTATTTTCCATAGTCAAGAGATTATTATGGCTATGTCCATGGGTCACCTGTAGCATGTTGGCTATCATAACAGCCTATTATGCCCAAGGTCACTAGTTCAAACCCGCAGTTGGTCTTAGGATTTCTTAATAGGAGTAAAAATCCTTAGTTATGCCGTCCTTCGGAGGGGACGTTAAAAGGTGATCACGCGCCTTTGCGATGTCAGGTACTCCTTAAAGATCCCTATCCTAATTAAACCTGGATAGGAAAAATTTAGGACTCCGATCAGCGTTAGCAGCATAAAGTGACGTTAAATAAATAAACACACGACTATGTCCAATCTGAGTTTGCCCGCTCTCTTACACGTAGTTAATAACATATACTTGATCGAATATTTTCGGTATACTTTTAGGTACGTTCCATGAGTGCCATTAACCAACTCTCCCACACCAAGGTTAGATTTTATTAGTGTTATAATCATGGCTTGTTAACTCGAACCAACAGCAATCAATCCCTGAGCCAATGACTCAATGCCAGGCTAACTATCCTTCCCTGAAACATGTATCGCTCCGTGTTCCAGTTTATTTTCGTCCTAAAATGCTAAGGTTTAATTATGTGAGGGCATTAAAAGATGGGGTTATGGGAGCGGACCACCCAGGTGCTTGACCCCAACTCCACGCCCACCCACCTCAAGTCTTCTACGCTCATCTTCTTCCATATGCATCTCTATTCACCTCTGCCCGTCTTTCTCTTCTATAGTATTAGTAATCATAACCTGATTTATTATTACTACTAGGAACTAAATAGAAAATCATTTAAAATACCTCCTAAAAACGGCAAAACCGTTAATAATTATTACACGATGGTTTATTATTCCTAATAGATAAATATCAAAATTATGTGTTGTTATGTGCAGTCTTTTACAACTAATGAAAGTTGCAATGTCAATGTGAACAAATGATAAACTAACGCAACTTATTCAAAAGGCCCTTCATCAAGTATTAGTAAAAAAAATGTTTTTAACTTTTTTAATTTTTTTATTTATACTTTTAGTTCGGTAGTCATTTTGAGTCAGCTTGGCGGCTAAAACGTGAGATGGGAAAACTTCTTAAAGTGTAGAAACTTTGAAGATATCCAATTAAAAAACAAACAAACCATGTGATAAGATTGTGCTTTGGACAGTGGTTTAAAAAATTCTCGAAAATATAAATAATTGGATTTTATTAACTTTCGCTTGGTATATTATTTCCATTAATAAGCCTTCATAATATTTAAAAAAAAAAAACTCAAAATTTCACGTTTTAGAATATAAAGAACCCAAATATAAAATTAAAAAACAAATTAGACAAGTCCAGGTTCTGAATTTGTTCGTATTTTATCAAAAATTATACATATTTTCGCCTTATTATTATATCCTGTTGTACAAGTTGATTTTTTTAAATATTGTAACACTTTTACGATATTATTTTCACAGTTTCAAGTTCAGATAAAGGTATAGAATAACTGTTAAAAAAATGATGAGCGGCATGGTCTGGACGATTTCTAATGGATTAAGTATTAAGGCATCAAATAGTGTTTTTTATATTAGTTATTATCTGAACCTTAGGATTTGTTTCTGTTAGCTATAATTTCAGGTTGTTACGTCATCAAATGACAATAAATATCATCTACAACGTAATATATATTTCATAAGATGATGAAAATACTTTTAGAAGTATATTTTATAGAAACCTTTTGTTACCTTGGACACTATCACTAAGCCATTATTGGCTAAGTGTTGGAAATCAATAAAGCTATATCTTTGGAATTTATGGAGTGGATAAGGTGAGAGTGATACCGGAGGACTGATTGGCAGGGGATCTAATGAAGGAGCTGATCCGGTTCCGTCGGGTCGGGATTGGATTAGGGCGAGTGCTTCACCATGAAATATTTATAACTGCAAATGTAAAGAGGGGGGGGGGGCACTGTAAAGGGGGGGCCACTTAGTTTGATGAGCCTCCTTTCTTCCCCTCTCTCTCTCTCAGTCCGTCTTTACTCCTAACCACACCAACACCCTACTCTACAAACTACTTCCAGTATTATTCATCTTCTTTGGTCCATACATCGCAATCTGCTATTAAATCTAATAATAGTATAAATAAAAAAGGTGCTAAATGCATGGGGTAAAGTAGGACTTCCGGTCAGCCGAATTTAGTGAAAAAGTTGCTGTAACATCTCAGGTGTATAGTTGTCTTAAATATGAAATTTCAGTTCCGCACGACCAATGGTTTTTGCGCTAGACTTACCACACACACACAAACACATAGATCTTTTTTCGGGACTTGGTCATTTTGACTCAGAAGACCCTGAAACGTGTATTTTAGTCGAAAACTGGAAATTTTCACGATCGCAATACTTTCCCTTACTATATATAGTAAGTGAAAGTAAAAAACAGCGGATGACAAATAACAACTTTTATTCAAAAATAAGTACAGAAATATATTTAATATTAATCTTACTTTAGAAAATCAACAAATATTGGTCAGTCTAAAGTTCTTTATAGCTATATAAAACCGATTTGTAAACTCATTAAAATAATAATAGGTTAGCATAATACGTTATAAGATTGTTTTTATAATATAGACTGTTTCTGATGGGAAATGGATTTTAAATTATTTTGTGACAGTAACATAGCGTTGTATGAATTCACTTCATTTTAAGATCTTTAATAATTTCCACTATTAAGTTTAAAAACTATTCTAAATCGATCAAAGAACCGGCTAAATTAAATTGCCTCGTCTCCTCAGGAAAATTCAAATAACACAGAGTCCATTTTTGTTTTTTATTTACACTAGGCTAGAAAAAAGAATAATGCTCAAAAAAAGTATTCACATAATAAATCGTTTTGGAGTACGTTGGATCAGTCACTTTCTTGCTACTTGTTCAAAGGTATATATTCTTAGGATATTGTTTTTTTCTTTTGTACCCAGTACTGCTTCATTCTTTCCAATCGTATTTTTCTTTCTTCTTCTGATATAATGTTTTAAATTTTGACCTGTCTGGAAATCATACTTTTTCGTAATCGATCCGTTTCTGAGCTGTTATATCTAGTAGTGCCTTGTCTGTAATTTTAGATTCATTTAGGTCTTATCTAATTTCTGTGAATCAGTTTGGTTTAGATTTACGGTTATGGAAAAAACAAAGATTTGTATAATAATTTATTTATTGCATAAAACAAACTATTTCATACAATTTTTTTTTTTTTATGAATAAGACTAAATAATCTCACTTTTAGGTAAACGAGAATGAATAATTAAATTAGTCAGACTAGAATGTACCTTTCCTGCATAAAAATTTGTATCTTTCACGTTTTGCCTATTATAACATCCGCCAATGTTCAATGTATAGGTTGATATTACATCATATTATCTACCATTATGTACAATATTACTTTCATACATATACACATTTTTCGGTTTAGTATTGTAATTTTATTTTCAATAATATGATTATGTACGAGTACATTAGTGCTATACAATTTGAAGTAAATAAAGTTAAAGTAAATAAATTCAAATTTATATGGATATATCAGCAAAATCAGATTTAATATATATGAAGATTCTGCCTTACTTTTACTGTCATATTTTAAACCGATTTTTTTATTTTTAAATTTGTGTATATGTATAATAGAAGATAATAAAAAAAAGGCTGATAGCAAAAAAATTGTTTGTAAGAAAAAAAATAAAGGTTGACAACAAATAAATGACGCACCCTGATAGTAGGAATCACAAAGACATTTGTTGATTTTTCGGTTTAGTATTGTAATTTTATTTTCAACAATTTGATTACTTACGAATACATAAGTGCTATACCATTTAAAGTTAAATGAAGTTAAAGTAAATAAATTCTCATTTGAATGGATATATCAGCAAAATCAGATTTAATATATTTGAAGATTCTGTCATACTTTTATTGTCATGTTTAAAACCAATTTTTTTATTTATTTTTTTAAAATTTGTGTATATGTATAATAGAAGATAATAAAAAAAGGCTGATAACAAAAAAATTGTTTGTAAGAAAAAAAAATAAAGGTTGACAACAAAAAAATGACGCACCCTGATAGTAGGAATCACAAATGTCTTGTCGGTTTAGTTTCTCAGCGTTCGTCAGGCGCTCTCCTTTTGCTGTTCCTAGGCGAAGCTGATAGATTATTTATAATTTTTTATTGATATATAATTTTTTTATTTTATTCTGCCTAAAAAATAAACTGTCGCAAACTTCCTAAGTTTAAGTTCATACGTTTAGTTTTTACATTGTAGGCCGATTCCATTATATGGCTTTGGAAGAATCGATAGTTATAGATTATTGATCGAAGTTATATATAAGCTAATTATTCACCGTAAAATGATAACCACATTTTATTATTAATAAAAATTAACAAATTAATTTGTTTTATTTTAGTACTGGGAAAAAACAAACAAAAAAACGATATATTCTGATTATCAACTGCAATATTTAGGAAGATTTCTATTTGCATTTTTGTTTATATAAATACCTTTATCCATGTATTTTTTAATTGCCTCATGAGCATGTAAATAGTTATCGATTTAGACCCACTTGCAAATACTAAATATATATGTAAATAATATATAAATAAGTAGTTGTCTGATATATATTTCGCAAACAAACCATATTTTTTATGTAAGTATAAGAAGTAAATGTAACGAGTTTGTTTTAATTCAGTGAATACTTCACTTAAGTTAGAGTTTTTTTTAAATCAAACAAATTTTAATACGGAGGTAAGTTGGGTTATGTAAAAAGTACTAAGCGGTAAAAAGGCGTAAATAATGAAAGGGCTCGTGAATTATAGGCAGGAGAGTCGGTAAAAAGGGCTAATCCATTGAGGGCCAGCCTGGGTCAATATTAGCAGTAAGGAGCAGGCCACTTAAGGCAGCTCGTTTGTCACCCATTACCCCCTCGCCTCTCACTTCCAACTTATATTTCTTTACTATTATCAGATTTATAGTTTGTCAGGACTATTTTTCTTTTTTTATTTTGCCATATAAACATATCTATTTGAAAATATATTTAATATTTAAAGCTTAATATCTTTATTCACACCTGAAATGAATTCTCCAAGTGACATGATTGCACGATGGAGGTCTATTAGGTCAGAGGATCTATTAGCCAGCTTTTT